>JAQPPZ010003648.1:0-2441250 GCA_028583015.1 Wollemia nobilis | reverse complement strand
TGGCTAAGAGGTTGCAGGTTCAAGCAATAAAAATTAGGACATGCAGCTTGAGGGTGAGAATGTTCAGATTTTTGAAGATTTGAAGATCACCATGGATAATATGTTTTACATTCAGATTTGCATGCTATTAAGATAAATGATGTGGACATTGTTCTTGGTTATCCTTGGTTGGATTCTTTGGGTACTGTTAATCATAATAGAGAAATAGCGATTTGTTTTCGATTCCAATTCCAATTCGGCCTTGCTGAGTAAATTGGGATTGGGAATCGCCATTTTGCAAAAATCGGCAAAAAATTGGGAATCCGACGGAAAAAATCAAGCCTCAGCAGCACGAGTTAGGGAAACTTGGGAATTTTGGTTTTCAGTTTTCACTGCTCATTTGGGACATTTACTGCTTGTTCCAGGTTGTCTGTAACTTATTTCAAGTGTTACGCAATCAATCTGGACTCTGAAATTCGTGGGACTGTGATAGGTTTTCTGCATCTCTCCAAAAACTCTGTTTCCAGATGCTTGAACACAGGGCTCTATTCTGTCTAGGCTTTATTTGGACCTGCAGGGAAACACAGTGCAGTCTTGAACTTAATGCCCACAAAGTTGATTACTTGCCTTTAGAGGATATTTGACACTAGAGGCATTAAGCCCCCTTGAGCACGTTAGCAATATGCATTGGGAGCGATAAGTGAGACAATGCTTTTAGTGGAGTGCCATCCCTTCCCACCCTCATTATAGGCAGCATGATCCTCCTTGATGGGCCTTTGGTATCCTTCAACGAACATTCCAAATTATTAAAATCACCTGCAATATTAAGATTTGTCATTTTCAGCTGCAAGCTTATTGCAGTGGTAAGGGCTTTGTCCTCTCTTTGAGAGGTCCAAGGTTCAAATGTCACTCAGTATGAGGGGACCAGGACCCCCCATAAAAACCTGTGTAAACTTGTTGAATTTTCAAGCTGCAAGCTTATTGTAGTGGTAAGGGCTTTGGTCTCTTTGAGAGGTCCAAGGTTCAAACCCCACTCTGCATGAGGGGACCGGGACCCCTCATAAAAACTTGTGTAAACTCATTGAAAAAAAAAATATGTCATTTTTAACGAACATTTCATTTTGCTCTTGCAGTAGATTTGTCATTTACTATATTAAAATCACCTGCAATATTAAGATAGTAACATTTTTATCCCCGTGAGTGTGGTCTACCGGCAAGGATGCCACTTGCATTATCGGTGATGTGACCCAGGTTCAATCCCCATGGTGGATATGTATAAGAAGTATTACTCAAAAAAAAAAAATAGTAACATTTTTTATGATAAACATTTTTGGATCTATGGTAATTGCTATATCGTAATCCTGAAATTATCTTCCTTAATGTCTTTTTCTTCATTATTTTGTAATTTGTACCTTTTTATATTATAAGCAATACAAGAATATTTGAATTTTGGACACATTAAAATTTCTTTATTTAAGATGTGCTTTGTCACTTTCATGTGTAGTTTAAGGCTTTAAGCTTGTATCACTTGCCACTTTCATGTGTAGCTTAAGCTTGTATCACTTATAGTATTAATATTTGATTTGCATAATGTTAATTCATTGTGATATGCATGAAAAAAACTTTTTTTCAATGAAAATTTGCATTTCCTTTGTTTTTTTTTTTGCCAAGTTTTTCCCGGTTTTCTGCCAATTCTTGATTTTTTCCGATTCCTTTTCCATGCCAATGCCAATTTTCTCAACTATGTTTTTAATATTAATGTGCAAAATAATTTCATGAAGTTATGGTTCAAGAAAAAGAAGATAACATTGCAAGATATTCCTCAGCTTAAGAAGCAAGGATCCAAGGAGAAGCAAAAAGTAGCTATGGCAGGGGAACAAGGTAAAAAACCAGCAGAGGAATCAAAAGTTGTCTCCTGCAAAAGAAGTAGCAGAGTCCAAGGAAGAAGCAACAACAAAATCCAAGGAAGCTCTATTAGAAGAGAACAAGGATGCACCAAACAAAGGGCACATGAGTGAAGAGCATGAGGAAGAATTTAAAACAAAGAAACAAAATGTTGAAGAATCAAAGGAAGCAAAACATCAGGTTAAGGTTGTAGCATATCGACATCCACACCACCATGAGCGACAACAATCATGGAGGCATGGCATAGGGCATCAATATTATTATAGACCTACATGGAGTTAAAAAGGCGTCAATTAGGGTAGTGTTTGGCAAAAAGAGTAGTAATTATGGATTTTAGAGTGGTGCAACAGCATCATGTAACCACAAGAGCAACCATTCTAAATATCAGAGTAGAGGAGATGAAGCATTAAGCCAACAAAAAAGTTATGGACAATCAAGTGGCACAATGGCAGCTTGGCATCATCGAAGACCACCACCGGTCAAAATTTCACGTGGATGGATGGATGATCAAGATTGGTACCAGTTGTCAACATTGCTTACAAGATCATATTATTTAGTTTCTTCTCATGTTTCCAGGACAAAAGTGTAAGGACGGTGGAATGCTATGGTACCTAAGGATAGGTATATGGTGATAAGAGATTATATTGTATACGGGTATTATGCATAGTTGGAATGGGCCACACATAACCCAAGGTTGATTATATTATAATACTATACTATAATAATGAGTGGGATAAGGGTTATCAAATGGCATTAGCTCAAACAATTATATTCCTCAAATTTCAAGGACGAGACCCAAGCTCGAATCTTGTCAAGCAAGACATGCATAACTGCCAAACTATTGTAATACCACAGTGTGGTCATGGTAATACAAGTGGGGCCCATTTCAATCCCATGTAACCAATTAAAAAAAATAAGCGAAATAAGGATTTTGGAGTCGGCTCCCCAAAGTAGCATTAGAAGATGGTTATATAAAGAAGGGATATTGTCATTGTAATAATCATCATTCATATCGAGTATTCTCTTGTAATTGTCTTTGCCCATGGAGTGGCCTCTCATCTTGAGAGATCTTGTGGAATTATTCCTTTCTTAAGAAGTATTATTGGCATTGCCCTACCATAAGGGTATTATCTATCTTTGTCTCATTATGTGGATTATCATTGTGGTTAATATTATGTGTGGATGAATGATTCGTTATTTTTGTATGATGGTGAATGATATTTGTCAATGAGAATAAGTTGTATAACATTTGTTTAAGTTACTGTTCCAGGTCTATGAAGGCATCCTGTGAGTCACTAGACAACAACCAACAAGACCTTCAGTATATCCAATTTATATATCAAATGGGTATTCACTACTCTGTTTGAACACCTCTGGTTTTGATAGGGATCTCTGATGCAAATTGTTGGAATTCGCACCTATTTCCAAAAACAAACAGAATCAATCCATTCACTCAAATCATATACAAAGCGTAAAAAAGGACCACAGAGAGAAGGATATAGTGGGCACTTGTAGCCACCATAAATAATCACTATATTATCGACAGATAAGAATTACAACACTCCAATGGATGGAGTGGTTGGCAGGTATTTATACCAATACCTAATCCTCAAAATACATAAATGAGTTTAACCTAAGCCAACATAACAAGAGGCCTTTAAGGTTAATTACAAGTTATAAGATGGGTTTAACCATAACAAGGTTAACCGTGGTCCATAGGGATTACATAATAAAATATTACAATAAATTAAATACATTGTACAATGACTACCCATAGGCCTATACAAAATTATATCATATAATGTCGGCTTTGACCATAAGTCAGATTACACTTTCAAAACAGGTTGGGCCGATGATTTGGACCGACGATGCTCTACCATCAGGTTTGTCTTTTATTTTGGTTCTAGACCACTTTCTTGGTATTGTAAATTGCAGTCCACTATATCCCAATCTTCTATGGAAGTTGAATACTGTGCTGCCAATGAGGCCGCCAAACACCTCTAGTGGATATTCATGATTCTCGTGTAGTTGGGTTGCCTCAATAATTTTCGGTGACCCTTCATTATATTAGAGCTCCATCAAGCTTATTCGCGATCTAGTGTTTTATCAATAGACTAAGCAAGTCGAGGTTTGGATGCCCTATGTTCGATGGCTTCATGCCCATAAGACGTTTGATTCAGTCTATGTGTCACTAGGCGGAGCAGACAATAAATATCTTAACCAAGGTCATGCACAAAGTGCCCTTCGTGCGATTGTGGGGGCGGGTTGGCATAGGAGAGTGCCCCTTAAGGATGGATAACTAATGAGGGTCTCTCCTTGTATCCCCCCTTCAACTTAAGGGGGAATGTTGAAATGTGGTATTAAGCTTCACTTAAGGCCATGGCTGACTTTTGTATTGTATTTATTTGTATAGCCCTATGGACCGTTGTACACCATCTATAAGTGGGTTTATTGCAAGGTTACTAGGTGCGGGGGTGTGGGTGAGGCAGGAATTGCGGATGCGGGTGCGGCCCCTATCAAAAATAGGGTTCGTCGGGTGCGGGTGTGGCTAGTTTTTAATTTTATATATATATATATATATATATATATATATATGTATTTTTAATCAAAAATTTAAAAATAAAATAAATATGCACATTGCAAAATAATTAAATAAATGATAAATCATACACATTGTGAAATAAAATAAATCATTCATACACATTGCAAAATAATAAATATTTAAATATGGCATCATAAAAGCATATTGATATATGATATTTCATATTCATGTAAAAAAATGATAGGATGTCAAGTCATAAAGAGTCAAGAGATAACAATATACTATATAGTAGTGGACATGTACAAAGATAATATCAAATATTTGATATTTGACTCTCATTCGTCATATTCCTTATCATCATCTTCTAGGCCCTCCTCCTGTGGATCTGGTGGTGGTAGATCTGAAAAGCCATCACACCTACTGTCATCTCTGGTGTCATCAGGAACTGCATCCCAACGTGCAAAAGGCCCCTCTGTATAACCCTTGTCCCTACGAGACATGAGTCGAAGAGTACTATGGACATACACGAGGTTCTCTAATTTTTTTTTTTTTAATTTTTTTTAGCCCGTATGGGCTGGGTGTGGCTGGGCCCACCTTAAAAAAAATAATAATAAAAAAAAACGTTTTTTTCCTATGTTAATGCCCAAATTGGGCTGGGTTCGGCTGGGTGAACCCTGACTGACCACAGGGTTCGGCTTCACCGAACCCTGACTGGCAAGGTTCGGTCAAAGCTGAACCCTGTCAGACAGGGTTCAGATGGGGTTCGGCCCAGCCGTACCCGATCATGAACCCGCGAACCCGGTGCGGGTGCACGAACCCGATTACACTGGTTTATTGTAATATTTTATTAATAAACCAAGGGTTCATTAATCTTTACCTAAGGTCGCATGTAATTTGGGTATATATACCCTTTGAGACCAACCATTTTGTTATCAGTTGGAGTGCTTATTTTCTTTTGTTAGGGAGACTACTTTTGTGTCTATGGACACCCTTCATAGTGCATTGTGTTTAACTGTGAGCTATTCTTTCTTTCTAAGTAACAAGCCGATTCCATTAGTTTCTAAAAAGTATGTTAAATCTAACAGTTTTATTCATTATGTCAAAACAATTTCATGCTTGAATTACATAAAAATTAACAGCCCTACCAATCAGTTCGGTTACCTTCAGCTTGTCATAGCCCAAAGATTACAGCATGCTATCTGATACCAAATTGTCTCCTTTTATCTGCATCAGGCGATTTTCAATATTCCACAAGACAGGCTTATACCTGGATTCAAATAACATTAAAGAGATTTCAATTGTTAGAATGAATTCACATCAAGACTGTAATAAATAGCAGTAGTATGACTGAAATTTTGATTGACAGAAGTAACATGAATGGTACAATATTTGCCACATGCATCAAACTGGATCCAAGGAATCCAATATTTTAACTTAGTTTCATGGTTTACTGCATATCACATTCATAAAAAATAAGAATTTCAGGTAGGAACAAGAACTTTACAGCCAAGTGAGGGTACTATATGCTTGAGCAGTGTGTCTCAATTCAGCTGATAACTGCATAACCTGTGCAGCCAGTTCTTCTGCTTTCGTCTGTGCTTTTGCTAGTTCTCCCTGAAAAACATTAAATTTCACCTGACCAAGTTATGCTTTAACTATATCAAGAATCGGCACTAACCAAAATTGTCTAACTAAAACATGAGAAAAAAGATAGAGAATCTTCCAATTAGCAATGCTACATGCCCAAAAATCTAGGACCTTAAAACCAACCTTAAGTTTCAAATTCTCAGTTGCATATGTTCCATGACCATTGACACCATTTTGTTTGTCATCAGTGATTTCCTTCCTTGGTTCAGCATCTTCAATATTCATAGAAAGGGCGGAAACTGTGTTTGCCTGTTCTGCTCTCAATTTATCTAGCATGCCACGCAACTCTGCATTCTGCCTTAAACACTCTTGAACCTGCAATGTGAGAAACGTGGTTAAAGGCCAAGGAAAAAGTGACCAATGTATGTCAGACTGCATGAATTCAATGTCACTTGTTTTTTTTGTCTTCAATCAGTGGACAGTAGATAGCTATATCAAGTAATGAAATTTAAACAGCATTTACAAGAGACAAAGCAAACTAATAAATATATATAAATTTCCTCCATACACATCACTCCATTTCCTTATGAAGCATTTATATTTAAGAGTGGTATCAAAAATCTAATTAACATGGGCAAATGTCACAAATCAAAACTACCATATGTTCATGTAGCGTTATATGGTATTATAAATTTCAACCCTTATACAAAGTGTAAAGCATTGGAAAAATTAATTCTTCTGTTATTTCTGAGAATTTATTAAGAACTCACTCAAAGAGAATACATACACAGTAGGTCAATGGGACTATCCAAATTGTTTTATACAAAACAAATATTCACAAACAAAAATATTTACATGCTTATGAATAGACAATTTACTTACAGCCTGTTCATGCGTGTGTAAACCCCATTATGTTGGATTTAAAATATGTTGAGTTTGAGTCTGTTAATATCATTTACAACTTTGGTTATTCAAACTTGTACAACTTGGTCATCAAAATTAATGAGTTCCATAGAAATGTGGATGTTGATAGAGTCCCAAGATATGTCAAAACTGTATAAATAGTTTTAAATTGAACCAACCATTAAGATCTTATTTCCCCAAGAACTTTGGTGCATAACTTGGTTTGACTGATGAATGATAACATTTTGTTTTCCTTTTCCTAATAAATAAATGAAATAGGGTATTGAAAACCCCGGTAAATTTTATGAGCAACTACTTCTAGGAAAAACTTTCTAAAAAAGGTAAAAATGTCATTTTAAATCCCCTTCTAATTTCGTTACCTTGGGATACTGTAATTTTCCTCATACCCCTTTGAGCTAATAATATTTTTGTGGAAGACTGAAACACCATCTTAAACAAAGACTCTGAACAAAGATGATGGATTTAACCTTATCCATTCTATCCATAGGCTTAAGAACAGACTGACCCCAAAAATCCAGTTATATTTGTCATTCTTTTTCATTGTTTGGGTCAGGCCTTACTGATCTGATATACAAGATGCCTATTTATAGGCATCTAATGCAACCACAATCTACATATTCATCTTATCTTAATAATGGATCGCAGAGGGTGATTTGAAACATTAATTCCACCTTTTTTCTCTTATTCCAAGATAGTTATTTGTTACATGTTAAACAGTGGGGGTTGTAATCTTGTTTCTTTTTTTAACTAGTTAACAAGGCTTTAATTGAATCTTAATAGACAGAAGAGCAACCACCACTCAACCTCTTGCCTACAAACATGAGGGAGAGTAAACTATGTTACATGGAGTCGCCTCAAGTGGTGGATCCAAATATGGGTAAACCCTAAGATGTAAGTAATAACAAACAAATGAGGTAACCGGCAATCAAGAAAAATTAGAGAAAATAAAAAAGAACTCAAGAGGATCCAAGCGCCAACTCTTATCAATGGCAGAATACCAACTAGATATTGAGTTGTCATCATCAACAACTCTCATAAAAGCCAAATCAATATTTGACGATGCTCCTAGGAGAGTGGCCAAAACTAAGGGGCCTTGGTTGGATAATCCTAGGAGGGCATAGATTCTGATCCTTCAACACTCCTAGCATCCATTGTTGATGAATCGGTAGAAGGCAAGAAGTTGGTAAGCTGAGTTTGTCTGAACCTCCTGGGTAAACGAAGAATAGCCAATAGCTGACAACAGAAAGACAAAGCTTGCTTAGCAGCATGTAAAAGGAATAAAGTGTCGAAGCCCTAGAGACAACTCCTGAATGCAGGAAAGGATGCATAAATCTGTTATTATCACTTGGGAGAGATGGAACCTCAAATGAATGCTTACTGCTCCCAACAGTAGAGATAGTCTGGAAAAAAAGGTAATTAATCAAATGGTAGTTGATCTATCTTGCAACATTTGACGTTGAAGAGTATAGCTTCTCAAAGGTACAAAGTCAAACATCTCTAATGATAGCCAAAAAATGTGGCAAGCAATATCTAAGTCTCCATACAAATAATAATACCTTTTCCTTGAATATTGCAATAAATAGAGAATTTGATCAATTGGAGTGAGCTCAGTCAGTTAAATACCTCAACTTCCAAGGAGGAGACCCAAGTTCAACAACACACACATAATCACCAAGAATGCTATTGTAAGACAACTATGTGGTCGTAATGTAGAATGGATGGTACCCGTTTCAACCATATAAACAATTAAAAAAAAATAGGACATCTGAAGATAAAGTGCTCTTCACTCTCCAGCTCCAGAATGGAAGTGGTGTTAGAGTAGAACAAAATTCCAACCAAATGAACTGTCACTTATTAGAAAGAAGCCTGTACGAACAAGCATGACATAGATCTAATTACAAAGCAAAGGCAACATACCCTATCCTCTAAAGGAATATGGTGGTCTGTCTCAAACGTGCAACTGATGTGAGCAAAATCCAAGCTACCAAAAAGGATCCTAAGCCAGAGTGCCCAATTTCATTGGATATAATCAGGGCGAGAAATAATGACATCCTCAATCCTCATGAAATGCTCAATATAGATGGCAACCTTAGGACTAAGTGGTTATGGCAAAGCCATCCAAGGGACCTAAATATACTGCCCATGTATATCATCCCTGACCAAATGATCAATAACCTTCTTATCAAGAAGACAAGGAGCAGCATTTAAGGAGTATCTAAATGGAGGTAGTCAATCTATAGAGATATCAACTAACTGGAGTGAACTAGAATCTGAATATCAACCTTGATGATGAACAGAAGTGATAATGGAGGTAAAACCTATTTTGAGGAGCATAGCACTAAGAACAGAGATCTCTCACAAACTGAAATGCGGTCACCCTAAGGATATAAGGCAATGACGAGGAACAATAGGCTAAAATTGCTAACAAGGTCAAGATGATGAGCTCCAAACTTAACCTGAGAAAAGCACTACGGAACTATTAGCTTACATCAAATGAATCATTGAAGAAAAATAGTTCAGAGCCTTTCAAAACAAGCCCAATCTACAAACACCAAAGACTCAGGCCCCAACTCTCAAATCCTTATAAGAATGTGGATTTGATAATGCAGTCAAAAAGGCACATTCACATAGGTATGTCTTGGAAGCACAACTGGAAAAAGTTAGCACTCTAGGACAAAGATGAGATAATTCTATTAATGTCTTCAAATGACCAAGGTAGGTTGATGGACTCATCAGAAAGAGTTGATACAATGCACCATAGTAATCAAAAAGTACTACAAAAATAAGCTAATCTAGACTAAAGAAAAGGGCAAACTACACTAAATAGGAAAATTGTATGGCATTAAATTACAGCATCAAGTGTTGGACCTGAAAGGGATAAACCCTAGCATAATGAAAGTATTGATGAAGAGAAAGCCAAAAGTCAAGGTAAGAGATAGAAAACAGCTCCAATGGATCCAACTGCCAACGCTAATATGTAGTGGGATACAAAGGGGAAGCACAATCGCTGATGCCAACCATCCCAACAGGGCCAACATTGTTTTTTTTTTCCTTACTCAATTCAAAGAACTGTGGCCTTGCATCGCAACATGGGAGAATAAGAAGGCACTGAATCCCTTGTAGCCACTTTCGTATGAAGACAAGCGCACACAAATATGTTGTTAGCATTTTGGAGAGTTGTAGCTTCAAATGACCGCTTTTACTCTCAACAATAGATACAATGTGAAAGAATGAGGTGATTAGTCTTGTGGTAGTTGATCTACCCTGTAATAAACGACGTCGAACAGGGATAGCTCCCCAAAGGTATAAATCCAAGCATCTCTAATTAGGATAAATAAAAAAAGTGGCAATCAATCTACTTGGGTATCTACACAAGCAACTACCTCCCTCAAATCTCGTAATAAACAAGACACTTGAAGATGAACAGTTCTTAGTCTCCACCTCCCGGGGAGAGCAAAGACAACATACCCTATGCTCTCGAGGACTATCATGGTTTGTCTTCACTAGCAACTAATGTGAGCACACTCTTGAGTTAACCAAGAGAAATCTTGAGGTTGTGCGTCCAATGTTGTCGAATATAATTAGGACAAGAAATAATACCGTTCTCAATCTTCATGAAATGTTTAGTGTAGAATGCCAACATAGGACTAAGATGTTGAGATGAAGCAACTCAAGTAACCTAAATATGCTATCAATGAACATTATCTCTGACTGCTTGATAAATAACCTCCTTATCAAGAAAAACACAAGGGGCATTTAAAACAGTATTTGAATGGAGATCATATATCTATGGAGATGCTAATTGGATAAATAAGGGAAAAAACTTCTAAGTATCATCCATGACGACAACCAAAAGTGCTCCTACATGAAATCCATTCTAACAAGGAAGGTGATAAATAAGGGTATCATTCTTGGCCTGAGGTGTAGTCACCCATTTATCTAAGATGATGATGTTGAAAATATTCTCAAAGCAAAGAAGATAAGTGCCAAACTCAACCTAAACAATACATTGCGGAACAATTCTTTTACACTAGATAAATCATTGAAGCAAAATAGTTTGGACCCTCTTAATGCCAGCCCAATCTAGACTTGGGCCCCAAATGTTAGATCCATAAAGGACTATGCTTTTATTGGTGCAATCAAAGAGGAACATTTCTAGAAGTATGTCTTGGAAGTTTTGCTAGAGTATTGGCATTTCAAGACCGATAAAGTTGCATATCCCATGCAAAGTCATGATTGTAAAGATGGTCAAAGATTGAGATAAGGACCTATAAACTAAACCACCAAATATGTATAAGCAATGGTGATCTCGATCGACTCACCCTTATAGGAGAACTAAAACCTAGAAAACGAACTCTTTGATGTATTGAAGATCATAACCTAAGTCTTGCTTGTAGGTGGTAAGACAGATCAGCCAAATCCATCCAGTGTGGCACCATCTTAGTGAGTTTGTATGTTTATTTTGTAAATAAACAGTATTGTCATATGTATGTTTGTTACAATTTTGTAAGTTTTTTGTTCAATGGCTTGTAACAAGCGTTGATCAAAGGATTATCATTTTGGACACATCATGGAGTCATGCGCATGAATAAGACAATGTATAGTGTTTGTAATTAGCCTACATTAGTTTAATAGTTCAATACACAAGGGTGACAATTGGGTTGTAACCATCCACCCCTTTTTTGAATTTTATATATTCCATTAGATGGTAATGGAATGGTATTACTAAGATCATCATTGTGTGATGTTGTTGAGTACGAGAGACATATTGTTGTAAGTAATGTACATATCAGATTGCACATAATGAAATGGTTCTATTCCTAAATTGTTGTTGTTTATTTCTTGTTGCTTATTTTGTTTGACTTGTTCACTCTATTGTTGGGAATAAATATATACTACATTTGGCATTGTTGTCATGATGACCCTATATTGAGGAGGAAGTGTGACTAGAAAAAGAGCAAACACAACACAAGGTGAATGAGTGAAGCAACAGGATAATCGTGTAGATGGAGAGGACATGGAAGCCACACACAACAAGGACAAGAAGCAACACAAAGGTCTGAGCATATTGCTTATACTAAAGACGAAAGTCACCTAGACGCAAGGCATGGAAATGACGAATGTGAGGAAGCGAACATAGAGGCACAAATTTGTCAAGAGACCCTTTTTCAAGAGGGAAGAAGTCCAAAAGGAAGTTCAATTCTCAAAGATTCAAAGCCCATCCTTGGATGAAGACACTTGGAGTCTTTGGGTGACAGAAGTTGAATTCTCATAGATTTAACGCGTGTGGCCCCCAAAAGAGGTGGGAAGTGGAGTTGTTTGAGACATTGTTGTTGATGGTTGGAGAAGATGAGGGTGGTCTTGCAACAGAGAGAGGTCATGTAGATGGAGGGAGTGCTGACTACGAGAGTCTTGACGACAATAGTGTTGAAGATGGAGAAAGTCATATCATCGACGAAAGTGACAAATATGTTGACAAAAGAATCAATGACGACGACTGCTCAATAAGAGACATGTTGACAAAGGTCATGAAGAGGAAGAAGTTCATGAAGACAACAAAGTAGGAAGACAAGAGACACCAGTATAAACACAAAAAGAGCATGAGGGAGAGTCTGAAGGTGTATGGGACAGGATTCTGACACAAAGACAACCGCTATGGAGAACTATGTCTACCAAAGGGTGGAATTTTGGGAGTTGACCAAAGACTACACAAGTCTATTCATGAAGACAATCACGAACTAAAAGCACAAGTATTCCAACTAGGAAATGGACATTGAATTTAAGAAGACGATCGAAGGAGAAAAATCAGCGCAACAAAGGCTTCACCATCGTTAAAAGGAGTGAGTCAATTGATAGTAACTCGAAAAGAGCCGAAACCCAGACAGCCAATTGTCATGGTTGTCACTACGGGTAGACAAAAGTGCTGCAAATTCAATGGAGACAGGAAAGAAAACCCTTTGGGACATATCAATACTTGTGAGACAATATGAAAATCGAACGAGATAAGGGATGAGATATTTGGTTAGAGTTGTTTCGAGCAATGTTTCAAGGATCACAATAGACTAGCACTTGAAACAAGAAAACCCACCCACAAAATGGGAAAACCTGAAGAAGGAATTTGAGAAAGAGTTCAAACTATTTCATGACGACATAGAGATCATTAGAGCAATCTATGTCACAGAGCAAAAAGAAAAAAATGTTAAGTGCTATAATTGTTGTCTAACAAAGCTCATCAACAAAATGGACAATAAACCTGTAGACATACTACAAAAACGGTCATTTCTGGATGGACTTCTTCCAGAATACAAGAAGAAGATTGTACCACCAATGATGTATCGAGAAGCATTTGATAGAGCATTGAATTTGGAGAGCAAGATGAAGACAACGCCGATAGGTGGAAGTTGGTGCAAGGAAGAAAGTGATTCTAACAGTGATCACGACGATATGGACACAACAGTCCAAGCACTCAAGAAAGACTTGGAAAGAGCAATTCATGAAATGAAAGGAGAAAAGAAGACTAACAAATAGAAATACATTTGGCATTCAAATTGTCAGACAAAAGAACACACAAACACCAATTGTCCAAAAAAAACATATTGTGGTATCTGCAAAGTTAATGGACATTTTGTTGCAGATTGCCCATTTAACTTGAAGAGCAAAAGACACCAAACATTGAAGTTGCAAAAGGATGAAGTCGACCAAAAACCAAATTCCTCGAGAAACGGTCAGGTGTGACAAGTGGAGGATATACAAACAACCGCAAAGGAAGGAGATTTGATGGACAAGACCAAGGCGACAACAAGCCTAGTGGTGAAAAAAGGCTATAGTATGATTCTAAAGGAAAACTCATCGTGTAGTGTAGAAAGTGCCAAGAGTGGGGCCACTTCACACAAAACTGCACGAATGCGGCAATGGGCAATAATGTGATAATGATATGTCAGTGATGTGGACTAGGAAATCATAAATAAACAAATTGCCCCAAGGCAGCCAGCAATAGCAACAGCCAAAAGTCAATTTAATTGACATTGATGACCAGAGCGCAAGGACAAGAGATGTCCCCGTAGTAACTCGGGCTCAAGCAAAGAAGATGAAGGAATACCCTGACCCTGCAACGAAGAGGAAAAGATGGAAGAAAGCTTGAGATGAGATCAAAGACAAAATGATGAAGTAGTGAGAGACAGATAATGATCGTGACCAAAGAAGAATGATGATGAAAGAACCATCAACATCATTCTAGATAACATCATAGATTTTGGCAAGCCAACTGTTGTAGATGAATGTTCCAGTGAACATGGACACTTTGTTCAAGGTAGTCCCAGACTTGCACGCAACAGTTGGGGAGATGCTGCAAGGACAAAAAGAGAAGAAAGTGGGAACACAAAAGGTGCCATAGAAGACTGCAACAAGAGATCAATTGCTTGAGCTCATAGTCTTAATGATTCACAAAAGGAAGCGACCAGCATTGTTGCACATAGAGATAATGAGCCACATTTTGAAACAAGTCATTATGGCTGGCGAATCAGGTATTAATGTACTTGCATAAAAGACATGAAAGGAGTTGGGAGAACAAACGTTATGGCAACCAAATTTTTGACTGGTAGGAGTTGATCAATATGCCATCAAGATAAAGGGTGTATTGAAATTGCAAAGAGTAAGCATAGCTAACCAAGCATTCACCCTTGATTTCGTAGTCATCATGATGCAAAAGACAGCATATGGCACCTTGTTGGGACCAAGCTAGTTGAGGATGACAAGAGTAGACCACACTGGGAGAAAGATCGCCTAACTTTCAAGAAGGGACATCGCAACTTTACAATAAACTTGTGAGACTAGTCAGTTGGCAAAGAAGTCGCATCATCAGACGAGTCCAAAAATTCGTCATCTAACAAAGACAAAGGAGAACATGTGAACTGGGAAAATGAAGACGATGTCTTACAGTTGGAGTGCACGGAAGACAAAGGGCACCTCAACAATTGTCTATATCATTGGCAAATTGGTGACTGCGAACCATTCCAACTTGAATGCTTGCATTTGGAATTGGAAGAATGCAACAAAGTGGACACAAGGGAAGGCTATCGTGCAAGTTAATCTGGAAATAGGTGAGACCAGTACAGTGGCAACAAGCCAAACGCAAGCAAAAGAGGAGGGGAAGATGTTGTTACATCCTAACTTTTTGGAGTATAGAGTTGGTGACACACATTGGACGAGAAGCCAACATATAAATTCAATGAGACAAGGGTGATCAAGGAACCATACACCATCGTATGTAGGACCAAGGATGGTACAAATAAACCTAGGATAAGGGGGCAAAGAAAAGATAATCAATGCTAGCAAAAAATGAGTATGAGAGATATACCGTTGTAATTAACGTACATATCAGTTGCACATAATGAAATGGTTATGTTCTTGAACTGTCATTGTTGTTTATTCCTTGTTGCTTATTTTGTTTGACTTTTTCACCCTATTGTTAGGAATAAATCTATACTACATTGCTAAGGTTGATTGCTAGTCATTTTAAGTCACAGAAAGCAAGCAAGAGCATCCAACTATAGAGTATTAGCAAGAAGAATTGTCCTTATAGGCCCTTAGGCCCTTAGGAGTATGAACAAGAAGAAATACATCATTTGCAAAAAGAAATATAGTTCTCAAGAGACGATGTAGACAGCAACCATCATCAACATGTGTATTTGATAAATAAATTCTTCAAACTTACTAATGTAGATCCCAAGGAGCGAAGGAGAAAGAGAACATCCTCGTTTGTCAATAATGGTTCTCTAGACATTCGGTGAGGAAGGAAAAGTTGTCTAAAACCAACCAACAACTATGTTGTATAGTCTCTTGATGGCAATGAAACAGTTCCAAGATGTCAATGTCATGCAGTCTCAAAAACAAAAGATGCTTGAAAAAAGTGTAAAATGTCTTTCTAACAAAACAACAAAGGCTTTAGAATATCATTGATGAACCTCCTCAATAATAGCCTTGATATTGAAAAAATGATCAATAGTCTGACTATCACTTTGAAACCAGCCTGTAGCCTACCCTTTCATTCTAAGCTTGCCCTAATCTAATAGTTCTGAAAAAATCATATTCAAAACTGTGGCATAAAGCTTAGCAAATGCATGCCCAATCATGATAGATTTGTAGTAATTCAAATTTAAATAGTTCCTAGATTTGTGGATGGGGTGGATAATATGTCGTGGCCAAGAGGAAGGGAAGCCAGAATAAACTGAAGGATGGACTCACACAATTGGATCAAATGTTTTTTCCAAGAGGTAACATGATTCTTCTCATTGCAGAGGTATCATTGAATGCAATATTCATGAAGTCTAGCTCGAAGAGACAAACTCATCCTCCACAAGATAATTAAATGGTGTTATTGGGTCCCAACAGGTGCATTTAAGTCACCTAAAAGAATGACATTCTCTAATGATCAATATGTAGAAATCTCTGGATAGAGATCCATCACAATGGATGACAAAAGATGAGGATGCTAGAGGAAAATAGCATACAGCCAAAAAGAAGTCTCAAAGAGGGGTTGGGCCCCTCTTGATCTAATACCGCATATCTATATTACTCATATGACATGGCCAATGACACTTGTTGACAAAGGCAGTCCCAAATGAGGCAAGCCACGCCACCTAAACCACAAACACGACCTGATTGGCATGTCCCATGCCTCAAAGCATAAACCAAAAAGTAACCATTAACAGGTGAGAGAGCTTGTTCAAGCCTCTCATGGATCTTTACGACAAAAACAAGATCTTGTGAAGAAATAACTTCCTGGAATGTACCCAAAGAATACTCAGAAGGTGTTGTGTGTCGTCATGCATTGTGAAAGGGTCGTTTAGAGGTGACCCAGTCATCTAAATTAAGTCAAATTACAAGTTGTCTAATGTTTTTGTGAAGAAACCGTTCACCAAGAGCAGTATATCAGGCTGTCTAGAAGGAGTCTATCCGTTGACTGGGCCATCAGGCAATTATCAAAAAGAGATCATCTATGTAGGGCCATCCAAGAACTTCATATTGAGCATATAATTCTCTCATCACATGGGTCGTCTAAACTTGGTCATCTTGCAAAGGATGGGTGTTGTCTAAAAAAGAGAAGTCGTTGGATGTAAGAATGCCGATATTGACATTGAAAGAAATCGTAGATTGTTAGGCATGACACATGATGTGTTAGGTACCTGTTGTCACATTTTGCACGGGGTGCTATGTCTTCAAATTTTTGTAAGGATGTTGCTTTCCCTTCCCTCTTTCTTCTCTCCCCTTCTCCACCATCCCCTTTCTTTTCTGCCATCAGTTTCACTTTCTCCATCTCCCTTTCCATGTTTCTAACCGTTTCTCTGAGTGGGCAAAAATGCCCCAAATCTTTTAAGTATGTTGTTCGCCCGACTACGCAGCGCAGTCAGGCTGCGCTTGCCTATCCGTGCGCACCTGGGCGGAATTAAAAACTGAGCTCAAAAATTGACTAAGTGTTGAGCCGCCCGACTTCGCAGCAAAGTCGGGCTGCGCTCCTAGCAGCGAAGTCGGGTTGCGCTTGCCTATCCGTGCGCACTTGCGCAGAATTAAAAACTGAGCTCAAAAATTGACTAAGTGTTGAGCCGCCCGACTTCGCAGCGAAGTCGGGCTGCGCTCCTAATTTCATGCGCACTTGGGTAGCATTTGATTGAAAAATGGCCAGAAAATTCGAAGTGTTGAGCACCGCCCGACTTCGCAGCGAAGTCAAGCGGCGCTCACTAATTTGTGAGCACTCGGGCGGACGATGATAAAATGCTGCCCAGAAAATTTCTAAGGCACGAAGACCTTCCCGATTGCGCTACTTCCACCCTGCGCTGCCCGGATGCGCTCCAATTTTGTGCAAAGTCGGGCGGGAGATAAAAGATGAGCTTTGAAGGCAATTTCTTCCCCCCATCAGATTCTGACAGGTGTCCAACCTCGAGATTTGAGTCAAAGATGTGACAGAAGGTGTGCGAGTGTGAACTGACATATTGTACCACATCTACCCTCATTCAAACTGACTCGAGGTTTCATCTACCGGACTGCCACGTAGCTGCTAAGTTTTCAAGCGGACCTTGTTGCAAGTACATTCCATACCCGCAAAGGTTGACATCAGCCGCTTTTGTCAGATTTTCCAGCTTTTGTCAGGTTTGGGATTCTGTGCCCAAAGTTGTAATCGGGGGGAAAATTTAAAACTTCATTCTAGAGGATCACATTTCAGAAACATGCGCAAACTTGTTTTATGTCTGAATATGGCAGCCAGCAAAGGTCAGGTGTGGATGAGTCTATCATCTTTGTTTTGGGACTTGGCATTCCAAAACCAAGCAAATAGCATGGTGGGGTTCTATATTGAGGATAACCATTTTGTGACAAATATTCAGAGCCTTATCAATATGGTTGTTGAGTGTCTGCTTGTGGTATTAAGGGCTCTCTATTTGCTTCTGTTGTTTGCACCATCGATTGTAATTTCAATATTTGCAGCAGAGTCAATAATCCATATTCGCTCTTTTTGGCTGGGGCTCCTATTAAAAACAATTGAGCCTTCATCATCATTTATAGAGTACGGAGCAACTAGGGTTTCATCAGCATTTGAGGTATTTGCATTGTAATTTGTGCCCTAGTTTTGATATAAGAATAAAGCAATATTTTCGAGAATTCTGGATTGCTCTGTGTTTGTGATTTTGTATATCGAAAATTCACGAAAAAGGTTAAGAATTGGCAAACCCCTAGAGAACTAGATAGGGAGGGTTACTATAATGTCCCCTATTCTACGCAGTTAGGTGCAGAGCAGATTAGCCTATACACGAGCTCCCGTAGGCTAAGTCGGTGTAATGTCCCCTTTCTGAGCAGTTAGTTAGATGCAGTGGTTTAGCCTACTCACGGGTTCCCGTAGGCTAGGGCAGATTGCAGGGAAGCCGAACTGGAATTCTAGGAGCGGATAATTGAGCGAAATGGGTATTCGAATCCACTCTTAGATGTTGAATTGGATGGACAGAGCCTTGACTTACTATTTTTAGTAAGTTAGTTTTTAGGGTTTTTGGTCGAGCAGACAGTGGAATTATATTCTTCAGCGAAATGGGTACTCAAAACAGGTTTCAGTTGGTCAATCGGTTCGTTGGAGGTCAGAGATTTTAATGCCTGAAGGTTTGGCTATGTGAAAAGTGAAATATTAATTATTTTTATATAGTCAAACTTTATGATATTAAAGAACTTAAAGGGAATTCAGTTAAAAGTGAAATATATTATATAAGTGACTAATTTTTGGAGAAAAAAGGGATATTATAATGTTTTATATTATGTGCAACCCTAATTAGGGCATTGCATCCTGTGGGGTATAAAGGGGCATTAAGAGCTTCATTTGATATATGCTGGATTTTAGTTATTTCCTCTAGAGTTTGAGGCCAGTGGCTAAGACTTCTTCTCCGAAGGGACGGAAACCCCAACGGTGTGGCTGAGGACGAAACCCCTCAGATTTTTGGAGCTGGACGAAACCCCAGTTCTCTGTTGGTGAATTCACACAGGATTCACACTTGGAGCTTCATCAATCTTCAGAGGTATCTTTCCATGTTTGTTGATTTAGTATATTTCAAGGGTTTGCAGACATATTGTGGAAAGATTATATTTTTAAAATATTGTAATCTGAACCCTATTTTGAAAGAAATTTGAAAAATAAAATTGTTAGTTATTTCCTGTTTCCTGGAGTTGTATTTTCTGATTTTAAGAAACAGTATAGTGTCCCAAATATTAAAAATATCATAACAAGGGGGGACATTACAATCGGATGGAGGGGAGTCATTGGAGATATCAGAATCTTTGTCAGTACCCAGAGAGCTATTGATTGATGGTCGTTTGGGCTCATTCGGAGATTTGTTTGATCAGAGTTACTATTTTTAGCCATGTCCGTTTTTAGGGTTTCGATGGACAACAGACAGTGCAGTGATATTCTTCAGTGAAATGGGTGTCCAAAACCATTCGTGGATTTCAATTCGGATGGGCGGAGGTTGGAAATTTTAATGGTCTAAGATAAAATTAATAAAGTGATTAATTTAATTTAATTTTGTAAGTCAGTGACTTTATTTTATTATAAAATCATTTTATACTTAAAAGGGGTCATTTTAAGTAACGACTTAAAAAGTCGTTAAGCCTAGGCATAAGGGGATGAATAAATTAAGGAGAAATAAGGTGGAATTAAAAATTGATAAAATTATATTTGCTCACCCTAAAAGTGACTTAACCCTAGGTCGACCTATGGAGGAGATAAAAGGAGGTTTTGAGTTCATTTGGAGAAATGCGAAGATTATTATTTTTCTCTCTGGTTTTTTGGAGGACTCTCTGGCAGAGCCATTTACAAAGATTCTGGAGCTTGTGAGAGACGGCAACCTCTTACAGGGACATTGGCTTCGGGGTTGCAAGATTACCCTCAAGTCAATATGGGCATTTCCACACAGGGATTGCAGTTGGACTTCAATTTTAAAGACTTATGGAGTTGGGTTACCACACAGGGTCATTCAAAGATTATACAGGGAATATTTGGAGCCGGGACACCACACAGTATTCACATCAGAAGGGCTGAGCCTTCATCATCATTTATAGAGTACGGAGCAGCTAGGGTTTCATCAACATTTGAGGTATTTGCATTGTAATTTGTGCCCTAGTTTTGATATAAGAATAAAGCAATATTTTCGAGAATTCTGGATTGCTCTGTGTTTGTGATTTTGTATATCAAAAATTCACGAAAAAGGTTAAGAATTGGCAAACCCCTAGAGAACTAGATAGGGAGGGTTATTACAGCACCATATCATTGTATAAGGGTGGACGGGAGATATATTGCTAAGAGACTTCTGTAGCTGTGTGTTTGCTCTTGAATACAAAATATACTTGTTTCCATTGATTGTCTTTATTTTGTATGCTGCCTTCGTTGAGCATTTCTGCCTCATGTTGCTTATATTTCCGATTACTTTTATTCTGCTTATCTGGATATCTGTATTGGCAATTAAGTGTACCTGGAATTCTTAAAGTGAGGGATACATAGGATAAAGTAACATTAATGGTTTGTCATATATTCTGCTTAGATTGTTGTTAGTAGTGGTGATTGGTTTGTTTTTGTGTTGCTTATCTTCCCCACCCGAAACAAACATATTTATGTTTCTTTCAGTAATTTATAATCTCTTTCCTGCACTCTGAGCTAAAACCCAAATTGAGAAAACATAGGAAGCAGGCCTCCTTCGAAGATTGGCACGGAAGGCATTCCTTCCTTCCAGCCTTTCAATCTATTGGGCGAATATAGGGCGCATATAGATTAAAATCCTATCCTAGTGGCAGATTCGTAACCAACAATACCTAGGGATAGGAATGTGGGGAAATAATATTGTATATGGGTATTATGACATGGGTCACACATAATATTATAATAATATATATTACCAAACACTAGTCATATTACCAAAGAAATACGTCTCAACATCTCAAATTGTTGTACTCAATAGGAGGCCTTGCATGTGAAACATTCAAATGCACTAACACATCGAAAGTGGTCCCCATCACTTGCAGTTGGAGCTGTGAGGTTGACTTGTCGAAGTTACTCTACGAAGAGGAGCACGATCTCACTTTTCCTATGTTTGTCCTCTCACAATATTTTTGAGCTACGAGAGCCCAATTTTGGGAGCTAGTACTCCTACGAAATAGAGACGAGCACCATCTCGTATTTCACTCAAAGAAGACAGAGTAACATTTTGCCACCATTAGAGCACACACTGAGACATCGCAAAGGAAGACAAAAATGAATTTCACGCCAACCCTAACACGCAAAGAATTCATTGTCGTTAGATCGTGACGATCAATGGTTGTTGAATGTCAAGGAGGAGCCAACTAAAGTGAAATGTGGTAAACCCTCAATCTTTTGCATGTAAACCTTAGTCGTTGGATTATGCAAATGATTGGCAAAGATTCATTGTTGATTGTTGCAGTATCATTATTGAGCAGTAGCGTACAGACGTTTGCGTTAAAGGCAATGAAGAGGTTTATCCCACTTGCGTTGAGAGAACGTATAAAGTAACATTGATATAAAAGTAGCTTTCAATAAAACTTTGATGTCACGTGGTGGACATTAGTTGTTTGCACTTGAGAGACCCTTGAGGTAAAAGGGTCATGCGATTTGAAATGCTTTGCGCCATGCAAAGTTGTGGTCACAATGTGGACATAACGTGTTTGAAGAATTTTTTGGAAGCAAAGCATAACCTTTATCCCACATGTTTTGCACAAAAGAGGTCTTTAGCCTGTGTGTTGTTTTGACCGCTTATTGTTTGCATCACGTGTTGTGAGGCATGTATGGTGTTGAGCCACATTGTCTTGAGGTGGTCGAAGAGGAATGTGCTTGAAGGTTGATGAACCTGGCCAAAGTATTGCCACATTGTCTTAACGTGGTGGAAGAGGAATGTGCTTAAATGTTGATGGACCTTGCCAAAGATATTCCACCTAATAAAAAATGATTAAACCCTGCCCAATTGATAAAACCAAATTTTAGAATTTGGTATCATTATATTTTTGCAATTTTCATTAATTTTTGCATGTTTCGGAGACCTAGACCTAGGACAGATTTTTGCCTAATATCCTATTGCGGAAGATAGGCATATATACAGTCATCGGAAAGCTCTTTCTAAGCCTAACACATCTGTTGAAGAGACGATGCCAAATGTCGAAGTGATCTTTGATGATGGTCACATGATTGAGGGGGGGTCCACTTGTACACGTTTCTCGAAGTATGCAGCACTTCAAGATTTTTTCAAAGAAAATCTGAACATATTCAGAAAGCAACTTACCTACAGAGTATCCAATCTTGGCTCAGGGCCAAACTCAAACTCGTCGGGCCTTCCCTGAATGTCTACTTTCTCTGTGATTTTTGCTTTTGTTAATTGAAGTAAATGTGTCCATTCTATGTCTTAGAGTCCATTTGTGGTATTTCAGTCTATGTTAATCTCATTTTAAGACATCTTCACTTAATATCTTGTATTAATGGCGTCTTCTAAAATGCCACATCATTTATCATGTTTTCCCTTAACTATATCTGGAAAAATGGCATAGGCCTGTATAATTGGAAATAGACTTTAAAGGATATAAAACCCAAAAAGCTAGACACTTCTTTTGGGTATTCGAACTCGTAAGCCCTAGCATCCACCACCTCACCAAGGGTCAGTGCAAATGGCCAATGTCTAACAGGACCTAAGACAATTAGACAAAGATGAAATTGGGCAAATGGGACTTAAGATGAGACCACTACTTTGCCTTGGGTTCAAATCAAATATTACAGAGCAGAACACAAATAAAGACTCAACAAACAAATTCAAACAAAGCAATTAAAACTTATGGTGGAAAGTATAGGTGAAGAACTCTCACTTTCTACTTTTAAGCAAGCAAACAACAGCATAAACTAACTTCTCTACTCTTAAGCAAGCAAACAACAGTATAATCTAACTTAGAAATTAAGAATAAAAATAAAACACTGCAGTAAATGATAGGGATTCAAGATAAAGAGGTGAATAATTCTCACCTGCTGCCAAGAAAGCAAATAACAGTATAACCTAACTTAGAAATTAAGGATAAAAATCAAACACAGCAGTAAATGATAGTGATTCAAGATAAAGATTAATAATTGATCTCAACTTAATGATAACCAAACCCCAAAAATGGAAGCTTATGTCAAAGCAAAATACGGACTTGAATCCGTGAACGCTCAATCAAGGTCTACATACCACGTAGAGTTGAATGAAGTCCTCAGGCTTCTTCACATACACAGACCTCCTAACCAGAGCAATACTGGAGCAGCAAGGACTCAAAGTAGCAAGAGAGTTAGGACCCAAGCCACGAGAGATGACTAGAAAAAAGCTACCTAAAGCAAACTCAATATTAACTGTAAAGCTAAGTGGGCAAAAATGGATGATGTGAGTGTTCTTGCAGAGAAAACTTACAAGGGAAAGGTGTCCTCCTTGACCATAATCCAGCTAAACAAGAAGTTGAATCAAAAAGCAACTATATGAAATTTTTACGAGTATTTTAATTCTAGATAATGTCTGTAGTCGTCACCCACTCCCCCACCCTCAACTTCCTAGAGGTTCCATATTTTAGTATTATAAATAGCATGATATATTTATTTTTAAATTTTGTATTGAAAAGAGGGTAGAGATCACCAACCTTCTAATACCTTAAACTATTGAATACTGCAAACAAAATCCATACAAAGCTCCATGGAGTATGACAACCTTATTTGTATGCAAAAATTCAGACTATGGGGTGCTATGACTTTTGTTAGAAATATTTATATCAAAGACTTAATAAAGATATATCATATCAAAGCACTCCAAGTTCAAATTAGGATGTTCAAACAAGCGGTCACTAAAACAAACTAAAGGATTTAGTAGTGATGCATTTCTAATGACAGAAATACCCATGCCTTACCTATAGTAGAAGAGCACAGAATTATGAAGCTACTGTATTAGTCACATACCTGGCCCTCCCACTGAGCAGCAACATTAGCCATATCCTTCAATCCATCCGATAGGTTTGCATTCTCCACAAATAACCTCTCTATTTCTAAGGATTGAGAATCAATCTACAATCATTTGTGTCTATTAGCATGTATACACAAGGGCATACACAACATTGACACAATCAATTGGGGTTTAACACAATCAGAAGCACTGACCTCAGCCAGAAGCTTTTGTCGCCCACTCTCAAGTCTCTCCACCATTAGTGCAAGATCATGAATCTGTTGATCATGCCTCCCTTTTTCTTGCTATCAATAAATATAGAAATTAAGAAGGATTCCAACCAAAATGTTTTCATCATCTTTCCCTTGTTTAGGAAAATCCAAATATAAGCATGCTTTCCTAGTTAAATGAAATGTCGAAGGTTATAAATGAATTAGAGTAGATATCCTTTAAAATATTAGTGGCTGCAAAATACCTTCCGATTGTCTGCCTTTGAAGACTCAGCCTCACTAATCTGCTTAAAGGTAGCCTCTGAACAATGCACAAACAATTAAACCATACTAAATTAAGTCCATTGCTTTCAAATTAAGGACACAAACAAGTAACTTAACAATTAAGGATTATATTTCCTGATTAAAATACTATTCCAATAAGTCACAAAGAAGACTCGCTTTATGGAGAAATCTCGTTTACTTTCACTCCTGTCAAATTGATCGTTGAGTGAAATCATCAAGATAAAGGTCAGAATTGTAGTAAAACAGAAGATATGTGATAACTAAATAATGAAATTCCAAAAAGTTATGTCTTCTTCTAAGAAACTGTTGGTTACGAATCTGCCATGAGGAAAGGATTTGTTGTTATTGCGCCCAGATTTGCCCACAGATTGAAAGGCCGGAAGGAAGGAATGCCTTCCATGCCAATCTCCGGAGAAGGCCGGCTTCCTATGGGGTTGTGTTAAGGTAAGAGTGCAGGAAAGAGATAAAAATGCGGAAAGAGATAAAAGTGCAAAAAGGGATTCCAAATGTGATTGGAGTTGGGTGGGGGGAATAAGCAGCATGGCAACGAATCAATCACCACTACTAACAGCATTCATCTACAAACATACATTGAAACTACAACTATCAGCGATCCTATGTATCCTCTATCTATGCATTCCAGGAATACCTGGCCACCAAATGCTGGAGTCCAGAGTTCAGTACAACAGCAAGCAATGACACAAGAAACATGAGGTAGAAATGACAAGGAGAGGCAGCATACAAGATAAAAGACGATGAAGCAGAGCCAAGTATATGTCTGTATTTGAGGCAAACGCACAGCTACAATTGTCCCCTAGCAATATATTCCCCTTCCACCACCTACAATGGAAAAGTGGTGGGTATTTATAGCCCAATTTCCCCCCGATTACATTCGTGGGCACAAAGTCCCAGACAAGACAACAGCTGACACGAGCGGCTGAGGAGCTGCTGATGCTGACTGCTGTCGGGCGGGACTGTCCTTGCAGCATGGTGTCCCTGAAGGCGGTACAACTACGTGGCAGCGTGTTGGGTCAAGTCTTCGGTCAACAGGCATGCGGGTAGGTGCGGC
The DNA here is from genome assembly GCA_028583015.1 of Wollemia nobilis. Taxonomy (NCBI): domain Eukaryota; kingdom Viridiplantae; phylum Streptophyta; class Pinopsida; order Araucariales; family Araucariaceae; genus Wollemia; species Wollemia nobilis. Next base: position 2,415,249 of record JAQPPZ010003648.1, on the reverse strand, counting down.
AGATGGCACTTCACATCGGCTTAAATGGTGACAGATGGCGCCGGTAGTGTAGCCCATGCTTTGTCCTTGCGCGGTCAAGTCTTGGCTCGAATCCCGAAGATGGATACTTTTCGGATGTTGATGTATGACACGTGTCTGCCTTAAAAGGCAGTTTATCCAACTTCGCCAGGAATTCGGGCGCTATCGGGTTACGCAGGAAGAAAACAGCGCAGTTGGAAGGTCTGCTTGCCTTAGCATTTTCTGAGTTGACTTTACCCAAGCTGCGCACCGGTCAAAGGCGCACTCCGACTTCGCTGCGAAGTCGGGTGTCGCCCCAGCACTTAGCGGATTATCTGCTAGACCGTTCCCCTAGTGCACCCAGGAAGAAGGGCGCACCCCGACTTCGCTGCGAAGTCGGGTGTCGCCCTTGACACTTAGTCAAATTTTCAATTATTTCTGTCCTGCTGCGCACTTCGGGTTCCTTACTGCGCTTCAACTAAGGGGCGCACTCCGACTTCGCTGCGAAGTCGGGTGTCGCCTCATTACTTAGAAACTTTTCAAAGTACACCTGCTGAAGTTCTACTGGGGGAAGAAAGGGAGAAAGAAGAAGAGGGAATGAAACTGGGAGGAAGAGGGAGAAAGGGAGAAATGAAGAAAGGGGAAAATGAGGAGGAAAGGAAAAGAGCAGCCTATATGCAAAAACCAAAAACATGGCACCCCTGTGCAAAATGTGGAAACATTCTTGGCGGCTCGCGGGGTGTCGAGCTCACCTCGACGCAAAGAACCATGCCTTTATCCTTTGGGTGCAGAGGAACTTCCTTCCCCTATCTTCTGCTGCTCTAGTCACTTCCCCTGCGGCAACTGTTCTTCTTCGTTTTCACTTTCACCAGTTGCCTCCTCAGTCTCGCCTCTGAATCTGAAGGCTCTCCACTTTCGGCCTCTCGCTTGCTTATGCGTTTGACCACAACCTTAGCTTGATCCCAGGCTGCGGCTTGGAAAGGAGAGGGGTCGCTGATTTCTCTGAGTACTGCGTGGAATGCAGCGACCGCGTGCAGGTCAATGGTGTTATATCTTTTTCCTAACTCTTCAAGAGAAGAGTTGATCTTGCAGTACTTAGCCACCATTTGAGCGACCTACGCTTCTTGGACTGGCTCTGTCCAACTATCTATCTCAGCTGTATCTGCCTCAAAGGACAGCCAGTTCTTCTTTACCTGTTCAAGGGTGAGGAACTCGTCATCTCTGACATAGCTCGGACACCCGTGCTCGGACAGAATGTGAAAGGGCGCCAGGAGGATGTGTCTTTCATGTTCCAAGGCGTCTAGTGCCTTCCTAGCCGTTCTGATCCTTTCTGTCCTCGCAAAATAAGTGTGCAAGGTTACCCTTGCATCTGCCCATTCTGAGGCAAGTTGTGACATGGGGGCAATTTGGAAGCCATCGCGCTCTAACTCCTCAAGTTTCATAGCCAGGTCTAGCCATTGCCTCGCCTGGTGTTTGGCTTCCTCTACCATAGGCTTTCCCTAGGCAGATACCTCTTCTATCCTGGATACGAAATCCAGAACTGTCAAGGATTTGACAAGGTTGGGCTTGCAACCTTGTAGCAGACTTGCGCGCATCTCCTTCGCCTTGCTCTTTGAAAAGGCCGTCGCTTGTGATGCTTTCTCGGTGAGCTGCGACTGCGCCTGCTTTAGCGAATCCTGCAGTTGTGAAATCTGCTCTAGCGCTGCTTTTCTCTCTTGCTCGGCTGTCTGCTGAGCGGCGGCTAGCTGAGCCTTAAGATCTTCTACTTCTTGCTGCGCTATCCCCAATTGCGCAGTAGCCCTGGCCAAATCTTCTTCGAGCTGCCTTGTGGTATTCTGCAGCTGGAAAAGCGCCTCCTGGGTTTCGAGATGTTTGACAAGGAGGCTGTCTGTTTTACAACGAATACCGTGGATCTCGTATTCTTCGTTGATATCATCAAAGTTCTTCTCCTTTGTCTGAAGCTCATAGTCTGCCTCGGTCATATCGCGGAGAGGCTTCTTCACCTTAGGAATGAGCTTTTCTGTTGTAAGCACTCTCCGATCTAGGTCAAACTTTGTGCGCTTGACCGGGGCAGCTATCTCTTCGGCCCTTCTGCGCTTAACGCCTTGAAGAAAGGAGGCGGATCCCCCTACGGCTCTTACTGCCAGAGGCTGGTCCTCGGTGATGCTCATGAAATCGAGGTCTTCCAGCTCCTGGGCTTGCTGCGGCATCTTCCCTGCGAACAGTGAAGTAGGAGGGATACCAGAGGGAGTAGCAGCCTTTGAGGGCGACTGAGTCCCAGGAGTGACAGGAGTTTGAGTAGATGGCGCTGGTAGGGTTTCGAGTGGCTGGGGCAAAGGATGTGGAGATGAGGGAGCAGCTTCAGCACTAACTGCGGGTGAGGGCTCTAGGGTTTGACTCAGGGATTGAAAAGCGTTGGGGTCCTGAGCAAACTGGTCAAACGAGTGGAGGCCGCTGGACGGTGGAGTAGCTTGTGAGGCGGAAGATGCGGCTACGGCTTGCCCTGATGAAGTGGGAGATGGGGGTTTTGCAGGGCCGACGCGGACTTGGGCAAGCGGAACAGAGGACGTACCTGCAGGCTCCGCCTGAGCCGACGCTGGAGGGATGGTCGTAGCCTGGATGTCTGATTCTTCTTCGGGGTTGTCTAAAGAGACAACCTCCGGCGCTGCTGCTTGCGGCTGCTCTGCGGCCGATTGCTGCACTGGCTCCTTGGGTCGCTTAGTCCTCTCGACCCTTTTCTTTTTCTTTTCTGCTGACGTTGTGTCTGGTACAGAGGGAAGCGGCAGTAAAGAGGCGGCAGGAGCTGATGTACCCACAGTAAACTTGTACCTGGGTCATGCTGGGAGAATACCTGTTGCACTTGGTCCACTGGCTGACAGTGCGTGCGTCTTTTCTGCTGGAGGGGCCAGCTCAGGAGTTGACCATTCTGAACCTTGCGCCGCTTCGGGCACTGCCATAGGAGCAACAGGCTGCATCGGGCCCACTTGACTGCTGGTTGGAGTCACGCTGGAAGTCGCTAGGGTTGACAATGACTGAGAGGTAGCCCTTCTTTTATACCTTATATTTGCGCCTCGGGGAACACAATTGCGAAATTCAAAGGGCTGCCACGTGTCGACATGTTGATCATAAAGTGCCGAAAATTCATGATCAACGGCAAGGTTCCTCCGGCTTGATTTGTCGTGTTGCGTGTGACACCTTATCTTCCAGCATTCGAGGATTTTGTCCTTATGCCAGTTGAGTGGCGCCACCTTAGTGAGGATCTTCTTGAATCCAGCAGACTCCATTCGATGGTCCGGGTTTCGATCAGGATCGTAAGTGACCTCCTCACAGTAAAACTCATGCCATGGTGGCCATGACTGCATCAAATGAATGCACCAGTGGAGGTCCGCACCTGTCCTGTTCCTTCTTTCTTGCATGATTTCAGCTCTAGGACAGATGTGCGTGAACTTTCCCCGGACCCCGATTGGGTCATACTTCCAGCGTTGGGGTAGCATAATCAGGCCCATCTCCATCAGCTCCCGTTCAAGATAAACGTGTTGCCCGATCTCGAAGACTTGAATATTGGCCCAGGTCATAGGATATTTAAAAATGTGACCCTTCTTCTTTCCCTGGCCAAATTCTTCTTCGACGTAATCCATTTGCCGTGCCACCTCTATCCCAAACTGATGGTCAGTGCAGAAGTAGGGCAGCAAACAAGGCTTTCCCTTGAACCCGTAGATTCGGACAACGATGCCCTGAGTCAGCCTGAAGGTATCCCCGAACTCATTGTTCCACAGATACTTGGTCATAGCCTCTGGTGGGCAAGTCGCGCCTCGGTTGAACAATCCCATCGCCTGTCCCAAAAATTGAACATTAAAATCGTAAAACGAGCCCTTCCGGTACAGGGCCTCAGTCCATTCGTACACGGGGAGTGGCTCTCCTTGTTCGCTCAGCTTCTTCAGGTTGGGGACGTTCATCCGGTGATGCATGTGATACAGGCATAGCCATGTGAGAAAAGAGCAAAACCGGAAGTCCGTCGACTGCTTCTGCTGCAGTCTCACCAGGCTCGAATGAATTGCGTATGCTAACCAGTCCGCCCAGTCGTAGAAGATAGGGCGCTTCCCACTTTTCTGCGCCGTGGAGTCGTAAAACTCCCCGTGCAGGATGCACTCGGCCATCGCCAGCTGGAAAGGCCGCACCACTCTGTCTGAGTCGCAGCCGAGGACCCATGCTAGGATGATATAAATATATCTGTTTTCGAATCCATCTAGCGGTATGGGGCCAGTCGGCCACTGCCCAGCCGTCAGCGGAGTCTTCAGCTCTGAGTCCAGGAACTCTCTCATCCGCTTCGTCTGAGAAAACCTGTCGGTCTGCTCTTCTATGTTCACCCTCCTGATAATTGCGTCTGGGTTGTACTGAAGCCCTGGGGCGAACGCTGCCTGGACGCTTTCTCGGAAAAGAGTGAACAACACCCTTCCTTTATTATCGTAGACCTGCCGCGCAGCTGGTTTGTAGTATTCAGCAATTGCTTCTACCAGCTCCGGGCACCAGTGAGTCGGAGGGCACAGGAACCAATAAAGGTTTGATTTGTACGCCGCTCCGAGATGGTGGGAAGGCGAAACCTTATCCACCCACTTCGCGATATTCAGACGCAGCTTCGAGAGACTGATGGAAAAAGAACCATCTTTGTACCCGGACAAGCGGTTGATTGGTGGCGGCGGAGTCTGGCCAACTACGCGCCTCTTCGTTCTGGATTTTCCTTTCTTGTCCTTCTGCGGCGCTGCGCTCTCATGAGCGCTCGACTCTGGAGACTCAGCTTCGCGCGGTTCTTCACTTGATTGCGCCTGTACGGGCGCTTTCCCCTTGTCCATCCTTGTCGAAACGTCAGAGACAGGAACAACAGCTTCTGAGCTTGTCAGGTTTAATTCCTTGCAGTCCGGGGGTCAGCTCGAACACTTATGAATTTTCTGCCCGTGCCAGGGTCCTTTTGTAGACAGTGATTGCTCACTAATGGCACGGGAGGGAGTTAGGGCAGTTAACTCTGGGTTGGTGAAGACGTTATGATTTTGGCGGCTGCGCATGGGCTTTTCTGGAAAAGCGTGCTTTATTAGTCGTTGGCCCAAAACGCACCTTACCCTTTAAATGCATCAACATTGGTAATTGCGCAATCATTTAAAGCCTCCTTGATCGTCGTGTCGTTGCTGACGTCACCGCCACCATTGGGCACACTTTTCAAAGAACTTTAACCCAATTTCGCCCTGTGTCGAACTTCGCCCTGGGCCCACACTTATGGTTTTTCGTTTTCCGTGGTGAGCTGTTCGGACTTCGCCTGAAATCCGGCGCGCTTCGAACTTCGCCCGGAAAGCGGGCGCTCTTCGATATTAGACTTAGGAGCTTTCAGCTTCTATTGGATCACCCAGGGTGCGCCCAGGAATGAGGGCGCACCCAGACTTCGCCGGAAAGCGGGCGCAATTCGGACTTCGCCCAAAAAGCGGGCACAGTCCGATTCTTGACGTTTCTTTGTAATCTGCTACCCGACTGCGCCCTTTGGAGAGGGCGCAGCCCGACTTCGCTGCGAAGTCGGGTTGGGCGGTCAGACTTAGACATTTTAGCCCTTTCTTCAATTGCTTTCTTCCCTACTTCGCCCTATTCGATGAGCGCTACCCGACTTCGCTGCGAAGTCGGGGATTTGCCTCAGACCTACTCGGGCTACTTGGAAAACTGGAAACTGAAAAACAACTGAAATATTTACATGCTGAGAATTGAAAACATAAAAAGGGAAATCTGTACAAAGAAGGACCCCCTCGGGTGCCTTCAGTGGTGGTACATTTTCAGGTGGAACCCGTTGACGGGGATGGGGAGAGGATGTCCCTCCATGTCCCGGAGCACATATGCGTTGAACTGGTTAACCCGGGCAATCTGATAGGGGCCCTCCCAGAGGGCATCAAACTTTCCATGGTTGCCGGGTTTTGCCTTCAACGAGTCCCATTTCAGCACCAGGTCCCCGATTTTGAAAACTCGGGCGGTGGTGCCTTTTGCGAACCAGCCTTGGGTTGCTTCAGCGTGCTTTGTGAAGGCCTGGTACACTTTGTCTCTGTCCTCCTCCAACTGCAGCAATTGGCAAAGTCTATCTTCTACTGGATCACCGCTGCTTCTTTCCTCATCAAGCATCCAGAGAACGGGTATTTCAATGTGCATTGGCAAGACAGCTTCCTTGCCGTACACAAGCGCATAAAGGGATGTTTTGATGGACTTTTTGAATGAAATTCTATCCGCCCATAGCGCCCGATCCAGGAGTAGGTGCCAGGTCCTCTTGTTTTTCTCTACTGTCCTTCGGATGATCTTCAGTAGGTTCTTGTTGGTGGACTTGGCAAGACCGTTCCCCTGTGGGTAGTAGTTGGAAGACATCTTATGATAGATGCCAAACTTGCTGGTGTACTCCGTGAGCACAGCGCCTGCGAACCCCGGACCATTGTCCGTCACTATTGACTCGGGGACCCCGAAACGGGTAATCAGGCTCTCGAGGAATCTGATGACCGTTTCTTGGTCGGCGTTCTTTGTGGGGATCGCCTCTGCCCACCGTGTGAAGTAATCGGTGGCAGTTAAGATAAACTTGTGGCCCGCTGCAGAGTTCGGCAAGATCACCCCGATGAAGTCCAGACCCCATTGCTGAAAAGGAGTCTCGGCTTGGATTGGTTGAAGGGGCAGGGGTGCTTTTCTATTTCTGCCAGCAAATCTCTGGCATTGATCACACTTGGTACAGACCGCATGGGTGTCTGTAAACAGAGCGGGCCAGTAGTACCCGGCTTTGATGATTTTTAAGGCCGTAGGCCTTGCAGAATGGTGACCCCCAGGCATCCCGGAGTGAAATTCTCCAAGGACCCTAGACTGGTCTGATTTTCTGACACACCACAACAAGATGTCGTCAATGTGTTTAAAGTAAAGCCCCTCGGGGCGAAGAGTGTACTTCAATGCACCTAGCCGAAACCTCCTTCTTTGTGAGGCGTTCATGTGGCCTGGACATCTTCCGGTGCAGAAGTATCTCACCAGTTCATCTGTCCAGTCGCACTCCTCGGGTAAGGAGTTGGCTAGGTTGATGCGTGTTGCTGGATCCTCCCACTCGCAGGCGGATATCTCGGCTGCCGCACTTCGGGCTAGCTCTTGGCACAAGGCTCGGCCTCTGATTAGCTTGGTTGGCCGCACTTCGATGTCGAACTCCTGGATTTTAGCAATCCATCCTGCTCTCTTGTGACCCGGCTCTCCTTGTATGATGAAGCTTCGAACGTCCCGGTGGATCACAAAGACAGTGATCTTGCTCTGGGAGACAAAGTGCCTGAACTTTCGGAGAGATTTCATGACTGCGTGAACCTGCCGCTCTATAAAGTTGTACTTTTCTTCGTGCGGCTGTATCACTTGGCTCAGGAACGCTATGGGGCGCTCCTCGCCATCATCTCCCTTTTGGGTCAGGACTGCGGCGTAACTCTCTGGCTCTCCCACCGCGTACAGGATGAAATCTTTGGAGTAGTCCGGGTTGATCAACACCGATGCTTGTGCAATGCAAGCTTTGATCTCCTTGAAGGCTTGCTCCCTTTCTTCAGTCCACAGAAATTCTGTATTCTTTTTCAGCAACTCGGCCATGGGCTTGATTACCTGTGCGAAGTCCGGTATGAACTTCCGCACGAAGTTGATTTGGCCGAAGAAGGACTGTAGCCCTTTCTTGTCGATTGGGGCGGGCAAGCGGAGGAGAGCCTCTGCTCTATCAGGATCCACGGCTAGGCCTTTTTCGGAGATGACATGCCCCAGCAGCTTTCCTTCTTTCACCGCGAAGACAGACTTCTTCGGGTTTATGGAGATGCCGAATTCTCGACACCTTTCGAATATTTGCCGCAGGTGGGGAACATGATCTTCTCGCTTGTGAGAGAAAACAGTCATATCATCCAAGTAGATGACAATCACTTTGTTGAGCAGCTCTCGGAAGGCCAGGTCCATGGCTCTTTGGAATGTGGCGCCAGCATTGGATAAGCCGAAAGGCATGCGCTGATAGGCGAACGTTCCCCATTTGGTGGTGAACGCCGTCTTGTGCTGGTCCTCATCCTTGACCCATATCTGGTTGTATCCGGAAAAACCGTCTAAGAGGGAAAATCTCTGGGCTCTAGCAACTGTATGGAGGATCTGATCGATCTGGGGAAGCGGGTAATGGTCCTTGAGGGAGGCCTGATTTAGATTTCTGAAATCCACGCAAAGACGAATGTCTCCGTTCTTCTTCCTCACGGGAACCAAGTTCGCAACCCAGGATGAATGCTTGATGGGGTAGATGATCTTAGCCTCCAACATCTTCAAGAGCTCGGCTTTCATCATGGCCTCGATTTTTGGATTGACGGCCCTCTGCTTTTGCCGGAATGGCTTGGCGCCATCTTCTAGCTCAATGGTATGCTGGATTATTTCTCTGTCATACCCTTTCAAGTCTTGGTAGCTCCAGGCTACTATGTCAGGGAACTCTCGACACAATGCTCTGATCTGCTCGAGTTCCTCAGTGGTGCAGTCTGTCCCAACCTTGATTGATTTTCCAGGTTCAAGCTCCAGGTCAGCATACTGCTTCGGGTCTACTTTGATCCGGTGAGATATGGCTCTGTCGTTCTGATCAAATAGACTCTCTAGAGTAATCAGTCCTTTTGGGAAATGATTATTTTTCAATAGTATCAACCCCTCATATTGCTCGTCATCAGGGTCTCTACCTTCGATTGAACAGGCTTCATTTATCAAAAATGTGACGATCTCCTCGTCACAATTGAACACCTGCCAGTGGGTATCCTTATCAGGCACAGAAGGCCTGTAAATGGTACGAACCGGCTTCGGCTTTTGGATAGTGTCATCAGCCGGAACGTCACGGCTCCAACAGACGCCAGAATGTCAGCATGCTTGTTTTTCTCTCGTGAAATAGCCTTGACATTCAACGAATCAAAAGACTCCATCAAATCCCAGACCCGATTTCGGTACGCCTTGAGATAGTGCTTTTTGGAGGCGCACTTGTTCGTGACCTGGTGGCACACCAGCTCTGAGTCTCCGTAGATCTGCAGATGTTTGATCCCTAGCCTCTCCGCCTTTCGCAAACCCAAGCATAGGGCTTCGTACTCCGCCGCGTTGTTAGGACAACTCCAAGCCAGCCTGTAGGTGTAATCCTTCTGGATCCCGGTTGGGGAAACCAGAAGTACTCCAGCACCGGCGCCATTTTTGCATCGTGCGCCGTCAAAGAAGAGCTTCCACAGTTTTTCAGGTGCTGGTCCCACTTCTCTCCTGGCTGACTTGTCAAGCCTTTCAGGCTGAACAATGGTGTAGCAGCCTTGCTTTGTTTCAATCACGGCGTTGAAGTCCCGCAAGGAGAATTCATCTTCTACTTGCAGCTGTTCGAGAGCTTGCTCCGTCATGTCCACTGTCACCAGTTCTTCCTCCGTCAGCTGAACCATGCAATCCTCAGGCTCTTCTCCGGGTATCTTCTCTACTAAGAAAGTGGAAGGTTTCTCATTGAAGATTTTCAGTCTCCTTCCTTTAAAGGGCACTTCCATGTGTGAGTAGTCCAGAGACAAATACCCTCCCAACTTCGCAATGAACTCCCTGGAGAGACACATGTCGAAGTAGGGTTCCAAGTCGACGACCACAACCTCTTGGATGACCACGATGTCGAGAGCTTTGTGCAGCCGAATGGGGATGTCTTTAATGACACCGATTGTCTTGACAGGGGTGCCGTCTAGTTGCAGCACGCCTTGGCTGCTCCTTGTGTACTCCATCCCGATCTCGTCACAGACGGCTCTCGGCATCACGGTCGTGGAAGCGCCAGAGTCCACCATGCAGTTGTGTACTATGTACCCTTGCATCCGTAATGACAGATAGAAGGGAGGTGGTCTGTTCTTCCCAGTGGTTGAGACTGTCAGGGGTTGTACCAGGACAGCGGGCTGTATCTGCTTGCCATTCTTCATGATTTTCAGAGATTCCTGCAGCAAATCAACCTAGCCTGGGAGATGAAGAGCATCATACATGCTGATTCTTGCGGGGGTTCTCTTCAACTCGTCTACCATGTTGTAGCCTGAACTGCTAGCTCCTTCCGCTTCTTTTGCCGGCTCATACTTCGTCCGATACTGTTGAGTGGCCTCAACTCTCTGTCTCTTCGTCAGAGACGGATATCTCAGCCTCTCCTGAGCTTGTTCTTTTGTTTCAGCTGGAGGCTGAGCAGCGGGAGCTTTAGCCGGAAGAGCTTTGGCTACGGGAGGCTTGACTGCGAGAGGAGTCTTGTCTTTGGCTGTGTAGGGCCACAGCCTCTTGTAGGGTGGTAAATCTTCAGGTTGCGCCTTATCTCTTCTGGCGTACACTTTTAAGGGTTTTGTCGCAGCTTCGGCAGACTTTTTGCTTTCCTTGGCAGGAGGCAGCATCAGAACTTCGTCTGAAACGGCGAGATTGCTTTCGTCGCCCAGGATCATGTAGAGTTCTTCGTCCTCTATGGCGCTGCCGGCCAAGGTCTGGAGGTAATGCTGATGCAGGGTGCAGTCTTCCTCGGCATGAGGGTCATTGCACGTGGTGCACCAGTTGACCTGGTCAGAAGTACCAGGTTCATCCTCAATGGCAGCATTCCTCGGAGGGGGCCGCCGTTGCAAATGTTGCTCGGGGGGCCGATCTTTTGTCAACGTTGGGGGCGGATATGGCCTCCTTGGAGCCAGGTCCATCTGGGCCTGCTTCATTTTCAGGACAGTCATGTCGTTGGACATAGTGTGATAGCCAGAGGCCAGAGCCCGGACCTCCTGAAGGATTTGATTCTGAATATCATGGTCGGGAGGCGGCGGCAACTGAGCTGGGGGAGGCAATGCAGCCAATGGAGGAGGAGTTGAATATTGTGCATGCTGGGGATGAGCAGGAAGTGCTGGAAAATGAGGGGGACGGGGAGACGGGTAATGAATCTGTGGCAGGCCGTAAGGATTCACGACCGGAGCCGGATTCCATTGCTGCTGGAGTTGTTGTTCGGAAGTGGATGGCTCCGAACCAAAAGCTAATGGATATTGTGATCGGGGGAAATCAGGGTAGATGGGCGGTTGCACCCTGTGCGGAAGCCTGCCGATGGAGATGATGTCCATTTCAGCTTGCTGGGCAGCTTCGTACAGAGCGAGGAATGTGTTGATTCTAGCCACTGTTGGTTACGAATCTGCCATGAGGAAAGGATTTGTTGTTAATGCGCCCAGATTCGCCCACCAGATTGAAAGGTCGGGAGGAAGGAATGCCTTCCGTGCCAATCTCCGGAGAAGGCCGGCTCCTATGGGGGTTGTGATAAGATAAGAGTGCAGGAAAGAGATAAAAAGGTACAGAAAGAGATAAAAGTGCAGAAAGAAATTCCAAATGTGATTGGAGTTGGGTGGGGGGAATAAGCAGCACGACGACGAATCAATCACCACTACTAACAGCATTCATCTACAAACACACATTGAAACTACAGCTATCAGCGATCCCATGTATCCTCTATCTATGCATTCCAGGAATACCTGGCCATCAAATGCTGGAGTCCAGAGTTCGGTACAACAACAAGTAATGACACAAGAAACATGAGGCAGAAATGACAAGGAGAGGCAGCATGCAAGATAAAAGACAGTAAGCAGAGCCAAGTATATGTCTGTATTTGAGGCAAACGCACAACTACAATTGTCCCCTGGCAATATATTCCCCTTCCACCACTTACATTGAAAATGTGGTGGGTATTTATAGCCCAAAACTCCCCCCGATTACATTCATGGGCACAAAGTCCCAGACAGGACAGCAGCTGACACGAGCGGCTGAGAAGCTGCTGATGCTGACTTCTGTCGGGCTGGACTGTCCTTATAGCATGGTGTCCCTGAAGGTGGTACAGCTACGTGGCAGCGCGTTGGGTCAAGTCTCCGGTCAACAGGAATGCGGGTAGGTGCGGCAGATGGTACTTCACATCAGCTTTAAATGTTGACAACTGACGTCGGTAGTGAAGCCCATACTCTGTCCTTGCGCGGTCAAATCTTGGCTCGAATTTCGGAGATGGATACTTGTCGGATGCTGAAGCGTGACACGTGTCTGCCTTGAAAGGCAGTTTATCCAACTTCGCCAGGAATTCGGGCGCCATCAGGTTGCGCAGGAGGAAGACAGCACAGTTGGGAGGCCTCCTTGCCTTGGCATTTTCTGAGTTGACTTCACCGAACTACGCACCGGTCAAAGGGCGCACTCCGACTTCGCTGCGAAGTCGGGTTGCACACCGGTGCTTGGCTGTCTCCATCCGCTGTACAGACTACGCACTGGAACAGGGGCGCACTCCGACTTCGCTACGAAGTTGGGTTGCGCCCCAGTACTTAGCCATTTTCCTGATTGGCCATTCCCATAGTGCGCCCAGGAAGAAGGGCGCACTCCGACTTCGCTGCGAAGTCGGGTTGCGCCCTTGACACTTAGTCAGATTTTCAGTCACTTCCTATCCTGTTGCGCATGGGTTACCTACTGCGCTCCAACTGAGGGGCGCAACCCGACTTCGCTGCTTGACACTTAGTCAGATTTTCAATCACTTCCTATCCTGTTGCGCATGGGTTACCTACTGCGCTCCAACTGAGGGGCGCACTCCGACTTCGCTGCAAAGTCGGGTTGCGCCCCAACACTTAGAAACTTTTCAAGGTACACCTGCTGAAGTTTGTTGGGGAAGGAAAGGGGGAAAGAAGAAGAGGGAATGAAGCTGCGAGGGAGAGGAAGAAAGGGAGAGAAGAAGAAAGGGAAAATGAGGAGAAGGGAAGGAAAAGAGCAGCTTACATGCAGAAACCAAAAACATGGCACCCCTGTGCAAAATGTGGCAACAGCCACCTTCAACAGCAGGCAAATGTCTGAGTTGAAAGATCTCAGGTAGTAGTAGGCGCCTGACCTGCTGACGGTCGGAGTTCGCGAGGCACTCGTTTGCAAGACCTCGCAAATCGGATGTTGAAGTCTGACACCTCCTCTTGGGGGTGTCTCTGAATACTTTGGAACTGATGCAGCAAAGAAGAGGGATCAGCAGACTCGTTGCATCCTTTCACGAGTCTGCCGGCTAACTGTCGCCACCCCGTGATGGATCCCTCCGCGATGATCTCCACCAGTAGAGAAGCTTTCCCCTTAGGGAAAGGGCTAGCAGACGGGTCTTCACACTTTCGTCAGTAATGGAGTGTAGCGCAGCCAGGGCAAGAATGTCTTGGATGTGTTCGTACGCCGTCTTGTCGTAGCCGTCGTATGTAGGGATAGACTTTAAGGCAGCAGGGGGCACAGCTTGTTGTCCGACTAGGGCCAAGGGCCCCGTAGAATCCACCGTCGGGAAGAGGTCATCATCATCCAGATGATCAGCCATATCTGCTTCTGACCCGGTAGTGTACTCGGTATCGGAACTGTTCGAAGATGTGGATTCTTCTTCGGCCTCAACTTGTTCAATTTCAGCCTCGGCTTCTTCTTGGATTTCTTCTTCGCGAGCTTGATAATTAGCCAGCCTGACGCGCTCACCTGGAGCGTCAATGTCAAGTTCGTAAAAGTCAGGCGGGTTCTCCGGATTCCTTGCTCGCCACCTTCTCGTTTGCATGAAGGCGTTAGGACCGGTCTTCACGGACTCAGAGAATGTTCAGATAATTTGCAGAGTCGCCAGGTGCTCTGATTTTGAACAGCAATGAAGCGAGCACTAGTACTTCGATTCTGTTTGGGGGTGGGAAACTACCATGTCCCACCGACTAAGGCCAAGAAACTGGTGGCACAAGGGGGTTTATCAGGTTGGAATAGTACTCGTCCCACCGGGCGTGCCAGAGAAACTATTGGTTACGAATCTGCCATGAGGAAAGGATTTGTTGTTATTGCGCCCAGATTCACCCACATATTGAAAGGCCGGAAGGAAGGAGTGCCTTCCGTGCCAATCTCCGGAGAAGGCCGGCTTCCTATGGAGTTGTGTTAAGGTAAGAGTGCAGGAAAGAGATAAAAATGCGGAAAGAGATAAAAGTGCAGAAAGGGATTCCAAATGTGATTGGAGTTGGGTGGGGGGAGTAAGCAACACGGCAACGAATCAATCACCACTACTAACAGCATTCATCTACAAACATACATTAAAACTACAGCTATCAGCGATCCTATGTATCCTCTATCTATGCATTCCAGGAATACCTGGCCACCAAATGTTGGAGTCCAGAGTTCAGTACAACAGTAAGCAATGACACAAGAAACATGAGGTAGAAATGACAAGGAGAGGCAGCATACAAGATAAAAGACAGTAAGCAGAGCCAAGTATATGTCTGTATTTGAGGCAAACGCATAGCTACAATTGTCCCCTAGCAATATTCCCCTTCCACCACCTACAATGGAAAAGTGGTGGGTATTTATAGCCCAATTTCCCCCCGATTACATTCGTGGGCACAAAGTCCCAGACAAGACAACAACTGACACAAGCAGCTGAGGAGCTACTGATGCTGACTGCTGTCGGGCGGGACTGTCCTTGCAGCATGGTGTCCCTGAAGGCGGTACAGCTACGTGGCAGCGCGTTGGGTCAAGTCTTCGGTCAACATGCATGCGGGTAGGTGCGGCGGATGGCACTTCACATTGGCTTAAATGGTGACAGATGGCGCCGGTAGTGTAGCCCATGCTTTGTCCTTGCGCGGTCAAGTCTTGGCTCGAATCCCGAAGATGGATACTTGTCGGATGCTGATGTATGACACGTGTCTGCCTTAAAAGGCAGTTTATCCAACTTTGCCAGGAATTCGGGCGCTATCGGGTTGCGCAGGAAGAAAACAGCACAGTTGGAAGGTCTGCTTGCCTTAGCATTTTCTGAGTTGACTTTACCCAACTGCGCACCGGTCAAAGGGTGCACTCCGACTTCGCTGCGAAGTCGGGTGTCGCATCGGTGCTTGGCTGTCTTCTTCCGCTGCTCGGACTGCGCACTGGAACAGGGGCGCACTCCGACTTCGCTGCGAAGTCGGGTGTCGCCCCAGCACTTAACGGATTATCTGCTAGACCGTTCCCTTAGTGCGCCCAGGAAGAAGGGCGCACCCCGACTTCGCTGCGAAGTCGGGTGTCGCCCTTGACACTTTAAGTCAAATTTTCAATTATTTCCTGTCCTGTTGCGCACTTTGGGTTCCTTACTGCGCTTCAACTGAGGGGCGCACTCCGACTTCGCTGCGAAGTCGGGTGTCGCCTCATTACTTAGAAACTTTTCAAAGTACACCTGCTGAAGTTCTACTGGGGGAAGAAAGGGAGAAAGAAGAAGAGGGAATGAAACTGCGAGGAAGAGGGAGAAAGGGAGAAATGAAGAAAGGGGAAAATGAGGAGAAGGAAAGGAAAAGAGCAGCCTACATGCAGAAACCAAAAACATGGCACCCTTGTGCAAAATGTGGCAACAGAAACCAGTAAAGACTCATAATAACAGATTAGAAAAATATTGAATTATAACCCAGATCAATATTTGATGGCTTAAAATCAAATGGCATGAGCTCAAGTAGTTGAAAAAGGACTTTCATATCTTGTCAAGCAATATATGCATAATTGCCAAAGTGCTAAAGTATTAATACCAATATGTGGTTTGTTGAAATGTCGTGATAGCATTGTTAAGATGTAATTCGATGGGGCCCGTTTGTTTGATGACTTAAAAATATATAATCCACAAGACATAAATTTCTGATCACTAAAAGTAAATTTATATTGACATATTGTAAGGCAGTGACTTGAGAGAACTCACATCTCCCACCAATAAGACAATTACACATGTTAAATAAGTAGTGATGTTTCTATAGCAATAAGGTGTCTTTAAAGCTGAACTTCAACCATTGATCAAAATCTTATTCCACAACTTTTCAAACACATCTACAAAATCAGACCTAAAAGCATTGGTGAATGCCCGTGTCAACAGCAAAAGTAACATTTTAAGAAAAACCAGACATGATTATGTCTAGGTGTGAGAAAGCAATTGTTATCAGAATGTCAAGAATTTCATAGTGACAACGTCAAAATATTGTAATCCCTAGCGACTAGCACTAATGTCATTGTTGCACAGTACTTGGAAGTGGTGGTCCTCTTCTGAGTTCTGTGACATGAAAGTGGTTCTCAACTTCAGGGACATATTCAGTTCATAAAACCTAATATGTTACAAAAAGTTTTGTTCATGCATGTTATTCTATTGCAATACTAGGTTAGTATCTTTATTTGAAAATAGATTGTCCATCAATGCAAAGATTATTAGTGCCAAGTGTCTTTGGCATACTTAAGGATGTATCTAGAGGTAGAGTAAATAAGCTTAGCATGTAAAGTAATTTAAAATAACATTATGGTAACAAACCACATACTCATAAGCCGTTTTTGAAAACTTTTGGTGGGAGGCGGGAAAATGAGCTCTGGCGATTTTTTCCTCTGAACTAGGGTTTCTGGAACTTCGAAAAATCTAGGGCATCAGCTGGATTGCAGAAGTGCCTTCGGGGTACGGTGGATCTGAAGGCTAGATTGGTGCCCCAGGAGGGTCCAATGGGGACTTCTCCGGCTCCTTTTCCAGGGAGTAGCAGCTCATACGCAGATTTGTTTAAAGAAAATTCTCCTCCAAAGAACGACGAAGCTCAAAAAATGGCATATAAAATGCTCTTCACGGCTGCTAGGGAATAGGTCGACGACACATCGTGTGAATGGATGTTTGCCGCGAGGCCGAAACCAGGCCAAAAATTGTCATCGAGCCAAGTATGGTTGAAGAATCAGTCATTTACGGAGCTAATCACGATTTAATCTGCAAGTTCATGGGTATACGTCCTTCCCTGAATTTTTGCACTCTTGGATCCGCCAAAACTGGGAGCCTCACGGTGAGTATTCATTGTGGTTTATTAGCAATGGATATTTTATTGTTAGCTTTTCGTCTTTGGCCGATAGAAATAAGGCTTTCGAGTCAGAGAAGAAAAATCATGGCCCGGCAGGGCTATTTGTTCAACCATGGAGAGTGGGATTCGATCCCCGAGTTGAACCTACTGCTTGTCCCAGTATGGATCCGACTATATGCTCTTCCAATGGAATTTCGGAGTGAGCAGGTGTTGGCAAGGATTGGCAATTCTATTGGAAGACATCCGGGTGTTGCGAGGAGACACAATTGAAGGGAGCATGGCGGTGTATGCAAGAATATGTGTGGAGATGGATCTCGGCCCGGCCTTTGCCGACTAGAGATGGAAATTGAATTGGCAGGACTCTCCTGGATTCAACAACTGGACTATGAGGCCCTACCCTTTAGATGTAGGGTTTGTCACAAACATGGACATTTGGCCCGTTTCTGCCCTAATAATATGAATGCTAAAATGGAGGCCCCTTTAGGAATGCCAAACCTGCCTAAAGAGGATAAGGCAACACTTAATAAAGATTCTAATAGCACCGTTCGGGGCCGGGAAGCTCGAGAGAGAGGGTTTTGAACAGCCGAGAAGAAAAAGACGGACAAAGAAAAAAGAGGGAAAGGAGCAATCCCATCTCAGACCTGCCAATAGGTATGAGATATTTAAGTCACTTGGTTGACGAAGAGGAACAATTTATGGAGGGCATGGAGGGTAATAAGGAAACTTCTAATATTCCCGGGCAACTCCCTCTCTCATCTCCTCCCGTCATACAGCAGGTAGTTGAACTCTGTGAGGTATCACGGCCAGTGTGTTCAGGGGCTTTAGTAGTGCATAACCGGGGAGCGAGACGGTATCTCGGGATGTCGGCATGGGAATAGCGAGAGAAGAACAGGGAAAGGCCAACTTTGGGGATAACCCGGGTAGAAAAAAGATCAAAAAACAGCAATTCTCAGGGAGTAGGTAGAAGATCCAATAAGGAGTTGCTAGCAGCCCAAGGAGACAAATTGATCACGGGAGGATCGGTGAGGACAATAGACTCTTATTGCTCTCGGGGTAACCAATGATTATACAATCATGGAATGTGAGGGGTTTAAACATCAGAACCCATCAATCTGCTGTTCGAAGACTTTTAGAGAATCGTAATACTGATTTTTTGCTTTTACAGGAGACTAAGATGTCATTAGATCTTATGTCCAAAACAGTCAACGAGAATTTGGAGGGGTGCTTGTCATATGGATGTGGCTGCCCAAGGTGCCTCGGGGGGGATTGTTACTCTGTGGAACTCTCTTGAATGGTCTGCAATAGAACATCTTGCCCGGAGGGGTGTTCTCACTTCTCTTTTTAGGAATAATGTCAGCTGCGGAACTCGTTCTAATCACAAAATTTTATGGGTCTCAAAACCTAGATGGTCAGAGGCAGCAGTGGAAGGCTGTGCATAACATGCGAACCTCAAGGGAAGATCTAGGCTGGATCTTAGCGGGGGACTTTAATGCTAAATTATCTTCTAGAGACCGGGGAAGGGGGAACACCATTTTTGGACCTGGGGGACCGTTTCATGATTGCCCAAGTCCGGGCTTTGCACTTAGTGGACATTAAATGTCCTGGCATTAACTACACTTGGACTAATAAAAGGCGGGAGCCACATAGCAGGAAGGTTAAGCTAGATCGTTTTATGGTTTCAGAGGAGGCGTTTGTAAAATGGAATATAAATTTTCAGATTTTAGAAGGCCCGGTTTCAGATCACCTGTCCCATTCTGTTGGAAGGCGGGACTAGGATGGGGCAGACATCACAAACCTTTCAGATTTGAGAATTTTTGGCTTCGAAAGAAGAACTTCGGGAGAAAATTCCACGAGTGGTGGGAAGAAGGCCGCCCGACTTATGGGAGAGCAATGTTCGGAATCCACAAACAACTACAATATGTCAAAACTCGGTTGAAGTATTGGAGGCGTGCTAATAAAGCAGACTTCCAGGCCCAAAGAGCTCCATTGGTGGCCGGATGGGATGAGGTCCAAAAACGGTTCGAGAGAAGGAGTAATTACGGACCAGCTCAAAGCTGAGGATGATGCCTTGCGTACGGCGGTTGAGGACATTGACAACTAGGAGACCTATTGGAAGCGAGAGAGCAAGAACCACCTGGTTATTAGAAGGGGACAGAAATACAAAATTCTTTCATCGGATTGCTTGTGCTCGAAGACAGATGAATAAGATGGAGGCCCTTCAAGATGAGAACGGTCATTCCTTTGATACACTTCCAGGTATGCATTCCCATGCTATGGATTATTTTTCTAAGCTTTTTAAGGAAAGTGTGGTACAAGATGTAGAGGCCCAAAATGAAGTTATTTCTGTCATACTGCTGTTATTTACGAGGATGAAAATCGAGGCCCTCCTCAAACCCATTGATAGAGATGAATTGAAAACTGTGGTCTTTGGAATGAGCACTGGTAAAACTCCAAGTCCAGACGGCTTCCCAATTGAGTTTTTTCAGGCTTTCTGGGACTACTTAGAGGAAGATGTAAGGGTTGTTGTAGAAGAGTCCAGAGAAAATAAGAGAATGCTTAAAGCTATAAACCACACTTTCATTACCTTAATTCCAAAAGGGGAGGAGGGGGTTCATATTTCAGATTATAGGCCTATTGCCTTATGTAATGTGCTTGTACAAAATAATCACAAAGGTAATGGTTGAGCGCCTAAAACCTCTTCTTCACAACATTGTCTCCTCTGAGCAAGGGGGTTTTGTTGAGGGACGGCAGATTTTGGATGGGGTGGTTGTGGCCCAGGAAGCAATCCATTCAATGCACACTTTCGGTAATAAAGGGATGTTCATAAAACTGGACATGTCAAAGGCTTATGACGAGGGTTGAATGGAGTTTCCTGGCTAAAATGATGGCAGCCTTTGGTTTCTCTCAGGATTGGATAGAGTGGGTCATGAGTTGTGTCTCTACCCCGACTTACTCTGTGCTAATCAAGGGCCTTCCTTCGCAACCATTTGGAGCTACTCGGGGACTGCGCCAGGGGGATCCATGTTCTCCTTATCTTTTTCTCATTTTGGCTGAAGGTCTTGGCAGACTTTTCTTGAGGAGAAGACAGCAAGGTAGATTATTGGGTATCAGGGTGGGTGACGAAGTTTTAACGCACTTGCAGTTTGTGGATGACACTGGTTTGGTGGGAGTGGCCAGCTTCGGGGAAGCAAGAATGATTAGGGATACTCTTAATGTCTATCTCGGGGCTACTCAACGAGGTCATTAATGACAAGAAATCCAAAGTGGTTTTTTTTAATCCGGAGCAAAGGCTTCGAACAGAATTTTAGAAATCCTGGGATTCACAAGGACTTCTCTCCCGGTGGTTTACTTGGGGGTCCCCTTGCACTTTAAGAAGCTGAAATTAGACACATGGAGGAATCTGTTGGAGTGTATCAAGGACAGAATTAATCTCTGGTCTCACAAGTGGTTAAGTTATGGCGGCAGATTAACGTTCTTACAGTCAGTCATTCAAGCCATGCCAATTTACAAATTCTCTATCCTGGATGCCCCGATTACAATATGGAAAGAGTTGGACGAGATGGCTAGAAATTTTTTATGGGAAGGAGCAAAGGGAGAGAGAAAGTGGGCCTTAGTGGGCTGGGACAAAGTTACCCAGCCCAAGGTTAAAGGAGGTCTGGGTTTGAGAAAATCTAAGCTGAATAATAAAGCTTTGGCTGGAAAGTCGATCTTGGAGATGGATCTCCCAACCCACCTCCCTTTTCGGTAGAATCCTAACTAGCAAATACCGGGACAGAGCCAACCCAATCGATGTAGCTCGCATCCCCTTGGATGGTACTTGGGTCCCTAGTTTGGCCAGGCTCTCAAGTTAGGGTCTCAGGTTGTTAAAGACCGCTTATTTTGGAAAGTGGGAAGAGGGGAGAAGGCTCGTTTCTGGACAGATTCTTGGGATCAGTTCCCACCCATCATTGCTGAATTTCCAGAATTACAGCCAATAAAAGCAGCCATTGAAGCCAAGGGATGGATCCGTATTGAAAGTTATTTCACAACTACTCAGTTTGGGGAGTGTAAGTTTAAGCAGTTCAAGAAGTTGGATGAGTGGCCCATTTCAATCCCTCCGGATTTGACTCCCATCATGACTAAAATTCTGACAAAAAGATTTCTTACAGGGGGAGACGTGGAGGATGAATTAGCCCGGGGCTTTGGGAGTCTTGGCGTCTATACAATAAAGGACGGATATGACAGCATTCTCCCGAGCCCCCCCTCATACTTTTCAAGTTGAAGACTGGAGGAAAATACGGCACTCTAAAGGCTGGCCGAAAGTTAACTTTTTGCTCGGCGAGTGCATGCACAATGGAATCCTCACTTTTGATAATCTCGGATCAAAAGGTATCATCGGCCCTTCTCAATGTGTACTATGCTACAAGAGCGAGGAAACGGTTGACCATTTGTTGTTTGGTTGCCCTTTCACCCGACAGATTTGGCTGCGTTGGTTTGCTTACTTTAAAATTCAAGTAAGTGGTGACCTGAACCGGATGAATATCTGGGCAAAATGGCAGAAAGGTAGATTCAAATCTAAAGCTCTTCGTTTTGGTTGGGAGCTCGGTTTAAGCTTTATCTCGGTGGCAAGTATGGCTGGAAAGAAATGCCAGAATTTTTAGAGAAACTTTTCTTGCTCTAGACGGGGTTTGGCGGACCATTTGGAGCAAGGTTACCGAAACCGTGGCTGTTCATCTTTGAGGAGGAAGCTCAAATTGGCATTGGAGCTTTGGAAGAACGCCTTGAACTGCAAGAGGGACAGGACAGAAATTGTTGGAAACCTCCCCCTGAAGGTTGGATTAAAATCAATACTGATGGAGCTGCAAAAGGCAATCCGGGTAGAGCCGGAATTGGAGTGGTGTGCCGGAACCATGCTGGGACTGTGCTCTATTGGGAATTGCAAGGCCAGGGAAGATCCACTAACAATGAAGCCGAAGCCATTGCCATCAAGTCTGCTTCTGTTTGGGCAGTGAAACATGGCCACCGCAGGATTATTCTTGAATCAGACTCGCAAATAATGGTTGGAGCTCTAGGCTGCATGAGGAACTTTGATCCGAAAGCTTGGAGGTTGAGGGCTCTTGTTACCCAAATTAAAGAATTATGGAAGGAATTGGAGGACGTGATCCCGGTTTATGCGAGTAGAGATTTGAACAAAGCGGTCGACTTTCCGGCTAAGATGGGTGCGGAAAAGGAGGTTGGAGTTCGGTTGCACGAGTGACATGGATATTGAGGATGAGGTGATTAGACGAGGGTCAGGAAAGGTCCTTGAGCCAATGATCAAAGAAAAAGCAAAGGGAGGAAAGTTGTCGCGATATCGCGACATGTTGCGCCGTCGCGATCCATGGAGGAAAGTTGTCGCGATATCGCGACATGTTGCTTCGTCGCGGTCATTGGAGGAAAGTTGTCGCGATATCGCGACATGTCGCTTCGTCGCGGCCATGGGAGGAAAGTTGTCGCGATATCGCGACATGTTGCTTCGTCGCGGCCAGGGGGGGAAAGTTGTCGCGATATCGCGACATGTTGCTTCGTCGCGGCCAGGGAGGAAAGGTGTCGCGATATCGCGACATGTTGCTTCGTCGCGGCCAGGGGTGGAAAGTTGTCGCGATATCGCGACATGTTGCTTCGTCGCGGCCAAGGGAGGAAAGGTGTCGCGATATCGCGACATGTTGCATTTTCGCGGCCAAGGGAGAAAAGGTGTCGCGATATCGCGACATGTTGCTTTTCGCGGCCAAGGGAGGAAAGGTGTCGCGATATCGCGACATGTTGCATTTCGCGGCCAAAGGAGAAAAGGTGTCGCGATATCGCGACATGTTGCATTTTGCGGCCAAAGGAGAAAAGGTGTCGCGATATCGCGACATGTTGCATTTTCGCGGCCAAAGGAGAAAAGGTGTCGCGATATCGCGACATGTTGCTTCATCGCGGCCAAGAGAGAAAAGGTGTCGCGATATCGCGACATGTTGCACTTTCGTGCCCAAAGGAGAAAAGTGTCGCGATATCGCGACTTGTTGAATTTTCGCGGCCAAAGGAGGAAAATGTCGCGATATCGCGACATGTTGCTTTTTCGCGGCCAAAGGGGAAAGGTGTCGCGATATCGCGACATGTTGCATGTTCGCGGCCTAAGGAGAAGAATAGTGTCGCGATTTCGTGACAAGTTGCATCAACTGTCCATGCCGACCCCCCTGCTAGCTAGTTAATGGTTCAGGAGATTTGGCTCCATTGCAAATCTTCTTCTACTATTGTAAGCTTGTGTTCTCTCTGAATTCGGTTGGGAAGAGTCTCTTCCCATATTGTAATTGATCTTTGTTTTAATACAAGTTTTTTCAAATTTTTCAAAAAAAAATAACATTATTATGTTAGAAGCATAAGATGACAAAAGGGGTAAAAGAACTCATAGCCATGTAGAAGAAAAATAAACTTTATGGAACCCACATGTGACAGGCAAAAAGAAAAAAGAAGAAAACTAAACAATAAGTCATGTCTCACGATGGTTGTGCATGGATAGTCAAGGAATATTTAGTTCTTATCCAGGTGCCACACTCAAGGATACAGTGTATCCAGTGCTTGAGTGCTTCAAGTTTTAAACAAATGCATAAATTCTTTGACATGTGTGTTGTAGTTCTGTTTCCTTGCAAAATGTGTTTCCCAACAATATGCAAATTGGAACCTCCATACCAAAGAACAGCACCTGTGGCATATTTTGATACATTTATTTCTATACATTTGGGCTGCTGCAAATCATGACAAGTGAGAATTGGAGCTGAGAAAAGGCATCCTTGAGCTTCTGCAATGCTTCATGGCTGCCGCATAACTTGAAAAATGCCTCTAAATGGGTAGCTGATAAATTGGCCACGCAATTGGAGCAGAACGTCAGGAAATTCATACTGCTAAAAGAAACTTGTCAAATCTATAGTAATTTTGGAGTAAGCCAATCCTTGAGGGCTTTGACTTTTCTGGATGATACATGTATAACATTTTTGTCGATAACAAAATCTAAATACTAAATGGAAGTTTGTTTTGGCCAGCAATTCATGTTGCCAAAAAAGATCAAGAGCAATTTAAACATGTTTAACATGGTCTTTCCAACCACTATTATAGACCAATATGTCACATACAATTACTTCAATATAGTTTATTGTATTGTGCATTTAGGGATCCACAGGGATGTGTCCTACCCATGGGGCCCCTATTCCGTCATACCCCACATTTTGGGGATGGGATGGACAAAAAGTCTCAAAGACATCCCCCAATTTGGAGACTTCTGGGGACCATCCCCAAGACCTCCCAGGACCTTCCAACAACATCCCCAAAACGGAGTTGTCCCAAGATAGCATCCCATTCCATCATGCCCTTTGTTTTTGGGGGGGAGGGAGGGGGCAGGGACAAAATGTCCCAAAGATGTCCCCAAATTTTGAGACTTTTATGGTACCATCCCCAAAATGGAGTTGTCCCAAGGTAGTGTCCCTAGGATATAACAGCCCTAATATAGCCACATTGGCTATCCTTAATTGTTTGGATTGGGTCGTCTAGGTTAGGATGAGTTGGCCCTTGAGCATTAGGGTTAGGGTTGTTAATTTGATAGTTTCGAAATAGGAAGAGATATATTGTAGTTGGATCATCAATTCATTTCTCTATCTTCTATCGCCTTGGTGTGCATAAGAGACTTCACCCTCTCTCAGTGGCTAAGTGATTTTGTCCTCTCTGAGTGGCTTGGATTTGCTTTTTAAGATTTGGATTTGGATATATGATATTTTACTAGATTTGCTATTTCGATTATATGATTTTGTTCCTATTGCATATTCTTTGGTGAATGGGAAATTGTTGTTTTCTTGAAGTTGTTTTGTTACAAATGGTATCAAAAAACAATTTTGGCAAAGGGAGGTTGTTTTCAGATAGCAGAATGTGCACAAAAAGTTTTTCTAGAAAAATGTCTCATTTTCCAAGAGCCATATCTTTACATAGAGGTGTCGGCTTCAGACGATTCTTGCGCCACCTTTTTTAAAATTTTAAAATCTTCAAAAAAAATGGTCATATGCAGAAATCAGAGCAATATTGACGGAGATACAATCCTATGAAGTTAGTCGTCTAGAACTGTGGTACTGATGTTTTTTCAAATCAAATTAAAAAAAAATAGAGATATCTTTTAGTCTAGGCAAGCAAATCAAGTATTGTTTGCTGCATTTTGAAGGAAATTCTTGGATCTACTTGTTTATGTGGGATTTTGGCTTCATATCATTGAGAAGATATATGAAATATTATTTTTATAAAACGCTAGTTTGCAATGTAACATTTTTTGCATTTGGCTGATCAAAACAATATAGATCTTTGATAACCATTTTTAGTTGATTTAAGAAATTGCCACTTCTATCAATAGTGCATATTCAATCCCTCTACTTCCAAAGGTTGGGAATGGATCGACAGTCATCTAAGAAGAATAAATGAGACTGATGAAGACTTTATGAGCCACAAGAAGTGTCATTCATGGAATCAAAAGAAGCATCACAACATCCTTAAGGGAATCAATAGTTTCAATCCTCATGCTCACCTAGCCCGTGCCACCATGAGTTCCTCCTCTATTCCTCTCGCATAACTCTCTCTATTCATCGACAAACAAGTTCATCAATGCGTTGGAAGAGTAAGGTCAGTTCTGCAAGGAAAGATTAGTGGTTTGAGAATTGATCAACAAATGGTTCATTCTATAGTCAATGACATACAAGGGACCCTGCATCACATTACTAATATGCTAAATAGAGGACAAAAGGATTTTGATTCCTAAGACCAAGCAAGCTCTTGAAAATGACTTCCAATGGGTTGCTTTTTAGCAAGACTTGGGAAACAACAACTTTGCAAAGGTACATACACATCCCTTGGTAGGTGATCATTCAAGAAGTGAAGCTAAGTATTGGGGTTTTGATCTAGACACTATAGTCGAAGGCATGGCTTATCTCCTATAGTAGCCTCGGAATGTTCCTATTCCAAAAATTACTATATCGTAGTTTTGTAGAGAGGACCCTTGCGGTTGGATCTCTAAAACGGAATGCCTCCTACATTTATAGAGTTCCTGAAAAGGGTAAGGTCACTCTCGCCATCTCCCAACGTGGTATCCATGCTTACCAATGTCTCTTGTGCAAATTGAGGCTAGGGGATGTCCTATCCTTTAGCCACAGTTTAAAAATATGTTCTTGTAGTTTGATAGAGGACCTTCCTCTTCTTATGTGGTCAGCTTACTGCATATTAAGCAAACAGGGTACTATACTAAACTCATGAGCCTCCTCACCTACACATATAATTCGGATCCCTCAATGGTAGCTTTAACATTCTAACGTGGGATCAATGAAGAAATCCAACGGGAAGTTGATATGCATGATCCTCACACCCTCCATGATGTAGAACGATTAGCCAGGGCAGAAAAAAATAATCTCTGAGTGTCTTGGGTCTAGCCGCAACGTCACTTCAATCCCCGTAGGACTTCAAAAACAACAATGATGATCGCACTCAAGGATATTTCTGTTTCAAATGCAAATATAGACACCCACTAGATCAAGCATGTTCGGAAAAGAGGAATTTCCACATGAAAGATGAGGAAATTAATCCCAATGAGGGGGAGCCAACTGAACCAAATGTAGTCGAACAAGATGCAGATCCTATGGGCCTCTCATTCTTTACCCTAATATAAGTGCAAAACCATCACACCATCAAGGTACAAGGTTTTGTTAAAAATCAAAGGGCCACTGTTTTGATTGATTATGGCAACACTAACAATTTTATTAGTCATGATACAATCTAAACCCTAGGGTTGTATGTTAACTCTTTTGACAAATATAATGAACTGATTGCATATGGTGGTAATGTTATTTGTGCGGGAAAAGTTCCTAATATCAAACTCAAATGGATAGTTATTCTTGGATAGAAAGCTTATATGTGATGGATTTTGGTAGTGCAAATATTATCCCAAGGGCTCAATGGTTGTCCCAATTGGATGATGTTCCTTTGAATCTACAACAGCTATATGTTCAATAGATATAATGAAAGGGTCATCCGACTCTAGAGATTGCAAGCCCCACCATCCAAGGTGGATAGTTCTCACCAGATGGAGAAGATTTTAACGAAGGGTAGTAAGGGTATATTTGCATAGATTTGTTGCATGGAAGTCGAGGTTTCCAAGCAAGACTCTCCCATTCTTCTCTCTAAGATGCAATCCCTCATTGACAAATATGCTTAAGTCTTTGAGGAACTTAAAGGACTTCCTCCCAGCCACATACATTATCATGCTATCCATTTAATCCCAGGTAGCCGACCGCCAAATGTCTGCCCTTACCCCTATTTTCAGCCTCAAAAAACAGAAATTGTGAAACTGGTTCAAGATATGCTGCACCAAGCAATTATTCGACCCAATTCCAGCCCTTACTTTCCCCTATTGTCATGGTGAAGTGAAAGGATGACTCTTGGCAGATATGCCCAGATTTCCAACCACTCAATAAGCTTACCATCAAAGATAAGTTTCCTGTTCCTATTATTTATGATTTGTTGGATGAATTGCATCGTGCTCAGTGTTTTACCAAGTTAGGCTTGTGTTCTAGGTTACATCAAATTCATGTTAGAGAAAATAATATTCTTAAAACTGCCTTTTGAACTAATGAGGCTCATTATGAGTTGTTGGGGATGCCATTTGGTCTTACCGATGCCTCGTCCACCTTCCAAAGTTTAATGAATTCTATCTTCCAACCTGTCTTGCAGAAATTTGTTTTGGTCTCCTTTGATGATATTCTGGTCTACAGTTAGACTTGAGAAGACCATTTGCACTATGTGGAACAGGTGCTCAATCTTCTATAACAGGAATAGTTATTGGTCAAGTGGTCTAAGGTTTATTTTGGGGTTTCTGAATAGAATACATGGGTCACGCTGTGTCTCGTGAGGGTGTCAAGGTGGATCCTAACAAGGTTAAAGCAATGCAAGATTAACCAGTACCTAAATTTCTTAAGAGTCTTCAGGGTGTTTGGGTCTCACTAGTTATTACAAGGAATTTGAAAAGTTATGGGAAAATGGCAACTCCTTTGGTGGTTCTCACCAAGAAGGATGCTTTTGTTTGGACTGAAAAGGCTACAAGATGCTTTACAGACTTAAATGAAATTATGTTTTCCACAACAGTTTTGGCTGCTATTGATTGTAGTATGCCCTTTGTCATTGAGCATGATTCTTCCGGAAGCAGTATAGGTGTTTTAATGCACAAGGGTCAACCACTGGCTTATGAAAGCAAACAGTTCTCTAGCCAGAATCTAGGTAAATCTACTTTTGAGAAAGATATGTTAGCCATCCCTGCATGCAGTTGACAAATGGAACCCTTAATTGATGGGTCAGCATTTCATTATTAAAACCGATCATTGCATTCTCAAATAATTTTTGGATCAGCATCTATCTTACCTGAGCAGAACAAGTCATTGACTGAGCTCTTGGGTTATGGTTTTGAGATTGAATATAAGAAAGGGAAGGAAAAATGTGGTATTCAACGCCCTTCCTTGCAAATACAAAGATTCAATAGTTGTTCATGCTATATCCATCCCCCTTATTGTTTGGATCACTCAACTCCATGAAGAATGGCATCCTGATCCTGAGATTTCTCAATTGATTCATGATCTTGAGGCAAGTACACACTGCAATACAATTCCAATACCACTCATACAAACAAATTACACGATGGGAATACTTAAACTTACAAATGGATACACTACACAGACAGCATGTATCCTGCACAACAGCTATCTGCAATACATCATACTTCAACGAACAAGCACTATTCGGCCAACAACAACATGCCCACACCCCGCATCTCTTACATAGATGCATACTTATAGACATAACGGGATTGATAGGCAGTTGGCAACTACCTAACTACCTCTGAACTACCCATTTACATAAAACATTAAAAATACCCCATTACTTTACATTATTACAAACACTTTGCCACCTGCACATTGTTACAAACACTTTGCATGTGCGCATTATTACAAACACTTTGTCACATAACACACAAACTACATGACAACTTATTACAAACAATATGTGGGCACACATTTGCATATTCCTATGCTCAATCATGAATTCATGCAAACTATCAAATCATCTGCCAACAGCAAGTACCCCTTACAACCCATAGTTCAATAGAGTTCTGCACAAGGAGGATCGAATCTTTCTAATTTAATTCTCCCAATACAAGAACAAAATCCTTCAGAGTTGCACGCCTCTCCTTTAGCAAGTCATTTTGGGTTTCTCAAAACTTATCAATGGGTCAAGCAATCCTTTTCTTGGAAAGGAATGAAAGTCGATATCATATAGCTCATTGCAAAATGCAAAGTATGCCAGCAAAATAACGGTGAAACAGTCAAGACTCCAGGATTGTTGCTGCCCCTCCATATTCTCAATAACCAATATGAGCACATCTCTATGGACTTCAGTGAAGGCCTCCTTAAGTCAAAAGGTGAAACAGTGATTTTTGTGGTCATGGATCGCCTCTCCAAGTATGCTCACTTATGTGCCTTGCAGCACCCTTTTATAGCTAGAAAAGTGGCCAAGGTGTCCATTAACTCAGTTTTCAAATTATATGGTTGCCCAAGTCTATTGTGTGTGATCGCAATCCTATCTTCACTAGCAACTTTTGGAAGGAGTTGACACCTTAGTGGTACACAACTTAACATCAGCTCTTCCTAACATCCTCAAATAGATGAGCAATTAGAAACTGTGAATAAATGTCTAGGTACATATTTAAGATGCTTTGCTCAAGAGAAGCAATACCAGTGGGTCAAATGGCTTCCGTTAACAAAGTGGTGGTACAACACTTTCTATCATCTTTCCACTAAGATGTCCCCATTTGAGGCTTTGTATGGTCAAAAGTCCCCATATTTAACAGATTATCTTCCAAGATCTTCTCGTGTTGTTCATGTTGGTACTTTCCTCTAACAAAAGCAATCTATTCTCAAGTTTCTTAAGGAATATCTTTGTCAGGCTCAGAATCATATGAAGCAACAATAGGATTAGCACTGCTCATAACAGCACTTTGAAGTTGGTGATGTGGTCTTTTTTTTTAAGGCTTCAACCACATAAGGAGCTTTCTCTCAAGACTAAGACCAGTCAAAAACTCACACGTAGCTTATATGGTCCTTACAAGGTGATTTGCAAGAATTGGGGATGTGGCAAACCAGTTGGAGCTTCCACCTACATCCAAAATCTACACTGTTATTCATGTTTCTTGTCTTAAGAAGGTACCTGGTCACAAGGTGCAGTCCTAGACGAAGCTTTGCAAAATTGCACAAAGAAAGTTGAATTGAATTGAAGCTAAAAGCAGTGCTGCAATCTCAAGTGCATAATATACAGACACATCTGGTGCAAGAGCTACTCATTAAGTGGCAAGATCTTCTAGACGAAAACACCATGTGGGAACCTATGGCCATTCTCCAAAAAATTTCAGATTTGCAAACAAAACTTTCTGAAGGGGGAGGCCAAGTAACAGACCTGATATAGCCACATCGGCTATCCTTAATTGTTTGGCTCAGGCCCTTTATTTTAGGATGAATCAGCCCTTGAGCATTAGGGTTAGGGTTGGTTACTTTGATAGTCTATAAATAGGA
Organism: Wollemia nobilis; assembly: GCA_028583015.1. NCBI lineage: Eukaryota > Viridiplantae > Streptophyta > Pinopsida > Araucariales > Araucariaceae > Wollemia > Wollemia nobilis. The sequence goes on along the minus strand of JAQPPZ010003648.1, from coordinate 2,384,798 downwards.
AGAGATATGTTGTAGTTGGATCATCAATTCATTATTCTATCTTCTATCGCCTCAGTGAGCATAAGAGACTTCTCCCTCTCTAAGTGGGTAAGAGACTTGCCCTCTCCGAGTGGCTTGGATTTGTTTTCTCAGATTTGGATTTGGATTTGTGATATTTTACTGGATTTGCTATTTCAATTATATGATTTTGTTCTTGTTGCGAATTCCTTGGTGAATGTTGTCCAAATTGTTATTTTCTTGAAATTATTTCATTACCCAGGGCACCATCAGAACATCAGAACATCAAAACATGCCCACGAATCCCAAGGATGTCTGGGCATCTCCAGGATAACCTGATGTCTCCAAGATGCATAGAGGATGCCAAGACAAACCAATGACTAACCCTAGGATGGTTAGGCATCTCAGACATCCTTCACCCCCTATGGGGCCCCAAAAAATATAAATAAAACAGGATAGTGGGGGGAGACCACCATGGCCCCTCACCTCATCCTACCCCATACTAATCCCTAAACCAAAAAACGTATAAAAGGATGATGAGCTCATAGTCGGCATTGCAAAAGACCCCAATGATGATTGAAGACTTTCACATGTTAAAGTCATTTCATTTTTCAACTTTCCAATGTTTCTACCATATTTTCAAATTTCTTTTTCATTTTGGTATTTTGCTTATATAGTTGGAACTTGGACTATAGCTAAGATTCTAAATTTATAATGTTTCAAAGTTTCAACTCTAATGAATTGGGAATTCCTATGTTCCTATGGTTTCCTTTTCCTGTTACATGGATGCTTGATGCTTGGCCCCTTTGAAAATGATTAAACTAATTAACCATGTTTTGCCTCTACGTTATGTTATGTTGCATATTCGTAATTAAAGAATCTAATTTGGAGCTTAAAGTTGTTTTGTTTTATATATATATGAAGTCCCCCCAATCATCCTATTGTTGTCCCAAATTTGAGGCCAAACCTTTTTCGTCCATGTCATTCCTGTCTTGAAAACTCTCTGAAACATAGGTTATATTGCAATGCATTGTAAAAGTTCTTTTTTCTTCTTCTTTTTCTTTTGACAAGTCCCATTTGCCTGATATGGTCATCCGTGGACATTAATAAATTAGCTTATCTTGAATGTTGCTAGAGCTTAAGTAAGACCAAATGGCATGACCAGCCATTCATACCAACCATATCTAGTTTTGTAAGTTTATTTTACAAATGTCTTATGGGTTCATGCACAGACAATGTTATCCAGAAGCAAGGTCAATTTTGATACTATATTGGGCCACCTTCAGACAGTCCATGAGATCATCAATCTAGAGCAATAGATACTGATTTGAAGCTAGAGTGATGATCACACTAAGTTCCCAATGCTGAACACCATAAATCTGAAAGCTAGAAGAAGTAGATTAAAGGTAAAAGGTGAAAATCCTCGAAAAAGATTAGATCACAGGCCTTAACCTTAAGAGGTCTGAGAGTGTTAGATCTAGTAAAAGGTGGGAACCTTTGAAATGTCTAGATCTGAAGGCCACGATTACTAGCCTCTAATAACAAATCATACAAACAAACAAGATATTGCTAATCCTATACAAGTTGCACGCTATTTGTATCACATATATATAAAGAATACAAAATAAGCTTCTTGAAAAAGCAAGACAAGGACAGGATTTACATAAAGAAATGCAAAACATCTGCTAAGGAGATACAGCTAAATACCACAGCCCATGTGATGGTTGCTCATCGCCTCTCCTCAAGTTAATGGAAAATATATAGAGATTAGACACTGCCTGCATTTTCTCCATGTGCATTAGAGACAGTGCATAAAGATCTCTAGAACAATAACCATGGTCATGTCATTCTTCCAGCCCCATTTGCCCATGGTAACTCAAGATCCTCCTCTTTGTTCTCATAGAATTCAGTAAGGACAACATGCAAATGCCTAAATCTCCTCCACTGTGAAACAGACCAGTGAAGTAATATATTGCACCTACCACCCCATCTATAAAAAGTACAACCAACAACCCATTATTTGTTAGCTACCACCACATTTCTAAAAAGTACAAATAATTAACAACCTGGCATTGGAAATTTTGAGCATGATGGCACAAAGAATGCTGTGAAACTGAGTTGGGAAAAACAGGAGGATGGAACAAAGCCTAAGAATTATGAAATACTCCACAACTAGGGACCACTTAGCCCATTGGCAACAGCATCTATTACTTCTTAGCAAACAGAACATTATCTCCTTGATAGTTTTCACACTCTAATACCTGGTGCAATTATATTGCACATAGTTGAGAAAATCAAAATCGGAACGGAATCGTTTTGGGAAAAAATCGGATCGAATCGGGAATCGGAAAAAAATCGGCAAAAAAAAAAACCGAAGAAAAGGCAATTTTTTTTTTGAATTTTCTTTTTTTCATGCATATCACAATGAATTAACACTATGCAAATCAAATATTAATACTGTAAGTGATACAAGCTCAAACTACACATGAAAATGGCAAGTGCTACAAGTTTAAAGCCAAAGTATTAAAGTTTTAAAGTTTAAACTACTACACACGAAAGTGACAAAACACATCTTGTATCCCCTCCTCCTGTTCCATACATCTTTGGCAACAACCTGCACTTCAAACTGCTGCTCACACCATCTTGTTTTCCGATTGTGCACTCCACTGGCTGCAAGCAGTTGTAACATCAGCATGATCAGCATTCTCTGAATAGGCACTTCACTTTGAGCAATTAGCCATATTATCAGCGTACGCCCTTTCATCAACATCATGAACATGACGGGCAACGCCCGTTGCCACTTGTGTCGGGGGTCAAGGGGCGGGAGCCCCCTTGCAGGGTCAAGGGACAGCGTCCCTTGCGGGGTCGAGGGGCGGAGCCCCGAAACCTCAACAACAAAACCATTGAAACCATCACTGTCTAAACTAAATTTTTCTCCTCATCAACATTCTGGAAAGCTTCACTTGACCCATGAAAACAGCTTCCTCTTAGCTCCAATTCACTGCTTCCTTGATCCAACTGACTTCTTATCAACCTCTGATAGACATACTTGTTTCAACTAAACCCTCGTTTAAAAAAAAAACCTAAACCCTAGACTTCGAAAAATCCAGTGTATTGATGCGTTTTAGGGTTTTCCTTGGTGTGGTAGCAGGTAGGCAGACCTTTCTCTCAAGCTTTGAGGAAGAAAAATGAGAAAAAATTTAAAAAAACAGTATTTATCCCGTTTCCTCTACGCATTCTGGCGTGGACGATTTTTTTGCCAGAAAGCGATTCCGATTTTTTCAAAACTGCCGATTTCGATGCGATTTTGATCGGATCTTCTCGGAATCGCGATTTTCCGGTACGAATTGCGATTTTTTGCCGATTTTCGCTACAGAGATATTGCATTAGGCATGATAGTATGTTTTGAACAAAGCTTAACTTCCAGGGTCTCCACAACTAGACCCCAGTACACAACACTAACTGCATTGACAGTATGACAGTATCAAAAGCATAGCCTACAGTAGCTTGAAAGATATTGTTTCGCATTTATGATAGTATCTTAGTTTTAATCAGTTTAACTATATGATAATTTAGTTGTTTCTTCCAATATTGATGAGATGCATTGCCTTAAAAGTTTGTGAAGCGAATTCCTGATAGTGGATCCCTAATTTGAATTCATTTTACTTCATAATGAGTTAGAGAAATTTACTGTAAAAACAAACGTTCAGATTTCTTAAAATTTGACAAATTTGATTTGATTGTTATTTTCAATTATTTCTCTTATTGTTCCTGCCCCAGAATATATAAAGAATATACTATGTAACTAGATTTGCTTCAGAAAAACAATACACACAAAAGAAGATGACTCACTCTTTTGCATTAACATGCCTGAACTTGTCTTAGTGGCCTTACCTAGATGTTCTTCAAGTTGTTGCTTCTCTTTCAAAAGTAGAGCAACACGCTCTTTCTCAGCAGCTAGCTCTTGTTGTTCTTGTTGCCTTAGCCTCACTGATTGCTAAACACAGGCTACCAAGTCAAACTAAAGGAAACAACTCCAATGATATATACCTGAAGACTATAATTTTGTAACATGGATTGCATCCTTTTACCTGCAATTCAACCTTAAGGCTGGACATTTCCTGTTCCATGGCTCTCAAGTGTTCTGGAGTAACTGAAGGTAATGGAATGTTACTACTTTGCTGTTGCTCTTGTTGTCGTTGAAGAATATTTAGTTCTTCTCTTAAAGCAGCAGCATCTTCTTCAGCCTGTAAAGAAGATAAAAAGCATTTACCTCCAAAAACAGGGAAAAAAATAAAAAAAAAACATTAAAATTCAAATACTGAAAGAGTAATGCTAATAATGCAGAAAAGCAAACAGACCTTATATTGCTCTTCCTCCACTTCCCTGAGACGTCTCTTAACTGCTCGAAGTTGTGCTGATAGATCCTCCTACACATTAAATTAATAATGACAATAACAATTGTACTAGATGTAATTGGTAGCAGCATAAATCAGAATAGCACAAGACACATATCTACCCGTGCTGTGATTGCAACATCCTTTTCCATAGATGTGTCTTGCAAAGCCTTTTTCAATGAAGGCAACTCATTCTCTTCCTGTTACAAGGCAATAGAAAAATTATTCCACTCTTGTTTATTTCATCTAAAACCATGGAGTTGAAATCTGACAAAATTTGCTTTGGTGCCCCAAACGGATATTAAAATAAAACTAAACTTGCCACTCACCATATTTTTCAATTGTTTCTCAAATGAATTCCTCTCCGTTTCTAGCATTTCCAGCTGCAATGACAATTGACTAGATTTTTTAAAATAAACAAAAATTGAAAAGGGATACAAAATTGAAATTCAAGATGGAGCATGTAATGCTTAATGAATATGAAAACTATCAAGATTACCATTCCTCCAAAATGTTTCTGAAATGAAGTATAACAACATAGGAATCAAGTAGACTTCTTACAAGAAATACAGAAAGGCAATACCTTTGCAGCAAAACTGTTATTTAGGTCTTGCTGTTCTGTAATCTGGGCTTCTAACTGCTTCGTATATGTTAAAAGAGCTTGGAATTCTCTCTGTCCATTAAACCAAACCATAACCAGTGCATATCAAATGGTAGCTTTCATATAAGTTCATACTGTAGTTGGCAAAGAATGTATAATTGAAATTTTCAGTCATTATCAACTTCATCTTTGTTCCCTATAGATTAAGCTTTTCATAGTCCTAAAATGTTAAAACCAAAGAAAATATTAAATGTTCCATATATGCTGCCAGAATTCTTGAAGAGTGCAAATCAAGCAAGATGTCTCAAATACATAAGAAACACTTGCCTCAGTAGATTGATTTCCAATCCAGGAAACACTTTCCTCCATCCCACTGCTAGTGTTCTGGAGCCCTGTTGAAGAAAAGGTAACCTCAGGATTATGAACTAAATCCCAATCTTCAACATGTGCAGCAACAGTCTAAACTAAAAAAGTCTGAGGAGGACACTGAGAGTTCAAGGGGGCAATCAGCTTAAATATTCTCCACATGTGCATGCACACACAAACGCATGTAGCTTTAGAGATGGTACCAAGAAAGCACGGTGCCTTTCTTAAACCAAGGAATGGCATATGCCATGGGAATTTTATGCAACTGTGGAAGAGGATTTTCATGTAGTAAACTGTGGCAAATCACATAAATTCACAATTACTTTTCTAGTACATCAGCATAGACATTGACTTAGAAGAAGTAAATTTGCACAGGTTCGAGTCACAAACCCACTCCCCAAGATTGACATCACCTCCCACATGCCCATAGCCAAGAAAAGTTAATGTCTATGTATTGAAGTCTCCACCGCCCATGTGGCTGTACACTTCTATGAACCAAGCACTTTATCACCTAGATTATTAAATTCTAGATTGGAAGGATGGAGAGTGTTATGCGTTCAAGTTTATCGGTGCTGGAAAATCAATCAGTGCCCATAATTACAATCCCACGCACTCTTTCCCCTCGTATAGCCATATCCTCATGCTTAAGAGGAAAGATCCCTGCAGCAAAGCTCTTTTGCATATTTGACAAAGGAAAACATGTGCTAACCTTGTAAATTTGAGTTCTTAGATTCAATTGTTGCAGAAGCCTTCCTATCTGCTGCCTTCTTTTGCCGAATTTCTGCCAGCTGAGATTCCATGTTTAGAAGGTTCAGCAAGCAAATTAATAAAACATGTAAAAATCAAAATACAGAGAAAATCAGGCATCTAAACAGGCACAAAACTTATACAAAAGAAAAACAAAATGTCATACCGTATTACAGATAAGCAGCAAAACACAAGAGAAGATAACCTTACACAGAAAATTACAAAGGGACATGAAAATTTATTACTAAAAATAAATTGATAATATAAATATGAAAACCTTAATATCATTCATCTCTATAATGAACAAAAGTTGGCCTTAGAGAAAGCAATGATCTTAAAACTTGATATGAGTAAAGCCTATGATAGTGTTAAATGGGATTTTCTTTTTTGCAGTTTTAGAGAAGTTTGGATTCAGGAAGAAATGGGCTAGATGGATTAAAGCTTGTGTCTCTGCAATTTTTTATTCAATGTTGGTCAATGGGTTAGTAACAAAATCTTTTAAAGCCAAGAGAGGCCTTAGACAAGGAGATCCTTTATCTCCTTATTTGTTCATTATTATGGTAGAGGTTTTGAGTAGGAACTTAAAGAAGGCTTACAAATATGGGCTTATAAGTGGACTTAAGGTTAGTAATAACATCGACAACATCATCCATCAACAGTTTGTAGATGATACAGCCCTTTTTGGAAGGGCAAGGATAAATGAGGTCAGAGCTTTGAATAACTTTTTAAAGGATTACGAAAGAGCATCAGGGAAAAAAGTTAATAAGACAAAATCCAAAATTTACTTCCTTAATACTCCAGCTAATATTACTTCAAATGGAGGAGGCAAAGTTGCCAGCAACTTATCTAGGGATGCTTTTATTTGAGGAGAGAATGAGGATAGAATTATGGAATCCAGTTATTAGTAAAGTTCAGAATAAACTACCAGCTTAGAAAGGTAGATGGTTATCGTTAGCAATAAGAGTGCAGTTAATTAAGTCGGTCTTACAGGCCATTCCAACATATTATGTGTCATTGTATACTATGCCAAAATCAGTTGAAAAAAGTTTAATCTATATTATGCGATCCTTTTTATGGTCGGGTTTACATGATAAAAGGAAATTTCCTTTGGTGAAATGGAGCAAGGTGTGTGATGATAAAACTAGGGGAGGTCTTGGTTTAAGAGTTCTTACAAATGCAAACTCAGCTCTTAGGGGAAAAATTAAGACAATGGGCAAGAATTCTTCTAAGTAAGTATGTTGATCCCAATGACCCAAGTTTAATATTTACTGCATTCTCTCTACCAAATGGTTCTGCTCTTTGGAATGGTTTAAAAACATCTATTGATCTAATGATTAAAGGTTTAAGATGGGTGGTGGGAACTGGAGAAAAATATTCTATTTGGATGGATACTTGGTGTAATTAAAAACCACTCAATTTCGATCCAATTTTGAAACCATGGATGAGATTGCTTCAAGACAAATATGGTGATAGGGTTTCAAACATTTTGTACAAGGATCGGGAAGGAAGATACAAATGGAAAGAAGATTTTTTTACAAGTATACAAGACATTGATGCTAGGAGGCAATTGAGTAGAAAGATAACAACCGTGATTATTCCGAGGGGAGCCAAGGATAAATTGATTTGGGAGTTGAATAGCTGAGGAGAATACACAACAAGAAGTGGATATAATGTAAAGCACCAACAAAATAGTAATATCACTAGAATATGGAGAGATATTTGGGATAGCCCAAGCATTCCTAAAGTCAAAATGTTTGTTTGGCTAGTAGGTAATAGAAGAATTTTATCCTGGAATAACCTTATGAAAAGGCGTTTCCATGGCCCCTCTCGATGTGTTCTTTGTAATAAGGTGGAGGAGAGTATAGACCATCTCTTGGGACATTGCTCAATAGTCTGGAAACTATGACAATGGATTCTTAATATGTTTGGTAAAAGCATGGTGATGAATAGCAGAATTGAAGATTTGTTAAAGCAATGGTAGAGCGCTTATAAAAGTGAGGCTTTATAGACAATATGGGATATATCAAAAGATACAATACTTTGGACTGTATGGCTAGAAAGGAATAGAAGAATATTTAAAGGAAAGGAAAGCATTTTAGAGGTAATGAAATGGAAGATATGTTTAGCCATTAAGGAGTCTAAACCAACCCTATTAACTCACCCCGTCCCTAATCTAGAAGTAGAGAGCCTTGATAGATGGAGTCAACTCATTAAATGGAATTATGATGTTGGGTACAAGAGAAGCAAAAAGAAGGCAAAGAATATAAAGTGGAAACCACCAGATGTGGAGTTGGTTAAATTGAATTTTGATGGAGCATCTAAAGGAAATCCAGGACCAGCAAGAGGAGGAATAATTAGAAATAATAGAGGATAGATTTTGTCTCATTATGCTTTCAATAGTGGATTTAATACAAATAATGAAGCTGAAGCTTGGGCGGCTTTAGAAAGGTTAAAAAAATGCAAACAAATGAAATGGAACAGCGTATGGATGGAAGGTGATTCTCTCATAGTAATAAATGCAATTTCGAGGAAAGCAAAGGCTCCATGGAACATACAAGAGACAATTGTGCAAATTCAAGATCTTGCTAAAGAGTTTGAAAAAATCAGGTTTACACATATATTAAGGGAAGGAAACAAATGTGCAAATAGGGTAGCCAATAGAGGGGTTTTGATTGAGGATCGTGAAGTTAAATTCTCCTTTCCATGGTTAGAGGAAGTAGTAAGTTTAGTTGAAGCTGACAAGAAAATGTTGACTGCCTGAATCAAATAATGATTAAGATTTAATTTAATGTTTTCCATTGGTAATATTTGCTTTATTTTATAACAAACATGTGTTTTTTTTTTAAATAAAGGAGTAAAAATATAACAAAAATGTGTTTTCATATAAACTATTTATTATAGTTTTTTGGTTGCACTTGTGTTTCAAGAAGGAAACTAGCAATCCAGATTTGTTAAAACAAACTATGATAGTGCAATGTTTTGGAAATATTACTCTACTAATATGCAATGCATAGATAGTAGGGGTGAAGTTTTGGTATTGTGAAGGCTGCTATAGGAAAATGTCAAAAAAGATGCTGAATTCCGGAATATTTGTATTCATACAAAAAATTGAAAAGATCCAGAAAAATGAAAATCAAGAATTCAGACATTTTATGTAATATGATGTAGGTTTCTAGCTATAGCATCTCAATTGAGATGAGAAGTGTATCTATTTGTAAACTCTCAATCTCTAAATAAGAGAGTTATAATTTGTCAGGGGTGGGGGACCCAAGTACAACCCCTTATTATCCAGCCAAAAAAAAAAAAAGTTGGCTTTCCTCCTTGAAAACAAGGGTTTAACAGGAAGCATTTATATGCAAGCAACCCAAATGAAAAGGCGATTACCCCTTTGGAAATCTGGGGACATCCTATAACCATAATGTATGTGCAACCCTGTCAAAAACTGAAAAAATGAACAAAGCTGCTGCAAATATGGCCTTTCTTCCTTTTCCTAAACAGATTTACAATGATAATGATAGTGGTACTTGTAGTCATTATAAAGCATAAGTTTAATAGGCTCACAATGTGGAGATGCAGGTTTTGAATCTTGTCAAGTGATATATGCATAATTGCCAGTTATAAGGTAGTTTATATGGTTTATAAGCTGAAGAGTGCTCTATTGTAACAAGGTCTAACCCTGTTGGGTTCCTCGTCTTCTCCTTTTTTAAAATTTATTTTCCCTTAAAACTTTCATAGTTGCTTACTCGGTTACATTTGTGAGATCATGGGCTTCTCTTCCATATTACATTTTAACTCTGTTTTCTTGTCACTTTGACATTTATAGATATTGAAGTAAAAAAAAGAGAATGATGATTCAACTTTGTTTTTAAAAGAACAAGGAAAATAATATCTTGTGTTTGACTTTGTTATCCATAGGTTTTTTTGACCTCATGACAACTTTCTAATTCTCCTTCTTCTTTTCATTTCATTTCCAAGTTTGACAGGGTGTTCTTGTTCGTTTTCTAGACAATTTCAGTGGTATCGTTTAGCAGCCACTGTTATTATCATTATTGCTGCTTTTTTTGGGTTAAGATATCCTTCAAATTTCAAATCATACTTGTTGCTTTAGTAATGCATTCATTCAAAAATTCAAATCATACAACAGCCACATAATTTGAATGAAGCTTTTAGGAAAACAACAAAAATCAATATCATATGGATAATTCATTCAAATCTGAGATTAATCAGGTCAAGAAATGCACATTTTAGACTATAACTTCGAACCCTAGAATTCATTGAAATCTGAGGCTAAGCTGGTTAAGAAATGCATAATTTGGTCTATCTTCGAATCCTAGATCATAGTTGTAGAATTTCTGTCGGTCTCTAACTTCGACACACTAAGAAAGTAACGAAATGAAATTGAATTCACATAATCCAAAATCAAAACCCTGCCCTCTTTTTCCAACATTTCCTCAGTCGCATAAACGATCAAAACAATATAATAACGCAGAAACTTTACAGATCTCTTTCAAAAACAGCCATAATTCCTAGTGCAAAACAAATTCATAACCTGTCCAACCATCCTTCCAAAATAAATTATTTATATGTTACCATACCTTTTTTCGGCCGAGGGAAGCATGGTGGGCGTCCATTGTTTAATTTAATAAAATCATACGACCGTTTGAATACTAAAATTCGAATAAATAATCACTTTCTGAATGTTTTCGAAATGCTCACTGAATTTGCGAAATGTGCATACAGCTTATAATCCTCAAAAATCGACGAGACAATAGCAGTATATTGTGGGACTTCTACACAAAACAATTAAATTGCTCACGCAAGACAGCTTCAATTTTTTTCACTCATTTTGATACAGCCTGTAATAAACTCAATAGGCATGTCTGCATCTGAAATTTTCAAACATTGTATATGATGAACAAACGTGTTTTATTAGAGAACACAATACATTCGTGAATGAAAACAGGAGGGCCGAAAGGGGTAGGCCCGTTCTAGAGTGCTTGAAAGTGGGCTGAGTAGTTTTTATTTAATTGGCTAGTTTCAATAAACACATGTCAATATTATTTTATTATAATATTATTTTTACTATATTTTTAATATAAATGTTATGATATTGTCCTAGGTAAGCTCAACCGTTTTTTGTTTTTTTTGGAGAGGTCCAAAGTTAAAACTACGGCGTGATGTGGTCTACCGGCAAGGACGCGCCACTTGCATTATCGGTGATGTGATCCGGGTTCAATCCCACGGCGGATGTGTATAAAAAGTATTTACTCAATAAAAAAATAAAACTACGGCATGGACGAGTGTGTGAGGGGTAGGTGTATAATGATTGTGTATTAAATTCCTTATTGTGGACAAATGTGTGAGGGGGTAGGTGTACGATGGTTGTGTGTTAAATTCTTTATTGTGGACAAGTGTGTGAGGGGGTAGATGTAGGATGGTTGTGTGTTAAATCCTTTATTGATAAGCATAACTCTCAGTTTTAGGAAAGGTTATGGTTGGAGGAGCTTGCCCAACCATTGTTCGTAGGGGTTTCTCACATTAGTCAAATAAAAAAAAATTATATTTAGAGTTTGAGAGTGAAAATTATAATATTATTTTTTATTGGTTGTTTTTTTTTTTTTAAGTTTGAGAGTATTTATGTGTAAATACAAAAATTTCAAAATTTGAGAGTATTTATGTGTAAATACAAAAATTTCAAATTCAATTTTTTTTTAATTTATTTATTTATTTACTTATATTGGTTGTTTTTTCTTTTTTTTAGAGCTTGAGAGTTTGTTTATGTGTAAATACAAAAAAAAAAATCATAATTTCAATTATTTTTTTTACATTTATTTAAAACAACTTCTACAATATCAAAACTCCACCTCTACTAAAATATAAAATTGAGACAAGTGTAAGTTTGATATATTTAAGTGTTCAATAAATTTTGATATATGTTTACTAAATATTTGTAGTATTTTTAATTAGTTAGAGAAATATCTTACTTATATTATATCTTGATCATATAGTGAGCATTCCCTTCCCACACCCATGACACCATAAGGCCAAGGCCAAGATAGGGCTCAGCTATCCCTTTCCAACCATGATCACTCTTTGCAAAGTTGTTTGGGAGTATGATAGAGCGTAGGATCAGTATATGGGCAGAAGAAAAGGGAAAGAGAGCAAAGGGACAAGCAGGTTTTAGGCCCAAGCACTCAACTATTGATCACTATATCACACTCAGACACATAGTGGAAAAATATGGGACAAAAAAGAGGAGGCTTTCTGTTGTTTTGTAGACTTCAAAAAGGCATTTGACACAGTGCCAAGGAAAAAATTATGGAGCAGAATGGAAGAGCTAGAGGTTCCAATTCACTATAGGGCAGCAGTTCACAGATTATATGAGCATGTAAAAGCTAGAATCAGAACACATGAAGGGTTATCTGAATGTTTTGGTAGTGATATAGGTGTCAAAAAAGGTTGCCCTCTATCTCCTACCTTATTTGGGTTGTACATTGACAAGTTAGAAGAATGGATAAACAAATTTGGGGGAGAGGGTGTGCACTTAGCCAAATATGTGGTAAAACTCCTCATGTATGTAGACGATGTAATTCTTGTGGCCAAAACAGCCAAAGATTTAGGATATCACCTTCGAGCTCTAGAAATCTTTTGTAAGGAAGTTGGGATGCAGGTAAACACAAGCAAAACAAAAATCATGATTTTTTCAAGAAAAAAGAAGAAGCAACAACTCAAATTTTAGTTTGCAGGAGAACCACTTGAGGTAGTAGTAGAATACAAATACCTGGGCATAGACTTTCATGACAAACTCAATTGGAATACATGTAGGATAAAAATAACTCAAAGTGGTTGGAGAGCACTGTATGCACTTCAAAATAGATGTAAGAATGTCGAGTTGTGGGACTGGAAGACCACCAGGACCTACTTGTTACACCGATTTTGTTGTATGGTTGCGAGATGTGGGCTAGTGACACAACAAAGGCAAAATGGAGGCAAATAGAAAGGATTCAAAAATATCTAATCACAAATTTTCTCAAAATTAAGGCCACAACCTCTTACGAAATTATTCTAGCTAAAACTGGAATGTTTCCTTTAGAAGCAATTGCTATGACCAAGTTGTTATGTTACTTGAAAAAAATAGAAAACATGAAAAACGACAAATGGCCAAGGGCAAGGGCAGCCAAGGACGAAGAGTTGCATAGGCAGAAGAACACATGGATGAAACAAAATCAGAAATAGATGAATGCCCAAATTTCAACAAAGACATCAAAAGCTATGTGAATGAAAAGTTTAGAAGTGGAATGTGGAAAAATTCAAGCAAGAAAAGACAATATTATATTGCAAAGTTTAACCCAACGATATGATCACAAGGAAAAAGCATATATAGGCGTTGAAATCAAGTGGAAGGAAAAAATCCTCATTGCTCAGATAAGGACTAGCTCTCATAGGCTTAGATGTGAAACAGGGACATGGACAACACCCAAAGAACAATGGGAAGAAAGAATATGTACTTTATACAACACAGGGACAGTAGAGACAAAGGAACACTTCATCTATAAGTGCTCGAGTTTTTCAGACATTCGTGGCAAATACAAAAAAACACTTAGAAACGGGTCTATGACAGAGTTATTTAAAAACAATAAAATAAAAAAAGTTGGGGAATTGCTAACCCAAATCAGTAAGAGAAGGAAAAACCTTCTCAAAGATATTAAATATCATATGATATGATTTGAGCAGTTGTACTTCTATATTTGAGGTCCCATAAACCATATTTGGGTCTCGCAAACGTAATTAAAATCTTTCATTTCATTTCACTCGTAAGGACAAGAGCTACGCTTATCAATAGGGAATTAATATACAGCCACACACATCGTGGTTTAAACCTTGGACCTCTCAAAGAAAAACTAAACCTCAGCGCGTCATGTTGTTCATGTCCTTGGGACACTAATTATATATGTATTAATTGATGTAACCTGAGTTCAATCCCACGGTGGATATGTATAAGAAGTATTACTTAAAAAAAGTTACATATGTATTAATTAGTAATATTTAAATTTGATCTTCCTGTTATGATATATTTGACTATTCAAACTCATGTTATTTTTTTTCTCATGCCATTTGATTAATAAATATTTATAATATAAATATTTAAACTAATTTAATATAGTATTTAATAAAAAGAATTTTTCTCATACTCCAATAATGTATACCTTAAATTTCTTTAAATCTATAGACATTTTGTGTCATAAGTTGTATGTTCTTCCATGAAGCTAACTTTGGACTTTAAAAAAAATATTGTGTATATGTAAATAAATTTATTATGCAGGAAGGGTTTATATGAACACTACATATACATTAAAAGATGTATTAATAAAGTTGTTTTTAATTTGATCAATTTTTTTTTATTTGGTTAGTGTGAGAAACCCCTACGACCAATGTACTTTAGTCTTTTCCCAACCATGACCCTTGTAAAGTTGAGAATTATGCTTATCAATAGAGAATTTAACACACACCCACACACCCACCTCCTCACTGCTCGTGCAAGCCATGGTTTGAACCTTGGACTTCTCGAAGAAAATCCAAAGCCCAAACCACTGGGCATATATCTAAAATATAAACACTAATACATTATGTTTCTTAGTTTTTTAAGAACACTCTTACCATTAAATAGTATTATTAATTATTATTTTCCTTTGAACTACCTTACACTCATTAGTTGAGCCTATCTCAAAGAGTGCTACAAATGCATGATTCTATTTGTGGACATCCAAGTATCTCAATATAAATAAAAAATAAATATAATTACTCTATCATATTATTTTTGCTTCTTTCTTCCACTTAATCTCTAAAATCCTTAAATTATGAAGAGGTCATTGAAGATCGAATCTCAATCCTAGTTTTGTTTTGGAGTGCACTTCTTCACTTCTTCTGTTAGTGCCAATATTTTCCTTCAAAACCTTAAAGCAAAGTTGAATTGAAATATGACATTCAATGTCAAAGAAAATATTAATGTGATTCACAGAATATTAAAGAAAGCAATATTTATTTCGATAACAAAAACATACATGCATGAAACATAAGAACAATAATTGTAGGAATTCAAAATGAGAAATATTACTAGCGTAGGCCTCTTCAAGAGGACAACCTCCTTACAAAATATTCGAATTCTTCTCTAACCCGTGAGAGTAGCATCATTCTCATTTTATACTTTTACAAAAATAATTCCTAACATCTTATGACAATATTCTATGACATCTTGTTATAACAATATCTATGATAATATTCCTTACTTACCTTATTTATGACAGTTCCATTCATAATAGCAATAATTATATTTATAATACCAGTGGTTACATTCATACTTCTATGACATCAAAGAGGTTCTATGACAACACACTCTCCTAATTTAACATGTGGCCCATTTCTAACTATATACATGGTCCACCTTATTACAATAACATATAACCCAATGTATTACAGGTGTCAAGTATATAACATGTTGTCAACTACAATGAGGATGGTAGTATAGAAAATTTAATAAAATAGAAGATGAAGCTCAAATTATAGTAACTTTTCTACTGTCATGCAAAAAATAAAAAATAAAATAACTAAAGTTGAAAATGTGAGGACAAAGCATAAAATCTATGCACATAGTTAAATTAGAAAATGAATAAAATGAATGAATTATTTCCTACCTGGACATCATGGTATCTAAGCTAATAACCTAAGCCAAAATGATAAACATTGATAAATCTATGGTGCATATTGTTAAATATTTTACCATTGCCTCACCTTGAACAATCTCCAAATGATATTAAAGACCATGTACTAGTTCAAGAAGTAATTTGTGAACATGGAGTTCTCTGAACTTATCAAGAATTTTGTGATTGAAAAATACTTGGTGAATAATTTTTTTAAATAAGTATTAGCAATATGATTGTTATAATTATCTTGTGTCATTTTGTGTGGATTTTGAAAAGTTTTGAAATGAGTAGTCATTCAAAAATCCATGTAGTATTAAGGGAGACATGACCATGTGAAGACAATCATTCAAAACTAGGGCAGCATTAGGGCAAATATTTTTCAAAAAATGTTTAATCTTTTAGAAGTCATATCTTTGCAAAAGGGTTGTCTAATTCAGATGATTCTTGGACCAATATGTGTAGAATTTGAAGAGTTTTAAAATGAGTGGTCTTATGAAGGAATCGAAGCAATATTGAGGGAGATATGATCCAATGAAGTCAGTTATCTGGAATAAGGGCAGTGATGATTTTTCAAGTCGTGAAAAACAAAATTGTAGATATTTTTCAACCAAGTTTCGAATGATGGGAGGAGCAATGGAAGGCTAAGGCATCAGTGAGACAAGACATTTTATTTGGGCATAGAATTTTTTTGCCAAGTTTCCTTTTCCTCATATTTATCTTATAATTTTTACATGCAAATTATAGGTTTTTTATCAAATATTATTATCACTATAGGATGTTATGGTAAATTTCAGTAGATTTTGATTTATATTTTCCTTCCCATTGACCAATTAATGCAAAATCTTTAGAATCATCCCTAGTAGTAGAGGTCAGTGAGAGCCTCGCAAAGGACCGACCCTTGGTGCTCCAAAATACAATATTTTTTGGTAAATTTAATGGGTCTTGGTCAGGGGCTTCAACCTTGAGAAAATGGATTGATAAGAGTTGGAAGTCTCCAAGAGTGAGTCTATCCTTTCTTCCCAAATATTTCTTCCTAGCCATTTTTTGTTCCAAAGAGGAAAGATATAGAATCCTAAAAGGGGGTCTTTGGTTTATGGGAAGAGTAGGACTCTCTCTTACCCACTGGTATGAAGGCTTTGCACTAGAAAATGTAAATGTATCCCTAGTACTAGGTTGGGTTAGGTTGTATGGGTTGCCCATTGAATTTTTGGAAATAGATACCTTCAAGGCAATAGAAAACGCTCTCGAAGAATTCCTTGAGATTTCAAAAACTATAAAAGAGGGATTATTGGCTATTTATGATCAGATATTGGTCATGATTGATATAAGTAAATCTTTGTGGACCTAAACCATAAATTATGAAAACATATATTTTTATATGTATATGTCATGATGTGGGGCATATTGAGAGATCATGCCTTAAGAAGAGACCAACAAAAACATATGTAGAAAATCAAAAGAGAAAATTACAAATGGAAATGGATGAGGATGGTTTTTAACTTCCAAAAAATAGGTCTACATAGTTAAAAGTAAATAAACAGTGGAGACCAATAAAGAAGGATATTAAAAAAAATACCATTTTTTTTAGGCTTTAGCCTGTGATGAAAAAGAAAATCAAATCTTAGAGGACACAATTCAACAGGTTCAAAATATTAATAAGGAACCGTCTATTCAACATGATATTTTTTTAGGGAAGAACATTCTCGATGAACCTAAGGAATGTGTCTTATCTTATTTTGAAGACTCTCGAATCGAGTACCATGAACCATTCAAGAGAAGAAAAATAGTAGAGAAATTGTAGTGTTAGATGTTAATACCTCTGCCTTTAATAAGGAAATACCAAAAAATGAGTAGGACAAGTCAAAAGCTTCCATAGTAGAGCTAAGAGAAGATAAATCTAACGAAAAATAAAGTTGTGAAAGAATATTGGGGAATAGAATAATAAGACCTACTCATGATACATGTAAGGCAAAAAGAGAAAAACCCTTAGATTATCAAGCAATATCCAAGGAAGCAAGAGCAAACATAGAGAGGAACACAAACTAAGTTGGTTGAATTTCTCTTTACCAAACAACAAAATGATATTGGTAATTCATAGGAAGGGCTAGTAGCCCCTAATGAGATATGATTACCATCTCATGGAATATAAGGGGTGTTAATGTCCCTTAAAAGTAGAGGTGTATGAGGGATATTTGTTTAAATAATAAGCTTGATATTCTTTGTATCTAGGAAACTAAAATGACAATGGACGAAGTTTTCAAAACTATGAAAGCAGTATGGGTGATATGTGAATGGGATGTTTTGGATTCCAAAGAAGCAATAGGGAGAATTCTAACATGTTGGAATCCTATTAGGACCTCTTGTATAACTATTCTTAAAACTAGGCATTAGATAGCCTATTTAGTCACATGCTACTTTGCAAATATTCACTTCATCCTTATTAATGTCTATGGACCTACAACTCAATCAGGAAGATTAGAATTATGGAGTGGGATTGAATCCTTTATGAGAAGTAAAGACCAAGAAACTCGATTCATGATCATAGAAGATTTTAATGCCATAACCAAGCTAGATGAAAATTTTGGAGGAATTAGGAAATTAACTTGAAGTATGAGAGATTTCTCAACTTTTATTCAAAACAATAATCTTTGGGAGGTTGAGTTTGTAGATAAGGGTGATTACTTTTCTAGGATGAGAGAATGACAATAATTCAAGAAGGGTTGATTATATTTACTATAAAACATGGCATGTTGCTCAGCCTTAGATGGGTAAGTTTTAGTAGATGTTTAGGCTAGAAAGTTAATAATGCAGACGTGTAACGACTCTAGACGTGTAAGACTTCAAACGTCTAGATGATATGGTTTATACGAGTAGCTGACTAGACAGGTAGTTGGCTAGTACATGCATCACAAGCGTGTAGACGTCTAGGACAGATGTCTAGGCAGTGCAGACTGGTAGACATCTCAAATAGTAGACGTTTAGGATGAGTTCATCAACAAGTCTAGATGGATAGGTCTAGATTTCTAACAGTCAAGCTTAGACTACAACCTCAATCAGACAGACTATAGCTTGTAGTGCCTCCTCCAATTCCTGTACTCGTAACCGAAGAGCTTCGCGTTCATCTCTAACCCGCTAGGAATAGTTGAAATATTTGACCCATTATACTCCCAAAGTATTATCATGGTCTTATGTCTCCTGGAGCATAGAAAATAGTTCAACTTACCACTTAATAAAAAGCTCATTCATCCACTGTTCAGGCACTATGGAGGAACATGAAGCCTTCTATGCCAATTCAGTTTTAAGAGCGGCCTCGAATTGTTGTGGTTGGAGCAACTCCTGCAATGCTTCTTGCTCCTTTTTTCAAGTCTCTTCGAGTTGTTAATCACCTGCTCGCTAGTAAATATATGAGCACCAAGGAAATGCTTAAGTCCCACTACTAGCCAACACAACAAGTGGGCTATGAAGTTAAGCTGACTAAACATAGGCTATAATTCAGGTTCTAGTTCCACTTGTAAGCCTATTTCTGTGGGATGTGGGGAAGAAGTGTTGCCATGGCCCAAAACGTATACCTGTCTTGGTTCAATATAGAGAGTAGGAGTCTTATCAAACAATTTCTCTACTTCCTCCATAGTCGTTAGGTGTGTTGTAGGTAGAGACCAAGGCTTTTCTTGATAAATTGTGAAAATGTTGACACACCAAAATCCCTTTGTGGCTCATTTCACCAATTTGTCCAACTCCTCAGCCATCAACTACCATTTCTTCCATCGACCAACACAAGTTGCATCAAACTGCAATCGTAGATTGTCCATTGCCCAGGTCAACTTAGAAAAATAGTCGACCGCTTGCTGATCCACACGGACTCCCAGTTCTTGTGGGTATACAAAATTTGACATTTCCAATATGAAGCATTTTGCCCAAACATCTTTGGCTTGTTCTTCCTCTGACTCATACATCAACCACTTTTCCTTTCCTGAAAGATATATGAACTTTTTAGTCGCTTTGCCTTCTATAAGCCTTGTCTGCTCCTCAGGTGGGTGTGCTTAGCTGCTACCTATTTTTATCCCAATGAACTGCTGAGATGCATCTATTTATGGGGGCCGAGGTTATGCATAAGAGGTAGGACCCGAAAGGTACTTGTAAAAAAATGGCTAATCTATTGCGAAAACCCGATGAATCCTGGCCAACTGCATGTATGATGGCATGGCGAATGACCTTAATTTTTCAAAAAAATTGGCAAAAAATGGTGAATTTCAAAGTTCTGATCGGACCAGGTGAAAAAGGAGTTTGGCGATGCCGACCACTTTCCAAATCTTGATCCGATCTCGGATCGAAAGCATAATATGGTCCGATCTCGGACCGGATGCATAATATGGTCCGATCACGGACCGAATGTATAATAAGATTCGATCTCGGGTCGAAAGCATAATATGATCCGATCACGGACCGGATGCATAATATAGTCCGGTCATGGACCGAATGCATAATATGATCCGATCAAGTACCAGATGCATACTATGATCCGACCACCGATCGAATGCATAATATGATCCGATTTTGAATGAAAGCATAACATGATCCGACCATCGACCGGATGCATACTATGATCCGGTCTTGGATCGGATGCATAATATGATCTGGATTTGGATCGGATACATACTATGGTTCGATCACCCATCGAGTGCATATTATGACCCGATCTCGGATCGGGTGCACAATATGATCCGATCATCGATCGAATGTAGAATAGGATCTGATCCTACATTGTAATGGATGTAAAAAAGGTTCGGTTTCGAGGTGGTGGGCCTCATGCGAAATAAGTTCTGGTTTGGCTGCCACATGTCACACGTTCAATCAACAACATCACATGTCCAATACAATGCTACCATATGTCAACCCTATTTCTTCAATCTATAAAAGGGCATCAACTATCATTTTTTCCATTTCATTTCTATGACTACTACAACTAGAGCTAACCTTTCCAATCAACCTTTCGATTCTCAATCCTTTTTCTTCGACTTCCAACTTCTTGCGATGGCCACCCCTTCCACCTCTGCACCAAAATTCAAGAATTTTTCTTGCACTTTGATTTCAGATTTGATGACAACCCCAGGGATGGACTTTAAGTGGCTCAATAATGCAGGTTTAACAACCCTCATTTCAATGCCACAATTCAGAATAGATAAAGTCCTCCTACAACATATTATAGCCGGTTATGACCATGACAGGGCTATGATGAATATTAAAGTATGAAATAGAAATCTGCTTTTCACCATCACCCCTGGAGATATTAATATATTGATAGGTCTTCCATTCATTGGTTTTCCTCAAGTGTCGATGAGGTTGCAGCTGTCTCTAGATGACAAAGCACACCTCGAAAGCAAGTACGATCTCTCATCGAAGGATTTGGCAGGTATAAATCTTGTTAATTATATTTTATTAATGTTCAATGTTTCAAATTTGTAAATTGACATCTAATTTTGTTTATGCAACTTCTACCACCAAATCAAAAAGAGGTTTATCAATCAACGATGTTAACCATCAAACTTTGAAGGCCATTATCGAGTTCTTCCAGGCCAGACTAATTTTTATGGGAAGACCAAAAATTCCATTTTGGGCACTTGCTTATATTGTTCAGTCTGAGCACAATGAAAAGTTTGATTGGTGCACGTATATTTCGGATCGAATCAGGTCCGAGTTGCACACCGTGCAAATGGCAACCAACAAGACACAACCCATTGTGGGCACTATTAATTTTATTTTAGCTCTATATTATGAGTGTTTTCATAATTTGTAGACTACTCCTATACCAACTGTAGTGCATGCAACACTACAGGCTATTGCTATGTCAATAGAGGAATTGAAGGTAATAACTACATCTTTGACCTTGACATACTATTTTATAGTTTATCACATTCCCTTTTTTTAATTTTTCTTTTCATCTATATGTAGGGTAAGGTAGAAAATACAAGGAGTAAACAGATTGCTGCCACTAGGGGTCACAGGCCAAAACAAACTAGTGATTCTGAAGACACGGGCTCTGAAGCAACACCTTTGTAGAGGTCGTACAAACGTTCTAGGCAAGCAACTACTCCTAGGGTTTCTCGTACACCTAGGTATGCACAAAATGTGCAGGCTGAATCTAGTGTGGCCAACCCCTCCCCCATTGCAACACAAATTCAACATGTTTCATCATCTTCAGGTAAATCTATGTGTAGTTAATTTAAATTAAGAAAATATTTTTTATTTTAAGAAGAATTGTAACAAAATATTTTTGACTATTTTTAGTTGATTCTCAAAATCAACAAGTACCATCACAAGTTAGAGGCCATATGCCACCACCACCTCCATTACAACCACCAGTTGCATCACACTCACCGGTTTCACCACAACCACCACTTCCACCAAATCAGCGATAGGCACCCGCACATCCTACGCCAATGCCTATGCGAGGGCAAATCGGTGTTGGAAAATGATTGTTTTCATAGAGATCATAGGGCACTGCACAAAGTTTTGGGTATGGGTTTTCACACTCACAGAGATCACACATGCCAACACCAAGTTCTGGGTATGGATGGTCATAATTTACATTTTCAACAAATTCATAG
Source organism: Wollemia nobilis (assembly GCA_028583015.1). NCBI lineage: Eukaryota > Viridiplantae > Streptophyta > Pinopsida > Araucariales > Araucariaceae > Wollemia > Wollemia nobilis. Next base: position 2,362,384 of record JAQPPZ010003648.1, on the reverse strand, counting down.
GCACTAGAAGTTTCTATAGAGGGATTGGATAATATTCAACTTGATGAGGATTATCTTTTGTAGGGCAACATTGTAGGCTTCAAGGCAACATATGTGCTAAGAGGTGAAGGAGAACAAGGAGAAGCCACTGAACCTACAACTGAGGAGACAACATTACCATCAACTCAAGGAGCCAACCCTCATCCTCAGGGTCCTCAAACTGAGGATAATATTGTATATTTTAATGAAAATGTTTTATTAGCTCAAACTACAGAAGTTACTATTAATCAATTTGTGTTAAGATATTTGAAGGAATTGAAGGAATGGGAATATCGGGCAAAGGTCCTTTTAAGGGAAATCAATACCCGATATAAAAATTATGTAAAAAGAGATTCTCTTTATTCTTTGGTTCAATTTGAACTAGAAAAGCTTGATGGCCTGCTAAAATAGGCCACATCAGGATCTGTTAAGTCTGATTTTATTTATGATGATGATGTTTTGAATGTTGTTGTTGGTAGATTGGAGAACATTAATGTCGAAGCCCAAGCATTTTATAACCAGTGGGCTTCTGATAAGGAGAAAGTTGCAGTTGTTGAGGCTGCAAGGGATATGGTTGAGGTAAGAAAAATTTTTATGTTTCAATTTTCTATTGCAGTGAAATTTTTATATTTCTTGAAAATATGAAATAATTTCAATATAACCCTTTTGAATTATGTTTTCAATTTGTTTTTGCAGTCAAATTTTGAACACTTAAAAACACAGGTTAAGAGCATGGACATCAATCTTAAAAGGGCGAAGACATTTTTGAATCATGCAATGGAAATGAAAAATAAAATGCAAGCAAAAATATCAAAAAATAATCGTTTAAAAAAATACATCAAGGAGAAGCTCAAAGAAGATCTAAAAATGGTGCTTGAGAAAACAAAGGAAATGCTTCCAACAATACTTGAAGATCCAAACAAAGAAGAAGCACAATTGGTGTCAAGTATTGTGAAAGTACGTGAAAACCTGGTGAGAGTTGGAGCACTGCCAGAAGAGAGTGTCACAGATGCCGATAAAGGAAAAGAAACGACAACTCCAACCGATAGTGAAGCAACCAAGCACCAATCAAATGTTTGAAAATTTGAAAATGTAATATGCTATCAAGTTGACTGTAGTCAACAATTTTGTACAATGTAATATGTTTCTATTTGAACTAATGATAATGATATTTTCTCATTTTGTGTTTTCCATCATTCATAGTTTGCTTGCATTTATAAATATGTGTTGCAATTTTAGTTTATTTCTAGCTAATATTGTTCACTATGTTCATCTCAACAACAAAAGCATTATAGATAACATTATAGATCAACATTAATATACCAATAATAAAATTTAAAACATGAAACATAAATATTTATCAATGAAGAGAGTTGAGACACCATGACATAAACATACAATTTTAAAAACTGCAAAAAGATATAAGACATGTAATTTTTAAAACACTAATGTGATATAAAACAACAATTCTGTAAAATCTTATAAATCTTGAACAATATTGTGAAATCTTCTATGAAGTTTGTGAAATCAATACACTATTGTGTTTATCAATGTCAATGAAATCATGGAATAATTATCATTATGGAAGCTGAAACATTTCAGCTTGTCCAGAATCATTATGAAGCATAGCAAAAATCTGTGTCTCCACCATCTGATCACTGAAAGCATCATCATCGTAGTTATCGATCGTATTCGACGTTCCTCTTCTGTCTTCCAGGGAACTCTAGTGTGCCAAAGCTCTATCATACGAAAATGTATCCAATTGATATGAAGACACATAAATTCTTAAACAATTTTCTAAATTTTTGTCGAGTCTATTGTGGAGTTTAGATTTAACAAAAGAAAGTGCACTAAAAACTCTTTCATCTTTGATTGACCCCAAAATCATTGTTTCACATAATTCATATAAACGAAAGTATTCACTTATTGTATCTTGTAAGATTGTGCTTGGATACAATTTTTGCCACAAACGTGTAGTGGAACCAATCTCATGGACACCTGTCATAAGTGATGTTTGCACAACCATTGTTCTTCCAAAATGCGATGATTGTTCTTTCAAAAGATCACTATTGAGTATACCTTTTATTTCAACACCATTGACTTCCACACTCTTACTGAAATGGTTAATGAGGTTACCCATATATTTAATAAACAACTCATTTGCAGAATTGTATTCAGTACAAGGTCCCCAAAACATGGGGTTAACCACACCCATGGCCTCGAGCAACTCATCTCTCTGAAACCGATCTCTTATCTCACCTGTCAAATATTTTGCTATTTTTGACAAATTACACTTTGTTTTCTATATAATAACATGAAATCTACTGTGTGTTACAGGAACTTCTTCAAAATCTTCCACAACTATACTTGATTGCCTTTCAAAACAATAAATAGGTACCATATTTTCATGAACATTAATACAAAGATGATCATTGATGTCAAACTTCAAGAAGCTTTTTGGATTGTTCACGTTTATCAATGTATTCCAACTATCAAACAAAGGTTCTATAAAATCTGCTTTAGACACATATAATGTATCAATAAGCATACATATTTGTTTTCTCATCCTCATAAAATCAATGATATAGATGGATCTCTCTTGTGCAAGATTAATTAATCTGTTCATTTCTTTTAACATTGGAAGAATACCACATAAGGTCAAAAGTGTTTCCAAGTCAGTCAAATGGAACAACATATCTTTTGCCTTATCAACTATCCTACGATTTGCATGCATAAACCCCGTCAATGATTGATATTCTGCAAAAACTCTCTGAGCAGGTTGATACAGTGAAATCCATCTTGTATCCACATCTTTTAACAATTTTTTTCCTTCTGTAACTCCTAGTGCAAACTGTTGAAACTCTGCAAACCTTTTTGGACTTAATGAGAAATAAGAATGAATTTCATGAATAAGGTTTTCCACTTTAGCAACATTTGAAAATGTGCTCACAATTTTATATGCAAGATTAACTCTATGAGCCATACAATGAATGGGAATCATATATGGGGCAACTGTGGTTTGGAGTCGAACACAAAGACCAGACCTGTGACCTTGCATAATAGCAGCTCCATCAGCTCCAACGCAAATTAACTTTGTTGCTATATCTATATCATTCATTCCCGCAATATTCTTTAAACTTTTGACAACAACATTATAAATATTTTTTGCATTTGAACTTTCCAACATCTTATGTATTCCCAACAAAATAGGCCTTCTAATATGATTTTGAAATGTGTACACATGCATGCAAATCCAAGATGTGTTGTCCACAATTGTTACCTCATCAATAGAAAGTGAAATGAATCTGGCAAGTTTTACTTGCTCCCTTAGGTCTTCTTTCTCAACCAAAGATAGACATTTTACCATTTCCCAACCACTTCGGTCTGACCAATGAGAACTAGGAAGGTTTTGCACATTAAATAGGTGTAATAGCTGCTTATAATCAATAAAATCGGACATTGGTCTACCTTTCTTGAGAATATTATAAACAATGACAAACTACATACTTTTTGAAGCTAAAATAGTCTTCTGTATTTTATGAAATTGGGCTGCAATTGTTCCACCTTTCTCAACAAGAGATTGTTGTTGCTTTAAGTGATTGTCATATTCTATAGCATATCTTAAATGCATACATTCTGATGCATCCTTCCACTTAACTTCTTTACTAACTTCACCATTACTTTTTATAACTTTTACATAAGCTTTGCCAACATGTTTTTCAATTGTATCAATCTTGTTTTGAAGCCTATGATCCTTACCAAGTCTCCAACTGCAAATTTTGCATCTACATTATTTTTCATCGATTTGGTTATCCTCAGTTAGGACAGGCTCAATCCAGGGAAATATTTCTGCCCATTCATTCTTAAATCCCCTTCCAAGTATCCAGTTAGACGCTTTTCTTTTTTGGAATTTTTGCTTGAAGATTCATATGAAGCTTGTAATGATTTTGATTTATCACTTTCATTTTCAATTGTGATGTCATTTTGAGTGTTGTCTTCAAGTGTTTGTTGGATGTCATTGTCAAGGGGATTTTCATTAGAAGGCATCTCTTGTTGGGGAATATCTTCAAGTGGAGGCATATCAGGATCGATAGGGTATTCTGCATAGTAGCATACCATAATATTTTTTATCATTCTTGGATAAAAAATATACAAAAAAAATATTCAAATCATCAATCAAGCACATACTGGGAAGTCAAAAATCATTTGTACCTTGAATTTGCACGGATGTCATTGGCTCATTGCATTTCAAAGTTTGGCTAAAATATTTGAGGATACTCTTTTCAATAGAAGATTTGGCACCCTTCTTTCCATCACTGGGTGACATTTTACTTGTTACGAAAAATATTTTTCAATTTAGTAGAGTAATAAAATGTTGAAGAGGGTGTACTTTCTAGAGGCCTTAAGATAATATTGTAAATAGAATAAACAATTGTTTGTGTGGTAGATTATACATACTTGTTTCCTGCCATTCTTTATTGTGATTTTATCAGTTTATGCCACTGGTTCATTTTCTGGTGAAAGCACTTTAACTGACAAGAGCACAAAGATAATTAACATTCAAATTGAAATCAATTTAAGAAAACTATTCTTTAATCAAAAAATAATTGGTGATACGTATGTCAAAAAATATCATATTATAGCACAAAATGGTCTAGAAATAGAGAATCAAAATGTGTTCGAAGAAATAGAGCATCAATATATCTTTAGAGAACCAAAGCATTTACACATGTATAATCTTAGCAAGGAAAAAAATATCTGAATAGAAACTAAGAATCAAAGAGTTTTAAAACATTTAGAATAGGGCAAAATAGAGAAAACATGGGAACAGAGCAATGACATTTTGGATGCAGAAGAGGGCTCGGATATTGGTGTGGTGTAGAACAGGATTGAAAAATCATTAAATATACATGTTGAAAAATATAATATTATGGTACAAAATGGACTAGAAATAGAGAATCACAATGTCTTCGATTCACCTATTCATAAAGAATCAAAGAGTTTTAATAGAAAGAGAGAAAATAGGGGATAACATGTAGAACATGGCAAAATAGAGAAAAACATGGCAAGCAGAGTAGTGATAGAGAACCTGGTGTAGAAAGAGGTCCGATGCGAAACATGATCCGGTTAAAAAATGTTTCGATTGTAGAAATGGTTTCGATCGAATGTAGAACATGACCCGCTTGCAAAATGGTTTCGTTCGATTGTAGAATAGGGTTTGGTTATGAAAGTGGTTCCGTCCGGTTGCACAATAGGTTTCGGCTGTAGAAGTGGTTTAGGATGGTTGTAGAATAGTTGGTTGTAGAAGGGTTGTACAAAAGTGGTTTTGGATGGTTGAAGAATAGGGTCTATTGTAGAAGTGGTTATTTGGTTGTAAAAGAGGTTCTACTATAAAAGTGGTTTGATGTTGTAGAAGGGTTTAGAAGTGGTTTGGATGGTTGTAGAATAGGATCCGGCTACAGAAATGGTTTTGGACGATTGCAGAAGAGGTTCCATCCGGTTGCAGAACTGGTGACGGTCGATCGCAGAAAAGGTTCTGGTCTTGTGCAAAATTGTGTCGGTATATTCATCGGGTATAGAACACGGTCTAAAAATGAAAATGTATCCCTAGGGTGTTAATTATATATAGAGGTATACTTGGCGAGTTGGGCGGGATAATTTAGAAATTTTAAAATTTTAGGGCGAAAAGGGTACTTTATTTAGGCGGGATTGCTTGCGAATTTTTAAAAATAACCATGATACTCTTATCAAAGCACGATGAACCGACACCTAAAATTTATTTGTTTCAAAATTTTTTGGCTAAATGGCCGACGTCCGGGTCCCCCAAATTTTGCAAATTTGAATTTTCAAAAATTGTACTTTTCGCCCAAATGGCGAAGTTTCGCCGCTATGCATAACCCTGATGGGGGCTTCTCTCCCTTCTCTATTTCGGTCTCATGTCCTAAAGAGACATATTCTTCTAATGTAATGGGATTTTTTTTTGTTCCAGGTGTTGGATTTCCAATAGTAGGGGGTGGTAGGCCCTCCTCTACCATCATTGTTGTAGATTCTACTAGGGTGTTTGTATTTGTTGATTTTCCTGTAGCTCTAGCTGTATCTATTGTGAGGATATCCTCAAAGGAAAAAGCTAGCAGGGAGGCAATGAAGGAAGTTATCACAAACAGGGATTCGGGTGGTGCTTTCGATGAAGTCTTACGAACCCAAAATTAGGATTCTACCAAATACTCTATAGGTCCAATTCATGTCGTAGTACTGGTTCTAGCTGGGACATGCTATAGAACTAAGGGGATTTCAAAATCAACTTTTGCTATGTGTAAGCTTAGTTATCGCTCAAGGTTTCAAGCTATCTCTCGACTACTAGCAATATTCTCTGCTACAATACCATGCATAGAATCTAGGGATAGTGATGGAGGTGGTGACCCAATCATCATCTCTTCCTAGTTGGCTTAAGCATTTCTGGTGGGGGTGCAACAACTTGTTTTGTTGGCCCTTTCTCCTTAGACAGTGGTGGTGTCGTATCCTCCTCTTTTGAATCGATCACTAGCCCCTCCTTGAGTGATGACTTATAGGAGATATGCTTCATTTGTGGCTTCTTTATCAGTGTCTATCTCTTCGCTTGTGGCTTGGCATACTTCCACCATAATATTGTCGAGGCCAAGTCTGATAATTACTGAGGTAGATCAAAATCTAGAATCTACACTCTTGCATTGTAGGCTACTCAAATAGTAATCCAATGGTATGAAAAACCATCAAAAAATTCTTTGTGGTTTGCATAAAAAAAATTGAATACAAAGTGCCAAATGGGTTACGCAATCATAAACCACTCCTTGCTCAATCCCCTACAAGTATGGAATCAACGAAATGGGAAGGTATGAGCTCTGTTCTCTTGACAATATGGCCATCAAGACATTCATAATGCATTGTAAACCCTTGGTCCTTAGTTGTGGCTACTTGACTCCTCAGTTATCGTGAGTTGCTAACATGGCATCAATATTTGTGTTAGTCAGAGTAGTGATACTTTGAATCAACTATAGAGTTCTCTTTGGATCAACCCGCTCATTCACCACTGGTTTGCCCTTCTTTAGAAGTCTGAATATACACTGAAATGCTTCAAGAGAAAACTCAAAATTACTAGGTTTCAATCACCAATGTGTACTATGCTAGTATTACATAACAAACCATAATTTTGCAACATTTGTACCAAATACTCCTTGAAAAATTCTTTCTCAAAACTTTGGACTTGCAAAATAAAATGGACTCCTACATCTTTGATCTTCATCTTCACCGGGTCCTTTGCTGGTATCTCTTCCCACCATTATTAGCAAAAATATTTTCTTAGACAAATTCAGGTGATTTCATGGATTAGGACCTAATTCTTGTCGATTTTTGGGCTTCTTTGGTTCTTCGGGTGGGTACTTCTACTTGCACAACCTCACATCTACCTCAAGTCTGCCCTTGGTTTGGGCTCGGTTCCTGTTTGTGCATCATTTCTCCATGATACTAATGATGACAGAGTCACTTAGAAACAACTAACTTGGGTATCACTTCGGATCAGCTGGAACGTGTCCTGATTTTTGGCAACTCATTCCTCTATAGACTTCCCCTATTTTTTATGTTTTTTGTACCTCAGATGTCTAACTTCTCAAACATATCAACCTACCAAACATTTATCTTCTTCAAGCGTCTAATTTCGTAGATGTCTCATCGTACCAGATGTTTATCTCCCTCAAACGTCTAGTTTCTCAAATGTCTTACCTACCATACATATATCTCCTTTAGATGTCTAATTTCTCCAGACGTCTTGATCTACCAGATATTTCTTACTCAAATATCTATTTTTGCTAGATATCTCAATCTACTAGATGTCTCCTTCAAACATTAGATGGATGCATTTATTAGATGGGTAGCAGCTTCAAATGGATGCGCTCTTATATGGGTTCCCTATATGTCATTTTGTAGATGGAATCTTTAGACGTCTAAGATCTGGGGACATCACAACCAAGACATGTGTGTGTAGTTTCCTTTTTCACTCACTTTTTTTTTGCCTATGAATTGGGAGATGGGATTGTTGCACTTGCATAGAAAATTTGCAAAATTCCCCATAAAGCATATGATTACTAGTCAAAAATGATGTTTAGCTTCATTTTGAACAAGTCGTGGTGCATCGGCAACCCTATCTCGAATCCAAATCCTCTACACTTCTCTTGTTTTCCACCTTCAAATGCTCATGATAGAATGAGCATTTCATCCTAGTGCCTCTAATTTATAGATATTTTTCCATCCTAATAACTGCCTATTTAACTACCACTTAACACCTTGTCATTTGGATGTGTGCCACCTCACTAGTTTGCATGCACAAGACGTCTAGCATCTTTTTCTTATTTTGTCTTTTTTCCCTATTTTTATCTTTTTCTTTTCATTTTATTTTATTATTTTTTCAAAACTTTATTTTCTCCTTTAATATCATCAGGTGAAGCACATGGCAATACCAATGCGCACTTCCAAAATATCTGATGCATTATCCTCTTGGTGATGGTTACTAGTTTTGTAACTGCTAAAATCATCGTTGTCCTCCTGTGCTTCAACTTGTTAACGATTTTGATGATTGCCATGGCTATGGGGGGTTTCCATTTGAGGTTGTTCCTTATGTGTTATAGTTCCACATCTGATGATATGCTAATATGGCCTCTCATATTTGCCAGGATAGCTTTTGCCTTCTTTTGATTAATGACATGTCCCCTATCCAACCATTTAGTAATTTACAATTTGACGTCTACTTCTGCTAATGTCATCTTGATGTGTGCGGGTGTCTTTGAGATGGGTTGTATTACCTGCAAGATGGATTTTGCCAATGCCTAAACGTGTTGAAACGTCATCCAGATGGATTCTACCAAAGTCTAGATGTGTTGAATCATCATCCAGATGGGTTCTACCAGAGTCTAGACATGTTGAATCATCATCCAAATGGGTAGGCTTATCCTAGTAGTACAATCTATCATCATCCAGATGGGTTCTACAAAAGTCTAGACATGTTGAATCATCATCCAAATAGTCCAATATTTTGATAGATCCTTCCTGCCCCTGGCATCTACCTTGAAGTCTATTGATTTATTGATGAATTTTTGCCCATCCTTGGTCTATCTAATTTTGACTAAGATACCTACTTTTGGATCCATGTCTTCCTCGAGCTTGCATGACTCATCCTCTTACTCTTGCTAGTCGAATCTCCCTAATGTTGGGATATCACACTTTCAATTATTCGAGATTCGAGTGGTCCATCTATCATTCTTGATGATGTATTTGGTTCCTACGAGCTCGTTGAGGTAGACCCAAGGGTCTATCCTCAAGAACATGTAGTGATGGGTTGACTTGGACTATGTCCATAGATGGTCCTTACGGCCCAATATGTGGACTAGTCGACTTAGGAGTAACAAGAGGGAAATTTATTCCTCTCGGGCTATCGGGATGAGGGCTAACCATACTCCTCCCTTTGTTAGGCAAGCTTGGGTTAGCCAATAATCCTAATGAACTTCCTGGATTCCTCATGTTACCTCTATTTTGGGCTTGATTTATAAATTTCGCTCCTGAACTTGGTTTCGCATGTGCTTGATTTCCAGGTGTCAGTTTGTGCAGGATTCTTAGCCTCCTATCTGTCCTTATCAATCATCGTTACCACCTTGTTTCTTTAAAGCATATTTGAGGTGCACATTGAGCTAAGGCCTCTTGGTATTGATCTAAGAAGGTTGAATATGTGCTTGAATCATTTCCTTCTCTTACAGTGCTCATTGTCCAATTTGAGGTTTTTTGAACCCTTCGTTGCATTCGCCTGACTTCTCGTTGATAGCATCATAAGTCCATTGCAATCAACTGATATACTACCACCTTTCGACGTTCAGTCAATAATTGCATGGATTCTTCAAATGGCATCCTTCACCAATAGGATATTACACCTTCACCATCTAAATAATTGTGCATTCCTTCATTCTCCTCATCTTGTGACTCCTCATCTTTCATTACCTGTATCATTTCAAGGAACCGAACTCCTACCTATCGACTTCAAATCTCATATTGTTGTCTTCATTGGTCAGGTTGGGACTTGGGTAGGGTATATTGGGATCTTGAGGTAGATTCTCATCATTGCTTCAATCAACCAGTCACTTTCCCTTCATTGGTCATGCTGGTACTTCTCAAATATCTCTCCATAGTATTTCAACAATTTGTTCTCTACTAACTCAATATTCATTATTAGCAGCTATATTTTGATGTGGTTCCCTCATCCCTGCTTGCTCTGGAAATATTTGTCGTATCTAAGAACATCTTGTTGATGGTGAGGCAATTCTAGAAGAATCTTAAGTATTAAGGAGGATTCCTAATGTGGCTAGAGATAAGTTACTAGAGTTTGAGGAAAATGCATTATTTTCCAAGGGCTCTTCGATATTGGGATCAGTATTATCACTTAATTATTTGCATTATCTCTCTAGTCCTTGCTCTAGTAGTCTTCTATTCCCCTACCTCCTATAGCATTGCAAGATACTTGCTAATGGTGTTGAAATATTTGAAGTCAAGGAGAATAGGTAGCTTTTCAAAAAGACTCCCTCATTGCCATCTGCGCTTCCTCTTAACTCTACATGCTCTTATTCAATCCAATTATCTCTTCATGCATCTTGTCATTCTTGCATTCACTACATGGTTTCATTCAGCTCCTAAATCACTTGTTCTCACAATCACACATTATATTGCCTTAGAGTTTCATACTCCTCTTGTAATCTTTGTGTTTCCCAAGCCATCTATTGTAGAACTCAAGATCCTTAACCTTTGTCATCTTCCACTTCTAGCACCAATTCTTGTAAAGAGACATCCATGAGGGTTTGGAATTGCTCCTATGATTCACTATTTGGAAATCAAACATGGACTTGTAATCATCTCTACTCTCCCTCTCGAGGTTCTGACTCCCTCTACTCGATTACCAGTTTGCCTTATGCACCAAATAGCCAGTCCAGGTTTGTTGGTTCATCCTCTCAAATGATTTTACTCAGCTCTTCATGTTCATAGGATCATATACCTGGTCATACTTCATCTACGACCTTTCCAAAAGTGTCACATGATGTTTCTAAGTTAATCATGCTCACCTGAGCCTATGCCTTATACACCTTTAACTTAGAACCATTCACAGGGTTAGGGCAACTTGTCCCATCCAACTTATTTAATCGGACAACTCCATTGTCCAGTACCTCTTCCACTTGGAAGGGTCCAAGCCATAGGGTTTTCAACTTCCCTATCTTAATCTCTCTTTTCCCATTGTACTTGAGCACTAATTTGCCAACCTGTAAATTTATATTTCAAAGATGTTTGTCATGCCAATACTTTCATCGTTGTTGAGAAATATTTTTTGCCCACTGTACCATCACCCTTCTCTCGCCTAGTTGTACCAATGTTGTGAGTCTTTCCTCCATACTATCTTCATCATTTAGGTAGGTTTCAATGATTAACCTCAAACTTGATACCAAAAATTCCACAAGTACTACCACCTCCTGCCCATACATTAATTGAAAGGGTGTGTGGTTTATGGTTGATTTGAAGGTGGTCATGTATACCCATAGAATTACTAGAAAGCACTCCTTCCAATTTGCTCCTTTGAATCCACATGTTTTATACCTAATGGAAACCAGGACCTTATTTGTCGCCTTTGCATGGCCATTTGCCTTGGGATAATAAAAACTTAATAAGGAATGAAAGATCCTAAATTCCTTCATCATATTTTGGATGATTTCATTAACAAAATGGTCTCCCTATCACTTGTCAATTGAAGAGGTATGTCGAATCGTGTGATAACCTGCTCATACAAAAACTGAGTTGTGATCCTTGTAGAATTATCTGGTAAGATCCTTGCTTCAACCCATTTTATTAGGTACTCCATTGTAACTATGATATACTTGTACTTCCTCTTATGAATAGTTTGCAGTGGACCCACAAAATCCAAGCCCCATCTCTCAAAGAGTTCTTGAGGTTGCGATGGATGCAATGGCATGAAGCCTTGTTTCAATGACTTTCTTGTTCTTTGACACGTATCACATGCCTTAACATAGTTTTTGGCATCATGATAAAGGGTAGGCCACCATAGAAATACCATCAATACTTTTCTAGCTATTGCATCTGGTCCCATATGACCTCCGACCAATCCCTCGTGTGCCTCCTTCAAGGCTTGTTGTACTTCATATTCCATCATGCATCTTCGTAGAATGTGGTCATCCCTCATCTTGTATAGCAAACTTACAATCAAGGTAAATGGTGTTGCTTTCATAATCACCTTTCATTGCTCAGTTGCCATCATCTCCTTTGGCATCTCGCCTATCAATAAATATTCCCCTATATTTTTATACCACACAGGCATCACACTTATCATGAATAATTATGCATCGAGGAATTTATTTGATTTTCCTCCTTCTATAGGTTCTCCTTAGCGAATCCTCGACAGCTAGTCTGCTATTACGTGCTTCTTCCCTGGTATTACTACCATTCAAAACATGAATTCCTACAAAGTGATGATCCATATACTCACTCTTCCATAGATTGTTGGTTTATTAATCAGGTACAAAAATGCCTAATGATCTACATAGAAAGAAAAGTGTTAACCAATAAATAATGTTGGTACTTATGTATTGCGCACACCATCCCTAGTGCTTCATGCTGTGTTGTACTGTAGTTCTTCTCAGCTTGAGACAATAATTGACTTGCAAAGTATATGGGTTGATCCAACCCAAATTGCCCTTCTTGAGCCAATTCATAGCCAATGGTAAATTTTGAGGTATCTACGTGCACATGGAATTCCTTCTCTCAGTATGGATAAACTAAGATAGATGCCTTCACCAAGTGTGCTTTTAAGCCCTACAAATATTCCTGGTGCTCCTATACCCATTGGAAAGAAACACCCTTGCACGTAAGAGTGTCTAACGGATGAGAAGTTTGTGCATAATTTCAAAAAAATCCTTTATAGTATCCCATTGTTCCTAAGAAGGTTTTCACTAAACTGAAGTCACGTGGTTCTTCCATCAACAGTATGACTTGTATCTTGTCTGGATCGGGCTTCAAACCCTCTTGGCATATGAAATGCCCTAGCAAATTCTCATATGGTACCATCAAGACACATTTATCGAGGTTTAAGGATATCCGAGCTTTTTGACACAAGCTCATGCATTCATCCAACACATGCAAATGTTCCTATGTCCTACCATATAGTGACCAATCATCTAGGAAGGCTTTGAAATTGCCTATGGACATCTTGTCGTAGATGTATAAGATGATTCGATGGAAAGTGATCGGTGTATTGCACAATCCAAATGACATGCGGTTATAAGCATATATATTTTGTTTTCTACTACAAAGGTGATCTTCATCTTATCTTCCTCTGCAATACTGATATGGTTGTATCTTGAGAATCCGTCCAAAAATGAATAGATCTCATGGCTCGCTACTTCTTCTATGATGGAGTATGTGAATGTGATTGAGAATGCATCCTTTATAGTTATGACATTAAGGCTTCGAAATTCCACAAAAATACAAATTTTGTTTACCTCCCTCTTTAAGGTAATCACAATTGGTGACACCCATTCACTTGTCGTAACTTTAAAGATGATTGCGTCTAGCATCTTCTCGATTTTAGCATTCACTAGAGCTGCATATTTGGGATTCATCCTATATGGTCATCTCCTCACTAGTTGTGCACCTTCAATCAGAGGAATCTTATGTACACAGAGTTTTGGTGGAACTTCCTTCAGGTCCTTGTATGTCCAAGCATATACATCCTTATATTCAATAGAGATTTTGAAAACCACAACTTTTAGTACTGGATCCTAGTCATATCCACACTTGATCATATTTTCCTCGCCATCTTCTCCCAAGTTCACCTTAATCATTCGAGGTCCTTCGTATTTAATGGACTCAGGTTTGTTCATTGCCTTTAGAACATCAATAGGGTGAGCTAGTTTGTCCTCAATGACTGCATCCCCTATCATATATTCTACAAAGTTTTTGGAAAATATCTATTTTTCTCGTTCCTTATCCTTCTCTAATACTATCTACTTCTTACTATTTTTTTCCTTTTTTGGTTCCTTCTTCTCATCCTCTTGGACTTCATATCCTGCATTAATTCCAAAACATTGGGGAGAAAATATTTCATAGTCTTCTAATTGCCAGTGGAGTAAGCCTTTATCTTTGTTGTGCTCATCCTCCGTGCATTCTTCCAAGTGCAACATCCCTTCCTTATTTGGTTCATATCTTGATTTTGCATCTAAGGAAGAATTTCCCGAGTCATTTGAAGTTGTAATTTCCTGGATTATTGCATGGTTCTTTAGATTAATCAAGTACTTGTGTTGGCCTTTCTTAAAGGTCAACTGCTTCTTCTCCTAATTATGGTTTACTTTCATTGTTTGTAACCACCCACGTCCCAACAATACATCATATTTTGGTTTCTACATAGCAATTATAATGAAATCCAATAGAAAAACTTGTTTTGCTATACGTACTTTTTGGCTCATTAATACGCCTATTTGTCTTGATGTCATATTGATCAAATCCATATAGTTTGAAGTTTGTAGATCTCAGTATCGATTGGCCAATACTCTACCACATTCTTTCTGGCATCACATTCATGCTTGATCCTCCATCAACGATTACCTGATTCAACTTATGGTCCAATATCTCCATATGAACCAAAGTTGGATTCTTTCCTGCCTCGATCATAAGTATCATTGGATCAATTAATTGACCTTGCTTGATTTTAGCTACCTATTGGGTTTATGCTTTCCTCTTTGTTTTTATTACTTTCCCAATCATAGCATATAATTTTGGTACTATATTGAATAGGCTTGCTACTTTCACTTCCACCATCGTATTCAATACCTACATCACCAAGCCTCCTATTGATTCTTTCTTATCAGTTGTGATATCCACCTTATTTAGAGCTTTCTCCAAAACTAGTCTTTCCTATTTTTCTTTATCCAGTTCTATCCTTATCAATTCTTGATATTCCTATCATCGCTCTTTGTCCTTGGTAGGATTTGGATATTTTTCTATATTCCTAGCTTATGCTTTTGTTACTGTTAGGACTTCATATTCCTTTTCTACTAATGTACTCACCTATGTCAATATAATTAGCATTTTGCATGCCACTCGAACTCACCTTATTTAGGTAATTGGCCTCCTTGTGGTTCCCTGGTCCACACCCCTACACATTTGGATAGCATTGCTACCACCAGTATTGCCTGTATTCTAAGGCTTGGGGAAATTCTTCGCAAAGTGGACCCATTCTTGGCAAGTCAGACACTGGATGATTGGTCTCCCTTGAGAGCCATACCGAAATTGACTCTGTTCTCCTTGTCTTCTACCTCGGTGGTTGGTCCTGTATCTATCACTTGTTGCACCTTGTCCATTCCTTGAAGTATCTGATTGATCTCCTTGCTAGATTTTCAAGGTCTAATGCCTTACTCCCTTCAAGTTAAATGGGAAATCCGCTACTGGGTGTCTGATGATATCACATATATTGCAATACGCGTTCTTTGGGCAATTGATATTTCTATGTCCTATTTTACAATCAAAACACCAAATATCTTTTCTATCTTTTCACCATTCTCCTTTTACTTATTTTATAATTTTATCAAATTCCTTTCAAAAGGAGTGTATTGAACTTTGGACTTTATCCTCTACATCACTATTAAAATACTCATGCCTTGGATGTCCTCCGATCCTTAGAGTTGTTTTCTTGACTTCACTTTCAAAGTTCTTTGCTTTTTCAAGAGCTTTTGCATACGTGGAAGCTGATACTGGCTTCATTTTATTTTGGTATTTATGCAGTAATCCATACAAAAACCAGCATTTTATCATTCCATCAGCAGGTGGCATCTCCATTTTTTCTGCCAACTATTTCAATCTACTGTTATAAATTTTGACATTGTCGTTTGTTTTTTCTTTGTTATGAAGATTTTAGTAATAATCTTTGTATCATCCCGTAATGGTTGGAATTTGTTGGACATTTTGAGCTCAGTTAGTTGTCATTTATGTCAAGGTGAAAAGTCATCATTAATACCATGGAGCACACCATCAACAACACCAGGAACAATGCGAAGAGTTGAAGAAAAAGTTGGCAAAATAATGTTTTATGAGGGTTTATGGTAAATCCATGGTGGAAGATTAAATGATTTTATTAAAATAATTATGAGGATATAAAAGTCTCCTCACACATTGAGATGACAGTTAAGGTTTTAAAAAGACCCACGATGAAAGAATAATTTACAAGTTAAAGGTTTAAGTTTAAACCCAAGGAAGAATTTAATATTTTTAAAGCTAAAGTTTATAAATATAATTTATAAAATTTAAATTCCTTAGAATTTAAATAATTTATAAATTATGAAGGTGGGAGCTCCGACGTCATAAAATAAGTGGAAGCGTCGACGTCTAAGAAGCAAAGGGATTTCATGTATATATTAATGTCAAGGAGGAATTCAAAACTTACCCCTCGACATTTGTTTTTACATGCAATATATGTGCAATTTTGGGTACCTTGGGTACATTGCCTTTACTCTAAGTGTAGATGTTGTCATTGATGTCAAGAAGGACTTGAAGCAATTTGGTTTGATGTCAAAGAATGTGTCTTGATGAATGTTTCAGCATGGACAGTGAGCTTCCAAGAAGATCAGGGTAGCCCAGTTGCAAAAGATCAAGAAAAGGACAAGTAAGAAAAAGTTTGCAGGCGGCTGGAAACTGTCGTAATTTCGCAACATGTTTCAGGAGAGAGAAAGCGCTGGCAAAACTGTCACGATTTCACGACATGTTTAAGGAGAGAGAAAGTTTTGGCAAATCTGTCGTGATTTCACGACATGCGGGAAGGCAGAGACGAAGCAGGCAAAACTGTCATGATTTTGCGAAGGCAGAGAAAGAAAAGTGTCGCAATTTTGCGACATTCTGCAAAGGAGATTGTACGAACAAAAAAATGTCGCGATTTTGTGACATGGTGCAGAAGAAAGAGTCTGCAGTGTAAGTTGTCGCAATTTCGTGACAAGATCGAAGAGAGAGAAAGTGATTCAGGAACTGTCACGATTTCGTGACATGATGCAAGGTTCCAAGTGAGGACTGTCGCGTTTTCGCGACATGCTGCAGAGGTCGAGGTGAGGACTGTCGTGATTTTGTGACATGCTAAAAATCTCGAAATGAGAAGCGTCACGATTTTGTGACATGCAGCAAATGGAAAGAGTCTGAAAGGAGCAGCGTCACGATTTCGCGACAGGCAGTGGAGAAAGCGTACGAAAGCTAGAAGCATCATGATTTCGCGATAGGTTGAGATGGCAGCTTGCAGTTGGAGATGGTGTCACGATTTCACGATAGAGTTGCAGATGACGTCAGCAAAAGTAGATGTGTCACGATTTCGTGACAAAAGCAGAGAAGAAGGCCTTGCAGACTAAAGTGTCGTGATTTCACGACAGAGTGAAGATGATGTCAGCAAAAATCAAAAGTGTCACGATTTCACGATAGAAGCTGAGAGGAAGGGCATGAAGACAGAAGGGTCACGATTTCACGATAGAAGAGAATATGACATCAATAGAAGCAAAAAGTGTCATGATTTCACGACATAAGCTAAAAGGAAGGGCATGAAGATAGAAGGGTCACGATTTCACGATAGAAGAGAAGATGACGTCAGCAAAGATAGGAAGTGTCACGATTTCGTGACATAAGTAGAAAGGAGGTCGACAAAGGCTGTAGTGTCGCGATTTCATGACAACAGGAAAAAGAAGGCATACGGCTGTAAAACTGTCACGATATCACGACATGTTGAAGTTTCGCGCCAGAAGCTACAGGGAGGCAGTGAAGCTGACAGAGTTAAATTTGGGCCGACGCAGTGTAGGGTTTTGCAGCCAACATGGTTGAAGGTTAATCAGCCGACTCAGACCAAGATTTTATTCTTGAGATTATGAGTATAAAAGGAGGGATGCTTGAAGAGTTTGGCATCAATCGATGTGTGCGTTTGAAGTGCGAATTGCGCAGATAGAATGCGGGGAGAAGTTCGATCGTAGAAGTGCATAAGTGTAATCGACTGCTGTGTTTGCATGAAGTGTGCGACTACTGTGCTACTGTGTTTGCGCAGAGGTTGTGAAGACAATGCTACTGTATTTGTGAAGACTGTGCTACTGTATTTGTGAAGAGTGTGCAAAGACTGTGTTGCAGTGTTTTTGCAAGAAGTGCATAAGTTGATCGAGTGTTGCTGTGTAAGCGCAGATAGTGAAAAGTTGGTTTCAACCAAGTGCGGCTGTAATAGAAAAGAACAGAGGAAGAGGACAAATTTGTGCTAGACCGAAGGACTGTGTTTAGTGCATATTTGAGGACCAGCTTTGCGGTGACAGAGTTGAGGATAGAGATCTCCAACCAGAGCAGGGAAGACAGGTGTCTTCTGTGGATAGAGTTCCACTTTCTAAGGGCAGAGGAGGTAGAGGTCTTCTAGAGGATCACCAGCCAAAGCAAAATTAGGGGAAGGCATCTCCTTTGAGCTAAGGCTCATAAAAATTGTAATCGGGAAGGATTCCTAGAGGACTTTGATATTACTTTTAGAGGAAAGTTTTATCCATGGAGTAGCCCACCTTGGGTGAACCACGTAAATTGCTGTGTCACTTTGTGGATGGTGTGTTGTGCATTGTTTTGATTACTGTTATTTTTATTGCTATCTATACACTGCATTATACTGTTTTGAAAGTTGTTTTTAAAGAAAATTGAAAAAGTGGTCTTATACTGTTCACCCACCCTCTCAGTATAATCTTGTGTTCTTCAATTGGTATCAGAGCTGGTTCCTTCAAAAAGGTTTAACAACCAAAAGTAAGAACTGGTTAAGAACACAATGGATTTTTCAGGTAGCAATACAACACCTATTCTTGATGGATCAGATTTCGGTCTGTGGAGTGCAAGAATGAGAGTTTATCTGATGGCTCTTGGTAATGAGGTATGGAAAGTGATTGAATACGAATACACTATTCCTAAACATGGTCCTTATACCAAAGAAGATAGGCTCATGCTTCACAACAATTCAAAAGCCATAAATGCAATCCTGAGAGGCTTACAGAAAGCAGATCTCACCAAAGTTATTCACTGCAAGACAGCTAGTGAAATGTGGAAACAATTGTAGGTAGTTCATACAGGTGATGCAAATGTCCGAAAGGCCAAATTGAGACATTTTAAAGGTATGTTTGAACAACTCAAAATGAATGATGATGAAAAGATTAGTGACTACATGCTTCGTATGGATGAGATTGTTAACTCCATGAAAGACCTTGGTCTTGAGGTTGCTAAAAATGATGTGTGTGATAAGATTCTAAGATCTCTTCCTAATAGATTTAGTGAAAAGATTTCTACTATTGAGGAAGCTAAAGATTTAGATAAATTGAAAAAGGATGAGCTCCATAGTATTCTTGAAGCATTTGAGCTGAGAACTCAAGTGAAAGTTGATGTCAAGAAAGAGGCAGCTTTCAAAGCTACCAAGAAATCAAAGGGCAAACAAATTCAAGAGAGTGATGAGTCTTCTAGTGATGAAGAGGCATATTACAACAAGAAAGGCAAGTTCTTTAGAAAACACAAAAGCAAGAAAAACATAAGATGTTTCAACTGTGGAAAGTTTGGTCATTATGCTACTGATTGTACTGTTTCCAAGAATGAAAGTGATGAAGATATACAGGATATTAAAAGCAAGGATTCTGAAAAGCACAGGTATTATAGAAAGAACAAAGATGAGCACAACAATCAAGGAAAGAGGCATTCACACAAAAATAAGAAGAGCTTCTACCAAGACAAAGCAAGTAAGTGTTCTAGCAGTGATAGTGAAAGTTCTTCTAGTGATGATGAAAATGAGATGCTGTTCATTTCAAAAAAGAGGAAGAACCGAAACATAAATTCATTGTCATGAAATGTTTTAGATGTGGAAATTTTGGGCACCTTGAGGATGATTGCACAAATAATGAATTGGTTGCTAGTATGTATGAGGATGCTTTAGAAAATGATAAGGAAGATGCTTGTATGGTTTTTGAAAATGGTAGCACCTCTAGTGATAAGAAATCTGAAAAAGGCCTTGATGATTCAAAATGCAATAACATAGAGGATCTCGAATGTGAACTTACTAATGCTCTTAGTGTTTTGAAAAAGGAAATAAAGAAGAATGCTAGACTCAAGGATAAATTAGATGAATGTTGTATGGAGAGAGATGAACTCATAGAAAATCTTGACATCTCGATGGCTAAGACACAAGAACTCAAGGATGAGTTAGAATCTAAGATGCTTGAGTATAGTGAATTAGAACAAAAAATGGCTGCCATGAAAGAGGAAAATAAAGAATACAAGGATAAGCTGTACAAATCTCAAGATAGCTCCAAAAAGGTTAAGTCTCTCATCCAAAGTCAAAGAAATCCAACGGATAAAATAGGTCTTGGTTTTGTTAAACCCCACAAAAAACAGGTTGGGGAATCAAGTAAGAGATTTCAGAAAGAAGAGAGTTCTGATGAAGAGAGTATTTCAGAGAAAGAGTCCGTGAGTGATAAATACGCAGAAACAGAAAACATAATTTTGAATGTGAAAAAGAAGTTTTTGGGACCCAAGAGGTCAAACAGAAGAATATTTCATGGCAGATGTTTTGCGTGTCACGGGTTTGGCCACATGGCTTCGCAGTGCATGACTCAAGTAAGGAAGATAAATGACAATTTCAGGGGCCGTAATTTATTTCAAGGGTATTGCTACTCTTGTAATCAGTTCGGTCACAAGGCAACTTTTTGTAAGGTAAATAATAAGAACTGGGTGAGTCAGAACAAGCGGATTCAAAGAACAGCTATGCCCAAAAGAAATAATATTGTTACTTGTTATAAGTGCAACAATGTAGGTCACACAACCAGACAATGCAGAGCTAATCTTCCAAGGTATAGGAACAGGAACAGTGGCATAAACATGTCCAAGGATCAAGGTATGGACAAGAAAAGAAATGAGAACAAGAACAAGAAATGTGACAAAAACAAAAACACTGACAAAGAGTTCAAGAAAATGCCCGACAAAGAAATTGTAGACACTGATGATGATGAGTGTCTAATGGGAGTTTCACTCCCACCCTTGTTTTAAATCACCTCATCAGGAGGTGGGGGAGGGACTAAGCTAAGAGGCTCATTCTTAGTCCCGAGCCCCAAAGGTGACCCTTTGCCATTGATGACAAAGGGGGAGAGATATGAGTAAGGGGGAGAGCTTCATGTGAAGAAGAGAGCTTCAAGTCGTGGGGAGCAAAAACTTCAAAGGAAGATTCTCGCGTTGTTGGATTAGTGGGTTTTAGTTTTGGCTCTTGAGTTGTGTTTTCAGTTAAGGTTTGCCATCAATGACAAAGGGGGAGATTGTTGGCAATTTTGGGTACCTTGGGTACATTGCCTTTACTCTAAGTGTAGATGTTGTCATTGATGTCAAGAAGGACTTGAAGCAATTTGGTTTGATGTCAAAGAATGTGTCTTGATGAAGGTTTCAGCATGGAAAGTGAGCTTCCAAGAAGATCAGGGTAGCCCAGTTGCAAAAGATCAAGAAAAGGACAAGTAAGAAAAAGTTTGCAGGCGACTGGAAAAACTGTCACAATTTCATAACATGTTTCAGGAGAGAGAAAGCGTTGGCAAAACTGTCACGTGATTTCGCGACATGTTTGAGGAGAGAGAAAGTTTGGGCAATGGTTGCGTGGGGGGGGGGGGGATATGTCGCATTTTTGTGACTCTGGAGGTAGGGGAAGGCAAAGAAAGAAAAGTGTCACGATTTCGCGACATTCTGCAAAGGAGACTGTACAGATGGAAAAATGTCACAATTTCATGACATGGTGTAGAAGAAAGAGTCCATAGTGTAAGCTGTCACGATTTCGTGACAAGATCGAAGAGAGAGAAAGTGATTTAGGAACTGTCACGATTTCATGACATGATGCAAGGTTCCAAGTGAGGACTGTCATGTTTTTGCGACATGCTGCAGAGGTCGAGGTGAGGACTGTCGTGATTTTACGACATGCTAAAAATCTCGAAATGAGAAGCGTCGCGATTTCACGACATGCAACAAATGGAAAGAGTCTGAAAGGAGCAGCGTTGCGATTTTGCGACAGGCAATGGAGAAAGCGTACGGAAGCCAGAAGTGTCACGATTTTGCGACAGGCAATGGAGAAAGCGTTCAAAAGCCAAAAGTGTCATGATTTCATGACAGGTTGAGATGGCAGCTTGCAGTTGGAGATGGTGTCGCGATTTCGCAATAGAGTTGCAGATGACATCAGCAAAAGTAGATGTGTCATGATTTCGTGACAAAAGCAGAGAAGAAGGCTTTGCAGACTAAAGCATCGCGATTTCGTGATAGAGTGAAGATGACGTCAACAAAAATCAAAAGTGTCACGATTTCACGATAGAAGCTGAGAGGAAGGGCATGAAGACAAAAGGGTCATGATTTCGCGATAGAAGAGAAGATGACATCAGCAGAAGCAAAAAGTGTCATGATTTCGCAATAGAAGCTGAAAGGAAGGGCATGAAGATAGAAGGGTCATGATTTTGCGATAGAAGAGAAGATGACATCAGCAAAGATAGGAAGTGTCGTGATTTCATGACATAAGCAGAAAGGAGGTCGACAAAGGCTATAGTGTCACAATTTCACGACAACATACAAAAGAAGGCATACGACTGTAAAAATGTCATGATATCACGACATGTTGAAGTTTCGCACCAAAAGCTACAAGGAGGCAGTGAAGTCGACAGAGTTAAATCTGGGCCGATGTAGCATAGGGTTTTGTAGCCGATGTGGTTGAAGGTTAATCAGCCGACTCAGACCAAGATTTCAATCTTGAGATTGTGAGTATAAAAGGAGGGATGCTTGAAGAGTTTGGCATCAATCGATGTGTGCGTTCGAAGTGCGAATTGTGCAGATAGAGTGCGGGGAGAAGTTTGATCGCAGAAGTGCGTAAGTGTAATCGATTGCTGTGTTTGCGCGGAGTGTGCGACTACTGTGCTACTATGTTTGCACAGAGGTTGTGAAGACAATGCTGCTATATTTGCGAAGACTGTGCTGCTGTATTTGTGAAGAGTGTGCAAAGACTGTGTTGCAGTGTTTTCGCAAGAAGTGCATAAGTTGATCGAGTGTTGCTGTGTAAGCGCAGACAGTGAAAATTTGGTTTCAACCAAGTGCGGTTGTAATAGAAAAGAACAAAGGAAGAGGAAAGATTTGTGCTAGACCAAAGGACTATGTTTAGTGCATATTTGAGGACCAGCTTTGCGGTGACAGAGTTGAGGACAGAGATCTCTAGCCAGAGCAGGGAAGACAGGTGTCTTCTGTGGATAGAGTTCCACTTGCTAAGGGCAATGGAGGTAGAGGTCTTCTAGAGGATCACCAGCCAAAGTAGAATTAGGGGAAGGTATCTCCTTTGAGCTAAGGCTCATAAACATTGTAATCGGGAAGGATTCCTAGAGGACTTTGATATAACTTTTAGAGGAAAGTTTTATCCATGGAGTAGCCCACCTTGGGTGAACCACGTAAATTGTTGTGTCACTTTGTGGATGGTGTGTTGTGCATTGTTTTGATTACTGCTATTTTTACTGCTATTTATACACTACATTATACTATTTTGAAAGTTGTTTTTAAAGCAAATTGAAAAAGTGGTCTTATACTGTTCACCCCCCTTCTCAGTATAAGCTTGTGTTCTTCAATATAGTGAAATGTTTTTTGTGCAATTGTTATTTGTTGAGGAAGAAGACAAGAATTTTGCTTGTCTTTAGTGCTAGGTGAAAAGAGATAAGGGAAAAAGCATATTGGTTGAAATACAAAGGACACGGTGGTCCATTGGCAGCGCACGTTTTATGAAGACTTTGGGAGTTGAGAAACCATGATCGATTCGCATGGAGTGGTGTGTGTCTTGAGTGCCAAGGGAAATATTTTATGCGTACCTTGTTTTGCATGCCAACCGAGGACAAAGAGAAGGAAGATCGTCTAAGCTCTTAACCGTGCATCTAGCACACGTGGCGGTCAAAGCCGTGACTAGAGTGCTTGTGGAGGCAGAGATTGAGGGTTCAAAAACCACCATTGGCAAAGGTAATTTTTGATAATTAAAATCTTTATTTGCCTAAGGTTTTTTGTGGAGTTATAAGGGTTTGTGAAAAGTTGATTATTTTGATTTACATTATTTTGGAGTAATAAGGGTTTGTGAAAGGTTGTTCATTTGACAATTGATTTTTATTATTGTGGAGTAATAAGGGTTAATCAGAGATTGTGTTATTGATGAGTGATTTATATCATTGGAATTATAAAGAAAGTAGATTTGATTTTTATCAAAGTTTCTCTTGCCATTAATTTAAATCAAATAGGTTTGAGTTATTTTTGTTGGATGTTAATTTTATATTAGTTGGGAGTTTATAAGGTGTTATTGGATAAATATTTTATGTATATTGATGGTTGTTTTTGAAAGTTGGAGTGATAAGGTGTAATTGAGTATTTACATTATATTATGAGAGATTTATCTTCTAACCTCTTTGAGCTTGGCATAGAAGTGTTTGTGGTTATGACAGATTTATGAGATCCCTTCATATTCAATAAAAAGGTATGAGCACATTCTTCCATAAGTTGAGTTGATTGATTGGTTTTCTGGAAAATAAGTTTGGAGTGAAAAGGACTTGATTAGGGTTTCCTTTTAAGAGTGTTTGAGTTAATGCTTCAAGGTTTTCTGGAATAAAGAGTTGTTGTTAAAACCTTGTTTGATAAGCATTGTTGTTGAAGCCATTGGTTGTGTGAAGAACTTGAGTTAGAGTTTTGCAAATATCATGAGTATCATTGTTATGTGAATATTTTTTTATAAGCATTGTTGTTGAAGTGAGTTGTTGTACAAAGAACTTGAACTAGGGTTTGAAGAGAACATGAGTATAATTGTTATGTGATATTTGTTGTTGAGCATTGTTGGAAACATTTTGAGTTGGTGGTTATATGCTTGGACTAGGGTTTGTGAGAAAGAAGTGACTCATTGAGTGATTGGTTGAGTAGAGTTTATTGAGCCTAGTCAAGTGGATGTGTGAAGTGATTATTCAAGTTCCATAAAACAAACTATTTTATATTCTAATTTGAGTTGAGAAAGTGATTGAGCATTGAGTGTAGAACATATTGAGTCTAAAAATTCTCTTTATGTTTCTATGAGATTAGACAAGTTCTACGTGGACTTGTTAAGCAGTTTTAAGGTAAGTCTTTGAGGAGACTTGTGGACTGATTTTGTGTGAGCTTTTTGTAGAAGCTTACAATACATATTTGATTAAGTTCTGTGTGGACTTATTGAGCAGATTTGGATAAGTTCTGTGTGGACTTATTGAGTAGATTTAGACAAGTTCTGTGTGGACTTGTTGAGCAGATTTGAGCAAGTTTTGAGTGGACTTGTTGAGCAGATTTGAGCAAGTTCTGAGTGGACTTGTTGAGAATATTTGAGCAAGTTATGAGTGAACTTATTGAGCATATTTGAGCAAGTTCTGAGTGGACTTGTTGAGCAAATTTGAGTAAGTTATGAGTGAAATTGTTGAGCATATTTGAGCAAGTTTTGAGTGGACTTGTTGAGAAGATTTGAGCAAGTTCTGAGTGAACTTGTTGAGCATATTTGAGCAAGTTTTGAGTGGAATTTTTGAGCATATTTAAGCAAGTTTTGAGTGGACTTGTTGAGCATATTTGAGCAAGTTTTGTATGAACTTGTTGAGAAGAGTTGAGAAGGTTCTGAGTGGACTTGTTGAGCAGATTTGAGACATAGCTTTAGAGGTGACAAAGTAGAGAGGAAAGTAGTCTCTAGTGGATAGAGATCCATCAGCCAGGGTAGTGAGGACAGGTCTTCTGAGTGGGGACTGTTGACAATTTTGTCACATTGCATAAAGGGGTAGAAAAATCAAAAATTTTGTAAAGTGTTTCCTTTTGTAAAGTATTTCTTTTTGTTGTTTTTGAAAATATTTGTAAGTTGCAGCAATTTTGGCTTTCATCGCCATCCCCCTTGTACATAGAATGAAGATGAAAGAGCTTCGCTACCGAGCAGGCTAAGGAAAAAAGCTTCACAAGAAAAGGAAGATAGCTTCGCCAAAAGAAAGAAGTAGGGGATGAAAAGAGCTTCGCACCCGAAGCATTTCAAGCAGCTACTTCGGGCGAAAGTTTTGCGAAGCGGCATTCGAGCAGTCCAAAAGAACAGCTTCGTCGAAGAAGGAAAGTCTAGATCGCGGTCCGAGTTTGCTAAGGCGAGAAAACTACTTCGGACCCGAAGCATTTCAAGCAGTCGCTTCGGGCGAAAATCTTGCGAAGCAGAAGTTGAAAGAGCGCAAACATTGAAAAGTACTTCGCCAAAAAACCGTCGAAGCACCCACTTCGGGCCTCCCCACCAACGAACCATTTCTACTTCGTCGAAAGTTGTCATGAAGCATCTGCTTCGGCTAGCTTTCGTGCGAAGCACTTTCACCCGAAGCGGTAGCGGCCGTAAAGAACGAAACATTTTTCGAAGGCAAGAATGCGCTTCGACCGAAATTCCCCCGAACCATAGTTTTGAAGGAAGATCGCGGCGAAGCATTTTGATGATTCATCAGCGAAGCAGTTTTGACACGTCTCTCCAGTGAAGCAGCGAGAAATGAAGAGCCCCACCTTGAGGAGGAATACCTGCTTCGGCACTCGGCACCCCCGAAGCTGTCTTGCGAAGCTCCACCATGCGAAGTGCAAACCAAGAAGGAAGATCTGCTTTGGCTCAAATCCATTGCGAAGCGGAGTTGCGAATGAAAATCTAGCGAAGCGCTTCAAGGGCACACACTCCAAGCCGGGTATTTTTTTGAGGCAATCAAGTGCCTCATAAATGCATTTTTACGTGCCCGATAAACTCGTTGCTCATTTTTGGCAATTGGAAATGAGGTATCAGTTCCTAAAGGAGAGCCCGACGAGCATGGCGGCCACTCGAGCACTGCACCCAGAGGCCAAGGACGTTCAGGCGGCTCATTAATGCATGTTTCCCCGGTTGACCCGGTCGCAGCTGCTAGTTTTGGTAAAATATTTGAGAGCTCAGTCACGAGAGCCGCGAGGAGCCGACTTCTCAGGTTTTGAGGATGTACTCCTCCATTTTGTGCATTAATGGCTCAGAGGGTCGGGTCCTCTATAAAAACCCAGGCATTGTAATGTAAAAAGGGGGGAAACTTTCTGCTAAGAAAGCTGCTGTAACTTGAATCCCTGCGATTAATACTAAAGAGCTTTGAGCTTGATTTCTCTCTTGTATGCTGCCTTCTGTGTTTATTTCTTTTATCTCTTTCTTCATTTGCATACTGTAATTCTGCATTATGGATTTAGGTGTGCGATTGGGGATGGAACCCTAAAATTTTCCCGAAGGATACATAGGGGAGGAAAACGCTGTATTAGTTTTCTTGTATGCCGCCTGTGGATAGTGTTTCTGTTATATTCACTTTTTCCTAGTCGTCGTAACTCTGAACTCTGAATTTCGACGAAAGGGGAGGGTAATCCTGGAACTCGTCCAGAGGATACATAGGAGGGCTAATATCGTGTTCTTTTCATTTTATTCTTGGTGTTTCTTGCTGCTGTTTCAAGCTATTGGCCAGCGATCATGCTTCTGGTTCTTTCCCACTTTAAATTATCGACATCTCTTCCCTTACCCCTTTTTATTTCTTTCTTGCACCCTTACTCTATTTATCTCTTTCTTGCACCCTTATCTTAAACACCGAAGTAGTTTAGTATAGGAGCCGACCTTTCTCCGGAGATTGGCACGAGGGGCATCTCTTCCCTTCGGCCTTTCAATGTTGGTCCAGGTCTAGGGCGCGTACACTTTCCCAAAATCCTTTCCTGGGCAGATTTGATGACCAACAGTTTTTGGCACGCCCGGTGGGACCCGGTCAGTCTCACCTTGTGAGTGGTAGTGAGAATCGATGCTCGTCTCATTACCGAAAGACTCTTAGCATCTGGCGACTCTGTTCAACTCAAGAATCTTTAAGTCGTAGAGACCGATACCTAAGTCTGTGCCTTCATGCAAACAAGATGGAGAGTTAGGAATAGAGGAGAGGAAACTGAGTTCTTTGAGCTTGATATTGACGCCTTCGGGGAACGCTCTAGGTTGGTCACCCCCGAGTCACTGTTACGTGGAACATCCTCGCAAGAGGCTGCTTTTGATGAACAAGGACTAACTTTGGATAGCACAATGGCTAGCTTTCCTCCTAATCCTCCCAACTCACCGAAGCATCCTAGTGCCTCCATTCACATTAGTCATCCTGTTAGCAACCAAGGAGGAGCTTCGGGAATTCCTGTTTCTCAAAATCTAGGAGCAAATATGGCACAACAACAACAACAACAACAACAACAAATGCAGCAGCAACCATCGCCCAGATTGTTCCCAGCATGGAATTCTTTGGGACCGCTAAATCTAGCGGGACAAGGGCAAGTTCCGCCTGCTGCTATGAAGAAGATCCCAACGTTCGATGGAACTAGGAAGACTGCTCTGGAGCACATCCAGGACATAGTTTCTCTGGCGATAATTCATGACATCACAGAGGAGCGAGTTATGGTAAAGCTTATGGTTCTATCTCTTAGAGGGAAACTCCTCTATTGGTATAGATCTTTACCACCCGGTACTATAACGGGATGGGACCAGTTAGCCGAACAGTTGATGAGAAGCTTCAATGAGTCCGCCGATCCATCCTCTCTCTTGCATCAGTTCACAATGATCCAGAGACATCCACAAGAGGAGATCGCTGATTTCAATGTTAGGTTCGCTCGAACCTGGAAAAGAATACCAGTTGGACTTCGACCAATTGACGAAGCTGCAACATACTATTTCCTTCGGGCTTTCAACCCTGATATCAGTGTCATGGTAAGGTATTCAAACATCAATACCTTCCCCGAGTTATATGAGTTAGCCCAGAGAGCGAAGATGGATCTAATAGCTATGGGCAAGCTTCCCCAAAGGATGTCGATGCCCATACTTCTTGATTTCCCTCAATCCTAGTATGCGAGCACAGTCGCTTCATAGATCTCTGCAACCCCTGCATACCCGATCTCGTCTTGGAACCCGAATCCCATTGTATCTCAAATTGCTACTCCACAAATCCATTTTCCCACATTTTTGACCTTGCAGCCCACTATTTCTTCGACATTCCCTATACTGCCAGCACCACCTCAACACCCCGCCCTACCTCCAATACCAACGATGGCTCCATTGCCACCTATTCCTAAAGCCGATGATATGCAAGCCAAAATACTACAAGAAGTTCAGTCCCTGAACTCCACAGTGCAAACCCTGTCCAATGACATGACCATTATGAAGAAGAAGCAAGCGCAACAAGAGTTTCTATCGAGAAGGTCTTATCCTACACCTACGCTTACTAAAGATCAAGCGGTCCAGCAAGGGAGAGCATCGGCAAGAAATGTCGTGATTGATGAAGCTCCGAGCACTTTCGATTACATACATTGGTGCTCCACGTGTAATGACCCTCATGAAGAGAATACCTGCATGCTGCACCAACACTATGTGCAAACGCTGGCGAGCAGTAGTCATGGTGGTCAAGTCAACATCATCAGGCAATTGGATCAGAACCTGGTAATTGGTGAAGAAGAGCAAGTTGCAGTCCTTACCAGAGGAGGAAAAAGGTCGATAGAGGTAGATGCTACTCAAATGGCTCCCTTAAAGGTGCATGCTCACCATGAGAAGGGACAACAACCTTCTCAGGCCCCGAGCGAAGCTCCTCAGCCTGCACCGAGTCAAAGAGAAGGCCCAACAGGCCCCTGCAAATCCACCTCAGGTGGAAACTAAAGAACAAGCTAGAGAGAAGCTCAAGCTTCCTTCGCTGACCAAGCGACAAAGGGTCGAAGCTACGGAGCAGTATCGCACCAGGTACGAGACGAAAAAAGAACCTGAGGTGCACAACTCCCTAGCTTACAATATTGTAGATGAGCTGAAGAAGATTTCGGCCAAGATCAGTCTGTATGATGCACTGCAACTACCCGGACAAGTGGACTTGCTGCAGGAATCATTGAAGACGACCAAAGCAAGAAAAGCAGCACCACTTGCCCTAGTGCAGACCCTGTCCACATCCATTATGGGGAAGAACAGACCACCTCCGTTCTACCTGTCTCTACAGATGGAAGGGTATGTTGTACACAACTGTATGATTGACTCCGGGGCCACGACAACAGTCATGCCCAAGGCAGTGTGCGAAGAGATAGGGATGGAATATACGCGAAGTAGTCATGGCATACTCCAGTTGGATGGTACTCCCATGAAGACTGTAGGAGTGATTAAGGATATTCCTATTCGACTACACAAGATGCCTCAGATCACGGTTATACAAGAGGTGGTGGTCGTCGACCTTGAACCCTATTTTAGTATGTGCTTGTCGAGAGAGTTTACGATGAAGCTGGGAGGATATCTATCTATGGATTACTCGCACTTGGAGATTCCATTCAAAGGGAAGAAGGTAAAGATCTACAATGAGAAGCCTTCTACCTTCCTTGTACAAAAGATGTCCGAAGAAGAGAGCAGCGATCCTGTGCATGCGATAGTGGAAGGGATAGAGCAAGTGGACCTGGTCGAGGAATCCCTTGCACAGTTAAGTTGTGAAGATGAGTTTTCATTGGCAGACTTTAATGCCATGATAGAAACCGAGATGGGATGTTATGCCATCACCAAGCCTGAGAAACACATCAAGTCAGAAGATAAGATCTCTGCCCAAGAAGGACTATGGAAATTGTTCTTCGATGGTGCCCGATGCAAAAATGGTGCTAGGGTAGGGATTCTTTTAGTATCACCTTCTAGGAGAGCAGAAGGAATATTGCTACCGGTTGGTGTGGAGCTGCACCAACAATGCAACAGAATATGAAGCATTATGCCTAGGACTCAAGAAAGCAAAAAAGTTAGGCATAAAGCATCTCCAAATCTTTGGAGATTCAGAATTGGTATGCAATCAAGTCACAAACAAGTGCACTTCAAAGAAGCACTATCTCAAGTCATACCGTAATAGGGTATGGGACTTGTTTGACCAGTTCGAATCTCTCAATCTGTAGTCTATTCCACGAGAAAAGAATCGACATGTCGATGTTCTAGCATCCATCGCAGCCAAGTACTCTCCAGCAGAAGACATGGTGCATAAGCCTAAAGCTGTGAGGATGATTTACAGGCCCTCTATCCCAGACAGAGATCTGCATTGGCAAGTCTTTGACAATGATGAGCAGATTGTGAATTTCATGATTCAAGAAGCAGCCACAGTTGAGAGAAGAAGCCTAGATGATGAGGAATATGAAGGGCTAGTTCAATTGAAGAATAATCATGTTCCCAAGGGATTAATTACTCTTGAAAGCCTCTTTGATCAGAATGATCGAGCAGTTTCTCATAGGATCAAAGTTAATGCAAAGCAGTATCAAGATTTGGAACTTGAACCTGGAAAAGCAATAAAAGTTGGAACAGATTGCACTTCGAAAGAGCTAGAACAGATCCAATCTCTGTGCAGGAGGTATCCCGACATAGTGGCTTGGTCTTATCAAGACTTAAAGGGATACGATCGACAACTGATCCAGCATACAATTGAGTTGCAGGAGGGAATCAAACCCTTCCGATAGAAGCAAAGGCCTGTCAATCCGAAGATCGAGGTCCTGATGAAGGCCGAACTCCTGAAGATGCTCGAGGCAAAGATAATTTATCCCATAAAGCATTCCTCTTGGGTAGCGAATCTAGTCCCAGTTAGAAAGAAGAATGGAGATATACGATTATGCGTGGACTTTCGCAACCTGAACCAGGCTTCTCTCAAAGATCACTACCCTCTCCCATAGATAGATCAGATCTTGCACTCAGTGGTTGGGGCTCAGCGCTTCTCCCTACTCGATGGCTTCTCAGGATACAATCAGATCTGGGTTAGGGACGAGGACCAGCATAAAACCGCATTCACTACCAAGTGGGGAACATTTGCTTACCAGCGAATGCCATTCGGCCTTTCGAATGCGGGGGCCACTTTTCAGAGGGCCATGGATCTAGCTTTTGGTGAGCTCTTGAATAAGGTTATTGTTATCTATTTGGATGACATGACCATCTTCTCCCGAAGAAGGGAGGATCATCCTTTTCATCTACAATAGGTATTCAAAAAATGTCGAGAGTTTGGCATTTCAATCAATCCAAAGAAGTCCATATTCGCAGTCAGCGAAGGGAAGTTATTGGGACATGTGATATCAGAGAAGGGTCTCGCTATAGATCCTGATAGAGCTGAGGCTCTATTGAAGCTCCCACTCCCAGTGAACAAGAAAGGACTTCAATCCTTTTTTGGCCAGATCAACTTCGTGAGGAAGTTTGTTCCAGACTTTGCCCAGGTCATCAAGCCGATGTCCAAACTTTTGAAGAAGGGCGCCGAATTCATCTGGATGGAGGAGAGAAAAGAAGCATTTGAAGAGATCAAGGCCCGAATCGCTTAGGCACCGGTCTTGACCAACCCTGACTACAATCGGGATTTCATCCTATATGCCATAGGAGAACCTGAGAGCTATGCTGCAGTCCTAACACAGAAAGGGGAAGATGGCGAAGAGCGCCCCATCGCGTTTCTAAGCTAAGTGATAAACCCCCATGAAGAAAAATACAATTTCATAGAAAGGCAGGTGCATGCAGTAATGAAGTCTCTTAGGAAATTCAAGCAATTCATTTCCCAAAGTCGGGTTACAGTCTTTGTCATTCACCCGGATGTGCGCAACTTCATTATCCAAGGAGAATTGGGAAGCAAAAGAGCCGGTTGGGTCAGCAAGATACAAGAGTTCGACATCGAGATTAGGCCCACAAAATTGGTTCACGATCACGCATTGTGTCAAGAACTGGCGAAGAGCGTAGCGGCCGAAGTGACAGCTTGTCGGTGGGATGACTCACCAGTAGAAGGATGCTTCGCAAACCAAGAAGATGACGAGAAGGAATGGGTCGATGAGATAGTTGAATATTTCAACATCGATAGATGTCCTTCGCATCTAAATGCTTCACAGCGGAGGCATTTCAGGATGCGGTCCCTCCGATACACGTTGCGCCCCGAAGGCCTATTTTTCAGAAACATTGATGGCGTTCTCCTCAGGTGCATAAAAGAAGACGATAAGAAGAGAGTCCTGGGAGAATTTCATTCAGGGTTATCTGGAGGTCACTTCGCAGGAAGAGCAACGACATTGAAGATAATCAAAGCTGGTTATTATTGGCCTACACTCTTCGTCGATGCCTTTGCGGTCTGTCGCCGATGTGAGCAATGTCAGAAGTTCATCGACCGAAGCAAAAGTGCTCCTATGCCTCTCCGACCGATACAAGTAGAAATGCCCTTTCAACAATGGGGGTTGGATTTCATAGGGGTTATATCACCGAACTCTTCCGTTGGGCATAAGTTCATCCTGACTGCAACCGACTACTTCACCAGATGGGCCGAAGCAGTACCCACGAAGCATGTTGATCAGGAGACCGTCATCGCCTTCCTAGAGGGATTGATCACCCGGTTCGGCATCCCAGAAGCAATTGTTACGGACAATGGTCCCGGGTTTTCAGGCGCCAAAATCAATGAGTTCCTCTACAAATATGGGATATATCATAAAGTTTCCTCTAATTACTATCCACAGGGTAACGGATTGGCGGAATCAACCAACAAGACTTTGTTAAGGGTGCTAAGAAAGCTCATGGAGAATAACAAAAGAACTTGGCACCTCCTTCTAGATCGAGCCTTGTGGGCCGATCGGATTTCTATCAAGAAGTCAATCAAGACATCACCTTACGCCCTGGTGTATGGCAAGGAGGCCATCCTACCAACCCATGTAGAGATCCCTGCATTGCAGTCTGTGGACGATGAAGAGGAAGTTAATCCTATGGAAAACAGGTTGGCTCAGCCATCTGCAGCTAGAAGAAGATCGTGAGAAGGCCTACCAAAGCTTCGCTAAGCATGCTCAGATCACCCGAGATTGGTTCAAGAAGAAATCCTCCGATCGCACTTTCAAAGTGGGAGATCTAGTATGGAAGTGGGACTCCTGGAAGGCCAAGCCTGGGAATCACGACAAATTGGACGCTTTCTGGGATGGACCGTTCGAAGTTGTGAAGGTAAACTCGGCCAATTCTTTCATCCTCAAGGATGCAGATGGCCAAGTATTGCCAATTTCTGTCAATGGTCTTCATCTGAAGACTTTTCATCGTTAGATGTGTAAAAAAAAATGTGTTCAAGTTTTACTTTTGTATGTAATTTTTCATTTCTGTATATATACCCTATTTCAAGATATCTGAGAGGTTAAGTGTCATAGTGACAAACTCCAGCTTCGCTAAGCCTAGCCAGAATCTCCTTCGGGAACTTTTGATGCGAAGCAACTAATGCAAAGAGGCTTCGCGGCGAAGCACTTTAGCCTGGAAGGAGCCAACGAAGATTCAAAATGATGAAGGCATGAGAAATGCTTTGCAAAAGGAAGTATGGGCGAAGCAGTTTTCGAAGCAAATCTAGCAAACCATTCTCAAAAGGAATGAGCTCTGGGAGTAGCCTTCCGCGAAGCAAAGTAGTGACGCAGCGAGGGAGAACTACTTCGGGCCCGAAGCATAGAAAATCTACCCACATCGGAGGTTCATCGTGAAGCATTTTCAGCATCGATTTTAACTTCGCCAACCCAACAAACGTGCGAGGCGGGAGCATTTAAAATGTGCCTAGAGGGACGTGCCGACGACAACCTTGGAAAACATTCAAAGCAAGTGAGTTTAATGCAAAGGTGGCGAAACACATCCCGAGAGGATTCGGTTAGGAGAAAAGCTCATGCCTAGGTACGAGGTGGCAGCAGGTTGAGTTTCCAATGCAAGGCATAATCATCAAAGCGCATGGACCCACGTACTACGCCGTCGAAAAACCAATCAAAAGGTGAAGCAATCTCCCAGGTCAGAGATGTAAATTTAATTATGGTAGGAGCCATAAATAGAGGTAGTTGCCTTCTAAGGCTATAAAACTTGAGCCTTAGCAGTGAGAAGGTTATTTGCCTACTGGTGCATGCAAGATTAAGAGCTCCGCCGTTAGCCTATAATTCTTTCGCCCTTCACTTTGAGATCCTTTGCGTCG
The DNA here is from genome assembly GCA_028583015.1 of Wollemia nobilis. Taxonomy (NCBI): domain Eukaryota; kingdom Viridiplantae; phylum Streptophyta; class Pinopsida; order Araucariales; family Araucariaceae; genus Wollemia; species Wollemia nobilis. Next base: position 2,327,285 of record JAQPPZ010003648.1, on the reverse strand, counting down.
AAGTCCTCTGCATGCTGTAAGCTCTGCTGCTGTGAACATCCACAATGGGGAAGAAAAACTCCAAGGAAAAGAAGAAGGAGCCAGAAGTTGCAGGCCCCAAAAAAACAAAGAAGGGCCAGGAGGATAAAAAATAGAGACCCAAGAGGGTCGACCTTAACCTCCACCCAGAAAAGCAAGTCATGGAGGAGAAAGAAGATTCTGAAGATGAACAACCCATAGAACCACCAATTGATGGGTGGGAAAAAATTAGGGACACAGAGCTCTCGAAGAGCGTGGCCGAACTCAGATACACCATCGAGTTCATGAGGAGTAGGCTCTCTACAGAAAATAAAAGGGCCGTCACATATTATTCTCAAATATACTGGTATCTGACCCCGCCCGTGCATCATTGTCCCGAACTAATCTATGCCATTGCGCAGAATTACCAGCCCTCCTCCAGACAAGTGCTAGACGCCACTGGACATAAATTGTTTTCAATCTTAAAAGAAGATGTGCAAGCAGCCTTCATGCCGCAGCAAGGGCCACCTAAGGGATATTCAGTTCGCAACGTCATTCTGAGCGAACAAATGGAGAGGTTCACCTCCTCCAGCTACATTTTGAAATTTCTAAGCGAGAACCTCAAAAGCGGGCTCCCTTCAGGCAAGCTGCCCCAAATGCCCCTACCCTTAACGGATTTTAAGAGCACTGACATCTTCTCAATCATTGCATGGGTGGCGGGCCTGTCGATTGATGCTTCGGTGCACCCCTGGCAGGTGTCTTTGGCCGAATGTATTTCCAGAGGGGAGTTTTATGCCCCCGATGCTTCGAGGCCGAACACCAACCCAGTCTTCTTTGACTGGGCAGAATGGGTGGCCTGAACCTTGCACACGCGGCTTACCAGCATGAAGAACGCTAGAACGGGCCAGTACTTCGGACCCTGCTCTTTTCTTGTTTGGTTATTTTTCTATCATGTACATAAGAGTTTTCCCCATATTGCCATTTCTTCGAGCGGCAAGGATGGAAATCCTCTGCCTGTGTACCAGTGGACTCCCCTCCTATTGAGGACAGAGTCTTATTATTCTTTTAATCAACAATTCTTGGGACCTGCTATTCATTTTTTGAAGGGTTCTTGCCCTCGGGTACCCCTCAGTTTGAGAGACAGAGTGGTAAAGGAGAAAAAGGGAGACGTGTTTCAACTGACGCAGGGGCTTGTGATTCGCCTGTTCGGCTTCATAGGGAAGCCCTTCCTGCTACCTGTCTACCCCTCCGAGTACCGGTTCGCATTGGAGGTCGCTCGATAGAGCGACGCAACAAACGCCGTCTACGGCCACGGTCGAAAATGGGCGCACACTTGTGACTTCCCCTTCAAAATGGGGGTAATTGAAGTGTTTGCCCTGAAGCAAAATGTTTTCCTGGAGGAGAAGCTTGCCAACTTTGGTTTGCTCCAAATTCCTCAACAATGGTGCTATGATCCTTTGGGAGTGATGAGGGACCACCTCCGGTTCAAGAACTTTCATGTCTGCCCTCGCCCAGAAATAGTGGATCAGAGGAACAATCCTAATGGGAGGGATTTAGAATGGCATTTGGAAAGGATGAGGACATTGCCTCCCTGGCATGAATTCTACCCTATGGAGGTCGAGTACGACCCAGTTTGGCACCCCTTCCCAAGCCCAGACTCCACATTTTGGAGAAAAGCAAAAGATGATTTGAAGGAGGAATTGAAGAATTGGGGCGAGGAGCAACTAAGGGAGTGGTGGATAATGAGAGTCCATCGCCAAAAGATGAAATCCTATGGACTCTTGGCAATGGATAGGGACTTCACGATTGTTTATGAAGCCAATGTTGGGACCTGGAAGCCCCTCTCCTTCGTCGACTTTGTTCCTCCAGCTACCCCAGGTTCGGGCGAAAGCCCAAGAAGAGCTGATGATGCTTCAGAGCAGGAAGAAGAGGAAGAGGCCGAAGCTACACCACAAGAACTGCCTCAGGGACCTGTGGAAAGCCATGACACGAGTGTCGAGGGGTCGGCGCAACAATCAGAGAAGAAGAAAAGAAAGAGGCAAGAGCAAGCTCAAGTGCCTCCGACCCACCCGAAGCGACCCCGCACAAAGCTCCCAAGTGTCTCTATCGGACAACCTATGACAGGCCCAGCCGAAGCAAATATTGAAGGGACGACATCACAAAGAGCCGAAGCAGCCCCAGATGTGGACATCATTGATGTGGAGGAACTCCTCCAACAAGAAGGGGCCCCGAAGAAGAGGTCATGGAGGTCAAAAGTGCCAAAGTTCAGAAGGAGCAAGAGTCGATCACACAAGAAGCTACCACTTTCGCTCTGCCAGGAGGGCATGCAGGTACGCACTCTCCACCCTTCGCCTTGGTTTCGCAAAGTATGTCCACCATGGTCCCGACCGAAGGTCCTCATCAGTCTCCCCATCAGTCTCTCCCTCCCTTGCAAAGTCAATCACCTCCTCGCGTGTTGCCCATTACTACTCCAAGTTTGTCTCATGATCCCGTTAGCCCCACTCCATTCGAGTCATCTGGTCGAGACAAGTCTGTTGATACTACTTCGCCTGCCCATGCCACCATTCCCTTGGTCCTCAGTCAGGGCGAAGATAGTACCCCAATGCCGAACCCCGTTCCTCATTCCCCTGTTTCACACGACATTGTTTCACTCGCTGGAACTCCTACCACACCCGTCGTCGAACCTACTGGTGAGGCATCCCCCATTCATTCTTTATATTTGTTCACCCCTTTGGCTGGAGATCCAGCCTCATTTGAATCTGAGTTGTCCATGATTAAGGAATGCCCTCTAGCTGAAAAGCTACTCCAAGCCCAGCAAAACACAGATAAAATGCTGAAGGAGGCGAGGAAGAAGAGAGGGCGCTCTCTGGCCCAAGTTGAAAAGTGCACTGTTTTTTATTTGAAAGTCGAGAAGTTACATAAGGTAAAAAAGATTCCTAAGGTCCAAAAGCCCCTGGATGAAATGACTCCAGTGGACTATGATTATCAAGATAAGTCCAAGGACCTAGAACATTTGAATGTAGATAATGAATCTGCATCCATGCATGTCAGAATTGAAACTTTTTGAGCGCATGCGAACATCGCCAATCAGCGCAGATTTGAAGCAGAGAGTGCCAACATCAAGTTGGAAGAAGAGCTAGCAAGGACCCGTTCCAAGTTAGAGGACGCTGAGAAGCAGTGTGAGCTGATAAAGAAAGAAGCAAATGCCCTGAAATAGCAAATACGACAACTGCAGTGTACAACTAAAAACCAAGCCCAGAGACAGGCCGAAGCTGATCTAAAGGCCAAGGAATTTGAAAGCAAAATCTTGCAGATGCAGCATCAGTTGTACGAAAAGGAGAGCCTGGAGCTGTTTGATAGAGGCAGAATCAAAGAAATCCGCTCACACTTGCTCAAGAATTTCAAATCTCGGGCCTCCAGTGCCCTATCAATTTTAACATACATCACCGAAGCCCAGTATGTCGCTGCTCAAGAAGGGCCAAAAGTAGATGAGGTCATCCAGAAGATTAGGAGCCGACTCAAACTGGCTTTTGAGGTCCAAAGCATTAAATATCAGGACTTGCAGGTCGCTGCGATGAGTCGGACGGCTAGGGATTGGTCTATAGCCCAAGCCACAGTTCGTGCCTTCTTCTCCAAGGTGAGGAAAGCACAGAAGGTGAAGGACCTCCTGGATGTATTTGAGCATGAGCAGCGCACATCACTGGGCTACTTCCAAGATCTTTCTTCCTTAGGTTTCCCGAGTTTCACGGATGATGATGGGAACCTTCTGACCAAGGAAGAGCTCAAGCCGGCATGGCTTCATTTTGAAGGTGACGTCTCGAAGATAGACGAGTGGGCGGAGCCGATTACAGAAAGGCAGGTCACAGATTTCATTCTGAGACACTGCAAGATCACGGCTTGCCTGAATGATCTGAGCACCAGAGCCAAACATGCTGACATCGGGCAGATTGATCGGTTCCATGTTTTGGTCAAGGCACTGCAAGATCAAGAGCCATTTTAGAAGGGTTCCTGGGCTCACGTCCGCAGAACCATGGAACGCATCCGCGATCGCCTTCCCCCACCGCCGCAATAGGAAGCCTCGCCAAAGAGGAAGAAGAAGAAGAAGAAGAAGAAGAACAAGTTGTGGAAGCACCCCCAGAAATGGAAAAAGGAGAAGGGTCTAGAGGTAACTCTAGCCCAACGGATCAAGGCTGAGGGTTCTTCCACCGAGACGAGCTCGTTGCCCCATGAGCCACCAAGAATGTTGACAATTTTGTCACATTGCATAGAGGGGTAGAAAAATCAAAAATTTTGTAAAGTGTTTCTTTTTGTAAAGTATTTCTTTTTGTTGTTTTTGAAAATATTTGTAAGTTGCAGCAATTTTGGCTTTCATCGCCATCCCCCTTGTACATAGAATGAAGATGAAAGAGCTTCACTACTGAGAAGGCTAAGGAAAAAAGCTTCGCAGGAAAAGGAAGATAGCTTCACCAAAAGAAAGAAGTAGGGGATGAAAAGAGCTTCGCACCCGAAGCATTTCAAGCAACTACTTCGGGCAAAAGTTTTGCGAAGCGGCATTCAAGCAGTCCAAAAGAATAGCTTTGCCGAAGAAGGAAAGTCTAGATCACGGTCCGAGTTTGCTAAGGCGAGAAAACTACTTCGGACCCGAAGCATTTCAAGCAGTCGCTTCGGGCGAAAATCTTGCGAAGCAGAAGTTGAAAGAGCGCAAACATTGAAAAGTACTTCGCCAAAAAACCGTCGAAGCACCCACTTCGGGCCTCCCCACCAACGAACCATTTCTACTTCATCGAAAGTTGTCGCGAAGCATCTGCTTTGGCTAGCTTTCGTGCGAAGCACTTTCACCCGAAGCGGTAGCGACCGTGAAGAACGAAACATTTTTCGAAGGCAAGAATGCGCTTCGACCGAAATTCCCCCGAACCGTAGTTTTGAAGGAAGATCACGGCGAAGCATTTTGATGATTCATCAATGAAGCAGTTTTGACACGTCTCTCCAGCAAAGCAGCGAGAAATGAAGAGCCCCACCTTGAGGAGGAATACCTGCTTCGGCACTCAGCACCCCCGAAGTTGTCTTGCGAAGCTCCACCATGCGAAGTGCAAACCAAGAAGGAAGATCTGCTTCGGCTCAAATCCATTGCGAAGCGGAGTTGCGAACGAAAATCTAGCGAAGCGCTTCAAGGGCACGCACTCCAAGCCGAGTATTTTTTTGAGGCAATCAAGTGCCTCATAAATGCATTTTTACGTGCTCGATAAACTCGCTGCTCATTTTTGGCAATTGGAAATGAGGTATCAGTTCCTAAAGGAGAGCCCGACGAGCATGGCGGCCACTCGAGCACCTGCACCCAAAGGCCAAGGACGTTCAGGCGGCTCATTAATGCATGTTTCCACGGCTGACCCGATCGCAGTTGCTAGTTTTGGTAAAATATTTGAGAGCTCAATCACGAGAGCCACGAAGAGCCGACTTCTCAGGTTTCGAGGATGTACTCCTCCATTTTGTGCATTAATGGCTCAGAGGGTCGGGTCCTCTATAAAAACCCAGGCATTGTAATGTAAAAGAGGGGGAACTTTCTGCTAAGAAAGCTGCTGTAACTTGAATCCCTACGTTTAATACTAAAGAGCTTTGGGCTTGATTTCTCTCTTGTATGCTGCCTTCTGTGTTTATTTCTTTTATCTTTCTTCATTTGCATATTGTAATTCTGCATTCTGGATTTAGGTGTGCGATTGGGGACGAAACCCTAAAATTTTCTCGAAGGATACATAGGGGAGGAAAACGCTGTATTAGTTTTCTTGTATGCCACCTGTGGATAGTGTTTCTGTTATATTCACTTTTTCCTAATCGTCGTTACTCTGAACTCTGAATTTTGATGAAAGGGGAAGGGGAATCCTGGAACTCGTCCAGAGGATACATAGGAGAGCTAATATTGTGTTCATTTCATTTTATTCTTGGTGTTTCTTGCTGTTGTTTCAAGCTATTGGCCAGCGATCGTGCTTCTGGTTCTTTCCCACTTCAAATTATTGATATCTCTTCCCTTACCCCCTTTTATTTCTTTCCTGCACCCTTACTCTTTTTATCTCTTTCCTGCACCCTTATCTTAAACACCGAAGTAGTTTAGTATAGGAGCCGGCCTTTCTCCGGATATTGGCACGAGGGGCATCTCTTCCCTTCGGCCTTTCAATGTTGGTCCAGGTCTAGGGCGCGTACACTTTCCCAAAATCCTTTCCTGGGCAGATTTGATGACCAACAAGGACAAGAGTCTTCAGTGGAGAGAGATCCACAAGCCAGTGCAGTGGAGGTAGTAGTCTTCTAAAGGATCACCAGCTAGGGCAGAGGAGAAGAAGCTCTCCTATGGATAGAGATCCACAAACTTGATTTAGGGATCAACATCCCCTTTGGACATAGGTCCATAAACATTGTAGAGAAAGGATTCTCAAGAAAATTTATTTGAGAAAATTTATAAGAAATATTTTTTCCATGGAGGTATCCATATTTGGGTGAACCACATTAAATTGGTGTATCTATTATGTATGGTGATTTGTGCATTGATTTGATTACTGTTGTTGATATTGCTTTCTATACATTGCATAATATTGATTTGGAAAGAAAAGTAAAAAGTGATCTTATACTATTCACCCCCCTCTTAGTATAAGCTTTTGTTCTTTAGAATTCTTCTATAAATGCTTCTTTCAGGGGGTCCACTGTGTGAATGGTTGTGTATATATTGTTTTAGATACCAATACATAGCCATTCCTCACAAGGTGGTCGAAAACAATTGCAACCACTCTATATCTTACGTTACCCCATTTGCTCCCCAAATGGTTATGCAAGTTTCTATATGATGTGTCGGGTATTCTTTTCCTTCCTTGGTGAAGGGTGGGCATTTTTGTTTGCTCACTTGGTTAGAAAAATTTTCCATTAGGACTATCCCACTAGGTAAACTTCTTTGTTGTGATCGATGTGTATTTCTATCTAACTCTCTTTCTGCTGTTGATGGTGTAAAATTTTGATCAAATAGCCTTCTTACTGGCTCTCTTAAGCCTCCACTTCATGACCTACTTCATGAGTAAATGAGATGTGGTTCTGGTCTTCCTCCCTATGAACCTATGCATGGTTTCTATGGTACAAAACCTCCTTCTTTTATATCCTCCAACCAACTCCTCTCCACTGGTTTAGGTGTTATCATCCACTTCTTGTTCCTAGTGATAGGCACTTCCTCTACTATTTTCTCTTTTCCTTCTATTATCACCAACAATGTCTCTAATCTCAAATTCTCATCTTCTATGGGGTTTCACACTCTTTCCACTTTGGGTTGTGAAACTTTATCTTAATTGTGTATCCTTTGATTCACCAATCATGCACTTCGTCTCAGTGGTATCATTCTCCTTCCTCTTGTACCTTGTGATCTAGAATCTATCATTCATATCTTTGCCTTATCACATATACCTCTTGACCCAAAGTTTGATTTAGGCAATGATGCCAAATGTAGATAGGGATGATTACTTTCCTAGGATGAGGGAATGACAAGAATTCAAGAAGGATTGATTGTCTTTGCTATAAATCCTGGCATGTTGCTCAGTCTTAGACGGGTAAGTTTTAGTAGATGTCTAGGCTATATGGGTAACAGTGTAGATGTGTAACAACTTCAAATGTGTAAGACTTCATACTATGAGACAAGCAAAATCTCCCCAAGATCGAAGAATTCTCCACAAGATCAATCACACACAATAGAGGAAAACCCACAACACCAATATTAAGTGGTAAAATCCTACTTCAAATGAAGAAAGGAAACATCCACTATGAAACTCACTATATTACTCAATGATTCAACAATACAATAATGCTTCAATGTTATGCAATAATATGCATCAACATGATATGACAAGATGTAGTAGACAACACCCCTATTTAAAGAGAAAATTTTCTACTACAACCCTAAAATTGCTCTAATCTTATCACAATCTTATCTTGAGATGTGTGACAAATATTATCACAATATTATCTTGAGATGTGTGAAAAATGGCATCTATCAAATATTAAAAAGTGATTGGTTACTTTTTAATATTTTCTAGAAAAGGGAAAATAACTTTTTCCCACAAATTAAATATTCCTAGAACCCTTATTTTATTTATTAATTGGGTGGGAATATTTTTACATAAAATAGAATTATTTTCTAATTCAAATATTATTATTTAGACTTTATATTTTAGTCTAAGAATAATTTACACAATGTTGCATTACATATTCCAACACATACATCTAGATGATATGGTTTATATGACTAGTTGACTAGTACAAACATCACATGCATGTAGACGTTTAACACAGTAGACATCTTGGCAGTGCAGAAGGGTAGACATCTCAAGCAGTAGATGTCTAGGATAGATAGTGCAGATGTGTAGATGTCTCAAATAGTAGATGTCTAGGATGGGTTCATCAACAAGTCTAGAAAGATAGACCTAGATGTCTAATAATCAGGCTTAGATGGGTAGTCCTAGACGTCAACTGTTTGCACGTTCATTCTTTAGCCTATAACTAACTTCTCCTTACTGTTCTCTGCAATTGCACAACACAAATACAACATAACCTGTGATACTGTATCTTGTACCAAACATTGATTAATACCTACAACACAATAATATGATCACGATGCAATCAAACATGACACATGCATTCCAGAATAACTCTTGTTGCACAACAAATCTATATTTATGGATAAATATGGATATCTTACAAAAATTATTAGGGGGTACTTGTAGGTAAGTCTAGGTGGTTACTACAACCAACCTAGCTCAATCATCCAACTTCCCTATGTTAACACTTAAAGTGTAACAACTAGTATTAGACATCTAACTCAACCAATCTAGATGTCTAACTAATCCTAGACGTCTTAACTAATCCACATGTCTTAACAATTGATGACTAGTTTTATCATTTTGTGTATTTATATTAATATGTCCATAAAAACATTATGATGACTTATTTTACATTGAAAATCCTTATATTTATCAAAATACATTATCATAATTATTGTACATAGTCAAAATTGTAGTTCTTTAGTAGACAGTCTGTCAGATAGTTTGGTATATTATTTCTTCTTCGAACTATTGTCTACAAAGTTTGAAGAAGACAACTATACATGGACCAAAAATACGAGAGGCCAAAACCTAATAGCAAAAAAAATAGACAAGTGCATTCTCCTAGATCATTGGCAATATGATGGGACATATGCTAAAATTAATACCTTGACAAGGATTGGTTCAAATCACTGTCCAATAAGAGTTAAATTGGTGGTAAGTGAATTTAAAATAAGATCATATTTTAAATGTGAGAAGATATGGGAAGATCATCATCAATATTTTGATATGATAGCACAATCATGAAATTATTCAAGAAATGGTGAGTTGTATACACTTCCTAAACAAATTAAATCAATGACATATAGATTAAAAGAATAAAAAAATAACATGTTTGGAAATATTTTTGAGAAGAAAGAACTAAAAGGTAAACTTCCAAAATTCCAAAAAGGTGATCATAATCATCCAAGCTCAGAGGAAAGGAAGTTGCTTAGTGAATATCATAATATTTTGAGTAAGGAAAATAAATTTTGAAGATTAAAATTGAGATAGACTTGGTTAAAAGGAGATAAAAATACAATTTTTTTACATAGGATGGTAATAATACAAAGATCAACATCCAAAATTAGTATAATTAAATTAGTTGAAGGGGTTTGGATTGAAGACCAAAGTGAAATAAAAAAGGAGGTAAGGGTTTTTACCAAAAATTCTAGGATCGAAGGAGATTGAATTTCTTATTGATAAACTACTATAAGAAGTACCTTAAATTATAACAAATGAAGACAATAGAAAACTAATAAAGCCTATTACTCTAGAAGAAGTTCATTTAGCTCTTTTATCTTTTGATAAGGGTAAATCGCTAGGTCTAGATGGGCTTTCTATAGAATTCTATCAATATAAGTGGGATATAATGAAGGATTATTTATTAGTGGCAATGAAGCAGTCTAGGGTAAAACAATACACACCTTATAAAATAAATGCAACATATATTACCCTGATTCCAAAGAAAAGAGATGCAGAATTTTTTGATTCATTTAGGCTCATAAGCCTATGTAATATAGAATATAATATTATCTCCAAAGTGGTGGCGAATTGGTTAATATCTTTGTTAGATAAATTTACTTTAGAAGATCTAGGAGGATTTGTGAAAGGGAGACATTCTAAATGAGATCATAGTAGCTCATGAAGTTATGCATTCAACGACATCAAGAAAAGAGAGCAATGATCTTAAATTGATATGAGTAAAGCCTATGAGAAGGTTAAATGGGATTTTCCTTTTGTATTATTAGAAAATTTTTTATTTGGGAAGAAATAGGTCAAATGGATTAAAGCTTGTGTCTCTATAATTTCATATTCATTGTTGGTTAATGGGTTAATAACAAGATCTTCTAAAGCCAAGAGAGGTCTTAGGCAAGGAGACCCTCTATCACCATATCTATTCATTATTATGGTAGAGGTATTGGGTAGGAACTTGAAGAAGGCTAATGAAGATGGTATAATAAGTGAACTTAAACACATCATGCATCAACAGTTTGTAGATGTTACAACCCTTTTTGGGAGGGCAAGGATAAACAAGGTCAAAGCTTGGAATAACTTATTAAAGGAATAAGAAAGAGCATCAAGGTAGAAAGTTAATAGGACAAAATCTAAATTTTACTTCCTAAATACCCCAACTAGAATCAAAGTAAGGATATGCAAGTTACTTCAAATGGAGGAGGAAAATTTGCCAGCAACTTATCTAGGGATACCCTTATTTGAGGGGAGAATGAGGATAAAATTATGGAATCTAGTTATAAGTAAAATTTAGAATAAACTACCTGGATGGAAAGGTAGATGATTATCATTAGCAGGAAGAGTGCAACTAATTAAATTATACTTACAAGTCATTCCAACATATTATATGTGTTTGTATACTATGCCAAAATCGATAGAAAAAAGATTAATCTATATTATGCGATCATTTTTGTGGTTAGGATTACATGATAAAAGGAAATTTCCTTTGGTGAAATAGAGCAAGGTGTGTGATGATAAAACTAGGGGAGGTCTCGGTTTAAGAGTTCTTATAGATGTAAACTTAGCTCTTAGGGAAAAAGTAATTTGGAGATTGTACAAAAAGAGGCAAAGACAATGGATAATAATTCTTCTAAGTAAATATGTTGAGCTCAATGACCCAAGTTTAATAATTACTATATTGTCACTACCAAATGGCTATGCTCTATGAAATGGTTTTAAAAAATAAATTGATTTAGTGATTAGATGTCTAAAATGGGTGGTGGAAACTAGAGAATTAAATTATATTTGGATGGATACTTGTGATAAAAAAACCACTCAATCTAGATCCAAATCTGTAAAAATGGACAAGATTACTTCAATATAAATATGGTGATAGGGTTTTAAACATTATGTATAAGGATCAAGAAGGAAGATACAAATGGAAAGAAGATATTTTTACAAGTATACAATATATTGATGCTAGGAGGTAGTTGAGAAAAAATATAACAACAATGATTATTCATAGGGGACCCAAGGATATGATGATTTAGGAGTTGAATAACTCAGCAAAATACACAATAAAAAGTGGATATAATGTAAAGCACCAACAAAATAGGAATATCGCAAGAATAAAGAGGGATATTTGGGATAGCTTGAGTATTCGTAAAGTCAAAATATTTGTTTGGATAGTAGGTCATAGAAGAATTTTATCCTAGGATAACATTATGAAAAGGGGTTTTCATGGTCCCTCACAATGTGCTCTTTGTAAGAAGGAGGAGGAGAATATAGATAATCTCTTAGGACACTGCTCAATAGTCTAAAAACTTTGGCAATGGACTCTTAATATGTTTGGTAAATGGATGGTGATGAATGACATAATTAAATATTGGTTAAAGCAATGGCAATGATGGATTTTGAAGCCTTAATATTAATGTAAACTCATAGGATAAATGTTTATAAGATCAAATATATGATAGCCGTAATATAATAAGATCAAATATTAATGGTAAATAGAATAATATGAGCCAACTAATATATACATCAAGACTAATAATATATCAACTAATATTCATTAATAAGCAACAATATCAATGTAATAGCTTGAATCATACATGTACAAAGCATGTAGCACAACTTACAATATTAGTTTCTCAAATGTATGTAATCTTTATTACTCCTTATCTTACAAATGTATCATAAAACTCTCATACAATAACAATACTCACAACATAGACTATGTGTTGTAACCTAGATTTTCATCTAGCTCTCTCTAGAACGGTGATTATCATCTCTTGATATTTGAAGGTGAGCACCTGCTGATCTTAGTCCAGACTAAACATTGGAAGAACCAAACTACCTTGGTTCAACCTCTAGAGTAGGCTGGCTCCTTGTCAACTTAATGAGTGTTGACTCTATTTAGCTCAATTGTAGTAAAGTTAAGGATAGAAATGATAGGGTTAGAAAGAATGGATTTAAGTTGGTCGGGTGAAGCTAACAACATAGATAGCCCCACAATATCCTTTAACAAATGATTTTAGAAAAGTGACCTAAAGGATTAACATCATTTAGAAATTATGCAGTTAAGCTATTGAAATGGTATTTTGCACGTTCATAGAATTATTCCAAATATCTAGAAGTATTGATTATCCAATTTCAGCAGAATAAGATCAATACCCTGATTTGACAAAAATAGAATTCTCGATAAACATGTATGTAGAAACAATTAACTCAGTCTACTCTAAGTTAGTTTTTCAATTTAACAGAATAGACTAACCATATCAGTGAGATGAGATAATATCAAGTCCACCATTCAAAATAGGTACAAATTCAAGGTAAAAATCCCTTGTAATGCTTTATTCATCAATTTACAAAGAACTACACAGTGCACAAGAAAACACTCTAGAGTCAACCTTTTGGAAGGAGGTAGCTACCCATATTTATAGGTTTTATAGTAGTAATTTTACTCTCAAGCCTTACAGGGAAGTTCAATTTTCCTGTGGTTTCTTTAACCACTTGCCGTTCATGATGCCCGCCAACTATGACCTTTTGGTTCTATTGTAATGGCCCTCTAGTTGAGCTCATCATCACCATTGGTGATTCTTGGGATCAATTCTTCTCCATCGATATTTCAACTGAATCTGGTTTAGAAGGATGCTTCTAGAAGGTTTTGAGCTATAACTGCTTTCTGTTTGGCTTCTTTAGCATCAGATTCAACCTTTCCCTATTTACTGGATTACGCGAACACAAGTTTTTCAAAAACCCTTAAAGGAGGCAGAAGTTTAATTGTGGCCATAGATTTACCCATCGGATAACTAGAGTACTACTTTCTTGTTTGCAAGATGGCAATGAAGGAGGAAAAGCGTGACTTTCGTTCTTCTATCTTCTCATATTTTGTTAGTGCTTCTCAAATTCAGTCTTTCCTTAGTGCTTATCAAATTTGGCCTTTTTTTAGTGCTTCTTAGCTTTGGCCTTTTCTTAATGCTTTTCGATTTGCGTGGCTTACATGAAGATGGTCGATAAGCGCAACTTTTGTGACTTATTTATTCTCCTTTCTTTTTAGTGCTTCTTAGTTTTGGGCTCTTTTTGATGTTTTTCGGCTATGAACTTGGTACAAAGAAGGTTGAGAAGCACAAATTTTATATACTTCTTTATTCTCGCTCGATTTTAGCGCTTCTCAGTTTTAGGTTCTTTTCAACATTTTTCGGCTATGCACTTGGTACAAAGAAGGTTGAGAAGCATGACTTTTTTGGACTTATTTTTTTTTGTAGGTTATATTAAAAAGTGGGTTTTTGTCAAGGATCCCAAAACCTGATTACAAAGGATCAGATTACAAAAAAATACATTAGATTGAAACAAAAGAAATTCGTCCAAGGATGGACAAAAGGACAGGTAAGGACAACCCAAAGGAACAAAATATGGAACACGCTTTCCTTTGCACCAGAGGAAGATGTCTTCCTTTGCACCAAAGGAAAAATGGGCAGGAAGGGAAAGCCCTCCAGAAAACAAAATTTGAATTAAAAGGTATAAAATAAGAATTTGAAGCAGATAAAGGGCGGGATAAAGCGCCAAACTGCCCAAACCAATTTGAGCTAGAAATTTAAAATTTGAATCCTCCCAAGGGCAGGAAAACTAGAAACCACCCTTGGGAAAATAGGCCTTGAGAACAAACTACTTCCCACAGAAGGGAAAACCAACATGAAACTGAAAAACCACCCTGAACAAATGGGTGGAGTAGTGGATCAAAAAATTGTGAATCCCACCAAAACAGGGATGGGAATCACACAGGGATGGTGAAAAATTAAGGAAACTAGAAAAACCACTCCCTGAAATCCTAAAAATGAAGCAGCATAGAGAGGAAAATCGCAGGCAACAAAATCCTCATGCATTGGAACAACAACCTGAAGGAAGGTGCAATAGTGGATCAGGAACAAGAGGAACTTCCTAGGCTATGAAGTCCTCAAGTAGAAAAAGGAAATCTTCAAGAAAAAAATGCCCAACGCAGGAAACAACAATAGTAGAACACATTTGGAGGAAAAGGTGGGAAAGTGCCACAGGAATCCAGAAAGAAGGAGTCATGAGGAAGCACGACTGCAAACATTAGAGCCTAAAATGAAAGCAAGTAGTCAGGCATCCCAGACAACCTTCAGCACCACGGCTTCAAGGATGCAGAAAATGAAAACCTGTAAGGAATCAACAACAAGAAAAATAGAGGCCAGTCCCGAAGCCATGAAAGGAACTGAAACCTGTAGGATCCAACACACAAACCCAAAGAGCAAAGTCATAGTAGAAAGCACACAATCCCCTCCAAGACCGAAAGGATGTTGTGCAAAACTGCTCATGAAGCCAAAATTCCTTAGACCCACCAGCAAACAACTTCAAGGAAATATAAGAGGAATTCTTGAAAGGATCCAACAACGAGAAGAATAGAGGCCCTGCCACAAGCCACGAAAGGAGCTGAAATCCGCAAGAAACACCACCTCGAACCCAAATAATAGAGTCACGGTATAAAGCACATGGTTCGCCCAACCAAAAGGATGCTGTGCAAAACTGCTAATGAAGCCAAAAATCCTTAGACCCAACAATCCACCACTGAAGATCCCTCAAAGGACAAATGAGAGGAAGACTTCCAAAAACAACCTGGGAAAAAAGGAAATTTCAAGGAGAACCTTGAAAGATCCAAAAAACCCCAGGAAAGGTCCCAGGGAAAAACCTAAACCCAACCTAGAACCCAGACACCAGAGGAAAAGGCAGGACAGTGAAGCAAAGGTGGAACACAGGTTTTCCCACCATAGGGTAAGGAAAGGACCAGAACAGTGGAACAATGATTTCCCCACCCAAAGGAGATCGTCTGCAACACCTTCTAGCCGAAGAGGATGGGAAAAGGAGGTGCCAAGGAAGCTGGGAAAGGATCAGGGACCTGGGACAGGGCCGAGGAAGGGATGCAGGAAAGTGGAACAGGACTTCCATAGGAAGTCACCTGCAGAGCCCCTCCTCCTTCCTCCTACCAAAGGAAGGACTTTTTTGGACTTCTTTATTATTGCTTGATTTCAGTAATTTATCACTTTTCCTCTTTGCGCAATGCTTTTCAATTTTACACTTTTCTTTCTCTTATGCATGGTAAATACAAATGAAATCGAGAAAATCACCCTTTGCCAACCTTCTCACTTTTGAGCCCTTTTTGGCACTTCTTAGCTTTGGGCGGTTTGCAGTGCTTTTGTGTCTTCCTTACATACTTAGCCAAATTTTGCAAAATTTTGGCCTAAGTATGAATGTAGCCTTTTTTTGACCTACATTATGGCACCTTTTAGATAAATTTGCTTGGAAAGTTTCTGAACTCAAAGAGCCTTATCCTTGAATGTATAACTTCTCTTAGGAATGCATGAATAATCTTTTGTTGAGATTTAGGGGAGGTAAAGGATTCCAGATGCTACAATATTGGACATTTTGAGTAGATGAGTTATCATTGATGTCAAGAGTGAGTGGTCATTGATGTCAAGCTTTCAACACCAGTCAGTGGTAGTTTCAGTGGGCAGCATCAATTTCAGGTTCTCCAATTTCAGTTAATCAAGACCCGGTTCCAGGAAGTCAGATGTGGTCCAAAGTGAAAAGAAAAAGCCCAAGTGAATAATATTATAATAATTCTTTATAATATTATACAAGGAAGATTAAATTAATTATAAATTAATTAATATAATTTTATTAAATTAATTTACTTAACTTTATGTTATTTAAATTAATTATTAATTAATTTTAATATTAATTATATATTAATTTATGTTAATTTTAAATAACCCTAAGTTGGATTATTAATTCAAATTTTGAATTTGAATTCTATCTAGCATCGACGTAGGGATAAAATTAACCATGTGTATAAAAGGGGGATTAGCCCACCTTAGCCAAAGTTACCAATGCCTTCGAAATAATTTTGATGCTATGCGAGCTTATGCGAATCGTGTTGTGAAAAGAGGATTTTAATTTTTTTAAGTGCTTAGAGGATCCAAAAGTATTTGACCCACCAAGGAGGGAGTCTTGGTCACCAAGCACTGGTAGTGTAGTTGGCAACCATAGCAGAGGCAAGACGTGAGGGCAGCGATTGGCGTAGGTTCAAATCCGTAGGAGGATTGTTTTTATTTTGTGTTGAAATCGGTGGTGAAGAAGGTTGAAAGGGAAGGAAGTATTCCTTCCTTCACGTGGGCGCCTATAGCCCATGCAGTGGGCACCAAAGCGCTAAGGCACTTGGCAATTGGGGATACGACAGTTCAAATCATGTTGAAACCCTTTTGGGAAGAAGACAAAGGTATGCATTAGTTGAGAGCCAAATGTTTTTTGAGGTATTAAAAATTTAATTTTTGCATTTTTATTTGGATTGTAAGGTTTTAGGGGAGTTATAAGGTTGATGCAAAATAAATTTTTGGTGTTATTTGCTTTAGTGTTTGAAAAGGGAAATAAAGGTGTTTTAGGAAGAATGTTTGAGGTTTTGTGGTGTTGGATATTATTTTAAGTTGGAGAATATAAGGTGTATCCAAATAATTGTTTTTATGTATGATTTGATGGATGTTAATACCAAGAAGGAGCAATAAGGTGTATTTGAGCTTTTATTATTTTTGTGTCTAAGGAATATTTGAGAAAGTGTTAAGAGTGATAATTTGTCATCTAACCATCAAAATTGGAAAGAAGGAAAGTGTGATTGAGACAAATTTCCTAAGGGCACTTCTACATCAAACAAAAAAGTATGGGCACATCTTCCTAGTGAGTTATTGTTGAATGTTGTGAATGCAAAGTTGGAGTGAAAAGGATTGTTTGATAAATATTGTTGAGTGTGTGTTGAATTAATGTTTCAAGATTTTCTGGAATAAAGAGTTGTTGATAAAACCTTGTTTGATAAGCATTGTTCTTGAAGTGATTAGTTAAGGAACTTGAACTAGGGTTTGCAAAGATCAAGAGTATTATTGTTATGTGAGATTAGCATCGTTGTTTAATTAATTGGTTAAGTGAGGAACTTGAACTAGGATTTGCAAAGATCATGAGTATCATTGTTATGTGAGATTGGTTGATAAGCATTATTGGAAACATTTGAGTGAGCACTCATATGCTTGGACTAGGGTTTGTAAGTAAGGATTAATTTATTGGGTGATTGGTTTAGTAGAGTTGGTTGAGCCTAGTCAAGTGGATGTGTTGATGTGAAAGTTCAAGTTCTATGAAAACAAATTGTTCTATATTTTGAATTGAATTGAGAAAGAGATTGAGTGTTGATGAATGTGAAACATATTGAGTCTCTAACAATTCTCTATATATTTCTGTGATAGAAGAGAAATTGAAAGTGATTGAGAGTTTGTGAGTGTGAAGCATATTGAGTCTCTAATAATTCTCTATATGTTTATGTGGTAAAAAGAAATATTGAAAGTGATTGAGCATTGTGGTGAATGTGAAGCATATTGAGTCTCTAAAAATTCTCTATATTTTTCTATGAGATTGGACAAGTTCTAGTGAGAACTTGTTGAGCATATTTGAGGTAAGTATTTGAAAAGACTTGTGGACAAATTTGTGTGAGCTCTTGTGGAAGCTTACAATACATTTTAAGAACAAATATTGAGAGCAGATTGGATAAGTTCTAGTGAGGACTTATTGAGCAGATTGAGACAAATATTGGTGACTGTTGGTCATCAAATCTGCACATGAAAGGAATTTTGGTGGGTTTGTGCACCCTGGACCTGCGACCAACATTGAAAGGCCGAGGGGAAGAGATGCCCCTCGTGCCAATCTCCGAAGAAAGGCCAGCTCCTATACTAATCTACTTTTGGGGTTTGATACAAGAGTGCAAGAAAGAAATAGACAGAGTAAGGGTTAGGAAAAGAAATAAAAAGGGGTAAGGGTTAGAGAAAGAAATAAAAAGAGTAAGGGTTAGAAGATGATGATTTGAGGTGGGAGAGAACAGGAAGCACGATCACTCGCTAATAACTTGAATAGCAACAAAGAACACCAAGAATAGATGAAAGAAACACGATACTCGCTTTCCTATGTATCCTCTGGATGAGTTCATAGGGTTCTCCTTTCTCTCTCGTTGGAATTCAGGGTTTAGAGTAACAACGATTAAGACAAGGGAATAACAAAAACCACGACCCACCAGGTAGCATAAAATAAAGCTTATACGACATTTTTCCTCTCCTATGTATCCTTCAGGGCGAATTTCAGGGTACAGTCCCCAATCGCACACCGGATTAAGGATTCAGAGTCTCAGTATATGAGTGCAGATAGACAAAAGAATTAAGCACAGAAGGCAGCATAAAAGAGAGAAATGGAGTACAAAAATCTTTAGTATTAGACGCAGGACATCAAGTTACAGCAGCTTTCTAGCAAAAATTTCCTCCCCCTTTTTACATTGCAAATCATGGGTTTTTATAGAGGACCCGACCCTCTGAGTCATTATTACAAAAAATGGCGGGGTACACCCTCGGGCTCTGAGAAATCGGCTCCTCACAGTTGCTGCGATTGAGCTTTCAAATCGGTTGTTGAAACTGGCAACTGCGACTGGGTCAACCATGGAAACGTTCATTTAATGCGTCGCCTAAGTGTCCCTGGCTTTTGGATGCTATGCTTGAGTGATCATTACGCCCATCGAGTTTTACTTCGAGGACTGTTATGTCCCTTTCGTTTTCCAGAAATGGTCAGCGGGCTTATTGGGCAAGAAAGGGGGTATTTATAAGGGGCCTTCGATCACCTTGGGAAGCTGCCCGCCTTGGAATGTGGGCCCAAAAAGTGCTTCGCTACATCTTTGTCTCGCCAAAGCCTTGGGCTAAAGTAGATCTTCCTTGATTTGTTCTTCGCAAAATAATGCTTCGCAGAAACTACTTCGGGGATGTCAAGTGCCGAGCGGGCTCCATATTTGAAATGGGGTTCTTTGTCCTTTGTTGGTGAAACTGCTTCGAATGGAAAATGTTTCGGCCTGATTCTCTCTCAAAACTGCGGTTCGGGGAATATCCTCCCGAAGCACTTCTCTGTTTTTGAACCATTGTCATTTTGCTTCAGGCGCCACTGCTTCGGGTGAAAATTGGCCGAAGTAGGTGTCAGAGATACTTCGGGCCTAAAGTAGTTTCTTTGCCTTAGCTGATTTGGATTATGCTGTCCTCTTTCGACGAAGTCGTTTGGATGCTGCTTCGCAAAACTTTTGCTCGAAGCGGCTGCTGAAAATGCCTCGGGTGCGAAGCGTTATCTTTGTATTTTCTTCGACAATATTACTTCACAAGGCTTTCGCCCAAAGTGGTAATTTAAAGTGCTTCGGGCCCGAAGCTCTTCCACATTCTCCTTCTTTCTCTTCGACGAAGTTATTTTCCTTGGCCTGTTTGGTCGCGAAGCTCTTTCTTCTTCATTTTATAAAAGGGGCGATAAGGAGAGTCAAAATTGCTATAACTTAAAATAAAAGAAAAACTTTCAACAAGGAAATATTATACAAAATTCTACTATTCTTCTACCCCTTGTATAATGTGACAAAAAGTGTCAACATTCTTGGTGGCTCGTGGGGTGATGAGCTCGTCTCAGCAAAAGAACCCTTTAGCCCTGGTCCATTGGGCTACGGAGTTACTGGTTCCCCCCAGATTCTGCTTCTGTGGTTTGTCCCTCTTCTTGTTCATCTTCTTCTTCTTCTTCTTCCTCTGGTGCAGCCTCTGGCTGTGGTGATGGTTCGAGGTGATCGCGGATGTGCTTCATCATTCTTCGAACATGAGACCAGGTGCCCTTTCAGAATGGCTCTTGATCTTGCAGCGCTTTGACCAAGTCACAAAATCGATTGATTTGCCTGACATCAGCATTCTTGGCCCTGGTGAACAGGTCGTTGAGGCAAGCCGTGATATTATAGTATCTTAGGATGAAATCCATCACCTGCCCTTCTGTAATTGGTTCTTCCCAATCATCGATCTCTGAGACATCGTTCTCAAATTACAACCAGACTGGCTTGAGGTCATCCTTGCTTAGAAGGTTTCCATCATCGTCTGTGAAACTCGGGAAACACAAGGAAGAAAGATCTTGAAAGTGGCACATTGTTGCATGTTGCTCATTATCGAACATATCTTGGAGATTCCTTGCTTTCTACGCTTTTCTTACCTTGGAAAAGAAAGCGCGAACAGTAGCCCGTGTCGTCGACCAATCTCTAGCCATCTGAGACATTGCAGTGATTTGCAAGTCTTGATATCTAGCATTTTTGACGTCGAACGCTAGATTAAGTTAGCTCCTGGCTTTCTGTGTGACCTCGTTGATGACTGGCCCTCCCTCGGCAATAGCTTGCTGTGCTTCGGTGACATACGTCAAAATTGAAAAAGCACTGGCGCACCAAGGCCAAAATTTTTTCAGCAGGTGCACGTGAATCTCCTTAATTCTAGCCCTATCAAACAACGTTAGATCCTCTTTCGCATACAATGGAGCTTGCATCTACGCAATTTTGTATTCAAGCTCTCTGGCCTTCAAATCACTCTCGGTCTATTTTTGCGCTTGGCTCTCGACTGTAGACTGGAGTTGTTTAACTTGCTGCTTTAGGTCGAGCGTCTCCTTCTTCATCAATTTGCATTGCTCCTCAGCTTCTGCTAATTCGAAGTAGACCTTTGCCAGGTTTTCCTCTAACTTGACATTGGCGGCCTCGGCTTCAAACCTGCACTGGATAGCAATGGTTGCATGTGCCCGAAAAGTCTCGATTCGGACGTGCATAGAGGCCGATTCATTGTCAACATTCAGGTGTTCTAGGTCCTTAGGTGTCTCTTGATAATCGTAGTCCGCTGGAGTCATTTCATCTAGAGGCTTTTGTACCTTGGGGACCTTCTTGATTTTATGCACCTTTTCGGCCTCTAAATAAAAAATGACGCATTTTTCAACTGATGTCGTCGAGCGCCCTCTTCTTTTCCTTGCCTCCCTTAGTATTTGCTCAGTGTTTTGCCATGCTTGGAATAGCTTCTCGACAAGGGGGCGATCCTTAATTAAGGACACCTCTAATTTGGACAAGGCTAGATCTCCAACCGAGGGAGTAAACAAATATAAAGAATGCATGGGGGATGCCTCACCAGAAGGCTCGACGACAGGCGTGGTGGGAATTTCGACAATCGGGGCTACCTCACATGAGACAAGGGGTTGGAGGGTGGGACTTGGCGTCAAAGTGGGACCCCTGCATCTGCTAATGACTAGGGGGATGGTAGTGTGGAAGGGCGAAGTAGGATCAATGGTCTTACCCTCGTCATAATCGTGGGATGAGACCGAACTAGCAATAGGTGAC
Source organism: Wollemia nobilis (assembly GCA_028583015.1). Lineage (NCBI taxonomy): Eukaryota > Viridiplantae > Streptophyta > Pinopsida > Araucariales > Araucariaceae > Wollemia > Wollemia nobilis. Next base: position 2,305,478 of record JAQPPZ010003648.1, on the reverse strand, counting down.
GTGTGAGGGGGTGATGGGCTATGCAAGGGAGACTGGTGAGAACCCTCAGTTGGGGTTGTGGCAAAAATGTGTGAGACTAGGGCAAAGGGTGGAGAATGTGTACCTGCATGCCCTCATGGCATTATGGCAGTGGTGACTTCTGGTGTAGCCGCATCTTGCTCTTTCTCGGCCTGGGCAATCCCAACTCCCATGATTTTTGCCCCGAGGGCCCCTTCTGTCTGGGGGAATCTCCCCACATCGATGACATTGACACCCAGGGTGGTTTCGGCACTCGAAAGTGCTGTGACCTCGGCACTTGCTTTGGATGGGCTTGATATCGGTCGCCTAGTGGAGAGGCTTGCAAATCCTGTGCGGGGTCACTTTGGATAGTTCAAGGGCAGTGGGCCCTGTTCTGGCCTCTTTCTTTTTGTTCTCACCAGTGGTTGTTTTGACTCTTTGGAGCTTGAGTCGTGGCCTCCTACAGGTATCTGAAGCGATATTTGATGTGTAGCTTGGGCCTTCTCCTCCCTTCCCCTCCCCGAAGTAGTATCATCTCTTTTTGGGCTTTCGCCCGAACCTGGGGTAGCTGGAGGGATGAGGGCGACGAAGGACAAAGGCTTCCACTTTCTAGCGTTGGCTTTGTAAATTTTGGTGAAGTCTTTGTCTATTGCCAAGAACCCATAAGAGTTTGTTTTCTGTCGGTGGACCCTCATTATCCACCACTCTCTCAGCTGAGCCGCGTCCCAATTCTTTACTCCCTCCTTCAAGTCATCTTTCGCTTTCTTCCAGAAGGTGGAATTGGGGCTCGGGAGTGAATGCTGATCTGGGTCATATGTGACCTCCATTGGGTAGAATTCATGCCAAGGAGGCAAGGATTCCATCCTCTCCAGATGCCACTCCAGATCCTTTCCCCGAGGATTATTTCTTTGTTTCACAATTTTGGGATAGGGGCAAACATGGAAGCTCTTGACCCATATGTGGTCCCTCATCACTCCCAAAGGATCATAAAGCCATTGTTGGGGAATTTGGAGCAGGCCGAACTTGGCAAGCTTTTCTTCCAAGAAGACGTTCTGATTCAGGGCGAACACTTCGATAACTCCTATCTTGAGAGGGAAGTCACAAGTGTGGGCCCATTTTCAACCCTTGTCATAGATGGCATTAGTTGCATCGCTCTGCCTCATGACTTCCAATGTGAATTGATACTCGAAGGGGTAAACTGGCAGTAAGAAGGGCTTCCCTATGAAGCCGAAGATGCTAATCACCAGCCCCTGCGTTAATCGAAAAACATCTAACCTCTTCTCTTGGACCACTATGTTTCTCAAGCCAAGGGGAACTCTCGGGGAGGACCCTGCTAACATACGCATGGCGGGTCCCAAGAATTGCTAATTAAAGGGGTAGTAGGACTTCGATATCAATGGTAGGGGAGTCCATTGATATACTGGCAAAGGACTTCCATCCTTTCCGCTTGTCGTAATGGAAATATGAGGAAAACTATTATGAACATGAAAGAAAAATAGCCAAACAAGAAAGGAGCAGGGCGTAAAGTGCTGGTTGGTCCCAGCATTCTTCATGCTGGTGAGTTGCGCGTGTAAGCCCCTGGCCACCCATTCTACCCAGTCAACAAATATTGGGTCGATGTTGGGTTTTGAAGTATCGGGGGCATTGAAATCTCCTTTGGAAATATAATCGACCAAGGACACTTGCCATGGATATACAGAAGCATCAGTAGATAGGTCTGCCACCCATGCAATGATGGAGAAGAGGTCAAAGTTTTTAAAGGCCCCCAAGGGAAGGGGAATTTGGGGCAATTTGCTCGAAGGGAGCCCGCTTTTAAGGCTTTGCTGCAAAAAATTTATCATGTAGCCAGCAGATGTGAACCTCTCCATTTGTTCGCTCAAAACAATGTTGTGAACCATACATCCCTCAGGTGGACCCTGCTGTGGCGCAAAAGTTGCCTGTACATCTTCGTTCAAAATTGAAAATAGCTTTTGGCCAGATGTGTCTAACACCTGTCTGGTGGTGGGCTGGTAATTCTGTGTGATGGCATTGATCAGCTCAGGGTAATGGTGAGTGGGGGGTGTCAGATACCAGTATATCTGGGAGTAGTAAGTTGTAGCTCGTATGCTCTCTATTGGGAGCCTGCTTATCATGAGCTCAATAGTTTTTCTGAGCTCAGCTACACTCTTCGACAACTTCGTATCCCTGATTCTTTCCCACCTATCGACTGGTGGTTCTAGGGGCTGCTCGTCCTCAGAATCCCCCTTTTCTTCCATGACACACTTATCTGGGTGGAGGCCCGAATCAACGGGCCTTGGCTTCGGCCTTTTCCCATGGCTTTTTATCTTTGGTTTCTTTGGGGCTACTACTTCTAGCCCTTTTCCCTTCTCCTTGGAACTTTCCATCGTTGATGCTTAAGGCAACAGAGTTTGCAGTATGGAGAAAAATGACGTCGAAGCTTTAGAGTGCAAAGTGGAAAAGTTTACAGGTTGGCAGTAAGGTCTGTATGAGTCGTTGAATGAGTAACCCTTTGGCTACTTGGAGTCTGCATTATATAATCGCCAAAGACAACTACCCACATTTATGGCATGTGCCACAATTAATCCTACACTTCTCACCTAAGAGATCATCGGTTCATCAGATTGGCCATACGGTGGTGTAGTACACAAGGCCATGCGCTGTGATGATTGCGGCTGCTTTGGGAACGCAGCCGTCTGCCACCTGGTACCTGGGGGTGGACTTTTCTCTCAATCAAATCCCTTGAGGATGTACCCGATGCCTTTTCATTTAAATTGCCTATTTTGGACGCTTTTGAAGGCGACTATCGGCATGCTCCTCTAGGTGAGCAATAAATGCTTTTGCCTTGTGCATCTTTGGGTCAGCGAAGCCAAAATCAAAGCTGACATACTTTGCGATGGACCTTTTGCACCAGTTAATCTTATATGCTTTGGGCTCGAAGTGATTCCTCCTGCACGAGGCTGCTCGTGAAGCTTGTTTTCCCCCTTTTAAAAGCAGCTCGCTCAGACTCTTCTTAGGTGAACATCTTTCATACCTTAGTCAAAACCTTGCTCGGCCAATCGTACTTCACTGTGAACCACTTCGCATCCACTACTTCGCAAGCCAAGTTCCCAAAGGAGTTTTTTTTTTATATATAGCTGTCGAGGTAAAACTCAACCTGAGTTTCTGAGCAGCATTTTATTTAATAGCAAAACTTTTTACAATATTCACATAGTTTTGTATCATAATAGGCATGCCGCCACCACAAACTCAGCTTCAGATATTTATTCGGTGAATCTGCAGTGCTCGAACCAGATTAGATTGAACTTCAGTTGATATTTGATGTCTGAATGGCTTCTTCCCGAAGCTGTCCATGCTGCAAATAGGAAGCAGAGTAGTGAGTTGTCACTCCTACCAGTACCCACGCTGTTGATGAAATATGTGGCAAAGAAGTTTGCCGCATGAGGGGCCTCTTGGGGTACTAGCTGTGGTGATGGCTGGAACCAGAGTACCACTGAATCTAGCAACTATGGGCTGGATACAGGTTCTTCCATCTCCTTGATGCTATAACAGGGCTCTTCTGACAACGAGCAATATTCCAGGGTCTCTTCAGGCTCAGCCTCTTGATGAATCATGCTCGTTGGGTTACAAAAAGAGTGCAAAAATGGGCCCTCTTCATTTTTAGGCTCTACCACATGAGCCTACTCTTCTTCTTGGTAGTCACAAGCAGTCGTATTGTTCATTGTCGGGGTAAAGCTTGCAAATTGCCATGGTTGGAATTGGATGGGATCTGCCTCTCGAGCTCCACATGACTGCATCTCAGGCTTCTGCTTAGTATTAGGAGTCTGCCATGAAGAATACTGCGTTGGATAGACGGGAGCAGCGACTATCAAAGAAAGTGATGGGGCTTCTCCCCACTGCCACTTTCTCAATAAAAACTGTTCTGCACGTACTGCTTCCTCGAATATCTAAGGGAATCTTTGCTCACCAGATCGCAGGAAGAGGAGGCCTATATCTGGGTGAAAAGCCCGAACATAATAGAGGTGGGCTTGGGCGAGCGTCGGTTGGATCTCCCTTGGAATTCTCTTCCAACTTCTGATGAATCGAACATTGAAGTCTGTGACGCTCTCCAAAGGTGCTCTCTTGATGGTGGAGAGGTACGTCAAAAGCTGGAAGGGGTCCTGAGAGCCATCAAATGTTTTGAACAGTGCTCCCACCAAGTCATCCCACAAGCATATGCTTTTAGGTCCAAGCAGTCTGTACCACTACAATGCTCTTCCTTCCAAAGACAGGGCCAGAAGTCTGACCACGACGTCTTCATGGGTTATGTCATAGAGGAACGCTAAGGTAGCAACAAATTCAAGGTGTTCTCGGGCCATTTCCATGGTGCCATCATGTGTAGTCAATGCCTTCAAGGCGATCTTGGGAATCTTGTGGTAGCTTTGAAGATTCAAGGGGCCTCCATCATCCCAGCTGGGAAAACCTACCCCTGCCATTATAGCAGCAGCCTGTAGAAATTGTGGTTGTCACTGCTGATTTGGAGTTGTTAGGTGAACATTCTTTCTTCACTTATGAGGTCAAGGCTACTCACCGAACCTCGATTCCTCTGGGATATCTTCTTTCAGATTTGAAAGGCACCTATGACTAGGAAATCTGTATTTTTAGCTCAACTGAGTCGCCAGGTGATTTTATCAGATGAAGATAGGCCAGAGATTCACCGAACTCGGACCTTCTTAAGGCACAAGGAGTCCTGGTTACAAAAACCAGGCTTAGGTACTGGTCTTCACGACTTTAGATATTCTCGGGTAAAATAGAGTCGCTAGATGCTAAGAGTCTTTTAGTAATGAGAGCATCGATTCTCACCACTACTCAGAAGATGAGACTGACCGGATCTCACCGGGAACTTGTTAGAACTACTAGCTCCGGTGAACACGGGCTAGAAATTTTCTCAAATATGGGACCTTGAGTCCCACCGGGCGTGCCAGAAACTGTTGGTCATCAAATCCGCACAGGAAAGGACTTTCGATGGGTTTGCGCGCCCTGGACCTACGACCAACATTGAAAGGCCGAGGGGAAGAGATGCCCCTCGTGCCAATCTCTGGAGAAAGGCCGGATCCTATACTAATCTACTTTTGGGGTTTGAGACAAGAGTGCAGGAAAGAAATAGACAAAGTAAGGGTTAGGAAAAGAAATAAAAAGGGGTAAGGGTTAGAGAAAGAAATAAAAAGAGTAAGGGTTAGAAGATGATGATTTAAGGTGGGAGAGAACAGGAAGCATGATCACTCGCTAATAACTCGAATAGCAGCAAAGAACACCAAGAGAAACGTGATACTCGCTTTCCTATGTATCCTCTGGACGAGTTCACAGGGTTCTCCTTTCTCTCTCACTGGAATTCAGGGTTCAGAGTAACAACGATTAATACAAGGGAATAACAGAAACCATGACCTACCAGGCAGCATAAAAGAAAGCTTATACGATGTTTTTCCTCTCCTATGTATCCTTCAAGGTGAATTTTAGGGTACAGTCCCCAATCGCACACCAAATTCAGGATTTAGAGTCTCAATATACTAGTGCAGATAGACAAAATAATTAAGCATAGAAGGTAGCATAAAAGAGAGAAATGTAGTACAAAAATCTTTAGTATTAGACGCAGGACATCAAGTTACAACAACTTTCTAGTAGAAAGTTCCCCCCTTTTACATTGCAAAGCCTGGGTTTTTATAGAGGACCCGACCCTCTGAGTCATTATTACAAACAAACGACAGGGTACACCCTCGGGCTCTGAGAAATCAACTCCTCGCGGTTGCTGCAACTGAGCTTTCAAATCGGTTGCCGAAATTGGCAACTGCGACTGGGTCAACCATGGAAACGTTCATTTAATGTGCCGCCCGAGTGTCCCTGGCTTCTGGATGCTATGCTTGAGTGATCGTTACGCCTGTCAAGTTTTACTTTGAGGACTGTTATGTCCCTTTCATTTTCCAGAAATGGTCAATGGGCTTATCGAGCAAGAAAGGGGGTATTTATAAGGGGCCTTCGATCACCTTGGGAAGCTGCCCGCCTTGGAACATGGGCCCGAAAAGTGCTTCGCTACATCTCTGCCTCGCCAAAGCCTTGGGCCGAAGTAGATCTTCCTTGATTTATTCTTCACAAAATAATGCTTTGCAAAAACTACTTTGGGGATGTCGAGTGCCGAGCGAGCTCCATATTTGAAATGGGGTTCTTTTTCCTTTTCTAGCGAAACTGCTTCGGATGGAAAATGTTTCGGCCTGATTCTCTCTCAAAACTGCGGTTCGAGGAATATCCTCCTGAAGCACTTCTCTGTTTCTGAACCATTGTCATTTTGCTTCAGGCGCCACTGCTTCGGGTGAAAACTGGCCGAAGTAGGTGTCAAAAATACTTCGAGCCCGAAGTAGTTTCTTTGCCTTAGCTGATTTGGATTATGGTCTCCTCTTTCGACGAAGTTGTTTGGATGCTGCTTCGCAAAACTTTCGCCTGAAGCGACTGCTGAAAATGCCTCGGGTGCGAAGCGTTATCTTTGTATTTTCTTCGGCGATATTACTTCGCAAGGCTTTCGCCTGAAGTGGTAATTTAAAGTGCTTCGGGCCCGAAGCTCTTCCACATTATCCTTCTTTCTCTTTGGTGAAGTTATTTTCCTTGGCGTGTTTGGTCGCGAAGCTCTTTCTTCTTCATTTTATAAAAGGGGCGATAAGGAGAGTCAAAATTGCTGTAACTTAAAATAAAAGAAAAAATTTCAACAAGGAAATATTATACAAAATTCTACTATTCTTCTACCCCTTGTATAATGTGACAAAAAGTGTCAACAGTGACTACTTGTTGAGAATATTGGATAAGTTCAAGAGAGGACTTGTGGAAAGATTAGTGTGAGTTTTTGTGGAAGCTTACAAGGCAGATTTGAGATAAGTCTTTGATAAAACTTGAGAGCATATTTTATTGATTGATTTGTTCAAACCTCGAGTGAAGGTTTGGGGCATATATAGTAGAGTTGATTTGAGATTAAGTCAAGCTTTGTGTTAAGGCTTGAGGACATATATTGAGGATAGATTTGTGCTAGACCGAAGGACTGTGTTTAGTGCAGATCAGAGGACAGATATTGAGGATAGATTTGTGCTAGACCGAAGGATTGTATTTAGTATATATTTGAGGATAGAGTTTGGTGCAGATTTGAGGATAGGTTTGTGCCAAACTAGAGATAAATATTGAGCATATTTGTGCTAGAGCAAAGGACTATGTTTAGTGCAAATTTGAAATAGATCTTTGAAGGTGACATAGTATAGAGGATGAAAGTATCCAGTAGATAGAGATCCATTAGCTAGGGTAGTGAGGATAGGTGTCTTTAGTGGATAGAGATCCACTAGCCAGAGTAGTGGGGGCAACAGTTCTTCTAGAATTTCACCAGCTAGAGCTAAGGAGAAAGGATTTCTCCTGTGGATAGAGATCCACGAACTTGATTAGGGGATTGGTATCTCCTTTGGATAGAGGTCCATAATATTGTAATAGGGAAAGGATTCCCAAGAGATTGATTGAGAAAATTTTAGTGAAATATTTTCTCTGTGGAGTAGCCCACATTGGGTGAACCACGTTAAATTGGTGTCTCTATTGTGTGTGGTGATTTATGCATTGTTTTGATTACTGCTGTTGATATTACTATCTATACATTGCATACTATTGATTTGGAAAGAAAAGCAAAAAGTGGTCTTATACTGTTCACCCCCCTCTTAGTATAAGCTTATGTTTTTCAATTGGTATCAGAGTGGGTTCCTTCAAAAGAGTTTAACAAATTGAAGGAAAAGCTTTCAAGAACACAATGGATTCTAAGAATGGGTCCTTAGATAATTCAACACCAGTATTTTATGGAAGCGATTATATATTTTGGATCATGAGAATGAAGATTCACATGATGGCACTTGGCAATGAAATTTGGGAAGCAGTTGAAAATGGATACATACCACCAGTTGATCCACCTATAGATAAGGAAGGTAAGCTTCTACAACATTACAATTCAAAAGTAATGAATGTATTTTTGAGAGGTTTGCATAGAACACAATTCATAAAATTTATGCATTGTAAAGATGCAAAAGGAATTTGGGATAAGTTGCAAAGCATATATGAAGGAGATAAAAGTATCAAAAAGGCAAATATACAAAATCTCAAAGGATAATTTGAAGAATTAAGAATGAAGGATGAGGAAAACATTAGTACTTATCTACTTTGGATAGATGAGGTTGTTAATACCATGCAAGGACTTGGACTTAAGGTTGAAGAATCGAATGTTTGTGATAAGGTATTAAGATCTCTTCCAAAAAGGTTTAGTGAAAATATTTTTGCTATAGAGGAATCAAAAGATGGTGATTCTTTGACAAGAGATATGTTACTTGGTATTCTTACAGCTTTTGAGTTAAGAAAAAAAGAGGAACCTAATCTTCGGAAGGAAGTAACATTCAAAAATACTAAGAAGACAAAGGGTAAAAAGTTAGATTCAAGCAATGAGTCATCCAGTGATGAAGAAGCTAATTATGGTAGAAGGAATAAGGATTCAAGAAGATTGAAATATACAAAATATTTTAGATGTTTCAATTGTGGAAAGTATGGTCACTATGCAACTGATTGTCAAGAAGATAGAAATGACAATGATGAAGAAAAATAGGATCATAAGAACAAGGAATCAAAAAAATATAGGTACCAAAAGAAAGGCAATGATGGACAAAGAAGACAAGGGAAGAAGTTATTTCAAATATAAAAGAGGAGCTACTATGCAGACAAGGCAAGTAAGTACTCAAGTGATAGTGATAATAGTTTCTTAGACAATGATAAAGATGAAGTCCTATTTTTGATTGAAGAAAAAGAAGTTAAGAAAAGGTCACCAATAATTCTCAAGTGTTTTAGATGTGGTAATTTTGGACATCTTGAAGATAGTTGTACAAGGAATGATTTTAGTTTCAGTGATGATGAATATGAGGATGCACTTGAAGGACCAGAAGAGAATATTCTAATGGCACTAGAATAAGAAGGAGGTGATCCTATAGAAGACAAGTCAAAAAAGAATGAAGATGTTCTCAAAGGCAAACAAATAGAGGAAGAATCAGAAAAAGGAGAAGTTTATCTTAAGGGAGAGCTTATTTATGCTCTTAAATCTTTAAGAAGGTAAGAAAAAAAACTCCCTACTTGAGATTTAGTTTCAAGAATGTGATGAAGAGAGAGGAAAGCTTATAGAGGATCTAAATAAGGCAATAGCTAAGACAAAGAAGTTCAAGGATAAGTTAGAAGCAAAGGTCTTAGAATGTGAAAATTTAGAACAAGAAGTAGCCTTACTAAGGGAATAAGTAGATAAGTCTAAGGATAATCTACATAAGTTTATAAAATCTCAAAGAATTTGGATAAGATCATCAAGGCACAAAAGCCTACATCAAGCAAGATAGGTCTTGGTTTTGAATAGGCTCAAAAGAAATAGGAAGAGGAGTCAACCTCAAGTTCTGAAGAAGAAGAAACTTTAGAATAATACAATGTAAGATAAAGTGAGACTTCTGAGGATGAGTTGGACAACAAAAAGTTCAACAAGGAAAGGAACAATGCACAAAGAAGAAACATATGGAACATAAACTAGTACAAAGAAAAAGAGACTAAGAGACCAATGAGTTAAAGGAAAGAAAATTTCAATGGATGATGTTTCTCATGTCACAGATTTGGACACATGGCTTCACAGTGCAGGACACATGAAATATAGGAATATGGGAATTTCAAGAATAGGCAAATTTTCCATGGGTATTACTACTCATGTAATCAGTTTGGTCACAAGGCAATGAATTGCAGGGTTTATAATAGGAATAGATATGGCTTCACTAGGAGAAATCCCAAGACATTTGCACCTCCAAGGAATAATAACATTAAGTGTTGTAAGTGCAATAATGATGGACATACAACAAAGTGGTGTAGAGCAGACATTCCATAATCAAGCATGAATAGGTACAAGAACATGAACAAGAACAAGAATATGGACATGGATAGAAACATGGATAGGAATAGGAACATGGACATGAACAAGAACAATCAAAGGAATTATAAGAATCAGATAAGAAGGAAAGAGGACAAAGGTAAACAATAGTGCTTGCTTGGAGTAGAAATACTCACACCCCAAAATTAGCCACCTCAAGAGGAGGTAGGGGAGGGGCTAAGCTAAGAGACTCATTCTTAGCCCCGAGCCCCAAAGGTGACCCTTTTCCATTGATATCAAAGGGGGAGATATTTGATTAAGCGGGAGAGATTTGGTTTAAGGAGAGAGCATTGAGTTAGGGGGAGCAATTTCCTAGGGGAAGCAGAACAAGAAAAATGTCAAGTTTTGGTAAAACAAATTTGGGTTTCCATCAATGACAAAGAGGGAGATTGTTGGATATTTTGAGCAGATGAGTTTTAATTGATGTCAAGAGTGAGTGGTCATTGATGTCAAATGCTAGTTTCAAAGCACTAGTCGATGATGAGTTTCGATGGGCAACATTAGTTTGAGGTTCTCCAGTTTCAGTTAATCAAGACATGGTTCTAGGAAGTCAGATGTGGTCCAAAGTGAAAAGAAAAAGCCCAAGTGAATAATATTTTTTTTTTTTGAAAAAATTGAAAAAAGCTTGCATTAAAACAAATTACAATTACAAGAGGGAGAAAGGGCATCCCAACCAAGAGCAAAGAGACCAGAAGAACAAAGGGCGCGAAAACGCGACAAGTCGCGAAAACGCGACAAGTCGCGAAAACGCGACAAGTCGCGAAATCGCGACACCAAACCTAACAACCGCCGCGCCACGACAACCGGTCGCGAAAACGCGACATGTCGCGACATCGCGACAAAACAGCGCCGAGGCCACAACACTCAAAAAATGTCACGAAATCGCGACAGCACAGCACCAAAGCACCCAAACGCCAAAAACGTCGCGAAATCGCGACGAGAAAGCCAGAAGGCACCTGCTCCCCAAAATTGTCGCGAAATCGCGACGAGTTCTCCTTTAAACAGCAACTTTGAGAAAGTGTCGCGATATCGCGACGGCTTTTCCTTAAAGCCCCAGTTGGCCGGAAGTGTAGCGAAATCGCGACAAGAATTCCAATGGGCGCCCCTTCCGCAAAAGTGTCACGAAATCGCGACATGTTCTCCCCCATGGTGCCCTTTTCTTAAACTAGTCGCGAAATCGCGACGTTTATCCTTCATGCAGTTTGTTCTCCAGAATTGTCGCGAAATCGCTACAAGTTTGCCCCTTTGCTTCCTTTCCTTAAAAATGTCGCGAAATCGCGACAGGTTATCCTTTGAGAAGCTTTTCACAAAAAATGTCGCGATATCGCGACGGTTTTTCCACTTAACGCAATTTTGCTCAAAGCGTCGCGAAATCGCTACAGGTTTGCCCCTTTGCGTCCTTTCCTCAAAAAAGGCACGAAATCGCGACAAATTTTCCTTTGAGTAGCTTTTCACAAAAATTGTCGCGATATCGCGACGGTTTTTCCCCTTCACGCAATTTTTCTCAAAGCGTCGCGATATCGCGACGCTTTTCCTCCAGCAGCAGAACCAACAAAAAAGGTCGCGACATCGCGACACCTTCTCATCAAAGACCGCGACGACGCAACAAGTCACGAAATCGCTACAATTTTCCTCCCAAGGCCGCGGCAACAAAAAGGGTAGCGAAATCGCTACAGTTGTCCAGGAAAGGTCGCGATAGAGCAACATGTCACGAAATCGCGACGATTTCCAAACAAGGTCGCGACGGCGCAATATGTCGCGATATCGCGACAAAAACTAACCTTAGCCATTTTTGAGCTCATGGATGCAGGGATCGTTCCAGACCACTCCGAATCTCTTCATCTATCATAGGCATATCACTGTGCGGCTGAACACCTACCTCTTTCTCAGCACCCATCTTCGCAAGGAAGTCAGCTACCGTGTTCAGATTTCTACTCACATACACAGGGATAACATCATCTAACTCCCTCCATAACTCCTTGATTTGGGATATCAAAATCCGCAGTCTCCAGGCTTTTAATGAGAAATTCTGCAAGCAATCTAGAGCGCCGATCAGGACTTGAGAATCTGATTCAAGAATTATCCTCCGGTAACCCTGCTTAACAGCCCAGATAGACGCTGACTTAATGGCAAAGGCTTCGGCTTCATTGTTCGTGGCTCTGCCCAATCCCTGCAATTCCCAGTAAAGAACCGCACTCGAGTGATCCCGACAAACAACACCAATTCCTGTGCTGCCCGGGTTGCCTTTTGCAGCCCCATCAGTATTGATCTTGATCCAGCCAACAGGGGGAGGTTTCCAGCATGCTCTGCCTTGCCTCTCATGTCCCTCAACCCCCTCTTCAAGATGCCCAAGAGCAACCTGATTCTCTTCATCAACATAAATAGCAACGAGTTTACGTGACTTTGCTCCAGATGACCCGCCAAACGCCGTCAATCGAGGAGAAAGTGTTTCTAAAGATCCGGGCGTTTCTCTCCAACCAAACTTGCCACCAAATGAAGAGAAAGCCTAACTGCCAGCCAGTTCGGAGAGCTATGGAATTGAACCTGCCCCTTTTCCATTTTTCCCAAATATTGGTACGATTGAAAACACCATTAGCATGGAGTTTAAATTGAGAGAACCAGCGTTCCCAAATCTGATGAGTAAAAGGGCACTCAAAAAACAAATGATCTGCAGTTTCCTCATGTTGGAGGCATAAAGCACATTGAGAGGGGCCATTGAAACCCCTACGTCTGAGATTGTCAAAGGTGAGAAGACCATTATGCATAAGTTGCCAAGCAAAGAAATTCACTTTCGGCCAACCCTTTGAATGCCAAATCCTTCTCCAATGTTGAACCGGAAAAGAGTGTGGGGGAGGCTCAGGGAGGATCTCTTCATATCCAGCCTTAACCGAGTAGACCCCAAGGCTTCCATAGCCCCGGGCTAATTCATCTTCCTCATCCCTCCCCGTGAGGAACCTTTACGACAAGATTTTTTTTGCAGGATGGGCGCCAACTCCGGAGAGACAGTAATTGGCCACTCCTCCCACCGCTTAAACTTTTTAAATTTATACCCCCCCAATTGACTGGTAAGTAGATAATTATCAATATGGATCCAGCCCTGGGCTTCTAAGGCGGTCATGATTGGTTGTAGCTCAGGGAACATGACAATAATGGGCGGATGTTGGTCCCAAGAGTCAGTCCGAAGCGAGCCTTGTCTCCTCTCCCCACTTTCCAGAATAATTGATCTTTGATAATCTGGGACCCAAGCTTGAGAGTCTGCCACACTAAGGATCGAGTACCTTCCAAGGGAAAGCGACCCACCTCATTGGGATGAACATGCCCCAAATATTTACTGGAAAGAATTCTGCTGAAGAGGGAGGTTGGCTGAGAAATCCACCTCCAATACAGTTTTCCAGCCAAAGCTCTGTTATTAAGCATAGAACTTCTCAAGCCCAGCCCTCCTTTGTCCTTAGGCTGGGTAACTTTGTCCCACCCAACCAAGGCCCATCTTTTCTTCCCTTTTGCGCCTTCCCATAAAAATCTTCTAGCCATTTTGTCCAGCTCTTTCCAGATGGTATGAGGGGCAGCCAGTATTGAGAATTTATAGATCGGCAAAGCCTGTATAACCGACTTCAGGAAGGTTAATCTACCCCCGTAGCTTAGCCATTTATGGGCCCAATGATTCATTATGTCTTTGATGCCTGCTAACAGATTCTTCCAGATGTCAATTTTTAACTTTTTGAAATGAAGGGGAACGCCCAGGTAAACAATTGGAAGAGAAGTCCTTGTGAAGCCCAGGATCTCAATAACACGCTCCTGTAGCCGTTGGTCAAGATTGAAAAAGACCACTTTGGACTTCCTGTCATTTAGAACCTGATTTGAAGCCCTTAGGTAGAAATTCAAAGTATCTCTGATTCCTCTAGCTTCCCGAAGAGTGGCCGCACCAACCGAGGCCGGTATCGTCCACAAATTGCAAGTGAGTCAGAGTTTCCTCCCCAACCTTGATACCAGATAGCAGACCTTGTTGCCTTCTCCTCAGAAACAGTCTGCCCAAACCTTCAGCCAAGAGAAGGAAGAGATAGGGAGAACAAGGGTCTCCCTGGCGGAGACCACGAGTGGCACCGAAAGGATGCGAGGGAAGGCCCTTGATGAGAACAGAAAAAGAGGGAGAAGAAACACAACTCATAACCCAATCAATCCATTCCTGAGAAAAGCCAAAGGCAGCCATCATTTTCGACAAGAAGCACCACTCCACCCGGTCATAAGCCTTGGACATATCCAGTTTAATGAACATTCCTTTGTTGCCCGAAGTTTGCATTGAATGGATGGCCTCCTGGGCCAAAACCACCCCATCCAAGATTTGTCTTCCCTCAACAAAGCCCCCTTGTTCAGGAGAAATGATGTTGTGAAGAAGGGGTTTAAGCCTCTCAGCCATTATCTTAGTGATGATTTTGTAAATCACATTGCATAAAGCAATAGGCCTGAAATCAGAGATATGAGTCCCCGCTTCCCCTTTTGGAATTAAAGCTATGAAGGTGTGATTGATCGCCCTGAGCATTCTTCGATTGGATATGGATTCCTCGGTAATGACCGAGAACATCCTCCCCCAAGGTGTCCCGGAAAGCCTAAAAAATTCAATAGGAAAGCCATACGGACCGGGAGATTTTCCGAGTACTCATACCAAAGACCACATTTCTCGGTTCATCCCTTTCAATGGGTCTAAGCGGGGCCCGATTGTCTTCTTCGAGAGATAATAGAAGGAATAACATTAAGAACTTCGTTCCGAGCCTCAACATCTTGCTGCATACTTTCCTTAAAAAGTTTAGAAAAGTAATCGATAGCATGGGAATGCATGCCAGGAAGAGTATCGAAGACATTTCCATGTTCATCTTTGAGAACTTCCATATTGTTCATCTGTCTCCTAGCACAAGCTGACCGATGAAAAAATTTGGTATTTCTGTCCCCCTCTAATAACCAAGTATTCCTAGCCCTCTGTTTCCAGTATATCTCCTCTTGGTTGTCAATGTCCTCAACCGCTTTACGCAGTTCATCATCTTCAAATTTGAGTTGCTCAGTAATTGATCCTTCCCTAAAAAGTTTCTGAACCTCCTCCCATCTAGCCACCAAGGGGGCCCTTTGGGACCCGGAAATCCGACTTGTTTCCTTTCCTCCACTGTTTCAATTGAATTTTGACAAATTGAAGTCTGTTTATGAAATTTGAACATTGCTGTCCCAAAAGGTGGACGGCCTTCTATCCACCATTGAGTAATTTTCTGTCGAAGGTCCTCCTTTTGTAACCAAAAATTCTCAAATTTAAAAGGCCTATGGTGCTGCCCTCTCGAAGTCCCTCCCTCTAGCAAAATGGGAAAATGATCCGAAATAGGGCCCTCCAAAATCTGGAACTTAAAAGTCCATTTAACAAAAGCCTCCTCCGAGACCAAAAAGCGATCTAACTTGACCTTCCTGCTATGTGGCTCCTTTCTCTTGTTTGTCCAAGTGAAAAAAACACTAGGGCCTTGAACGTCCACTAAATGAAAGGCCTGAACTTGGGCAATCAGAAGCCGGTCCCCTGGATCCAAAACAGGGGTGCCACCTTCCTGGTCACGAACAGATAATTTTGCATTAAAATCCCCTGCAATAATCCAGTCATAACACTCCCTGTATGCCCTCATGTTGTGAACAGCGTCCCATTGGAGCCTCTGGCCATCTAGGTCTTGGGCCCCATAAAAGTTGGTGATTAGGACCTGCTCAGAATTGAAGTTATTTCTGAAGAGAGAAGTAAGAACACCCCTGCAAGCTATATGTTCTAAAGCAGTCCAGACCAGAGGGTTCCAAAGGGTAACAATTCCACCTGAAGCTCCTTGGGCAGCCACATCCATATGCCCAGCTCCCCGCGATTTTAGTAGCGAGTTTTACTCATAATATCTAAAGACATTTTGGTCTTCTGAAGAAGCAAAAAGTCTGTTTTACGGTTTTCTAAGAGTCTTTGAACAGCAGATTGATGGGTTCTACTGTTTAAACCCCTAACATTCCAAGATTGAATAATCATTGAAAACCTTGAGAGCAGTAAGAATCAATGGTCCTCACCAATCCTCCATTGATTAGCTTATCTCCTTGCGTTGTTAGTAGTTCCTTATTGGATTTTCTTCCCGCTCCTTGAGAGTTATTGTTTCTAGATCTCTTCTCCACCTGGGTAATCCCTAAAGCAGGCCTTTCTCTATTTTTATCTGCATTTCCCATGGTGACATCTTTGATAGCCGGTTGTCTTGGGGAGTGTATAACCAATGCCCCTGGATTCTCTGATTGCAGATTCTCGGTGGCACGATCCCTGTTCTACTACAGGAGTGAAGGAAGGAGAAACAAGAGGTGGAGTGTTGTCATTCACACCATTCCCATCCACTCCCTCCATAGATTGGTCCTCCTGATCCACTAATGACTTAAAAATTTCATACCGATTGTTTGGCTTGAGCTGCACCTGCTCCTTGCCATTTTTCTTTTTGTTTCTCTTTCGTTTCACCTGTTCAAAGCCATCCTGCTGAGCATCAGGACCTGGAGAATTGCTAGAAGGTTCATTGACCAGACTGGACTTACCCTCTCTAGGGCGGTTTGACATTCCGCTCGGAGCCTCCATTTTTGTGCTCAATATGTTTGGGCAGAACCTTGCCAAATGTCCATGCTTATGGCATACTCGGCACTTGAAAGGTAGGGCCTCATAGTCTAGCTGCTGGATCCAGGGTACTCCTGCTAGCTCAAGTTCCGCCTCAGCTGGTAGAGGCTGACTAATGTCCATCTCTACACATATTCTAGCAAAGACAACAGTATTTCCCTCTATGGTATCTTTGGAGACTCCCAAAAATCTGCCTAGGGAATTACCTATTAGTTCCAACACCTGCTCACCCCAAAACTCCATCGGGAGAGCGTACAGCCGAATCCAGACCGGGACAGCCGTGGGTTCGATGCGGGGGTCGAAACCCACTCTCCAGGGTTGGACAAATAACCTCGCTGGTCCGTGGTTTCTCTTTTCTGATTCAAATGCTCTGTTTCTATCTGCTAAAGAAGAGAAACTAATGATGAAATACCCATTGCTTATAGGCCATAAAGAGTACTCACCGTGTGGCTCCCTATTCTGGCGAACCCAGGTATGCAAAAAATTCAGTGTGGGCCGGATGCCCATGAATTTGCGAGATCAAGTCGTGATTAGCTCGGTAGACGATTGTATCTTCGACCGGCATTGGTTCTATAACAATCTTAGGCCTGGAAGTGGATTGCGGGAGGCATCCATTAACGCGGTGAGCATTTGGGCCATTGCCAACATTCTTGAGTATCGTTTGAAAAGCATTCCGCTGAGCTCCATCAGTGGAAGGCGAGGGATTATCTTTCAACTTCTCAGCATATGAAGTCTTTCTCCCAGCAGGAGAAACTGGAGGAGACCCCATCGGGCCCTCCCGGGACCACGAATGAACCTTCAGACGAATTCAAAATCAACCCCCCAAAGCCCCAGGCAAGATCTTCGGGCCAGAATCCCTCGAGCAACACCAGACGCCGTCACAAAAATTTTCCCGCCAAATCGCCAGAGCCCTCAGAAAACCTTATCTTCCACCCCCAAGTGAATAATATTATAATAATTCTTTTATAATATTTTACAAGGAAGATTAAATTAATTATAAATTAATTAATATAATTTTATTAAATTAATTTACTTAACTTTATGTTATTTAAATTAATTATTAATTAAATTTAATATTAATAATATATTAATTTATGTTAATTTTAAATAACTCTAAGGTGGGTTATTAATTTGAATTTCAAATTCAAATTATATATAGCATTGACGTGGGGAGCAAATTAACCATGTGTGTATAAAAGGGGGATTACCCCACCTTAGCCAAAGTTACCAATGCCTTCAAAATAATTTTGATGCTATGCGAGCTTATGCGAATCGTGCTATGCAAAGAGGATTTTAATTTTTTTAAGTTCTTAGAGCCAAAAGTATTTGACCCACCAAGGAGGAAGCCTTGGTCACTAAGCACTGGTAGCGCAGTTTGCAACCACAACGAAAGCAAGACGTGAGGGCAGCGATTGGCGCAGGTTCAAATCCGTGGGAGGATTGTTTTATTTTGTGCTGAAATCGGTGGTGAAGAAGGTTGAAAGGGAAGGAAGTATTCCTTCCTTCACGTGGGTGCCTATAGCCCACACGGTGGGCACAAAAGCGCTACGACACTTGGTGCTTGGGGAGACAGCGATTCAAATCATTCCAAAACCCTTTTGGGAAGAATACAAAGGTATGCATTAGTTGAGCGCTGAAATTTTTGAAGGAATTAGTTGAGGTATTAAAAAATTAACTTTTGCATTTTTATTTGGCTTGTAAGGTTTTAGGGAGTTATAACGTTGATGCAAAATAAATTTTTGGTGTTATTTTCTTTTGTGTTTGAAAAGGGAAATAAAGGTGTTTTAGGAATATTGTTTGAGGTTTTGTGGTGTTGGATATTATTTTAAGTTGGAGATTATAAGGTGTATCCAAATAATTATTTTTATGTATGATTTGATGGATGTTAATTCCAAGAAGGAGCAATAAGGTGTATTTGAGCTTTGATTATTTTTGTGTCTAAGGAATATTTGAGAAAGTGTTAAGAGTGATATTTTGTCATCTAACTATTGAAATTGGAAATAAGGAAAGTGTGATTGAGACAGGTTTTCTAAGGGCACTTCTACATCAAACAAAAAGGTATGGGCACATCTTCCTAGTGAGTGATTGTTGAATGTTGTGAATGCAAAGTTGGAGTGGAAAGGATTGTTTGGTAAGCATTGTTGAGTGTGTGTTGAATTAATCTTTCAAGGTTTTTGGAATAAAGAGTTGTTGATAAAACCTTGTTTGATAACCATTGTTGTTGAAGTGATTAGTTAAGGAACTTGAACTAGGATTTGCAAATATCAAGAGTATTATTGTTATGTGAGATTATTATTGTTGTTGAAGCAATTGGTTAAGTGAAGAACTTGAACTAGGGTTTGCAAAGATCATGATTATCATTGTTATGTGATATTGGTTGCTAAGCATTGTTGGAAACATTTGAGTGAGTATTCATATGCTTGGCCTAGGGTTTGTAAGCAAGGATTAATTCATTGGGTGATTGGTTGAGTAGAGTTGGTTGAGCTAGTCAAGTGAATGTGTTGATGTGAAAGTTCAAGTTCTATGAAAACAAATTGTTCTATAATTTGAATTGAATTGAGAAAGATATTGAGGGTTGATGAATGTGAAACGTATTGAGTCTCTAACAATTCTCCATATGTTTCTATGATAGAAGAGAAATTAAAAGTGATTGAGAGTTTGTGAGTGTGAAGCATATTGAGTCTCTAAAAATTCTCTATATGTTTCTGTGGTAAAAATAAAGATTGAAAGTGATTGAGCATTGTGGTGAATGTGAAGCATATTGAGTCTCTAACAATTCTCTATATGTTTCTATTAGATTGGACAAGCTCTAGTGAGAACTTGTTGAGAAGATTTGAGGTAAGTCTTTGAGAAGACTTGTGGAAATATTTGTGTGAGATTTTGTGGAAGCTTACAATACAGTTTGAGAACAAATATTGAGAGCAGATTGGATAAGTTCTAGTGAGGACTTATTGAGCAAATTGAGACAAGTCTTGGTGAAGACTTGTTGAGAAGATTGGACAAGTTCAAGAGAGGACTTGTAGACAAATTAGTGTGAGCTTTTGTGGAAGCTTACAAGGCATATTTAAGATAAGTTTTTGAGAAGACTTTAGAGCAAAGTTGATTGATTGATTTGTTCAAACCTTGAGTGAAGCTTTGGGACAGATCTAGCAGAGTTGATTGATTGATTTGTTCAAAACTTGAGTGAAGGTTTGGGGCAGATCTAGCAAAGTTGATTTGAGACTAAGTCAAGATTTATGTTAAGACTTGAGGATAGATTTGCACTAGACTGAAGGACAATGTTTAGTGTAG
The DNA here is from genome assembly GCA_028583015.1 of Wollemia nobilis. Taxonomy (NCBI): domain Eukaryota; kingdom Viridiplantae; phylum Streptophyta; class Pinopsida; order Araucariales; family Araucariaceae; genus Wollemia; species Wollemia nobilis. The sequence continues at coordinate 2,285,559 of JAQPPZ010003648.1, read as the reverse complement.
ATCAGAGGACAGATTTGTTCTAGACCGAAGGATTATGTTTAGTATAGATTTGAGGACAAAGTTTGGTGCAAATTTGAGGACAGGTTTGTGCCAGACCAAAGATAGAGATTGAGCAGATTTGTGCTAGATCGAAGGACTATGTTTAGTGCAAATTTGAGACAGAGCTTTGAAGGTGATAAAGGATAGAGGATGACAGTATCCAGTGTATAGAGATCCATTAGCTAGGGTAGTGAGGATAGGTGTATTCAGTGGATAGAGATCCATTAACTAGAGTAGTGGGGCTGCAGTTCTTCTAGAAGATCACCAATCGGAGCTAAGGAGAAAGAGTTCTCCTATGGATAGAGATACACGAACTTGATTAGGAGATTGGTGTCTCCTTTGGATAGAGGTCCATAAACATTGTAATAGGGAAAGGATTCCCAAGATATTGATTAAAAAAAATTTAGTGAAATATTTTCTCCGTGGAGTAGCCCACATTGGGTGAACCACATTAAATTGGTGTCTCTATTATGTATGGTGATTTGTGCATTGTTTTGATTACTGCTATTGACATTGCTATCTAAACATTACATAATATTGATTGGGAAATAAAAGTAAAAAGTGGTCTTATACTAGTTCACCTCCCTCTCAGTATAAGCTTGTGTTCTTCATACAACTATAACTTTAGGAGAAAATAGGACAGAGTGATACTTGAATTTTAACATCGTTATGCGGGGTTTAGGGGCTGCAAAATAAACCTCATAATACATTTGGAAAACAAAAATGAGGGGAAGGAGAGGGAAAAAATAGGGAACCAGAGGGTATAGCTGATTCAAGGAAAAAAAGGAAAATACTGGAGAGCAAACTGGTATAGAGGAAGTGAAAGTGGAAACACAAAAATATCGAGAAATAGAAGAGGAAGGAAAGAAATCAAGAGGACGAGAGATACGATAGATGATAAAACCATGTATGATATTGTACCTCCATATGTATACTCCATCGAGGTGAATGTTGCATATGTATATTCCATCAAGATGTAGAGGAGATTCCAAGATAGATGGATTGCCATGATATGGACATTCACTAAATCTTTTCTCGTTTCTCCCTATTTTGAGCATGACCAAAAAGCAACTTTCTCCCTATATCTTTATTTTTGTTGCTTCCTATATGTATTCTGAGGCTCATTCTTTCTATGACATCTTCAAATATCTATTTCTAAGTGATAACCTTATTTTATAGTTTATTTGAAAGCGGTTTCTCTTATCAGTTGATGCCATGCTATCATGTTGTAGGGATTGCTTGATGTGTTTGGATCACGACTGATATTTTCCTGTGTATTTTGCACGTGCCCTCTTTTTCCATTTTACAAATTTTATCCTACATAGAATATGACATCCTCCATTTGATATCACCCCTGCCAATTTTATATTTTCTCAAAACTGCTTACTTTCATCTCAAGCTTATTTTAGTTTCGTCCATTGGGCACATAGTCAACAACATTTTCCCAAAAATTTATACCCAAGTTCTAAATAGGTAAGGCACATATCCCACCAAGGAATTACCCTACTTCATTTATTACAATCATACTTCACCCTTTATTTACCTGTCGACTATGTACACAAAAATTGGCATAGTAAAGCCCATGCCTAGCTAAAATTAAAATTTTATAAGTCATCCCCTAACTTGTAATATCCTGACCTTATGGATCTAAACTTGTGCTTTTATTCATACCCTTAATTAGATAATACCCAAAATTTCTTCGTATGGATAGCAATTTTTTTGTCATTATTTGAGTTATGAGCGAGCATCACTGGTGACAATTCCTCATCCTTAGAAGCTTGACACAACATATCTTTGTGAGATTTCTAGGTTGTTACATTTTCCTGTAGATATTTGTACGTATGTAAGTTTAGATATCTTGAGTCTAGATATGGCATGTTCCTCTGGTTGCTTTCGTAGAGCAAAAAATGAGGGATCATCTATTGGTATCTGATGTAGAGACATCATCGTCCTCCACTGATCATGATGCTCAGGATGGCATGGTACCGATATGTCCCTGGATGCAAAATCCACTGATACTTTATCATAATTATCAATTTTTGGAGACCTGAAGGGATGATTGTGCTCGTGTCTTTCTATTATGAAAGGACAAAGATCTTTGCAAAATGTTTTAAACCTGCCTTTTTATTTGATTATTTTAATCAGTTGTCCTTCATCTTTGAGGTAAAATCTTGATTTGTTGAAGTCGTACTCAGAGAGGCAGATGCAAAAAAGGGGAGGAACATCTATCACAATTATATTATGCACTAATGTTAGATCTGGTTGCCCATATAACATCATCACAATGTGTCTCACAATACCTACAACCTCGACACTCTTCCCTTTAAAGTTAAGTCATTGGGCTCGTACTTTTTCTATAGCTAAATTCAAAGTTTTGCAGATGGTCAGAGGTATTATTGATACTTCAACATCTGTTTTGATTATACAATTGTGTAAGATACCCTTTTCTACCAAAAATGATAAATAACCTATCCCTTTTTCAGATAAAGGGAGATTTTCTTCAATTCTAAAAGAGGTGTTAACCAAATTAGTTTTTGGTCTTACTAGAAAATCTTCCCCCAAACTTTGTGTAGATGGCGAAGGGAATTTGAGTAGATTTTGAAGGAGTCCCATATTTTATTTTCTTTCCTCTAGTGTTAGAGCTGGGAAAGACAATTCTCTACAAGCTCTTATCAATTTTTTATTCCAAACACCTACTGGTAGAATTTTTTTTTGAACCGAGGGTGTTCGAGGATTGACAATATTTTTCATCCTGTAGCTGATATCTCGATCTTGATGTGAATTCCTTACTTTCTCTTTAGGTGGTGGGAATTATTTTTGAACAAAACTGATTACTTTAATTCGTATTAAAGCCAAGTTTTGATCAAATTTATCATTACCATGGTTTTGAGAATCTATCCTATTTGGTGGATCCAAATTTTGATATCCATTTCGCTCAAAGGAATAATGTTCTCTTGAATCAATCTCCATATCTATTAGATAATAATTTTTGTAGTGTTTAGGAATACAATCTTCTTTTCCTTTTAGGTCTGATACCGTACTTAGCTCCTCATTGAATCTATCACTGAGGGTAGAAAAACTATTTCTAGGTGGAAGCTTGCCTACTGTGATTAATATATTTTTAGCTCTAATAGCTTCTTTGAAAATCTAAGGGAACCTCTTCTCTTTGGATTGTTGGATCAGAATACTCAGATCAGGATAAAGGGTATGGATGTAATAGAGATATGCTTGTGATTGTGAAGGTCAATATTCCTGGGGAATTCTTTCCCATGTTCTCCTGAAATGGATGTTAAAATCAGGTAGACTTTCCTAAATATCTCTCTTCATAAATGAAAAATGAGTAAGTAATAAGAAGGGGTCTCTAGGATCATCGAATTCATCAATGAAAGCTTTAGTTAATTCTGCCCAACTACTGATACTTTTACTTTCTAATGACTTATACCACAATAGTACCTTCCCTTTGAAAGATAAAATTAGCAACCTAATCATAATATCTTCCTCCACAATGTTGTAGATTGAGGACAACCATGCTATGTCTCGAAAATATTTCTTAGCTGATTTTTCTCTCTTCATAGCTATGTAGATTCTTTAAAGCGATCTTCAAGATTTTATGTAGCATGGGAATATTTAACGATCATGTATCATACCATGGCGGATAATATTGATCGACCATTTGGGCTTAGAAAGTTATACTTAACTCATAAGGAATGAATGAGAACTTATGATAGGTGTTCTGCTTTCTATTTGATAGAATTGCCATATTTTATTCCATTGGATCAAGATAGTTATATTTTAACCTTATCGGGTGATATTTTATTGAAGTCCAAACCATCGATATCATATGATTTTTAAAAGGCACGGGTTGCTAAACCGACCCCTTTTCAAGCAGAGTCGCCAGGTAGATATGAATTTCTTTGAAAAACCAAGGGTCACCACTTCCCTGATATTCTAATGTTCTGTGGACAGGTCCCACTAGGTGTGCCAAAAAATATTATAGCATAGTTTATCATATATCTCTTGATAGAATTGTGATTATCATCTCTTGAGATTTGAAGGTGAGCACCCATTGATCACAACCTAGACTAAACATTGGAAGAACCAAACTGCCTTGGTTCAACCTCTAGAGTAGGTTGGCTCCTTAACAACTTAATGAGTGTTGAATCTATTTATATTAATTGTAATAAAGTTTAAGGATATAAATGATAGGGTTAGAAGGAATGGATTTAAGTTGGTCGGGTGAAGCTAACATCATAGATAGCCACACAATATCCTTTAACAAATGATTTTAGAAAAGCGACCTAAAGGATTAAAAAAATTCAAAAATTATGCAGTTAAGTTATTGAAATGGTATTTTGCACGTTCATAGAATTATTCCAAATATATATAAGTATTGATTATCCAATTTAAACAGAATAAGATCAATACCCTGATTTGATAGAAATAGAATTATCGATAAACATGTATACATAAATAATTAACTCAGTCTACTCTAAGTTAGCCTTTCAATTTAACATAATAGACTAACCATAGTAATGAGAGGATATAATATCAAGTCCACCATTCAATACAAACATAAATTCAAGGTAAACATCCCTTGTAATGCTTTATTCATCAATTTACAAAGATCTACATAGTGGCACAAGCAAACACTCCAGAGTCGACCTTTTGGAAGGAGGTAACTTCCAATATTTATACGATTTACAATAGTAAGTATACTCTCAAGCATTACAGGGAGGTTCAATTTTCCTATGGTTTCTTTAACCACTTGTCGTTCATGATGCCCATCAACTATGACCTTTTGGTTCTATTGTAATGACCCTCTGGTTGAGTTCATCATCATCATTGGTGGTTCTTGGGATCAATTCTTATTCGTCGATATTTCAACTGAATTTGGTTTAGTAGGATGATTCTAGAAGGTTTTGAGCTATAACTACTTTCTATTTTGGTTTCTTTGGCATCAGATTCAACTTTTCTCTATTTCTTGGATTACGGGCACAAAATTTCACTAAAAATCCTTGAAGGAGGTAGAAGTTTAATTATAGCCATAGATCTGCCCATCGGACAACTAGAGTACTGATTTCTTGTTTGCATGATGGAAATGAAAGAGGAAAAGTGCAATTTTCATTCTTCTATCTTCTCACCTTTTGTCAGCTCTTCTCAACTTTGGCCTTTCCTTAACGCTTCTCAACCTTGACCTTTTCTCAGTGCTTCTCAACTTTGACCTTTTCTCAGTTATTCTTATCTTTGGAATTTTCTCAACTCTTTATGGTTTGCATGGCTTACGTGAATATGGCCAAGAAAAGCAACTTCTATGACTTATTTATTCTCCTTTCTTTTTAGCACTTCTTAGTTTCGAGCTCTTTTCAACATTTTTTGGCTATGCACCTGGTATAAAGAAGGTTGAGAAGCATGATTTTTTTGGACTTCTTTATTCTCTCTCGATTTTAGCACTTCTTAGTTTCAGGCTCTTTTCAGTATTTTATTGCACACTTGGTACAAAGAGGGTTAAGAAGTGTGAATTTTATGGACTTCTTTATTCTCGCTCAATTTTAGCGCTTTCTCGCTTTTCTTCTTCGTACAACACTTTTCAGTTTCGTACTATTATTTTCTCTTTTGCATGGTAAATACAAATGAAATTGAGAAGCATACCCTTTGCCAACCTTCTCACTTTTTATCCCTTTTTGGTGCTTCTCAGCTTTGGGCAATTTGCAACGCATTTGTGTCTTCCTTACATACTTAGCCAAATTTGCAAAATTTTGGCCTAAGTATGAATGTACCCTTTTTTTAGCCTACACTATGTAGACTACATAGGTGATGTCAGTGATCTCTTTATACCTCTCAATGGAGTAATATATAGCCATTGTAGGATGTCTCTTGAGTTACTTGACTCTTCCTTTCCTTATACCAAGTCTTGTGTGAAGAACACAAGCTTATACTGAGAGGGAGGTGAACAGTATAAGACCACTTTTTACTTTTATTTTCCAATCAATATTATGAAATGTAAAGATAGCAATATCAATAGCAATAATAAAAGCAATGCATAAATCACCACACACAATAGAGACACAAATTTAACGTGGTTCACCCAATGTGGGCTACTCCATGAAGAAAATATTTCACTAAAATTTTCTCAATCAATATCTTGGGAATCCTTTCCCTATTACAATGTTTATGGACATATATCCAAAGGAGACACCAATCCCCTAATCAAGTTCATGGAAATCTATCCACAGGAGAACTCATTTCTCCTTAGCTCAGACTAGTGATCTTCTAGAAGAACTATTACCCCCACTGCTCTGGCTAATGGATCTCTATCCACTGAACACTCCTATTCTCACTACCCTGGCTAATGGATCTCTATCCACTAGAGACTGTCATCCTCTATACTCTATCATCTTCAAATATCCATCTCAAATTTACACTAAACATAGTCCTTCGATCTAGCACAAATATGCTCAATATCCGTCTTTGGTCTGACACAAACCTATCCTCAAATTTGCACCAAAATCTGTCCTTGAATCTGTACTAAACATAGTCCTTCAATCTAGCACAAATCTATCCTCTGATTTGCACTAAACTCAGTCCTTCGGTCTAGCACAAATCTATCCTAAATATCTATCCTCAAGCCTTAGCATAAAGCTTGATCCAATCACAAATCAACTCTTCTAGATCTGCCCTGAACCTTAATCCAAGGTTTGAACAAATTAATCAATCAACTCTACTCACAATTCTACTTAAAGACTTATCTCAAATCTGCCTTGTAAGCTTCCATAAAAGCTCACACTAATCTGTCCACAAGTTCTCTCTAGAACTTATCCAAATCTGCTCAACAAGTCCTCACTAGAACTTGTCCAAATCTACTCAACAAGTCCTCACTAGAACTTGTTCAAATCTGATCTTAATCTGTATTGTAAGCTTCCATAAAATATCACACAAATCTATCCACAAGTCCTCTCTAGAACTTGTCTAAATCTGCTCAACAAGTCCTCACTAGAACTTGTCCAAATTTGCTCAACAAGTCCTCACTAGAACTTGTTCAAATATGCTCTCAATATGTATTGTAAGCTTCCACAAAAGCTCACACAAATCTGTCCACAAGTCCTCTCTAGAACTTGTCAAAATTTGCTCAACAAGTCCACACTAGAACTTGTCCAATCTCATAGAAACATAAAGAGAATTATTAGAGACTCAATATGCTTCACATTCATAAATGCTCAACCTCTTTCTCAAATCAATTTAGAATATAGAATAATTTGTTTCATAGAACTTGAACTATCACTTCACACATTCACTTGACTAGGCTCAACCAACTCTACTCAACTAATCACTCAATGAAATAATCCTTTCTCACAAACCCTAGTCCAAGCATATGAACACTCACTCAAAATGTTTCCAACAATGCTTATCAACCAATCTCACATAACAATGATACTTATGTTCTTTTCAAACCCTAGTTCAAGTTCTTCACTCAATCATTTACTTCAACAACAATGCTTATAAGTCAAGGTGCATAGCATTCACTTCACAATAGCTCAACAACTCAATAAGGAAACCTAATCAAGTCCTTTTCACTCCAAAGTTGTTTTCTAGAAAACCAACCAATCAACTCAAACAAGGAAGAATATGCCCATACCTTTTTCTTTGATGGAGAATGATCTTCAAAAACCTAGTTCAATTATCACCACTTTCTTTTGCCAAGTACAAAGGGTTAGATGACAAGAATTATCACCCTAACACTTTTCACAATTTACCTCAAACACAAAGATAAATTAAATCCCAAATACACCTTATTGCTCCATCTCAACAATAAATTTCAACATCATAATTTTCATCAAAAATTCCTTTTATAAATTTGTTAAATTCTGGAGATAGTCTTCATGGTTGTTGGCGGTTGAGTTGGGTTGCTCGGCAAATTCTTAATATCTCTGCTCACTTGGACTTCATTTATTTTGTGCATATTCCTCGGGAGTGGAATAGGGTAGCGGATTTGTTAGCTAAATGGGCTTCTAAGTTTCAAGATGGTTGGGATGTTCAAAATTGGTCTCAACTTTCTTCTGATTGCTCTCAATCTCTCTCTTCTTTATTGAGAGCTGATATGTCTGAATAGCTTCTGCTTTTTCTTTGTATCATGAATGTTTTGTTGAGTTAATAAATTTTTACCCTCTTTTACAAAAAAAAAAAATTCCTTTTATAAAATATAACACAATTTCTACTTATAACTCCTTTCTCAATATTGCATTTAAATTGAATAATTCACTTAACACTAAATGCAATAAATTAATTTTCACTTCCCTAAGGTAAAACAACAATTACCCTAGCAACATTTACCATTTACCACTTAGGTAAATAAAAACCTTACTCACACCTTATCTCTCCAACAACCTTAGCATAGGCAATTAATAATAAAAAAATTAAATTATAAAAACCTTGTTCCACTCCGTAATTCGTAGGATTCGACCTTACACCCTATGTTGCAGCAGCGCCTTGGTTGTGGCTTCCACACCGTGTGAGCCAAGCGCTCACCTTGCTCCACTAAAGCGCAATGTGTGCTTTATCTCCTTCACCTTCCTTAGAGCCCTTTGGCTCCTTCTCCAACATGTATCCTGCTTCCACGCAGCGCTTCGAAGGCGCTTCTATTTTTGAATTTGCATGAGCCTTTTTCATCGAGTATTGTGGATGTTAATCGAATTGCATTTCAAATGTTTTGGCTAAGGTATAAATACATTTATGCCTTTGTTCCATGCACGTCGGCGAAGGTAATTTATTGAGGTCGACGCTTATGAATTTTCCTTTAAATATTTAATTTATAAATTATTTAAATTCTTTAGAATTTAAATATTATAAATTAATATTTAAATCTTTTGACTTTAGGGATTAAAGCCTCCTTAGGTTTTACCACTTCGAATAAATAATATTTATTTATAAAATTTAAATTCAATTTGAATTTAAATATTTATAAATTAAATATTAAAACTTCCTTGGGCTTTCTAATTTGAAATTAAAAGCCTCCTTGGGTTTTTATAAAAAACCATTTATTTTTTCATCCATGGTTTTAATAAAAACCCTTCTACTTATGCTTCACATAATATTAAAAATAAATATTATGAAGTTCCTTTGCCATCAACCTTTTGCATTGCTCCTTTTGACCTTTTGGCATCAACGATAGCTTATTCCTTGACATCAATGACAACTTCATGCGTTGACATCAATGATAACTCCATGGAGTCAAAATGTCCAACATTGTGACTCTTGTCTTCTCTACTTGACACTTGTATACAAATGACACTATCTTGTATGCACACTTGGACATGATTCTTCACATAACACTTCCTAATCTAAGAACACATGTGCACACTTACATATGAGACACTTGTGCACATTTACACACATTACACTTGCACACTCATTTACATGACACTTGTGCATTTCCTGCACATTATTACATTACATAAAACATTTACTCACACTCTAATCTAGGACACAACCCTAATATAATATTTACAAGATGTACCAAACAATGTAATATTCTCTAATAGGTAAAGTACTTTTAAAAATGAAACTTTATAAACAATTTGGGATATATCAAAAGATACAATACTTTAGACGATATGGCTATAAAAGAATAGAAGGATATTTAAAGGAAAGAAAAATAATTTAGATGTAATGAAAAGGAAGATTTGTTTAGCCATAGAGGAGTCTAAACTAGCCTTGTCAACTCACCTAATCCCTAATCTATAAGCAAAGAGATTTGATAGATGGAGTCAAGTCATCAAATGGAATTATGATGTTGGGTACAAGAGAAACAAAAAAGGAAAAGAATATAAAGTGGAAACCACCTGATGTGGAGTTGATCAAATTGAATTTTGATAGAGCATCTAAAGAAAATCTAGGACCAGGAGGAGGAGGAATAATAAAAAATAATAGAGGAGATATTTTGTATTGTTATACTTTTAATACCAGATTCAAGAGAAATAATGAAGTTGAAGCTTGGTCAACTTTAGAAGGATTAAACATATGCAAACAAATGAACTGGAATAGAGTATGGATGGAAGGTGATTCACTAATAGTAATAAATGTAATTTTAAGGAAAGTAAAGGCTCCATGGAATATACAAGAGATAATTATGGAAATATAAGACCTTGCTATAGAGTTTGAAGAAATTAGGTTTACACATATATTAAGAAAAGGAAATAAATGTGCAGATAGGCTAGACAATAGAGGGGTTTTAATTGAGGATCATGAAGTTAAATTATCTTTTCCATGGTTAGAGGAAGTAGTACGTTTAGTTGAAGTTGACAATAAAATGTTGACTACTTGAATCAAATAATGTTGACTAGTTGAAGTTTAATGTTTTCCATTGGTAATATTTGTTTTATATTATAAAATTAATGTATTTTTATATAAACTATTTATTGTTATTTTTGTGGTTGCACTTATGCTTGAGAAAGGAAACTAGTAATCCAGATTTATTAAAGCGGACTATGATATGCAATGTTTAAAAAATATTACTCTACTAAGATGCAATGCATAAAAAATAGAGGTGGAGTTTTGGTATTGTGAAGGTTGTTGTGGGAAAATATCAATAAGAAGGATGTTGAATTATGGAATATATATATTCACACAGAAAATTGAAGATCTAGAAAATAAAATTCAAGTATTCAAACCTTATATGAAAAATGATGTAGGTATCTAGCTATAGAAACTCAATTAAGATGAGAATTGAATTTATTTTTAAACCCTCAAAATATAAAGGAGAGAGTTATGATTTATAAAAGGTGGGGGACCCGAGTACAACCCCTTGTTATCCATAAAAAAATGATTGTTATAATTATCAAATGACATTAGCTCAACCATATAGGTTCCTCAACTTTGAAAAAGGAGACTAGGGTTCAAATATTGGCAAGCTTGTTGTAATACCACCATGTGGTCATGATGTAATATGGGTGGGGCCCATTTCAATCTCATATAATTGATTCAAAAAAAAATATTTGCTATAGTTAAACAACATGAGCTTAGGTAGTTAAATTCCTTGACTTACACAAGTTCAAATCTTACCAAACAATACATGTATAATTATCAAGATGTTATAATACCACTATGTGATCACAATGTAATATAAATGAAACCTGTTTCATTCCTATATAACCAATTAAAAAATAGTAATTAAAATGGCAATTACAACTTTGCAACTATCATATCAAATGATATTGGTTTAATTGGTTAAATTCCTCAACTTTTGAGAAGAAGACCTAGATTTATATCTTGCCAAGTTGTTATAATACCACTATTCAATTCCATATAATTGATTATAAAACAATTTACAATTATCAATAAAAAAAGAAATGCAGTCATAAAAACCACTTCTATTTTTCATTGTTACTATAGAATGTTGGAGATATTATGTTATTTGGTAGTACTATAAATATTATATTAAGGAGTGTGTTTATATTTTGTCTAATATATGTGTCAATGTGTGAGAAGTGTCCTGTTATGTAATAAAGTATGCAAGTGTGCAAAGTGTGAGAGAGTGTAAAGTGTAAAGTGTCAAGTAAGTCAAGAGTCATAGATATGCAAGTTAAGAGTCGCATAATATGTGGCAAGATGTAAAGTGAAGAGTGGTGAGAGTTTTATCATATGTGAGGAATATGAAAGGATGCATCTTATGAATGTTTTAGGACATAAAAAGTATTGAAGAGTCACATTGTTAAGGTAAATAATGGAGGTAAAACTCCATGAATTGTATTGAGAATCAAGAAAAATCTTGTTGTAATAAAGTATGCAAGTGTGCAAAGTGTGAGAGAGTGTAAAGTGTAAAGTGTCAAGTAAGTCAAGAGTCATAGATATGCAAGTTAAGAGTCGCATAATATGTGGCAAGATGTAAAGTGAAGAGTGGTGAGAGTTTTATCATATGTGAGGAATAGGAAAGGATGCATCTTCTGAATGTTTTAGGACAAAAAAAGTATTGAAGAGTCACCTTGTTAAGGCACATAATGGAGGTAAAACTCCATGAATTTTATTAAGAATCAAGAAAAATCTTGTTGTAATAAAGTATGCAAGTGTGCAAAGTGTGAGAGAGTGTAAAGTGTAAAGTGTCAAGTAAGTCAAGAGCCATAGATATGCAAGTTAAGAGTCACATAATATGTGGCAAGATGTAAAGTGAAGAGTGGTGAGAGTTTTATCATATGTGAGGAATAGGAAAGGATGCATATCCTGAATGTTTTAGGACAAAAAAAGTATTGAAGAGTCACCTTGTTAAGGTACATAATGGAGGTAAAACTCCATGAATTATATTGAGAATCAAGAAAAATCTTGTTGTAATATCTTATGATTTATGAACATATTGTGAGTGATTTTTTATTGTGAAATATTGTTATTATTCTATGAATGTGATTTATGTTATTGGGCGATGTGTTGAATGCTTTAATATTGTGATTAATATTTGATCTTGGATAAAAGACCTGTGAGATAATCTAGGAGAATTCCCAATAGTGGTATCAAATTTGCTCTCTAGCCATTTAAATTTGTGAAGGGTTGAGGTTGCCCAGATTGCATAAAAATCTTGAAGGATTGAGAAGGATATTAAAATATTAAGAAGAAAATTCGGTTGACACTACATTAAGAAGAAAATGTGTGAAGATAGGTTGATTGCACCCAGATATTACAAGTTGGACATTGAGGAAGTGAGGAAGAAAAGAAGAAGAGACTATTAAGAGAATATATGTGTGAAGACCACATTAAAGACTTGAAGAGAGTTCTAGTACATTAAGACAAATATTGAAGTCCATGATAATTAATGTTAATAACATCTAAGGTAGGGGAATATAGAAGTACAAAGTTTGAAGCCCTTGCAAGTTCCTATTCAATAATAGTGAGCATAGTATAAAGCAAAACCAAGGGCAGAAAATTAAAATCACTTGAGTCAGAAGTTACAATCACCAAATAAGAATGGAGAATACAAGAAGAAAAAGAGAAGACAACATGAGATGAAGCCTACCTGGAGTAGAAGAGGAGATGATGCATGTCGTTCACATAATAGAAGACAATGTAAGCCAAAGCCTTCTTGGAGTAGAAGAGGATACAATGTATGATAGAGCTAAAGAATATTGTTAGAGCCATTCATAGAAGAAACCATATGCAATGTTGAAGTTGTTTAGAGAAGCCAAATTACAAGGAAGATGAAGGCATAAGGTGAAATTTGTAACATTTTTTGTAAGTGCACCTTAACAAGATTGATGAATTAGTGTAACAACCCAAAACTACCAACCATTTTTTTTAAAAGAGCACTTATAACACAAAGGCTCTCAAGGGAAAACACCCTTGATATAAATATTTCAACATATAAGGCTTCACCACATTTGAGTTCTAAGTCACTGCAGATGACACTCAATGGGAAGGAGAGACCAACTCCCATAATTTTTGGGGTTTACCTTGCTAAACCTATGTATTTAGAAGGACACCATAAGTGGTCCGCCACCTTTCCTATACCCTTCTCAATATGGGACCATGTGACCATGATGTAGGAATTATACTATAAGGCCCATAACACTTAAAGGGGGATGCCAATTCCCTAACCTGACTCTAGATACTCCTAGATAGGTTATTTAACATAGAGCCTTGGTTCTTAGTTAACATGCCTTCATGGGCTAACTAATATTATTGCCACTTCAAAGAAAATTAACGTGATCTTTGGATCCTAGGCGATCAAGGAGTCACCACTATTGTCTTGTAAATAGGTTTTCCCACACACTTGATCCTTCTCGATCAAGGTGTGACTACTCACAAGTACCTTGGCTATTGTATGCACACAACTCCTTCCAAGTTCATGAGGTCCTAGCTATTACATGCTCACAACTCCTTCTAGGACTCTCAACTACTTGGCTATTGCACTCACGCAACTCCTTCCAGGATTGGATTTTATGGTTAACAAGAGGAAAAAACCCTACCCACCCCAAGGATAGAGAACAACATAATTTACCACAAAGATAAACCAAACATAAAGCATTGCAATAATCATCTCAAATGATAAGCACAAACAAAGGATTCCTCTTATCCATAAACCCAAGCTATGCTATTAACAAAACATGAATCTCAAAAGCTTTTCCATCATCATCTATGCAATAATAAGATAACTTATATCTCTAACAAAAGTATACCTTACAACTAGTTAATGGAATATAAACCAACAAATTCATGAGATTAATCAGAACGCATGAAATGCAACTCCAAATAATCTTACATTGAACAAAAACTAATATTCAAGGTTTAACTTAACCAAATCAACCACCACATTTAAAGCAACATCATACATCAAGATTAAAGCATCTCCTCATTGCATAAAAAGAACATCATAAACCATATTTTGGAAAACAAGAGTCAAGATTACAATACTTTCAAGCAAAACAAGCCTTTGCTTATTTACAATAATATCTTTTTTTTTTTAAGGCTTAAGAACAACTTTCAAGTCTCCATCCAACTAAGTCTCCACCAACTTATTTGATGAAAATAACCACCCACCATTTATGAAGCTTACTTAGGGATTAAAACAACTCTAAATGCAATGCAACTTAATCATATCTTACTCTAATATGCATCAACCATACACATAACAAGCAACCTAAAATAAGAGAACTCCTACATCTCTCAGAAATGATCCCAACATTCATTAATAAAACATCCCATATAAAAACTTGGAGAAGCCCATACTTCTCTTTATAATGATCCTTAATCCACATAGATCTCAAGATACATTTAGATAAATTCCTTCTTACAAGCCAAAATAAACAACTCATATCAAACAAGAGAAGCCCATACTTCTCTTTATATTGATCCTTAATCCACATAGATCTTATAAATCAATATAAATACAAATTCTCTAACATAAACACATAAACAAAACATATGCAAGCATGACATGTCCACACTTCTCTTTATAGTGATCCCTTAACCCGCGTGGATCTTAGGAATCACTATAAATTATTTAGCTTACATAAACATTTAAACAAATCATATCCTCACCATCAAAATATAATAAAGCAATGTCTTAAAAATAAGGGTTCCTTCCTTTAATTACTTTAGCTCATAAAGGAACATAAAAATCTAAGATAAAAAGAATGATGCAACAAAGAACTTTAATTAATTAGCATTAAAAACCAAAAGTAAGACAACGCTAACACCCTAAAACCAAAGCAAAGTCAAAATCCTAAAAAAAAGTATGCAAAAATTGATGCTCAATAATGAAGCTTGAAGTCAAGCAAACCTGCAACGAAAGGGCACAAGAAAAAAATGCACAACTAAGCAGGAAATAAGACACAAGACCCAACTCATCGCAACCAAACCACACAAGAAAAGAAAAACATAATGCCCAACTCTAGGCAACCAAACTATGTAGGGAAGAAAAGCATTGGCCACTTGCAACAGACATCGAGCTCGCTAGTGAACCAATCCCAAATGATGAACTCCAACTCAGATTACCAATTGATTCTTCCTCATCTGATCAAGCAATAGATGACAACAAACTCAAGAGAAAAAAGCGGGGTGAACATCTAAGGCTACCAACTCACATATAGGTGGTATCTTATTTGGTAATAGAAGACCCTACCGGGTATGCAAGCCTCGATAGCAAATTGATATGTACAATACAATACCCAAGAAGGAGGTACTCATAGGAGGATCACCAAAAGGAGACACTACAACTTACATCTAATAAATATTTCTCACAAAATGGGGATAACCCAATGACACCACAAGAATCACATAAAAGCAACAAGGTAATACTCCAAAACAAGGCATAACCAACAATGAATGTGAAAACCACACAAACAGAAAAAAACAACCCAACACAAGCAATAACGAAGATGAAAGCAAAACAATAGAGTTCCAAACTCAAAAATGATGTCTGGACTCCTTAATATCACCTTCGATTCTCCATTGGAATATAGCACTCTTCACGATCTTCCACCCTTCCATTGTCGAGTTCTCCTTCCTTCTATCCTAGCCCCAAAAATTTGTTTGTCATTCTTCTTAAGCATAAGGAGTAAGGAGCTAAGTCATGCATGGAGGTGGATGTATGGTAATGCCCAAGAAGGTATTAACATAAAAGATGTTCACCACCCTGGGCACCATTAGGATGGTGTACCCCTTAATGTGTTAGAAAATGGAATACTTGATTATTGAATGAAAGAGCTTTGCTTAAATAACAAAGATGTACAATTTTATCCATAAAACATAAAAATATTACCAAAAGTGTGGGAGGTCCAGATAGCCACCATTGCGATGCGCATCACCAACAGGAAAAAAAGTGATAAAAAATTGCTTCCACAAAGATTTTCAACGCCCAAAAATTAGGGGCATCTGGTAAGCACCAGTAACATTGTCCTGATCATACTTCATACTTTCAGCAGTTGCCACATTAACAATAGACCCCTCATCGAGTTTTGCAAGCCCATGACAAACATGACAAGCATGTACTAATAACAAAAAAATACGTTAATATGACACCATAATCGTCATAAAAGCACTACCAACAAAATAGGGGTTAGGGTTTGTATATCAAATTTGATATATAATGGATCTGGGCACATAGAGTCTTCACAGACACAACACAAAGACTGTATCCATCTGATTCCAATTTATAAGGGCCACTGTGAATCTCCCTCAGAGAAATAAATCCTCATTAATGCAAGCTCCAACAAGGCACCAACAACAACAACAAACCCACATAAAACTAAAAAAGACCTTCCAAAAACTACAAATTTTTTTTTGTAACCATCTGGTTTCTGATCCATCAAAAGATGGAGAGAATACTCCCTCGGTTTTTAGAAAAAATTAATGGGGAGGAAAAAAATAAAAAATAGGGGGGATTTCCATAAGGGAAATCCCCCCATGAGGAAAAGCTCCTCAGGCTCACAGGGTAGGGAAAGCCTACTCTGATACCATGTTAGAAAATGGAATACTTGATATTATTGAATGAAAGGAGCTTTGCTTAAATAACAAAGATGTACAATCTGATCCATTGGATCATAACTAACTGAGCTAATCTCAGCCACACAGATTATCCTAGTAACAACTTAGGATATAATATATTATTCTAACATAATGAGCTACACTCATGCTCATAATTCAAAAGCTTTGATATACAATAATATAGTTTTATCAAACCAATCAATAAATTGACTTTAATAAATTATTCTTAAACTATTAAGTTATTTAATACTTTACTTAATCTAAAGCATTAAATCTAACTTACAAGCAAAAAATATAATTCTAATCAAAGGAAGATAAACAAAGCTTAGAAAAGCTTAAGTATAATACAACCAAACATAAATATGCACCCATCAATGCTCCACACCATTATTTTATCCTCAAATAGACGATATCTTGTAAAGTAGACTAATGCTATCGTCGACCAATTTTAAGGAGGCTCATTGCAAGCAACTTCTTGGCCCAAGGGTGTGAATTATAGAGAACAAAAAAATGCAATGCACCTACATGAGTAATTTTCCTTGTTACCTTAAGTTGTTTGATGAGCAAGCCATCATCATCATTTTCTTAGGTATACTTCATGGTAGGTGGTTTTCCCATAGCCTCACTAAGGAGAAGGTATCTGATCCTACACCCATACATAAATCAAGATTACCATGTTCCACATTTTAAATAAATCAATCATTCTATTATTTAATCATCATGAAAGAAACTATGCCATCATATAAACACATCCAAAACATAGTTTATTTTTCACAAAAGTTATGCCAAGGACGGGTGTTACAATTAGCTCTAAAAACTGATGAAGGATGTTACCTACGTTTTGACATGATTCAGTCCTAAAATGACATCTAACCAAGCATAATAAAATTTATTTCTTTTTTAACTTTAGTAATATTGGAGATATAAGGTGAAAGTTATAAAGTATTTTTGCTATGAATTATAATGTTTGGAGACATAAAGAGATAAATTATTATATTTGTAGAAATGAATTAAAGAAAGGGAGATATAATAAGACAAAATTAATTTGGAGAGATACGAAGTGAATTAAATGAATGAATGATTGAATGATGAATTATTGTTTGATTGCTTAAAGAAATTTGAAAGATTGTGAATTTGTGAATTTTGTGAATTTGGGAGATAAAACGAGTGAATTAGAAATTTGAAGATTTTATTAATGATTGAAGATTGTTTATAAAATTGAATGTGAAAATTTGGGAGACATAAGTAGAAATTAAAAATTGAAATAAAAATTAAATTTGGGAGATATAAATAAATAAAAAATTCTAGTTATAACCATTAGTGAGTATGTTGATTATAGCTCCACCTCAAATGAACCATGACTTCTTTATGCACTAGTGAGAAGTAGGGTGGAGGATACACACTGATCATAAGCTTCGGGAGATACACAATTTTTTGTGTGTTTTATTTTATTTCATTGGTAAGAAGTACAAAATTGTGAAAATATTTAAATTAATGATATAGCTTATGAATGCACAAGCTTAGGGAAGAGCATGGAAGTGAAGAGTGAGCAACAAATCAAATTGGTGGAAGAAATTTTGTTGGGAGAGTGGTTAAAGAATTTTTTGATATTAAATTTTGAGGATTTGTTGACTTAATTGGAACCCATCATATTCAAAGCTGAGAGTTACGATCCTATGAAGTCAGTCGTATAGGACAAGGATAGTGATAATTTTTTCAAATCATAAAAATAAAATTATGGATAACTTAGTCATTTTAGGGAAGCAAATCAATTGTCGTTTAATTTGTTTTTGAATAAAAGCTACAAAATTATTTGTTCATAGCAAGGAATAGAGGAGAATTTTTTTTAAACCCCAAAATTTTCCCCAAAACCATTGCTTCTTTAGAAATTTCTTTTGGGTTGAGATCATGGAGTTACCAATTTCATTGGAAATGATGACGTTGATACTTGAGTTTAGTGGAAGAAGTTTAGATCTCTATATTTTGGTGACTATTTTTGGAAAATCCAACTTTAGAAAATATTAAGAGAGAAAACATATGTTTGGTGGGAAAGTTTTGATAAAGAAATAAATTATAAGTACACTTGGATGAAATAGAGCATGTATTCTTGAGTCAGTGGGACCCATATAAAAATATGGTTAGTTTGAAAGTCACCATCAAAGGATATGAAGAGGAAATAAAAAGGCTTCAAAGGGAACTAAAAGAAATGAATAAATATAATACAATAGAAGGAAAAAATATAGATGATAATGTGCACGTTCATGGATGCATTCAAAAGAAAAAGTTTAAGAAGTAAGGATCTAAGGAGAAGCAAGAAGCAGTTATAGCAGGGGAACAAGTTGAAGGACCAACAAAAGACTCAAAAGTTGAATTTACAGTAGCAGCAGTAATAGAGTCCATGGAAGAGACAACAACAAAGTCTATGAAAGTCATGTTAGAAGTGTATAAGGACACACCAAAAGAAGGGCATAAGAGAGAAGATTGTGAAGAAGAATTTAAAATAAAGAAACAAATTGCTAAAGAATCAAAGAAAACAAAACACAAAAGAGATAGAGTATTGATCTTTTAAATTACAATTTTCTTGGACAGGAGAACAATGAAGGAGAGTGAAGGAGGATCCATCGAGAGGATTCATGCGGTAGAATGCAGGAAAGGATCCATACCGTCGACAAGAGGCAGGAATATCAACGAGGCAAATAGAGGCCAGAGGGGATCCAGCGGGGATGAATCAGTGCACCCAGCAGTAGAAGGTCAACAGGACGGATCGGAGAAGAAAGACAAGGACCCCCTAGACAAAGGAGGCCAAAGGGGGGCCCCCAACCCTAATGCAAGAGGATCCTATGCCCACATGGTGGCGAGCCATGCAACCCCAGACAACTACTTTACCCAGGAACTATTTCCATCTGGCGAGGATTTGGACATCCCCGGTGAGGTCCTGAATAGTTTTTTGGAATTCAAAAAGTTTACCCTAATTGGCAAGTTCATAGGAGGATGCCCAGACATGGAATCCATCCACAAATGGGCTCTCTCCAAGTGGCGAATCTCTAGAAACATGGATATTTTGACACTAACCTAGGGTTTCTTTGCCATCATCCTGAACAACCGGGAGGATTACTGCAAAATCCTGGCAGGAGGACCATGGTTCCTGAGGCGCAGGAGCCTCTTTCTTTGAAAGTGGGGAAAAAAATTCAACCCGGATACCCAAAACATCAACATTGCTTTGATTTGGGTAAGGCTTCCCAGCCTTCCTCTTCACTGCTGGCATGAAAATGTTATCAAAGGGATAGCACGGTCCATTGGAGAATTGGTCTCCATTGATCCCCTCACTAAAGCACGGTCCATAATGACCCATACTCTATTCTGTGTGCTAGCAGACCTGGACTTTGAGCTCCCCTCCTTCATCAAACTATGGTCAGGATCAACCTTCATCAAGAGATAGGCCATCGAGTATGAGAACAGACCCACATTTTGTTCTCACTGTCGCACTCAAGGGCACCTCCAGACTCAGTGTCCAGCTGCCAGGGGTCAACAAGCAGAGGATCTGACCAAAGGATCCACATACCCGTGATACTCATAGCTGGCGACAAAGGAGAAACATAAGAGGAATCCCCCTCCCATTGACCAACTCCCGATGAAGCCCAAACCTGACTCGGGCAGACAGTAAGCTCAAGAGGAGGAACAAGACATGTCTGTTAAGCAACCGAAGCAAGGAGGAATCTCCATTTAGGAAAATGAGAACCAAGAGGCGGGTTCAAGCCTTCCACCCCAAGATGAAGCAAAGGAACCGAATTCCCAGGTACAAATTTTTCCCGTTACTAACTCCCCACAAAGAAAGATTATTTACTAGGCAATAAGAAAACCTCACCCCATCCAAAAAAGGGGGAGTTTACTTCTCATCATCATGAAAAAAGGGGATCCTACCTATCAGGAAGGGTCATCCCTAGGAACACCAGAAGCAGGAAATAATCGGTGGATTTTGGCAATGAGAGGAAAAGAGGAAAACCTCTTGACAAAGATCAGAGAGACAAAGAAACAACAAAGGATGTGGTGAATGGGACCCAACTGTTGCTATTTTTGGATGATTCGGACACTCAGTGGGATGAAGCACAAGGAACCAAACCCCCCTTCCAGATGGTGAAGGGAGGCAAGAAAACCTCCAAATCATCAAGATGAAGGTTCTCTCATGGAATGTGAGAGGACTAACCGGAGGAGCCAAGCAGAGGATGGCTGCGAACCTTTGAAAATGATCAAATCCCTCTATCCTTATCCTCCAAGAGACCAAGGTTGATGTGGTCTCTACTAAAAAGTAGCAAAAGCTATTTGGGCCAAAGCAGAGCTCCTATTCAGTCCAACTCAAGGATCTTTAGGTGGGCTCATGGTCTTATGGGACCCGACCCTTATAGAAGGAAGTCTGCTTTCTTCATCCAGTAGGATTCTCAATATCCTCTTTCATTCTCAGACAAGAAATCGATCGTGGATCCTGTCCAACATCTACATCCCCAACTCAGTCATTAAGAGGGTGGAGATGTGGAAGACCATCACCTAGATGTGAAGGAATTTCAATGCCCTCCCCTGGATAATAGGGGGGGACTTCAATTGCCCTTTACATCCTTCCAAAAAAAGGGAGGATCTGATATTGGTTCCAAAAGCATAGAAGACTTCAGATATTTTGTCGACACCAATGAGCTAGTTGACATAGAGCTCAAAGGTTCCTCTTTTACCTAGAGCAACAGGAGAATAGGGAGTGGGCTTATCCAGGTCAAGCTAGATAGGTTCCTTATCTCCTAGGAGGCTATTCCCTTCTTGGGGGATGCGACCCTCCTAGCTCTTCCTAGGATCGGATCAGACCACAACCCCATCCTTCTTGAATCGGGTGAAGGGCCTAGTTTCAAAACACCCTTTAGGTTCGAATCCATGTGGACCCATCATAAAGATTTCAGAGCACATGTAGCGGGATGGTGGAAGTAGGAGGTAAAAGGATCCGCCTCAAAATGCCTAGCCCTAAAGCTTAAATCTATCTAAGAAAACCTCAATATCTGGAATAAGGTCTTCGACAACATCTTCGAATCCAAGAAAACCATATCTGGAAGCCTCAAAAACTTGGAAATAAGGTTGGAGGCATGTGTATTCAGCGAATCTGACAGAAACAAAGAGAGAATCCTCCTGGCAAACTTTCACACTATCCTGGCCAGGGAAGAGACCTTCTAGAGACAGAAATCTAAAGATCTATGGCTGAAGGAAGGAGACTCAAACACCAGGTTTTTTCATGCTTCTACCCTCTGGAATAGAGGTTCCAACAAAATCAAGAAAATTTGGCGAAGTGATGGTACGACTACCAAGGACATTGTTGAGATAAGAACTGAAGCGGTGGTCTTCTTTCAGGATTTGCTGGGATCCTCCCTTAAAAGTGACTTATAGGACCAAAGAGATATTTTGGTGAAAATCCCCTCTCTGGTACCCCAGGAGGCTAGCCTCAGGCTCCTGGATCCTTTTTCTTCTTTCAAGATCAAGGAGGCCTTGTTTTCTATACAACCTGACAAAACCCTAGGTCCAGATGGGTTTCCTCCTCGCTTTTTCCAGACCATGTGGGAGGTTGTGGGGAATGATGTTTATGATGCCATTCATGAGATCCAAGCCTCTGGATCCATCCACCCCAGTCTGAATGCCACCTTCTTAGCTCTTATTATGAAAACCTCTGCATGCAGGACCTTCTTGGACTATAGACCCATTAGCCTTTGCAATGTTTTCTACAAGATCTTGACCAAAGTCTTAGCTAACAGGATGAAGCCCATCTTGCCCTTGCTCATTGACCCTTTCCAAGGCAGCTCTATGAAAGGAAGAAACATCCTTGATGGTGTCATTTCTATCCATGAGACTCTCCACTCTACTTCCTTGTCTAATAAGGCTACCGTCTTTCTCAAGCTTGACATGAATAAAGCATTCGATAGGGTGGATAGGGGTTTCCTCTGTGCTGTTCTCCTAAATTTTTGTTTCCCTCCCTCTTGGATAGACCTAGTCCAAAGCTTCATATCCACCCCTTCTTTGTCCTAATCAATGGGTCCCCTGTAGGCTACTTTTAGAGTGCCAGAGGGCTCAGGCAAGGAGACCCCCTGTCCCCCATTCTCTTAATAATACTGGCAGAGGTTCTGGACAGAACCCTCAAGGAGAGACTCCAGATATGGAGGATTTTAGGTATCATCCCCACATCTGGAGTGGAAGCAGCCACCCACCAATAGTTTGTGGATGACACCCTCTTATCTACTATCGCCTCTCTAGCCCAGGCTAGACACATCAAGAGGATCCTCTCCCTTTACGAGTGAGCTATAGGCCAAAAAGTAAACTACACCAAGAGCAAGCTTTTCTTCTTGAATACTCCCCAAGGGCAGCAGATCCGCATTACCAGAATCTTTGGATTCACGATCAAATCCCTCCCTACCATCTACCTTGGGCTCCCCCTCTTCTACAATGGCAGGGCCAAGGACAACATGTGGAATATGGTGGTGGACCGAATTCATAGGAAGCTGGCCTCTTGGAAAGGCAAGTTTTTGTCCCAGGAAAGCAAGGCTACCCTCACCAAAGCTTGCCTCCAAGGGATCCTGACCTACTTCATGTCAGTATTCAAGCTCCCAATGTCTGTCCACCGCAAGATCGAACAGATTCAGAGGAACTTTCTATGGTCTGGGAACAAAGATAAATCTAGGATCCTGTTGAGTGGTGTTTTAACCCGATTGTGAAAACACACTCTCCTGTAGGATCCGAGTCCTAAATCCTCTGCTTGCAAAGAAAAACGATTTCTCCAAGGTTCTTATTATGCTAATTATTGATTATCAAGGATGTTGTTTAAAATGAAATGCTAAGAACACCTTAGGGTTTGCAAGTGGATGTTAACAAGGGGCACTGTGGTTTATTTAATTACGAAAGTGCAATGGACTCTAAAATGAATAAAATCTGTTTTAATCTTTAATTCTGATGGATTTTTAGTGATTTATTCAAACACAGTAATTAAACTGCTGAAAATAAAATATGGGTTTGAAAAGCAAAGACAAAAGTAAACAAAAGTAACAATAAGAATAGATTACAGTCAGAAATCTGTCATTAATCTGATGAAACCGAAGATACTGAGGCTTTCTACATACAACCTAACCTAATGAACCTGCACTTTCACACAATCCAAATAGGCTAGGTGCGGGTCTCGAGGGTTTCTACTATAATTCCAGATTCGAGGCATTCGCATGAAGCAACCAAGAGATCTTGCATTAAACTTCACCTAGAAACCTAAGAAATCTGGAAAGGAAAGATAGACATTAAATCATGCATCTCCTTCTTTCTCATCCAAAAGATGCCAACTCTCTGTATTTTGTATTAAAGAATATTTCGATTACATTCAAAAATGTTCCAGGTATAAAATTCCAGAACAAAAAGAAGGAAATTGCCCAAGTACAAGCCCAGAATAGCACGAAGCTCTTGTCTCTGCAACTCTGTATTCGGCAATTTCCAACCCCCTCTTCGATTTGCAATTCTGGTTTTATAATGTTTGACGCGGCTCTTCGATCTTCTCTCGTCGCTTCATTTCACCTTCCCGCGCGTGACCCCTCAAATTCTTGCTTTTCTCGCTTTTGATTCACGCTCAAATTTAAAACGCTCGAAATCCACCTCTGCATGTAACGCCTCTGCAAGTTTGACACCTGTGCGCCACGTGTCACGCCTTTCCTACGTCCGTGTAACGCTTTCTGCAAAAAAAACCGACAAAGCGCAAGTCCGCCTGTTCACCTTCTTAGCCGCGATATGGCGACATGTCGCGAAATCGCGACATGTCGCGATATCGCTACATGCTTCCCGGCCGTACGCCTTCAGCAGCTCCCCGTAGCGATGTCGCGACCATTTTTCATTTGTATACCTCCGGCCGCTTCTCGTAGCGATATCGCTACCCTTTTAAAGCTTTGGGCCTTCTTCTTCGAATGGTAGCGATATCGCTACCACTTTGTAACCTTGAGCCTTCTTCCCAAAATGTGGTAGCGATATCGCTACCTTCGACTTCGTCGGGCTCTTTTGAGAATTTTGCAGCGATTCGCTACCTTTTGGATTTGAGTCTTTGTCGTCAAGAAATGATAGCGATTCGCTACCATTTGGCTTTGAGCCTTTGTCTTCAAGAAATGGTAGCGATATCGCTACCATTTGGCTTTGAGCCTTGTCTTCATGAAATGGCAGCGATATCGCTACCATTTGGCTTGAGCTTTGTCTTAGAAATGGCAGCGATATCGCTACCATTTGGCTTTGAGCCTTGTTTCAAGAAATGGTAGCGATATCGCTACCATTTGGCTTTGAGCCTTTGTCTTCAAGAAATGGTAGCGAATTGCTACCATTTTGAAACTCGTGTATCATCTCTAAAATTGTAGCGATATCGCTACCCTCTAACCTCGTCGGGCTCTTTTGAGAATTTTGTAGCGAAATCGCTACCTATTGACTCTTTCCCCCATCTTTCAAACCCCTGCGATTTCCTGCATCTTTTATGACTTGCTAGAATCCGTCGCGATTTCGACACCTTTTTTTCTCCGTCGGTGACATCTTTCCTTCTGCACTCGTCCGATTTGTGACATCTTTTTTGTCGACACGTCGCGATATCGCTACCTTTTTATCTTCCGTACGCCTTGGCAAAACCTGTCGTGATATCGCGACTTTTTCCCCTCACTTCATCACTTTCGATATCGCTACCTTTTTCTTTCGTACGCCTCCTCAAACACGTCACGAAATCGCGACCATTTTTTGTCTACGCCTTGCAAACTCGCGATATCGCGACCTTTTTCGATCGTCGTTCCAAAACACGTCGCGATAATCGCGACCATTTTCTCCGTCCGTACACCTTTGCCAAAACACGTCGCGAAATCGCGACACATTTCATCACCCGTACGCTTCGGCAAAACACGTCGCGAAATCGTGACCATTCTCATCCTTTTCCAACGGCGTGTCGCGATTTCGCGACATCATTTATTTTCTTCTCAACAGCATGTCACGATTTCGCGACACCTTTTCTTTTCTCCTCAGCGACATGTCGCGATTTCGCGACAACTTTCGATTTTCTTTTCTCTCCTCTTTGGCAGCGATGGAGCTACATGTCGCGATTTCGCGACAACTTTCCTGTTTTCGGCAGCGATGGCGCAACCAGTCACGATTTCGTGACATGTCGCGATTTCGCGACACCTTTCAACACTTAGGCATTTTTTCCTCTTTTCTTCAATTTTAGCATCTGGGTCACCGAGATTCTTCTCTGCAAGCTTGCAAAAAAGGTGGGTCCCCAATTTTGGGGTGTGTTGTGGATCAACCACAACAAATGGCGACTCTACTGTCAAATGCTCTTGAGCATTTTAGTAAGAACCCACCCTGAAACATATCACAAACTCGCAAATACATGTTAGCACATAAGCAAAATAACAAATGCCCAAAGATCGAAGTACATGAATCATCGAGAATCATCAAGTATTAGCTCGGTGTGTGCAATGTGTTTTCATTCCCTATCGTTTGAAATTGATCAACATTCCATTATCGAGTTTTGCATGAATGCATATATGGGATGGTGAATGATTTGTGTACCCTAATGAATGTGCAAGGAGATTTGCTTCCATAAAGGGCATGGTACTTCTTCTAATACTATGTACAAGCATTCAAGATTGCCAAACCCTCTTAGGATCCACTAGTTCATTATCTTATTGTATCCCAAAGTTGGTTATGAGTCCCTACTATCTAGAACCCATGTGCAAGTGAATGTGAAATCAGAACTTTGGGGAATCGGACTCCCAACCAACCGAGATGAGAGTTTAACCTTATCCTTACTATTCTGATTTAGAGTTCATTACCTCACTTTAAGCAAAATAATTAAACCTAGTTATGGAAGAAATGGTCATGCTAGTCTAACCCTCTAGACAATCAGTGGTCTTGTTTTTTTAGGCAAGACATGATGCCATGCATGGGCATATCTAACCCCACAATCCAAAACTTATCTCCATTTCTTTGGACCTTGGGGATGACTACCCATCCCTTGCGAGAGGACAAGTAGTACGATCCTTACAATCCAAAATAAAGATGAGATGGGAAAAATTTATTTATTTATTTATTTCTTGGACCTTGGGGATGACTACCCATCCTGGTTAGGGACAAGTAGTACGATCCTTACAATCCAAACCTTAGATATAAATCATTAATTCTGTTGCTTAAACCTTGGGGATGACTACCCATCCTTTGCAGAGGACAAATAGTACGATCCTTACAATCCAAGACTGATGAGAATGGAAAATATTAATTTTATTACTTAGACCTTGGGGATGACTACCCATCCTTTGCGAGAGGACAAATAGTACGATCCTTACAATCCAAGACTAATTATGAAATGAAAACATAGGAGCTTTGGGGAATCGGATTCTCAACCAACCGAGATGAGAATTTACACCCTATCCTTACTACTCCATGTGGGCTTTAAGTTCTATGGAAGTGGTCAAAACCACTGTTTTTAGGATCATGTTGCATAATAGGATAGACATGAAAACCACTTTCGCTCAACCTTTTCCTCCAAGCTAGGTTTTGATCATTTTGCTCAAGATCCTTTTTAATTTATGAGACGTGCTTGGTTCTAGATATCTCAAGACTCAGTTTCCAACCTTAGGATTCACTTACATTTATGTTATAACATAACCCTAAGAGAATTTGACGTACTTTCATGGCTTGTACATAAGATGCATATGTAACTAAAATGAAATGTATGTGAGGTGAGATGGAATATGAATGCCTTATCTTTGCAAATGAAATGATATGTCATGCAAATCTGATTCTTTCATGTATCACAAAATCAAACAATATAACTTAAAATGTTTTATGTTATTGGTGGAGCCTTTACAAGATAATTCCAATATTTCATATTCTCCTAACCTTAAGCATAAGTTGGCATCTCAATTTATTTCTTTTTTTATTTATTTTTTTTCATCTTTTTATCAAAATTAACAACATGTCAATTGAAATCAAATCCACAACCAAAATCCTAGCTAAGCTAACAATCCTAAATCAAACAAAATCTGAAAATCCTAAACAATGAAACAAGATCTGAAAATCCCACCAAAACCAAAAGAATGATATCAAAGTCTCACAACCTAAGGGCTAAAATAATGTTTTAAAATCTGCCCATTAACCGGCAGCGTGAAATCTTTCCCTTCTAAGGTTTTTAGTCTGAAGGTATTCTTCCCAAGAATCTCTGAAATCTGATATGGGCCTAACCAAAGACAATCAAACTTTTGATGGTTTCCTTTTTCCTCATGTCTTTTGTCCCATAGTAATACTAAATCTGAAATTCTGAATGATTTAACTTTGGCCCTTCTGTCAAACCACCTTTTGACAACTGCCTGGTGTTTATTCATGTGATTCATGGCCTCTTCTCTCTTTTCATCAAGGTGCAACAACTGGCTCAACCTGGCTTCAACTTGATCATCTTGTCCCCAAGTACTCTTGTATGAAATGTAAGGTCTGCAACTTCAAATTTGCTTGGAAATATCGGGTCTTGCCCATAGACCAAATGATAGGGAGTATTCCCTATGGATTCTTTCACTCTGGTCCTATCTGCCCAAAGGGCAAACTTTAGTTAGTCGATGCCAGTCCCGAGGGTTCTTTTCCAACAACTTCTTAATAGTATTCAACAAATTCTTATTTGAAGACTCGGCCAACCCATTTCCTTGAGGATAGTAATTGGATGCAAACTTTAAGCTCACTTTGTTATCATATGCCCAATCTGCAAATTGTGTAGAAATAAAAGCTTTACCATTGTCACTGACAATAGAGTCGGGCATCCCAAATCTTGTTATAATTTGATCCTCAAGAAATTTAATCACAACATCTGTGGTGGCATGTTTAGTAGGAATCGCCTCTGTCCACCTTGTACAATAGTCTGTAGCTGTCAAAATGAATTTGTGAGAATCAGAAGAATTTGGGTTAATAACCCCAATAAAATCTAGTCCCCACTGCGCAAACGGTCTCATTTCGACTACAAGTTGCAACGGCATGGCTGCATTTCTTTCTCTATTTGCAGCCACTTGACAGATGTGACAAGATCGTACATGGGTATGCGCATCCTTGAAAATATGTGGCCAGTAGTATCCTGCTCTCGAGGATTTGATGTGCTGTAGCATTGGCTGCACCATGACCAGTTCCATGCTTCCCGTGAAATTCTTGCAACACCCCGGCGGCTTCTTCTTTGTTCAAGCACCTCAGGTAGATGCCTTCATGATTCTTCCTGTAAAGCACACCAGACTTTATTAGATAGTTAACAGACTTAAGCCTTAAAGCTCTCCTCTGTGTTGAATTCAGATTAGAAGGATACTTACCAGTCAATAAAAAATGCACAATATCAACATACCAGTCGTCCTTAGCCATGTATTCCGTATTTGAGCATTGACTCGTTATTTGCGGATCATTTTCTGCGATCGCCTTTGCCGGTCCTTGTCCTCGAACTAGTTTCATTGGTTGGATTTCGAGATCAAATTCTTGGATGGTCGAAATCCATTTTCCTCTCTTCTCACCTAGTTCATTATGTAAAAACATGGTCTTGACAGCAGAATCGGGCACGATGGCGATAATTCTACTGTGCACGATGTAGTGCCTAAATTTTTTCACAGTTTTAAAAAGTGCGTACATTTGCTTATCAAGGATTGAATACCTTAATTGAGCGTCTTTCAGAGGGGCACTTAAAAATGCAATGGGCTTTTCGGCACTATCCTCACCTTTTTGGGTTAAGACACTCGCAAAGGAGTGTTCTGATGCAAAAGCGTAAATATAAAAAGGCTTGGAGTAATCTGGGCTTATAAGGACAGGGGCTCTGGAAATGGCATCTTTGATATTCTGGAAAGCCACTCTACTTTCCTCGTTCCATTTTACATCCACATCTTTCTTGAGCATTTGGTTCAGAGGTTTGGCTATCTCGGCAAAGCTAGAGATAAACTTCCTCACAAAATTGACTTGCCCAAAGAAAGATCTCAGTTCTTTTTTATTGCTCGGAAGAGGTAGGTTTTGGATAGCTTGTATCCTTTATGGGTCGATGGATATGCCCTCTTTTGAAATGATGTGACCCAACAATTTCCCTTCCGTTACTCCGAAAATGCACTTTTTGGGATTTAAGGAAATTCCATGTTCTCTGCATCTTTGAAGCACTTTCTTCAAATCTTTAACATGATCCTCTCTCTTCTTCGAGAAAATTGGGATATCATCCACATACACGATGATGCATTTGCCTATTAGTCCTTTGAATGCGTAATCCATGGCGCGTTGAAAAGTTGCACCAGCGTTTAACGATCCGAACGACATTCTCTTATATGCAAATGTCCCCCACTTGGTAGTGAAGGCTGTTTTCATCCTGTCATCCGGATGTATAAGAACTTGGTTGTACCCAGAATATCCATCGAGAAAGGACATCATTTCAGATCCATTTACCATTTGCAGAATTTCATCGATTGATGGTAATGGATAATTATCTTTTTGAGAGGCTTTATTAAGATTTCGAAAATCTATGCACAACCTAATCTCTCCACTCTTTTTTCTTACTGGAACGAGGTTGGCCACCCGGGTTGAGTGCCTAACGGGAAAAATGATTTTCGCTTCCAATAATCTTTTAACCTCCTTTTCGATCAAAGGCTCCAATAGCGGGTTAACAACTCGTTGTCTTTGCCTAAAAGGCTTGGAGTCCGGCTTCAAAGGGATGGTATGCGTGATAATGTTCCGGTTTGTAAGTCTTCGACTCATTGTAGTTCCAAGCAATACAATCTATGTAATGCTTCAAAGCCTGTATTATATTGCTCCTTTCTTCCTCTGTACATGCCTTTGCTATGTACACCTCCTTTGGATTGTCTGCACTTCCCAGATTAATTGAATCGCATGCATCTTTGGGGAGCGGGACTCTTTTTCTTTTCTTGTTCTTGCATTCCATGTCGAACATCTTTTCTAATGAAACCACGTCTTTAGGAATTTTGTTGGATTGATACGCAGTTTCACTTTCTTCTGTTTCATCCTGCCACCTTTGTTCCTCATCGATCACTTGATTTTCAAAAATACCCGAGTTTGTGACAAACTTGAAGATGTGCTGTCACACTCAAAAACATGGAAATTCTTCACATTATCAGGTATTGATGGACAAGGAACCAGCTCAATGGAAAACTTTTTACATCTTTTTATATCCACCGGGTTTAACATGCCCGCGGCGATTGCAAGAGAGTCTGCTATTCGATTTCCTCTCCTAGAAATAAGGGCTATGTTGAATGCATCAAACTCCTCCATGAGGTCCATAACCCTAGTCCTATAAAGGCTCAGTCTTTTGTCGCGGCATGTATACTGTCCTTTGATTTGCTTGACAACCAACTCAGAATCTCCCAAAACCTTCAAGCATTTAACATGTTTGCTCAATGCTAGACGTAAACCGTAGATCAATGCTTCGTATTCCGCCACATTGTTTGTGCAAGGAAATTGCGATCTGTAGGCAGCCAATAATGGTTTACCTCCTGGACCAGTGAGCTCGACTCCAGCTCCTGCTCCCTGTCTAGATTTTGATCCATCAAACTTGAGCAACCACGTGTAATCCTTTTCCTCAGAAGAACTACCATGACACACTTCTTCTTTAAGTTCATCAACGACTTTCTCAACATCAAGAGCATAGACCCCTAGGTCTGGCTCAGAAAACTGAACCTCATTCGGCTTGTTAAAATCCGTTATAATCTCCTTAAGCCTCGGTTCATTTTCCACTCTGATTTGGTTAGCAATGCCCTTCCATGGCAGCCACATATGCGAGCAGTCTGTTGCAAAATAGCCATTCAGCGTTTTCATCCAATCTCTCGCAAGTAACATTCCATACCTACTTGGGATGTTAACCACCAAAATGTCTACAACTCTCTTTGGACCCTGGGTTCAGAATTTAATTGAATCTTGACATCATATAAGGTCCCTACTACATTTACCTCTGAACGGTCCAATTGCAAGACCGTGCATTTGGATGAAACCGGTTGTAGACCCAGCATTTGACATATCTCCGTAGGCATGAGGTTGCTCGTGGCTCCTGTGTCTACCAAACAGTTATGCAAGTTCTTACCCGCAATTCTCAAAGTTAATAAGAATGGCGGGACATCCCTTCTCTCCTTTCGCAAAATCGGATGGGATTCAGCTCTTTTTTCCTTCCACATCGGATCGGGTGAGTTCAAAGCTCTTATCAACGCCTCCTTTTGACCGGGCAATTTAGCTGCGTCCAGGAATGAAAGGCTAGATTTGGACTTCTTCATATCCTCCACTACGTCATAATTTGGTTTTTCGAATTTGATTGTCTTCCGGACGTCATTAGACATTTCTCTTCTGAGTGGAGGGGGAGGGTTGTTACTTGCCTTTGTATCCGGAGGAAGAATAGAAGCTGTTTGGAGGTGTTGATGAGGTTTTAGGGGCTTTAGACTTACTCCTCAAATGGTACCCATGAGTCCCCTTTCTGAAATCTCGAAAAGCTTGCACCTCCTGTTCCAAAACTTCGTCTTCTTCCTCCTCGCTCTCACCCTCTTGGTGATATATTGTTTCCATCACCATAATATTTTCATCTTGCCGATACGATGGATCCTCATTTGATACCGGTTCCAAATCATCAACTTGTGCTCGAAGACAATGAGTGTATCTAGCAATCTCAGGACAATTCCTCTCATTGTGTTCTTTTGTGTTATGTAACCTGCACCCTCTTTCCCATGCCAAATCTGAAAGATTCAAAAGAGAATTGGATTGGCTAGGGCCTGCAGAAGCATCTAATTGATTAGCAATGGGAGCAGGAACTCCCCCATTGTTTGGCTTAGTGTTCCAGTGCCTCCCTCTATTGTTAAAATTCTGACTTGGGTGAGGGGCACGGGACTCATGCTTCTGTTGTTGAACCCTGTCATTACTTAGTTTATGCACTAGTTTCTTGAGCTCTTCGACTTTCGAAAAGACATCCTTCGGTGGAACCACATTGTTGTTAACCCCCATTGGATTTGCATAATTGATGGGGTCTTGATTCCACATTTGGGTGGGGTTCTGAGGAATTGGATTCCCATATGGATTGATACCTTGAATTGGGATTGGATTCGGAACAGGGAACTATGGCTTGAGGATTGACTTGACTAGTTTCCTGCGTAGTTGATTGATCGTTCTGCAAAAATGCGAGAACAGGTGGAATGGTTGTGATTGGTTGGATTGGAATGGGTGCATATGCGGGTGCTGGTGGATACGACTGCTGATATGGGAAGGCGTTCATACTTGGCATTTGTGGTGCCATGAGTTGATTTGCTTGGGGAACTTGACCATATGGAGCACCCTGTCCCAACATAGGCATCTGGGTAAACCCGTAGCCTTGCGGTGTCAATTGCTGCTCAATAGTCATGGCTTCATTATAGGCCAAAGCCAGCGTGGTGACCTGAGGATTACGCCTTGCAAACATGGCTGTCATGGGGTCCAATGCCCCAAAATATATCTGCAAAGCTACTGCAGGATCGATGGCAAAATGTCTAATTGCTCTGTTATAGTTCTTTTGGAATCTCTGATTAAACATTCGGATTGGTTCCCCTTGGCCCCGTTTGCATGTAATAAACTGATTGTAAATAGTTGCGGGATCTAAGGGCGACCTAAATTGATTGACAAATGCATTTTCCATTTGTGTCCAAGAGGTGATTGAACCGGTTGGCAAGCATATATACCATTCATATGCTATTGGATCCAAGCTCATGGGGAAAAGTCTGCGAGGCTACATCTTCATGCTGAACTTGCAGCCTAATTAAAACATCTCTATAGGCTTGGATATGTTCTTCTGCTGTTCTTAGGCCATCTGGCTTGTATTTAGGCAAAAATATTTCAATGTTCTTGGGGATTTCATGGATATCCCCAGCAATATTCA
Organism: Wollemia nobilis; assembly: GCA_028583015.1. Taxonomy (NCBI): domain Eukaryota; kingdom Viridiplantae; phylum Streptophyta; class Pinopsida; order Araucariales; family Araucariaceae; genus Wollemia; species Wollemia nobilis. The sequence goes on along the minus strand of JAQPPZ010003648.1, from coordinate 2,251,643 downwards.
AAGGAGTATTGTTAGCTCCATACCAAGGAGCTGCTGGAGCTTGAGCCATTTGACTCAGAATTGATGTAGACAGACCTACAATAGCAGAAGAAATATTACAAACTATAGGCACACTAGGGGCAACGGATATTACTGGCGTAGGTCCACTCGACGTTCCTGGAGAAAACAGGCCTTTTGCTACTGGAGTGCTTACGACTTGCTTGACTTTACCCTTGGGAGTACCATTAAGGTCGTGAAAAATGGTTTCTCCGGTTGTTTGAGACCTGGTCGCAATACGGCGTGGTGGGTCCAACCTGCTGAGGAAACCCTCGGCTAGTTCGAAGAAAACCTGCAACAAACACAAAAACAGTGTTGCAGTTTAGCCGTAAATAATTTTAGAATTAAATCAAAAACAAAATATTCAGATATAAAAATTGAAATAGATAAACCGATTCGGGCCCTCCTTCTAGCGCCAATCTGTTGAGTGGTGTTTTAACCCGATTGTGAAAACACACTCTCCTGTAGGATCCGAGTCCTAAATCCTCTGCTTGCAAAGAAAAACGATTTCTCCAAGGTTCTTATTATGCTAATTATTGATTATCAAGGATGTTGTTTAAAATGAAATGCTAAGAACACCTTAGGGTTTGCAAGTGGATGTTAACAAGGGGCACTGTGGTTTATTTAATTCTGAAAGTGCAATGGACTCTAAAATGAATAAAATCTGTTTTAATCTTTAATTCTGATGGATTTTTAGTGATTTATTCAAACACAGTAATTAAACTGCTGAAAATAAAATATGGGTTTGAAAAGCAAAGACAAAAGTAAACAAAAGTAACAATAAGAATAGATTACAGTCAGAAAGCTGTCATTAATCTGATGAAACCGAAGATACTGAGGCTTTCTACATACAACCTAACCTAATGAACCTGCACTTTCACACAATCCAAATAGGCTAGGTGCGGGTCTCGAGGGTTTCTACTATAATTCCAGATTCGAGGCATTCGCATGAAGCAACCAAGAGATCTTGCATTAAACTTCACCTAGAAACCTAAGAAATCTGGAAAGGAAAGATAGACATTAAATCATGCATGCAGAAGTAACTCCTTCTTTCTCATCCAAAAGATGCCAACTCTCTGTATTTTGTATTAAAGAATATTTCGATTACATTCAAAAATGTTCCAGGTATAAAATTCCAGAACAAAAAGAAGGAAATTGCCCAAGTACGGGCCCAGAATAGCACGAAGCTCTTGTCTCTGCAACTCCGTATTCGGCAATTTCCAACCCCCTTCTTCGATTTGCAATTCTGGTCTTATAATGTTTGATGCGGCTCTTCGATCTTCTCCGTCGCTTCATTTCACCTTCCTGCACGTGACCCCTCAAATTCTTGCTTTTCCCGCTTTGATTCACGCTCAAATTTGAAAACGCTTCAAAATCCACCTCTGCATGTAACGCCCCTGCAAGTTTGACACTCGTGCGCCACGTGTCCTGCTTTTCTTGCGTCCTGTGTAACGCTTACTGCGAAAAAAATGACAAAACTGCAAGTCCGCCTGTTCATCTTCTTAGCCGCGATATGGCGACATGTCGCGAAATCATGACATGTCGCGATATCGCTACATGCTTCCCGGCCGTACGCCTTTAGCAGCTCCCTGTAGCGATGTCGCGACCATTTTTCATTTGTATACCTCCGGCCGCTTCTCGTAGCGATATCGCTACTCTTTTAAAGCTTTGGGCCTTCTTCTTCGAATGGTAGCGATATCGCTACCACTTTGAACCTTGAGTCTTCTTCCCCAAAAATTTGGTAGCGATATCGCTACCTTCCGACTTCGTCGGGCTCTTTTGAGAATTTTGCAACGATTCGCTACCATTTGGCTTTGAGCCTTTGTCTTCAAGAAATGGCAGCGATTCGCTACCTTTTGGCTTCGAGTCTTTGTCTTCAAGAAATGGGGATATCGCTACCATTTGGCTTTAGAGCTTTGTCTTCAAGAAATGGACAAATATCGCTACCATTTGCTACTTTAGAATAGAAAGAGCGATTCGCTACCATTTGGCTTTGAGCCTTTGTCTTCAAGAAATGGCAGCGATTCGCTACCATTTGGCTTTGAGCCTTTGTCTTCAAGAAATGTAGCGAAATCGCTACATTTTGAAACTCTGTGGTATCATCTCTGAAAATTGTAGTGATATCGCTACCCTCTGACCTCGTCGGGCTCTTTTGAGAATTTTGTAGCGAAATCGCTACCTATTGACTCTGTTGCCACCGACACGTCACGATTTCGCTACAAAATTTTGTTCATGCCACCGACCCGTCGTGATTTCGTTGCATCTTTTTATGACTTGCTAGCAATCCGTCACGATTTCGCGACACCTTTTCTCTTTTTGCATGCTCGTCGTGATTTCGCGACATATTTTCCTTTCTGTTGCCAACTCGTCGCGATTTCGCGACATCTTTTCTGTTTTGTTGTCGTTGACCGCGTTGACCACGATTTTCTGACACGTCGCGATTTCGCTACCGTTTTTATCTTCCGTACGCCTTGGCAAAACCTGTCGCGATATCGCGACGTTTTTCCCCTCGCTTCATGCGGCTTCGTCGCGATATCGCTATCGCTTTTCTTTCCGTACGCCTCCCGAAACACGTCGTGAAATCGCGACCATTTTCTGTTCCGCACGCCTTGGCAAAAGTGCGCCGATATCGCGACGCATCTTCTCCGTCCGTCTTGCCAAAACAGTCACGATATCGCGACCATTTTCTCCGTTCGTACACCTTTCCAAAACACGTCGCGAAATCGCGACACATTTCATCACCCGTACGCTTCGGCAAAACACGTCGCGAAATCGCGACCATTCTCATCCTTTTCCAACGGCGTGTCGCGATTTCGCGACATCATTTATTTTCTTCTCAACGAGCATGTCGCGATTTCGCGACACCTTTTCTTTTCTCCTCAGCGACATGTCGCGATTTCGCGACAACTTTCAATTTTCTTTTCTCTCCTCTTTGGCAGCGATGGAGCTACATGTCGCGATTTCGCGACAACTTTCCTGTTTCGGCAGCGATGGCGCAACCAGTCGCGATTTCGCGACATGTCGCGATTTCGCGACACCTTTCAACACTTAGGCATTTTTTCCTCTTTTCTTCAATTTTAGCATCTGGGTCACCGAGATTCTTCTCTGCAAGCCTGCAAAAAGGTGGGTCCCCAATTTTGGGGTGTGTTGTGGATCAACCACAACAGATCCCTTTCATGGTGTGGTGCAAGGTGTGTAAAAGCAAAGACCAAGGTGGGCTTGGGCTAAGGAGAACTAGTCTGATAAACCTAGCCCTCATGGCCAAGCATGCTTGGAGGATCTTGACCAACGAGCCTATGGAGTGGGTCAAAATCATCAAGAAGAAATACCTTGCCAACTGCTCCTTCCTGGATGTTGAGGCTCCATCTTGGGGATCCAATTTCTGGAAAGGAGTCCTCCAAGCCAGACAACTACTCAACAAGGGAGTCCAATGGATTTTAGAATATGGGCAGACAATCAACTTCTAGAAGGATAGATGGACCGAAGAAGATCCTCTATATCAAAAGGCTAAACTTTCCCTCTTCAAATCCTTGGTGGACCCAAAATCCCAGTAGAAGGCAGAAGACTGCATTGTGAGGAAGGATGGTAGCCCTCAGTGGAACATCCTGACCCTCACCGGTCGTGAAGCTAAAGTCTCCTCTCTAGATAAGATCCTCCAGGGCATTACCATCTCGACTTCTAGAAGACCCAACAAGATGATCTAGACGGGCACTGACACTAGTGTCTTCTCGGTTAGGACAACCTACGAGATTCTTTCCAAGGAGGCTAAGGGGGATTTCCCATGGTAGATAGTCTGGTGGAAAGGAGTGATCCCAAAGGTAAATTTCTTTGCTTGGATTGTTTTTTAGAATAAAGCTCTAACCATGGAAAACCTCCATAAAAGAGGGTTTGCCTTCCCCAGTAGGTGTTATTTGTGCATGGTAGATTACAAATCCATAGATCATCTCTTCCTTCACTTTTCGTTCACCACCACAGTGTTCAGTGTGATTCTCTCCTCCTTTCAGGTCCCCTGGAGCCCTCCCAGGACAATCAAGGAAGCCTTTGCTCAATGGCAAAAATCGTTCAAAAATCCTAAGCTCCGATTCCTTTTCAATGCGTCCTTCCATCACATCCTTTGGTAGATTTGGTTGGAGAGGAATGAAAGAGTCTTCGGTAATCCTCCAAGAGACCCCCCTTCCATAGCCTTCAAAGCTCTTGCCTTTGCAGTAGAAAATTCAAAATTCACTCCTAGTCCCCTCCCTAGGATCCGATCGAAGGAAACTATGTTCAAAAGGATGAACCTCAAGGAGGATCTAGACCACCCTAACATATTTTTGCCTAGGCTCAAGGTCAAATGGAGAAACCCCCCGGAGGGTTGGCTTAAGTTGAACTTTGATGGCGCTGCTCGTGGCAACCCGGGGCCAACAACTGAAGGAGGGGTGGTCAGAGATCATAGGGGGAGGATTATCCTCACCTTCTATGAGAACATGGGTATCCAATCTAATCATAGTGTAGAGGCCAAGGGTTTCCTTAGAGGTCTTCAGCTCCTCTCAGAGGATCCTCACCCTTTAGTCATCGAAGGTGACTCTCTGAATATCATAAGGTATTTTTCGAATGGTAAAGATCCTTCATGGAAAGTTTTCAATATTGTTTCTAAGGCAAGGATCCTCCTATTTAGATGGATCGATGCCCAAATCAATCACTTCTATCAGGAGGGTAACAAGCTGGCATATTACATGGATAATAAAGGTTTTTTGACCTCTATGTTGGTAGTCTGGAGGTCGTCCTTTTCGGATGAGGTGGAGAAGATGGCCATATTAGAGTTTCCTCATGAAGACACATAAGCATAAATGGAAGGCACTCGAAGGTGGCGCATCATCTCGGCCATCAATTCTATGATCAAGATGTTGACCAGGATCAAGGAGCAGAGCGTTAAGGATGACCAGGAGGATCCGGAGTAGCGAAGGATCCGAGGTTGCCTTCCTTGTGGTTTTTTCTTGTTTTTCCCATGTTTTTTTGTTGCTTCCATTTTAGTTTGCTTTAGATTGGTTTTTGTTTGTTGATCCTCTCATGGAGAGGTCCCTTTGTAAGCCCTATGGGTAATTTTGAATCAGGTTTAGTTATATTTTGCAATTCTATTTGATCCTAGTCCTTGAGGCCTGTAAGGATAGAATGGGCTCAACCCTGTTTTTGTACATAAGGTTTTGGGATCCTCTATAAAAACTCACTGTTAATACAATCAATCTACCCAAAAAAGAAAGAAAACAAAACACCAGATTAAGGTTACACCATATCGACACCCACACCACCCTAAGCAACAACAATATTAGAAGCATGAATTAAGGCATCAATATTATAGATCTACATGGAGTAAAAAAGACATCAAGTATGACAATGTTTGGCAGAAAAAGCATAGTGGTTATGGATTTCAAAGGGGTGAAACAACATTAGGAAACAATAAGACCAATTATTCAAAATATCAAAGTAGAGCAACAAAAGCATGGAGCCAACAGAGCAATTATGGATATTCAAGTGACACAATGACAACTTGGCATCATCAAAGACCACTAATCAATATTTCACTTGGATGGATGGATGAACAAGATTGGAAAATGTCAAGAAGAAGGATGTTGAATATTTGTATTTACAAATAAAATTGAAGAAGACCCAAAAAAATGAATATCAAGAATTCAGACTTTTTTTAAAAAAAGATGTAGGTATCTAGCTATAACATATCAATTGATATGAGAACTGAATATGTTTGTAAACTCTCAAGGAGAGAGTTGTGACTTGTCAAGGGTGGGGGACTTGAGTACAACCTCTTTTTATCAAGCAAAAATAAAGGAGATATAAGTAAATATTGAAAATTTTAATTTGAAATTAATTTGGGAGTTATAAAAAGATGATAATTTGAAGAAATTATTGATTGCTTGAATGAATATTGAATATTTAAAATTAAATTTGTTGATTAAAAATTTAGGATACATAAGGTGTTTTGCATCAAAGGAAATCTAGAACTATTGAGAAAGGGATTGATTGAAATTTTTGGAGATAAAAGGATTTCTACTTAAAGAAATAAGTTGTTGAAAATTGAAGGAAAGTTTTTTGATGTGCAAATTATTTGAAAATGTTCAAGATAAATTACAAGATACCATCCAAGAGTAATGAAGTTCCAAAATGCCTTTCAATAACATATTTGAACATGAAAAAAACTAAGGCATCATGGAAATTACCAAACAATGATATCACACAAAACCAATCAATATGGATAAAAAATATATTTTATGTATAATCCAAGTACAAATTTATTCATCATAAAGGTTCTTTGTGATACTCATAAAACAATGACAAAAAATGAAGGATATGATCTTGTTCAAGGAATGGATATGGTATATGATAAAATAGACCTGAATAAATAATATGCACAAGTCATGTGTATTGGTATAGAATTATTCGCAATGATTTGAAATCTTCACAAGTATATAAATTATTCATAAGTATGATAGGCACAAGGAATAACATAAAGGAAAAAATTCAAAATTAGAGGTTGAAGGAGTTCCAAAACTAGAGCTAAAGGACAAAGACCAAAATAAGATATTGAAGACTGAAGGTCTTCAAACCAAATAATGTAATACAAAGGGGTGTTGGAGATATTACATTATTTGGTAGTATTGTAGATACTACATTAGGGAGTGTGTTTATATTTTGACTAATGCATGTGTCAATATGTTATGTAATAAAGTGCGCAAGTGTGAAAAGTGTCACGTAAGTCAAGAGTCATAGGTATTAGGTGTCAAATATGCAAGTGAAGAGTCACATGATATGTGGAAAGATGTAAAGTTAAGAGTCATGAGAAATTTATCGTATGTGAGGAATAGGAAATGATGCATCTCTTGGATGTTTTAGGAGAGCAATAATCAAGTATTGAAGAGTCATCTTGTAAGGTTATATAATAGAGATAAAGCTCCATGAATTGTATTATATCAAGAAAAATCTTGTAATATCTTATGATCTATGAATATATTGTGAGTGAGTTGTTTTTTTATTAGGGTAGAAGGGGTTTTGAAAGGTTCCCCTAACTTTTTAACAAGATTTTCCAAGAAGATAAACCTAGATGCTTCTAAGAGAAAAAAACATTATAAATAGACATCCTTCCATATCATACAAACATCAAAAACTCAGAAAAAAACCTGCACCAAATAAAAACTATCACCTATTGAAAACAAGAAACAATTTGAAGCAATAAAGGAACAAATTTTCTTTTCTTGTATTGAATTTTGATCCTACTATATGCACACCCGATTGAGCTTTATGGGTTACATGCTTTACACCAGTCCTAATAACTTGCTATCCTAAAAAAAATGAAGACGATTTCCCATAACCAAATACAACCAACAGTTAGATAGGGGTTCTTCTCCCAAGCCACCATAAGAATTAGTACCAAGTCATTCTAACACCACCATAAGCATCAAATATCAATTTCATAGCAATTTTATTTTGGATAAATCCTATTATATAGTGAAACTTAAAGTATTTGTAATTTGTTTTCATATACTCAAAGTCTCTGACCCACAAGAGATAGTCCCAATGCAGAACAACCAGTAAAATACCATTAGTGAAACATGTCGGCTTAATATCGACCAAAACAAGGATCACGAGTTGCAATCAAGATAACACAAATAGGCACATATGGATAATATTTATGAGAAAAACTTTAAGAATCACCAGGCATCTGTCCTTGTAATTGCAACAAATATTAGCCACTAACACAGTCCAATTGGGGTGGAATACCCAAGTCAAAACAACCTAGGGAAGGTAATCACTTGTACACAACATATTCAAACCAAATATTTTGAAAGCAAAAGTTAACAAAAAGGAGACCTAAATGACCACGATACCAAACACATAAAATTTTCCTTGAAAAGAGTGGTACAAGTATGAGCTAGCATCATCAAAGTTCCTTATTCTTAAAACCATGTAAAAATGGGCTAGAAGAGTTGTACCATATTATGTTTTTAAACTTTCTCCCAAACATCAATTCATAGGACCAATATTCCATATTACTACTTCTAAGATCCCACCACATCCTTCTATGTAATAAACCAAACAAATTGTTAAAAGAATGAAATATTAATCATCGTGAACCCCATTTATTTTTCATGATCAACAATTGCAATAACTTGCTAGGGGAAGTCTCCTTCCCAAACATTGAGCCCTTCTTGCATTATTCCAAAATTAGCCATATAATCTGCTCCGCTATTTCCTTCCCTATAAATATGATTAAATTCCACTACCTCCATAAGCCTTATAATATACCAAGCTTCACCAATCATAGAGGTTAAATTCTAGTTGACTTATGTATATTTTTTCATCATATTAATCATGTTTAAGGAATCTCCTTCTATAATTATATTTTTAACCTAAAGATTGGTTACCAACTTTATTCCCATGCACATAGCATGGGCCTTCGCAAAGTGGGGAGATTTTTCCCCCAATGTAACAACCCACCAAAAGCAACCCAATATATATATACACAAGTAGGTTCACATAGAGGTGCTAATTTTATTTTTAGCATTCTTAAGGCTTCACAACATTTGAGTTCCATGTCACTGTAGATGACACTCAAGTGGACAGGAGTGGATAACATCCCATATTTTTGGGGTTCACCTTACTAAACCTCACCATTTAGAAGGATTTCAAAGTGGCCCTCCCACCTTTTTCTATACCTTCATCGATATAGAATAATTTAAACACAGTATAGGGATTATCCTTTAAGGCCCATAACACTTAAAGGGGAATGCCTATTCCCTAACCTATTCATAAGTTTATCTATGTAGGTTATTCTGGTGTAAAGCCTTGGTGCTTAGTTACCATACCTCTACAGGCTAACTAAGGTTATTACCACTCACCTAGTAATGAGCATAGTTACTTGAACTTCAAAATTCAAGGTACCACCACAACTACCTCGTAATTGATTCCATTAAACTCATAGGTATGGAACACACTATCCTCATCATTCAAGGTGTACCAATAACAAGTATTTGGCTATTGCATCACCACAACTCCTAGATTCATGAGTACTTGACTATTGCATCACCACAACTCCTTCCAAGACTCTGTACTACCTGGTTATTACATCATTGCAACTCCTTCTAGGACTGGATTTACTCTTGTCTCAGGGTTCCTCATAAGGTTCTAGATCCATACCCAAGAACCCCACCAAATCCAAGATTTACATAAAATAAATCTTTAAAGTGCTATAACAGAACGTTATGAATCTAGATTATTTATTTTATAGCTAAACATAAAATTCATAGAAATATTTAAAGTGCTATAACAGAAATAACATGTTTAGCTATAACACAATGCTAGATTCTTGGATTTTAAGTAAAAAATTTAAACCCACAAGATATAAATTCTAACATAATACTAGCATTAAAGGAACATCTCTCTAAAATAAATCATGATTGAATTAATCATAAAGCAACCATTAAACATTAAGCTAGCATAAAACATCTTATTTAAATGAGGCTAGTTGGCAAGCCTAAAAGAAATAGAACATAATGCTAACCTACAATATTTTACTTCATAATGAAAATCATCTTCAAAAGGGATCATCTCTTACCCATTTTTTTTATTTGCTCAAAACCCAAAATATTCCATACATTTACATAGAGATTTCCAATCCTTTTTTATCAAGAGTAAAATAGTCAAGTTTTACATAACAAAATTTCCATTCACATAACATATTTTCATTCCAAAGTATGCTAGAGCAAGCCTACCTAAGTGACCACTGTATCATCTCATTTTCACAATCTTCTTCAAAAGGTCTCCAACGGATTTTAAGAAAACATAGGGATAAGGGCAACACTTTATGCAATGCAACTTATCATGATCTATGTATAAATGCAAACATCCATGCAACATACATTCCAAATAATTAAGGAGAGAATCCCATACTTCTCCCCATAATGGTTCCCTTACCTACTTAAGTCTCAAGCAACCATTATTTAACATAACCAAAACTCATCTTTTTATTTACAAAATAAACCGCTTAACCCATTATCATACCTCCAATAAAAAGGAAGAAAAACCCCATCTCCCTTAATATCATAAAAGAAAAAATGTTTTTTTTTTTTTTATATAAGAGCACCAACATTTTAGTACTATCAATTCTTATAGCTAATTAAAAAGAACATTATAAGAAAAAGGGAACAATTATTTCTTTTGAAATCAAAGCAAAGTCAACTCTATCCTTAATTACGAACTAAACATTCCTTAGATATCCTATTGCATTAAATAAAGAAATACAACAGTCTTAAAAATGCAAGCAAGGTTGTAACAACAATTCCAACTCTAGGAAACTAAATATTACAGTCTCATTCACTAATATGAGAAAAACAATTAAATAAAGCAAAAGCTCTAACATTATATTAATATTTTATCGAAATGAACGCTTGTCCCTTTCCTGGTACTTTCAGTGGTGTAAAAGTTTAAAATGATTGCGGCATGGTGGTTATAGGGGCGGACTATGCGAGTACTATGTGGCAGCTTTTGGGGTGGACAATGCAAAATACTGTGGCAGCCATAAAATATGGACAACATGCCCGAATCATCGTGGCGGCTACTGATTCCGCCATGTAAAAAAATATATATTACACTAATCTTTAGAGATAACATCCACTAATCATAAAGCATAGCCAAGACTCCAAATCTCAAGCTCACAATCCACTTAACATAAATGAAAGGGAGGAAGCAAATCTAAGCACTCAAAACAACATGTTGTTGAAAGAGAACACTGCACATAACCCCCAAAGCAACATGCTTACCAAGAAAACTAATACCCTAGAAAACAACAACAAGAGACATACACAAGGGAAACCTTACTAAGCCTTGAAAGGCTCTCAAAATGATACTAAAGTGGGAGTCCCCAAAATGAATAGCAACACCAAAACCAACAACATCCAAAACATAGACAAAGGGAGAACCACATCCTGACAGCGCTAACATTCAAGGAAAAAAACCAATGTCTAAACAAAAAAAAGCTTAAAATCAACCAAGTAGGGTTTAACCAAAGTAAGTACTCACAACACAACTAAATAACCAAAGGAGAACTTAACTAGGCCAAGGAATGAAAGGAAAGACAACACTGCACATGCCTGAATTTGATTAACCAAAAAGCTAGGCTAAAGGAGCAAAGAAGAGCTTAAAAGAACTAAAGCCAAATACCCACTCTTAGATCCAACAAGAAGCTAGGCAAGGTAGAAAGCTTACTAAAAACAAGGTGCTCATGAATTAAGAAAAATCATTGCAACCGAGCCAAAGATCCACAACAAGCACAAAGAGGAATGATTTCAAGAGCTAAAACAAAAGAAACTACCTTAGCTTTTGTGAACCTTTGCTCTACAATTCACTGCCTTTCGAAATCCACCCTTGGCTCCTTCTATCTCCCTTTTTTCCCACCCCCATACTACCCAAAAATCCATAACATATAGCCCAAAGCCATCCTCTCCATGCATTCACAAATATGCCCATGCACAATGATTCATTGTGCATGATGGTAATGTTCTCTACGTTACCAAGATGGCCAACTTATACAAGCAGATTCTTTCTCAACTAATGTTTTCAAATATTTTAATTTTTATACCCCTTTTAAAAATATAAATGTTAATATATTTTTCCATTAAGGCTCTAAATAATTATTGTAGATTAAGGTTAATTAACCTTACTCTATTTTATTAGGAGCTTTTCATAATTATAAAGCAAAATACAAGTAATTGATCTAATACTCAATCAAACACCATGAACTCTTAGCCATTTTCCAACCAAAGAGAATTTGAATCAATTACTTACTAATTAATACCAAATGTTAGTATTAATTATTAACATTGGTATTAATAGTTCAAGTATTAATTTTACTAACCTCATTAATACTTTATTGGTTTAACCCATCAATAAATACAAGCAAAACAAGGCTTTGTAAATCAGATCACACTACATTGTTTTTCCTTAAATAGGTAGCTTTTTAAGATAACCAAAATGTTATCCCTACCTACTAAGGAGGACTCCTTTGCCAAGGAAATATCATGGTCCCAATGGTGTGTTCAAACAAAAAACATATATGCAATGCATCTATCTAAAGGGTATTCTTTTACCCTTGAGTTGTCGATGAACAAGTCATCCATCATTTTCTAAATTTTTCTCAACCCTAGTGGTTGTCCCATATCAATCCACTAGTGAGAGTACCTGGTCTTGCAACCACAAAATCATTAGCAGTACCATATTCCAAGGTAGTATATTCACAACATAAATTGCAACTACCCTCTCTTATTGACATCATAAAATGAGACTATGCATTAAATATCCACACATCAATACATAAATCAATGTCAAGAATAAGTCTTGCCACAAAGGGCTATTACACTCAGGGCTTCAAAATAAGCAATCAAAAAATTATCATTTTCATCTCTTATTAGACCTCCTGCTCTAGCAGGTCTAGGATTTCCTTTAGGTACCCCATAAAAGTTCAATTTCAACATACCACCCAAAGGGGGAATCCATTTTGTTTACCTCCTTAAAAGGTTTTAAAGAGGATCAAACATACCTGTCATTGAATCAAGACCCTAATCAGCGGTAACCATACCTTCCTCCTTCGATTCCTAGACCTCTTCCCACTTACCTAATCTAGAATTCTCCATAGCTAGAGAGAAAATCATATTGGCTACAACAAGACTACCCCTTCTTTTCCATTAAAAATACAGCTATTTCATTCTTTCCAAAGATCCCATAAAGAATAAGGAAGATTGAATTCCCATAGAGTTAAGCATCCTACTTGTGAAAGGTATTTCCATTAGAGATAAATATCACTAAGGAAGTTGGAGAAGACCCAAGAAACCTAGAATCTACTAAGAACCATATGGAGGACTTCTTGAGCAAAGGGACAGTTCAGTCTCAAATGGTTAACACATTCCATCATACATTAAGGCCACATCTATTTGGAACTTGAAAACTTGTTTTCATAAGGTTATCCATAGTAAGGATATTATTTTGGCAAATGATCCAAAAGAAGAAGGTAAATTTAAGAGTGATATTCTTTAACCAAACATTCAAAGTTGATAGCCAACATGGAATTTCACCTTCCAACAAATAGTAACTAGATTTGATCGAATAGGTCCCTTGATTGGATAATTTCCACTACCTAGAATATTGAGTGTTTAGGTTATTAAGGGAATAAACCTGAATCATCCTATTCAGTTTACTAAGAACATGGTTCCTTCTTTGGTCCAAACCTTCAACTTCAATTTGTTTCCATTTGTATCTACTCTCTTCTCTTATAATGTAATCACTAACCATGGGCCCATAAGTCTGAGAAACTTCATTCTCCAAGACAATAAATTCCAAGTCTTGATTTAGGGGAATACTCTTAAGCCAGGAATATTTCTAGGAAAGAACCTTGTTATCCCTTCTAATTTTCCATTGTAAACCTTGTCACAAAAATGGTCTGACAACTTAGAGATTATTCCAAAAGTTAGAGCCCTTGGGAAAATCCCTATCCTTAAAAAAATTAGCATCATCTCTTTGATACTTGGCTTGAAGAATCTTCACCCATATTACCTCTTCATTCCTTATTATTTTTCACCCACACTTTCCCAATAGGGCTTTATTCAATTTTCTCAGTCTTCTAAAACCCAATCCCCTTGCTTATTTTTTATAGTAGACCTATTTCTAAGCTACCAGTGGTAGATGCCTTTTGTCCTATGAGCCACTCCATAAGAAAATCCTTTGAATCTTTTCAATTCTATCATAGAATTTAGTTGGCATATTAAAGAGGGACATAAAATAGACCAAGATGCTTTGAAGAGAGGATTTCACCAAAAGAGCTTTCCTTGCATGGCTAAGAAGAGCTCCTTTCAATTTTTTAGTTTCATGGCAAATCTCTCCATAATTGGGTTCTACATATCATTTTAAGATCTACCTTTAAAAAAGATCATCCCAAGATAAGTCAAAGGAAATTCCCTAATCCCACATCCAAAGATACTTGCAATTTTCAATTGCCTCCTAATAGGAGTGTTTAAAAAGAAGATTTTGCTTTTTGCAAAGTTAATTTTTTGGCCAAATACTAATTAATAGGTTTCCAAAATATATTTCAGCTCTCTTGCTTATGGGATAGATAATTTTGAAGTGATAATAGTTTCATCTATAAACCGTTGATGGGAGATAGGTCTAAGGGTAGAAGCAGGCTTAAGACCTCTCAACTTTCCCTCCTCCACCACATCTGAAATAGTTCTCCCAAGGGTCTTAAAAAGGATGATAAAGAGATAGGGGATAAGGGATCCCCTTGTTGTATATATTTTTTACCTTTAAAATAACCAGTAGCGATGCCATTGATTAAAATAGAGAACATAGTTGAGGTAAAACAAGTTGCTAATAAGTCAATCCAGTCCTACTAAAATCTAAAATTTCTCAACACTTTGATGAGGAACTCCCAAGAAACCCTATCATAAGCCTTACTCATATACAACTTTAGAAGCATCCCCTCCTCCCCATTTTTATCTATAGAATGGATGATTTCATAAATTATGATTATACGTCTAAAATCTACCATCGTTTCACAAACCCACACTAATTTTAGTCTATTATAAATAGTAGCACAACTTTAATTTTGTTAGCCATTGTTTTGGATAAAATTTTATATAGTGTATTACACACGCTAATAGGACCAAAATCAGCAAAATTTCTAGCCCTTTCTACCTTAGGAGTATGTGCTAGGAAGGTAGCATTCACATCATCAAGAATATGATGACTATTCAGAATCTCCTTCATTGTACCAATGATATTTAGCCCTACAATGTGTCAAAAAATCTAGAAGAAGCCCATTGGAAAATAATTTTGCCTAGGGGCTTTATCCCCCTTCATATCAAAGACCACCTTGTATATATTCTCATCCATAAAAGGAATCTGAAGATATACATTTGATCTATGATAAGAGTAGGGATATTTTGGATCATGGAATCCATTGTTTTCTCATTAGGGGGTGACCACACCAATCAAATCTAAGAAAAAGTGAATCACCTCCTTTCTAGTCTCCCCCAAATCCTCCATTGTGTGCTCATTATTTTTCAAAATTTCTATGAATTTATTGTTGCTCCGATGTCTCAAGGAATAAACAGAGAAAATCATAGTGTTACGATCCCCTTATTTAAGCCAAGTTATTCTTGACATTTTTCTCCAAAAAATATCTTCACAAGCTAGGGTATTATGGTATTCAACAAGAATAATTTTTTTATCTATATTGCAACTCACTAGATAGACCTCCTTATCCATCAGATCTTCAATATCCAATAGTTGATTTTCTAACTCAGTTTTTTTTTGGTAAGTTGAGATTTATATACAAAAGGTGGGCTTTTTAAGAGGATCCCAAAATATTATTACAAAAAGGGCCATAGCACCTTGAAGTCAACCAAGAAGGTTGGAGGATCCCAGAAGAGAAAATTGAAAGAAAAAGATAGCCAAAAACAAGAAATATAGTGTGAGTAAGCTGTAGCATATGGTTGCCCAGATCTGTAAAAATGTTAGAGAGACCCCAAATGATAAAACCATTGCCTACCCTGGTAGCCGAGACTCAAAAACTCAAACAATAGAGCCCTATGCTCCTTAGTTATTGGTGACTTCCTCTCGATCATCACAAGTCTCACCTCTCTTCTGAGAAAATCACTTGCAGACCTTGATAGTGTCATTGGCGGACTTGGCAATATTAGCCATCGAAATGATGGTGAGCTTCAGGAGGAGTTGGGTGGAAGAAACCTCACTACCACTGTCAGAATATAAAATTACATGCATCAGAGAGGATGCCTTCTCCTTCTTAGGCCTCTTTCGGCACGCGAAGGACCTGGTAGCCGATAGGACGTCCTCTACAGGAATTTGCTTCCTATGAGAAACACGTCTAGCACTTTTGTGGGGAAAGGGCTTGCATCGAGTCGTTGGGCTAGGATTTCCATCCTTAGGAGGGCTCACATTATGGGTCCAAAAATTGGTGGGAGAAACCGAGGGAGGATTGGATGCTAGAGGGGTTACCTTTTGGAAATGAGGTCTCATTGCTATGACATGTTTAAGGATAATCGTAATAAGGCCTTGGTGCAGGGGTTTAGCATGGGTTTTCTAGCACTTTTAAATGGAAATAGTGAGGTAGTATAGTAAGTAGTCTGAAATGCACACTTTCTTGGATTTACGAAGGTGATTAAAAAAGCTTAGATGGAAACTCTGTAGTATTTTCTCAGGGTCGTAGCAAGTGGCATTTTGCATAATTAGAACAATGAATTCATTCCAAGGGCTAAATAGAGAGGACCGATAAAGGACAGACTTGTACCACCCAATATTCTTGCCCTTGTCAGGAAACTAGTCAATTTCCTCATCCCATTTATGTTTATCTCGATGAATAAAATGCCTAGTAGGGGGTAGCCCTGTAATCTTACACAACTCCAAAGTCACTTTAAAGTGTACATCATGGAATTTGACCTCACCTCTATCCTAGGTGTCCATGAAATCCTTGGTGATCTCTTCATTCGACCCTTCGAAATTATGTAGAAAATGGATGAACCCCTTGGTATCCATGAAAGCTTCTGTACTGCTTTCGAGCTTGAGCTGGGTTGGATCTACATAAACAGTTACCATGGACACCAAGGGGGGAAATAGGATGTGGGGAAGACTGGGGAATGATAGTGGATGAAATGCAGGGGATCTAGAGGAGCAGGGGCTGAAGGGCGAAGAACAAACCATAGAATGTCAGAAGGGACAGGGGTTGAAGAAGGATGAAATATAGAAAGTGAGATGGCATGGGTGGATAAAAAGACTCTCATGGGAGGCTCATGGGTAGGGGAAGCATCATCGTGAAATAACCTTTTGCATGGGGACTCAACATCAGAAATAAATTTTTACACATATGAAGGGTGGTGTGGGGGTGTTGATGTGGATGGAAGAAAAGTGACTACTTCAAAAAGTCCTCCGTCTTTGGATGAGGTGGACAAAAATATGAAGAATATTCAAGAAGGATTGATTGGAGCATCGAGACCTAGAGCGGTGACGAGGGTGAATCCCCATGTGTTTTTATTTGACTGAGTTTGCATAGTTGAGGGGTGGGTTGACACGATTCAATTCTTGCCACTTTCTAGAGCTGGGTTCATCATTCGAGATCATGCACCAAATGTGGGTTGTCAGCCATCATTGGAGGAGCTCCTCATGTCTTTGTTGACGTGGGCCCTAACCACCATGATTGAGAAGCTGCCAGTTTGGCTTTCCAACTCCCTATGGATAAGCACCCAACGTCAAATAACTCAAAATCTTGGCCAAAGGTCCGAGATTGGAGCCACATTAGCCTCACTCGAACCTGATGTGATCTAGGAGGACACATCACTATTAAAAATTACACCTTGGCTTCTCGCAGTTGGCTACATCCAAGATGTCATGGGGAAAGTTCTAATTCCACATGGTCAACTCCCTAGGGGAGGCTCCCAAGTTGGCCATGTGATCTGCAAGGGTTTTGGCCTCCCTATACCTGTGTTGGACCACTAAGGAGGCTCTAGATTACAGGAGCTTTCTGACCTCTATTATTGTGTTGCTAATCCTCCAAGACAAAGTTTTAGAGTTAGTCAAGTAACCGATGATGTTCATGGAGTCTCCCTCAATGAGTAGCCTTCTAGGATCCCTATGGGGAGGCATAGGTCTCTCCATAGAGTGCTAGCCTCAACTACATGATTGTCTGGATACCTAGAAATTTTGAGTAGGCAAGAATCAACTCACTATGATGGTCCCAGATGACACCCCCAGCACCAACAAAGCCTGGTTAACCTTTGGATGCCTCATAAAAATTGAGTTTTATCCATCCTTCTGGGGGCTCCCAGCAAACGCTAGCTCTAGGGTGGGCAGAGATATGTGAACAAGTGCCTTCAACTTTTTCAGGGATGTTGAGGGTTTTGAAGATGGAGGATTCCATGGCAGACTGGAGAGTGGATGGGCATGGAGCAAGCTTAGTATTTTTTATGGTGAAAGCAATGGCCCTAGAGGTGATTGAGAGAGGATCCCTAGAGGAGTCAGTGAAGGCTCTGCTATTGCGTTCGAGCCAAATCTTCCATAGGAAGTGGTAAAGGCACACCTTCTAGAGGAATCAAAGCCTGGGATTGCAGAAGGGATTGGACCACTGGGAAAAAATTTTGTTGATAGAATTTGGGGGAGCCCATTAAATTTGGAAAGGATTTAGGATGAACCCTAGGATAGTGGAAGAAAATCACAACTCAAGAACAAGTGATCAGTAGACTCCGAATCAGCCATACAAAGTTAGCACCTATTGGGAACTGAGAAGCCTTTTTTGTGCATATTTTCTATAGTAAGAGCTTTATTTTTAATAGCGAGCCAAGAAAAGAAATTAACCTTGGGAATCAATTTTTTTCCACACCAAGTTGAACAGAGTGAGTGAAATCTGAGAGGATGTTTGGATACTATATGCTGATTTGACTGTGAAAAGGCAACTATCAGATCCATTCTAAATAGGCCTATCAGGACCTTCTCCAGTGGGGATGGTAGCTAAGTTGAGGATGATGGACAAGGATTTTATAGCCTCATCCAGGTTATTGCCATTGATTGTTTTTCATCAAGGGTGTCTATCAGAGTGAGTGATAAAGTTAGCCACTCTGCTCCCAAGAGTTGAATCCATAAGAGGCTTGAGGTTCACTATATCTGGATTCTCAATTAGGGGATCATCTTGAACCCACCTATTTCTCTAGAAGTTGATGATGTTGCCATTACCCAAAATTTGCCATAAGTGAAGAACACAAGCTTATACTGAGAGGGAGGGAGGGTGAACAGTATAAGACCACTTTTTACTTTTTCTTCCAATTCAATATTATGTTGTGTAAAGATAGTAGTATCAATAGCAGTAATAAAAGCAATGCACAAAAACCATACACAATAGAGATACCACAATTTACATGGTTCACCCAATTTGGGCTACTCCACGGAGAAAATATTTTACTAAAACTTTCTCAATCAATCTCTTTGGGAATCACTCCCAATTACAATGTTTATGGATATCTGTCCAAAGGAGATGCTAATACCCTAATCTCAAGTTCATGGATCTCTTCCACAGGAGAACTTTTTCCCCTTCTACTCTGGCTATGTGATCTTCTAGAAGACTATGTCTCTTTGCTACACTAACTTGTGGACCTCTCTCCACTTGAAGACTCCTTAGTGAGATTTATCTTCAACTATGTTGGCTGCTGGATCTCTATCCACTAAGACTATGTCCTCTATACTCTATCATCTCCAAAGCTCTATCAATAGGCTCACTAAGAACCTTCTCAATAGGCTCACACAGAACCTACATAACAAGATCACATAGAACTTGTCCAATGCTAAATAACAAGCTCACACAAAACTTATCCAATGCTTAATAACAAGCTCACATAGAACCTGTCCAAATATGAATAACAAGCTCACACAGAACTTGTCCAAATCTGCTCAAGCAAGCTCACCAAGAACTTGGCCAAATCTACTCTAGCAAGCTCACCAAGAACTTGCCCAAATCTGCTCCAACAAGCTCACTAAGAACTTGTTCAAACACTGTCCTAAAATTTGTCCCAACAATATCCTCAAATTTATCCCAAATACCTTCTCAAAGGCTCAATCAATCATGCTCAAGTAGTACTCAAAATGAACTCAACAATGAATGGCAATCTCAACTCAAATTAACTTCATAGAAGCATAAAGAGAATTGTTAGAGACTCAATATGTTCTAATATCACTCTCAAACCAAATAAATCTCAACTCAACTCATAGAAGCATAAAGATAATTGTTAGAGACTCAATATGTTCTAATCTCACTCTCAACTCAAATCAATCTCAACTCAACTCAAGTCTTATAGAACCATAAAGAGAATTGTTAGAGACTCAATATGTTCTAACCTTAATCTCAAATCAACATAGAATGATAGAATAGTTTGTTTTATAGAACTTGAAAAATCACTTCACACATCACTTGACTAGGCTCAATCAACTTAACTCAACCAATCATCACAAGGGACAACTCTTTCTCACACAACCCTAGTCCAAGTATGTATCAACCAACTCAAATGTTTCCAACAATGCTAATATCACATAACAATGATACTCATGTTATTTTCTAACTCAAGTTCTTTCACAACCAATGGGCTTCAATAATAATGCTTATAAAACAAGGTTTAACCTCAAATCTCAAACTAAAAAATATTGAAGCATTAAACCAATCACTTTCGAAAAGGAAACCACAATCAATCCTTTTCTCTCCAATGATATTTCAGAAATCAACCACCATAAATAGTCAATAGGAGAATGTGCCCATACCTTTTATGAAGTGAAGAAACCCCTTTGGAAATCTGCCACACTCAACACAAAATTCTTTTACCAATCTTCACAAGGGTTAGTAGATCACAAAATAATCAACATTACTCCACTTTTCAATAATCATCACCAAGGCATTTAATTGCACAACTTCCTTATCTCTCCTAAAACCACTTGTACCATAAAATAAAATAAATCAAAATATTGCATAACCTTTTCACTCCCAAAACCACTTATACCATAAAATAAAATAAATCACAATATTGCATACCTTGTCACCTCATGAAAGAATTAATCCTCTTGAAAAAGAACAAGGCAAACTTCACTTTTGGAACCCCTTTGAAAAATCAGAAATATATCTTTACACACACCTTATTTCTCCTTCTAAATAAGTTAGAAAAGTAGCCCTTGAAATAAGCTTTTCGACGATATATAATATGCCCCATTTCCAAAATAAATTGAAACCTTTACATGTATATATATGCCACCCTCCATTAATTGCACATAGGTCAGCCCTCCATTAATTTAAAATTAAACTTTAAACTTTAATATATTCATCACCGGAGGTCCTTTTTCGATGAAACAAAATTCCACCTTGGATTTTAAGAAAAGTCCTTTCCACATAAGGCCACCATGGTTTTAAATAAAACATTTTATTTTACCTGCCTTGATTTTCATAAAAATCTTGTATATATCCATGCTCTTCAAAATATCATAGATGATTATCTATGAAGTGCTTTTGCCACCAAAACTCAATGTGACATCAATGATCCATGTGACATCAATGACAACATAAAATAACTCAAATTTCCAACAATCTCCCCCTTTTTCATTGATGGCAACACCTCTAATGCAAATCACTACAATCACTGCAAAAGCCATCTCTGATAATAAAAATTGCTCCCCCTGACTCAATATTCTCTATGGATGCTGCTCCCCCTAACTCAATACTCTCTTTGGAGGTTGCTCCCCCTAAATTAATGCTCTCCCCTTACTCAAATCTCACACCCTTTGAAATCAATGGCAAAAGGGACACTTATGGGGCTAAAAGATATAACTCTTAAGCTTAGCCCCCCTCACCCCCTTTTTCTTTTGAGGTGATTAATTTTGGGGTGGGAGTACTTTTACTTCCATCTAACTTTGTTTCTTTCCTTTATCAACTTCCTTCCATGTTTTTCTGATATCCTTATCTTGATGAATTACTTGATCTTCTTGTCTAGAACCTTTTTGACCTTCTTGCCTTGAACCTGTTTGGAATTGAGTCCTACACCATCTTGCAATATGACCGAAGTTATTGCAATTAAAACACTTGATATTGTAGCCTTTGGTTGGTGCCCATGTCTTGAAATTATTCTTAAAATAATTTCCATATTCATTCCTTTCCTGAACCCTGTATTGTGTAACTTTGTTTTCATGACCATTATAACTATAACTTCTAAATTGTGTAGCTCTAAAACCAAAACCATGTTGCTCATTTCATTTGCATTGAAAAGCTCTATGACCAATCCTGTTGCATGAGAAGCAATGTCCCTGAAAACCATACCTTCTTCCCTTAAAGTTTCTTCTAGCAAAATCAAACTTCTTTTATCCATAAACCCTGCAGTGTATAGCCTTGTGTCCAAATCCATTACAAGAAAAACAATATCCTTGAAAAGCCCTTTGTTCATGCGTTGGTTCCTCATACCTTTCTTGACCATTATCCTTATGATCATCTTCAAATTGTGCATTGCATTCTTGAACCTTCTTTGTAGCATCTAAAACCTCTTCCTTGCCTTTCTCTTCAAGAATTTCTTTTCCCTTTGAGCTTGATTCACCTATCTCAAAACAAGAACCAAACTGAATATTTGGAGCCATAGGAACTTTGGAAATTTCCTTACAAATCTTAGGTGCTTCCTTGCTTTCATATTTTAGAACTTCCTTTCCTTTTGAGTGTGATTTTTCTTGGAAGTAAGATACAACCTTAAAATAAGTTTCCACTCCTTTTTCAATATTTTCATCTAATGTATCATGTCTTGTCGTGGTTATCCTTAGTTCTTCATTCATCCTTTATTCTATCCTTTTTTGCATTTTGAAGCTTTTCTATGAGATTATTGATTGTTTGAAGTAGTTATTCTCTGATTTTGACATCTATTTGAATATTGTTTTCAAGATTCCTGTATTCTTCTTTTAGCCTTTTGATTTCTAATTTTTATTTACTTGGATCATCCTCTTCCTTTTCTATTA
Organism: Wollemia nobilis; assembly: GCA_028583015.1. NCBI lineage: Eukaryota > Viridiplantae > Streptophyta > Pinopsida > Araucariales > Araucariaceae > Wollemia > Wollemia nobilis. The sequence continues at coordinate 2,229,038 of JAQPPZ010003648.1, read as the reverse complement.
CCAAAAATGAGACTTCTTTGTTTTCACTGCTATTGTAATTATCACTAGAACTGTTGCTTTCTTTTTCAAACACACTTTCCTTGTTGTAATTGTTGTAGTATGTGCAATCATCATCTATATGCCCAAAATATTCGCATATGAAGCATTTTAGTATCCTTAGACCTTTCTTGTACCTATATGCTTGCTCAATGGCTATGGCAAGCTCTTCATGTCTTTCCTCAATAGGCACATCCTCTTATTTAACTTCAATACCTAGGAATAGGTGTTCTTGATTTTCTTCACTTATTCCAAAGAATGTACATTCTTCTTTATCTGAATGATCTTTATCACTGTAATATAAACTATCACTTGCTTCTATAATGTAGTAATATTTCTTTACCTTACGAAAAACTTTCTTCTTCTCATACCTGTTTTGCTTGTACCTGTCATCTTTGTCGTGCTTGTGCTTTCCATATTCTTTTCTTCTGTGACCCTATTTTTCATCATCATTGTTTTCTTCATATGGACACTTGTATGCATAGTGATCAAGATCACCACACTTGTAGCACCTGAATTTCCTTATATCTCTAAAATTCCTTGAGTCCTTATTCCTTTTGATGAAGTTAGCTTCCTCATCATTTTCTAAAAATCTATCTATTTCTAAAACTTTCCCTTTCTCTTTTTCTGAAGCCTTGAATGCAATCTCTTTTATTGGAGCTTGATGCTTACTTACCCTCATCTCATAAGTTGTGAGAGTACCTTGCAATTCTTCCATTGTTAACTTGTTGATATCTATTGTTTCTTCTATTGTTGAAACATTTGCATAATATTTCATGGGAAGTGATCTCAAAACCTAGACCTCTCATAGTGTTAATAATCTCATCAACTCGAAGTAAGAACTTTGTAATATCTTCAGAATCTTTCATTTTTAATTCCTCAAATATTTTTCTATGAGTTTGTAGTTTTGCCAACTTTACCTTGGAATATCCTTCATAAGTATTCCTCAACTTGGTCCACATATCATTAGCTGAATACCATGACCTTTGCAAAATTTGTCTCACGTATCCCACTCAAAATACAATTCATTGCTCTTGCATTGATCTCTACCAATTTCCTGGTAGTCTTATCTTCCTTGGGATCACCTTCAACCTTATACTCTTTTTCAACCATCTGCCATACCTCATATCCTTGTGATATCAAGTAGTTATTCATTCTAATGCTCCAGAAAGCATAATTGTTACCATGAAACAATGGAGCCTTATTTGAAGATAATCCATTCTATGAAGCCATATGTGTTCTTGTATAATCTGCCCTCAAGCTGTTAGCCTTTTTGAAGGAACCCGCTCTGATACCAATTGAAGAACACAAAATTATACTGAGAGGGGGGGTGAATAGTATAAGACCACTTTTTACTTTTTCTTCCAATTCAATATTATATCATGTAAATATAGCAGTATCAATAGCAGTATTCAAAGCAATGCACAAAAACCATACACAATAGAGACACCACAATTTATGTGGTTCACCCAATTTGGGCTACTCCATGAAGAAAATATTTTACTAAAACTTTCTCAATCAATCTCTTTGGGAATCACTCCCAATTACAATATTTATGGATCTCTGTCCAGAGGAGATGCTAATACCCTAATCTCAATTTCGTGGATCTCTTCCACAAGAGAACTCTTTCCCCTTCTGCTCTGGCTATGTGATCTTCTAGAAGACTCTGTCTCTCTACTGTACTAACTAGTGGACCTATCTCCACTTGAAGACTCCTCACTCAGATCTATCTTCAACTGTGTTGGTTGTTGGATCTCTATCTATTAAGACTCTATTCTCTATACTTTATCACCTCCAAAGCTCTATCAATAGGCTCACTAAGAACCTGCTCAATAGGCTCACATAGAACCTGCTTAACAAGCTCACACAAAACTTGTCCAATGCTGAATAACAAGCTCACACAGAACTTGTCTAATGCTTAATAACAAGCTCACACAGAACCTGTCCAAATATGAATAACAAGCTCACACAAAACTTGTCCAAATATGCTCAAGCAAGCTCACTAAGAACTTGCCCAAATCTTCTCTAGCAAGCTCACCAAGAACTTGCCCAAATATGCTCCAACAAGCTCACTAAGAACTTGTCCAAACACTATCCTGAAATCTGTCCCAAAGGCCTTCTAAAAGACTCAATCAATCATGCTCAAGTAGTACTCAAAATGAACTCAACAATGAGTGGAAATCTCAACTCAAATTAACTTCATAGAAGCATAAAGAGAATTTTTAGAGACTCAATATGTTCTAATATCACTCTCAACCCAAATCAATCTCAACTCAATTCATAGAAGCATAAAGAGAATTGTTAGAGACTCAATATGTTCTAAACTCACTCTCAACCCAAATACATCTCAACTCAACTCAAGTCTTATAGAACCATAAAGAGAATTGTTAGAGACTCCATATGTTCTAACCTTAATCTCTAATCAACATAGAATGATGGAATAGTTTGTTTCATAGAACTTGAACAATCACTTCACACATCACTTGACTAGGCTCAATCAACTCAATTCAACCAATCATCACAAGGGACAACTCTTTCTCACACAACCCTAGTTTAAGTATGTATCAACCAACTCAAATGTTTCCAACAATGCTCAACCACAAATCTCACATAAAAATGATACTCATGTTCTTTTCTAACTCAAGTTATTTCACAACCAATGGGCTTCAATAACAATGCTTATAAAACAAGGTTTAACCTCAACTCTCAAACTAGAAAACCTTGAAGCATTAAACCAATCACTTTCGAAAAGGAAACCACAATCAATCCTTTTCTCTCCAATGATATTTTAGAAATCAACCACCATAAACAATCAATAGGAGAATGTGCCCATACCTTTTATGAAGTGAATAAACCCCTTTGGAAATCTGCCACACTCAACACAAAATTCTTTTGCCAATCTTCACAAGGGTTAGTAGATCACAAAATAATCAACATTACTCCACTTTTCAATAATCATCACCAAGAGGTCTAAGGTGTAGACCAATTGGTTCATCCAAACCCCATAAGGGGGGTGGAGGTCCAAGGTTCAAATCTCGGGCCTCGTCGGACTGAACACTTGTCCCTTTCCTGGTGCTTTCAGCGGCGTAAAAGGTTTAAAATGATTGTGGCATGGTGGTTATAGGGGCGGACTGCACGAAGATCTATGTGGCGGCTTTCGGGGTGGACAACACAGAATACTATGGCAGCCATAAAAGCTGGACAACCTACCCGGATTCGTGGTGGCTACCGATTCCACCATGTAAATACAAAAAAAAAAAAAATAATCATCACCAAGGCCTTTAATTGGACAACTTCCTTATCTCTCCTAAAACCACTTGTACCATAAAATAAAATAAATCAAAACATTGCATAACCTTTTCACTCCCAAAACCACTTATACCATAAAATAAAATAAATCACAATATTGCATACCTTGTCACCTCATGAAATAATTAATCCTCTTGAAAAAGAACAAGGCAAACTTCACTTTTGGAACCCCTTTGTAAAATTAGAAATATCTCTTTACACACACCTTATTTCTCCTTCTAAATAAGTTAGTCAAATAACCCTTGAAATAAGCTTTTCGAAAATATATAATATGCCCCATTTCCAAAATAAATTGAAACCTTTACATGTATATATATGCCACCCTCCATTAATTGCACATAGGTCGGACCTCCATTAATTTAAACTTAAACTTTAAACTTTAATATATTCATCACCGAAGGTCCTTTTTCGATGAAACAAAATTCCACCTTGGCTTTTAAGAAATTCCCTTTCCACATAAGCCCACCATGGTTTTAAATAAAACCTTTTATATTGTATGCCTTGGTTTTCATAAAAACCCTGTATATATCCATGCTCTCCGAAATATCATAGATGATTATCTATGAAGTGCTTTTGCCACCAAAACTCAATGTGACATCAATGACAACATAAAATAACTCAAATTTCCAACAATAAGTCTTTTTGGACCGAAGAATAAGAGGAGGCCAAGGTAGGAATATGGGAATGAGTCAATGGTGCACCCAAGGATCCAGACTATCTTGGTTTGTTGGGTTATAGGAGTATTAATGAAGAACACTTTACTTTTAATAAAATTGATCTTTTGCCCAACAATATTTTGTAGAGGAGGAGGATGTGCTTGATGGATTTGTCCTGAAGGACAGAAGCTTGAGTGGATAAAATAGTGTCATCAACAAATTACTGATGGATGACAGGCTGATGTCTGACACAGCTTCAATTCCAAAAATCCTTCGACTTTGGTAAGCAGCTTTGAGGGCTCTACCCAAAGAGTTAGCCAGGATGATGAAGAGGATGTGTGAAACCAAATATCCCTAACAGAGGTCTCTGGAACTCGAGAAAAACCTAGTAGGGAACCCATTAACAAGGACAAAAAACTAGGAGGATGAAGAAAAAAATTTGATGAGGTCAACCCAAGACAAATGAAAGCCAAAATTTAGGATGACGTCAAGGAGGAAATCCTAATTGACCCTATTGAAAACCTTGTTCATATCGAGCTTGAGGAAAAAACTAGGCTTATTTGCAAGGGAGGTAGAATGCAGGCTTTCATGAATCGTAATGACATCATCCAGGATGTTCCTACTTTTGACTGAGCTACCTTGACTGGGTCGATGATGAGAGGATCGTCTTCATTCTGTTGGCCATAACTTTAGTGAGGACCTTATATAGGACATTGCACAAACTTATGGGCTAGTAATCGGACATGGACCTGTAAGAGGAAGACTTGGGGATGAGGGCTATGAAGGTGGTGTTAATCCCACAGGGGATGGACCGAGTTGTCTAGAATTCTCTTATGGAGGCACACACATCCAAACTGATAATATCCCAGAAGGCTTGGAAGAACCGAGGGGGAAACCATTTGGACCAGGGGCCTTGTCAGGTTGCATGGAGAAGAGGGTTTCCTTATCTCATCTTGGGTGAAAGGGCTGAGGATCATGGAGTTAGATGCCAAAGGAATAGAGAGGGAGATATTGTCCAAAAGGTCAAACTTGGCTTGGTCATCACACTAGCAGGGGATGCCAAGAAGAGACTAAAAAAAAGAAATAGATTATGATCTGATATCGAAGATATCCTTGGTGGTGGATCCATCGCTACGAGGATCTCTCAAATTTTGTTTGAGCCTTTGTGTCTCAAGATGGAAGCTTGAAAAATCCTTGTATTGGAGTCGCCATATTTGATCCAGAGGGCTCTTGAATTTTGTCTCTAGAAATTTTCCTTCCTTGTTAGAATATTGTGGTACTCAACAAGGAGGTTTCGCTCTTCATCCCTAATGGTTCTGCTTTAATCTCCAACTTCTATTTGCCCTTGAATGGATTAGAGCTTCTCTACAATAGCCTTCTTGCTTTTGAAGATGTTTCCAAAGACCTCCCTATTCCAAAATTTGAGTTTTTCTTTGACCAATTTGAGCTTTTGGGAAATTTGGAAAGAAGGGGAACCAGTGAAAAGTTGTTGCCACTAGAGGAAAACTTGGTTTCTGAGGTTGGGGTGGTGGAACCACATTTTCTCAAAGCAGAAAGGGGACTTGAAAGAGGGAGGTTTGTCTGCTTCAAGGAGAAGGGAGCTATGATCAGAGCCAATCTTGAGGAGGGCCAGGAGGGATGCATCCCAAAATAAATGAATGGCCTCTTTGGAAATGAGGAACTTGTCAAGCTTCACCTAAATGAGACCACTTCCTATTCTTCTATTTCTCCAAGTGAAGTTGGCCCCTTTGAGCTGAACATCAAGGAGTTCATTGAAATTTAGAAACTCGCTAAAGTCCTCCATGCTTTTGTTTATGGTATTGATTCCTCCCCTCTTATTTGAAGGATACAAGGGGGTGTTGAAATCTCTTGTAATAACCTAAGGTATAATGCTGAAGGTGCTTCTCATTTGGTTGATTGAGTTCCACAAGCTTGCTCTTTCAAGAGGGGAGTTCAGGGCGTAAAAATTGGAAAGGACCCAATAGAAATTGCTGGTATTACAATGAAAAAATATGTTGATAAATTTGTTAGAAGATGACAAGAGTCTCCCTTCGACCTTTGATGGATCCTACAGGCACATGAGCCCTCCCGAGGATCCCTAAGCAGGGTTGCAAAGGACTTCTCCCCTATTTTAGATTGTTTTGGCAAACTTGAGAGAGGAGGCATCATCATTTTTGGTTTCTTGAAGAATGAAAATGGTGGGCATACACTCTTTCCTTAAGTTAGCAGTGAGGCATTGTTTAGCTACCCCATTCAGGCCTCTCAGATTCCATGAGAGGATCTTCATTCACACTCTTTTGGGATTTTTACCTCCCTTCACCTATTGAAGGGGAAGTTTGTTTTCTTTTGGTTCATCTTTCTACAGATCTAGATTTTCAAAGAAGAGAGTTGCTTGGGTACCATTAGCTATGTATTCCTTAGTCTCTTTATTCCTTTTCTTGGTGATGGATGGTCTTCTTCTTTTTTTGTCATAACCAAAGTCAATGGAGGACTTTTTGCTTTGGGTATTTTTTGATTTGAATCTATTAGGCTACTGGTGGTTAACCAGAGGGCTTCCCATATATTCAATAGATAGGTAGTGTACCCCAAGAGGGGTAAGGTATGGTCCTGATCTAGTTGGAGATGGGATGGGGGAGTAGGAGGTTAGATTCCGAGAATCATCAATGAAAAAATCATCTTGAAAACGATTAGCAGTAATAATGGGAGAGAGAGGAGAGAGAGAAGGTACCTAGACCAGATTGGGCTCGTCAGGAGGATTGGTCGTTCCTTTACCTTTGCCTTCATAGGAAGCATCCTTTCCTTACATTGGGCATACCATTCCTTACTGTATTGAGATATCATGGCTGGATATGCCTGACCAGGATCTCTAGGGGTACTCCTCGAAGGGGGAGGGTTTTAAGTCTACTTTCTAGGGGGCTTGCACTATGCTTTGAACCCTTGTCGAGATATTTAGAGGTTAGATATTGAGCTTTTAGGATGGGACACTGGTTCCTTAGGTGTCCCTGGGAATGACAATGCACACAAAAAGTAGGTTTGTTCTCGTATTCCAAGGGTTGGCACCTTCTGTAGGAGGATCCGTAAATGAGGTTGACGAAGGTGGGAAGCTCAAAATCTAGGTTGATGTTGATACAAATGTGAACATGGACTATTTGTGATTAGAATTTGGTGGAAAAATAGATCATTACTAGCTCATTGATAGTTATGGATATTCCTCTGAGAATATCCTCATGCTAGAACTAAAAGGGGAGGTTTGGCAACCTAACCCGTATCGAGAAGAAGTTGATGTTTTGGGTGTCAAGGTCAAAATATTCAGCCCATCGATGGATGAAGAGGCTCCTTCTACCCTAGGAACCAAGGTCCTCCAGTTAAAATTTTACATGCATCCTCTTGATTGTTTAGCCTAATGGCAAAAAAACCCCTGGATAGGGCAACGATCTCCATGTTCCCACTTGTTCTCCATTTGGAGTAGGCCCACTTCTTGATGGTCTCCATGTATGGGTGACCTATGATGAACTTGCCTACCAAAGAAATTTTTTCATTGTGAGGTATCTTGACATCAAACTTTTTGATATCACCAGATCCATGTCATCGGGTACTAGATTTTGGTTTGAGGGTTTAAGGAGGGGCCCTTGGTTGACCATCTGGGCATAAGAGACAACACCAAGTTTGTCCAAATTGAAACCCTTCCCAAGGGATTGACTAGCTATTGGGTCCCCTTTATTTGGAGGTTCATTTTCATGCAATGGGAAGGAGAAAACCCCATCGGTTGGATCCTTACCTACACTACTAGCATCATATATTGCCATGGATCCTCCATCCTCTGATCTATCATATCCACCAATGCCTTCTTCCTTCACCATCGATCCTCTGCTAACTCAAGTATTTTTTAAAAAGATACCCCAAACCTGTTTATTCCACTGCTTTCGATTCCTTTTAATGAACCTTAACCTCTTAGCTATTTGGAAAACATTGTTATGAGAGAATTTTTCCTTCCACTAGTCTGCAATTTGAGCTTCCAAATTCTCATGTCGTAGCCATATAATTTCAAATCTAAAGGGGAATTTGAACAAATGTATTGAGTCACCTGATTTCCAAATCAAAGGGTTATGATTAGAACCAACTTTAGGGAGGGTATACAAGAGGGATTTTCCAAAAAGTTGTAGATATTCCTAAGATAGCAAAAATCTATCTAATCTTACTTGGATTATATGCTCCCCTAAATAATGGTTACTTAAAGTATATTTCGCTCTCCTAAGGTCCACATCCATTAGTTCATTATCATTAATGGAGTTGGTAAAATCAATCATTCTTTCTAAGATAGTATGATTTCCTCCTTTCTTATCATATGGATTCAGGGAAAATTTTAAATCCCCAACCAAAATCTAAGGAATTCCTTTGAATGCTTCATGTTGATGGCTTATGTTATCCCAAAGTTCTTTTCTCCTAAAAACTATATTTAGAGTATACACATTTGTTATAATCCACTAATTGTTAGTTTTATTATATTGAAAAAGGGAAGTAATTGCCCGTTCTATTTGGATTAAATTTCATCTCTCTAAATTATTCTTATCCCATAGGTAAAGTAGACCCCCATAAGCTCCACACACTAGGTTGGCTGCTAACTCTGCCTATTTCCAGATCCTACTTTTAATTGCCTCCATGTTTTGTTGATCCATTTTAGTTTACTGTAGAAGAAAAATTTGTGGTCTCTTTTATTTTCTCAATGATTTAACAAATATTTGTTTTGAAGGGGTGTTGAGTCTCCTTATATTCCATGAGAGAAGTTTTATTTTTTAGGTATTTTGAGTATTTTCTCCTTCCCTACCTAGGGATAAGACAATCTGAGTTCAATTGGCTATGTCAGCCACTATTTATCATTCCCTAATATTTTGTTTTGGGGGTCTACCTAGATATTTCTCTACACCAACGTCAATTTCTCTTTTTTTGTGTTCCTTATTTGATGATTTGGGGTTGAGCTACCTTCCATAACCCATTTTATTTTATCATATTTTTCTTCTTCTATGGGAACATCCTCCTTGAAGGGCATTTAGATTTTTTCTTGAGACTCAAAATCATATTTGGACTACATAGAGTCTCCTTTAGATCCCTCTGATTGAGAATTGAGAGCTAACTTAGGATTACCAACTTCTAAAATATTTAAAGCATTTTAAAAAGAAATTTCAAAATCCTCTAATGAGGAGTTCATTAAACATACCTCCTACTTCTTTATTAGTGTATGATCCTTCATTGGGGAATTTTTATGAGGAAAGCCATCCACCCGATTCTCACATATTCCATTACCTTGTGCAAATATCTCTCCTTAAGACTGATTATTTTTCCATATTTTTTATTTTTGGAAGGATTTTTTACGCTCAAGGTATACATTAGATGTATTTCCTAGTTTCTTTCATGCTTCACATATGATCGTAGCATTCTCATACTAAATATTTTAGTTCCAAACCTCAAACTTTAAGATCAAACTGATTGAGGTAGGCAAATCCTTCTCAAGGTCTACACTGACATAAAATTATGCATAAATCAATCAAGAATGAACTTTGGTGTGTAGGTAAGTAGCCACGAGGACCCCTATTTCTCTTGCGATACCCGCCAACACATCCTCATTCTAGAAGTGATAGGGTAAACTCGACAACCTAACCCAAATCAGGGCTTGGAAAAAACTCTAAGAATTTAGGTGAAATTTTAGGCTCTCTTTGCAGGATGAAACCCCTCCATCTAAAAAACCATGGTCCTTCCCCCAGATTTCTATCCAAGTCCTCCTTAGAGAGCAACTTAACCATGAAAAAACCTTTTGACAAAGCAACTATTTCCATGTGACCGTTGGGCCTCTATTTTGGTGTAGCCCATTTCCTAATCATATCTAGATATGGAGAAGCACCCATGAAATGCCCTACTAGATTTATAGACCCTTGTTCAATCTCCATATCTACAAGTTTGTATAGGACAACAATTTTACCTCCTTTAGGGATCAAGGTAAAATAGGGTTCGTGGGGTTTCTTCTTACCACTAACCACAAATAACCATGAAGGACCACCACAAAAGGAATGTGGGTCCCTTCCAACAAGCCCTGAACAAAGTACCATATTATCAGTGCTAAAAAAATCTAGGCTTGGACCATTATTCACATCTATAAAAGGAATGCCATTCTGAGAAAAAACTTTTTTGTTGTCTCCCTTCCCTCATCCTCATTCCCACCATCGCTACTCTTCATCTTTTCCTCCATAATTCCTTTCTTGATATAAAATATGGGCTTGATTATATCATTGAGACCATAACCACTATTCCCCTACTATAGGAACCCTACCATAGTATCCAATCACCAAGATCGTAGTCGTTGCACCCCTACCATAGGAACCCTACCACAATATCTTGTCATTGAGATTGTAGCTGTTGCACCCCTACCACAGTAACTTATCATTGAGATCATAGTCGCTACACTCCTACCACAAGAACCCTACCACAACAACCTGCCATTGAGATCATAATCGTTGCACCCCTACCACAAGAACCCAATCACAATAACCAACCATCGAGATTACATAGTAATCTATCATCGAGATCGTTCTAGAGTGTTGTTTGTGAGTGATTTATTATTGTGGAATATTATTATTATTCTAGAAAGCGATTTATGTTATTGGTGAATGATTTGAATGCTTTAATATTTTATTAATAATTGATCCTAGATAAGGTACTTGTGAGATAATCTGGGAAAATTACCAACATAGATACCTCTCAACAATTTAAAATATTATTAATTCAATTTACATGACTTTTATGTATTTATTTTCACCTTTGTGATGATTTTACTTGTTTAGTTATTGTTTTAATGGTGATTTTGTTTTGTTGCTTTTTGAAATGTTCACTTTTGGATGGTCAAATAAGGATATTGAAAACCCTTTCCATATTACAAAATAGTTATATTATTTTTTAGAGATAAAATAATTATAATATTATTAGTTACTTTACTTTTATATTCCATTTGTGTGAGTTATCTTATCAACAAATGGATTTAAAAAAGAGTTACAACCTTGAGCTTTTATAAAGGTTTGTAAAATAAACACACTTTGAAGTAGAAGTCAACATGTATTGCTTTTGAAATATTAACAATTTTATTTTTTATGCTTTCTATGTATGATAAAAACTCTTTAAAGTATATTTTCCTTGTCTATGGTGATGATTATATTAACTTATTATTCTTTAATACATATGAGATATGTTTGCACTTGCAATATTGATTCTCTAATACATTTGAATGAGATAATCATCTCTTATTTGATATGTTTGTGTTGAACTTGAATTAACTTGAATTTTATTTTAATGATGTGTCCCAATTCTAGTTCCAAAAAAATTGGAAGGAAAGACCAATGGCTCCTCCCAACCTCTAGATTGAGGTTGACTCCCTGCTCTCCCTAAAAAAATACTCTTATTCTAACCTACACTAATTGTGTGAAAAGTAAAGTGCAAAAAAATATGCATAAAATATTAAGGGTTCAAGTGATTCAAATTAATACAAGTTTAAATCATAGGGAGGGAGTGCAAGTGATCAATCAACACATGAGAATTTGAATAACCTTAATATTATCCCATTCATTAAGTATCAAATTGATATGTAAATGACAAGATGAGGAAAGGACAATATCTCAATCATTGCACACTTAGAAAACAGGGAAGGTGGTGCCATTGATGGAACACATAAGGACTTGTAAATTTCTCAACAATCTCATAAGGTCAAAGCAAAATATCGGTTTCATAGAGTGTATATCTAAATTCTCATGGAAAAAACATATTTACATTTGTAATGACCCTCCTTGGTAATACTTGACCTTGAAACTTGATTTATGTATTGATGTGTGGATATTTGATACATAATATGATTTGGTGTTATTAAGTTGTATTGATATTTGCATTCCATGCTTTGTTTTGATAAATAGAGAATATGGTACTATTGATAAAATTTATGGATGTAGGATCAGGTACTCTCATGGGTATATTTGTATGGGACAACCATTGGAGTTGAGAGAAAAATAAGGAAATGATGGATGACTTGTTCATTGATGACACAAGGGTAAAGGAATACCCTTCATATAGATGCATTGCATATATTATTGTTGTTTGAATACCCTGTTGGACCATGAGATTGCTATTGGCAAAGGAGTCATCCTTAGTAGGTAGGAGATAATGTTTTATTTATATTAAAAGAAAAATCCACCTACTTAAGGATAAAACAACGTGGTGTATCATTGGTTTAAAAAGTCTTTGTATTCCTTGGATTTGGAAGCATAGATTTATTTGATTGATCCAATTAAGTGTTAATAATATTAGTAATATTAATACTTGAAATATTAATATCAAAGCTAATCATAGAAACCTAAAATGCATTATGTTTAGGTGACTAATCATATGGGCACATCAAAAGACCATATGACTGATCTTGGACCTTTCCAAGAGCTAGTAGTGGTCCTAACCACTCACAAAGGGTAGTTATGGCCCATTTAGGTACGATCACTATTGACCAAAGTGGTCACCAACATAGGCCGCTAAATCTTAGAGCAGCCACAACTAGCCACTTATCTAGATAATGGCTAGCACTGAGACACAAACTAGCCATGAATGAGGGCATGAATCATAGACAATGACTGCACTTGCATTGGATTCGAACGGTTTTTGGCGTGGATCTCCCAAAGTTCCTCCTGACTGCCACTTCCATGCAAATCTAGAACTGAGCCTCTCCCTCCAATGACCAGTTACATGCATATCTAGATCTTGGCTTCTCCAAGAAGCCAAGATCTAAAATTTGGGAGGCCTACATATGCATCATCATAGGAACAATAAAGCATCTGATTTTTTATGCAGCGAAGCCCTAACAAATTGGAGAGTGATTCTACACCCCCTTGAGGAGTAACGAAGTGCTATCCGATTGAGCAATGAAAAAGCACCATTCAAGCATTTAGTTCTACATATTTTTCATCGCCAATCAGTCTCTGGACATGAAGGTGACCCTTGAACATCAATTCAGATGAAGGATTGAGTGTCGCAATCCCTGGTTTGGGAGGCAAAACATCATAGTTTGTGGTCACTGTCATCGACAACGACCTGTAGTCACGATCACCCTAAGTAGCAACGACTAGGGTTTGAGGCACTATTTCCTAAGTTTTAGCATAGATTTATCATTATTCCTATTTTATCAGCTTATATTAGCATAGATATATATTTTCCATTGCATTTGTATGGTGATTTTAGTTATTTATGCATTTTCGCTTATCTTTGCACTTTTATGCTTGTATCATGCTTTTATGTTATTTCATGCAGATATTAAAAGAGAGCCTCATCATGAGAGGCCACATATGCTACTGATCATTCTATGTTGTTTCTTGACTGCAGATAACAGGTTCCTGAACTAGTTCAAAGCATATTTTGTATCAGATCCCTCCAAGAAAGTGAGAAGAAGGCATCAGTAAGCCCTTGAGTAAATTTGTGTCGAATCTAAGAAGCATGTGGAGTACACCACCCCAATTCAGGGGCTATTTAACCATTTGTAATAATTGTATCAAGCATTTGGTATCCCTAAGAGGGACCTATCTATAATTGGATTACATAATAAATTAATAAAGGAGATCTTATATTTTGTTAATTCCTTGTATTTATGCTTTCATGGTTTTACACTTGATATAATGCTGCAAATAGATTAGGTGTACGCTTTTTAGGATCATACAGATGGCGATCATGGTGGGACCCCCACCCAATTTTTTATTTTAAGCTGATTTGCTGATATTTACATGTTTTTTATGTGTAGGAATGGTTGCTCTGGTTGAAAGCGGCTAGCAGAGCTAGGCCACTTTTGAATACAATGACCTATCATAGCTATTTTGAGCGATAAGAACTGGCAAAAAAAGTGCATAGAGGATAGCCCATGCTTCAATAGATTTGGATTCCAGGTTGGTGAGATTCTCTATAATTTTGCGTTCCTCTGTCTGTGTTTAATTTCCAGAATGTAGTAGGGAAAATTATATTAATTAGAAAACATAGAGAACATTAAAGGAAAAATGCATAGTTTTCTTAAGTTTTCTACCAGCCATTGCTAGGAACAATGGAATTCTTATTTCAAATCCACCCTAGTATCCAGCAGTCCAGGTTTTTTTGTAGAGATTGCTTTCTTGGGGCCCAATTAGAGGCCATTGCTTCATTAAATAACAAATGCATTCTCTAAAAATCATGTAATCATTTAGATGTGTATTTTTTTGAAAATGAAATATTTCTTTTTAGGCATATAGGAAAGAGCATGAGTGCTTCATGATGCATATTTTTATTTGTGTAAAATTTAAAAGGAACAATCACACATCATGCATCATCTAAATGCTAGTGAGTTGGATTTCATCACCAACCACTAGTAGAGTTCAACGATGATGGCTTTCATCTCCACCCATTGGCTCAAATCCCACACACCCTTTATATTGGCCAATATCGGATCCAAGAACTGACGTAGCCTAGAAAATTTACATGTACTTCTCTTCGAAGGGTATGACGTTGACCAGGTGAGATTGGGTGAGGATCTGGCAAGACCTGTGCTCCCTGATCGGGTGTGGATTTCATCACCACACTTTGGTGGGTTTACGTGACCAAAATTTCACTATCGGTTGTTGAGCTATGAGCATATAGGTGAAAGCCCTTAAACTATTCAAGCATTACATCAACAAATATCAAAACACGATGAGAGTAGTTTAAGTTATCAACAAATTTGAAACACACAAGACCAATTTTAGGAACACCAAGAATATTTAAAAGAGATAAACACTTGCGTACTTTGTTTGTGTGTTCTAAAATCTACATAAAAGATAATTCATAATTGTCATGGTCTTCACGTGGAGCAACCGCCCTTGGTCCAACATCGAGGTAAAATCTGATGCTCCATGCAATCACAATAATAGCCACAATGATGTTGAGTTGCCCATACAATACCGTTGAATGAAGTTCAGCGAGCCTTAGGGGTGATAACTCAACCCATGGGGATACTCCTTGAGAAACCCCAGCTAGAGGATCATATCTAGGTTCTTCTCGCGATACGCATGAGAGGGCTTCAAGGCCCCAATATTCACATGATAGACTAAGGTTAGATTAGCTCACTAAGGGGTAAGACATAAGGGTTACATCCAGTCGCATACCCATAACAACTCTTGGCCTCCTTCAATATGGGAGGTGTATCGCTCCAAATTTTTTGCATCCCTACCTTCAGGATATTGGATCCGTGCCCGGAAGGAGGATGGGAAAAGGATGATGCGGTACCTCGGACGAGAGGACTTCACGAAGGTCCCGCCTCTCAAGGGAGGTGTATTTTGGTGATTTTTCGACGGATGGTGGGTTCACCAAGAAACATTTAATGGCAGTTTCCATGCCTAGGTTTTGGAATGTGTTTAGATGAGTTTGTTTTGATCTTAAACATTCATCCTAGGTTTGGCCGAATGAATCTAAATTAAACTACATAAAAATGCAATTTTCATGAATACAACAAACAAATTTGAAAGCAGAAAATAGAGAATTTACAGGAGGAAAACGGGGAATACCTGATCTGGATGTCTGAAGAAGATTCTGATTTTTGAAGTAGTCCCGATCGTCTAAGATTCGACAGAATCGTCTGTAATCAGACGAGATCGTCTGAGATCTGACGAATTCGTCAGAAACTTGATAGATGCAAAATACAAGAAATCCTACTGTGCAAACAGAGGCAAATTACACCAAATAGCAATATGAATACTGAACAATATTTAAGAATAGAAATTAAAGCAAATTACTGTACTTAAATGACAAAACATGATCTTAATATGCAATCTAGGCTAAATGGGTGAACTCTAGATGCAAAATAATGTAAAAACTGAATAAATTGTCTAATTTGCAGCATAAGATGACAGAGAAAAAGGTGAGAAAAACAAACTCCAGGCACTGATTGCCTTGATATGGATTGCAGTCGAGATCGTCTCGCATCAATATGAAATCGTCTCGTATTTGACAGGATCGCCTTCGATCTGGATAGGTTCGTTGGCGACGATGGGTGCTGGCTCCGATTGAAAAATAATGTTGTACCTACAACAAAATAATATGAAACTAATGCAAAATGCAAAGTAGGGATGTTTCAACGTAGGGGGAATCAATTTACCAAGAATTTCAGCCAGGGGTTGGGGAGGGAAAATCGTAGAGGTTAAATAGGCTTAGAGGGAGTAGGTAGGAGGTTGGAGATCATCCCAATTTGGGAGATCTCCAACGAGGGAGGGTCCCAATGGCGCAGACACGCTTCTGCCCAGATTGGAGACCCGTTGGAATAGATTCCAACTATGCAAATTTAGTTTTGCGACAAGATCGTTTGGACGTCCTAGTCCAGACGAAATCGTCAAATCTGGGGCGATATCGTCTGATCGGAGACGATATCGTCAAACGGTCAAAACAACCTCTAAAATTGGCGCAAAAAAGGGGGAAATGGAATACCCGATGGTTAACGGGCGGTTTGGGAGGTTAAATTTGAATTTAAAATTATTTACTAAGGTGAATGTAAATTTTATAATTTTACTGCGCCAATTTTAGGGTGCTACATTTTGCCCCCTCTTTAGCGAATTTTTCGAAGAAAATGCGTTAAAGATGAGTTCTTCTCGATCTACGAGAAAGCAAAAAATTATACCCATTTTTAGGCGACGATTCTTGGTCAAATCGTACGACAGCTTGCTATGGTGCCCCCTCCGTGTTTTTACCCAAATCTAACGTTTGAGGTAAAAACGCGAAAAAGCACAAAATTATTGCTGAATAAAATTAAGAAAAATAGGGTAAAACCCTAATTCATTGTTACTGTTCATTTTTCTGGTTTTAGAGCTCTAAAGCAAAAATGGTCGAGACAGCGCACAGATCTGCAGAGGTCCGACGCGGTCTATGGGTAAGGGTCTAAACTTAGTTTAGAACGGTTTTAATTTGAATTGACATGCTTTTTAGATCATTTTTAGGTGAATTTTGAGCATCACGGCCGTTTTTGGGCCATCGACGTCGTCGGGACGAAATCGTCCCGATTTCAACGAAATCGTCTCAATTTCGGCAATTTCGCCCGAGGGCGAAATCATCGAAAGGGGGACGATTTCGTCAAATTAGAGACAATTTCGAACTACGAAATCAAAGACGATTATGCTCAAATTTGGGACGATATCGTCCAATAGTGGGCGATATCATCAATTGCAAAAAATTGAATTTTTAACTTGCATTATTGATTACTTGAATTATTGATTAATGATTTGTTTATTGTTTTTTTGTTTATGTTTGCAGAGAGGATTACTAAAGAGCAGGGAGTGGAAATATGGAGGTTTGAGAGATGACTTGG
Source organism: Wollemia nobilis (assembly GCA_028583015.1). Lineage (NCBI taxonomy): Eukaryota > Viridiplantae > Streptophyta > Pinopsida > Araucariales > Araucariaceae > Wollemia > Wollemia nobilis. Next base: position 2,211,671 of record JAQPPZ010003648.1, on the reverse strand, counting down.
CCGCTCTGACACAGGCAGAGCGAGATCAGCTGGCACAGGTCGGCTTACAGCATGTGGCGGAGATGCCACAAGTATCCACGGACATGGGGCTTCTAACAGCCCTAGCAGAGAGGTGGTATCCGGGTTCTTCCTGTTTTTGGCTATCGACAGGGGAGATGGCTCCCTCATTAGAGGATGTATGGAGGATTCTGAGAATCCCCATACAAGGATGGCTCATCACTCCTACGACCAATCAGGGCCACGCTATGGGACGGTTATGCGATGACCCGAGCTTCACTCTGGAGAAGGGCGAAGTTAACATCGAGGCACTACGCCAGATTCCTGGGGCATCTACACTCACACGAGTTCTGGCTGGGGTGGTTGGTGGACTTCTGCTGTGCCACCAGAGCGGGTGCAGGGTACCATGGATGCTCGCAGATGTGATCTACGATATGTGGGACCATGGGTACAGGTTTGCTTGGGGCAGCTTTGTACTATGCCGATTGTACAGGATCCTGTATGGGGTCGTGTACAAGGGCGAGCGATGTCTGGTCATGACATCACTCCTACAGGTTTGGTGCTGGGAGCACATTGTAGTGCGGAGGCCGGTAGGGCTTCCACTGACAGCGGTGGACGGGGAGAGGCCCCGAGTCTTCTACTGGTGGCTCCGAAGAGGGTCACAACGACGGATCGACCTACCGATGTCTCGGAGGCTACTGGATGACCTAGTCCCGGACCAGATCACCTGGAGGCCATGGAGGGAGCATCCAGGGTGGGCCGAGGATGGACAGGAGCTGGCTCGCATCAGGCGAGTCTACTGGTTGAGGATGGAGAGGGGAGAGGTGGAGCTCCACCGCTACGACCAAGTTTTGAGGTAGTTTGGTCTACAATAGGGGATCCCATCTCTCAGGGATTACAAGTTTTCTCGGACTGTCCGGGATAACACCACTGTTAGCGAGGCTCCTGACATGCAGCGGTTCTAGAGTCAGGACGCAGACGATGCCCCCATCCAGCCAGTGGATGGGTACGATGCAGGGGTAGCCAACGGCTACGATGCCTGGTACACAGGCATCCGCCCTCCTTGGATGAAGACGGCTCAGGGTCTGATTCACACGGTTGTGCATCGAATAGGGAGGCGATTCCAGGCAGCGATAGAGGCAGCCCAGGGTCACGACGGGAGAGAGCAGAGGAGGCCATAGGCACAGGAGAGGCCATGACAGCGGGAGAGGAGGGAGGAGAGACCCCCATCTCCACAGAGGCCACCATCGCCTGATAAGGGCAAGGGTGTGGACACAAGAGAGAGTAGCGAGATGGCTACTCTCCGGGCGGAGAGAGATTGTCTACAGGCTTAGGTGCAGACGCTACAGGATGCGGCTGCACGAAACCATGCTGAGGTGTCACAGCTACGGGATGAGATTGCACGCCTCAGGGCACGGGGCGAAGGGGCGAGCTCAGGAGAGTTGACACAGGCTATCGCCCAGTTGACATTCTACCAGACATTATACTTCTAGCTGGTGCCAGAGGTAGATAGACTACCCCTGCCAGCTAACATCGCAGATCCGATCAGGATTGGGTCATCGAGGACCACATCCCGATCGAGGACTAGGACTACACAGACTGTGATGGGGCCACCTCGTCCACCTCAGGGCGGGGGAGGAGATGAGGCAGAGAGCTCGAGGGGCTCTCGAGGCTAGAGGGCTGCACATTGATGTTGTATTATATATATTTTTTTTTTTTGATAGAGGATTGAGTATGTCGAGGTACAAATTGTGGCATACCAATCCAGTTTTGATGATGTACATATATTTGTGACACATATAGATGAGATATTTTTGATCATATGACTTGTCTTATGTGATGTTTATGATGCTTTTATGTTTGATAGATTGATTTCATGTGATTATGTCGGTGGATATATTATAATTGGAATGTCATGCTTGTAATATTTGAAATGATATAATCTGATGTAACAATTTGGTTGTTTGTAATGAAAATATGATAAAAATAAAAAGAGACTTCTAACAATAATTTCAAAGGACATTGTCGCTATTATAGACCATTTCATGGAGTCGCTGCTCACTCGGTCGTCAAGCTAGTCCCATTTATAGAAATATTGTTAAAAGTAAAAAGAGTGCTTAAGAGACTGTCTTAAGACTTTGGTGCAATAGTGCAAATGATGATGATGATGATGATTTGTTTTCAGATTGTCATGAAAATATTATGCATGAAATATTTTAAAATGATTTTTGCTAGGCATAAATTCCTAAGTGTGATAAAATTTGTGAATAATTCCTTAGGAATTATACCATCATTGCAAAGTTTAAAGGTTGACATAATGATATGAAATAATGAAAATGTGTTTGCTGTTGAAAAGCATAATTTGTGTAACATAATGAATTAAGTCATATGGTTTTCATGATTTTTGAATAAATGGAAAATAAAATTGGTACAATGGTTTGCGCTAGGCATAGAATATGTAGGTATAGACTTATACCATCATCGTGAAAATCAAAGAAAAATAGATAGTTTTATTGCATGGTTGATTTTTTGATGAACAAAAAAGATGAAAATGAGGACTTGCGCTAGGCATACAATTCCAATTTTGGTTTTGGAACTATACCATCGTCGCGAAAGTCGACACGATATATATGATATGTTTTGAAAGAAATTTTTGATTTTTCTAATTCTATAGTTGTCTTTGTGAAAAATAATTGTACTTGATTATTCCAAACAAGTTGCAAAAATAATATTTCAAAGTATTTTGAAGACAAAAGTTAGATTTATAAGGAATCCCATGTGCATATGTGCATTCATTTCTGATCTTGATTTATCATAATGATAGAAAAAATCTCTCAAATACAAATGTGTGTGCAATTGCATTGTTCATTTACTAGATTTGAGCAAGATACTATGATACAAGTGATTTGAAGAAACCAAATAAGTGTTCATTAACCATGATGTAGATGCATATAACCATATTAGACTACTATGTAGGTCGGATTATCAAGAGCTAGCTAATACATAAGCAGACATAGGTCTATACAAAAGAAGGTCGCTAATGTGACAGACATATCGCCATGCTAGGAGTTACCCAAGGCCAAGCAAGTTGGGCACAAACCACCTGTTATGGGGCTTACCTCACAATTTTCGAATAATTGAGAATTCCAGGGATTCAAGCTCATCAACCCTTCTTTTCTTTTCAAAGGGTAGGGAAAGGGATTTTATTGCTTTCTTGCTTTCTTTTGAACTTTGCATATTTTTCTTTTGTATTTCTTTTTCTTGATAATGCTTGGAACATTGCTATAATGATATAAAAGAACATTTCTCTTTTCTCTTTTTCTTGAATTTTTTCTTTTCTTTTCCTTTTTCTTTTTCTTTGCTAGGGATACTTGCTCAGATTAGCTGTAGAGCAAGGGATTTTTATTCTGGGTAGGGGTGAGCTTGTCCTTTGCCAATTCTCAAAGATTCTAGACCATGTGCATGATAGGATAGCAGGGGAAACTTTTTGCTCAAGAAATCAGTTCTACTATGTAGCAAAAAATGGAAATTACAAATATAATCATTTTATTGTGAAAAGATGTGCTTGGTTTAAGTAAATAACAAGATCAATTCTCTGTGCTCAAACTTTATTTAATTGAAATTTGTGAACTTTGATATAAGAGAGATTAGTAATCATGCCAGATAAAAGCAAGATATTTATTTTTTTGTGAGTGTGCAAGTGAGGGATTCAAAATAAATGCTAATTTATCCAAAATAAGTTGAAACATATACTTGCAATAATTGTAAGAAAATATATATAAACACTTTTGAGAAGTTTTGAGAATGTTGACTCTCTCTTTCTTCTGTATATTGTTTTGGTTTCGAAAGAGTCAAGCATATAGCTGTTTTTAGATTTTGATTTTTGTTTTGAGCAAAAAGAATTTAACAAGTGCTTTAAATAAATGCAATAGATAGTTTTTGAAGATTTTTGGAGATTTATGAATGTTTTTGGGTGTTTTTGAATAAATTGAAAGAAATACAAGATAGTAATTTTGAACAAATATATACATGGATGAAAAGACCAAGTTTATGCATAGTAACGTTTAAGATGCAAAATATTCATGGGTTCTTTAAGTTCTTTACCATCTAAGGTAGATAATTTATATGCTCCTGATTCAAATTTAGAAGTAATGATGTATGGTCCGAGCCAGTTGGGCTCAAATTTACCTTTAAGTTCTTTGGTTGCATTTGTATTTTTTTGATTTTCTTTTAAAATAAGGTCGCCAATCTCAAAGGATCGATGACGAACTCTCTTAGCATATGATCTTTTAAGCTTGTTTTGGTAAGCACGGAGATGCTCCAAAGCATTGATGCATTTTTCATCGAGGAGTTCCAGCTGACTGAGTCTGCCAGCACGATATTCATCTCCTACTTTGGTATCTTGAAGTAGCAGAGCCAAAGAAGGAACTTCCAATTCAAATGGAAAAATTGCTTCAGCACCATATACCAAAACAAATTGTGAAGTGCCCGTGGGGGTTTGAACATTAGTTCGATAAGCCCACAAGGCTGGATATAATTGAATATGCCAGTCACGGCCAGTTTTATTGACTAATCTTTTGAGAATTTTGATTAAAGTTTTGTTAGATGCTTTTGCTTGGCCATTACCCTGAGGATAATAAGGGGTGGACCAGCGATGTTGAATCTTATATTTTTGACATAAATTTTTAACATCTTTATTTTTGAAAGGAGTTCCATTGTCAGAGATGAGGTTGGCGAGAATTCGAACCCGCAAATAATTTGATTAAAAATAAATTTAGAAACTTGTGTGCCGGTGCAGGAAGCTAAAGGCATAGCTTCAACCCACTTCGTGAAATACTCCGTGGCCAGTTATGATGAACTTGTGTCCATCAGATGACACAGGATTGATTTTGCCAATAATATCCAAGCCCCATTTAGAAAAGGGCCAAGGAGATGAAATAGCCTGCAACTCTTGTGCAGGTGCATGGACAAGGTCAGCATGTTTTTGACACTTGTCGCAATGGTGCACATACTCATGTGCATCCATTTCCATGGTAGGCCAAAAGTATCCTATCCGAAGGAGCTTTTTAGCAATGGCACTACCACTAAAGTGTCCTCCACAAGATCCATCGTGGGCTTCACTCAAGGCTGATTTAGACTCTTCTAAATTTAAACATCTTAATAGGATACCTTCAAAAGATCTCCTATATAAAGTATTTCCAATTATTACAAAATGACTTGCTCGTCAACGTAATAACCGACACTGGTTTCGATTAGAATTAGTAGGGAAAGTCCCATTTTGGAGAAAATCAAATATGTCGGTATACCAAGGTTCAGGAGTAGTTTCATTGATTAGAAACACATCCAAAGGCTCTAAGCATGACTTAGTTGAAGCGGGTTCCTGGAGCCGATGAATAATGATAGTGGCATATTCGTCGTCTAACTCCAAGGGCAAGAGAGATGCAACGGCGGCCATAGCGTCGGCTGCACGGTTGCTAGTCCGAGGAATGGCTTCCAAGGTGACTTGATTAAACAAGGACATTAGTTGTAAAACATAGGCCTTATATGGGCGAAGTTTATCATCTCTGGTTTGATAAAATTCATTAATTTGGTTTATAACCAATTGGGAATCCCCAAAAACTAAGAGGTTTTTAATTTTTAGCGCTAAAGCAACTCGTAATCCAAGGATTAGAGCTTCATACTCAGCAGTATTGTTGGTGCAAGCAAAGGTCAGTTTGAAGGACAGAGGAATAAGATGTTTTTGCGGAGATATTAAAATAATACCCGCACCGACCCCACTCATGCATCGGGCTCCATCAAAGTATAAGGGCCATTGTTCAACAAGGTCTCGCCTCTAATTGAAGGCATTCATCGGAAACTCGATAATGAGGGGATGAGTAGACTCTAAGGGTGCAGCGAGCTAATTGATCTGCTATGATTTGACCCTTAACAGACTTCTGTCCTATGAATGTGAGATCAAACTCGCTTAGAGCAAGAACCCACTTGGCTGTGCGACCCGATAAATAAGGTCGACTCATGAGATACCTTAAGGGATCGTATTTAGCAATGACATACGTTTTTTGACTAAGCATATAATGTCGTAATTTTTGCGTAGCAAAAATGACTGCTAGACATAGCTTCTCTAACGCTGTATAGCGGGTTTCATAATTGATGAAGGTTCGGCTAATATAATAATTAGCACGTTCTCATTTTTCATCATCGAGTTGAGCTAACATAGCTCCTAAGGCAGAATCTGAAGCAGAAATATAGAGGAGAAATGGGCGATCAGATTTAGGCGGTGAAAGCACCGATGGGTTAAGGAGATATTGTTTGAGAAGTTCAAAAGCTTCTCTACATTCTGTGTCCCAATTGAAAGGGACATCCTTCTTAAGAAGTTTGAGAAAAGGACCAGTTTTGTCCGCCGACTTATCAATGAAGCGACGGATAGCTTGAAGTTTACCCTGTAAACTTCGTAATTCAGATATATTAGTAGGTGCGGGCATATCGGTGATAGCCGCAATTTTGAGAGGGTCAATTTTGATACCATGTAAAGAAACTAAAACCCCCAATAGTTTGCCGGACTTAACTCCGAATATACATTTTGCTAGATTTAATCGAATGAGATATTCTCGTAATCGATTAAAGACTTTTCGTAAATCATCCAAATGATGATCTTCAATAAGAGAGCGAGCTATAATATCATCTACATAATCATGTAGGATATCATGCATCATATCATGAAAAATATAGGTCATAGCTCGTTGATAAGTTGCACCTGCGTTCTTTAAGCCAAATGGCATCACTTTCCAGCAAAAGGTACCCCAGGGGGTAATAAAGGTTGTTTTAGCCTGGTCTTCAGGAGCTATCCGAATTTGATTATAACCGGAGAATCCGTCCATTAAGGACATCATCCCACTTTCGACAGTAAAGTCAATAATTTGATCCATGTTTGGAAGAGGAAAGTCATCTTTAGGGCATGCAGCGTTGATATCTCTAAAATCGGTGCAAACCCTAACTTTGGTAGCTTCTTTCTTGGTGATTGGAACTACATTTGAGATCCATTCAGCATAATCAATAGCTTGTATAAAGATAACATTCAGGAGTTTTTCTAACTCCCCTTTGACTAGCAAAGCCACTTTGGGATGCATTTTTCTAAGTTTTTGTTTAACCGGTTTAGCATCCGGATGGACCACTAGATGATGCATGACTACGAAAGGGTCTAGACTCGGCATATCTTCATATGTCCAAGCGAAGACATCTTCATACTCTTTAAGAAATGCGATGTATTGTTCTTGTTTTTCTTGACTTAGTTCTGCTCCAATATTGATTATGTGAGGATTGTCCTCAGTTCCAATGTTAATTTTAATGACATTTTCTACCTCCATGTGTAGATCTCTTTCAAAATTAGGTGGGGCGGGTGAAACACCCAATTCTTGTAATTCTTGTAAGGTTAATTTAGATAATTCATTCTAAGGATCAGTGGCCTCAAGTTGGGCTATAGTTGGTATAGAACCATCAAAATAAAACCCATTATGTAACATCTCTTCAACAGAGACATCATGGAAGATATCTCCTTCCAACTCTTCATCGGGGTCAGCAATCATTTCGGGGTATGCTATGGATAGCATGTTGCATGAAAATGACTGATTTTTAAGAGGCAAATCAACATGCCTATCCAAATAATCTTGATAGCATATGAGGTGATCATCATCCTCAAAAGGAAAGGGTTGTCCCTTACTAGGAAATAGGCCCACACCACAGCGGGTAGGCCACGGTTCTACCTCGAAAGGTTCTTTCATGCCATTTTGGAAAGGTCCTAAGCCTTTCCCTTCATATCCCATTTTAAGCATCATGGGTTTAGCTTTAATATAATCATTGGTAAAATAGCACCGAGCGTATCCCTCATGGTGAGTTTTGATATTCCGAGGGATTCTTCCCCAGTCATATCCTTTATAAATGAAGGCACAACTCCCGACTTGGTAAGTACTTCCCATAGGTTGTGGGAGGCCCAAAGTACGAGGAGATGGCGGCAATTTATTTAAAAGGTTTGAATCTTGCATGAAAGCATTCATTTTTTTTTATATTAAGGTTGTAGATAAATCTGGTAATAGTTCATCAGAAAGGGCATAAGATGTAGAAGGTTTATTACCTATGTCTTGAGATGTGGAAGGGATGATAGATGTGTCTAGAGGTTTTGAATTTATAGGGGTAATAGTTGAAGGATTGGTTGTAGATTTGAAATCTTTTTGAGGTTCTAAAGTAATTTGTTTAGAGGGTTGTTGATCTATATAGGAGGATGAAGTTAATGGAGGGGAACTCGGTGAAGTTATGGGTTTATGTTTCACAGTTTTAGATGAAGAAGAAGAACTAGGATGTGTGGATGACAGAGCTGGGCAAAATTGCACTCCAACCTGGTTCTGCCAAAGCACACATATCAAAAGGTCTAGGGTCACCGTGAATAGTGACCAACTGATTTTTAAACTCAAATTTAACACATTGGTGTAAAGTTGATGGGACCGCTCGCATGGCGTTGATCCAAGGGTGACCCAAAAGTATATTGTACGATGCTGGGCAATGTACAATGAACACGGTTGTTTCTAGGGTTCTAGGACCAACTTGCAATGGGAGGGTGATAACTCCACACGTTTCTTGTGTTTCGTCATTAAAGGCTTTGATAATCATATCAGTTTTCTTCATTTCATCACTTCTAAAACCAAATCGTTGGTAGAAGTCAAAGGTGCAGATGTTTAGAGATGAGCCATTATCAATCAAAACTCGTTTGACAGCTACATCCCCGATTAAAGCAGTAATGTATAAGGGATTGTCCTTATGTAAACTGTGTTGTGGGATATCTTTATCCCGAAAATCAATACAATCAATCTCTCGAGTGATGATAGTATTGGCCATAGCTTCAGGTTGAATGTTTTGAGGCACCATCATTTGGCTCAATGTAAGCATCAACTCATCCCTATGGGTGGGAGAGGATCTTAATAAATCTAAGAGGGAAATTCTGGCCGTGGTATTAGACAATTGCTCATTAATGCTGTAAGGGGGTTTAGGTTGAACAATAGGAGCATGATTCCCTTTATTTGGGTTTTTCAAAATGAATGGAGCTGATCCATCATTCTAGTTTGGTTCTTGTTGGGAATTTTGAGCTTGTTGTCGGGTGACGACTCCGATGGTACCTACAATGTTATAGTGACGACGTTGAAACGGTCTCGGTTGAGAATTTATGGCTTGTTCATATGGAAGGACTACATTAGAAGAAGGTCGAGTAGTGACTCTTCTGGGAAATGGTTCTTCTAGAACATTAGCATCTGTGACAGGTTGAATAGGATCTGATTCGTTTTCAGAACTATTCGATTGAATAGTGTCTACTTCACTTTCACTATCTGACTCTATATCACTAGAATCAGAAGTTTGAAAATTATGTAAGGGCCTGGTTGTAACCAGGGATAAGGTTGTGTCAAATATTTGAGAATCTTGAACAGGTAATTGTCCGCTAATGGTTCCTACATATCGGGTAGGAGGGGGAACATTATGATGTTCGATTTGATTGGCCACCTCTTTACCATGTCTTGGTAAAGGGTGTTGAAATATGTCTAAAGTTTGATTGGCGTTTTGATTTTGATTTTGGGGAATGGTCTTTTGAGTATTATTAGGAGGGTTTTGTTTGGGTTGGAAGGCTTGCACTTCCATTTCATTATTGTCAATCAAATCTTGTATTTTATGTTTCAACCTCTTACAAGCGTTGGTAGAATGTCCAGGTCCTCTATGGAAATCAGAGTGCAAATCAGCTCTATATCCGGGTATACTTGGGTCAGGTTCCCGGATAGCTGGTAATTGGATTAAACCTCTTTCGAGTAATTGAGGTAAAATAGTTGACAAAGGTTGGTTTAATCTAGTGAACTCTCGAGGAGGCTTATCAGGAGGTTTCAATATGAATTTTTTTGTTGTCTTTGTTGCATTGATATTAGCAACATTTCTGCTGTCAGTGACTCCATCACCGACAACCTATTTGTTTTTATATTGATTTCTAGATGTTTTCTCATCATCCTTCTTCCTAAGTTGGCCTCTCCTAATGAGGGCATCTTCTACTCTTCGAGCTAAATCTATAGCTTGATCGAAGGTAGTCAAAGTAGCTATTGATAGCTCATAAGAAAGTTGTTCTTGTAAATTGTTGATGAAAATGTCTAACATTTCCCTATAGGGTAGCACAAAGTGCAGTTTTCCTGTCAATTGCCTCCATCTAGCTAAGAAATCGGCAAAGCATTCATCCTTATCTTGTTTTAAATTGTATAGGTCTTTAATAGTTACATGCCTCTCGATGTAGGCACTAAATTGATGGACAAATGATTCAATTGTTTCTTCGAAGTTTCTCAAAGAATGAGTGGGCAATTGATAGTACCACTCTAATGCCATTCCACCTAAACTTTTGGGGAACATTTTTAGTAATAGCAAGTCGTCATGCGATATGTCATGACATGCTATCCTAAACATGCGAAGATGTTCTATGGGATCTTCGGTTCCTTTATATATAGGCAAAACAGGCATGGGAAAATGTTTAGGGTATGGTTGAGCTACAACTATGGGATCCAAAGGTTGACTACAGATCTCTCGATAATTATACGAGGGACGGTAGGGATCTATCTGGTCCATACGTGAAGCTAATTGTTTCACCATGGCTTCCAGATTACTAGTTTGCCCCCCATATTGATTTGGTAGGGCATTGACATGAGTGTTATGAGCGTAGGATGGAGGAATATGCAGATTAGATGCCATATTACTGTTGTGTAAATTATTGGTAGGAAAAGTATTATGGAGGAATTTTGAAGCTGTATTATGTTGTATTCCGGATTGTTGAAAGTTTGTATTTGGCTTAGTTTTAGGTTTCGTTTATTTAAAGCATTTTGCTCAATAGTTTGGCGGAATAAAGTAGTGAAGGGAATTTTCTTTTGTGCGGGAGTGATTTTAGGTTGAGTAACAGGTTCCTTAGGAGGTTGGGTAACCTGTTGTTTTGACATGCTTTGGGCTATAGTGACCATATCCGCATTGGATGGTCCACCCTTGTCACTTTCTTGATCAATGAAAGACAAGGGATTAGTCTGCATATTGCACATATATTCCATGGTTGCTTGAGTTTTACTAATTTGCCCTTTATCAAGGCGAATGGCCACATTAAGGTCATCAATGTTTTCCATGAGAAATCTCTTGAAATGCTCTGCATTGTCAAAGGCAATATTTCCATTTGGAGCTATTCTAGGGGATGAGGATCCATCCTCTTTAACATTTGCTTCTTGTTCTTTATCTTCCCCTAAGTCTTCACCTGATTGACCTAGAGTTTCTCCTTCTGGATTTGTTTCTCCAAGAAGGACATTTGGGTTTTCAGTTGTATCTTGTAACCAATCTTCTCCTTCTCCTAGAGTTTCTTTACCATTCCTAAGTTTAGGCATGGTGCTAAGTTTTGATTTCAGCAAATATATATATATATATATATATATTATATATATATATATATATATATGCAACAAATTAAAAGGTATATATTTACTATATACCTACTATAATATTTGAAATTGAAATGTTTAGGTTTTTGCTAAGTTTTTTTTATTTTTTTAGTTTTTCTTTAATTTTTGGAAATAATACAATAAAGACAGCAAATAAAACAATAGATGCACGCAATAATAAGACTGAAAGTAAATGAGCTAGTTTTCTATGAATAACTTATGAATATCATTAATAGGTTCGAGTTGTTCAGGGGTCATGAAATGTTCTTCTTCAAATTGAAAGTTTTCTTTTAGAAATTTGATGAAAAGGGCTATGGTAATATTATCTGTCTCAGATGCTGGTTGATAGAAGTAAAGCTCGTGGCAATACTCTCGATATAACACAGCACGAGGAACTCTATTCCATATTTCCCTATCTGTAAGAACAACCTCTTGGTCTTCTACAAGGCCTAGGAATTGGTGCACAATAGCTACGTTCTCGAGGTATTCCTCGAAGGTGAACAACTCTGAAGATACTAAAGCTCTCCTATAGGCTAACCATCTATGGCAGGCTCTCTGAAGTTCATGATAAAAAACTAATTGATGAGGATCCAGGATTCTATCCAAGACTAGCCTCTTAATCTGTTTAAGTTGTGTGGACCTAGATGAGATGATACTAAGTCTCTTGTCAAGTTCGTCCCACAAGGATTGATTTCTACTCGTTTCAGGGATACTAAGGACAGAATTAACTTCTATAGCTGCCAATTGATTTTCTACGTTTATAGTAACTGCTAACCTCTTTTTAGGAGCTACCATCTAAACATGACTTTAAACCTTAAATGTTTTAAAATGCATCTAAGTTTTAGTTGTTCTAATTTTTTTTGTTTTTTGTTTTTGTTTTCAAAAGGTTATGATGCATTCACGTCGGGTTCACCAAAATGTATCGCTCCAAATTTTTCGCATCCCTACCTTCAGGCTATTGGATCCGTGCCCGGAAGGAGGATGGGAAAAGGATGATGCGGTACCTCGGACGAGAGGACTTCACGAAGGTCCCGCCTCTCAAGGGAGGTGTATTTTGGTGATTTTTCGACGGATGGTGGGTTCACCAGGAAACATTTAATGGCAGTTTCCACGCCTAGGTTTTGGAATGTGTTTAGATGAGTTCGTTTTGATCTTAAACATTCATCCTAGGTTTGGCCGAATGAATCTAAATTAAACTACATGAAAATGCAATTTTCATGAATACAACAAACAAATTTGAAAGCAGAAAACAGAGAATTTACAGGAGGAAAACGGGGAATACCTGATCCGGATGTCTGAAGAAGATTCTAATTTTGAAGCAGTCCCGATCGTCTGAGATTCGACAGAATCATACCGCAATCGAGACGAGATCGTCCGAGATCCGACGAATTCGTCGAGAACACGCAAAACAGAAAATAGATGCAAAATACAAGAAATCCTACGTGCAAACGAGAGGCAAATTACACCAAATAGCAATATGAATACTTAACAATATTTAAGAACAGAAATTAAAGCAAATTACTGTACTTAAATGACAAAACATGATCTTAATATGCAATCTAGGCTAAATGGGTGAACTCCAGATGCAAAATAATGTAAAAACTGAATAAATTGTCTAATTTGCAGCATAAGATGACAGAGAAAAAGGTGAGAAAAACAAACTCCGAGCACTGATTGCCTCGATGTGGATTACAGTCGAGATCGTCTCGCATCAGTACGAAATCGTCTCGTATTTGACAGGATCGCCTCCGATCTGGACAGGTTCGTTGGCGACGATGGGTGCTGGCTCCGGTTGAAAAATAATGTTGTACCTGCAACAAAATAATATGAAACTAATGCAAAATGCAAAGTAGGGATGTTTCAATGTAGGGGGAATCAATTTACCAAGAATTTCAGCCAGGGGTTGGGGAGGGAAAATCCTAGAGGTTAAATAGGCTTAGAGGGAGTAGGTAGGAGGTTGGAGATCATCCCAATTTGGGAGATCTCCAACGGGGGAGGGTCCCAACGGTGCAGACACGCTTCTGCCCGATTGGAGACCCGTTGGAACAGATTCCAACTATGCAAATTCAGTTTTGCGATAAGATCGTCTGGACGTCCTAGTCCAGACGAAATCGTCAAATTTGGGGCGATATCGTCTGATCGGCGACGATATCGTCAAACGGTCAAAACAACCTCTAAAATTGGCATGGAAAAAGGGGAAATGGAATACCCGATGGTTAACGGGCGGTTTGGGAGGTTAAATTTGAATTTAAAATTATTTACTAAGGTGAATGTAAATTTTATAATTTTACTGCGCCAATTTTAGGGTGCTACAGGAGGATAGTCATAGATCATAATCTCATTGGTGCTAATGGAACCCCATGAGATAGGCTCTGGGAATCTAGACAACTTGATTATTTATATAGGGTCTTCTTAAAACTAACTCAGAGAAGCAATGCTACTGCACATTCCATTTCAAGAAGTTCACGTAGCCATCAAACAACTAGGCACACTATTGAGCCGAGGGAAGCCTCAACGCTCCCTTGCAGCATGCACACTACCTCCAATCATGGGGGTATGGAACATAGGTTAGTCTACATAGACCAGGTCAACCTGATAGACAAGGGCAAAAGCATAGTAGGAGCCTCTTCAGGGGGGCTCTCCATTAGGACTCCTCACACGGAGTTATAGAGTCATGGACCTTCAATGGTAGATCAATATGACCACATACGTAGGTTATCTAAAGCACTGTGCGTAGAGCAAGAGTGCTTAGACATCCTTGAACATGAGGAAGCACAGAGAAAAAGGCATTTGCACCTAAATAAGCAACATGTGAGAGAGGAACAAATAGAGCACAAAGAACAAGCAAATAGGTTGGATCGAGTAAATTTACATATGGATAGATGTTCCATTTCTCAGCACGAGAGATACACTAAACAGGGATATGAGCACACTCATCGCACATCACATCATGCTTCAAAGCATCAACAATACCTAGATCTAGAACAAGCACAATATGAGCAAATACAGGTAGAGATGGGGGATCAGGAGCAAACATATCTTGAACCTTCATTCGTAGTCATGGAATATGAAAATAGATGCCCAAACTAGGTAGATGTAGGGTTACCTCCCTAAACACCGCGAGTAAACCTTCGAGAACAAGAGATCATTTCTTTAAAGACGTACAAAATACTCACTAAGAGTGTTAAATCTCTTGAGAAACAAGATGTGGTTGGATAAAAGCCAACCCTAAGTAAGATACACAATTAACCTTTGTACCCTTCGGTACTAAGTTTTTCTTATCCTAGGAACTTCAAGATGCCTAGGTTAGACAAATTCAAAGGAGAGGAAGACACGCAAGAAGATGTCACCAATTTCATGAATGCATGCTTTCAAATTGAGCATAATGATGCCTTGATGCTAAGAACATTTATCATGACATTATTAGATGCAACAACTGAATGGTTCAATCAACTACCTAAGCACAACATCATTAGTTTTGAGCAGTTGGTAAATGCATTTATTGAATGATTTTCTTTTAGCATCAAGAAGAAAGCAAAATTATCTGACTTGGCAAACCTAAAGCAATATGATGATGAGCCAGTCATGGACTATGGGAACATATGGAGAAAATTATTGGTAAAACTACCATTTTTTTGTTCCTACTACTGAGCTCACCCGAATGTTTACTAAGAGTTGCGCTAAGCACATCTCGTTGCTCTTGCAACTGCATCAGTATGAAACATTCAAAGAAGTCTTGGATAAAGCCAAAATTATAGCAGACATTAAGGTTGAAGGAGATCTTAAGCTCCAAAACAAAAAATACTAGAACAACAAAAACTGTAATAACAAAAATCAACAAAAGCAGGCCAAGCCTGCTCCAGTCAATCAGGTTGTATTAAACGTGTCAAAGGGAGGAAATAGCCAACAATAATAGAACTATTAGGATCAAACCCCACTGACCAATTACAACCCAAATAATAATCAAGGTCGAAACAACGTCGACCACCTCGCTACTACACGCCTTTGTCCAAATTAATGTAATCGATATTCAATCAATTAAGCAAGGCACAAAGACTCAGGTTACCTGAGAAACAACTTCTTGATCCTAACCATCCCAAACCCAAGGGATGTAGGGAGGATCAGTATTGCCCATACCATAAAAATTAGGGGTATGATATCAAAGTGTGTATCAGTTTCAGTAATTTTGTACAAAACATGATCAAGAAGGGTGAACTACAAGTTGATAATCCACTATCACCCGATAACATAGACATGGGCATATTTAGAATCCCATTGTCAAACCATGAAGCCCCTAGAAATTAGGGTGCTCAAGTAAACCAAGTCCAAGTTAAACCTCCCATTTAGGTATTCGTTGGAATGGTTGAAATAGTCAACGTGGTGATAAGAATCCGACGATACAACCAACCAAAGCCTTCAATGACTTCTATTTGTATTTTGGTTGCACCTCGATAGAGGCAGGTGCAAAATAATCCGCTAGGTCCATCAACACGACCTGCGATAACTTTTTAGAGTAGACTTATGCAGAATATCCAAATGACATCGACCAAGTTATCAATATATGAGCTCATTCAATAGTCTCCTAGACACAATGAGAATCTAATAGAAATCCTAAGATCAATTAAGCTACAACCCTAGGACCCTGATGCATTTATAAACTTTGTGGGGTAGGTACAATAGTGTCGAGCCTGTGATTCATTTTTAAGATCACAAAATAAAGGTAGTCCCTACTATCGTAGTATACCCACCTCTGCACATCATCACTTCTATCAATGACATACCGTTCAAGCAGGTTCTAATCGGTACAAGCTCGTTGATTAACATTATCACAACAAAAGCTATAGGGCACTTAAAAATCCCTAGGTCAAACATCGTCCCTACCTCCTACACATTGAGAGCTTTCAATGTTGCATTATGCTCCATAATAGGTACAGTCATCCTTCCTGTAAAGGTAGGGCATAAGACCATCCTTGTGATGTGTCATGTATTGGAGGGGGCCATGCAGTATAATATTCTCCTATGGCATCCCTGGATAAGGGACATGCAGTGTGTTCCCTCAATCTTGCACCAATGCATTAAATACGTGCACAAGGGATAAGTACATGTGGTTCCATAGGATGAAAAGCCATTCAAATATGTGCATCAGGTTGACTTGTCGGGGGATTTTATCCTTTTTTCCATGCACCTATACATTAGGCCATCATCCCCAACTACACAACCAAAAAGCAAATCCAAATTAGTGCGAGGTGACCCATCCACATCGATACCACCTCTAGCTTCTAAATCTACTAGTGCTTCTGAAAACCCACAACATCTAAGGCAAAGGACTCTCAGAAGCTAAAATAACCTTTGGTGGAGGAGAGATCTAAATAACTCCCAACCATAGCAACAACAAAAAATTCCTAAGACATAGTCGACGAGGTACCTCAACTTGCCTTGCCTGCATTATCATCAGTGTCATCTGCATCGAAGGTGACAGTTCACCTAGATAACACAGGATTAGGTGAATATCTTGTGCAGAATGTGACTTTCACTCCAATTATCGAGACTGCACAAGACATGGGATGACCAATAGTCCCAAAATTGCCAATAGGGACAGTGGTATTGTTGACACTTTTTGTCACATTATACAAGGGGTAGAAGAATAGTAGAATTTTGTATAATATTTCCTTGTTGAAAGTTTTCTTTTATTTTAAGTTACAGCAATTTTGACCCTCCCTGTCGCCCCTTTTATAAAATGAAAAAAGAAAGAGCTTCGCTACCAAACAAGCCAAGGAAAATTGCTTCACCGAAAGAAAAGGAGGAGAATGTGAAAAGAGCTTCGGGCCCGAAGCACTTCAAATCACCACTTAGGGCGAAAACCTTGCGAAGTAATTTCGTCGAAGAAAATACAAAGATAACGCTTCGCACCCGAAATATTTTTGGCAGCCACTTTGGGCGAAAGTTTTGCGAAGCAGCATCCAAGCGACTTCGCCGAAGGAGGAGAGCATAATCCAAATCAGCTAAGGTAAGGGAACTACTTCGGGCCCGAAGTATTCCCGACACCTACTTCGGCCAGTTTTCACCCGAAGTAGTGGTGCCCAAAGCAAAATGACAATGTGTCGAAAACAGAAGAAGTGCTTCGGGAGGATATTCCCCGAACCGTAGTTTTGAGAAAGAATCGGGCCGAAACATTTTCCATCCGAAGCAGTTTCGCCAGCAAAGGACAAAGAACCCCATTTCAAAGATGGAGCCCGCTCGGCACTCGACATCCCCGAAGTAGTTTTTGCGAAGCATTATTTTGCGAAGAACAAATCAAGGAAGATCTACTTCGGCCCAAGGCTTCGACGAGGCGGAGATGTAGCGAAGCACTTTTTGGGCCCACGTTCCAAGGCGGGCAGCTTCCCAAGGTGATCGAAGGCCCCTTATAAATACCTCCTTTCTTGCCCGATAAGCCCGTTGACCATTTTTGGCAAATGAAAGGGACGTAACAGTCCTCGAAGTAAAACACGGCGGGCATAACGATCACTCAAGCACAGCATCCAGAAGCGAGGGACACTCGGGCGGTGCATTAAATGAACATTTCCATGGTTGACCCGATCATAGTTGCCAGTTTGGCAACCGATTTGAAAGCTCAGTCACAGCAGCAGCGAGGCGCCGATTTCTCAGGGCCCGAGGGTGTACTTCGCCATTTTTTAATAATGACTCAGAGGGTCGGGTCCTCTATAAAAACCCAGGCATGTAATGTAAAAATGGGGGGGAACTTTCTGCTAGAAAGTTGCTGTAACTTGATGTCCTGCGTTTAATACTAAAGATCTTTTGTGCTCTATTTCTCTCTTTTATGCTGCCTTTTGTGCTTAATTCTTTTGTCTTTTCTCGTTCACGTACTAAGACTCTGAATCCTGAATCCGATGTGCGATCGGGGACTGAACCCCTAAAATTCACCTTGAAGGATACATAGGAGAGGAAAAATGCCTTGTCGCTTTCTTTTATGCTGCCTGGTGGATTGAGGTTTCTGTTATTCCCTTATCTCAATCGCTGTTACTCTGAACCCTGAATTCCAGCGAGAGAGAAAGGAGAACCCTGCGAGCCCATCCAGAGGATACATAGGAAGTTTGGCATTTCATTTCCTTCATGCTATTCTTGGTATTTCTTGTTGCTATTCGAGTTGTTAGCGAGTAATCGTGCTTCCTGTTCTCTCCCACCTTAAATCATCATCTTCTAACCCTTACTCTTTTTATTTCTTTCTCTAACCCTTACCCTTTTTTATTTCTTTTCCTAACCCTTACTCTGTTTATTTCTTTCCTGCACTCTTGTCTCAAACCCCAAAAGTAGATTAGTATAGGAGCCGGCCTTTCTCCGGAGATTGGCACGAGGGGCATCTCTTCCCCTCGGCCTTTCAATGTTGGTCACAGGTCCAGGGCGTGCAAACCCACCGAAAGTCCTTTCCTATGTGGATTTGATGACCAACAGTTTTTGGCATGCCCGGTGGGACCCAAGGTCCCATATTTGAGAAAATTTCTAGCCCGTCTTCACCGGAGCCAGTAGTTCTAACAAGTTCTCGGTGAGATCCGGTCAGTCTCATCTTCTGAGTAGTAGTGAGAATCGATGCCCTCATTACCAAAAGACTCTTAGCATCTGGCGACTCTATTTTAACTAAGAATCTCTGAAGTCGTGGAGACCAGTACCTAAACCTGGTTTTCATAACCAGGAGCCCCCATGTTTTGAGAAGGTCCGAGTTCGATGAATCTCTGGCCTGTCTTTATCTGATAAAATCACCTGGCGACTCGATTGAGCTGAAGATCCAGATTTCTTGGTCGTAGGCGCCTTTCAAATCTGAAAGAAGATATCCCGGAGGAATCAAGGTTCGGTGAGCAGCCTTGACCTCACAAGCAGAGAAAGAATGTTCATCTGGCGACTCCGACTTAGCGGCGATAACCGTGATCTCTGCAGACCGTTGCTATAATGGCAGGGGTAAGTTTTCCCAGCTGGGATGACCGAGGCCCCTTGAATCTTCAAAGCTACCACAAGATTCCCGAGATCGCCTTGAAGGCATTGACAATATATGATGGCACCACGGGAATGGCCCGAGAGCACCTTGAAGCTGTTGCTGCTTTAGCATTCCTCTATGACATAATCCATGAAGATGTCATGGTCCGACTTTTGGCTGCATCCCTGGAAGGGAGGGCGCTGCAGTGGTATAGACTGCTCGGGTCTAAAAGCGTCTGTTCATGGGATGACTTGGCGGGAGCACTATTCGAAACATTTGATGGCTCTCAGGATCCCTTCCAACTTCTGACGTACTTCTCCACCATCAAGAAAACACCCTTGGAGAGCGTCACGGACTTCAATGTCTGATTCTATAGAACTTGGAAGAAAGTTCCAGGGGAGATTCAACCAACGCCCGCCCAAGCCCACCTCTACTATGTTCGGGCTTTTCACCCGAACATAGGCCTCCTCTTGCTGCGATCAGGCGAACAAATATTCCCTCAGATTTTTGAGGAAGCAGTACGAGCGGAGCAGTTTCTATCGAGAAAGTGGCAGTGGGGAGAAGCCCCATCACTTTCTTCGATAATCGCTTCTCCTGTCTGCCCAACGCAGTATTCTTCATGGTAGACTCCTCATACTGAGTAGAAGCCTGAGATGCAGTCATGTGGAGCTCAAGAGGCAGATCCCATCCAAGTCCAACCATGGCAATTTGCGAGCTTTGCCCCGACGATGAACAATATGGGTGCTTGCAATCTCCATCAGAGGACAGGCCAAGAAGAGAAACAAGCTCAAGTGGTAGCGCCTGAGAATGAAGAGGGGACATTTTTGCACCCTTTTTGTATCCCAGAGCATGGCATGCAGGTGTTCAGCCAGAATCCATCAGGCTTACCTCAAGAGGCTGAACCTGAGGAGATCATAGAAGTTTGCTCTTTGCCGGAAGAGCCCTATTACAGCATCAAAGAGATGGAAGAACTTGTACCCAGTCCACAGTTACTGAACTCTTCGATATTCTGGTTCCAGCCATCACTACAACCATTACCCCAAGAAGGTCCTCATGTGGCGAACTGCTTCGCCACATCCTGCATCAGCAGTGCAGGTACTGGCAGGAGCGACGAACTATTGTATTGCTTTTTGTTCGCAGCATGGAGAACTTCGAGGAGGAGCCATCCGGACTTCAAGAATCAACTGAAGTTCAATCTGATCTGGTCCGGGCATTGCAGATTCATCGGATAAATATCCGAAGCTGAGTTTGTGGTGGCGGCATGCCTATTATGCCGCAAGCCTGTGTGAATATTGTAAAAAGTTTGGCTATTAAATAAAAAGCTGCTCAGAAACTCAGGTTGAGCTTTACCTCGGTAGCTATACTCTAAAAAAAAAAAAAAATCCTTTGGGAACTTGGCTTGCGAAGTAGTGGATGCGAAGTGGTTCGCAGCGAAGTACGATTGGCCGAGCAATGTTCCGACTAAGGTATGAAAAATGTTCGCCTAAGAAGAGTCCGAGCGAGCTGCTTTTAAAAGGGGGAAACAAGCTTCGCGAGCAGCCTCACGCAGGAGGAATCACATCGGGCCCGAAGCATAAAGGATTAACTGGTGCAAAAGGTTCACCGCGAAGTATGTCAGCTCCAATTTTGGCTTCGTTGACCCAAAAGATGCACAAGACAAAAGCATTTATTGCTCGCCTAGAGGAGCGTGCCGACAGTCGCCTTCAATAGGCATCCGAAACAGACAAGTTAAATAAAAAGGCATCAGGTACATCCTTAGGGGACTCAACTGAGAGAAAAGTCTGCCCCCAGGTACTAGGTGGCAGACGGTTGCGTTCCCAGAATAGCCACAATCATCACAGCGCATGGCCCTGTGTACTACGCCACCGTATGGCCAACCCGATGAACCGATGATCTCTCAGGTGAGAAGTGCAGCATTAATTGTGGCACATGCCATAAATGTGGGTAGTTGTCTTTGGCGGTTATATAACGCAGACTCCAAGTAGCAAAGGGATTACTCGCTCAACGACTCCTACAGACCCTACTACCAACCTGCAAACTTTTCCACTTCGCACTCTAAAGCTTTGACGCCAATTTTCTCCATGCTGCAGATTTCGTTGCCCTAAGCATCAACGATGGAAAGTTCCAAGGAGAAGGGAAAAGGGGTAGAAGTAGTAGCCCCCGAGAAACCAAAGGTAAAAGGCCATGGAAAAATGCCGAAGCCAAGGCCCGTTGATTTGGGTCTCCACCCAGATAAACGTGTCTTGGAAGAAAGGGAGGATTATGAGGACGAGCAACCCCTAGAACCACCAGTCGACAGGTGGGAAAGAATCAGGGATACGAAGTTGTCGAAGAGCGTAGCTGAACTCAGGAGCACCGTTGAGCTCATGAGAAGCAGGCTTCCGACAGAGAGCATGCGAGCTGCAACCTACTACTCCCAGATATACTGGTATCTGACGCCCCCTACTCACCATTGTCCTGAGCTGATCAATGCCATCGCGCAGAATTACTAGCCCGCCACCAGACAGGTGTTAGACACATCTGGCCGAAAGTTATTTTCAATTTTGAAAGAAGATGTGCAGGCAACTTTTGCGCCACAGCAAGGGTCCACCCGAGGGATGTATGGTTTGCAACATTGTTTTAAGCGAACAAACGGAGAGGTTCACGTCTGCTGGCTACATGGTCAAATTTTTGTAGCAAAGCCTCAAAAGCGGGCTCCCTTCGGGCAAATTGCCCCAAATGCCCCTTCCCTTGGAGGCTTTTAAAAATGCTGACCTCTTCTCCATCATTGCATGGGTGGCAGGCCTATCTACCGATGCTTCGGTATATCCATGGCAGGTGTCCCTGGCCGAGTGCATTTCTAGAGGAGAGTTCAATGCCCCCGATACTTCAAAACCCAGCACCAACCCAGTCTTTGTCGACTGGGCAGAATGGGTGGCCAGGGGCTTACATGCGCAACTCACCAGCATGAAGAATGTTGGGACCAGCCAGCGCTTCGGGCCCTACTCCTTTCTTGTTTGGCTATTTTTCTTTCATGTTCATAATAGTTTTCCTCATATTGCCATTATGGCAAGCGGCGAGGATGGAAGTCCTTTGCCAGTATATCAGTGGACTCCCCTACTGTTGACATCGGAGTCCTACTATCCCTTTAATCAGCAATTCTTGGGACCCGCCATGTGTATGTTAACAGGGTCCTCCCCGTGAGTCCCCCTCGGCTTGAGAAACAAAGTAGTCCGGGAGAAGAGGGGAGACATTTTTTGACTAACGCAGGGGCTGGTGATTCGCATCTTCGGCTTCATAGGGAAGCCCTTCTTACTGCCAGTCTACCCCTCTGAGTATCAATTCGTGATGGAAGTCACGAGGCAGAGTGATGCAACTAATGCCATCTACGGCAAGGGTCGAAAATGGGCCCACACTTGTGACTTCCCTCTCAGGATAGGAGTTATCGAAGTGTTCACCCTGAATCAAAACGTCTTCTTGGAAGAAAAGCTTGCCAAGTTCGGCCTGCTCCAAATTCCCCAACAATGGCTCTATGATCCTTTGGGAGTGATGAGGGACCACATACGGGTCAAGAGCTTCCATGTTTGCCCCTATCCCGAAATTGTGAAACAAAGAAATAATCCTCGGGGAAAGGATCTGGAGTGGCATCTGGAGAGGATGGAATCCTTGCCTCCCTGGCACGAATTCTACCCAATGGAGGTCGCATATGACCCAGATCGGCATTCACTCCCGAGCCCCAACTCCACCTTCTGGAAGAAAGTGAAAGATGACTTGAAGGAGGGAGTAAAGGATTGGGACGCGGCTCAACTGAGAGAATGGTGGATAATGAGGGTCCACCGATAGAAAATGAACTCTTATGGATTCTTGGCAACGGACAGGGACTTCGCAGAAATCTATGAAGCCAATGCTGGAAAGTGGAAGCCTTCGTCCTTCGCCACCCTCATCCCTCCAGCTATCCCAGGCTCGGGCGAAAGCCCAAAAAGAGATGATACTACTTCGGGAAAGGAAACGGCCCAAGTTACACCTCCAAGATCACCTCAGGGGCCTGTAGGTGGCCACGACTCGAGCACTGAAGGGTCAGAACAGCCGCTGGTGAGGAGGAAAAGGAAAAAGCAAGAACAGACCCTGGTGCCCCCAAAACACCCAAAGCGACCTCGCACAGGACTTGTAGGCCCCTCCACTGGGCAACCGATATCAGACCCATCCAAAGCAAATGTCGAGGTCACAGCCCTGTCGAGTGCCAAAACCAAGAAAAAACAAGATGCGGCTACACCAGAAGCCACCACTGCCACAAAGCCAGGAGGGCACGTAGGTACACATTCTTCACCCCTTGCCCTAGTCTCACACATTTTTGTCGAAACACCAGCTGAGAGTTCTCACCAGTCTCCTCCGCATAGCCCATCACCCCCTCACACGTCACCTATTGCTGGTCCGGCCTCATCCCATGATTATGACGGGGGTAAGACCATTGACCCTACTTTGCCCTTCCACACTACCATCCCCCTGGTCATTAGCAGAGGCAGGGGTCACACTTCAACGTCGAGTCCCACCCTCCAACCCCCTGTGTCATGTGAGGTAGCCCAGGTTACCGAAATTCCCACCACACCTGTCGTCGAGCCTTCTGGTGAGGCAATCCCCGCGCATTCTTTATATTTGTTTACTCCCTCGGTTGGAGATCTAGCCTTGTCTAAATCAGAGATGTCCTTAATTAAGGACCACCCCCTTGCCGAGAAGCTATTGCAAGCACGGCAAAACACTGAGCAAATACTAAGGGAGGCAAGGAAAAGAAGAGGGCGCTCGACGGCATCAGTTGAAAAATGCATCATTTTTTATTTAGAGGCCGAAAAGGTGCATAAAATCAAGAAGGTCCCCAAGGTGCAGAAACCTCTGGATGAAATGACTCCAGTGGACTACGATTATCAAGAGACACCTAAGGACCTCAAACACCTGAATGTTGACAATGAATCGGCCTCTATGCATGTCCGAATCGAGACTTTTCGGGCACATGCAACCATTGCTAACCAGCGCAGGTTTGAAGCAGAGGCCGCCAATGTCAAGCTAGAGGAAAACCTGGCAAAGGTCCGCTCCAAGTTAGCAGAGGCTGAGGAGCAATGTAAATTGATGAAGAAGGAGACGCTCGACCTAAAATAGCAGGTTCAACAGCTCCAGTCTACAGTCGAGAGTCAAGCGCAGAAGCAGGCCGAGAGTGATCTGAAGGCCAAAGAGCTGGAGGATAAAATCGCACAGATGCAAGCTCCACTGTATGCAAAAGAGGATCCAACGTTGTTTGACAGGGACAAAATTAAGGAGATTCACGCGCACCTGCTAAAAAAATTTTGGTCTCGGTGTGCTAGTGCTTTTTCAATTTTGACGTATGTCACCGAAGCACAACAGGCTATTGTCGAGGGAGGACCAGTCATCGACGAGGTCACGCAAAAATCCAGGAGTCGACTCAAGCTAGCGTTCGACGTCCAGAATGCTAGATATCAGGACCTGCAGGTCACTGCAATGACCCGGACAACTAGGGACTGGTCCACGGCCCAGGCCACAGTTCGCGCTTTTTTCTCCAAGGTGCGAAAAGCTCAGAAAGCCAAAAGCCTCCAGGACATTTTTGACAATGAGCAGCGCGCCACAATGAATTATTTTCAAGATCTTTCTTCCTTGGGTTTCCCGAGTTTCACGGACGATGACGAAAATCTTCTCAGCAAGGATGACCTCAAACCAGTCTGGCTACAGTTCGAGAACGATGTCTCGGAGATCGATGGCTGGGAAGAACCAATCGCAGAAGGGCAGGTGATAGATTTCATCCTCAGATACTGTAAGATCATGGCTTGCCTCGACGACCTGTTCACCAGGGCTAAGAATGCTGACGTTGGGCAAATCAATCGATTTCATGACTTGGTCAAAGCACTGCAGGATCGAGAGCCATTCCAAAAGGGCGCTTGGTCCCATGTCCGAAGAACGATGAAGCGCATCCGTGACCGCCTCGAACCATCGCCACAGCCAGAGGCCATGCCGGAGGAAGAAGAAGAAGAAGAAGAGGAACAAGAAGAGGGACAGACCGCAGAAGCAGAATCTAGGGGGAACCAGTGACCCCGCAGCCCAATGGACCAGAGCTAAAAGGTTCTTTTGTCGAGGCGAGCTCGTCACCCCGTGAGCCACCAAGAATGTTGACACTTTTTGTCACATTATACAAGGGGTAGAAGAATAGTAGAATTTTGTATAATATTTCCTTGTTGAAAGTTTTCTTTTATTTTAAGTTACAGCAATTTTGACCCTCCCTGTCGCCCCTTTTATAAAATGAAAAAAGAAAGAGCTTCGCTACCAAACAAGCCAAGGAAAATTGCTTCGTCGAAAGAAAAGGAGGAGAATGTGAAAAGAGCTTCGGGCCCGAAGCACTTCAAATCACCACTTCGGGCGAAAACCTTGCGAAGTAATTTCGTCGAAGAAAATACAAAGATAACGCTTCGCACCCGAAACATTTTTGACAACCGCTTCGGGCGGAAGTTTTGCGAAGCAGCATCCAAGCGACTTCGTCGAAGGAGGAGAGCATAATCCAAATCAGCTAAGGTAAGGGAACTACTTCGGGCCCGAAGTATTCTCGACACCTACTTCGGCCAGTTTTCACCCGAAGCAGTGGTGCCCGAAGCAAAATGACAATGTGTCGAAAATAGAAGTGCTTCGGGAGGATATTCCCCGAACCACAGTTTTGAGAAAGAATCAGGCCGAAACATTTTCCATCCGAAGCAGTTTCACCAGCAAAGGACAAAAGAACCCCATTTCAAATATGGAGCCCGCTCGGCACTCGACATCCCCGAAGTAGTTTCTGCGAAGCATTATTTTGCGAAGAACAAATCAAGGAAGATCTACTTCGGCCCAAGGCTTCGGCGAGGCGGAGATGTAGCGAAGCACTTTTTGGGCCCACGTTCCAAGGCGGGCAGCTTCCCAAGGTGATCGAAGGCCCCTTATAAATACCTCCTTTCTTGCTCGATAAGCCCGCTGACCATTTTTGGCAAATGAAAGGGACGTAACAGTCCTCGAAGTAAAACACGGCGGGCGTAACGATCACTCAAGCACAGCATCCAGAAGCCAGGGACACTCGGGCGGTGCATTAAATGAACATTTCCATGGTTGACCCGATCGTAGTTGCCAGTTTCGGCAACCGATTTGAAAGCTCAGTCGCAGCAATAGCGAGGCGCCGATTTCTCAGGGCCCGAGGGTGTACTTCGTCATTTTTTAATAATGACTCAGAGGGTCGGGTCCTCTATAAAAACCCAGGCATGTAATGTAAAAAGGGGGGAACTTTTTGCTAGAAAGCTGTTGTAACTTGATGTCCTGCGTTTAATACTAAAGACTTTTGTGCTCTATTTCTCTCTTTTATGCTGCCTTCTGTGCTTAATTCTTTTGTCTTTTCTCGTTCGCGTACTGAGACTCTGAATCCTGAATCCGATGCGCGATCGGGGACTGAACCCCTGAAATTCACCCTGAAGGATACATAGGAGAGGAAAAATGCCTTGTCGCTTTCTTTTATGCTACCTGGTGGATTGAGGTTTCTATTATTCCCTTATCTCAATCGTTGTTACTCTGAACCCTGAATTCCAGTGAGAGAGAAAGGAGAACCCTGCGAGCCCGTCTAGAGGATACATAGGAAGTTCGGCATTTCGTTTCCTTCGTGCTATTCTTGGTATTTCTTGTTGCTATTCGAGTTGTTAGCGAGTAATCGTGCTTCCTGTTCTCTCCCACCTTAAATCATCATCTTCTAACCCTTACTCTTTTTATTTCTTTCTCTAACCCTTACCCTTTTTTATTTCTTTTCCTAACCCTTACTCTGTTTATTTCTTTCCTGCACTCTTGTCTCAAACCCCAAAAGTAGATTAGTATAGGAGCCGGCCTTTCTCCGGAGATTGGCATGAGGGGCATCTCTTCCCCTCGGCCTTTCAATGTTGGTCGCAGGTCCAGGGCGCACAAACCCACCGAAAGTCCTTTCTTGTGCGGATTTGATGACCAACAGGTACCATTGGGGATCCCCTCTAACTAGACTAATTTCATCTATGTTGGTTTGGATTATGTCCATGGTGCTTTAGACATTAAATATGATGAGGATGAGTCGTTCACCATGAATATTTATTACTTGTCTAATCCTGAGTTTGCTCTAAGATACTATGAACCCAACCATTGGTATGAATATGGTTTAGGTCTATATGAGCAAGGATGACAAAACCCAATTGAACCATGATATCAGTTGCCTACTAATAGATCTAGCCTAGGATATCATATCCAAAGCTACAATGACTCATTGGATACATACATAGATAGGCTGAGTTTAGGGTTCAGGGAAGACATTGAATGGAATCCCTATCAATCGAACAAAAGCTACTTGAGTGACAGGTGGGTGGCTATGGTTGATATAGAACCTCCCACTGAGTATTATCTAGATTTCTCTCTCGAGGTAAGCCCATTAGGAATCATCCTATGGGAGGAAAAACCAGACTATGGTTATGAGCGAGAAGAGAATGAATACATCACAAGTGATTATGAGGAGGAAACCAGATTGGCCTATCATGGGCCTTAGTATTTACATCACCTCACCTGGTTAACTAATACATAGGGTGGATACTTCATAGATGATAGAGATTATGAAGATGATACTAAGATGGCTTATCTTGGACCTTGACATTCACGTCACATTGTAGGGCCAGTCAAAATGGATAATAGGTTCTTCATAGATGACAGTGATTATGAATATGAGATTGAAATGGCCTATCTTGGGCCTCAATAATTACTTCATCATAATGAGCCTTTTGACATAGATGAAATGTACAACACAGTATATCCTGGCCCTCGTCTCAGGGGAAGACCATCCAATTCAGATATGATCTATTGCATAGTCTTCCATGACCCTCCTACATTTAGAGAGCTACTTCAACCAAATGATACCATCTTCTCGTATGTCCATGACCGAATCCTGAGATCCCCATACCCCTAGAGCCTCGTATTAGGTATGGAAGGCAAAAAAACAATGTAAAGTTACACCCACATGGTCTTGGAGATTCTATGCCATCCATCAACATGATCTCCATTGATTTGACCACTCCACTCCAAAACCTAGCTGATCCTTCTAAACCATTGTGTCTTAAATTAGATGCCATTGATTGGGATCATGTTGACTCACCTTTAGAGCCTAAATATTTCTTCTCCAACAAAGAAATGCTATAATCATTTCATTTTACATCAAGTTGTGCACATGATATTTATCATGCTGGTTTTGACCATGATGCAGTTGAATCTTTAAACCCAGTGGATGACATCCACTTGATCCCCACTCCTCACCAGCTTGAGGAGGGGTCACATATGGCAATAGAGAAGACTTTCAAAGTGGACATCAGTGATGATCCTTCTATTCCAAAGAAATTCAAGTTTGGGTAAATCTTATCTCTAGAAGAAAGGCCATCATCATACCTCTATTGAAAGAGAGACCTAATATCTTTGCTTGGACCTACAAATATATGTTGGATCTAGATCCAAAATTGGTTATCCACGACCTTTCACTAGATCCCACAAAGAAACTGGTCAAGCAGAAGCTCATGATGATGCACCCAACTATCATCTTGATGGTAAATAACAAATTGTAGAAGTTATTGGATGTAGTCTTTATTATCCCCATTGACTATACAAAATGGGTATCAAACATGGTGCCTATAGGAAAACCTGATGGAAGGATCCACATTTGCATGGATTTCAAGGATCTCAATAAGGCAACATCGAAGGATTCATTCCTATTGCCCAACATAGATGATCTTGTAGATGCGATTGCAGGTCATGAGATGCTCTCCCTCATGGATGGTTTTTTTGGTTACAATCAGATTCATATTAAACTTGAAGACTAGCATAAAGCTACATTCATCACTCCATGGGGGATATTTTATTACAAAGTAATGCCATTTGGTCTTAAAAATACTAGTGCCACCTATCAGTAGGCCATGACATACATTTTCCATGACTACATGCAAAATATCCTAGAAGATTATATCGATGACTTACTTTCCAAGTCATTACTAAGTGAAGGGCATGTCGAGATCCTAAGAAAATTCTTCGACCACTTGATAGAGCACAACGTCAGCTTGAATCCCAAGAAATGTATCTTTGGCATAAATTTTAGAAAACTCTTGGGATTCATAATTTCTAAATGAGGAATCAAAGTTGACCCAGCAAAGGTAAGTTCTATCCTAGAAATGGCCTCGCCCACTAAAATCAAAGAGTTGAGACGCCTACAGGGCAAAGTAGCATCCATAAAATATTTCATCACACAATTATCAGATAAATGTCAACCCATGAATCGACTGCTACAAAAGGGGGTACCATTCCACTGGGATAAGGAATGTCAACAAGCCTTTGTTGAGATCAAGAAATACCTAGCAATGCTACCAATGCTAGCTCCACCAAGGCTAGATGTGCCATTTCTATTTTATATATCTGCTACCAATTTTTCTTTGGGCACCATGCTAGCTCAAAAGAACGTGCAAGACAAATAACAAGCGATATATTATATCAGTCGCACCTTGGTAAGTTATGATCTAGGGTACGCATATGTAGAAAATATATGCTTAGTAGTGGTCTTTACAACCAAGAAATTGTGCCACTACATGCTGAGCCATACAATGTATGTGATATCAAAACAAAATCCTTTGCAGTCTATGATGAACAAGACATATCATAATACACGTACTGCAAAGTGAATCATGCCACTGATAGAATTTGATTTGGAATTCATAAGCCAAAAGTCTATCAAGGGATAAGTCATAGCTGATCAATTGGCAGAGGTGCCTCTTCAGAATAGTAGACCTCTCACCATAGAACTTCCTAATGATGTAGTCTTTGCATTATCAAAAGCACTCGAACCAGAGGAACCTAAAAATAAAGATAACATATCTTTGTTCTTTGATGGTTCAAAGTGTAAGCAAGGAGGTGGTGCAAGGATTGTGTTTTTTACAC
Organism: Wollemia nobilis; assembly: GCA_028583015.1. Lineage (NCBI taxonomy): Eukaryota > Viridiplantae > Streptophyta > Pinopsida > Araucariales > Araucariaceae > Wollemia > Wollemia nobilis. The sequence continues at coordinate 2,181,248 of JAQPPZ010003648.1, read as the reverse complement.
CACAAGGTGATCCAATACCCTTGTCATTCAAGCTAGACTTCTCTTGTACAAATAACAATGCTGAATACGAAGCCCTAATCTTGGGTCTCCAAAAAATAATCAATATGAAGATTAAAAATGCTAAATATCTTTGGTGACTCCTGTTAGAATTCCACTCCTAACCACCATACTAATCACATTATTAGTTAATTATTTAATCACTCTCTCTTTCACAAAGGTTGTGACCTTTGATCACACCTTCACACTCGTAGAAATAGACATTTCATTTGGTATAGTTGAGGCATCGAAGAATATAATTATTAATTAATTGTTGGGTTCCCCATACAATACAACAACGATTCCTTAATAAAAGCGATTCCTTTTTATTATTCTAGCATTATAATCAATATTTCTCTATTGGGTTCACTACATTTGGATCAGAGCTAGATCAAGGAGCCAATTCACCATCATTTTTTTTTCCCACCGCACATTCCAGCCCAGTCCATTCTGTTTTATCACTCTCACTTCCCTGCGGATCATGGAAAATAAAATCGAAAGTAGAGAAGTTTCCATACGATTGAAATATTCATCGACGATGTCGTGAAGAGAATTCTGGTGAAATAAAATAGAGCACGTTGCTGGAGTTGAGATAGGTGCCCTTCTTCCACCATCATAATACATTCGCCATTATAGTGAGTCTGTTACAGTCTTACCAAAATCAAACTTAAGGTTCAGACGTAGGCATTCGCGAGGACGCAGACAACATTCAGGCTTCACTAGTTCATGTCACAATCTTTGCAAAAAATTAAACCTTCTCCTAAGGTATGAATTAGTTCTCATTACCAGCATACGTCTTGCGAAGATTCAAAGGTCCGACGATTGCTTACGACAAAGCTCACTTTCCAATTACTAAATTACAAACTCGATTTAATCTTATAAGAGCTTTGCTGTGTTTTCCTCACCTTAGAGAAGAAGGCATGAACTGTGGCCCAGGATGTAGACCAATCCCTAGCTATCCGACTCATCGCAAGGACCTGCAAGTCTTGATATTTGCTACTTTGGACATCGAAAGCTAATTTGAGTCGGCTTCGAGCTTTCTGAGTGATCTCATCGATGATTGGCCCTCCTTCGACAGTGGCATTTCGGGCTTCCATGATGTAGGCCAAAATTGAAATGGCACTAGAGGCCCGAGATCTGAAGTTTTTGATCAAGTGCGAGCGAATCTCCCTGATTCTGCTCTTGTCACATAGCCCTAGGCCCTCCTGGATGTGTTCGAAAATGAGCAGCGTGCATTGATGGGTTATTTTCAAGATCTTTCTTCCATGGGTTTCTCGAGCTTCATAGATGATGATGGGAACCTCCTGACCAAGGAAGATATTAAGCCGACATGGCTTTAGTTTGAAAGTGACGTCTCAGAGATAGACGGATGGGCAGAGCCAATAACAAAAAAATAGATCACAGACTTCCTTCTAAGATACTACAAGATTGTAGCCTGCCTGAACGATCTGTATACCAGAGCCCAACATGCTGATATCAAGCAGATTGATCGATTCCATATTTTGATCAAGGCGCTGCAAGATCTAGAACCTTTCTTGAAGAGTGCCTGGTCCCAGGTCCACCGAACCATGAAGAAGATCCACGATCGTCTTGTCCCATCGCCACAGCAGGGAGCCGCTCCAGAAGAGGCTGTGCCAGAAGAAGAAGGAGAAGAGGAAGGAGAAGAAGCAGAAGAAGAAGGAGAACCAGCTATGGAAGCACTCTCGGAGAGAGAAATAGGAGAAGGGTCTGGAGGTGACTCTGGCCCAATGGATGACAAGCTCGTTGCCCCGTGAGCCGCCAAGAATGTTGACAATTTTGTCACATGGCACAAGGGGTAGAAAAAGAAATCAAAATTTTGTATAGTGTTTTTGTAAAGTATTTCTTTGTTGTTTTATTTTATTTTGCAAAGTTGCAGCAATTTTGGCTTTCCCCACCACCCCTATGTACATAAAATGAAAAAGAAAGAGCTTTGCTGCCGAACAGGCTAGAGAAAAGAGCTTCATCGAAATAAAATGAGAAGAGCTTCGCACCCGAGGCATTTCCAGCACTACTTCGGGTAAAAAGTTTTGCGAAGTAGTGTTGCCGAAGAAGAATACAAGGGAAGCGATAAAAGGAAATTTGGGCCCGAAGCGCTTCAAACCACTACTTCGGGTGAAAATTGTGTGAAGCGGCATTCAAAGGAACGACTTCGTCAAAGAAGAAGAGTCTATACCACGGTCCAAGTTTGCTAAGGTAGAAAAGAACTTCAGGTCCGAAGCATTTCCAGCAAATACTTTGGCCAGAAGACTAGCGAAGCGAAACTCATAGAAACATTGAAGATTACTTTGCCAGGAAACTATCGAAACACCCACTTCGGGCCTCCTTGCCAGCGAACCATTTATATTTTGTTGAAAACCATAGCGAAGCATCCACTTCGGCTAGTTTTCGAGCGAAGCATTTTCAACCGAAGTGCCGACAGCCAAGAAGAACGAAGCATTTTTGAAGGCAAGAATGTGTTTCGGCCAAAACCTTCTCGAACCATAGTTTTGAACGAGGATCGCAGCGAAATATTTCTCCAAGGCATCAGCGAAGCATTTGTGTCAGCAAAGCAACAAGGAGAAAGTCTATTTCATCACTCATCACCCCCGAAGCAGTTTTGTGAAGCTCTATTTTGTGAAGCACGAATCAAGGAGGAGTTATTGCTTCGGCCCAAATCCATTGCAATCGAACATCCAATGAAGCGCATTCACAGGCACACACTCCAAGCTGGGAATTTTCCTGAGGTGATCAAATGCCTCATAAATGCATTTTTTCGTGCCCGGTAAGCTCGCTACTCATTTTTGGCAATTGGAAACAAAGTATCAGTCCGTGAAGGCGAGCCCGACAAGCATGGCAACCACTCGAGCACCACACCCAAAAGCAAAGGACGCTCAGAAAGCTCATCAATGCATATTTCCATGGTTGACCCAATCACAGTTGCCAGTTTTGGTAACAGATTTGAGAACCCGATCATGAGGGTGTACTCCTCCATTCTATGTAATTATGACTCAGAGGGTTGGGTCCTCTATAAAAACCCAAGCATTGTAATGGAAAATGGGGGGAACTTTCTGCTAGAAAGCTGCTGTAACTTGATGTCCTGCGATTAATACTAAAGAGCTTTGGGCTCAATTTCTCTCTTTTATGCTACCTTCTGTGTTTGATTCTTTTGTCTTTCTTCATTTGCATACTGAGACTCTGAATCCTAAATCCGGTGTGCGATTGGGGACTGTACCCTAAAACTTGCCTGAAGGATACATAGGAGAAGAAAAATGCTATATCGATTTTCTTTTATGCTGCCCGGTGGGTTGTGGTTTCTGTTATATTCGCTTGTCCTAATCGTCGTTACTCTAAACCCTGAATTTCGATGAAAGGGAGAAGGAGAATCTTGGAGCTCTCTCAAAGGATACATAGGAAGGTTAATGTGGTGTTTCTTTCATTTATTCTTGGTGTTCTTTGTTGCTATTCAAGTTTTTAGTTAGTGATCGTGCTTCTTGTTCTCTCCCACTTTAAATCATTGATCTCTCTTCCCTTACCCCTTTTTATTTCTTTCTCTAACCCTAACTTTTTTTATCTCTTTCCTGCACCCTTATCTCAAAATACCAAAGTAGTTTAGCATAGGAACCGGCCTTTCTTCGAATATTGGCACGAGGGGCATCTCTTTCCTTTGGCCTTTCAATGTTGGTCTAGGTCTAGGGTGTATACATTTACCCAAATCCTTTCCTAGGAAAATTTGATGACCAACAGTTTTTGGCACAACCGGTGGGACCCTGTCCCCATGTTTTAAGGAAGTCTGAGTTTGGTGAATCTCTGGCTTGCCTTCATCTGGTAAAATCACCTGACGACTCTGACTGAGCTAAAGATCCAGATTTCTTGATCATAGGTGCCTTTTAAATATGAAAGAAGACACCCCAAAGGAATCAAGGTTTGGTGAGCAACCTTGACCTCACAAGCGGAGAATATAATGTTCACCTGGCGACTCTGACTTAGTGGCGAGAACCATGATATCTGTAGGCCACTATTATAATGGATAGGGTATGCTATCCCAGCTAGGATTATCGTGGCCCTCTGAATCTTCAAAGTTACCATGAAATTCTTGAAAGTGCCTTGGAGACATTGACAAAATACAATGGCACTAAGGGAATGGCCTGAGAGCACCTTGAAGATGTTGCGGCTTTAGCATTCCTCCATGACATAATCCATGAAGATGTCATGATCAAACTCCTAGTTCTATCTTTGGAAGGAAGGGCGCTGCAGTGGTACAGACTGCTCGGGCGTAAAAGCATCTGCTCATGGGATGACTTAGTGGGAGCACTATTTAGAACATTTTATGGCTCTCAAGGCCCCTTCCAGCTTTTGACGTACCTCTCCACCATCAAGAGAGCACCTTTGGAGAGCATTACAGACTTCAATGTCCGATTTTGTAGAAGTTGGAAGAGAATTCCAGGAGAGATCCAACCGATGCCCGCCCAAGCCCACCTCTTCTATGTTCGGGCCTTTCACCTAGACATGGGCCTCCTCTTACTGCGATCAGGTGAGCGAAGATTCCCTCAAATATTTGAGGAAGCGATATAAACAGAACAACTTCTGCTCTTATCAGGAAAGTGGCAGTGGGAAGCAGCCCCATCACCCTACCCGGTAATTACTGCTTCTATTTATCCAATGCAGTATTCATCATGGCAAACTCCTCATACTAAGTAGAGGCCTGAGATGCAGTCGTTTGGAGCTCAAGAGGCAAATTTCGTCCAAGGCCAATGATGGGAATATGCAAGCTTCACCCCACCAATGAACAATATGGTTGCTTGCAGTCTCCATCAAGAGATGGACCAAGGAGAGAAACAGACTCAAGTGGCGAAACCTGAGAACAAAGAGGGCACATTTTTGAACCCTTTTTGTATCCCAGTGGATGGCATGCAAGTATTCAACCAGAGCCCATTAAGCATGCCTCATCAAGAAGCTGAATCTGAAGAGATCTTGGAAGATTACTCTTTTTCGGAGGAGCCCTATTACCGCATCAAGAGGATGGAAGAACCTGTACCCAACCCACAGTTAGTAGATTCTTTAGTATTCTGGTATTGGTTCCAGCCATCACCACGACTAGTACCCCAAGAGGCCCCTCATGCGACGAACTTCTTTGCCACATCTTTCATCAACAGTACGGGTACTGGCAGGAGCGACAACTCACTGCGGTGCTCCCTGTTCGCAACATGGACAACTTCGAGAAGAGGCCAACCGGACTTCAAATATCAACTGAAGTTCAATCAGATCTGGTCTGAACATTGCAGGTTCATCGAATAGACACCCGAAGCTGGGTTTATGGTGGCGGCATGCCAATCATGTCGTAAAATTTTGTGTAAATACTGTAAATAGCCCGACTAGTAAATAAGTTCCGAAGGCACTAAGTGTTGCTTAGGATCCTAGGCACACAAAAAAATGTCGTCAGTGGATAGTCAGAGAAGAGGACAATGGGAATGACTCTGTTGCCCAATGGATAAAGGCCTGGGATCTCTGCATTCAAACGAGCTAAATGCCCCGCGAGCCGCCAAGAATGTTGACAATTTTGTCACATTGCATAGAGGGGTAGAAAAAAATCAAAAAATTTCTCTTTGTAAAGTGTTTTTTGTTGCTTCGAAAGTTTTTGTAAGTGTTGCAGCAATTTTGGCTTTCAATGCCACCCCCTTGTACATAAAATGAAGAAGAGCTTCGCTGTCGAGCAAGCCAAAGAAGATAGCCTCGCCAAAAAGAAGGAAAAAGTGTCACGATATCGTGACATGTTGCATTTTTGCAGCTCAGAGCGACAAGAGGGAGCAAGAAAGAAAAAGTGTCGTGATATCGCGACATGTTGCATTTTTGTGGCTCAGAGCGACAAGAGGGAGCAAGAAAGAAAAAGTGTCACGATATCGTGACATGTTGCATTTTCGCGGCTGAAAGCAAGAAGAGGAGCAAGAAAGAAAAAGTGTCACGATATCGTGACATGTTGCATTTTTGCGGCCGAAAGCAAGGAGAAGAGCAAGAAAGAAAAAGTGTCGCGATATCGTGACATGTTGCATTTTTGCAGCTCAAAGCAAGGAGAAAGAGCAAGAAGGAAAAAGTGTCGCGATATCGCGACATGTTGCATTCTCGCGACCAAAGGAGGAAAAGTGTCGCGATATCGCAACATGTTGCATTCTCGCGACCAAAGGAGGAAAAGTGTCGCAATATCATGACATGTTGCATTCTCACGACCAAAGGAGGAAAAGTGTCACGATATCACGACATGTTGCATTCTCACGACCAAAGGAGGAAAAGCGTCGTGATATCGTGACATGTTGCATTCTCGCGACAAAAAGAGAAAAAGTGTTGCGATATCGTGACATGTTGCATTTTCATGGCCAAAAGCAACAAAAGAGGCTGAAGACATAGAAATTTCGTGATATCATGACATGTTGCTTTTTTGTGACTCAAAGGGGGCACGTGCTCCAAGCCGGGTATTTTCTCGAAATGATCAAGTGCCTCATAAATGCATTTTTAATTGCTCGGTAAGCTCGCTGCTCATTTTGGCAATTGGAAGCGAAGTATCAGTCTTTGAAGGAGAGCCCGACAAGCATGGCGGCCACTCGAGCATTGCACCCAAAAACTAAGGACACTTAGATGGGTCATCAATGCATGTTTCTACGGTTGACTCAGTCATAGTTGCCAGTTCTGGTAATGTATTTGAAAGCTCAGTCACGAGGACTGCGAGGAGCCGACTTCTTAGATCTCAAGAGTATACTTCGCCATTCTCTGTAATAATGATTCAGAGGGTCGGGTCCTCTATAAAAACCCAAGCATTGTAATGTAAGAAGGGGGGAACTTTCTGCTAGAAAGCTGCTATAACTTGATGTCCAACGATTAATACTAAAGAGCTTTGGGCTCAATTTCTCTCTTTTATGCTACCTTCTATGTTTGATTCTTTTGTCTTTCTTCATTTGCATACTGAGACTTTGAATCCTAAATTCGATGTGCGATTGGGGACTATACCCTGAAACTTACCCGAAGGATACATAAGAGAGGAAAAATGCTATATCAATTTTCTTTCATGCTGCCTGGTGGGTTTTGGTTTCTGTTATATTCGCTTGTCCTAGTCGTCGTTACTCTGAACCCTGAATTTTGATGAAAGGGAGAAGGAGAATCCTGGAGCTCTCCCAGAGGATACATAAGAAGGTTAATGTGGTGTTTCTTTCGTTTATTCTTGGTGTTATTTGTTGCTATTCAAGTTGATAGTTAGTGATCGTGCTTCCTGTTCTCTCCAACTTTAAATCATTGATCTCTCTTCCCTTACCCCTTTTTATTTCTTTCTCTAACCCTAACTCTTTTCATCTCTTTCCTGCACCCTTATCTCAAAATACCAAAGTAGTTTAGCATAGGAGCCGGTCTTCCTCCAGAGATTGGCACGAGGGGCATCTCTTCCCTTCGGCCATTCAATATTGGTCCAGGTCTAGGGTGCATACATTTATCCAATTATTTTTTGGTCATCAAATCTGCCTAGGAAAGGATTTGGGTAAATGTATGTGCCCTAGACCTGGACCAACATTGAAAGGTCGAAGGAAAGAGATGCCCCTCGTGCCAATCTTTAGAGAAAGGTCGGCTCCTATGCTAAACTACTTTGGTGTTTTGAGATAAGGGTGCAGGAAAGAGATAAAAAGAGTTAGGGTTAGAGAAAGAAATAAAAAGGGGTAAGGGAAGAGAGATCAATGATTTAAAGTGGGAGAGAATAGGAAGCACGATCACTAACTAACAACTTGAATAGCAACAAAGAACACCAAGAATAAACGAAAGAAACACCACATTAACCTTCCTATGTATCCTCTGGGAGAGCTCCAGGATTCTCCTTCTCCCTTTCATCAAAATTTAGGGTTCAGAGTAACATGATTAGGACAAGCGAATATAACAGAAACCACAACCCACCAGGCAGCATAAAAGAAAATCAATATAGCACTTTTCCTCTCCTATGTATCCTTCGAGCAAGTTTCAGGGTAGAGTCCCCAATCGCACACCGAATTCAGGATTCAGAGTCTCAGTATGCAAATGAAGAAAGACAAAAGAATCAAACACAGAAGGTAGCATAAAAGAGAGAAATTGAGCCCAAAGCTCTTTAGTATTAATCGCAGGACATCAAGTTACAACAGCTTTCTAGCAGAAAGTTCCCCCCATTTTCCATTACAATGCCTAGGTTTTTATAGAGGACCCGACCCTCTGAGTCATAATTACATAGAATGGAGGAGTACGCCCTCGAGCCTCGAGAGGTCGGCTTCCCACGACTCTCATGATCGGGTTCTCAAATCTGTTACCAAAACTAGCAACTGTGACCGGTTCAACCATGGAAAGATGAATTGATGAGCTGTCTAAGCGTCCTTTGCTTCTGGGTGCGGTGCTCAAGTGGTTGCCATGTTTGTCGAGCTCACCTTCAGGGACCGATACTTCGTTTCCAATTGCCAAAAATGAGCAACGAGCTTACTGGTCACAAAAAAATGTATTTATGAGTCATTTGATCACCTCAGGAAAATGCCTGGCTTGGAGTGTGTTCCCGTGAATGCGCTTCGCTGGATGTTCGGTTGTAATGGATTCAGGCCGAAGCAATAACTCCTCCTTGATTTGTGCTTTGCAAAATAGATCTTCGCAAAACTGCTTTGGGGGTGATGAGTGCCGAAACAAACTTCCTCCTTGTTGCTTCGCTGACACAAATGCTTCGCTGATGCCTTGGAGAAATACTTCGTTGCGATCCTCGTTCAAAACTATGGTTTGGGAAGGTTTTGGCCGAAACACATTCCTGCCTTCAAAAATGCTTCATTCTTCTCGACTGTCGGTGCTTTAGTTGAAAATGCTTCGCTCGAAAACTAGTCGAAGCGGATGCTTCGCTATGGTTTTCGACGAAGTAGAAATGGTTCCCTAGCGGGGAGGCCCGAAGTGGGTGTTTCGGCAGTTTCATGGCAAAGTAATATTCAATGTTTCTTTGAGTTTCGCTTCGCTAGTCTTCTGGACGAATTATTTGCTAGAAATGCTTCGGGCCCGAAGTTATTTTCTACCTTAGCAAACTTGGACCGTGGTCTAGACTCTTCTTCTTCGGCAAAGTCGTTCCTTTGAATTCCGCTTCACACAATTTTCACCCAAAGTAGTGGTTTGAAGCGCTTCGGGCCCAAAGTTCCTTTTATCTCTTCCCTTGTATTCTTCTTCGGCAACACTACTTCACAAAACTTTTTACTTGAAGTAGTGCTGGAAATGCCTCGGGTGCAAAGCTCTTCTCGTTTTCTTTCGGTGAAGCTCTTTTCTCTAGCCTATTCAGCAGCGAAGCTCTTTCTTTTTCATTTTATTTACAAGGGGGTGGCAGGGAAAGACAAAATTGCTACAACTTTGCAAAATAAAATAAAACAACAAAGAAATACTTTACAAAAACACTGTACAAATTTTTGATTTCTTTTTCTACCCCTTGTGCCATGTGACAAAATTGTCAACATTCTTGGCGGCTCGCGGGGCAACGAGCTCGTCTCGATGGGAGAACCCTTAGCTTTGATCCATTGGGCCAGAGTCACCTCCAGACCCTTCTTCTCTTTCTCTCTTTGGGAGTGCTTCCACAGTTGGTTCTCCTTCTTCTTCTGCTTCTTCTCCTTCCTCTTCTGGCGCGGACTCTTCTGGAGCGGCTCCCTGCTGTGGCGATGGGATAAGACGATCACGGATCTTCTTCATGGTTCGGTGGACCTGGGACCAGGCACTCTTCAAGAAAGGTTCTAGATCTTGCAACGCCTTGATTAAAATGTGGAACCAATCAATCTACCCGATATCAGCATGTTGGGCTCTGGTATACAGATCGTTCAGGCAGGCTACGATCTTGCAGTATCTTAGAAGGAAGTTTGTGATCTGTCTTTCTGTTATTGGCTCCGCCCATCCCTCTATCTCTGAGATGTCACTTTCAAACTAAAACCATGTCGACTTAATCTCTTCCTTGGTCAGGAGGTTCCCATCATCATCTGTGAAGCTCGAGAAACCCATGGAAGAAAGATCTTGAAAATAACCCATCGATGCGCGCTGCTCGTTTTTGAACACATCCAGGAGGTCCTTCGCCTTCTGCATTTTCCTCACCTTAAAGAAGAAGGCACGAACTATGGCCCGGGCTGTAGACTAATCCCTAGCTATCCGACTCATCGCAGGGACCTGCAAGTCTTGATATTTGGTGCTTTGGACATCGAAAGCTAATTTGAGTCGGCTTCGAGCTTTTTGAGTGATCTCATCGATGATTGGCCCTCCTTCGACAATGGCATTCCGGGCTTCCATGATGTAGGCCAAAATTGAAAGGGCACTAGAGGCCCAAGATCTAAATTTTTTGAGCAAGGAGGATCTCCTTGATTCTGCTCCTGTCACATAGACCTAGGACCTCCTTTTCATACAGCTGACTATGCATCTGCAAGATTTTTCCTTCAAGCTCTTTGGCCTTTAGATCGTTCTTGGCTTGTCTTTGTGCTTGATTTTTAGTCGTACACTCCAGTTGTTGTATCTACAATTTTAGGGCATGTGTTTCTTTCCTTATTAGCTTGCACTGCTCCTCGGCATCTGCTAACTTGGACCGGATCCTTGCCAGCTCTTCTTCTAGTTTGATATTAGCGCTTTCTGCTTCAAATCTGTGTTGACTGGCGATATTCGCATGTGCTTGAAAAGTCTCGACATGCATGGATTTAGATTCCTTATCTACATTTAAATTCTCTAGGTCCTTGATATTTTCTTGGTAATCATAATCTACCAGAGTCATTTCGTCTAGAGGCTTCTGGACCTTAGGGACCTTCTTTACTTTATGTAGCTTCCTGCCCTTCAGGTCAAAAATGTTACATTTTTCTACTTCGACCAGAGAGCGTCCTCTCTTCTTCCTGGCCTCTTTCAACATTCTTTCGGTATTTTGTTGGGCTCAAAGCAACTTCTCGGCTAGGGGGCGTTCCTTAATCAAGGACATTTTAGATTCAAAGGAGGCTGGATCTCCAGCCAAAGGAGTAAACAAATATAATGAATTGATGGGGGATGCCTCACTTGAACATTCGACGACAGGGGTTATGGGAGCTTCGATGAGTAGGACAACGTTGTGCATGACGGGGGAGTGGGACACGAGGTTCAATGTTGGAGTACTATCTTCACCCTAACTGGAAACTGAGGAAATGATGGCATGTATAGGCGAAGTAGTTTCAACAGGCTCATCTTGGCCGGATGACTTGGGTGGAGTAGAGCTAGGCAGAGTATAGGGTGAACTTGGGATGGCCATGGGCACGACATGAAGAGGCGATTGAACTTGCAAGGGTAGGGGATACTGAAGATAACCCTCAGCCAAGACCATGGTAGATGTATGAGAGACCAGGGCAAAGGGTGGATAATGTGTACCTGCATGCCCTCATGGCAGAGCAGCTGTGGTGACTTCTTGCGTAATCAGTTCCTGCTCATCCTGGTCTTTGGCACTCCTCGCCTCTATGATTTCTACTTTGACATCCCCTTATGGTTGGAGGAGTGTCTCCACATCAATAATGTCTATATTTGGGACTGTCTTGACACTTGGTGGCACCGTCCCCTCAACATTTGCTTCGACCGGGCCTGGTGCAGTTGTTCGACAGGAGCACTTGGATGCCCTATGTGGGGTCGCTTTGGGTGGCTCAAAGGCACTTGAATTTGTTTTGGCCTTTTTCTTTTCTTCCTCTCCAATGGCTGCTCTGACTCTTTGGTACTTGTGTCTTCAAATGGTCCTTGTGGTAGTGCCCTTGGTATAGCTTCAACTTCTTTCTGTCCTCTCAAGGTATCGTCAGTCCTCCTTGGGCTTTCGCCCGATCCTGGGGTAGCTGGAGGAACAAAATCGATGAAGGATATGGGCTTCCAATATCCAACATTGGTTTCATAGACAATTGCGAAGTCCCTATCCATTGTGTAGCACCCTAAAATTGGTGCAATAAAACCTTAATAATTACACTTACTCTAGTAAATAATTCAAATTCAAATTTTAACCTCCAAAACCGCTCCCAAATCACCGTGTAATCTGTTTCCTCCTTTCTCGCACCATTTTTAGAGTTTGTTTTGACCGTTTGACGATATCATCGTCGATCAGACGATATCGCCTCAGATCTGACGATTTCTTTTGGGCTAGGACGTCCAGACGATCTTGTCCCAAAACTAATTTTTCACAATTAGTCTCTATTCCAACGATGTCTCTAATCCGGGTAGAAGTGTGTCTGCATCGTTAGAGACCCTCCCCGTTGGAGATCTCCCAAATAGGGATGATCTCCAACCTCCTAACCTCCCTCCTAAGCCTATTTAATCCTAAGCCCTCCCCTTAGCACCCCCTTGGCTGAAATTCCCTGTAAATTGACTTCACATGCACTAAGACATCCTAAATTGCTATTTGCATTAGTTCTATTCAAATTTTGTTGCAGGTACCTTAGTATTTTTCAGCCGAAGCAAGCTTACATCGTCGTAGACGATCCTGTTCAGATCGAAGGCGATCCTGTCAAATCAGAGACGATTTCATCGCATCCAGACGATTTTGACTGTAATCATCATTGGGGGCAATCAGTGCCCAGAGTTTGCATTTTCCTTTCTTCAATCTATTGTTTTATTCTGCAATTAGCTAGTTTATTTATTATTTCTTATGCTATCTTGCATTTTGGAGTTCACCCATCTAGATCAAATGCATAATTATGTTATAATTGTCATTAAATCAGTATAATACATTCATGTTTATGTTTGTAATTTTCAGTTTTATATTGTTATTATCATTTTACATTGTTTCCCTCTGTTAGAATAGTGGTATTTTCTATGTTTTGCACCTATTTCTCTATTTGCAGGTCTTTGACGAATTCGTCTGACAAATTCGTCAGATCTCAGACGATCTTGTCTGATAGCAGATGAACCTGTCAGATCTTAGATGATCCTGTCAAATCAGAGGCGATCTTGACTGCTTCAAGAATTAGAATCTTCATCAGACATCCGGATCAGGTATGACCTTTTAATCTTGCTTAATTTCTCTGTTTTCTATCTTAATTTTGTTCTTTGTATTCATTTAATCTGCATTTTCATATAGAGTAATTTAGATTCATTTGGCCAAACCTAGGACTTGGATGTTTAAGGATAAAAATGAACACATAAAACACATTCCCAACCTAGGCGTGGAAACTGCCATTCAAATGTTTCTTGGTGAACCCACCATCCATCAAAAAATCACCATAATACACCTCCCTCGAGAGGCGGGACCTTCGCAAGGCCTCTTAGTCCGAGGTACTGCGCCATCCTTTTCACATCCCCCTTTCGGGCATGGATCCTATAGCCTGAAGGTAAGGGTGTGAAAAATTTGGAGCGATACATTTTGGTGAACCCGACGTGAATAACATAGGCATCTTTCTGATTCAAAAATAAATAAAAACAAAAAATAAATATATATATATATATATATATATGTATACAAGAAAAACAAAAAACAAAATCATCATTTCAAGTTTGTATGTTTTAGATTCAATTCTAAATAGTAGATACTAAATATTACTTTTAGAAGTACTAAAGAAACCATGAGTTTTTACTCAAATCAATATGAGCCCATTAGTAATGTTGGAAGAATTCAGCCAAATACATTTGTTGATTATGACCAACCTCATCCCTATTCAACATCACCTCCATCACACTTTTCTCATTTTTCATCCTTAACCCAACAAAACAATCCCTTTTCCAATCCTCTTCATAACGATATTATCTATTCTCCCATATATCCATATTATGTCTATCGATCCACATACAATCCTCCTCCACCCTTTCAATATTCTTCTTTCAATACAACACATTCATTTCAACAAGAAAATACTTATTCTTCCAATTCTACCATGCACTCACCTCATACTTCGCAATCTTCCTATCATCATTCTACCCATAATAAAGAAAGTAGAGGTGAGAAACCATTAGGTCCTTTTATGATGGAATTCCTAAGGCATGTATCAAAAACCTCTCAAAAACCTTCATCACGTAAATTTACTAAGCTCAATCAACCAATGGATATAATTCTCAAGTATTTACTTGATACAAATAGGATTGAACTCCCTTCCATAAGACAACTTGATACCACAGCAGATTGGTTTAAACCTGAGCTACATTGTGAATATCATAGAGTAGATGGACATATGACACAAAATTGTAAAGATTTAAGATGTGCAATTCAAGATTTGATTGATAAGGGTCTTTTTAATATAAAAGAATTACAATCTACAACTGATTATAAATCTTTAGTAAACAATCAAACTCCTACACAACAAATACCAATAATCAATCAAGACATGGGGATCTCCCAAGAACCCCTATTCAATTATCAACAACAAGAAACCAATCAAATATTGCATGTTAATGTGTCCCATCATGATGATATTACTAATATTGTAACAAAAACTACAAATGAGCAACCTCAAGTTCAATCAACTCAATCTGATATTCAAGATATGGATTCCTCATTTGACCAACCTTCAAAACTATCTTTGGCTCTAGAGAATGATACAAAATGGAATGTAAGCATAGAAAGCTCATATTTAAAATCAAAATTTCAATCTGAAATCCACTTTGATAGCCAACAACAAGTGATTAATCCTCAAGCAAAGATATCCCTTTTAGAAGTATTACAAATTTATCACAAGGAAATTTTGTTCAAGATACCTAGCCAACAATTTGTTCCTCATCATATTTTCTCTAAGAACATAATTAATGGTGTAAACCCTCTTGAGGTTAACCATATTTCATTCTATGATGAGGATATTCCTTCCTCTACTCCACAAGAAGACTCCTATCTTTACATTATCGGATCTAGTAAAGAAACACTTGTTAGAACTATCATGGTAGATAATGACTCCTCTCTTAATTTATGCACTTATCAATTATTCCAAAAACTCAAATTAAAGGAAGAAGATATTAATGAATCAAATGTTATTATAAAATCTTTTAACAATGAAATTGAAGAATATCAAGGTTTTTTTTTTTTCCTAATTTTGGGTTAAGATTTGGATATTGAAGAATTTTTAACACATCAAGTTCTATACATTCTCTATTGTCACAATTATCTTCTATCCATCACTTTTCTTCATCCATATATGATCATCCTTGTTTACCAAATAACACCCATGCATATATTTTATATATACTCCCTCCATCTTATCAAGACTTGGAAGATAGTGATAAGAATGAAGAACTTTCTTATCCTTCTTACATTTTATTTTGTAACATGATCAATTTTACACATATAAAAGTAAAATCTTTTGCTACATTATTCTACATTATAACAAAGCTTTTGTTATCACTACCTTTTATTCATCACCTTTTGTTCTTACCTTCACCTCAACAAGATTATCCTTCAAAACCTCCTTTGATTTTGAAGCAACCTTAGACATGCTATACTCAAATAACCTTGTATAGTGTATATAGATCATCTTGTATATACCACCAATTTCAATTCATAAATTAAAATCAAAATACAAAAAAATCAAAATCCTCAAAATCTTCAAAAAAATACTAATGCAACTAAGGACCTTAAAGGTAAATTTGAGCCCAAATGGCTTGGACCATACATTATCATTGCTAAATTTGAATCGGGAGCATACAAATTATCTACCTTAGATGGTAAAGAACTTAAAGAACCCATGAATATTTTGCATCTTAAACGTTACTATGTATAAATTTGGTCATTTCATCCTTGTATATATTTGTTTAAAATATTTCAAAATCACTATCTTGTATTTCTTTCAATTTATAAATCCAAAAACACCAAAAACATTCATAATCATCAAAATCTTCAAAACTATTTGTTGTATTTATTTATGGCACTTGTTAATTCTTTCAAAAACAAAAAAAAAATAATAAAAAAATAAAAACAGCAATATTCTTGACTCTTTCGAAACCAAAACAACATAAAGAAGAAAGAGAGAGTCAACATTCTCAAACTTCTCAAAAAGTATCTATATCTATATCTTCTTACAAATGTTGCAGTTATATGTTTCAAATTATTTTGGATAAATTAGCATTTATTTGGAATCCCTCACTTTCACAAACACAAAATAAATATCTTGATTTTTATCTAGCATGATTACTAATCTCTCTTATATCAAAGTCCACAAAATTCAATTAAATAAAGTTTGAGCATAGAGAATTGATCTTGTTATTTACTTAAACCAAGCACATCCTTTCACAATAAAATGATTATATTTGTAATTTCCATGCTTTGCTACATAGTAGAAGTGGTTTCTTGAGCGAAAAGTTTCCCCTGCTATCCTATCATGCACATGGTCTAGAATCTTTGAGAATTGGCAAAAGGACAAGCTCACCCCTACCCAGAATAAAAATCCCTTGCTCTACAACTAATCCGAGCAAGTATCCCTAGTATAGAACAAAAAGAAAAAGCAAAGTTCAAGAAAAAGAGAAAAAAAAAAATGTTATTTTATATCATTATAGCAATGTTTCAAGCATTATCTCAAAAATCAAGCAAAAATACAAAAGAAAGCAAAAGCAAAAAGCAATAAAATCCCTTTCCCTACCCTTTGAAAAGAAAAGAAGGGTTGATGAGCTTGAATCCCTGGAATTCTCAATTATTCGAAAATTGTGAGGTAAGCCCCATAACAGGTGGTTTGTGCCCAATCTGCTTGGCCTTGGGTAACTCCTAGCGTGGCGATATGTCCGTCACATTAGCGACCTTCTTTTGTACAGACCTATGTCTGCTTATGGATTAGCTAGCTCTTGATAATCCGACTTACATAGTAGTCTAGTATGGTTATATGCATCTACATCATGGTTAATGAACACTTATTTGGTTCATTCAAATCACTTGTATCATATTATCTTGCTCAAAACTGGTAAATGAACATAGCAATTGCACACACATTTTGTATTTGAGAGATTTTGTGTATCATTATGATAAATCAAGATTGGAAATGAACTCACATATGCACATGGGATTCCTTATAAATCTAACTTTTGTCTTTAAGATACTTTGAAATATTTTTTTGCAAATTGTTTGGAATAATTCATTTTCTTCTTTCAAGTACAGTTGTTTAGTATAAAGACAACTACATGCATAATAGAAAAAATCAAAATTTCTTTCAAAACCATACAATCAAAACACATATATATATATATATATATATATATATATATATATATATATTGTCGACTTTCGCGACGATGGTATAGTTCCAAAACCAAAATTGGAATTTTATGCCTAGCGCAAGTCCTCCTCTTCATATTTTTTGTTTATTAAAAATCAACCATGCAATAAAACTATCTCTTTTTTGGATTTCGCGATGATGGTATAAGTCTATACCTACATATTCTATGCCTAGCGCAAACCATTGTAACAATTTTTATTCCCCATTTATTTAAAAATCATGAAAACCATATGACTTAAATCATTCTGTTATACAATTATGCTTTTAAACAAAAAGCATGCACATTATCACTATTTCATGTCATTATGTCAACCTTCAATTTTGCAATGATGGTATAATTCCTAGGGAATTATCCAAAAATTTTATCACACTTAGGAATTTATGCCTAGCAAAAATCATTTTAACATTATTTCATGCATACTATTTTTATGAAAATCTGAAAACAAACCATCATCATCATCATTTGCACCATTGCACCAAAGTCTTAAGACAGTCTCTTAAGCACTCTTTTACTTTTTAACAATATTTCTATACTGGGATTAGCTTGACGACCGAGTGAGCGGCGACTCCATGAAATGGTCTATAATAGCGACAATGTCCTTTGAAATTATTGTTAGAAGTCTCTTTTTATTTTTATCACATCACATCACAAACAACCAATTTGTTCTATCAGATTATTTCATTTAAATTTTACAAGCATGACATTCAAACCATAATATTTCCAACGACGTAATTACATGAATCATCAAATCAATCAATCAAAACATTAAAAGCATCATAAAAATACATAAGACACAAGTCATATGATCAAAAACATATCTCATCTCATATATATATCAACAATATATACATCATATCAAAACTGGATTGGTATGCCACAATTTGTACCTCGGCATACTCAATCCTCTCTCAAAAATAATAAAAACTATATATCAATCTGTACAATGTCGTGCAGTAGTCTAGCCTCGAGAACCCCTCGAGCTCTCAGCCTCATCTCCTCCCCCACCCTGAGGTGGATGAGGTGGCCCCATCGTAGTATGTGTGGTACTATGAGTCCTAGTCGTGGATCGGGATGAAGTCCTCGATGACCCAATCCTGATCGGATCCACGATGTTAGCCGAAAGTGGTAATCTCTCCTCCTCTGGCACCATATGGTAGTATAATGTCTGGTAGAATGTGATTTGGGCAATAGCCCGTGCTAGCTCCTAAGTGCTCGCCCCTCCGCCCCATGCTCTGAGGCGTGCAATCTCATATCTGAGCTATGTCACCTCAGCTCGGTGTCGTGCAGCCTCCTCTTGTAGGGTCTGCACCTGTGCCTGGAGATAGACTGTCTCCGCTCGGAGAGTCGTTGTCTCGCTACTCTCCCCAGTGTCAACACCCTTGCCCTTATCGAGCGATGGTGGCCTCTCTCTCTATGGAGAAGGGGGTCTCTCCTCCCTCCTCTCCCGCTGTCACGGCCTCTCCTACGCTTGTGGCCTCCTCTGCTCTCTCTCGCCGTGACCCTGGGCCGCCTCAATAGCCGCCTGGCACCGCCTCCCCATCCGACACACAACTGCGTGAATCGGACCCTGAGCCCTCGTCATCCGAGGAGGGTGGATGCCTATGTACCAGGCATCATAGCCATCGGCTACCCCTGCGTCGTCCCCATCCACTGGCTGAATGGGGGCATCATTCGAGTCCTGACTCCAGAAGCGCTGCATATCTGGAGCCCCGTTGATCGTAGTGTTATCTCGGATAGTCCGGAAAACTCGTAATCCTTGAGAGATGGGATCCCCTACTGTAGACCGAACTGTCGCAAAACTCGGTCGTAGCGGTGGAGCTCCACCTCTCCCCTCTCCATCCTCAGCCAGCAGACTCGCCTGATGTGAGCCAACTCTTGTCCATCCTCGGCCCACCCTGGGTGATCTCTCCATTGGCCTCTAGGTGATCTGGTCCGAGACAAGGTCATCCAGTAGTCTCCAGGACATCGACAGATCAATCCGTCGCTGTGCCCCTCTCTGGAGCCACCAGTAGAAAACTCGAGGCCTCTCCCTATCAATCCCTATCAAAGGAAGCCCTATCGGCCTTCGCACTACAATGTGCTCTCAGCACCAAACCTGTAGAAGCGATGTCATAACTAGACATCGTTCGCCCTTGTACACGACCCCATGCAGGATCTTGTACAGTCGGCATAGAACAAAACTGCCCCAAGAGAACCTGTAACCATGGTCCCGCATGTCGCAGATCACATCTGCTAGCACCCATGGTACCCTGCATCCGCTCTGGTGGCACAGCAGAAGTCCACCTACCACTTCGGCCAAAACTATGTGAGTCTGGATGCCCCAGGCATCTGACATAGCGCCTCGATGTTCACTCCGCCCTTCTCCAGGGTGAAGCTCGGGTCACCACACAACCGCATCATAGCATGGCCCTGATTGGCCATAGGAGTGATCAACCGTCCTTGTATGGGGATCCTTAGAATCCTCCATACATCCTCCAATGTGGGAGTCATCTCCCCTGTGGGTAACCAAAAATAGGAAGAACCCGGATACCACCTCTCTGCCAGGGCTGTCAGTAGCCCCATGTTTGTAGAAACTTGTGGCATCTCTGCCACATGTTGTAAGTCGGCCTATGCCAGCTGATCCCGCTCTGCCTGTGATAGAGCGGCCAAGTCATCTCTCAACCCGCCATATTTCCATTCTTTGCTCTTTAGTAAACCTCTCTGCAAACATAAACAACACAATAAAAATCATTAATAAAAACTCAAGTGATTAATAATGCAAGTTAAAATCAGTTCAATTTTATACAAATGATGATATCGTCCACTATTGGACGATATCGTCCCAAATTTGAGCACAATCGTCTCCGATTTCGCAAGCCGAAATCGTCCCTAATTTGACAAAATCGTCCCCCTTTCGCCGATTTTGCCCTTCGACGAAATCGACGAACTTGAGACGATTTCGCAGAAATCGGGACGATTTCATCCCGACGACGTCGACGGCCCAAAAACGGCCGCGATGCTCAAAATTTATTCAAAATTAACCTAAAAAGCATGTAAATTCAACTTAAACCATTCTAAACTAAGTTTAGACTCTTACCCGTAGCCCGCGCCGGACCTCTGTCGATCCGTGCGCTTGTCTCCACCATTTTTGCTTGCGAGCTCTAAAAACCAGAAAAATGAACAGTGAAAATGAATTAGGGTTTTACCCTATTTTTCTTAATTTTATTCAAAACACAATTAAAAACATTTTAAAATTTTGCTTTTTCACGTTTTTACCTCAAACGTTCGATTTGGGTAAAAACACGGAGGGGGCACCATAGTAAGATGTCGTACGATTCGACCAAGAATCGTCGCCTAAAAATGGGAATAATTTTTGCTTTCTCGTAGATCGAGAAGAACTCATCTTTAATGCATTTTCTTCGAAAAATTTGCTAAAGAGGGGGCAAAATGTAGCACCCTAAAATTGGCGCAGTAAAACCTTAATAATTACACTTACTCTAGTAAATAATTCAAATTCAAATTTTAACCTCCAAAACCGCTCCCAAACCGTCGTGTAATCCGTTTCCTCTTTTCCCGTGCCATTTTTAGAGTTTGTTTTGACCGTTTGACGATATCGTCGTCGATCAGATGATATCACCTCAGATCTGACGATTTCGTCTGGGCTAGGACGTCCAGACGATCTTGTCCCAAAACTGATTTTTCATAATTAGTCTCTGTTCCAACGGCGTCTCTAATCCGGGCAAAAGCGTGTCTGCGCCGTTAGAGACCCTCCCCGTTGGAGATCTCCCAAATAGGGATGATCTCCAACCTCCTAACCTCCCTCCTAAGCCTATTTAATCCTAGGCCCTCCCCTTAGCACCCCCTAGCTGAAATTCCCTATAAATTGACTTCTACATGCACTAGACATCCTAAATTACTATTTGCATTAGTTCTATTCAAATTTTGGTGCAGGTACACTGTTGTGGTTCATCCACAACACACCCTAGAAGTGGGGACCCACCTTTGTTTTTGCAGGTTTTAGGGAAGATCTCAAAGACCCGGATGCTAAAAATGAAGAAAAGAAGAAAAATGCCTAAGTGTTGAAAGGGTCACGAAATCGCGACATGTCGCGATATCGCGACCTGTCTCTCCATCACTGCAAAAAATTGAAATCTGTCGCGAAATCGCGACGTGTCGGCAGCAGGACAGAAAGGATGTCGCGAAATCGCGACGTGTCGGCGGCAAAGAAAAGAGGTGTTGCGAAATCGCGACGCGTTTTTTGGAAGCGTACGGAAAGTTGAGAATGGTAGCGATTTCGCTACAAGTTGCCGAGAGGAAGCACAAGGTTGAAAGTGGTAGCGAATCGCTACCACTTCGTGAAGCGGAGGCTCGAAAGAAAAGTGGTAGCGAATCGCTACCACTTCGTGAAGCGGAGGCTCGAAAGAAAGGTGGTAGCGAATCGCTACCACTTCGTGAAGCTGAGGCTCGAAAGAAAAGTGGTAGCGAATCGCTACCACTTCGTGAAGCTGAGGCTCGAAAGAAAAGTGGTAGCGAATCGCTACCACTTCGTGAAGCAAAGGCTCGAGACCAAAGTGGTAGCGATATCGCTACCACTTCATCGAAGGAAGGCTCAGAACCAAAGTGGTAGCGATATCGCTACCACTTTTTGAAAGGAAGGCTCGAAACCAAAGTGGTAGCGATATCGCTACCACTTTTTGAAAGGAAGGCTCGAACCAAAGTGGTAGCGATATCGCTACCACTTTTTGAAAAGAAGGCAAAGCAAAGTCGGTAGCGATATCGCTACAACGAGCTACTGCGGGCGTACGGACCAAGAACATGTCGCGATATCGTGACATGTCACGATTTCGTGACATGTCGCGTTATCGCGGCTAGGAAACTGAAGAGGCCAAATGCAAATTCTGTCGGGATTTCCATGGGAAAGCGTTACGAAAGGTGCAGGAGACGCAGGACACGTGGCGGAAATGATAGAACCAGAGTAACGTTTCATAACAATAGTTACTGGTCGCAGAGATCGAGCGTTACGATTGCACGCAAGGGTTAGAATACCAAAAGGCAGGAATTGAAGCGAAGGGTCCCGGGAGTCGAAACGAAGCATCATGGAGCAGCCGAGAACGCGCGACAGAAAGGTTAAATAGCAGAAATGTAGATGGATACTGGGGTCGGAGACTGTAACAAAAAGCATTACTTATTGAAATAAAGGATTTTTCTTTGGTAACACGACTTTTGTGTGTAAAATCAAAAGGAGATCGAAGCCAAAACTATTGTTTTACTGTCAATCTTTCCGTTGCATCATTTTGTCTTGTATCTATTTCGTTTACGCCATGGGATGGGTTACGATAGGTGAATGGTAGAATGATGCAGTTATATTCTTTTCCTTAGAGTCTTGCATCTGATCTGATTAGATTGTGTGTTAGTACAGATCTGATCGGTTGGGTTGTTTTGGGGACTTCATCTCTTAACTTGGGATTTTGCAGGGAGGAGATCGTTAACCATTTTAATATCCTTCATTATTTTCCAACTGACTCAAAAATAACAGCTTTCTGTTTTATTCCTTGATATGCTTAATTTCATGTCATAGACTAACATTGAAATAACATAACTATTGAATAGAGATAAAACGAACAAAGTTAACCTTAGAATAAATTGTGAATATTAGAACATCAAAAGGATTTTTGTTTATTTTTGATTAATCAAACAAGTCAAGATTATAAAGTTCATTGAGAATCAACAAAGGCCCCTTGTTAACAACTATCTGCAGGATTTTGAGTTATTCTGGGATATATCACTTGTATGTATTAAATTGAAATTCATTTTTATATACGTAAAATCTGTTTCACAAAGAAGCTTGGAGAAATAATAAAAGGAAGGAAAATAAAATAAATTATTTCTTTGCAAGAAAGAGTCTTTTGTTCGAGACTCTAAGTTGCGTGTTATTATTTGTAATATGACAAATTAACACTCAACATTTTGGCGCTAGAAGGAGGGCCTTCAGTATTGCTTTGCAATTTTGATTTGTTCTAACAATTAACGTGGGTAGTTTTGTTTCCACCTATTGTGCTTGGTGTGTAACACCTAGACATTTTATCTCGGCAACAGAGTTGAGAAATCTTTTAGAGTCCTAGAGTTTCCAAGCCGGCCCAACCTCGAGTACATTGCTACTAGGTCTAAAACCACAGGGGAAACTATCTTCCAAAGCCTTTCTCCCACTGCTAGGAGGCCGAAAAACAAAACATTAGAAGTTGAAATACCACCCAATATACTTGAGTTAGGGATTTCTTTGGACTCAAGTACCTCTAGTGGGCCTGAACCCTTAAGTTCAAGTGGGATAGTAACACCAGTTGTATCTGTCTCCACAGTTCCAGGAGTTCCAATTGTTCCCACAGGGTTGACACCTTTGAATAACATGGCCCAACAACAACAACAACAACAGCCACCTGCCCTTTGGTATGGTGCTCAGAGTTCCCCTTTAGATATTCCCAGGGCAGTCCACGACTTGCCTAGAAACATTGAAAGGGGATTACCCAAATTCATTCATGATGGTCCAACAACAGCAGAAGATCATGTCCAAATCTATAAAGATTACATGTTTAGGCAGGGGGTTACTCACGAGGATGTTGCCTGTCGAGTTTTCCCTGCTAGTCTAGACCACATTGCTAACGAATGGTATCGAAATTTGCCAACAGGGTCCATAACTTCATGGGCCCAGCTAGAAACTGCGTTCATAGGTCAATTCAGACAGTTAGTAGATCCCTCCATGACATACAATTTCTTCGTATCTTGCAAAAGACAAACCAATGAACCCATTCGAGCGTTCAATCATAGATTTCAAAAGCTATATACGAATGTGACTCGTCACTTTGCGGTAGACCCTGCAATTGCCTTGCAGCCTATACTTCGAGCCTTAGATCCTTTAACATCTTTGTTGACTAGAAGGAACCCTCAGGTTACAACCCTTCCTTTGGCTTATGCAAAAACAATGACTCTCGAACAGCAGATGAACCTGCCAGGCGCAGGATTGTCTCAATTGACTGGGATGGGACAATATGGCCCATACAGCCAATTTGCCATGATGAACCAGGTAGTAGCACCACAGGCTCCGATGTTGAACAACTTCCAAACACCCACCCAAGTTACGCCATTGTCAGGTTATCCGAATGCCGCTGTTCAAACACAGAGTTTGATTCAAAATAACTCGATGGGTTTGCATGGGTTCAGTATGGGCAATAATCTACTGACCATGTCGGGGTTTGCTCCAATTAACATGCCAAGCTCAGCGACTTATCCAACAATCACTCCCATTCAAAGTTTGAACCCAGGATGGAATCCACCCGCCCAAACTCAAGCCATTCAAAATGGGAATCCAGGATGGAATCCACCGCCCAAACTCGCCTAGCCATAATCAAAATGGGAATCCAAAATGGAGATGGAATCCACCTCCCAAACCCAAGCCATTGTACCCAGTCTAGAGGTGGCTAATGCAACCAACACAACTGGACTTGCAATTGCAGTGCCTCAACCACAAGGGTCCGAAGCAGCCATAGAAAATATGAAAGAAACGTTGGCCAAGGTGTTGGTAACAGTGGGGAATGTCAATAAAAAAGTTGATCAGGCCATGGGCCATAACCGACCTCACAATCATAGAGGAAAAGGAATGTATAACACGCAGCCTAACAACGGGCGGGTACCCAATCCCGTTGCCAACCCGGTAGACATTTTGGAAGACTGTGGAGATGCAGGATCTTGTGATAATGATTGCCCGCACTGTGGCCACGTGAAACCGGAGTCTATGCTAACGGAGGTCATACATTCCCATGAAAGTGAAGAAGAGGAGGATGTAGAATTTTTTGGAAGCGAAGATGAAGAAGCTTTGGAAGTTCATGCAAACAAACGTTTTGGGAAAGCAAATCACAAATATTACACTAGGAGTTCTAAAGAGCCCAAAACTTCCTCCGCTCCTCCTAATAATCAATTACTCCCTCCTGACCCTAAAGGAGATGTCAATCCCCCTCCTCCATCGAAGGTCGAAAAGTCTAAGATGATGCAAAACTTGCCAAATCCAAAAAAGCTCACTTACGATTTGGTGGAAGATATGAAGAAGAATAGGGCCAATGTATCGATGTATGACATGGCCCGATTATTAGGCCAAGAAGTGAGTTCACCAAAAGGATTAAATCCATCTGCACAAGTTCATGAAGCTAAAAGTGCCGAGTCCCAAGTGGTTGTACAAAAAGAAAAACGAGATATACCTCCCTTTTTGGTAACCATTAGAATTGCGGTAAAAACTTGCACAATTGTTTAATAGACTCAGGGGCCTCGGCTACTATCATGCCCTTAGAAATCTAGAAAATATTGGGACTTACACCAAAGCCTTCTAGGAGCAGTGGTGGTGCAATTGGACAGGTCAACCATGGAGGCAATGAGGGAGAGCCGGGTGATGTGCATATTCAAGTCAATTCGAACCCAGAGTCCAACAACGCATAGACATATTGGTGCTCGATATTCCTATCAAATATGGCATGGTATTGGGAAGAGATTGGAGTAAGAACCTAAATGGTTACATTGTGACAGACTCTTCACACATGTGGCTGCCTTGGAGGGGAGTGGCCAATCAAATTCGAATTGAAAGTGAACCCCGACTCAAAGAGATGATCACAGATTACAACAAGCCGAACGAGATCCAATACATTGAAGCTGAGTTGGGAGCATACTGTTTGGACATAGAAGCACTCGAAAATACCCATGATGAAAGGATTGGGCACAACTTTACTGAAGGACATCAAGACATTTGGACCTTGAGATTTGATGGATCCAGGTCCAGACAAGGAGCAGGAGCCGGTGTTGAATTGTCATGCTCGGACCAGGAGCCTATATTCGCTGCATACAGACTACAGTTCCCCGCCACCAACAATATGGCAGAATATGAGGCTTTGATTCTTGGACTACAGCTGGCCATTCGGAAGAAAATTAAATATATCAAAGTCCTTGGCGATTCGAAACTGGTGGTGAAACAAGTGAGGGGACAATACATATGCAAGGACAGGTGGCTCAGGCTTTACCGAACTAGGGTCATAGATTTAATAGATGAGTTTGACGCCTTTAACATTTCTCTGATCTCGAGAAAGGGCAATCGTCTGGCAGACTCCCTAGCTGTAGCAGCGAGTATGTTGAAGCCAGTGGACCATAAGAAATGCAAGAAGTTCTCTATAGAGTTGGTCCCTTGTCCCTCGATACCATATAATGTTACGAACTTCCAAGTATTTGATAGTGACAGCACATATTTCATTTTGTCACTAATTCTGGTATATTTGAAAAGCAAGACATAGATGAAGAAGAAAGGGACGTAGAGGAGGTAGTTTCGAAAGATAAAAATCCTGTAAAAAACAATCGGATGCCCGATGAGATAGCTTCATTAGAAAAAATCTTTGATATCGGATGCAAACCAAGAAAAGGTAAAAGGGTTCCATCTCCTGGAGAGGCCTCGTGATTTGGTTAACATTGGAAGTGCAGAAAACCCCCGGGAGGTATTCATAGCAAAAGCATGTACCAAGCAGGAGAAGGATTCCATAGCAAATGCATTAAAAGAATACATAGATTGCATTGCTTGGAGTTATAAGGAGTTGAAAACCTATGATCAAAATGTCATAATGCACACGATTCCACCGAGCCGTAGTCCAAGCCCTTCGTGCAAAGACAAAGGCGAGTTAATCCATTATTAGAACCCTTGATAGAGAAAGAGGTGAAGTGACCGTTAGAAGCTAAGATCATCTTTCCCGTTAGGCATTCCACGTGGGTTGCTAACCTAGTCCCTCGTGAGGAAAAAGAGTGGAGAAATAAGGTTGTGCATTGATTTCAGAAATCTCAATAAGGCATCCCAAAAGGACAACTACCCGTTACCCACCATCGATGAAATACTCCAAAAGGTAAACGGGTCGGAGATGATGTCATTCCCGGATGGTTATTCGGGATATAATCAGGTCCTTATCCATCCTAGTGATAGGATGAAGACCGCTTTTACGACAAAATGGGGCACCTTTGCATACAGGAGAATGCCCTTCGGACTATTGAACGCAGGTGCCACTTTCCAAACGAGCTATGGATTTTGCTTTTAAAGGGCTTATTGGTAAGTGCATCATTGTTTACGTCGATGACATTCCCGTATTTTCTAAGAACGAGGAAAACCATGTCGTGGATCTTAAGAAAGTCTTTCAAAGATGCAGGGAACATGGTATATCTCTCAACCCAAAGAAGTGCATCTTCGGGGTAATATAAGGAAAACTGTTGGGGCATATAATATCTAAGGATGGAATTTCCATTGACCCCGAGAGAATAGAAGCCATACAAAAAATTCCTCATCCCAATAGCAAGAAGGGGTTGAGATCATTTTTCGGAAAGATCAATTTTGTCGAAAAATTTATCGCAGATTTTGCAGAGATAGCAAGACCTTTGAACGACATGCTAAAGAAAGAGGTCCAGATCATTTGGACAGATGAAAGGATAGAGGCTTTTGATAATATCAAGGATGCGATTTCTAAAGCCCCGGTTTTGGTGAGTCCCGATTATACGAAGCCTTTCTATATCTACACATTTGCTTCATATCACTCCTTTGCGAGTGTTTTAACTCATAAGAGTGAAGGCAACATTGAAAATCCCATTGCTTTCCTGAGTAGTCCTCTCAAAGATGCGAAACTGAGATATTCTACCCTAGACAAGCAAATGTATGCGCCGGTTAAGACCGTAAAAAGTTCGTGCACTACATAGTCCACAATAGGGTCTTTGCTATCGTCCCGCATCCTGCTGTCAAAGCCATGTTCGTTCAGAATGAATTAGGTGAGAAGCGTGGTAAGTGGGTTTCAACTTTGCAGGAATTTGATCTGGAGATTCAATCGATGAAGATAGTGCGGGGGCAAGGGTTAGCTAAGGCAATCGCAGAACAGGATCTCACAATTCCTTGTCAACATTATGAAGTCGCTGATGTAACCAAGGAGGAGTGGTATGCAGATGTGGTGTACTATCTACTAAATGGTAGGTGTCCATCATTTTTGAATGCTACTCAACGCAGAGCCTTGCGTTTGAAGTCTGCTAATTTTCTAGTTAGATCTGGCACATTATACATAAAGAACCATGAAGGTATTTACCTTTGTTGCATTGATCAAGAGGAGGCAGTGCGAATACTCGAAGAGTTTCATGGTAAACATGGGACAGGGCATGGGTCTGCTAATGCCACAGCCCCATCAAATCCTCGTGAGCCGGTTATTATTGGCCTCAACTATTCAAGGATGCCCATTCTCATGTGAGGTCATGTCACATATGTCAAACTCGCAGCCAATAGAGACAGAAACGCTTCCATGCCTTTACAATCCGTAATCGAGTCCGGACCTTTCACGCAATGGGGCCTAGATTTTATTGGGATTATCAGCCCCAATTCCTCCGATGCTCACAAATATATTCTGACGGCTACGGATTATTGCACGAGATGGACCGAAGCTATCCCCACAAAGAATGCTACTGCAGAGGTGGTCATTAAATTTTTAGAAGATAACATTGTCACTAGATTCAGGATGCCTAACTCCATCGTAAGTGATAATGGTTCGGCCTTTTCCTCTCTAGAGTTTGCTAATTGGGCATTTGATAAAAGCGTGAGTTTAAAGTTCTCCTCCAATTATTACCCGCAAGGTAACGGATTGGCCGAGTCATCCAATAAGAATCTGTTGACTCGTCATAAAAAAATTGTTGGAAAGGAATCCGCGGACTCGGCACAATAAGCTTAAGTTGGCCCTTTGGGCTGACAGAATCGTAGTCAAAGAAGCAATAGGGACATCTCCTTACCATCCGGTTTATGGACAAGATCCCATTTTTCCCGCAAATCTCGGATTACAAACGCCGCACTTCATGAAAGATTATTTTGGAACTAATGATAAACTTGAGTCTAGACTAACGCAATTAATGCGCTTGGATGAAAAAAGGGATGAAGCTATGCTTCATTTTAGTAAACACCAAGACATTGTAAAAATATGGTTTGACAAAAGGTCTAAGGCCAAGGCGTTTAAAATTTCAGATTTAGTGTCGTTATGGGACAAAAGACATGAGAAGAAGGGGGAACATGATAAATTTGATTACCTTTGGTTAGGTCCCTACCAGATTTCATAGATCCTAGGGGAAAATAGTTTTAGACTAAAAACCTTGGATGGAAAGGATTTGGCACTACCTATCAATGGGTTGCACTTGAAGCATTACTTTCAAGCATGAGGTAGTTGGGCTTTGTATTATATGTAATAACGCTGTAATTTCTTGCTTTCATTTTTCATGTTTAGGTGTGTATTATTTTTTTTTTTGACATGTCTAAGCTTTGTATTAATGTTGTGATCTGTTTCTTTGTGTGCAGATTTGATACTTAAGTGTGTGTTTCAGGAGATATCTAGTTTTGTGTCAATGCTGTAATTTAGTTTCTTGATGTGCAGATTTGATATGTTAGTATGTATTCATTTTTTATTTCAGGTTTTTCTTGTATTAATGTTGGGTTTTTTGCGTTTGTGTGCAGGTTGGACATTTAGGCGGTGGTGTTCCTTTGATTTCCTTTTCATTGCCTTTAAAAAAAAAAAAAAAAAAAAAGGGGAATAAAAGCTTGATGTTGAACACATGCCTAAGATTGGGAGAATATGAAACATTGGAATCATGTTGTAAAAGCTCCACATGTAATACAAACAGTTAATTTAGATCATTTGAAGCTTGTGATGCATGAAAAAGTCAGTTTTGCATGACAAATCATCTCATTTGCAATTCAAGAAATAATGCATTCATGTTCCATCTCACTTTTCATACATTTCACCGTAGTGGCATATGCATCTTAGGTGCAATTCATTTGAGTATGTTGAATCCTCTTAGGGTTATGTTATAACATAAATCTAAGTAAATCCTAAGGTTGGAAACTGAGTCTTGAAGTATCTAGGACCAAGCACGTTTCATACATTAAAAGGGATCTTGAGCAAAATGATCAAAACCTAACTTGGAGGAAAAGGTTGGGCGAAAATGGTTTTCATGTCTATCCTATTATGCAACATGATCCTAAAAATAGTGGTTTTGACCACTTCCATAGAGCTTAAAGCCTAAAATCATAGTAGTAAGGATAGGGTTAAATTCTCATCTCGGTTGGTTGAGAATCTAATTCCCCAAAGCTTTGATTGGACCCACATGGAGTAGTAAGGATAGGGCATAAATTCTCATCTCGCTTGGTTGAGAATCCGATTCCCCAAAGCTCTTATGTTTCATTTCGTATTAAGTCTTAGATTGTAAGGATCGTACTATTTGTCCTCTCGCAAAGGATGGGTAGTCATCCCCAAGGTCTAAGTAACAAGATTAATATTTTCCATTTACATTTAAAATCTTGGGTTGTAAGGATCGTACTATTTGTCCCTAACCAGGATGGGTAGTCATCCCCAAGGTCCAAGAAGTAAAATAAATAAATTTTTCCCATCTCATCCTTATATTGGATTGTAAGGATCGTACTACTTGTCCTCTCGCAAGGGATGGGTAGTCATCCCCAAGGTCCAAAGAAATGAAGATAAGTTTTGGATTATGGGGTTAGATAGGCCCATGCATGGCATCATGTCTTGACTAGCATGACCATTTCTTCCATAATTGGTTTAGTTATTTTGCTCAAAGTGAGGTAAAGAATTCTAAATCAGAATAGTAAGGATAGGGTTAAACTCTCATCTCGGTTGGTTGGGAGTCCGATTCCCCAAAGTTCTGATTTCACATCCACTTGCACATGGGTTCAAGATAGTAGGGACTCATAACCAACTTTGGGATATAATGAACCGTTCACTAGTGGATCCTAAGAGGGTTTGGCAGTCTTGAATGTTTGCACATAATACTACAAGAGTGACTATGCATTTTCTCATGGCATATTCAGTAGGATACACAAATCATTCACAATTTCGCATATGCATTCATGCAAAACCGATGATGGAATGTGGATCAAATTCAAATGATAAGGAAAGGAATTCATTGCACACACCGAGCTAGTACTTGATGATTCTGATAATTCATGTACTTCTGATTTTGGGCATTAGTTATATTGATTATGGGCTAACCCATGTTTTCAAATTTGTGATTTGTGTTAGGTTGGGTTCTTACTAAAATGCTCAAGAGCATTTGACAAACAGAGTCGCCATTTGTTGTGGTTCATCCACAACACACCCTAGAAGTGGGGACCCACCTTTGTTTTTGCAGGTTTTAGGGAAGATCTCAAAGACCCGGATGCTAAAAATGAAGAAAAGAAGAAAAATGCCTAAGTGTTGAAAGGGTCGCGAAATCGCGACATTGCCTCTCCATCACCGCAAAAAATTGAAATCTCGCGAAATCGTGACGTGTCAGACAGAGAGTAAAGGATGTCACGAAATCGTGACGTGTCGACGGAAAGAAAAGAGGTGTTGCGAAAATCGTGACGCTTTTTTTGGAAGCAAAGGAAGTTACGGAAAGTTGAGAATGGTAGCGATTTCGCTACAAGTTGCCGAGAGGTGGTGGCTTGGGTAGAAAGTGGTAGCGAACGCTACCATTGGTGAAAAGTGGTAGCGAATCGCTACCACTAAGATGGGAGCTCATGAGAAAAGTGGTAGCCATTCGTGAAGGGAGGCTGAAAGAAAAGTGGTAGCGAATCGCTACCACTTCGTGAAGTGGAGGCTGAAGGAAAAGTGGTAGCGAATCGCTACCACTTCGTGAAGCAAAGGCTCGAGACCAAAGTGGTAGCGATATCGCTACCACTTCATCGAAGGAAAAGTGGTAGCGATATCGCTACCACTTCTTGAAAGGAATGCTCAGAACCAAAGTGGTAGCGATATCGCTACCACTTTTTGAAAGGAAGGCTCAGAACCAAAGTGGTAGCGATATCGCTACCACTTTTTGAAAAGAAGGCAAAGCAAAGTCGGTAGCGATATCGCTACAACGAGCTACTACGGGCGTATGGACCAAGAACATGTCACGATATCACGACATGTCACGATTTCGTGACATGTCGCGTTATCGCGGCTAGGAAACAGAAGAGGCCAAATGCAAATTCTATCGGGATTTCCACGGGAAAGCGTTACGAAAGGTGCAGGAGACGCAGGACACGTGGCAGAAATGATAGAACCAGAGTAACGTTTCATAACAACAGTTACTGGCCGCAGAGATCGAGCGTTACGATTGCACGCAAAGGTTAGAATACCAAAAGGCGGGAATTGAAGCGAAGGGTCCCAGGAGTCGAAACGAAGCGTCATGGAGCAGCCGAGAACGCACGATAGAAAGGTTAAATAGCAGAAATGTAGATGGATACTGGGCTGGAGACTGTAACAAAAAGCATTACTTATTGAAATAAAGGATTTTTCTTTGGTAACACGACTTTTGTGTGTAAAATCAAAAGGAGATCGAAGCCAAAACTATTGTTTTACTGTCAATATTTCCGTTGCATCATTTTGTCTTGTATCTATTTCGTTTACGCCATGGGATGGGTTACGATAGGTGAATGGTAGAATGATGCAGCTTATATTCTTTTCCTTAGAGTCTTGCATCTGATCTGATTAGATTGTGTGTTAGTACAGATCTGATCGGTTGGGTTGTTTTGGGGACTTCATCTCTTAACTTGGGATTTTGCAGGGAGGAGATCGTTAACCATTTTAATATCCTTCATTATTTTCCAGCTGACTCAAAATAACAGTTTCTGTTTTATTCCTTGATATGCTTAATTTCATGTCAGAGACTAACATTGAAATAACATAACTATTGAATAGAGATAAAATGAACAAGTTAACCTTAGAATAAATTGTGAATATTAGAACATCAAAAGGATTTTTGTTTATTTTTGATTAATCAAACAAGTCAAGATTATAAAGTTCATTGAGAATCAACAAAGGCCCCTTGTTAACAGCTATCTACAGGATTTTGAGTTATTCTGGGATATATCAGCTGTATGTATTAAATTGAAATTCATTTTTATATACGTAAAAGCTGTTTCACAAAGAAGCTTGGAGAAATAATAAAAGGAAGGAAAATAAAATAAATTATTTCTTTGCAAGAAAGAGTCTTTTGTTCGAGACTCTAAGTTGCGTGTTATTATTTGTAATATGAAAAATTAACACTCAATAGTACCTTAGTGTTTTTCAGCCGAAGCAAGCTTACATCGTCGCATACGATCTTGTTCAGATCGAAGGCGATCCTGTCGAATCAGAGACGATTTCGTCGCATCCAAACGATTTCGACTATAATCATCATTGGGGGCAATCAGTGCCCAGAGTTTGCATTTTCCTTTCTTCAATCTGTTGTTTTATTCTGCAATTAGCTAGTTTATTTATTATTTTATGCTATCTTGCATTTTGGAGTTCACCCATCTAGATCAAATGCATGATTATGTTATAATTGTCATGAAATCAGTATAATGCATTCATGTTTATGTTTGTAATTTTTAGTTTGATATTGTTATTATCATTTTACACAGTTTCCCTCTGTTAGAATAGTGGTATTTGATGTGTTTTGCACCTATTTCTCTGCTTGGGTCTCTGACGAATTCGTCAGATCTCAGACGATCTTGTCTAATAGTAGATGAACCTGTCAGATCTCAGACGATCCTGTCAAATCAGAGGCGATCCTGACTGCTTCAAGAATCAGAATCTTCATCAGACATCCGAATCAGGTATGACCTTTTAATCTTGCTTAATTTCTCTATTTTTTGTCTTAATTTTGTTCTCTGTATTCATTTAATCTGCATTTTCATATAGAGCAATTTAGATTCATTTGGCCAAACCTAGGATTTGAATGTTTAAGGATAAAAATGAACACATAAAACACATTCCCAACCTAGGCATGGAAACTGCCATTAATGTTTCCTGGTGAACCCACCAACGATCGAAAAATCACCATAATACACCTCTCTCGAGAGGCGAGACCTTCGCAAGGCCTCTCATTCCGAGGTACCCTGCCATCCTTTTCACATCCCCCTTCCAGGCACGGATCCTATAGCCTGAAGGTAAGGGTGTGAAAAATTTGGAGCGATACACATTGCCAAGAGTCCGTAGGAATTCATTTTTTGATGATGGACTCTCATTATCCACCATTCCCTTAGCTGTTCTTCGTCTCAGTTATTCAATTCTTCCTTTAAATCATCTTTGGCTTTCCTCCAGAATGTGGAGTCTAGATTCGGGAAGGGATACTGATCAGGGTCAAACTCCACTTCCATGGGGTAAAAATCATGCCAGGGAGGCAACATTCTCACTCTTTCTAAATGCCACTCCAGATCCTTCCCATTGGGATTATTTCTCTGCTCCATTATTTCGGGGTGGGGGCAGACATGAAAATTCTTGCATTTCAAGTGATCCTTCATCACTCCTAAAGGATCGTAAAGCCACCTCTGAGGAATCTGGAGCAGGCCAAAATTAGCAAGCTTTTCTTCCAGGAATATGTTCTGCTTCAAGGAGAATACTTCAATTACCCCCATCCTGAAGGGAAATTCACAGGTGTGGGCCCACTTTCGACCATGGTCGTAGACTTCGTTGGTTGCGTCGCTCTGTCGAGTGACCTCCAGTGCGAACTAGTACTCAGATGGGAAGATAGGTAGCAAGAAGGGTTTCCCCACGAAGCCGAACAGGCGTATCACAAGCCCCTGTGTCAGTTGGAATACATCTCCCTTTCTCGCCTGCACCACCTATCTCTCAGACTGAGGGGCACCCGAGGGCTAGACCCTGTTAACAATTGCATGGCGAGTCCCAAAAATTGTTGATTGAAAGAATAATAAGACTATGACCTCAATAGGAGGTGAGTCCATTGGTACACAGGCAAAGGATTTCCATCCTTGCCACTTGATGTAATTGCAACATGGGGAAAATTTTTATGTATATGGTAAAAGAATAGCCAGACAAGGAAAGAGCATGGACCGAAGTGCTGCTCCGCTCCAGAGTTCTTCATAGTGGTAAGCCGTGTGTGCAGGTTTTGGGCTACCCATTCTGCCTAGTCGAAGAATACTGGGTTGGTGTTTGGCCTCGAAGCATCGGGGGCATAAAACTCCCCTCTGGAAATACACTCGGCCAGAGACACCTGCCAAGGGTGCACCGAAGCGTCGGTTGATAGGCCCGCCACCCATGCGATGATGGAAAAAATGTCTATGTTCTTGAAGGCCTCCAAGGGTAGGGGCATTTGGGGCAGCTTGTCTGAAGGGAGGCTACTTTTGAGGTTCTCTAATAGGAATTTCAACACATAGTTGTTCGAGGTGAACCTCTCCATCTGTTCGCTCAGAATGACATTGTGAATTGTATACCCCTTCGGTGGCCCTTGTTGCGATGCGAAAGCTGCTTGCACGTCCTCCTTCAAGATAGAGAATAATTTATGGCCAGTGGCATTCAGCACTTGCCTGGAAGCTGGTTGGTAGTTCTGTGCGATGGCGTAAATCATCTCAGGTCAATGGTGCACAAGAGGAGTCAGATACCAATAGATTTGCGAATAATACGTGGCAGCCCTCTTGTTGTCCGTCGAGAGCCTGCTCCTCATAAAATAAATAGTGTACCTGAGCTCGACCATGCTTCTTGAGAGCTCTGTCTCTTTAATTTTCTCCCACCTGTCAATTGGTGGCTCTACAAGTTGTTCGTCTTCAGATTCTTCCCTCTCTTCCACAACTTGTTTTTTTGGGTGAAGGTTTGGGTTGACCTTCTTAGGTCTCTGCTTTTTCTCCTCCGAACCTTTTGTTTTCTCAGGAAATGCCACTTCTAGCTCCTTCTCTCTGTGTGTGGAGATTTTCTTTCCCATGTTGGATGCTTATGGCAACGAAACTACAGCACAGATTTTTTTGGTGTCAAGGAATCTCACAGTGAATGGCTACAGAATTTGCAGACTAGCAATGGGCTCTCAATATCACATTTACAAATAACCCTTTCCTTGCTAAAACCTGTGTTTTATAGCCTTAAGGGGCAACTACCCCTATTTATGGCTCTTACCATAATTAAATCCATGTTTATGACCTAGGAGAACGCTGCACCATCCGATTGGTTATCTGGCGACATCGTACGCGAGGCCACGTGCTTTGATGATTACGCCTTGTATTGGAAGCACGACCTACTACCATCTCGTACTCGAGCGTGAGCCTTTTTCCCAACCGAATCACCTCGGGACACATCCCGCCACCTTTGCCTTAAATTCATCCGCTTCGAACTCTTTTCAAGGTTGCTTCCAACACGTTCTTTGAGGCACATTTTAAATGCTCCCGCCTTGTGCGTTATTGGTTCGGCGAAGTTGAGATCGGAATTGGAAATGTTTCGCAGTGAACCTCTTCTTCGGGCTAATTTTTTGTGCTTCGGGCCCAAAGTACTTCTTCTTCGCCGCGCTGCCACTTTGCTTTGCAAAGACCTCCTACCAAAGCGTGCTTTCTTTGGAAACAGCTTCACCAAACTTTGCTTTGGAAACTGCTTTGCGAGGGCTCTTTCAAAATCTACTTCGCAAAACTTTTGCCCAAAGTAACCTCTTGAAATGCTTTGGGTGCGAAGCTCTTTGCAACCACTACTTCGCATCAAAAGTCCCCGAAGGAGATTTTGTACCACTTAGCTTTTGCAATCTCGAAACAAGATGTATATACACAAATGAAAAATATATATATATACAAGAGTACATACACATTTTTTTTTTAGAGAGAAATTGTTTCGCCTTAGCGATGAAAAGTCTTCAGATGAAGACCATTGAAAGAGATCGGTAAAACCTGGCCATCTGCATCTTTGAGGATGAAAGAGTTGGCCGAGTTCACCTTCACAATTTTGAACGGCCCATCCCAGAAGGCGTCCAGCTTGTCGTGATTCCCAGGCTTGGCCTTCCAGGAGTCCCACTTCCATACCAGATCTCCCACTTTGAATGTGCGATCGGATGATTTTTTCTTGAACCAATCTTGGGTGACCTGAGCATGCTTAGCGAAGTTCTGGTAGGCTTCCTCACGATCTTCTTCTAGCTGCAACAGTTGAGCTAATCTATTTTCCATTGGACTAACTCCATCTTCTTCTTCTAACAACTGCAGTGCAGGGATCTCCACATGGGTGGGTAAGATGGCCTCCTTGCCATAGACCAAGGCATAAGGCGAAGTCTTGATTGACTTCTTGATAGAAATTCGATCGGCCCACAAGGCCCGATCTAGAAGGAGATGCCAAGTCCTTTTGTTTTGCTCTATAAGCTTCCTTAGCACCCTCAACAAGGTCTTGTTGGTGGATTCTGCCAATCCATTGCCCTGTGGATAGTAGTTGGAGGAGACTTTATGATATATCCCATGTTTGTAGAAGAAATCATTGATTTTGGTGCCTAAAAAATCGGGACCATTGTCCGTAATGATTGCTTCGGGAATGCCGAACCTGGTGATCAAACCCTCTAGGAAGGCGATTACAGTCTCTTGATCCGCATGCTTCGTAGGGATCGCTTCGGCCCACCTGGTGAAGTAGTCAGTTGCGGTCAGGATGAACTTATGTCCCACGGAGGAGTTCGGCGATATGACCCCTATGAAATCCAACCCCCATTGTTGAAAGGGTGTCTCTACTTGTATCGATCGAAGGGGCATCGAAGCATTTCTGCTTTGTCCGACGAACTTTTGACACTGCTCGCATCTACGACAAACGATGAAGGCATCGATGAAGAGTGTGGGCCAATAATAACCCGCCTTGATTATCTTCAGTGTCGTTGTTCTCCCTGCGAAGTGACCTCCAGATAGTCTCGAATGAAATTCTCCCAGGACTCTCCTTTTATCATCATCTTTTATGCACTTAAGAAGGACACCATCAATGTTCCTAAAAAATAGGCCTTCGGGGTGCAAAGTATATCGGGAGGACCGCATCCTGAAATGCCTTCATTGTGAAGCATTTAGATGTGAAGGACATCTGCCGGTGTTGAAGTATTCGACTATCTCACTGACCCAGTACTTCTCATCCTCTTCTTGGTTTGCGAAGCATCCTTCGACTAGCGAGTCATCACATTGAGATTCTATCGCTTTGGCTACCGCGCTCTTCGCCAATTCTTGACACAATGCACGACCGCGAACCAGTTTTGTGGGCTTGATCTCAATGTCAAATTCTTGTATCTTGTTCACCCAACTGACTCTCTTGCTTCCCAATTCTCCTTGGATGATGAAATTGTGCACGTCGGGGTGAATGACAAAGACCGTAACCCGACTTTGGGAGATGAACTACTTGAACTTCTTGAGAGACTTCATTACTGCATGCACCTGACGTTCTATGAAATTGTATTTCTCTTCATGGGGATTGATCACCTGGCTCAGAAACGCGATGGGACGCTCTTCACCATCTTTCCCCTTTTGTGTCAGGACCGCAGCATAGCTCTCGGGTTCCCCTATGGCATATAGGATAAAATCCCGACTGTAGTCAGGGTTGATCAAGACCGGTGCCTGAGCGATTCGGGCCTTAATCTCTTCGAATGCCTCCTTTCTCTCTTTCGTCTAGATGAATTCGGCGCCCTTCTTCAAAAGTTCGGACATCGGCTTGATGACTTGGGCGAAATCGGGGACAAACTTCCTCACGAAGTTGATCTCGTCGAAGAAATATTGAAGTCCTTTCTTGTCTGCCGGGAGTGGGAGCTTCGTTAGAGCCTCGACTCTGTCGGGATCTACAACGAGGCCCTTTTTTGATATCGCATGTCCCAGCAACTTTCCTTCGTTGACTGCGAATATGGACTTCTTCGGATTGATTGAGATGCCAAACTCTCGATATTTTTCAAAAATTTGTTGTAGGTGTACGGGGTGATCCTCCCTTCTTCGAGAGAAAATGGTCATGTCATCTAGATAGATGACGATAACCTTATTCGAAGCTCACCAAAAGCTAGATCCATCGCCCTCTGGAAAGTGGCACCAGCATTCGAAAGGCCAAATGGCATTCGCTGGTAAGCAAATGTCCCCCACTTGGTGGTGAACGTTGTTTTATGCTGGTCTTCATTCCTGACCCAGATCTGATTGTATCCGGAGAAACCATCGAGCAGGGAGAAGCGTTGAGCTCCAACCACCGAGTGCAAGATCTGATCGATTTGCGAAAGAGGATAGTGGTCCTTGAGAGAAGCCTGGTTCAGGTTGCGAAAGTCCACGCATAACCGTATATCTCCGTTCTTTTTTCTGACGAGGACTAGGTTCGCTACCCAAGAAGAATGCTTGATGGGATAAATTATCTTTGCCTCGAGCATTTTTAGGAGTTCGGCCTTCATCAGGACCTCGATCTTTGGGTTAACCGGCCTTTGCTTTTTTCGAAAGGGTTTGACCCCCTCCTGTAATTCAATTGTATGCTGGATCAGCTGTCGATCGTATCCCCTGAGGTCTTGATAAGACCAAGCAATTATGTCGGGATACTTCCTGCACAGAGTCTGGATCTGTTCTATCTCTTCCGAAGTGCAATCGGTTCCAACTTTTATTGCTTTTCCAGGTTCAAGCTCTAAATCTTGATACTGCTTTTCATTAACTTTGATCCTGTGAGAGAGTGCTCGATCATTCTGATCAAAGAGGCTTTCAAGAGTGATCAGTCCCTTGGGAACATGGTTATTCTTCAATTGAACTAGCCCTTCATATTCTTCTTCGTCAGGGCTTCTGTCTTCGATTGTGGCGGCTTCTTGAATCATGAAATTTACAATCTGCTCGTCATTGTCAAAGACTTGCCAATGTAGGTCTTTGTCTGGGACAGAGGGTCTGTAGATCATCCTCACAGCTTTGGGCTTGTGCACCATGTCTTCTGTGGGAGAGTACTTGGCTGCGATGGATGCCAGAACATCGGCATGTCGATTCTTTTCTCATGGGATAGACTACAGATTGAGAGACTCGAACTGGTCACACAGGTCCCATACCCTGTTGCGGTATGACTTTAGATAATGCTTCTTTGAAGTGCACCTATTTGTGACCTGGTTGCATACCAGTTCAGAATCTCCGAATATTTGGAGGTGCTTTATGCCTAACTTGTCGGCTTTCTTGAGTCCTAGGCATAATGCTTCATATTCTGCTGCATTGTTGGTGCAGCTCCATATCAACCGGTAGCAATACTCCTTTTGCTCTCCGGATGGTGAAACTAGAAGAATCCCTGCCCCAACGCCATTTTTACATCGGGCGCCGTCGAAGAACAACTTCCATAGTCCTTCTTGGGCACTTGTTCTATTCTCTGGTTGGGTGTGTTTCTCAGGCTTGGCGATCGCATAACATCCTATCTCGGTCTCTACCATGGCATTAAAGTCTGCCAATGAGAACTCATCTTCATAACTTAGTTGCGCAAGAGATTCCTCGACCAGGTCCACCTGCTCTACTTCCTCCACTATTGCATTCACTGGATCGTTGCTCTCTTCTTCGGACATCTTCTGCACAAGGAAGGAAGAAGGCTTTTCATTGTAGATCTTCACCTTATTTCCTTTGAATGGAATCTCCAGATGAGAGTAATCCATAGACAGATATCCACCCAGCTTTGTTGTGAATTCCCTTGACAAGCACATACTGAAGTATGGCTCCAGGTCGATGACCACTACCTCTTGTATGACCGTGATCTGAGGCATCTTATGTAGTCGAATAGGAATGTCTTTGATCACTCCTATAGTCTTCACTAGGGTACCATCCAACTGGAGTACGCCTTGGCTGCTTCACGTATATTCCATCCCTATTTCTTCGTAGACTACTCTCGGCATGACTGTTGTCGCGGCCCCAGAGTCGATCATATAGTTATGTACAATATACCCTTCCATCTATAGAGACAGGTAGAACGGAGGTGGTCTGTTCTTCCCCGTAATGGATGTGGATAGGGTCTGCACAAGAGCAAGTGGTGCTACCTTTTTTGCTTTAGTCGTCTTCAATGAT
The DNA here is from genome assembly GCA_028583015.1 of Wollemia nobilis. Lineage (NCBI taxonomy): Eukaryota > Viridiplantae > Streptophyta > Pinopsida > Araucariales > Araucariaceae > Wollemia > Wollemia nobilis. The sequence goes on along the minus strand of JAQPPZ010003648.1, from coordinate 2,140,258 downwards.
TCTTGCAGCAGGTCCACTTGTCCAGGTAGTTGCAGTGCATCGTACAAGCTGATCTTGGCTGGAATCCTCTTTAACTCCTCTACAATGTTGTATGCCAGGGAACTGAGCACCTCGGGTTCCTTTCTCGGCTCATATCTAGTGCGATACTACTTCGTAGCTTCAACTCTTTGTCGCTTAGTCAGTGAAGGAAACTTGAGCTTTTCCCTAGCCTACTCTTTAGTTTCTTCCTGAGGTGGTTCGATAGAGGCCTTTTGAGCTTTTTCTTTGATCGATGCAGGTGGAGGAGCTTCATTCGGGGCCAAAGAAGATGATTGTCCCTTCTCGGGTCGAGCGTGCACTTTTAAGGGAGCCATCTGAGTAGCATCCACTTCTATCACCTTCTTTCCTCCTCTGGTAAGCACTGCAACCGGCTCTTCTTCGCCAATCGCCAGGTTCTGACTCATTTGCCTGATGACGTTGACTTGACCGCCATGACTACTGCTCGCCAACGTTTGTACATAGTGTTGGTGCAGCATGTAGGTATTCTCTTCATGCGGATCATTGCACGTAGAGCACCAATATACATAATCGAAAGTGCTCGGAGCTTCATCAATCGTAACATTTCTCGTCGAAGCCTTCCCTTGTTGGACTGCTTGGTCTTTGGTAAGCGCAGGTGTAGGATAAGACCTTCTCGGTAGAAATTCTTGTTGCGCTTGCTTCTTCTTCACAATGGTCATGTCGTTGGACAACGTCTGAACTGTGGAGTTCGGAGACTGCATCTCTTGCAGAATTTTAGCTTGCATATCATCGGCTTTTGGAACGAGTGGCAATGAAGCCATCGTTGGTATTGGAGGTAGGGCGGGGTGGAGGTGGTGCTAGTAGGGAATGCCGAAGTGACAGTGGGCTATGGAGTTGAAAATGTGGGAAAATGAATTTGTGGAGTGGTGATTTGAGACACAATAGGATTCGAGTTCCAAGATGAGATCGGGTATGTAGGGGTTACAGAGATCTGTGAAGCGGCTGCGCTCGCATACTAGGATTGAGGGAATTCGGGAAGTATGGGCATCGACATCCTTTGGGGAAGCTTGCCCACAGCTATCAAATCCATTTCCGCCTTCTTGGCTAACTCATACAACTCGAGAAAAGTATTGATGTTAGAATATCTTACCATGATACTGATATCAGGGTTGAAAGCCCAAAGGAAATAGTATGTTGCAGCTTCGTCGGTTGGCCGAAGTCCAACTGGTACTCTCTACCAGGTTCGAGTGAACCTAACATTGAAGTCTACGATCTCTTCTTGTGGATGTCTCTGGATTGAAGTGAACTGATGCAGGAGAGAGGTAGGATCGGAGGACTCATTGAAGCTTCGCATCAACTGCCCGGCTAACTGGTCCCATCCCGTAATAGTATCGGGTGGTAAAGATCTATACCAATAGAGGAGTTTTCCTCTAAGGGAAAGAACCAGAAGCTTTACCATAACTTGCTCCTCTGTGATGTCGTGGATCACCGCCAGAGAGATTATGTCCTGGATGTGCTCCAGAGCAGTCTTCCTAGTTCCATCGAACGTTGGGATCTTCTTTATAGCAACAGGTGGCACTTGCCCTTGTCCCGCTAGATTTAGCGATGACAAAGAATCCCATGCTGGGAACAACCTGGGCGACGGTTGCTGCTGCATTTGTTGTTGTTGTTGTTGTTGTTGTTGTTGTTGTGCCATACTTGCTCTTGGATTTTGAGAAACAGGAATCCTCGAAGCTCCTCCTTGATTGCTAATAGGACGACTAATAGGAATGGAGGCACTAGGATGCTTCGGTGAGTTGGGAGGATTGGGAGGAAAACTAGATGTTGTGCTATCAAAAGTTAGGCCTTGTTCGTCAACAGCAGCCTCTTGCGAGGATGTTCCACGTAATAGTGACTCGGGGGTGACCAACCTTGATCGCTCCCCAAAGGCGTCAATATCTAGCTCAAAGAACTCAGTTTCCTCTCCTCTATTCCTAACTCTCCATCTCGTTTGCATGAAGGCACATACTTTGGTACCGGTCTTTACGACTTAAAGATTCTCGGGTAAAATAGAGTCGCCAGATGCTAAGAGTCTTTCGGTAATGAGAGCATCGGTTCTCACTACCACTAGTCAGTGAGACTGACCGGGTCACACCGGGAACTGGTTAGAACTATTGGCCCCGGTGAAGACGGGTTTGAGATTTGTTCTTAAAATATGGGACCTTGGTCCCACCGGGCGTGCCAGAAACTGTTGGTCATCAAATCTGCCTAGGAAAGGATTTGGGTAAGTGTATGCGCCCTAGACCTGGACCAACATTGAAAGGCCGAAGGGAAGAGATGCCCCTCGTGCCAATCTCCGGAGAAAGGTCGGCTCCTATGCTAAACTACTTTGGTGTTTTGAGATAAGGGATGCAGGAAAGAGATAAAAAGAGTTAGGGTTAGAGAAAGAAATAAAAAGGGGTAAGGGAAGAGAGATCAATGATTTAAAGTGGGAGAGAACAGGAAGCACGATCACTAACTAACAACTTGAATAGCAGCAAAGAACACCAAGAATAAATGAAAGAAACGCAACATTAACCTTCCTATGTATCCTCTGGGAGAGCTCCAGGATTCTCCTTCTCCCTTTCATCAAAATTTAGGGTTCAAAGTAACGACGATTAGGACAAGCGAATATAACAGAAACCACAACCCACCAGGCAACATAAAAGAAAACCAATATAGCGTTTTTCCTCTCCTATGTATCCTTCGGGCAAGTTTCAGGGTACAGTCCCCAATCGCACACCGAATTCAGGATTCAGAGTCTCAGTATGCAAATGAAGAAAGACAAAAGAATTAAACACAGAAGGCAACATAAAAGAGAGAAATTGAGCCCAAAGCTCTTTAGTATTAATCGCAGGACATCAAGTTACAACAGCTTTCTAGCAAAAAGTTCCCCCCCTTTTCCATTACAATGCCTAGGTTTTTATAGAGGACCCGACCCTCTGAGTCATAATTACACAGAATGGAGAAGTATGCCCTCGAGCCCTGAGAAGTCGGCTCCCCACGGCTCTCATGATCGAGCTCTCAAATCCGTTACCAAAACTGGCAACTGTGACCGGGTCAACCATGGAAAGATGCATTGATGAGCCGTCTGAGCATCCTTAGCTTCTGGGTGTGGTGCTCGAGTGGTTGCCATGCTTGTCGGGCTCACCTTCAGGGACTGATACTTCATTTCCAATTGCCAAAAATGAGCAACGAGCTTATCGGGCATGAAAAAATGCATTTATGAGGCACTTGATCACCTCGAGAAAATGCTCGGCTTGGAGTGTGTGCCCGTGAATGCGCTTCGCTGGATGTTCGGTTGCAATGGATTCGGGCCGAAGCAATAACTCCTCCTTGATTCGTACTTCACAAAATGGAGCTTCACAAAACTGCTTCGGGGTGATGAGTGCCGAAATAGACTTCCTCCTTGTCGCTTTGCTGACACAAATGCTTCGCTGATGCCTTGGAGAAATACTTCGCTGCGATCCTTGTTCAAAACTGTGGTTCGGGAAGGTTTCGGCCGAAACACATTCTTGCCTTCAAAAATGCTTCGTTCTTCTCGGCTGCCAGCACTTCGGTTGAAAATGCTTCGCACGAAAACTAGCCGAAGCGGATGCTTCGCTATGGTTTTCGGTGAAGTAGAAATGGTTCGCTGGCGGGGAGGCCCGAAGTGGGTGTTTCGGCAGTTTCTGGCGAAGTAATCTTCAATGTTTCTTCGAGTTTCGCTTCGCTAGTCTTCTGGCCGAAGTATTTGCTGGAAATGCTTCGGGCCCGAAGTTCTTTTCTACCTTAGCAAACTTGGACCATGGTCTAGACTTTCCTTCTTTGGCGAAGTTGTTCTTTTGAATGCCGCTTCGCACAACTTTCGCCCAAAGTAGTGGTTTGAAGCGCTTCGGGCCCGAAGTTCTTTTTATCGCTTCCCTTGTATTCTTCTTCGGCAACACTACTTCGCAAAATTTTTACCCGAAGTAGTGCTGGAAATGCCTCGGGTGCGAAGCTCTTCTCGTTTTCTTTCGACGAAGCTCTTTTCCCTAGCTTGTTCGGCAACGAAGCTCTTTCTTTTTCATTTTATGTACAAGGGGGTGGCAGGGAAAGCCAAAATTGCTGCAACTTTGCAAAATAAAAAAAACAACAAAGAAATACTTTACAAAAACACTGTACAAAATTTTGATTTCTTTTTCTACCCCTTGTGCAATGTGACAAAATTGTCAACAGTTCTTATTACCGGCATACGTCTTGCGAAGATTCAAAGGGCCGACGATTGCTTACGGCAGAGCTCACTTTCCAATTACTAAATTACAAACTCGATAAATTTCGTTAAAATTTTATTCGTTCGTCCAATATTAAAAGCAGAATAAAAAATAATTAAACCAAACTAGTGTACATAGCCTATCAGGGACCTTTCTTACACGTGCCACTTTCGGTGATCGTCCAAGTCACTTGCGACACTTAGAAATTCTGGTGACGTTCAGCTAAAATCGGTGTCGATCTGGGCAATCCAGGGACGTTCTCAATACTCCAAAATAATCCAATGCATATTGGTCGTTCTTGACAGTGGACCATTTGGCAGAGCGCCATTACTTCTTCGTTCCTCTTGATTCACGCCATTAATGGCAGAGCGAATCAAGTTAACATTTTTTGATGATTCTATTATTTATCTGGTAACTTCCTGGCATAAAATCATGATTTCGAGATATAAATCCCACATCTTCCATGTAGAGGGCATCCAGTGCGTTATAGTGCTCACGTGGTCGCATCATAGTTGGGCACAGACGTTATTCCGTTGAACGACGTTGTTAGACAGTGACCATTGTGAAATGAAATGAAAATTACGTTATAACCAAGAAACTTTTGTGACGACTTTCAACACTTTTGTGACACCTTTTTTCCAAACGACTATGCAAATGGCCGATGGAATAATATCTCATGACCCCAACCTACTTTTGCTACTTAATCTCGCCCACCTACGTCAAATCACATCAGTGAGTGTATATAAAATTCAGTTCCAGGATATCACCAATCGCATCACAGGTTTGGACGAATCAGTTCTCATAAGTGGGTTCATCAATGGATTGAAAGAAGAAATTAGAGTGAAGATCATGATGTACACTCCTCGCACCATACAAGAAGCCATTGGATTAGCCGACGATACATTCAATGTTCAACGTCAACATGGGGAGCAACCTATTGATAAATCGACATTCACGCACACTATTCCAAAACACACACCCTTGCCAGTTAAGTACCTTAGCCTACAAGAAATGGAGGAGCGACGATCGAATGACCTCTGCTATTCTTGTGATGAGAAATTTGGTCCCCTTCATTGTTGTGCTACACAAACATTGTATTTATTGCATATAGTTGATCCTTGTCACTCCATAGAGGAAGAAGGTGAGGAAGATGTGCACGACATGACCAAAGCACCTGATCATAACAATGAAGGAAATGAGGTCGATGTGCAAGAAGTGCTCGATGCACTACGAAAAGATGAGGTAGACATCCATGCAGTAAAAAATGAAGGCAAGACATACACTCTCAAAGCACTACACACAAGTTCATCGCCAATAGTGAGTTCTCGTCGTATAGGCAGCCTGATTCAGAAAGGAGGCAAAAGAGTGAGTGCACCTTTATTTTCCCTTCATTCTACACAGGAAGAATCGGCTAAAGCGGAAGCCTATCGTCATCACAATTCTCCTAAGGAAGATTCTACTATTATTTCTAGCAACCCCCCACTAATGCTTTGACCTTCAATATATCCTTGCCTTCGAAAAAGTGACATAAAAATAGTACAAGAACTTGTACAAATTCAACTGGGAAAACAAGCAACGAAGCTCCTTACTTTGAGATTTGAGGACAAAGCTCTTTTTAAGGAAGGTGGCATGTTAGGATTCTACTCCTAACCACCATACTAATCACATTATTAGTTAATTATTTAATCACTCTCTCTTTCACAAAGGTTATGACCTTTGATCACACCTTCACACTCATAGAAATAGGCATTTCATTTGGTATAGTTGAGGCATAGAAGAATATAATTATTAATTAATTATTGGGTTCCCCATACAATACAACAGCGATTCCTTAATAAAAGTGATTCCTTTTTATTATTCTAGCATTATAATCAATCTTTCTCTATTGGGTTCACTACAACTCCCTTCTCATAATTAACCAAGTTAAGGTATTATTTCAATGCAGGTGTCCAATCTTGAAAGCTTACAAAGAGCTTGTTGAAACTTATCTAGCCCAACTAGAATGGTATGACATTGAGGCAATTCCTCGTACGTCCAACATATTTGTAGATACTATGGCATCTTTGGGATCCTTGATCCCTCAAAATCCATCTACCGATTTCACTACCATTCATGTGAAAATGCTCTCGCAATCAATGATGCAACGTGAGGCTTTTAACAACAAAGAATCAGTCAACATGATTCATGTAGAACCAAACCATGAGTGGTTCGATAAAGAAAAAGACTTTCTAAATAAGGCACCTTCGGGTTCTTTGATCTTATAGGGCCCTACGAGGAATGGTACCACCATTCACCATAAGATTATCTCTCAATCTGCATTTGTACACATTGAATCATAGAGAGAATAAGTCATCTTATCTGTTGAGGTTATAGCTTATCAGGATTGACTAGGCCAATTACAAGATTTCATTAAGCTTAGAATCATCTCACAAGGATTGTCGTTTGTCATAAAATGAGCATTCAAACAAAAAGCAATAATATATGTCTTGCTAGGAGGTATATTTTATCATCAAAACTATGACAGAGTCCTCTTTTGTTGTCTTGAACCCTAAGAATCAGCTTGGGTGATTTCACAATATCATGATGGTACATGTAATGGCTATTTCAATGGTATGGCCATTGTCAAGCGCATCCTTCGAATGGGTTATAACTGGCCCACCATGCAGAAGGATTGTTGTGAGTATGTCAGGAAATATGCTAAGTGTCAACATCATGCAAATCTGATGTACTTGCCATCATAGGTCTTACAGCCCATTCAGGCAGCTTGCCTATTTTCTCATTAGGGTTTCAATCTAATTGGAAAGATCTCTCCCCCATATTTGGGCCAACACACGTTTATGTTAACAACCACTGAGTACTTCACCAAATGGGTGGAAGCGGTCCCCTTAACGTCGATGATAGGACCACGAATTGGGAAGTTTGTACTTCATAATATCATCTGTCGCTTTGGGGTCACCTTCAAAATAATTTTGGATAATGGTCCTTCATTTAAGAACAAAAATGTGTAGGCTTTAACGTCTAAATATAACATTCAACACAATTTTGTGACATCGTATTATCCACAAATAAATGGGCAAGCAGAAGCCTCAAATAAATCAATCATAGCCATCTTAAAGAAGATGGTAAAAGAAAATCATAAGGATTGGCATCTACAATTACCTCTTGCATTATGGGCTTACAAAACTAGCATGCGAATGCCCACTGAGGCAATACCATTTTTTCTTGTATATGGTACTAAGGCCATTATGCCCTTGGAGCTATAAATTCCAACATTGCGCATCATATTGAAAGAATTCATCGATGATGGCATTGTGTGGCAAGCTCACCTTTATCAATTTATCCTTCTTGATGAACGTCGCATCAATGCCCTTGAGCATCTTCACATTTACCAGGATCGTCTAACATGAGCTTATAACAATAAAGTCCACTTGAGAGACTTTAAGGTTGGGGATCTTGTACTCAATGAGAACCAAATTTCCTAACATCGTTAGAAGGTGTTGAAGAGCCTGAGCCCCTCAACATTCTTCATATAAAGGCATTTTACACATAAAAATAAAAAATATCAAAAACATTCAAAAAACTTCAAAATTTCAAAAACAATAAAAAACTCCAAAATCCAAACAAATCAGAAAATGACAAAATAAAAAATCCCCAAATGCATCATAAGCCCTTTGGTCAAACTCACAAAAGGCTCCAAAGGCATCATAAGCTCTTTGGTCAACTCACAAAAGTCTTCAAAGGCATCATTGAGCTCTTTGATCAACTCACAAAAGGCTCCAAAGGCATCATAAGTGCTTTGGTCAACTCACAAAAGGCTCCAAAGGCATCATGAGCTCTTTTGTCAACTCACTAAAGGCTCCAAAGGCATCATAAGCCCTTTTGTCAACTCACAAAAGGCTCCAAAGGTATCATAAGCCCTTTGGTCAACTCACAAAAGGCTCCAAAGGCATCATAAGCCCTTTGGTCAACTCACAAAAGGCTCCAAAGGCATCATAAGCCCTTTGGTCAACTCACAAAAAGCTCCAAAGGTACATTAAGTCCTTTGGTCAACTCACAAAAGGCTCCAAAGGTATCATAAATCCTTTGGTCAACTCACAAAAAGCTCTAAAGGCACATTAAGCCCTTTGATCAAAAATAAAATACAAAAATAGTTAAAAATATTAAAACACAAAAATATTTGCATCTTACATTTTACATTTCCATTTAGGTAGTTGCATTGCGTTAGGCAAGTTGAATACATTGCATTCACAGTAGGATAGACTATGTTTTAAAAATTGTAAGTGACACCACGTTTGTTATCTCAATCATGCATCCAAGAATCAATCATCATCCATCATCCATGTGAGTAACTGTATTTTTCAACACAACCCCTCCTATTGTTATGAGCAAGATACTAGGGTTTTTAGTCGCTCAACCACACCTAGTGATTTGATCAAATTTTGTAGAAAGCTATATTTGATTTTTATAGATGATGTTTGGTACAAGGGAAAGATGAACACTACAAAGTGGTACTAGGCATCCTAAGCAAAAGGTTTTTACTTGCTCATATTGTGATGCGCATGGTTTAGAGTATTGATCATTGGAAAAAGAGAAAGCTTCCCCCTACCCAAGAAATCCCTTGCTTCATACAAAAAGTCTTTTTCTCAAAAAAAAATAAAAATACAAAATAAACAGTGATTTTTATCACTATACATATGAGCAAGTATCCTAATAAATGTGAAGAAAAAAGGGGGTGAAAAGCTTGAATCTCTGGAATAGTCACTTCTTGAAACCATAGAGTGATCTCCAATACAACAATGGGTTGAGTGTATCTCGTCTGGTATTGGGGTAGTTCTAAGCAATTTGTAAAAATGAGCTAGCTTTAGGTGTCCTGCATTGCTTGATGGTCTAATCCAACTGAGTCCAACTTAGGATCATGAAGAGCATTAGATGACCTCCAATACAACAATGGTCTGAATGAATCCCACCTGGCATTGGGGCAGGCTTATGTCTCTCTAATACATTCATTTGCATACACAGGGATAATGAATATCTGGGGCATCATAATTAAAACCTTATCTTTCAGAAGTCCTGTATGGTCACTATACAACTTTTGATTGATTAACTGGGGTGTTTGAGTTTCATGGAAAACCTCAAAAATCCCCTCATAGCAATGAACCTTGTCATCAATCAAAGCATAAATTTTCTTTAGGAGGTTTTTTTCATTAAAGGGTGTTCATGAATAGGATAGATACCAGATAAATATCAACAATGATATTTAGATGGCCACAGACTATTTTGAAATATTTTTTAATTTACAGAAGCTTATAAAGAAAGCACATAAATCACATCATCTCATCTCACATTTGGATGCTCAAATGATTAATTATTATTCTAGGAGTTATTATTTACATCCATGATTTTTATACATTCTGTGGTGTCGTCCATTAGATTGTTAAACACACATTAGATTAATTCCTTATGACTTAAGTAATTAAAGCATACAAGTTCATTTACATTAGATCATCATCATGTAAATTAATGCATTACATTCTACATCATATATCATATCATATCACATAAATTAGATGCATAAACAATTGAAACAAAATTAAACATGCATTTAATAATAAGCAGTGCATCCATATATGTACCCATCATTATAGTGCATCCATACATGTACATCATAGCATCTAAGCATACATCTATCATCTAGCTAGTGCATATCATCAGTACATTGTATACATATAGCATAATCACATCATTATCTAGGCATTGCATTCATCATTGCATCCATAACATAAAATCAAAACAAAAATATTTTTAAGCATCAAATGGGGCATTATCAATATCATACTTTCCAAAAAGGTTTTAAAGATGCCTGATTTATTTGGTCAAATCCCAAAAAGCTCCAAGAACATCCACGTTCTTTGGTCAACCCTATAAATGCACATATTTTCTCACCATAAGGAGTTTCATAATGGACATTAATGCATATCTACCGGTCTAGAATCATCAAAAATTGCAAAATACCAAAAAAATCACATAAATAAAAAATTCAAAAACAATATAAATTTCAAAATAACAAAAAATCAAATTACATCAAATTTCAACTGCATCTCGTATCCAGTTATTTACTCTATACAATTAGCAGTTGTAGCGACTTGCGATCCATGCAATATGGCAAGATGAGTAAATTACCATAAGGCCATTTGGGGTAAAGTAGTAATTATTGAACTGAGATACTTCACTTCAAACCAAAGAAGGCCATGGTGGCTGGACTACCCCATGGAACGAAAATTTATTTCATTTCTCCTATGACACTTTCAATAGATTATCAAACTTAGTGATTCAACACAAGATTAAATGGAATTGCTATCATCTTGATTTCCTAAGAAGGCCATTGCAACCAGATTGCTCCATGGGATAGAGATGTACAATTACTATAAATGGTTGAAATCATACCTACAATGGGGTTGGTCATATAACAACAATGAAAAACTCTTAAATCGTCCAAATCAATCATCTTGGTCAAGCGACTTGACACTTTATTTATTGTCCTTTCCTCATCGACTCGTCGTTTGAGGGGGTAGTCATAATATCAAAAATCATAATCAAAATCAACAAGGGATCACTTGATCATGTCAAATTGCATTCGTCCTACGAATCATTACCAAAAACTATAATAAGCTTACCCTTTGCTAGGGAAAAAATCAAATATGACAGTTAAGCTTGATGCTCTTCTCCTTTTAGACCAATCGTAGCACCAAGGCTACTCGATCGCCTCGAGACTTGCAAAAGCTTTTGCAAATTTAAGCCTTCCATCCTATTGGAAGCAATGATTATAATATGTATGCATTTCTCATGATTGGGGTATCTAAGGTTGATCAGATCAATGATCATCATATACCCTATAATATGCCCTAGGTGGTTTGTTATTGCTCAACGTTGTGTTGCCCATAATGCATCACAAAAGAGGTATCTATAGACACCTAAAACACGTCATATTTAGGAGACTACTCATATGGGCATATCAAAAGACCGTATGACTGATCTTAGAACTTTACAAGAGCTAGCAGTGGTCCTAACCACTCATAAAGGGTAGTTCTAGCCTATTTAGGCATGGTCGCTATTGACCAGAGCGACTGCCAACACAGGCTGCTAAAGCTCAGAGAGATCATGACTAGCTGCTACTCTGGACAACAAATAGCACTGAGACAAAATTTGGCCATGAATGAGGGCCCAAATCATGGAAAATGACTGCACTTGCATTAGATTCAAATGATTTTTGGCATGGATCTCCTAGAGTTCCTCCTAACTACCACTTCCATGCAAATATGGAATTGAGCCTCTCCCTCCAACGGTCAGCTACATGTAGATCTGGATATTGGCTTCTCCAAGAAGCCAAGATCTAAAATTTGGGAGGCCTACATATGCATCCTCCCAAGAACAAGAAAGCATCTAATTTTTTATGCAGTGAAGCCCTAGTGTATTGGAGAGCGATTAGTTCCTCAAAAACAAGGGATTTGTCTAAATCATCAGAGTCATATAAGCAATGAGTCTTCAACCTATTTGTAGCTTTGGAATGGATGCACATCGATTTCCTCATGCCTTTAGCTTCAACCTTCAACTTCTTCAGAATAATAGACTTTATTTTCCTAGCTGACTCTTCCTCCTTCAAAGAAGACGAGTCACTGTCATCAAACTCCAGTGAATTTGAAGGAGAACTTCCTTTTGGAACATGAACCTCCACTTGGTCCTAAGGGTCATCCCCTTGACTTTGGGCCCATGCTCACACCTCTATAAATATTCCTAACAAGATTATCCAACTTTGTTTTATCTGGAACTTGCTCCATATGGGATTAAAAAAACTTTCAGGCCAACATTATCCTCAATCAGAGGAGCAAAATAGTTCTCCGTAGACTCAAGACAAGAAATATCAATATATTTTCCAAAAGCAAAGGCATTCATAGGGATAAAAGGCACAACCCCACTTTTACCCAGAGATAGCAAATTATTTTTTTAGGGAAACAAAATTAAAAATCAATTTGAAAAGACCCTAATGATTAGGAAGGGAGATATTACCATCTTGAATATCCAATGTTGTTTTCTCTAGTTATTTAAATAGAAAGTTTGAGATGTTCATATGTTTCTTACCCTTGATGTGGTTCACTAGAGCCAAATGAAAGCTATGAACATATCTGTTGAATTCAGGAGTGAAGAAGTCCATTAGCAATGAGATTACTCTATTCCATAAAGACATGAAATATTTAATAGTTAATATTAACATCTGGTGATAATTGGAAAATAATTAATCTAATTATCTCTATTAGTCAATAAAATTAAGGTAATAATGCTTTGGATGAATTATTAGATTAATTTCTTATATTTTGAAGCTTCTAATAAAAGAATGATATTACCCAGGTGTTGTAGGTGAGTTGGAGAGGAGAGGGCAATCCTCCAAGGGAGGTCCCAGGTTCAAATCTCCACCCTACCAAAAAGCTGAATTGGGTATCTAAAATCCAATTGATAATGTTGGTGTGGGCAGGGTCAAGTGCGACCCCTGGGTGACTTTGATGGTGTAGAACCCCCTGTTCATGGTCTCTCAGACCAAGGCAGCTCTGCAAGGGGTTTTTCGCTTAAAAAATAAAAAAATAAAAGAATGATATTAGATTATTTAACCTTAGTTCCTAATAACTATTTAGATATCTAATGTTATAAATATTAAGGAACTAATAATTATTAAGGGGAACCTTTAATTAAGCCATGCTTCTATTTGAAACACTATTCTTGAGAATATAAGAATACGGGCTGTCACTAAGTAGTGGGCAACTAGCACTTGAAAACGAAAGATGGCCTTTCATTTTCAGTGGCTTATATGTTGCATGTTATAGGCTCTCTAGATGCCTAGTGTAGGGGTTAGCAAAAGGAGGATACCAATTGGTTGAAGAATGAAAGAAGTAATTGGAAGAGTGCAAAGGTGATCTCAGTGCAAAGAGAAAGCTCAATGACTAGTTGAGGTAATTTAGTACCTTGCTAGCATACATTTTAGATTGTATTGAGTGTTGTCTTCCTTATTTTTTCTAGTTATGTAGAGCTCACAATATTTTTGTAGGGCAAGTTTTTATTTATTTTGGGGTAGGTGTTATCCTTTGCCTTGGCTAGAGAGATCCTAGTGTTTTAGTTGCTATGGTGTTCTCAAAAATATTTTTGACACAATCATGCAATTTATCGTCAATTGAGATAGTTCTACTTGAGACCAGAGAAGGTTCTTTTCATTGATTACCCCCTTGCTATAGTTAAATTTTTTCTTAGACCAGTAAAGGAGAGTAGCTTCCCTGAGTTCTAGCACCTTCTCTCATGGTAATGATTGGATCCGTCTACAACCTTGGACTTTGTGGTGATTTTTCTTAATGTTGGATCATGCTTTCTATTGTGTGTTTCTTTTAACGGTTGGCCATATCCATGAGGTATGATTTAGAGAGTTTGTAGGCTTGTGGGCATATGTTGTAGGAATATCTTCCATAGTTAGTGCAAGCAGTAGCTAGAGCTTGACTGAACATTGTCAGTTCACTTGCATGTTATGTCTTTCTCATTTATTGTTGATCTCCCTTTTGCTTAATGCATTCTTTTTTAATGTCAGTATAAAATTAATATTTTGGTTTATGTTTTTTCGCAATCGTTTTGGTTAAGTTACCTTTGGTTTAATTGGTTGCTTTTACATAAAATGAAGCATGGTTTTAGATTAAATTTGGTTTTATTTAGCTAACAAAATATTGGTAGATAGCTATTAAAGGTTTCCTTTGATTTGAGCATTAGTGAATATTTAAGTTTAAATATTAAAAGAAATATATATTCTTTTGTTGAAACTATTAAAGGTTTCTTTTATTTTGGGCATTGGTGAAAGTTTAAAGGAAATATATCCTTTTGTTGAAACTATTAAAGGTTTCTTTTAATTTGAGCATTAGTGAATGTTTAAGCTTGCATATTTAAGGAAATATATTCTTTGTTATTGAAAATAAAGAAGTTGGAAATATTTTTATTAATAATAAGCTTTTGGAATGTATGGAAATTTATTATTTTTGGATTGCTATTATTTTAGGAAAAGTGGCTATGTTATTAATGGTTTTCTAAGCTTGAGAAGATAGAAAATCATTATATATAGAAGTATAAGATTATCTATTGATTTCTTGAAATATATTTTACATGGTTGCTTGCATTTATATATAGAGCATGTTAAGTTGCATTGCATTAAGAGATGTCCTAATCCCCAATATTTATTAAAGACCTTGGAAAAATTCTTCCATGAAGAGGATCGTGAAAAGAAGGTGGTGCAGAGGCCACTTAGGTGGATGTGCTCTAATGTATTTGGGAATAAAGAGTTGTTATGTAAATGAAATTTTTATTATGTAACACTTGGATATTCTTATTCCTGATTTAATAAGGCTTGGAAGCCTTTATGTAAATGTATGGAATGCTTGGTTTTTTAGCAAACAAGAATAATATGGTTATGAACTCTTTTGAGGATGCTTATTTATATTGTTAGGAAAAAATGAGAAAAATAAGTTATATGTTAGCATTATGATTTATTTAAGCTTGTTTTACTAGTTTTCATTAAGAAGATGTATTATGCTAGCATTATGTTTAGATTATTTCTTATCATATCTTAATATAGAGAGATGTTTCTTTCATGATTTTATTATGATGGAATTCAATTATGGATTGAATATGTTCCATTTAAATCCAAGCTCTAACATTGTGTTATATTTTAGCATGTTAATTATGTTATAGCACTTTATTTCTTATCAAGGTAGAGATGTTATTTTGTTTTATGTTTTATCTTGGATTTGGTGGGGAACTTTTGGGTATGGATCTAGAACCTCTTTAGGACCCCTAAGTCAAATATTTCAACCCAATATTGGGAGGAGTTGTAGTGATGCAATAATGAGGTAGTTGTGAGTCTTGGAAGGAGTTGCGATGATGCAATATCCAAATACTCACAAATCTAGGAGTTGCAATGATGCAATAGCCAAATATTTATGATTGATACACCTTGAACAGTGAGGATTGGGTGTTCCATAACTTTGAGGTTAATGGATTCATTCATGAGACAACAATGGTGGTACCTTGAATAGTGAGGTTTGAGTGACCATGCTCATTATTAGGTGAGTAGTAATGACCTTAGTTAACCCACATAGGTGTGGTAACTAAGCACCAAGACTTTATGCCAAAATAACCTATATAGGACTATGGAAAGGTTAGGGAATATGCACTCCCTTTTAAGTGCTATGGGTCTTAAAGGATAATCCCTATGCTATGGTACCTATACTAGTAAGGGTATGGGAAAGGTAGGGGGACCACTTTAATTTCTTTCTAAACAGTGAGGTTTAGTAAGGTGAACCCTAGAAATAAAGGATGTTGGTCACTACTATTCACTTGACTGTCGAATTTAATGACATTGAACTCAAATATGGTGATGTCTTAAGAATACTAAAAATAGTATTGGGACTTCTTTGTGAACCTTAATTGAATTTTGTATCTCTCTTGGGTTGGTTTTGGTAGGTTGTTACAGTTGCTATCAGAGCTCTAGGTCATAGGACTATAAGCTTTCCTGGAGTACACCTAGGATGAGCCTTGGCTTAATGTGCTACTTTGGATAGACTTAATTTACTAGGGATATTAACATGATCTAGGATAAGCTAGGTATTGCATGCCAATTGGACTAATCAGACCAAGGAGTAAAAATACTAGAGAGTATAGTTTCCTATTGGGGAATGGCACCTTGCGATGAGGCAATTGTGACTATGGTCATTATTAGGTGAGTGATAATGGTCTTCTCAAAGTTGACATCTTGTGATAAGACAAGTACGATCATGACCTTTATTAGGGGAGTATTAATGGTTAAAGTTAGTTCATGGGGAGATGGAACTAACTAATTTTAGAAAGTATAGATGGAAGAGATGATAACTCATTCAACTTATTTTAATGAATAGGAGATGACACCTGTATTGAGATCATCCAAGAAGGTGGGATCAGTTATGCAATAAGAGGTCATAGTAATTTTCCTAATAAATACTAGGATAACAATGAACTCCAACAAGAAAATTGGAGGAATAAAAGTCTTTGGTAACAGATCTAGGAGAACAATAGACTCTAGTAGGGAAGCTAGGAAAATGAAGGTTTTCATCATAAGAAAGATAAATATTACTTCCCTCATTGAGTTGCTAGAAGAATAAATAAAGAAACTTACATCCTTAATTAGGTCACTATAGGACCAGATGGGACATCAACGATTAATGCTAGAGATAACTGTTGAATAAGAATCCAAAAATGGAAAAAAGGAAATTCAAGAAGGGGACTTAAGAATGAAAAATAGAACAAATTAAATCTTCAACCTTGAAAATAGGATGAATCAACATAAAAATAAGGAACATGAGAGATAAGTAAGGAAAAATCCTAGGCACCCAAGACAGGTTGCTTCATTTGTGGGGGTCCTCATTATGCTAATAAGTGTTTCCAATGGCTAGATTTGACCAACATCAAAGGAAAGAGCAATTGCACTGAATCTATGCTACTACAGGGAATCAAAACCTAGATGGAAAAGCAACACCTATGTTATTGAATGGTAAGTTTTTTAAGAAGGATGTTAAAGTTTTAATAGATAGTGGAGCTATAGATAGTTTTATTTCCACTAGTATTATCGAGGATATGCCAAAAAACTTGGATTTTTGGCACAAGGGTGGAAAGTCAAGTATGGGTCTAGACAAACCTTCTTAGTGGATCAATGTTTACCTATAGTTGAGATTACCTTACCCAATAAATCCACTATATAGAACTTATATGTAACACCACTCCATGCTTTTGATATTATCCTAGGGATGAATTTTTTGAAGGCTCATGTAGCCTTAATCAACTTCCAAGAGAGGTGGAAGTATTACACCGATAAGGATAAGATGAGAGTAAGAGTTCAAAGTAGGCAAGGGTATTTTCAACCACATCTATTATCAACTATACAAATGAATAAGTCCATTATAAGAGGTGGTATGTTGTATGTAGTCAAGGTTAATGGTAAGACCAGCGATAAAGGGGATGAGAAAATATTTAAGAAATATCCTATTTTGCATGAATTTAGGGATGTATTTTTGAAAGATCTCCCATGCCTATTACCTTGATATGAAATTGACTTCACCATTGAACTTATGTTTGGAGTCAAACTTGTTGCAAGGACACCTTATAGAATGACTCCTATTTAGTTGCAAAAGTTAAAGGTGCAACTTCAAGATTTATTGGAGAAGGGGTTGACTAAACATAGTGTGTCACCATGGGGATCTCCAATGTTATTTGTGAAAAATAAGGATGGATCCTTAATGTTGTACATAGAATATAGAATATTTAATAAGGTTACCATTAACAATATGTATCCTTTTCCAAGGATTGATGATATATTTGATTAACTAAAGGATGTCACTATATTTTCAAATATTTATTTGAGATCTATATATCACTAGTTAAGAATTAGTGAGGAAGATACTCATAAAACAACCTTTAAAAATAGTACAAACACTATGAGTTCACAGTGTTTCCAATTGGGTTGACAAACATACTAGAAACTTGTATGAATTTGATGAACAATGTATTTATAAAATATCTAAACCGTTTTATTTTGGTATTTTAAAATGATATCTTGATGTATTCTCACACCAAAGAGGAACATGAAAAACATTTAAGGTTAGTGTTAGAGGTGCTGAGGAAAAACCAACTATATGGAAATTTGTCTAAGTGTGAGTTTTATGCCTCACAAGTTCAATATTTGGGGTATATCATATCTGCAGAAGGAATTGTTGTAGATCTTAAGAAAATTGAGGCTATTTTGAGTTGACCTACACCGAAAAATGTGTCTAAAGTAAGAAACTTCATGGGACACTAATTATTATAGGTATTTTGTGAAGGATTATTCAAATATTGCCTACTCTATCACCAACCTTCAAAGAAAGGGGAAAATAGTTCAAATGATCGGATAAATGTGAGTTCACCTTTGAAACTCTAAATAATAAGTTGACTACATCAACAATTATCAAGACAACGGATCCTCTTAGGAATTTATAGTGTGTATAGATGCTTCCATAGACGTTTTGGGTGGGGTGTTGGCCTAGAATTAGGTTACAATAGCATGAGTATAGGAAACTCAAGAAGCATGAGTTGAATTATGTTACACATGACCTAGAATTGGTAGCAGTTGTGCATGCACTAAATGTCTACAAGCACTATTTTTGGGTAAAATATTTAAGCTAAGGATAGACCATCAAATTCTAAGGTATATTTTTACCCAACTTATGCTAAATGCAAGATAGAGAAGATGGATAGAGTTATTAGTAGAATACGACTTTGGTATTGAATATATCAAAGGGAAAGAAAATAATGTTGTAGATGCCTTGAGTAGGAGAAGGCACATAACAACATTAACCTAAAGTAATATAGAATTGATGGACAAAGTTAGATAAATGTAGCTTTAGGATCAATATTGTATTGAAATCCAAGTTAAAATTGAGAGAAATCCTGAAGACAGTAAGAATTTCAACATAAAATATGGACTTTTATACTTCAAGGATAGGGTTGTCATACCCAAAATTGGTGAATTAAGGAGAATTATTATGTAAGAGGTGCATAATTATCCATATTCTACCCATATGATAGGTTCAAATATGCATGAAAATATGAAAAAAAATTCTATTGGGTAAGAATGAAATAGGATATCACTAGTTTTATTGCTAGATGTTTAGAGTGCCATAGGTTTAAGGTAGAACATCGATATCCAACAAGGAAATTATACCCATATGATATACCTACTTAGAAGTGGTAGGTTATATATATGAATTTTATTCTAGGTTTACCTAAGATTAGATACTAGCATAATATAAATCTTGTTCTGGTCAACAAATTGACCAAGGTTATACATTTTATACTAGGGAACATCTAGGACGATGCACCAGTGGTCGTGAAAAATTTTGCCATAAAAATTTAGGTTACATGATTTTCCTGACATGATCATATCATACAAGGATTCTAGATTTACATAAAAATTCTGGCAAGCTCTTCACCGTGTAGTGGGCACTAAGCTGAATATCAGTTCTGCATATCATCCAAAAATAAATGGACAAAAAGAGAGGGTAAACCAAGTTCTAGAGGACATGTTTTACATGTACTGCATGGATAAAAAATCTAAGTGGGATACCTTTTACATCTATTCAAATTTGCATACAATAATGGATACCATGCATCCTTGGGAATGGCTTTGTTTGAAGCCTTATATGGCAGAAGATGCAGAACATCTCTATCGTGGGACTATCTGGAGAATTGGGTGGTGATCATTCTAGACACTATCAGAGAGATGGAGCATTTTAGGGGGATTGAAAAAATCCTCAAGGAAGTAATCGATCACCAGAAGAGCTATGTTGATATGAAAATATCACCAAGAAAATTCTTTGTGGGAGATAGAGTTTTCTTAAGGGTAAGACCCATGAAAAGTGCCATCAAGTCAACTAAGTTGGATCCTTGTTATGTTAGGTCTTTTGAGATCATTGATAAGATTAGTCCAATAGCCTATAGGCTCACCTTGCTGCCCAACTTGTCAAAGATCCATGATACTTTCCAGATATCCCTACTTAGTGTTAGCTTTTGATGCTATATATTTAAGGAAATGCAACCACAAGAACTAAAATGAGCATGCAATATTAAATATATGATAATGGCAATATACTAAGCAGGAAAAACTCATAATAAACTTCTGCAATAACTCATAAAACTACCATTAATGAAATCTCACAAAAATAGGATGTTCATACAAAATGTGGAGATCTCAAATGCTCCATGCTTCATACAAGTTCTACATTGTGTCTAACTTGTATTCTACTCTCCTATCTATTCTCTACTATCCTCTATGCTCTCTCTCTCTTATCTATAAAAGGCCTATATATAATGAGATATGTCTCTTGGCCTTTCACCTACCTATGACTCTTCATCTTCCTATTCTATGACTCATGTACACATGGACTACATGCACATTTACATCATCAAGTACTTTGCACATTCTAACAACACTTGTGCATTTATTACATTGCATAAAGTAAATACTAATCAAACTCCTAATCTAGAGATGTACCCAAGGTGGTACATTGGCATGTACCAAATAATGTAATATATTCCAACACCCCCCTGTATTACATTATTTGGTTATTGAAGACTTTAGTCTTCAATATGGTCTTCATCCTAGTTTTGGAACTTGAGCTCTTCTTTTATGCTTTCTTCATTGTACTCTTTGTCTATATCCTAATCAAGTAAATAATTAGTATCTTCATGAAATACTATTTTAGTTGAAAGAGCTTTAACTTCATGTTCATCTGTAGGTTCTTCCAGTTCCTAAATTTCTTGAATCTCTTGAACTAAATGTCCTTTTTGTTTCCCTTCTCTATATTGAAGTTGAGGATGATTGTATTGATTTTGAGAAGTATATGGACGCTGAAATTGTTGCTGATGTGAATTATATTGATTCTGATATTGTCTTGGTTGGAATGGCCTATTTGATTGGCTTCCAAAATTTGTTTGATTTCCTTGATATTGATTTCTTGGATTGAATCTACAATAATTGGTACTATGTCCTTTCTTTCTGCATACTTGACAATATCTATTATTCCATATTGATCTACCCTTTGAGAATGAGGTAACATTTCCTTGTGGATTATCTTTTGAGACTAAGGCATTGTTAGTCATTTCATATTTCACTGAATTTTCTACCTCATATTCTTGTAGTATATTGACTAACTCATCAAATGATGTGTCTTTACTTAGAATTTGTAAAGATGTAACTAGATGCTTGTAGCTTTCTGGAAGTGCTCTTAGGGTTACTTGAACAAGAAACTTATCTTCTACCTGTTCTCCTAAGGTTAACAATTTTCCTTTTATATCTGCTACTTTCCTTAGGAATAATTCTATACTTTCACCACTATTAACTTTTAGAGAATGCAATTGAGTTTGAAGATTCAAGATAGTGGCTTTATTCCTTCCTTCAAATATCTTGGCTAAAGTTTTCCAAGCTTCTGTAGAAGTTGTTGCTGAACTAATGTATGGTTGTATTTCATCTGTAATTGCAAATGTTATTATCATGAGTGCTTTTGCTTCATCTTCTTCAAACTTTTGAATCTCTCTAGCCTCTGTAGTAGGTTTAGTTTTTGCTCCTTTAACAATATCCCAAAGCTTTTCAACTATCAATATTGACCTCACTTTGTTTTTCCATGAAGTGTAATTAGGTCCTTTAAGAAGTTGGGATTCTAAAAGTATGAATTTATTTGTTGCCATAATAACACTTGTAGACTACCTTATATCTCCCTAGTTTTGAGTATATGATCAAATTTGATAAGATCTTTTCAATTCTTAAGTTTTGTAGAATACTTTGTATCTCCCAAGTGTTTTGAATATACTATGGTCTTGATAAAGTGCTTAGCTTTCTTAGTTTTTCCTTTGAGTTGAATCCCTTTTATCTCCCTAATGTTCAACTTCTATTCTTCACCTTATTTCTCCCTATTTGTGAATAGAAAGCTAAAGATAATTTTGATGCACTTTCAATTGATAAAATTTTCTATCTTCAAGACTTTAGAGTTGGATTCCTTATGTCTCATTAATTTGAGCAAGAGACTAATTTCAATGTAGTTTTCCAACTTTTCAATAACTTTATGTAGTGCTTCAATTTTTAATAGTAAGGTTTCTAAATTTCAAAAACCTAAATTGGTGTTGAACTCCTTATAACTCCCTAATTAGAAATTTAGAAAATAAAGGATATTTGCAAATTTAATGTTTCAATTTCAATGTAGAAAACCTTATTCCTCCTAGTTAAATTATTTGCAAATATTTCAATACTTGAATTTCAAATAATGCAATTTCAAAAGGTTCTCAAGTTAAATCCTCCTTACTTCAATAGTCTTTCAAATCAATCAATAAATCATCTAAGGTTGTAATTTACCAATTTATTTCCTTATATCTCCATTCATTTAATTAACTAAACTTAACCTTAGTATTGATAAACCTTATGCCTCCTTGACCTTTATGAAATGCAAATAGTATTTAAATATTAATATACCTTCTTGGAGGTGAGGCGCTACGTATTGGTCTGCTACTCCTTTGACTACAACTTGCACTCTAATTAGGCATTGTTCTCCTCTCATTATTCAATGCTTACACGATGTTCTTTCACTGCATTTATTGCTCTTCCTTGTGTATAGCATTTTCTTCAACTTTGACTATCCTCCTCGTTCTTCCTCTACGTTCTCTAACCTTGAATGCATGTTGTTGATGGTTTGGGCTCTTCAAACCTGACTATATTCTTTTTCTTACATGCCACATGGCACTCAACATATTCTTTGGGTATTACTTCTTGTTGCTCTTCCTAGTTAGGTGGCGTTATGACAAAGTAGGCATTACTTTATGACATGTGTCCTCCTTTCTCAATGAGCGCTGGTTTGAAGCATTTTTAATGACTATTGGTGCTCTTTTCTTTTGCACCAAGTGGCATATGAGTTCTTTAACTGACATGACAAGTGGTGGCTCCACTCCTCTCAATACTTGCATGTAACACTTCACCTTTATTTGGTGCTCAATATTGCTTTCCTTTCCTTAATATTCTTAGTATCTTTTGCCAACGCTTCTTTCTTTCAACGAATGTTGTTTGGTCTTCCTTTTGCAACTGCAAGATGCTTGGTATTCATTCTTCAATGCTTGTTGGTGCTTCTTGATTTCTAATATTTGGTGGTGGCTCTTCTCCTTCAATGGATGCTCCTCTTCTATGTTGGTGGCTCCTCCTTTGGTGGTACTTCAACACTTCCTCCTTGGTGGTTGTTTCACCACTTTGCTCGATAGCTTCTCAATGTTGTTCTACTAGATATACAAGCCTCTTTACTTGGGTAAACACTTTGCTTCTTGCTTTATTTCTCTTCCATAAGACTTGCACCTTTATCCTTGCTTTGTCTCTATCCTTAACTTCTTTATTTTGTTATAGGTTTTAATCCAATGTGGGCACTACCTTCTTGGAGTTTTAGTCCCTTACTTGGTGTCTTTAGACACCTTGAGTATGCTATCTTTGAGCACTTATTCAGCTCTTTCCTCTTCACTCTGTGGCTTCTCCTCTTCCACTTGGTGATTCTACCACTAATGGCTACAAATTTTTGTGCCCCTTTGGTATCTTTAGACACTTTAACTCTTGCCTTTCTTTTGCTACTTTAAAAAACTCAAATGTGGTGCTTTTAAAACTAGAAATGAATCTGTTTTAACTTAGATAAAATACCTTTATTGCACCAAAATTTTTAGACCTTTTTGTCTCCTTTTGTAGCTTGCCTTCTTGTCTTTTTGTTATTCGAACTTGTTGTTCAAACTTCTCAAATTTGTAGCTATCCTTGTGCTTATCTTACTACCAAGACCTGCTCTTGTCTCCTTTTGCTTTAATAATACTACACTCTGTTAGCTTACAAAAAACAACATTCACTATATAACTTCTTCTCCTTATTACTCCTATTTCAAGCAATATTTTAACTCTATCTTTTGTTGTTTGTATTTTGCAGGTTCTGAGATGAAAATGCTACCTCCTTTCTTGGCTTGAAGACCTTTAACTTAAACTCTTTATGCTACCTTTAATAACTCTAATATGATGCTTTAAAAAACTTTATAATAGACTAATGTGAATGTTTGAATAATGAACTTTTATAGCACCAATATTGCATACCTATTCACCTCCTTTTTGTAGCTAGTATTCTAGGTGATTTGGTTCACCTTTTTGCTGCCCCAAATTTGTAAACTTTGCAACTCTCCTTTCTACTCAATTGCTACCTCAACCTTATCAATTTTGTAGCTTCAATTCCTTGTGCTTTGCTGCCCTAAACTTGTCAATCTTGTAGCTCTGATTGCTGCCTTCTTTTGCTGTCAAGCCTTCCTTTAATTGGTTGTTCAAGGGCACTCCAAAATCTGCCCAAATCTTCTCCAAATTATAGCTTTATGTCACCTTCAATTTGTTGTCCTATGACTCTTCAATTTTTGCTGTAAAAACCAACACTCTTCTCCTTCACAAATCAGCCTTCAAATATTTTATGACTATCCTCAAAACTCTCAAATCTGGTGGCCTCTTCTAGCTTCTTTCTCCTCCAATATCCTTGTTGAATTCTGACTTCAAATTAGGCCTATTTTCTAGCCTCCTTATCAAGAATCTGAATGTCTTGAGGTCTTCTAGAATCCTTTCCAAAATTTGGCAAACTTCTTGCCAAATCCTTTTTCCTTTTGGGCTTGTTTTTTTTTTTAAAAAAATAAAAATTTAAATATATTTTTTATACTTTAATTAATTAATTTAACAACAAACTTACTTTTTTCGAATGGCGATAATTGTCCCAAATTCTTCTTTATCAGGAGCTTCTCCTTGCTTTATTCTTCTTTCTTGAGCTTTCTTCAAATATCCTCCAATGGCCACTTCTTCAACTTTCTTCAATAGGGCTTCTCTAGCCTTCTTCTTCTTTCTCCTTCCAAGTTTTCTTGAGACCTCTTCTCTTGGGTCTTCAAATTTTACAACTTCTCAAATCTTCAATAGGAATTTTCCTAGTCCTTCTCTATCTTCAATCTTCAATCTTCTATCTTCCAAATCTGGAAGTTCTTCAATGGGACCTCTTTCTTGGGTCTTGTTGAGTGGATATTTTGCCCTATAACAAAATGATCACGCAAATAGAGTCTCTGGCAGGAAACTCTCTCTTGCAAAGAAATTAGTTATTTCTCCAAGGTTCTTATGAACAAACTTTCATATGCATAAATAATAATATTCAATTTAGATGCTTGGAACACCTTAGTGATTGCAAGTAACTGTAAACAAGGGGCAATGTTGATTTATTTCACCATGAAACTTTAGTGATTGTTCATTGTTTTTTTTTTAGATTTTGATATTTTTTAGATGTTTATAATTTTAACGATTGCAAATTAAAATAAAGTAACAATTTTTGGAAAAGTAAAGTGCAGAAAAATAAAAATAAAATGCCTTCAGTATGATGCTATCTTATTTCGACAAAACCGAAGATATGAGGTTTCCATGCATGCAACCTAACCTATTGGACCTGCAAAACATGCACAATCCCGATAAGCTAAGTGTCGGCTCCTAAGGATTTGAATGAGGTTTTCAGATTTAAGCATTCGCATGCAGCAACCAAGAAAAACTTGTATCAACTACATTTACAAGCCTAAAATTTGAAAAGGGAAAATAGACATTTAATCTTGCATGCAGAAAATGACTCCTTCTTTCTTGCCCATAAGATGCAAATTTTTGAAATATTATCTACATTAAATATTTGTCATTTTACAATAGCAGACATCTGGTTTTCCAAAACCAAAAAAAGTGGAAGAAAAGCACTCCAAAGTAGGCCCAGAATGGCTCATCACCCTCAGCTTTGCAATCCTGCTCCCAACGGTTTTTGACCCCTATGCCTGTCTTCGCTTGTGCCTTTAAAATTTTTGCTATGACTCTCTGCTTCGCCTTGTGACGCTTCGTTTCATCTTCCAGATCGATTTGTTTTGTTTCCCGCTCTTCATTATTCTGACTTTTGTTCGAGCATCGAAACGTTTTTCTTGCTAACTGTAACCGTTTTGTAACCCTTACACCTTTATGCCACGTGTTTAGCGCTTCCCTGCATGTTCCATAACGACCCCCTGTAAATCATGACCAAAAATAGCATGTCGCGATATCGCGACGTTTTTATGTATGCAGCCTTACTCCTCTACCTACTCTGTGAAAATAAGACATGCCGCGATATCGCGACCTTTTTTTGTCAGCAGCTTTGTTTCTCATCATGCATCACGAAAATGATACATGTCGCGATATCGTGACATTTTTCTGCTTCAAGCCGCGTGGATGCAACCTGTCGCGAAATCGCAACGTTTTTCTCTTTTGCTGTGTTTTGTTGCACTTAGCCGCAAAAACGCGACATGTCGTGAAATCGTGACACCTTTTCATTATGTACCATCTTGCTGCTTTCTGTCGTGAAATCGTGACGCTTTTCTCTTTTGGGTTGTCTCGCTGCTTTCTGTCGTGAAATCGCGACGCTTTTCTCTTTCGGGCTGTCTCGCTACTTTCTGTCGTGAAATCGCGACACTTTTCTCTTTCGAGCTGTCTTGTCGCTTTCTATCGTGAAATCGTGACACTTTTCTCTTTCGGGCTGTCTCGTTGCTTTCTGTCGTGAAATCGTGATGCTTTTTCATTTTGTACCATCTCGTTGCTTTCTGTCGCGAAATCGCGATGCTCTTCTCTTTCGGGCTGTGCAGATGCAATCTGTCGTGAAATTGTGACGTTTTTTTGTTTCGGCACGTGAAGGTGCAACTTGTCGCGAAATTGCGACATGTCGCGAAATCGCGACGTTGTTCTCTTTATGATGCATTCTGCTGCTTTGAGCCGCGAAAACGCGACATGTCGCGAAATCGCGACAACTATTCATTTCTAGCCGCGACGGAGCAACATGTCGCGAAATCACAACTTTTTATTTCTAGCCGTGATGGAGCAACATGTCACGATATCGCGACAACTTTTCATTTCTAGCCGCGACGGAGCAACATGTTGCGAAATCGCAACAACTTTTCATTTCTAGCCGCGACGGAGCAACATGTCGCGATATCGTGACAACTTTTCATTTCTAGCCGCGACGGAGCAACATGTCGCGATATCGCGACAACTTTTCATTTCTAGCCACGACGGAGCAACATGTCGCGATATCGCGACAACTTTTCATTTCTAGCCGCGACGGAGCAACATGTCGCGATATCGCGACACTTCTTCTCTTTTGTGAAATTTTGCTTTTTTCCTTGATTTTTTTAGCATCTGGGTCACTGCGGTCTTCTTTGAAAACATGCAAAAAAAAAGGTGGGTCCCCAATTTTGGGGTGTGTTGTGGATCAGCCATAACAGGTCTCCTCCTCAATCTACAATTTTCAATATTTAATGGGGATCTCCTTCTTGGGTCTCCTTGATCTTTAATCTCCAATCTTCTATGGGATTATTTTGGCCTCTTTCTCTCTTCTCAATATTCAATTTGGAATATTCAATATTTAGTGAGGACTTCTTCTCTTAAGTGCCTTCTTTCTTAAATATGGAGTCTTCAATATTTAAGCTTCAATGGGGACCTCCTTCTTGGGTCTCTTCAATATTCTACCTCCAATCTCCAATGGGACCTTGTTTCTTGGACCTTAATCTTCAAAATATATTTTTTTTGCAACAAAGACTTAGAAAATAGCAAGTAAATCCATGCAAATATATAGATCTCAATAACTCAATCATAACTAGTTATCCTTCAATCTAGTGGAAAAAAATATCTTTATTGAGTCCTAGTCTTCACGAGTTTTCTTGCAACCCTATGGAAAGTCTCTAGCCAAATAACAATTATAATTTTTTTGGAAATGAAATCTCCCTATATCCACCCAGGTGTTGTAGGTGAGTTGGAGAGGATAGGGCAATCCTCCAAGGGAGGTCCCAGGTTCAAATCTCCACCCTACCAAAAAGTTGAATTGGGTATCCAAAATCCAATTGATAATGTTAGTGTAGGTAGGGTCGGGTGTGACCCCCGGGTGACTTTGATGATGTAGAACCCCCTATTCGTGGTCTCTCAGACCAAGGCGGCTCCGCAAGGGGTTTTTCGCTAAAAAAAAAAAAAAATCTCCCTATATCCTCTTAATCTCTCTTGTGACTCTCTCTATCTCCTATAAATCTACCTTGTGCTTTGATACCACTGTTAGCTTTTGATGCTATATATTTAAGGAAATACAACCACAAGAACTAAAATGAGCATCTAATATTAAATATATGATAATGGCAATATACTAAGCAAAAAAAAACTTATAAGAAACTTCTGCAATAATGCATAAAACTGCCATTAATTAAATCTCACGAAAATAGGATGTTCATACAAAATATGGAGATCTCAAATACTCCATGCTTCATAGAGGTTATTCATTGTGTCTAACTTGTATTATACTCTACTATACTCTATGCTCTCTCACTCTTATCTATCAAAGGTCTATATATAATGAGATATGTCTCTTGGCCTTTCACCTACCTATGACTCTTTATCTTCCTATTCTATGACTCATGTACACATAGACTACATGCACATTTACATCATCAAGTACTTTGCACATTCTAACAACAATTGTGCATTTATTACATTACATAAATTAAATACTAATCAAAATCCTAATCTAGAGATGTATCCAAGGTGGAACATTAGCATGTACCAATTAATGTAATATATTCCAACACTTAGAAAATATGTTGTTGATCCTTCTTATGTCTGGCATGTTTCTAAATTGCAGATGGCAGATCCATCGACCATTGAGGTGATACCAATAAAGATTCTAGGGTTTCATTCCAAGATGTTGAGGAAACAAACCCTAGATCAATGTAAGGTTAGTGGGACCAATATTCTAAACATTGTGCAATTTGGAAATATGATGAGGAAATGAGGAAGCAATTCTCATATCTATTTGAATAAGATTTATATATTATAATTGCAAGAAACACAAAAGACTTTGTTTAGTTCAAGGGAGAGTATTGAAAGACCCTCCTTGGTAGGATTTGATATTGACACTTGATTTATGTATTGATATGTGGATATTTAAAACATAATATTATTTGGTGCTATTAAGTTGTATTGATAGTTGCATTCTATGCTTTGTTTTGATAAATGGAGAATATGGTATTATTGATGAATTTTAAGGATGCAAGTTTAGGTACTCTCATGGGTGGATTGGTATGGGACAACCACCAAAGTTGAGAGAAAAATAGGGAAATATATATGTATCACTTGAAAAGAGTCAAACCTCCTTCAAAGTCAAGGAATTTAACCAGTGGAGCTAATGTTATTTGATAAAATTTTAAATTCCCCTCATGAGATTAGACTCTTGGTCTATTAAGTGAAACTCGTTGTTTCATCCATTGCCCCAAATCCCATGGGCTTAAATGTTAAGGTTCATCCATGGGTTTTGAATCTTGGTTTATAGGGTAAAATTGTTGAGGAATATTACATTATTTGGTACATGCTAATGTACCCCATTGGTACCTTCATGGTACATTTGTAACTAGTAGATTAGGGTTGAGTCTATAGTTTAGGGTGTGAATTATATTTCCACTTTTATTTAAGTGTCAATGTGCAAGAAATGCACAAGTGTCATGTAAGAGTGCAATGTGTAGGAAATGCACGAGTGTCATGTAAGAGAGAATGTGCACACGTGTCTTGTAGGTAAGAGAGCAAATATGTAATGTACGAATGCGCACAAGTGTCCTAGATTAGGATTGCATGTAGAAGTGCAAGAGTCATGTGTGCAAGGGTTGTAGAGTCAAGTGTCCATCTAGTATGCAAGTGGTAAGTTGATAAGCTAAGAGTCATGAGACTTGGCATATGGAGAGCAATAGTCAAGTACTTGAAGAGTCATATTATTATGGCTATATTATAGATGCAATGCTTCGTGAGATAGCTATGAAAATCCAATTTATATATCTCATTATCTAATTGTAAGAGGAAGAAGAGTAATAAAACATGTATACATAATTTGAACAATTATTATTGTAAGTTTTATTTATGCATAATTCATAAATAATTCAGACTATTTATATTCATATTTTAGTATACAAATAAATGTTATTTGATTTATTATATAAACCTTGATATACTAATAATACACATATTAATTTGCTCATATATTATTCTACTTATTATAAGATTATTTTAACATTTAATATTATAACTATTTTATATTAAAACCTCTATAATATTTTACTATATTTTATAATATAAAAACTTTAAAAACCATAAGAAACTCTTCATCCCCAATCATATTTCCTGAAGCCCATGAGCAACACTTAAACCTATCTTACCTTTAATTTTTTTCACTCTTTTCCCATATTTCATGCATCAATACAAATAGGAAGAGCCATTAACCTAGCCAATTCATACAAACCAAACGAATACCTTAATCTCCAAAAAAATTAGCAGTTTATTTTTGGAAAGACCCAATAAGGCTTATGACCATTGCCCACTCAAAAGTTTTTAGCAGTTTATTTTTACTGAAGACCATTGCCCACAACTGGACAAAATGGAAAGTCGATATATTAATATATTTGTAAATTGTCTTTCTTATTAGAATCCATGGATAATTTCTTGCTTGATGACACTTAATAAAGGGACAACATGACCTCTTGATATCTCTTGTCTTGTATAAAGTGGAAAGGAAATTATTATCCAATGGATATTCTAGTTAGAGGATATTGTTATCTCCTAAACAATGATAACTCTCATCACCAGTTTTTCACTTAACACCATAAAATCTTACTTCCATATGTGGGAAGTCGGCCTCTTATTCCAACTTATATCACTAAACAAAAAAGGGAACAACAATTATTATTTTATTTTCACCATCTAAAGAATAAAGGACCAAGCATCGATTTGAGAGGGAAGCATTTAGAAGTTTTTTTAAGTGTATCACTAGGATGTTTCACCAAAGATACATTTTAGAAAGCTTATTATCTATCGTTATAAATATCTTACCTCCAAATATTTTAAAAGGCTTTTTTTTCGTTTTTAGTTAAATCTATTTTTATAACCTAAAAATATATCATAAAAATATTTAATCAAAGATATATTTTAGAAAGCTTATTATCTATCGTTGTAAATATCCTACCTCCTTGATAGGAATAAAAGTTGCCATGAATTAGATGCTTTCCACCAATGACCTAATCCTTTCAAGAATCCCAAACTCTGCTTCCTCCTTGCGGCCTTCTTCCATCATTCAATTTGGCAAATTTGGTTAGAGAGGAATGCCAGAATCTTTGGCCAAGCTCCTAGAGGGCCCCCTTCTGTTGCTCAAAGGGCGTTGTCCTACGCCATCGAGAATTCTATTGTTGTTCCCAGTCCCCGTCCCTACCTTCCGAGCGAAGAAGCGATTCTCAAAATGATGAATCTCTGGCCGTTTTTGGAGGTTGTTAAAGGGCCCTATCGAAGGAATATTGTTTGGACCAAACCCCCCGTAGAGTGGATTAAATTAAACTTTGATGGAGCGGCTAAGGGGAATCTTGGGCCTACTGGTGCTAGGGGTGTTGTCAGATATCATGATGGGAATCTTGTGATGGCCTATTGTGAAGATTTGGGCTCCCAAAAAAATTACTATGCCAAATCCCGAGGCGCTCTGAAAGGTATTCAGATACTCTCTGAGGATCCTCGACCTCTTATTATTAAGGGTGACTCGCTCAACATCGTGAATTACCTTCTTGGCACCAAAAATCCATCTTGGAAAGTCTACAACATCATCCTCGAGGCAAGAACGCTTCTCTCCTATCGTGGTAGGTGGAAAGCAAATCATACTTTGAGAGAAGGTAATTACGTGGCTGACCACATGGCCAACAAAGGGCTCGTGACCATGTGTCCGGTCGTGTGGTGGTCTCACTTCCCATCCGAGGTGGAAAGGTTGGCCAGAGCAGACATCCATTCATGATGCTTTCCTTGCGCAGTTTTTGGAAAGCCCCCTCCGACGAGTTTTGGTGTGGCTTGGCAATTTTGTCTACTTAGCTGTCCATGGTGTCTTGTCTGTTTTGCTTTCCTTGTTTCATTTCTTCGGGCTCTACTTGGTGTTCCTTCGATTTTGTCCTGTTTCTTTTTCGTTGGGTTTCCAGGCCTAAAAGCCCTTTTTACAGTTTCCAAGTCTTTAGCATTAGGATGGTTTTACTTGCAATTAGGCTTATTGTTACAGCCAAGAGGTATGATGCATCATTAGAAATATGGCTAATTTTATACATAAGGTTTTGGGATCCTTTATAAAAATACATTGTTAATATATTAAAATAATTACCAAAAAAAAAAATTCCATGAATTTATTCTTGGCATCACATATATACCCTTTGATGTCCACTTTAAAATCACTTGCCAATCTTACCTTTCCACTCTCTTTTAAAATCACTTGCCAATCCTAATTTTTTTTATAGTGAAGATCATTTCCAATATTTACAAAATATCAGCGCTCGTTTATAGTGAAGATTATTTCTAAATATTTACAAATATCAACGTTCGTTCGAGCAAACATAAGAATAATCGATATCACAACCATATGAATAATAACCAGACAACTACTATTACATCAAATACCATTCGGCCAATCCTACCTTTGAAAAATAAAGTTAAGATTTCATTGAGACAAAGGATCTATGATAAGATTTGTATTACATAAAATATTTCGTGTTCAAGTTTGAACCTTCATGCTTACAGGACTTGTAATTTTCATTAGTCAAACAAATTTTAATCCCTATTTTTACATGCCTTCGCACCTTGCCAGCAAATATGGTTTTTTAAAGTTATTAATATTTCTTTATTATAGAGCTTTGAAATTTAGAGAGGGGAGGGCTCTGCTCCCCCTCCCATGGCTCCTGGTTCCTGCCCAGTCCCTGGCTCAATCCAGGTCATCCCTCCCGGGGAGTGGTTGTTTGCAGATGATCTCCTGGGGGGAGATCCTTCTCCACTATCTGCGCCCCTCCCGGTCGGCTAGGGTTTCCTTGGTTGTTTTTTCAGACTGGTGCTTCCCAGGGATCCCTGTTTGGTTGGGGATCCCTTCCCTTTTTCCCTCAGGCTTCCCCCTGGGGTTTTTTGTAGGTTATTCGCGTGGATCTGGTCACCTACGTTTCTCGATGCGATGGAGGTGACGATTTAGGGTTTGGATAGCTTCCCCCTTTTCTTACGAATCCTCGGTGGGCTCTGTGCTTGGACGGGATTCTTGGTCCCTGTTGCTGGGATCCTCTTTTGTTTTCCCGGGGCGGGTTCCTTGTGGTGCAACTCTCTGGTCACTTCCTGATGGGCTGGATCCTCTCTGTGCTGGCTGTCGGCTTCCTGCAGGATGGCTCTCGCTAAACGAAATGTTTTCCCGGTGGGCGGGATGGTTTCTCCACAGGGCGGGATCCGCCAAATCTGTCGGTTTTCCCGCGAGGCGGGATCCTTTCTTTTTTGCTGGTTTCCCGGATGGCGGGATTTCCTTGTTGCTTCCCGCTAGGCGGGACTGTTTGTGGTGGTTTTGACTGCTTCCCGCGAGGCGGGATTTTATTGTAACGGTTTTTCTTTGCTTCCTGCCAGGCGGGATCTTCTCGATGGTGGTTTTTGGCTACTCTCGCCGGGTGGGATCTCCAAAACTACTTTCTTTCTTATTTGTTTATTTCCGCTAAGAGGGATTGTTTCATGCTTATCGTTATCGCAGGCGGGATTTCCGTTTTGGTGTTCAGTTTCAAGGGATTGATGCCCTAGGCCCATTTCTTATGTAATCAGATTTTGGGATCCTTGTTAAAACCCGCTATAAATACAAACACTATAATTAACAAAAAAAAAATATTTCTTTATTATAATTTCTTATACAACAAGTTCAATCATTCTATTGAAATTTTTATTAACCATTATAAAACGTTGTCATTCGATAATTTACACTATGGTTGCATTTGATATAATATAAAAATTAGAACATATTTTATTAATTCCCCATTTCATTTGGATATGTTTTATTTTGTTGAAACAAAGTTTGATTGTAACCATTCAATGAATTGCTCATGATTAAATAGGTTTGATTGAATTAACAATTCAAAATTGATCTCTAAAAAGTACGAGGATGAATATGATAACAAAATATTAAAGTGATATATATTTTTTAATATGTTTTTAATTCATCGTATTTTTTTCTTAGCTTAATAATATCTATAATTTGATTTTAAATAAAATTAACGATCTTTAAGCTTAAAAAACATAATAACAAAAAAATTGATATAATGTTTTTTTTGGATAAAAAGAGTTATTTACATTAAATTAAGATAACAACCTTTACAATAAAAACAAGTGGGTGGGTTAACACACTTTATGGGGAATCAAACTAACCTTTATTGGCAAGGGTTAGGAAACAAAGCCACCAACAAAACACAAGTTTACCGAGATCAAAGAAAGCATATTAAATGGAATATTGTGTCGTCTTCCAAAAACTACTAGTGATTATGGGATGGAAATCCATCCCTCCGCATTGCGATTCTCATTAAGGACTCTAGTACCCACGTCGTTCCAACCAACAATTGGCCCAGGTGAAACTGGTTGAACATCATCCCACCCTCCAACCTGGCGAAATGAATAAGCAATATCAACATTAGGTCACTTCTTGAGTAGCAAGGGTTAGGACCAGTGCACCTATCTGTGGGAGCACTTCTTGCATATGACAGAGATCGACGATGAGAGCGGGATAAAAAATGCTCCTCAAAAGAGCGCTTTGTAGGGGATTTGGTTGATTGTACATGGAGCATTGGCCTAGTATGCCAGAAGAAATTGCAGGTGATGCAACTCCATAGCAACTTTGTTGGCTTGATATATATCTGTAACCACATGTCATTAAAACTTTTAATTTGTCTGCATTAGTAAATGTGATAGAAAGTGTATACTATTTTAAAATAATTTTGTTACAGGCTTTCCAAATATGAAAGAGCAGATCAATCCTGAAAACTTGACATACCCCAAAAAGCATGAGAGATAAAGTAAAAGAGTCCCCAAGAAGAGCTTGGGACCAAGAAACTCTTACAGTTGTAAATGGGGAAAAAAGGAAAGAACCCATTCCCAAGCTTGCCTAGATCTTCTACAGTGCCAAAAGAGGTGAATACAAGACTCGGGTACACCACAAAAAGGATATTTAGGATCAAGAATTCCAAGGTACTTCAAACGTTCCCCAAGGGGAGACCTTGACGCAGCAAGCTCCATGCAAAAAAAGATTGCTTGGGCTCAATATAAGCAGCCTAAACATTCTGAAATCTAGAATTCCATCTAGTCCTTGTAGAAAATAAGTCCCAACATTGATTGAGCTTAGGTACCATAGGAAGATGAGGAGATAACCATTTATACCCAAAACGAACCTTATAATTAAGCAAAGGAGTGTCAACATGCCATCTCCAGTCTGACCACCAAGGACGCAAACCACCAAGGACGTAGTGAGAGCACACCAATCTTGTGCAACATAGAAAAAGGGGTGAGAGCAATAACAACATCATAAGTATCTTTATCCGCACCATTCAGCCTGAAGGTACGTTTGAACTCATTCCATGGGATCCAATCCTTAGTCTAGCAAGAAAATAAATCATCTATTGTAACAATACCCTTTTAAAAAATCATTGAGGATGAATCCATTGCAACCGAGCTAAGGGAGAACCTTGATGAAGAAACACGATAGACCACCAAATATTCATAGAATTGATGGATAAGCCTTTACGGAATCTGTCTCCTTTCCAACAGATCCAAGGAGCAAGCTTTCCAGATACTTTTAATAACAAAGGAGCCAAGAATCTTGACAAAAACTAGAGCAACAATGAGAGAGACAATCCAACCCTCTCCATGCTCTACGGTTCAAGGGAAGACCAAAGGAAATAAAATGTCGAACCAAAACTTCCAAGCTTTACCTCCCCCAGAGCCTTGACCACCTACTTAGCACACAAAGCAATACTTTATCGTCTATTGTTCAGCAAACCCATTTCGCCAGACTCTTTGGGAAGACAACAAATATTCCATACAACTCTATGAAATCCCTTTATTTCAGAAGTATTATTCCAAAGAAAATCTCGAAGGAGTTTCTCAAGCTTCTTATAGCAAGCCTGTAAAAGAACCCAATAAAAAAAATAGTATACATGAGTGACAACTAAAAATTTAAAGCAAATCTGAAATTTACCTGCTACAACAAATTTTTATTAAACCAAAATTCAAATTTGAAAAAATCTAATATAATTTCTTTGTAATATGTCTCTAATTTATACAAGCAAATATTGTAATTAGGTGAGTGTCAATTCTACTAACTAGTTTAAAGGCTTATTAAAATGAGGTTTTAAGTTTGAATTTTATCATATGATAAGTTTAAAAAACAATGAAAATGAAATTTAATTAAAATAAAATATATTTACAAATAAAAATAAACATGCCTTAAAATAAATATACACAGTTGTCTAAAACCTTACTTTCGCAAAGGTTGGCGACATCTATACTAAAAATGTTATTTATCCACAATTAAGAACGGTCATTTTTCGAGAGTAGTGTCGTGGTAATAATGAGCCTCACATCAAATTATATCGAATGGTCATCCTATTTAAAAATAAAAAAATCAACGTTTGGGTCCGTCAATCCCCATAACTTTTACCATTATTTAAACAAAAATCAACTTATTTGAAAAGAAGACTTCATCATGTCGATTCTGTAGTCACGTTCTTCAATAATTGAGTTAATTGGCTTGTTAGCAATCCCGCCAATCACTTTATGGAGTGGAGAGAGCATTGGGATACGAATATAGTCGAGTGGCCTACATTCCTTAACATTTGGTAATTATTAGTCCCAACGTGGGGACACTAATTCTATTGCCGACAAGAATGTAATATTTATTGTCCGCACAACAATAATAGCACTCAAGTGTTTAGTTCATTGAATAAGTAATGTATTAGTTTAGTTCATTGAATAAGTAATGTGTTTGTAGGTATACCTTTGGTAAACTAGTTTTAATGATTTGAGTTATATTAAATTATTTTTAAGAGGATGTTTATTTAATATATGGTTATTCAACTTTATTTTGATTATTATATTTTAAAATTTGATTTTGGTGGAGTTTTAATTTATTGATGCAAATTTTAATAGATCTTGGAAAGGGTAGATTTAAAATTTTTTGTAGAGATTGCAGATCCATATTCAAATTAGCTCATGGGGTTATGTTTTTGATTAATTGTTACAATCATAATAGATTATAGTGAAGATTGAAACAATCGTTGTCATTTGATGACAAGTTTAATTTTGTGTTGGAGAAGCATTTGGATATAGGTAAACAATTATTGAAAAGTTTGCATGGGATGTGACGTTTCAATGATGGATGAAACTTCATCCCCCAATGTTCTTGAATCTCAGGTTTCTTAGACTCCCTTTGGGAACCCTAAAAACTATCTTGTAGAGAAGCGTGCAAATCCTGAGAATGAGAGGTGATTGACCCGTCAAACCTTGATCCAACAAAAACTCAACCAAATGCAGAGCAAGGTAAGCCCCTTTTGGTGGTTCTTCATGATTCCTTTGTTGAAGTAGTCAATGACTTGTCAGAACATAACCCTAATCCAACAAAAACTCAATCAAATGTAGAGCAAGGTAAGCCTCTTTCAGTGGCTCTTCCTGATTCCTTTGTTGAAGTAGTCAATGACTTGTTAGAATTTACTGTCATTTTATTTTTTATGGGGGATACCCCTTGAGTCTGAACTTCTTAAGTGGGTTAGAGGGGTTTGGTAAAATACCAGAGGATGGATAGTTAAGGCTATTCGAGGACTGGGAAGGGGGTACATAGTTGTCTCCTTTGCAAATATTGTACATGCCCAAAAAGATCTCCAATACAAAACATAGAAGATGGATAGTTAAGGCTATTTGAGGACTAGGAAGGGGGTACATAGTTGTCTCCTTTGCAATTATTGAACATGCCCAAAAATATCTCCAATACAAAACATGGATTATCTGTGGGAAAACTAGCTATCTTCAAGGTTGGTCTTTGGATTTTTATTTAGAGGGTCCCTCTAGGACAACATACCTTTTTTATATAGAACTTTTATTTTTTCTCTCTCATGTTACCCCTTGATAAAATTGCTTCTCTTCATGGTAGGATTTTGTGGTCTCACCCTGTTTCAAAAAAATTGTCTAATTATAGAATTCACCCTAATATTTGTATGAAAATGGACATATCCAAGCCATTGCCCCCCTTCTTTGACCTCAATGGGCTAGGTTTCCATGTTAGTCAACCTCTCATCTACCTAAAATTACCTATTGCCTATTTTAACTATAGAGAAGTCAAACACTTGATCAAGAATTGCCCAAAAAAATAAGCAAAAAAACAAATGGAAGCTACCACACAAAAAATAGCTGAAAAATCCTTGTTAATAGCCCTCATACAGAAGCCACTACTTACAATCTAGCTGAAATATTCCTTGTTGATGACCCTCAACACCCCCAGCTTCCAAAAACCCTTCTCTACTTCCTCAGACCATAACCCCTAAGAACCCTCTTGCTTCTTTCACATTTCTACTTAAGTACCCAATATAAGTATTTAATATTATAATATTGTATAAATATTATAATATTATATTAGATGTAATTATCCCACATGCATTGATAAGTGGAAGTGGTGGGTAGTTGGGCATTATAAATATGGGCAAAGATGTAATTATCCCACATGTATGGATAAGTGGGAGTGGTAGGTAGTTAGGCATTATAAATATAGGTAAAGAATCATAGAGAGGATATGAAGAGAAGAATATTGTATTTATCTCAAGTTGAGATATTGTAAGGAGTGACTTCCTTCTAATAAGGAGCATTGTATGGTGTTGCCCTACCTTAAGGGTTTAAAATATAAATTGAAAATATTTGAATAATTTACATATTTTATCTTGTATTGATTTATGTAGATTATTCATTATGATT
The DNA here is from genome assembly GCA_028583015.1 of Wollemia nobilis. Classification (NCBI taxonomy): domain Eukaryota; kingdom Viridiplantae; phylum Streptophyta; class Pinopsida; order Araucariales; family Araucariaceae; genus Wollemia; species Wollemia nobilis. Next base: position 2,101,501 of record JAQPPZ010003648.1, on the reverse strand, counting down.
ATTTATTTAATATTTCTATAATTTGTTAATGATTTATGTGGATGAGCAAAGGAGGTTCATAACAAGTGGTATTAGAGAGCTTTTCACGGTCGTGTTTCATTGTAGAAGTGTCGGTACTAGAGGATATTCCAAGACAATGTTTTGCTACAGAAACGTCAATACCAAAACTAGGCTAATAACCTCTTGTAAGATTGGGTGTAAGTCTCGATTACTTAACTAGAGGAAGTACTTGGGCTAATAGTTGTCTTAAAACTCATTATGAGGAGTACCTCAAGAACCCCAAAGTAACTAGTTTAAGTGTGTCACCACTGAAAAGAGTCAACAACTCTACACACCTTGTTAGTAGTATTTTTACCTTATGAGATTCTATAAAGAGTTGTCATTTAGAGGTAAAATCATGGCTGGTTTCTCAACAATTATTCCTTAGGAAAATATTATTGGTAATCAAAGAGTGGTACTTACTTAGACAACCTTTGTGGCCAATGAGACTTAGCTTAAGCCACTAGGATGAGGCCCAATTCATTGCCAGGATTTCCACAAAAGTGTCATATAGTTGTCAACAATAACTTCAACAAGAGTCTCTACACAGTTTCCATAGTCTATAACAGTTCCACAATAAATAGTTTACAACCTACCAAAAGTCTAAAAGTGGCGGTTCATTAAAAAAAAAATTGTAGTTTGGTAGCAATCTGAAAGTGGTAGTTTTAAAAATAAAAAAAATAGAGAGATGGAGGAGTCTGCAGTTTAGTCACAAGGAAACAAAATAGTAGCTCACAAAGCAGGTTGTTATCAATATTAAAAAAATTGCAGAGGGGGTCGTAACCAGTTGCTAAAAGTACATAGTTTGCAAGTTGTTAATAGTTGTAAGCTGTCTCTTCAGGATCGATGTTGTGAGTCCTGCGGGATTTCAGTTTCTTTCATGGACTGCTTGGAGGGCCTCTGTTTTCCTTACTATTGTTTCCTTGCAGGGTTTTCCTCATTTGTTTCCTTGAAGCTGTTCGATGGTGGTTCTGAAGGCTGTCTGGGATTTCTGGCTACATCCTTTCTTTTTGGGCTTCATCGTCTGCATTTGGGCTTCCTTGTGACTCCTTCCTCTTGGGTTCCTTGGGAACTTTCCCATATTTTTCCTTCGATGTGTTGTTCTGCTTTTGTTGCTTCCTCTGATGGGCTGATGTCCTTGAAGGTTTTTTTCTTCTTTGCATGAGGACTTCGTGGCCTGTGGAGTTCCTCTGTCTGCTAACCCACTTTTTAGGCTATGTTCTAATGCTTGAGGATTTCTTGGCCTAAGGATATCCTCAGATGGTTGTTCCACCTTTCAGGCTTGCAAGGGATTCAGTTTTTCTCAATCTGAGTGATTCTACAACGTCCTTGGTTGCTTCTTGTCCTTATTTTGGTGGGAATTTCTATAAATTTTATTCCTCTGCTCCACCCTTTGGTGTAGGATGGTTTTTCTACACTCAGCTAGTTTTCCCTTGCATGGGAAAGTTGTTTTCTTATGGTTTCTGGTTTCCCATGGGTGGTTTGGTACCTTTTTTTCTTTCCCGCCCTTGGGATGGTTCAAATTTAAATTTATGCGCCTGGTCTCTTTTCCTACTTTTGGTAAGCTTCAAAATTTAATTTTAGACGGGTTTTTTGTTGTCTCCTACCACCTTCTCCTTTCTCGCCTAGCGGGATTTCAAATTTTGTATTGCGCTCTTTTCCTCATGACTTTCCTGATTTCTTTCTTGAAGGTGTTCCTCAAGCCTTTCCTGATGTCCTTCCTTGGATTGTTCCTCTCGAAGTTTGATGTAATCAGGTTTTGGGATCCTTGATAAAAACCCACTTTAATTCAAATAACTTAACAGAAAAAAAAAATAGTTGTAAGCTAAGTGCAATAAAAAAGTCCACAGAGTAGCATCTTACAATTTGGTAGCAATCCATAAAGTAGCAGTTACAGTTTGGTAGCGGTGCCAAAATATTGAGTCTGTAATTTGGTAGTAGCTCCAAAAAAAGAGGAGGTATGCAGTTTGGTAACAATTTTGAAAAAAACAAAAAGTCCAAGTTTGGTTGTAGTCTGCAAGTGGTATTTTGTTATTAGAAAAAAAAAATTGTAGTTTGAAATTGTTCGAAAAAGAAATCCAAGTTTTAAAATTTTTTTGAGGGGGATTTCAGGTCATGGAATTGCTAACATTCACTAGAAAAAAATATTGATATTCAAGAATGGTGGATGAAGTTTAAATCTCTATATTTTGATGATGATTATTGGAGAGCCTACGTTGGCAGATTTTTAGACAAATAAGCTCTTTCTTGGTGAGTAAGTTTTATTTAGAAAAATCAAATTACACTTGGGACGAAATGGAGCAAGTTTTTTTGAGTCGGTGGGACCCATATAACAAGATAACTAGTTTGAAGTTCACTATCAAAGGCTATGTAAAAGAAATGAATAGCCCTACAAAAAAACAAAAGAACATTCAGGAAGAGTTAATTTGTGAGAAATTAGCAAAAGGAAACAACAATGATGATAGTGTGTAGACATAAGGAAGCACAACTTAGATGTCAGAGGAGTCAAACAATATTCAAAAGGATCTATGTCTGCCACAATGCATAGAATAAATAAATAAAATAAATAGACAAACCAAAAATTGTATAGAAAAAATAAACAAACAAATAATTTGTGAGAAATTTACAAAAAAATGAAAAGGATGATAGTATACATATTGAAGGAAGCACCAAAGATTGGGTAATTTTTTTGAAAATATAAAAAGTTAATAGAATAAGTAAACAGGCTTTAGGAGGAACATAAAATATAAATAAAGAGGACATGATAGAAGGAAAAAATATAGATGACAACATGCAAGTTGAAAGAACCACATTATTGGTATCAAATAAGTCAAAGAGTGGTCAAAGGGATTTATTCAAGTTTAAAATTTCTATTTTGCAGGTTCATGGTTGCATCTAGAAGAAAAGTGTTATTGTTTCTATAAACCTTAGGAGTAGATACAATGTCATTATTATGTCTTTGGCTAAGAGGTTGCAAATTCAAGAAAAGAAAATCAAAGACATACAACTAGAGGGTATGAATATTCAAATTTCTGAAGATCTAAAGATCACCATGGACAAATATATTTTACGTTCAATTTTTTATGCTATTGAGATGGATTATATGGATATTGTTCTTGGTTATCCTTGGTTAAATTCTTTGGGTATTGTTAATATTAATATACAAAAAAATTCATGAAATTTTGGTACAAGAAAAAGAAAATAACAATGCAAGACATTTCCTAGTGTAATAAACAAGAATACAAGGAAAAACTCGAAGCAACTATAGCAGGGGAACAAGTTGAGAAATCGATAGAATAATCAAAAGTTTAACCTATGGAAACAACAATAGCCTGGGAAGGAACAACAACAAAGACTGAAGAAACTATGTCAAATATCAATGAAACTTTGAAACGAATTGAAGAAACAAAAGAACCTAAAAAAAAGGTAAAGGAGGAGGCAGTAGCAAAAATCAAAGAATAAGAAAAAATAGAGTCCAAGGATGAACTAAAATATGGGAGCATGATAGAGGAGCATAAAAGAAAAGAACAAAATACTGAACAATTAAAGCTAACAGAACATCAAGTTAAGGTTGTAGCATATCACCACCCACACCACCAAGAGTGACAACAATCTTGGAGGTATGGCTTAAGGAAACAATATTATGGTTCTACATGGAATCATACGGGCAAAAACTATGGAAATGTTTGGCCAAGAAATCATAGTTAATTTGGTTTTCGGAGTGGTACAACAACATCAAGAAACAAATGGACCCATCATTTGAGTTACAAGAGTAGAGCAACAAAAGCATGGAGCCAACAAAGCAGTCTTAGATACTCAAGTGGCAAAAGCAAACAAGTATGGATGAAAAAGAGTGATATTTATTGCCAGCAAAAAGATACCTCCAACACATGGAACCAAAGGATTACTTCCAAAAATTCAAATGGTAAAAGGACATATCAACATCAACAAAGACCACCACCAATCAAAGTTTCATTGGGATGGATGGATGATCAAGATCGGTATAGAAGATCATATTGTTTAGTCTCTTCTTATATTTCGAGGATGAAATATTTTGTAAGGGGGATGGAATGTTAGGTACCCAAGATAAGTATTTAATATTATAATATTGTATAAATATTATAATATTATATTAGATGTAATTATCCCACATGCATTGATAAGTGGGAGTGGTGGGTAGTTGGGCATTATAAATATGGGCAAAGATGTAATTATCCCACATGTATGGATAAGTGGGAGTGGTAGGTAGTTGGGCATTATAAATATAGGCAAAGAATCATAGAGAGGATATGAAGAGAAGAATATTGTATTTATCTCAAGTTGAGATATTTTAAGGAGTGGCTTCCTTCCAATAAGGAGCATTGTATGGTGTTGTCCTACCTTAAGGGTTTGAAATATAAATTGGAAACATTTGAATAATTTACATATCTTATCTTGTATTGATTTATGTAGATTATTCATTATGAATATTTATTTAATATTTCTTCAATTTGTTAATGATTTATGTGGATGGGAAAATGAGGTTTATAACATCTACCTAAACTTACCCAATGCCTTTTTTAACTATAGAGAAGTCAGACACTTGATCAAGAATTACCCAAAAAAAAATAGCAATAAATAAATAAATGCAAGCCACCACATAAAAATAGCTAAAAAATCCCTGCTAATAGCCCTCATACAGAAGCCACTACTTAGAATCTAGCTGAAATATTCCTTGTTGATGGCCCTCAACACCCCCATATTCCAAAACACTTCTCTACTTCCTCAGGTCGTACCCCCTAAGAACCCCCTTGCCTCTTCCACATCTCAAACTAAATTCTTAGATATTCCAATTAATCCCCAAGCCTTGCTAAATTCAGTTATGAGCCTTGAGTTAGCTCTCATTCCTTCACCAACCCCCTTCAAATATAGCCCTATGACAAATGGGTAGAGAATGGTAGGTAAGTGATAGAGATCGTCAACCCCCCAAAAATCATTCCTTATAGCCAAAGGAAAAAAACCTTTGTCAAAGATGTTGCTAGATCCTTCTCTCAAGTTGCCCAAAATATAGTTCCAACTCAACATACCTAAAATACACAATTGTTGCCCTTTAATGAAAATAAATTATAGTCTCTAATTCATGAGGTTGAACAGCCTCCAAATCACCTCTCTTGAAGTTAAATGTTCTATCTTAAAATGTTAGGGGACTCTCCCTCCCTTATCATAAGTTTAAAGTTTCAAAGGTTGTAGTAGATAATCATATTTATGAACTTTCTTTAAGAATTGAAAGTCATTAGTTAGACTCTCTCCCCTTGTATGGAAGTTATTAGTTTCATTATGCATCCATTTTTACTACATCTTATACTAATGGTAAAGGAGGTGTTGCCCTCTCCATATCCAGGTCTCTTTGTTATGCTATTATAGACCATGGTGAAGATCCTGCTCATCATTGTGTTTGGGTTAGATTGGCTCTCAACTCTCAGGTTCTTGGATTTTGTTCTATCTATGCTCCTAATGACCTTCCTATCCTTATGGGAATGGTTAGTTGTTTATCTCTCTCCTATAGAATGGATCATAAGAGGGACTTTAATATGATTGAAAATCATTTTGATAAAAGTTGGGGTAGTAGCAAACCCCTTTCAACAGTTTTTTTATTACAATCATTTAGGTGTGCATGACCCTCTCTTTAGTGAATCCTCCTCCCATAAATAATTGGTTTATGTGGTCCAACTGTCATCAAGGTTTTTTCAAAAAAATTATTTGTCTGGATAGATTTCATTTCAATAATTAATTTTTGGACAAATTCTCCATTCACAAGCAAGTTCACATTCTTTCTTACACAACTCTATCTGATCATCTTCCTATCTTATCCTCTATCCAAAATTCCTTCATATCCCTTGATTCTATATCAATTCCATTCAAATTAAATGTTACCCACCTTGACATCCTTGTCTACTACCACCTTGTAGAGCATGTTTGGAACAAATTTCCTAGACCAACTGGTAATATTAGATTAGATCTTACCTCAATTGGATCTCTCAGACAAGAGAACTATTTTTTTCTTTAAGTACTTTAGGCATAAGAATATTTTGAAAAGGATTATTGAGTTGGAGGACCCTTCAGGTCATTCCCTTTTTGACTCCAATGAGATCATGAATCTTTTTGTAACCCACTTCTCTCAGCTTTTTACAATAGAGCCAAGGGATGACATCCAACTTCTCTTAATGGAATATGTGTAGGAACAAATTCCCTCCCTAGTAGACCCCATTATTCAGGATCAACTTGAATGTCCTCTTTTTGTGAACAATTTGCATAATGCTATTTTTTTATGAAGAATGACAAAGCTCCTAGTATGGACGATCTTCAAGTGGAGTTTTATTAAAAATTATGGCATATTCTTTTCTCATATCTTCATAATGTATACCTAGAAGCTCTCCATAATAGTTCCCTTAGATCTTATATCAATGAAGGGTTAGTAAAATTTATTTTTAAAGGAACAACACATAACTAAATCTCCAATTAGAGACCTAGTACACTCCTCAATATTTTTTACAAGATCATAGCTAAAGTTATAGCTTTAAAAATCAAAAGTGTTGCACAACCTATTATTTTCCTAGAACAATCTAGTTTTGTTAAGGGTTGTTAAATATTAGATAATCTTATGATGGCTTGGGAAACAACACAATGGGCTATCGACTCCAATTAATATGCCCTCTTGGTTAAGTTAGATTTTGACAAGCATATGATAGAATAAAATGAGGTTTTATTCTAAGTATGCTTTCTTGGCTAGGTTTCATTTCAAAATTTTATAATCAAATTGGTATGCTCTTTGGTGATGCTTCAACTTGTGTTCAAGTTAGTGGAATATCTATCCCCCACCTTCCCTCTCCAACAACCCTCTTACTCCTTTTTCATATGTTTTGGTTGTCGATGCTCTTGGTTATCTTCTTTATAAGGCTCAATCTGATGGCCTCATTCAAGGTATTAAGCTTCCTAGGGATAAATGTGCTCTTAACTCATATTTTGTTGATGATTTCCTTATTTTTCTTCAAAATACCTAGTAGGAGGTGGAAATAGTTAAAGAGATTGTACAACTATTTTGTGATGTCTCTAGATCTTGTATCAACCACTCTAAAATAGAAGTCTTTAGTACTTCTTCCAATCCTAATGGTTGTAACTCCTCGGTTAAGTGGAATATCATCCCTCATTGAACAATTATTTGTTACTAAGGAATCCCCTTTGGGATTAATATTTCTCCTAAATATATGTGGAACTAGGTTATGGAAAGACTTCAAAAGAAATTTAATGTATGGTTGACTCGGTTTCTCTCCTTAGCAAGAAGAATTCAAGTTGTGAATAAAGTTATGACAACCTCTCATGTTTACTACTCCTCTTGCTAGATGACCTCAAAGGATTCCTATAACAAATTTACTAGGTCATTAGTAAAGTTTTATGGACCAAATGGGATGCAGAAGTAGAAATGACAACTATCTCATGGAAACTTTGTACTCAACCAAAGGTTTTAGGACGTTTGAATATTATTGATCCTCTTACATAGAGCAAAATGTTATCTACAAAATGGGTTGTTAGAGCCATCACTGGAGATAAAAATTGAAAAAACTTGTTCTGGTACATAATCTCCCAAGCCACTTACAAAGGTAAATAGAAAGAAACCCCATTGGAAGATAAGGTCCTTAATGCACCATATTTTATGCTTAAAGGATCTATTCCTCTCACTCATAACTAGAAAGCCTAACAATGAGTTTCTCATTTATTGGATTGGAAGTATGACTCCTTGCGAGATGGTCTAAGAATCAGTCTAAATAGTATTTGGTGGAATAAACTTATCCTTCATAATGATAAACCTTTAGCTTTGTGCAGTGCTCTTCAAGGACTAGCATTCCCGAATAAAGGTATAAACAAAAATAAGAGATATTTGGGATTCAAGCAGTTGTTAAATGCCCACCTAGAACTAGATCCGTAATTATTGCTCTTTCTCTCTTCATTCAAAGAGTCTTATGACTTCATTGTGGCTTCCATTCCATGTGAGGCCCTTATAAAGTTGGGAACTTGCCTACAATATATGGACTGATTGGAGATGGCTTAGTGACCATAAAATATCTTCCATTAAATCCAATTATATCTACAAAAAAATTGTGTCCTTTACCATTGAACTCTAAGCTCAGTGTCAAGTGGCATGTCAAGTTTACTAATACCCAATGGCAGTCTCTTGTTGCTCAAATTTGAAAATTTATCGTTGAATCGAAAACTTTGCTTCTTGTATGGCAGGTTCTGCATAAAAAACTTCCAACTTTTGAAAGTTTGGTTCTAATTTTACATATTTCCCCTCAATGCAAATTTTTTAATGCTTCAAAAAAATTTATTTGCTTGTTTTGGTTATGTGTCATGGCTAAACAGTTTTGGGATGTCTTCAAAAAAAATTTATTCCCCTTCACTAGATATTGAAAGCGCTCTCTACTTGGTTTTTCCTAGTACGATCATTGCCTCAAACACTAGAATTTTTGTAGACTCATTCTTCTCAAGCATATTTGAAAGTTTTAATGCAAAAAGGTGTTTACTAGTTCTGCTCCTCCATGGTGCATAGTTTTAGCAAACCTAACCTTTGATATTTTGTTACATTTGGGTTACATTCAATCCCATGTTCATGGATCTTTTAGCACACTAGGAGATGTTACTGATAGGCTTCATCAAAATTTTCACATGATTTAGGATCTTCAAAAGGTCCAACAGAAAACAAAAAAGAAGGCAGTAAACAATAATGAATCAATTCAAGAACTCACTACTTCTATTTCTTCCTTGAAGACTTCAAAAGATATAATAGAGGACATACCCAAAACTTTACCACATTATAGGCTCTCCTATGGATGACTAATGATATCATGCATATTGCAGTAGGATAAAACTATAGTCTCTTTGTTGCTATTAACTTCTATTCTTATGTGTACTCAGTTATGGATGCTTTACTCCTTATCCACCTTATTTTATTTTTTTGCTAGTGGACGGTGCTAGCACCATATTATTGTAATATTCTTATTAATGAAATAATATAATCTTAGCATTTACACACAAAAGAGAAATAGAAAAAATTAACCCATAGAAAAAATTTTGTGTATGGTTAACCTTTAATAAGGACTACTTATCATCTTGACAAAATATATATTTTGTTTTAATTGGTTAAATAGAATTGAAATAGATCTTATTTGAACTATGAAAATTTGATAATTTTTTATATATAAATTTTAAATTTATTCTTTTCTTTTACAAATTAAAAAATTAATTGATTAAGTTAATATTATTTACATGTAGAATTTGATTTTGAATGTTACATTAATTTTTTAAAATTTTACTTGAAAATAGATTGATAAGCTTTTTATAAATTAAAATGAAATTTGTACTACAAATATATATTATAAATATTTTATATTTTATTATAAGATTTCAACTTTGGTATTCTTCTTTAAAAGATAAAATATACTCGGTACACTGGAGCAACCTCATGGTGGAGACTTTGGAACTTTGAATAGAGGTTTAAGGTACGAATCTTGTATGTGTGGGGGTTGTAGGGTCATACTTCAATAACCAGAGTATGGTTGGGGATAACCATATACTGGATAAACAATGTCTAGCTCATATGGCCTAAGGTTTGAGTAAACAATATCTGACTCATATGACCTATGACTTGGTGGACCTAGTGGACTTTAAAAATTACTTTATCCTTTTAACGATATTCCCTTATACAGTTTAATTCTTATTGTTACACTACTTTTTATAATTTAATTTTTATATTTTATATTGTTACTTCTAAATAGATTGATAAGTTTTAGAAAATTAACTTTGAATTTATATTATGAATTTAAGCAAATTATATATTTGGATTATCACACATGTTAGTATAATTATATTATTTATTTATTTATTTTAAATAAGTTATATATAACATGTCTTGAATAGTAAAAATTAGTCATAAAGAAAGATAAACTTGTTTTCGCGAAAGAATAGCACCAAAGAACATTAGACACAAGTCAAATGATGACAAAGGCACAAAGTAGACTAGAGGGAACGAATTTCAAAGTCGTAGATCTTCAGTTTTGTTGGAAGAGCATCTATTCAAAGTGCATCAATGCTTCAAAACCTTACCACATATGCATCAAACATTGTTTCCTAAAAATTTCCAAAGCAAAGGAACATTGAGAAAAGAAGAGGCAAGAGTGAGTGTGAGTTGAGAGGGAATTCAAACCGAAAGTGAATGCGAGATGAGAGCAAATGTGAGCAAATGTGAGCTAGGAGCAATGCCCACTAGCTAGTATGGAAGGAAAGTCATATTTGAAAGCCCTAATGGGAAGTCAGGATGCCCTAGCTAGAAATTAGGATATTCTAACTAGAAGTATGAAGGCCCAAGTTGGAGATAAGAGGAAGATCAAATACACAATTTTGATCTAGATAACACAAATATTACACCGAAAGTGACTATGAAAGATGAGATGATTGAGCATGATATAATAACTCTTAAAAGTAGAGGGTTAATATGTAAGTTCCATAGATCTTGGTCAAAGCTTTTGAAGATTACATTGGATCAAGTGAAAGTGGGAATTGAATTCAAATTACTATATGAATTTTCTTCCTAAAAAATTATTCTTTGTCATCTTTTATAGTTCAAAAATCAAACCAGGGATAAAAATAATGGGTGGTGGTCTATGGTTTAGGGGAAGAGATGCCCTTTATTTAAGATCGTGGAATGAAAAAGTTGTAGACAAGGGTGAGTATATTCCTGATACGAGAGGTGAAATGATCGAACAAACAAGACAAGGAATCAACATGGGGCCTCGAGGGTACAAGGTAACTCAGACGTCAGAGGGGTCAGATGTCAGACTAGTCTATTTGTCAGTTGGCTGGGACCAAACGTCTGGGTACTAGACATTTGGGGCTGGGATGCCAGGAGGCTAGACGTCAGAGGGTGAGACGTCTGGAAGAAAGACATCAGGTGGCTAGACATCTTGGGCCTAGACGTCTAGAAACTGGATGTCTGGGAGCTAGACGTTTGGGACTTAGAAGTCTAGGGGTTGGACGTCTAGGGTGCAGACGTCTAGGCGTTAGACGACTGTTGTCATGGCTCTTGCTTCCAAGTACCTACAAACAACCTGCCAGGAAGAGTCTTCAACCTGCATAACAATAACAACACAACCTGTAATAACACTCAAGCACGATCTGCAATACACAACATAACACCAATATGATCAAGCACTGTATTATTATCTCTAGAAGGTTATCGATACAATGCAAAAGTAAGGGGGGTATTTAAAGGCTGCAGGAGCGGTTCCCCAACTACCTGCGCCAACCACCCAACTAACTAGTTAGACGTCTAACTAAAAGTTTAGACGTATAACTAGCCAGACATCTACACTAACTAGATGTCTGGATTAACTAGCCTTAACCCAAATGGTGACCATTTTGTCTTTTTGTGCATTTAATCCTTTTCTCTTCTGATTAGCTGATTAAACTAAGCAAACACTATGCCTTATACAAAATGGCATTACAAAATAGCATAAATCCACATTTTCTATATACATTCAAAATTGCTTGGGATATTTTCACAGTCAGTTCCTCATTTTTGCTGTCTGGAACTGATGTCTACATTTATCCTCCCCTTCGAAGAAGTCGATGTCCTCAGCAACTTTTTTCGCTCGGTCTGTGGGGTCTCTGTCTCTACTTCAGGTGGAATTGGGTTCTTAATGTTGACAGGCTCTATAATAGCTTCATACTCCTTCATCTGCATCTTCAACAACTCCCTCTCCTCCTTGAGTTGGTTGGTATAGTTATAAAACTTAGCACATTCTACCCCAAGGTTGTTAGCATGATCTTCTGTTTGTTTGAGAGCATCCAACAACTCAGTCTCCCTCTTCCTGAAGATCTCCTTCATCTGATGTTCAGACATTGAGCCAGAAGACAAAGGTGCTCTATGTGCTAACTACTGTTGTAGAGTTGCCTCCCTTTGGCGTGCTTGTTGCAGTTCCTCCTTCAAGTTTTCCTGCTCCTTTTGCCAAACTTCTTCTTTCTTCTACCATGTAAGCTCAGACTAATTTTTCTGTGTTGCTAAGTCCATTGTCTGCTTAAGCAGTAACTCCGTTTTCTATTGAGACAAAAAACATTAAGAAGAGGCTTTTTAGATTTCATATTAGTTTATTAATAAGGATGTTTTGAATAATATTGGAAATAGCCTAGGGGAATTCATCAAGGAAGGACTAACTATTAAGGAGCAAAAGCATGCTATATATACCCGAATATGCGTTGCTATGAATATTTCAAAATATTTGCCACACTTCATTAAGATTAAATATGAATCAAGAGAATTAGATTAACAAGTGGATTAATAAAATATCATATTTTGATGTCATAATTATTTTAAAAATGACACATTGTAAGAGTTTGCAAAGTAAAAACTATGAAAAAAGAGAAAATTTTGGTTGTGAGATAAATTTCAATATAAGGCAAGGAAATTATACAATAATAGAAGATATATTAGATTAAGGATATTCCACTCCAAAATAAAAGGCAAAGAAAGCCCATCTACAACATCGCATGGCAGAGGTCACAATAGCTCACTTGGATCAACTATTAGAAGAAACAAAGAAGGATATAAGGGATGATAAAGAAGAACGTGTAAGTTCAAGTTAAAAAATGAATTAAATGTGCAAAGGGAGATATGGAGGAAAATCCTAAAACAAAAACAACAAAAGAGGTCAAGTTTATTCAAGGTAAATCACCTTCATTTTCTTCAAGTAGTATAGAATCCTCTCCTAGTAATAAAAGTGAAAGTGGTGTAGAGGTTATCCCTTGCACTTTAGGGTTTCAAGAGAAACATAATATAGAAATAAAAATGGAGAAAATTCGTAACAATTTAGGGTTTTTAGGGCAGAATAAAAAGGTAATTGCTATGGAAGAATGTCCTTGCACTTTAGGGTTTCCAGGGCAACATAAAGAAGAACGTGCTTTTGAGGTTATTTCTTGCACTTTTGATCCTTCAGAGTAAGACGAACATAAAGATGATAAGTCTTACTATGAGTAGTGTGAGAAGATTGATGAAGATAAAAGTATTGGTGGGAATAAAAAAAAGAGGAAGATCCAAGAAACAAAAACAAAGAGAAAAAAACCCAAAAGAATATTGATATGGAAAAATAGAAGCATATATTGCAAGTGTTAACAAGAAGTGAGGCTAAACCCACAAAAAATAACAAAAAATAACAATGAAAATAATATCTTTGGAATATTAGGGGTATGAATAAAAACCCTAAAAATAAGTATTAAGAAATTGCTAGGTTGTTATAGACAAGATATTTATAAATATGAAAGCTATGTAGTATTTTAGCCATTGGTGGTGTTGAATTTAATCTTGACAAAATTTAAATAAGAAATGATGCAATGGAGTTGACTGTAGCAACTTAGCAATTTGAGGAAGATGGCAAATATCTTTGATAGAAATGCAAATGAATAATATCTTTGATAGAAAGACAAGTTGGATATGGTTTAATTAACTTGATAGAAATGTAACGAGAGCAATGTAATGTTTTATTTTTATAATGAGAGTGGTCCAATAAAAGCCACACATAGCTTACTCAAAAAAATAAAAAGTTATATATGACTTTTATTAAGAGCTAATTCCATCAAAATATCAAAATATTATATTTTTGTGAGGTTAATTAAACCATTCTCAACATGTCCTTTTATCAAAGATATTCTTCATTTCATTTTTATCAAATATATTTCTTCATCTTCCTCAAACTCCTAATGTAAAGTGGAGTAGAATTTCCCTTTAGAGTTTCAAAGTCTTCATTGTCAATGTCAAGCCCACTCATGTTTAACACTGTGTTAGAGGATGAGGATTTATAATTCTAATATTATTTAATTAAATTTAAATTAAAATGAATTATATTTAATTAGTTATAGTGGTATTATAACAATTTTGACAATTATACATATATTACTTGAAAATAATTGAAGCAAACCTTCTTCTTGAAAGATGAGGAATTTTAACCTATTGAGTTCATCCCATTTGTTAGAATTATTTGATTAGTAATATTAAGAATAACATGGTTAGGATGCAATCAAATGGCAGTAGCTCAACACGTTAGATTCCTCAACTTCCAAGGAGAGGACCTAGGTTTAAATCTTGTCAATTGATATATCCATAATAGCCAAGTTGTTGCAATATCACTATATGGTTAGGATGCAACATAAGTAGAACCTATTTCATTTATATTAAAAAATATGGTTAGAGGGCAATTTAATCAATATCCATGTTAATAAAAAATTTTGAGGGTACATGAGATCGAGACGAGTTCCACAGTATCAAAGTTATATTATAATAGCTTGACAAGATTTGAACTTAATTCTCTTTGAAAGTGGAAGAATGAATTGATTGAATTAAAATAATTTATATTATTAACATGTATTTTTTTTTTTAAGCGAAAAACCCTTTGCGGGGCCGCCTTGGTCTGAGAGACCATGAACAGGGGGTTCTATACCGTCAAAGTCACCCGGGAGTCGCACCCGACCTTGCCCGCACCAACATTATCAATTGGATTTCAGCTTTTTTGGTAGGATGGAGATTTGAACTTGAGACCTCCCTTGGAGGATTGCCCTCTCCTCTCCAACTCACCTACAACACCTGGTACATGTTGTATTTAGAATACCATACATGTTGTATAATTTATTTATTTTAAATAAGGTATATGTGGCTTTTATTAAGGGCTACTTCCATCAAAATACTGAAATATTATATTTTCTTTGAAGGTAATTAAACTATACTCAATTCAAAAAAAGATATTTTTTATTTCATTCTCTATTAAATATAGTTTTTGATTTACAGGTGTTAATGTAAAGTAAACTTTATATTTAGATTTTCAAAGTCTTCACCATCAAGTCCATTTAGGTTGAACATTGTGTTGGAGGATAAGGATTTATAAAATAAATTATTGTTGACTGGTTATAGTGGTATTATAACAACTTTCACAATTATACAACTTGAGAAGATTTGAAGAGGAATGTCTTAAAAGTTGAGGAATTTAACTTCTCGATATCATTCCATTTGATAACATTATTTTAAAGTAAATATTAAAATGGTACAGAGGTGGTTCAACAACGACAACATAGTGGTTAGGGCTTTAACCTCTCTTTGGGGAGGTTCAAAGTTCAAACCACGACGTATCCAAAAGAGGATAGGTTGGATGGTAGCAATTCAATCTTTGTCGCTTGGAGGTTGGGGTCTCGTTGACTTCGTCTAACCCAATCTTTGTCGCTTGGAGGGTTGGGGTCTCGTTGACTTCGTCTAACCCAACGACCTAAGATTTATAGTAATAGCATCCAATGGTGTTACCGATTCCTCTGTGTATTAAAAAAATGATACAAAGGAAAACAAATGGCATTAGCACACGAGGTGAGATTTTTCAACTTTCAAGAAAGGAACCTAGGTTTAAATATTTCTCAACTTTTAAGGAGGAGACCTAGGTTTGAATCTTGTCATATGATAAAAAAGAATGATACAAAGACAATCAAATGGCATTAGCTCAGGAGGTGAGGTTTTTCAAATTTCAAGAACCTAGGTTTAAATATTTCTCAACTTTCAAGGAGGAGACCTAGGTTTGAATCTTGCCATATGATACATGTATAATAATGAAATTATTATAAGATCACTATGATTTTGTTTTATTTTCATTGATTAAAGGATAGTTGAATTGGTTTGCATGTAAATGAAGTCTTTATTTTATTTTATATGGTATTAAAGTGAAATCCAACCATATTATACCATGACTACATAATAGTATTACAATAACTTAGCTATTATGGCCTCTGAGGACTAGGTGGATTGGTAAGTGCTTGTTTGACCAGGCATTTACCAAGAAGACACACAAGTTCAAACATCGGGGGCAACTTGTTTGCAAAGGTAGTAGTCTGATCCGAATCTTTTGAGTGCGCATTAGATCGATGATGACGGTATGAATCCCGAGTAATCGGTGGTCTCCTTCACACCGAGTCAACAATAACGCAACGAAATAGGTTTGGTGAAAGTAGCCTCTATGGTTTGAACTCTTATAAATAGTGTGGTTGTGACCAATTCTCCTATGTAACGAAAAAAAACTTAGCTATTATAGATATAAAACTTGCAAAATTTGAACTTAGATCTCAAAATCAAAGTATATAGTTAGTTGTGACCAACTCTCTTATGTAACAAAAAAAAACTTAGTTATTATGGATATACAACTTGCAAGATTTGAACTTAGGTCTCAAAGTCAAAGTATATAGTCAGTTGAATTAAAACTATTTAATAATGGATTTTTTTTTTTGAATTGGTTAGTACGAGAAAACCCTTACGACCAATGCACAGAACTAACCAATCTCCTTCCAACCATGACCCCTCGTAAAGCCAAGAGCTATGCTTATTAATAGGGAATTTAACACACAATCACCACACACCCACCCCCTCACACACATTTAATAATGGACTATTATTCAAGAGAACATGGTTTATAATGAAAATGACACCCATAGTTGTGGTTTTTATAAAATGAGTTTTTATCTAAGAGAACAAGGTTTATAATAGGAGGAGACCTAGGTTTGAATCTTGCCATATATGTATAATAACCAAAATTGTAATAGTATCACTATGATCTTGTTTTATTTTCATTTATTAAAGGATAGTTGAATTGGTATACATGCCAATGAAGTCTTTTTATTTTATTTTATATGATATTGAAGTGAAATCCAACCCTATTATACCATGACTACATAATAGTATTGCTATAACTTAACTATTATGGATATACAACTTGCAAGATTATAACATAGGTCTCAATGTCAAAGTATAAACTCTTTTGAATTAAAACCATTTAATAATGGAGTCTTATTCAAGAGAACATGGTCTATAATGAAAATGACACCCATAGTTGTTTTTATAAAATGAGCTCTTATATAAGAGAATGAGGTTTATAATAGAGAGGATAACCATAGTTATGGTTTTTACTATTTTGTTTATATATATATATATATATATATATACATATATATATATATATATATATATATGGGAGTTGGTTACAACTACATTATTTTTAGTAACTGATAAGTGTAGGGTTCAAACCACAAGGGTTGCTTCCAACTACCTTATACCACTTTGTTATTATTGATGCGGTGTGGAGGACTATTAGTCGCTCAAGCTATCTCATTATTATTGATCCGGCATGGGGGACCATCGGTCGCTCAAGCTATCTCATTATACTATCAATTGTTTAGGATTTGTACTATTGATCGTTCGAGATTCGTATTATTGGTGTCGATCTAGTGCGCACTCAGAATATTCACGAGATTCGTACTATCGGTCGATCTAGTGCGCACTTAGAGGATTCACGATCGATCGAGGATTCATGAGATTCGTACTATCAATCGATCTAGTGCACACTCAAAGGATTCACAGGATTCGTACTATCGGTCGCTTGGGATTCTTATTGTTGGTGTCGATCTAACGATTCGTACTATTGGTGTCGATCTAACGATTCGTACTAAGAGGATTTACGAGATTTGTACTATCGATCAATCTAATGCGCACTCAAAAGATTCAGATCAAACTACTACCTTTGCAACAAACATGCCCCTGAAGTTTTAACAAAACCTAGGTCTCTTCTTGGTAAGTGCCTGGCCAAAAAAACAATTACCAATCTACCTAACCCTTTGAAGCATGGTTTTTTATTTTTTAGTTGATTATATAAGATTATAAAAAACCTACTTTATATTATATAATAATATTATAATAATTAAATAATTATTTATATCTTTAATATATAGTAAAATAAATTTATACACATAAAATTGTAATAATATTTTATATTTTACATTCTCAATTAAATATATATATATATATAAAGTCCAAGAGGGACAACGATGATTCGTGATTTGGTTTTTTTTTGAGAAGTCCAAGGTTCAAACAGGGGCAGACATGGTAAATTTTCAATTAATAAACATAGCTGTCCGCTGTACAAGGGATCATTGAAAGGAGACTTCTCAACCCTATAAGTTAGTTGTAGGGTTTCTCACACTAACCAAATAAATATAAATAAATAAAAAATAAAAAATAAAAAATAAATATAAAAAAAAATGAAAAATCAACTAAACGTTTAAAAAACTAATAAATTCACTCCAGTGCTTTATAATTAAGTAACAATAATAAAACTTACAAATTGCAAAAATAATTTATATAATTTAAAAATTTAAATTATATTAAATCACCCAACAGATTCGTCTCTAATATATAGGATAATATTCTCTCTTTTATGGCAGAGTAGAAGAGAGAGAATATTATCTCTTTTATGACAGAGTAGAAGACGAGACATTAAAGACATTAAAGTGGAACGAATTCCAGGAGTGTACAACTTATTCTTTTTTATATTTAAAATTCGATTTTTAAAATATTAATTTAAAAAATAAAATTTAAAATATAAAAATAAAATAATATACAAAATTTATGTTTTAATATATTTTATTTCTTTACCGCAAAATACAAATTAAAAAAAAAAACTATAAATATTTAAAATTTTCCCTTTTTATCAAATTTAGACTTCGGTACGTTCCACCTTCAACTTTTATTTTAAATATTTAAAATTTTCCCTTCCTATCAGATTCCGACATTGGTACGTTCCACCATGCGTGCACTTTTTGCTTCATTGAGTCGTTTGAAATTCCAGAGTTTCGGAAGACAAACCCATAAAAGCTGTATCAGTATGTCCTCAAGAAGCTGAATTTTCCTGTAATTCGCCTTCACTTGAAATTCGTTCAAGCAATGGCTGGAGGTGTGCCTCTGCTGGCCGCCTGTGGAGGAGATACTTTTAAAATATTCGATATCTCTGTCGATGAAGCAAATCCTTGCGTTTCCCAGTATTCGCCTACGCCTGGAAAGCCAGTAAATTGCGTCAAATGGAACCACACAAGTATGTTTCTGCTAAATTTACCACTATTTTAGCGGTATATGAATATGCCATTTCTCGGAATTATGGCTGCTGATCATATCGTATTACTGCTTTTGATCTTCTGCACTGTCTGCTTCAAAAATTTGGCATTCCAGGTTTTGAACTTAAAAAACAATTCAGGGAATTTCATCTTAATCATGTGAATTAGGGTGGTTTTGAGTCAGTTTTAGTTTGAATTATGTGCATCAGGTTTAAATTTGAGCACTAAGATTATGTGCATCAGGTTTAAATTGGCCTCTAACATTATGCATGACTTTTGTGATGGAATCACTTCCTGAGGTATTCGCTTTGGCTAGAATCAAGAGCTTTAGGTTCAATCCTCAGTTTTGGCAATATTAGAACATAGTAGCCTATGGGATTAGAATAAAGAAGAGAAAACCTGAAACATGCAACTCAATAGATAACATGGCGTACAGGTGTCAAAGACACCAAATTGTTGATAACATAATGAAAGGTCAAACAAATAGCAAAGGAAAGGTACATGAGAAGATGATGCAATGGAATGAGTACATCAAGTGATTATACAATCAAAATTAACACAGAAATCTTAAGGGCACCACTAATTGACGTGTTATTGGTCAGTTATAAGATGCAAAATATTAACACAATTGTTATCTTGGAGTAGACTGGGATCGATAGCACTGATCCATACAACACTACATATAAGTTGCCCAAATTTGTTTTTTCTTAGTTGATGACTGCATTAAAGTCACTAGCAAGAATTGTAGGGATGTTATATGAGAGTGACAGAAATGACCTATACACTCCCATTGCTTGATGTTCTCCTTAATATTTGTAGGAGCACAAAAGTGGTTATCATTATCATCCACCTCTAGCCCAACATTCTTCTAATGGGTGACCTATTATCTGTCCTCTCAAGACAGGAGGAGCAAATACTTATGAGGATTTCAAAAGGTGCACAGGCTTCTAGGTTAGCCTGTAACCTTGTCAATTGTCATCTCACATTTTTAAAGATTTTCAAAAAGATAAGTTGCATCTTCTCGAAATTTATCTCTAGGCAATACCATTTCCTTGTTACTATTTCTGAACATTTTCTTGGCAGCATTCTGTTGAGGTTTACAACTCAAACCTCTCAAATTCCATGATAATAAATTCATTCTTGAGAGAGGTTACAATGTAAAATGGTCCCCTGTAAATGTTACTTTTCTTTGTTTTGTTATTCTTCCCAATTAAGGTCGTGTGTTCAGTTTGGGTTCTTTGTAGAAGATTGTTTAATGCCTAGGGGACGCTGTCTCTTTCACCTTTGAAAGGGTTTTTGATACACAACATTGACTTTGAGAATGCTATTTTTCATATTTGCAAAAGACTATTTTATCAGTTAGACATGTGTACTTTATTGTTGGCACCCATGGCATCTTCTCTATTCTGGGCATATAGTTTTTGAGATGTTCTATGGAATTGTTGGATGTCTTCTTGTTCTGGGCATATGCTTTTTGAGATTTATTTTTTCCTCCTTTGCAAACATTCACATATCATCGTCATGGAATGTGTATTGTGTAGGTACATACTTTTTGGTCTGTGTCTTGCTGGTTTGTCCTCTAAATCACTTCCTTGATAAGTACAAAGGCTTAAATGTTTATATGATAAGCTCTTAAATTTTAGGTACATTAGAGTGAAGTATAATATCTTCATATTGATTTCTGATCCTTTTCCCACTCTATTCATCCATATGGTTGGAAGTTGTAAAATTATAACATGAAACCTAGGAAAATGTTTAGTTCTCTATGATTATTAGTTAAAATAATTTCTTCTAAATTTCTAAGTAATGACCTATACTTCTTCACTAGTGGTTGGCATGGTATATAGCAAGTCGTATTTTTTTGCCTCAAATATATTGCAGTTTTAACAAGCAATGGTTATATGATTCATGTGCATTTATGAGAGATTACTTGGTTGTGACAGATATAATGTAAGAATTTCCAAAGTGTAGTCTGTAGACAAATTTTAACATAGGCTTTCATAAAGATTGGGACTTCACAAATGATGACGAGCCACATATTCAACATTGTCAAATTTATTGATTTCTTTTGCTGTTAAAGTCATTTTTCAGAATTGTTGATCTATACATATGTACATACATATATATGTGTGCTCTGTTTTTATGTTTATTATAATTCGATTCGAGAAATGGAGACTCATGAAATAGAAAAACAAAGAATGCTAAAAAGAGTGTTTACTTCTTGTCCAAAATTCTATCTCAACCCTCTTGATGATGGTGTAGTAATGGTTGCTAAATTTATGCAGTCAAATGAGCATTTGGTGATATGAGAAAACTAGCTACCTAATAAGGGGTCGTATTGATACAAAGTGTTCTTCAGAATTTGCGAGAAATGAATTAGCAAACCAAGGAATGATATGTGTATGCTATGACATGAAATCTCTAGTGTGGATGGTAAAAATTTGAAAAGTAAGATGTTTGTATACCAAATGTCTAAATAAATACAGAAACAATGTTGAGAAACACAGATGATATGCTATGTCTAGTTTGACAATTGGTAGTTTGAAGAAATATTACTAGTGCCCTTACTGGCTAAGTAAACAGGGCTGAACCTCATATTTAACTGGTGCTTGCACAAGCTTTGCAAGGAATTGAGAATGTGTTAAGCATCTAACTCTATGGATTGAGTGTTCAATACATTTTACAATGAGTTTATGATTAATTTTATTAAGAGCTCGTTTCCATGCTTAAACAAATTTTAACTCAATATGTTAGAAAAATGGAATTCAAGCTGGAGATTTTTCGATTCCTCACTCCTGACCTCCAAATAGAATAATATATTTGCAATCTGATGCAGATCTGGTGGTTGCAAGTGCTGGAGATGATAAGAAAATATCGCTTTGGAGAACAAATGGGCAAAGCTTGGGAGTATTGCCACATTCTGGCAATGATGTTTGGGATAACATAGAAGTGAGATATTGGAACTTTTGAAGCAATGAGTACATCTTTCTTTATAAGTATTTTGTCGAAAATTATAGTGTGGAGTTGAAACAAAGTAAATAAAAATGCCTTGTACATAAAAGGGTAGCCCACCTAGTCTTTCTAACTTTATTTAGTCAGTATTCTGACATTTCTAGTTCTATTAGTGCAAAGATGTACCCATCTTGTTTAATATTCATTTCTATTCTGTACATCTGGACAGAATTTCTTGTTTACTGTTTTAGTTGCTTGTATACATGTGTGATTTTAATTTTAATGAGCTTATATTAGATAAGGGAAACCTCGTGTTATCTTCAATTAATATTAGCAAAAGCTTTAACTAAAAAACCTCATTAATATAACAAGTTTAAATCATACTTTGGTTGAATGACCTCTCTAAAAAAATCCTCTCACGTCTTATACATTTAGTTTGGTAGGACATTCATCTTCAAAATATATCTAGAGATTGCTTTCTTTTTGTACATAATAGCACTAAGATTCAAATTCAACACTTAGTAAAATTTCATTTGAACATTGTTTTGTCAAATTTTGATTTCTTTCTTTCAGTATTGCACTCAATGTTTACTATCACTGTTGGCTTTTTAGCCAGGTTATCACAGGTCCCAATGTTTAGGATCAAATATAAGATTAATATTTGAGCATTCAATATAAGTGGCCAATATTAAAGAACATAACATTCATATAAAATAACAATAATATGAAGTAAAATGGCCAATATCATTCATGAAATAACATGAAGAAAACTTACAATAGAATTTCTCAAACTGTATACAAGCTTCAATATTATCAATGCTTGAATGCTTCATTTTTAATACAATACATGGAGCTTTGTCTCCATAATATAACCTTAGAAAGGTGACTCTTGGACTCTTTGTCTATTGCTCTCCTCACATATCCGGGAGATGCATCTTTTCCTATTCCATGCATAAGACAAACCTCTCATGCCTTTTGGCTTCTCATCTTGCCACTTGTATACTTGACTCTTGGCTCTCTATTTGCACACTATGACACTTTGCACACTCCTACATCTATACACATGCACACTCTATTACATGACACTTGCACACTTTCTCACTCTTCACACTTTTTGGTGCTTCCCTCAGCTTCCCGGTCAGGGTTGTGACTCTTCTTCGGTGCTTCGAATTCTGTATGCTTCATTGGTTCATCTCGACTCGTAGCACTTTGACCTTCATATGCAAATTGCCCCCACAAATGACATCACCAACATTGTACAATGGGTCTGCCCTTAGTATCATACTCAATTTTGTGTCTTGTAGTTCTCTGGTGGTTGTCACAGACCGCATTACCACATTACCGATGGCATTTTCTCTTGGTGCTTCTTCACCAAAGAACTCACCAACAAACAATCTGCGACCACTTACTAGTGCACCTATGCTTTGAGACCTCCTTTGTGAATACACAAGCATTGGCTTTGGTCTCTGCACACTTCCGTGTGGTTGTCGTTGTGCTTGAATCTCGTCCTCCGCACCTCTTGGCAATCTCTCCCGCTCTTATGTCAGCGTTACTAGTTGTTCAACCTTGTCTTTCTGTGCACTCTTCACGTTGGCACCTTGACTTGCACAAATGTCACCCTTTGTCTTCCCTTCGTTTGTTTGTTGCACCTCACCTCACACCTCTTCCTTCGTTGTCAACAATAATGTATTCCACCTTCCGTTTTTGTCACTAGAACTATCCTCGTGAGGATTTCAAACACTTACCACCTCTGGTTGTTCAAGTATTGTTGTTCTTGACTGCACTTCTCTGTTGGCAATGTTTTGCTCAACACGACGCTGTTGGGCAATTATCTGACTTGTTCTCACAGGTTGATCCTGACTTATTATGCTATTACGTCTCCCACATCCTCAAGGCAAGTAATTTGTCATCCACCTCTCCAAAATTCATGCGTGTTGGTTTGACTTCAAATGGCAATGATGCCAAATGTAGCATGACAGTGGGTATTCTGACAGTTGGAGGAACAATTGGAATGACAAATTTTAGGAGCCAACTGAGACTGTAGTCATTGTTGGTCCAAACATACTTAGTATTTCCACTTGTACAGTAATTCCTCTTTACTTATACGACAAGATATCAACTTGCACTTGTATGGAAAAGTCTCAATATCACTTGTACAAGTTGCTCACTCATTGGTCTGACATAGTCACAATCCACTTGAACGGAAACTCCAAACAATTACAGCAACACCTTTGTCAAACTTCCTTGTACAACACTTCGTGATGACCTTCGTACAACACTCCGATGGCACAACTTGTACGACGACTCCTATAGTTTCTGGATTGCAACTTTGTTTGCAACCCTACACACAGAACTTAGCAATACAACCTAAAAACTAATGCAAGAATAACATCACACAAATATACACATGCAAAAATTGGAATTGGAATGCCATTGCATTATAACTGCCTACACGACAATGGCATTGCAGAATGTCTGCACTTGCAGGACACAAATCACACACAAATGCTCTCCCACTATGGTCTTTGGGAATCCTCGTATGCTCTCCACTACCCTGGGATTGCTCAACTTCTCCAATTTACAATGTATGTTCAAAATGAATGGGGGGTCCTTTTGTGCTTGTGGGTTGGCAGTTAGAAGCAATTGCCTCCCGGACATCTCACCACTTAACTATCCTTATTCATATTATACGAACATTACATTAGCCGTACACATTACAAATTCAATTAATCAAACTATGACATCATCATGTCTAACTTCAACTAACAAAATGACATTTTCCTTTTATTTCATTTACATATACATTTGAATTTACATTTCATTTACATCATATTTTGTGGACATTTGCACTTGTTTGCCTATGTACATTAATTATTTCAGTTACTTTGGCAGCTAGTTAGAACGAGCTCCGACAGCTCTTAGAGCGCCCCACTCGGTAGATTGCCTTGTTTTTGGAACGCCCCTCTCCTAGAGTGCCCCACTCGGTAGAGTGTCTCGCTTTCAAAGGGCCGCACTCCCAAAGCACCCCATTTTTGGAGTGCCTCACTTTTGGGGCGTTCCAACATTGGAAATCAATGAACGAATTGTGAATGGAATTGATTCAACTTTGTTCTTGACTTCTTGTTTCATGAATGTGTGAAATTAGTGGCTTTGCCCTCCTCTCCACTATTAGTCGTTTCTTTTATTATTGCTATAGATTATTCGAGGATCTCACACATTGAAGTTATTTGGTCTACTGAATTGTTGATCAAACCCGAACCTCGCTACGACTTTGGCTATATTTCTGTTTTCTTTTCTCTTGCACCCTTTTCTTGCAAAAAAATGTAGATCAAATTTGTTTTTTGCACTTTTAGATTAGTTTTATTTTCTTGTTTTTAAGCTCACTCATTCTTTGCATGTTTTAGATTAGCTTTCTTTCTTTATTTTTGAGCTTAGATAGAAGGTAGAAAGGAGTTAACCCAAGATTTGGAGGTTGGGGAGAGTAGAAACCTCCCCATCCATTTGTTGAACTGCGGTCATGGGTGCAAATCGTACTTTCCAATTTCCGTGTTCAACACTCCCCTCCCCCGCTTAATGAATGGTTGAATGGGCCAATGAATCCTATCTTGTCAAAGGTACATGAGCTAGATCAACCTCTTTACAAACATGAAATCGTCATTCCACATTCTAGATCAAGATGTCGATATTTGTGTGAGAAGATCTTCAACATGCAATATGATGATCACAATATGTCATCCAATCTCAAGATAAAGTAGTTGAATCATGAAGCAATAGGTAAGTCTTTGAATAATCAACCCCAATGGCTAGAAAGGGACCCATAGGAACAAGGCATACCTTGTATTGACCATCCAAAACCTACTCTTGTAGCCAAAATATTACCAACCACCATGCCAATGGGTTGTTGGAGTTAGAGAGTACACCATGTCTTAGACATGGGAAAGAGGCACATTGTGAGAGAAGTGTGCAAAAAGATAAACATAGGGAATTGAACTCTTAATCTCTCAAATATAGTTCAGCTGGTCAAATGCTACACTAAGGAGCTTAGTTGGAGTTGGATGTTTACTACTCCTTATCCTCCAATATCAAGATAAAGCAATTGAATCATGAAGCAACAAGTAAGTCTTTGAATAATCAACCCCAATGGCTAGAAAGGGACCCGTAGGAATAAGGTATACCTTGTAGACAATAACACTAAGAAAAAGTAAAAGTGTTTGTTAAAAGGTCTACACATTTTGCAAGAAAATGAAATATAAAGGAAATTTAGATGAAATGCAAATACAACCGTCATTGTAAAAGATTAACAATTGTGTTAATTATTAATTTGATTAAGGCTGTTTAAGATAGGAAATTCTGGTTGTTTTTGTCACGTCACCTTGAAGTAGTTTTGGTAACTACCAGGGCTAGGGTATAAATAGACCCCTTACAATTCAATCTGGACATTCCATCAATAGGCAAGTCTAGGTACAAGGGAGAGATGCCAGACTATCACAGCGTAAGGCTAGGCGTAGCATTGTTGCAGTCACATATTGTAATTGTTTGACATGCTATTGACAATGCAAGATCCTTCACTTGTTGCCAAATTGTGTCTCTACATGATGTTGGTGTTATGTTAGATTCATATTTCCATGTTGTAAGGGTTGTAGGTAGAACCGCTTAGACAGAGATCGGATTCAAGGAACCTTTAGACGAGCGAGCAGAAGTTGCAGACATCTAGCAACCGATGCCATCATAGAGGAGTTAATGCCAACCTTGGTTGCCGACATACAAGACCAACGCTGTCAACCCAACTGCCGACATCAGCACGAACTGCCATGCCGTCATGTCAGATTCCGTCATGCTGAATGTCGTCATGCCGTCATGCTGAGTGTTGTCATGTTCGATGCTGTCATGTTGTCATGCTAAGTGTTGTCATGTCGTCGTGTTGAATGTCGTCCAGTCGGATGCCGTCATGAAGATGTATGAAGATTGATCGTCATGCTGGTCGTCGTCAGATCACTCTCATATAAGTTGTGCTACCATCATTGGAGTCATGTCGTTATAGATGTAGTCTTCTATGAAGCATGGCCATTTCACCTTCCAGTAACTGTCATTCCCTCATCTCAGGGAATTCTCATCGTTGTCTACATACCTTGTACTCTTGTGGCCAAAATATTACCAACCACCACACCAATGGGTTGTTGGAATTAAAGAGAACACCATGTCCTAGACATTGGAAAGAGGCACACTATCAGAGAAGAAGTTTGCAAAAATATTAACATAGGGAATTGAACTCTTAATCTCTCAAATATAGTTCAGCTGACCAACTGCTACACCAAAGAGCTCAGTTGGAGTTAGATGTTTGGTGCTCCTTGAAGACATTAAACCTTGAGTGTTGTGATAAAAGAAATGAGAGGAAATGAGTTTTGAACCTATGACCTTCTTGCTGAAGAAGGATTTTAAAAGACTTGCACTATATGAGGTAGCAAGGGACAATGTTGGGTATGTTATGCATGATCGGTTTGAAAATCATGTGAGTGACACAACTAGAAAAAGTAAATACTGGCCAAAATCAACCTTGCTGCTTGTGCGCATTTGAACTGTACATGTGCTGGATGCGAGCTGTAGCATAGTGGTTAGTTTCCCAACAATGGAGATAGAACGACTAGGTTAAGAGGCCAACAAGTCTATAGTCAACACGCTTGAACAATATCAAACTTGATCATTTGTACGACAATCTATGAGACGACAGGTTGAAACTTAGGACAACAATGTGCTTGTACGACAAGCACTCGGTCTATAGTCATGACTTCACGTGACGACACCAAATTAGTCATGTGGCGGCAAGTCTTCTAGACGGCGAGTGCACTTCCACATGACGACATCATCTTAGTCTTCTAGAAGGCAATTGGTACGACCGTTACCACCAACAATTGTTGTTTGTTCTTGAAACTCTTGATTGTGTCTTGCAACTCCCAATTGCAACCTTCAACTTGCAACACAACACCTGGAATATACAAGCCTAATAACCCAACATACTCACAACATCACATAGATATCCAACACACATATGGAGAATGGATATATTGCATTTACAGTTTGCGTGTATGACAATGTCATTACAGACCATAGCACTTGTATACACACAACTCACAAGATGCTCTCACAATGGCCCCTCCTGCTCTCCTCATACAACATGATATCTTATGCTCTCATACAATCTCTCTCGTACGTTTTATGAAGAACACAGGCTTATACTAAGAGGGGGGTGAACAGTATAAGATCAAATTTTACTTTTCTTTCCCAAACAATAATATCCAATATTATCAATTGCAATATCAATAGCAGTAATCAAAGCAGTGCACAAATCATCACACACATGAGAGACACAAATTTAACGTGGTTCACCCAATGTGGGTTACATCCACGGAGAAAATCTTTCTTCTAAATTTTCTCAACAATTCTCCTGGGAATCAATTCCCTATTACAACATTTATGGACCTCTGTCCAAAGGAGATCTCAATCCCCAATACTTTGGTTTGTGGATCTCTCTCCACAGGAGAACTCTATCCCCTTTGCTCTGGTTTGTGGATCTCTCTCCAAAGGAGAACTCTATCCCCTTTGCTCTGGTTTGTGGATCTCTCTCCACAAGAGAACTCTATCCCCTTTGCTATGGTTTGTGGATCTCTCTCCACAGGAGAACTCTTTCCCCTTTGCTCTGGTTC
Organism: Wollemia nobilis; assembly: GCA_028583015.1. NCBI lineage: Eukaryota > Viridiplantae > Streptophyta > Pinopsida > Araucariales > Araucariaceae > Wollemia > Wollemia nobilis. The sequence goes on along the minus strand of JAQPPZ010003648.1, from coordinate 2,072,819 downwards.
GTGGATCTCTTTCCACAGGAGAACTCTATCCCCTCTGCTCTGGGTGGTGAACTTCTAGAAGACTTCTGTCTACACTGCTTTGGCTTGTGGATTTCTCAATTACAACCATTGAACATGTTTGTGTATGTGTTGGTAAATGCAGTATTCTACGGTTATAGTATTGTCTATATTATTGCAAATCGTGTATGTTTGATAGTTTGCAGTTACAAATTGTGTTGTTGGAAGATTTAGCAATTGCAGGTTTTGGAATGTCGTGGACATTGTAGTTATATGGAGGATTATGGCAGATTATCATGGTGATTGAAGTATCTTAGGAGAACACTCTATAATTGCTACTTAACAGTTTGATCATGATAGAAATTTTGCCATTGTGAGCATGTTTGTTGATGATCGTATAATTTTGTTGATAATCTTGTAATGATAAAGTACCTTGACAGAATGATCATTGCATGAGTAATTGTACAGGATTTGGATGGATTGTACAATTGCTAAGTTGTATGTTTTTGGCAACTGTACATTTTGGCAAATTGTATGCTTTAGGTTGAGCTGTACACTTTAGGGAGAATTGTATGATTGGATGAATGTGCAATCGTACATCGTATGATTGGTGTCATCATACGATTGCTTGAATTGTACAATCTAGAAGACGTACAGTAGGGACTTGTACATTTAAGATGATGAATAAATTGACGTTCCATTCTTGAATCTGTTGCCACTTCCCATACTCGGAATACCACCGCTCGTGCTACATTTGGTGTCGTTGCCGTTGTTGGAACGAGGGTTTGATGTAGTAGGATAGTAACGTGAAGGACATAGGGGTGGATGACAGATACAAGTTTGCAGAGGCATAGGAGAAGAGATCGCAGAGAGGATTAGGTGCCAGTAAGAAGAAGCACAAGGATCACTCAAAGAGGGAATGTGAACAACACGGAACTTAAGTCCCCTGAGACGGATGAACCAATATTGGAACAAGTGTGGACTCTAGAAGAGGGAGAAATTGAGAGGTGGGAAACATTGCTAATAAGTACGGAATACGAGGTACTAGGAGAACAACATGTAGTCAAAGAAGATGTTTGCGTAAAGGAAGACACTAACATAGAAAGTGTACGAAGAAACGAAGAGTGGATTGTGACACCTAAGTAGGCAGCAGGAAGTTTGTCAAGGGGTGCAAAGGATAGGAGTCAAGCACCAGACCAATAACGCGCAAGTACTTGGGGAGAGACTAGAACCATGGTTCGTTTATCTACGTAGAAGGTTGCGTAGTGAGAATGCACAAGAAGTGGGAAGAAGACTATTTGGAGAAAATAAAATACCAAGGACAAAAGCATCAAAAGAAGGACAACAAGAGGAACCACCAACGGTAGGAAGGGATTGGACAGAAATCCCAAGGGAACTATCGCCAAGTGAACAATCTTTCTCCTAGTTGTCATTTACTTTCATCATGCATAGCCATCCTCATCGAAGTATGCTGGTTTTTGCATAGCGATTACAACAAAATCCATAGTAAAATCTTGGTCCGCGATCCTCGCTTTTTGAGTTGTCAAAACTCCTTTCATTTCTGTTCCATATTGGTCTGCACCATATAGTCGGAAATTTGGAGACCACAAAAAGGGTGCTCCAATGTCCTTCCATGTCTTTTCAAGCATAACATTCACGCTTGAGCCACCATCCACGATCACCTGTGTTAGCTTATGGTTCAATATTTCCATATGAATTAAGGTCGGTTTCTTTCCTGCTTCTATCATCGACATAGTTGGGTCAATTATTGACAATACTTCTTGATGTGTTAGTGTCTTTACAACAATATTTGTCTTAATTGTCTCTCTTACTGATGCAAAAAGATCTGGTATCGCATTCAGTAGACTAGACACCTTTACCTGCACTCACGTGTTTAGTACTTGTGCAGCAAATTATTCTATCAATGATATTTCTTCGTGTGTCTTTTTCCACCACAAACGACTTCTTCATTTGCTTTTCTTGGAGAGGTCTTTCTTGCTTCATCTTTTGCATTTCTTCTAACAGATCATGTGTCTCTTACCATCTTTCCTTCTCCTTGGTAGGGTTATGATATTGGTCGGCTTTTCTTGCCTTTGCCCTTGTCATGACCAACACTTGCTTGTCTTTATTTTGTTGGTTCCTTGTAGATTCTTTGATATCAATAAAATTTATATTTTGAGTTCCACTTGAACTCTCTTTCTTCGGGAAATTTGCTTCTTTATGGTTGCCCAGTCCACACCATCTGCACGTGTGGATTATTATTTGTGATATTTCCCCCTACTGGTGGGTTTGGACAATTTCTTGCAAAATGTCCCTGTTCTTGGCATCTTCTACATTGTATGTGGGTCTTCCATTTGAATCATACTGTAATTGAATTTGTCCACCTTGTTGTTGATTATTCTATTGGGGCAAGCTTCCTCCTCGATAGTTATTCCTGTACTCGTCACTCATTGCTTCTTGACTATTTTTTGAAGTGCTGGTTTTTTCTTCTTTTTCTTCTTGAATTGTAATTGTTTGGTGTCATGCACTTCTTAAATTGAACGGGCAATCCCCAACTTCATGACCCATTACTTCACAGATATTAGTTATTACAATATGCATTCTTTGGACAATTTACATTAGTATGTTCTATTTTGCAAGCAAAATACCATATCTCCTTTTTCTCTTTCTTTTTGTTTCCTTTTACTTTATTTATCATATGTTCAAAATATTTTTCATTGTCTAAATTGCTAACCACATAGCTTCACTTTCACTTTCAGAGTCATCACTTGTGAAGTAACTTATTCTAGCTGCAATTTGTTTTGCTTCACTTTCTAAGTTTAAATCTCTTTCATATGCATCTTGATAGTTTGTTGGTGGTATGAATTTCAACTTTTTCTTATATCGGGGTAGCAATCCATCTATAAACCACAGTCTTTGCAATCCATTAGTTGGTTGCACCTCCATTTTACCAATCAATTCTTTTAGTCTTCAATTGTAAGACTTAATATCTTCATTGGAGGCTATTGTTATTCAGTCCTTTCTTCCTGTTCTCCTTTTGGCGGTTCCTCGCTTTGTTCGTTGTCCCCAACAAACAATCTGCAACCAATTTCTGGTGCACCTTAACTTCACGACCTCCTTTTCAAGTACATGCATGTTGGATTTGGTCTATTTGCCCAAGCACTTATGTGTGGTTGCTCTGGTGCCTGACTTCCATCCTCCACATCCCTTGGCAAACTCCTTCGCGCTTGTGCTGGCGTTAGCATCCACTTGTCGTCTCCTCATGCATCCTCCACGTTGGTGTCTTGATTTATGCAAATTTTTTATTTTTTTATTTTTTGCAACTCACTTCGCACCTTGTCCTCTGTTGTTAATAAAGTGTGCCACATTCCATGTAATTCTGTTGGATTCTCCTCTTCCTAGGGACTCTACACGCATTCTAGCACTGGTTCCTCGAGTTATATATTTTGAGACTACAGTACTTGGTTGGCAATATTTTGATCCACACCTCGTTGCTTAGCAATTCTTGTGCTTCTCCTCATAGGAATTTGACTTCTTCTGCGACCTCGTCTTCCATGTCCTCGCGGCAAGGAATCTGTCATTCACCTCCCTAGGCGTGCTGGTTCTTCTGCAATTTGACCCAATCTTCAATTCAATAAGGGCAATGGCATCAAATGTAGGACGGTGATGAGTTTCCCAACAATGGGGATAGAATGACTGGGTTTAGAGGTCAACAAGTCCGTAGTCAACAAACTTGAATAGTACCAATATTGATCATTTGTACGACAATCTATGAGACAACAGGTTGAAACTTAGGACGACAATGTGCTTTACGACAAGCACTCAGTTTGTAGTCATAACTTCACCTGATGGCATCAGATTAGTCATGTGGTGGAAAGTCTTCTAGACAACGAATGCACTTCCACATGACGTCATCTTAGTCTTATAGACGATGACTCTCATACGACGGTTACCACCAACAACTACTGTCTATACTTGCAATTCCTGACCATGTCCTGCAATTCCTAACTGCAACCTTCAACCTGCAACATAGAACACCTGGACAATATACAAGCCTAATAACCTAATATACTCACAACACCACACAAATATCCAACACATATGGAGAAAGGATATATTGCATTAACAGTCTGCCTGTATGGTAATGTCATTACAAATCATAGCGCTTGTAAACACAAAACTCACAAGATGCTCTCACAATGGTCTCTCATGCTCTCCTCATACAACATGATATCTTATGCTCTCGTACACTCTCATATATGCAACAATGAATGGGGGGGTCCTTTTATTGCTTAGTCCTGACCGTTGCCAACAACGGCTTCCAAGACACCTAAGCGTGTAACTGTCTTCCCCCATCCGACGCACATTAGACAGTTATACAAACTTTATAATATATATTATTTGCACTATATTAAACTTATGATGACATTTACATTATATTTGCGTTTCATTTACATTTCATTAATATTCAACTAAACACTTAACTTTCATTTCCATTGCAGTTTGACCAAACTTAGTGCATATTGCACTAGAAAACAACTGCGTACAGTTTTACTTCTGCTTTCGCTGTTTCTGTCCAGAACTAGTGTCTACATGAGCAAGCCTACCAACCGCCATGCCAATGGGCATGTTGGAGTTAATATCACACTTGAGTTAAAGAGAATGTCAACTGGGTCTATATTGTACAAAAGAATCCCTCAAAATTGAACCGATGTCTCTAGTCTGCAGAGCTCAAAAAACTATGCAATCTGAAAAAAAAACAGGGCCGAAATGCATCCGTATGCAAAAGTTATGGCATCTAGAAGTTTGGGCATATTAGTACTGAAAATTCAGGAAAAGATTAAATTTCAAACATTAGAAATTTTTTGTACTAATCAGAAACTGCCATTTGTTACATCTTGAAGATGCCACCTCTATTGTGCTGACATTGTCACTCTGATTGGGCTGCCAGCTCTACTGGTTTGATGAATAGGAATCAAACATTTGTATCTAAATGTTTGGTTGATTTTTAAAGTTTTAATTAGAGAAATATTTTGTAATGTGCCCAAGTCACTAGCCATGTCGGCAATAGTGTCTCCAGAGATGGAAGGCATGGGATTTGAATTGTGGACCTTTTGGGTCCCAAGGTCTAAGCCTTCCCCTCTAGCCAAAGCACCATCTATGTGGTTGTGCAAGATCATCAGGTGTTATTCCCATAATACATATCAACACAAAGAAGAATTTCTACACGCTAAAAGAAATCATCAATGAGACTTGAACGTGGGACCACCTGCTCACAATTCAATTGTTCTACCATTGCACTATAGTGACAGTTGAAAGGAATTGCCTGCCTCCTCGATAATGTTATGTGCTCCAAGGCACCAAAGAAAACAAAAATAAAATAGTACAAAATCTATTACATTGTGTTTTCAACCTTTGACACTAGCGATACAGGTAATACACCCTACTGTTGCACCACTTGCCACTACGAGATACCAACATGCTCCGCACACGCTTGTCATTTGTACGCAACTATATATTGCAAAAAAAATTATGCTTGGGTTTTTAACTTAGGACTAGTCGAGAGAGGGCTAATGGCCTTGTCGCTATGCGGCAATCCACAATAAAGCATTGTGATTTTTCTCATACATATCCTAGTCCAAGGCACAAAATTGCCTGCATACTTGTGCTAAGGTGTCTATAGTACACTTGTGAAAAGAGGGGCAATTTTACAATTCGAACGCACAACCTTGGGGGTCTCAGACAACATCTTTATCATTATGCTATTACTACATTGGTGAATTGGATTCTGCCGACATTTATATTCAAAACCAAAAACATCTGCATGCCTGTTACAAAAAAACGCCGTGCTTGTCAGACACTTTCTCGTCATGGAAATGGAATATTCCATAAATATTCCAAATTAAAAAAATGGTGGGAAACTGTTAAATGTAAAAACAAATATTGAAACTGTGAAACCATGAAAAGTTTTGAATTGGGGCACCCACCCCCAAAATTTTGCAAGGAATCAAACAAAATTGACGGTTCATCTATATCTGCTATGGTTTGGCCTATACACCCCTTTTGTGCAATTAAGTGAAGTTGTTTGTATTGGCTTTGATACCATGTTGGAATTCACAATATTTTCTAGAAACATTATGAAACATACATTCACCACATTAATATGCGGAAAAGATAGAAGAGCAAAAGAAGAGAACAATTACACGAAAATAGAGAGAATAGACAAAGTAAGGGGTGGGTGCCTATAGGCACCCCCATGATCTCACATCAAGGATCAGTCATTAGGGAATATTTATAGTGATACCTAATTCCCAATTAAATGCTAACCTCAAACCGACAGAACTTGACTTGAAGGTTAAATAACAATGTAATAAATGTATTAAACCCTTTAATCAAGTTTAACCATAGAGACGATTTAATCAATATCACAAAGGGCGAATTCATCAAAACTGCTAATAGGCTTATGGAGCACTTGCCTGTAGGCTACATCAAGAGCACCCATAGGCACTTCATGTAATGTCTGACCCATTTTTGGATTTTACCTTGTATATAAGTGTGGTGTGATGTGCGGTGTGTAATTTGTGAGTTTGGTGTTATTTTCATTAAGTGTGATGTTATTTTCATTTAGTTGGGCTTTTGATAGGGAAATAAAGTAAAATAAAATAAAATAATAAAGGGGGAGATATAAGGGTAATGTGACTTAGGGGTGTTTTAAATATTAAAATAAAGTGCTAGGAGACATAAGGATATAATTTAATATTTAATGGGTGCTATAAGTCATTTTAGGGTTTCTCCCCTCAATGAAGAATTATTAGATTTTATCTATAAAAAGGGACTTGGGGGCTCATTTGCACATTATTGAACTCATTTTTCTTCTCTACTTGTATTTGGCTCTCAAGCTGAAACAAAACCCTCTTGTGGACGAAACCTGCAAGAGATCATCCAGAGGACGAAAACCCTCTTGGATTGGAGGCTAAGGACGAAACCCCTTAAGTCTTTCAGTGGTAAATCTACCCAGGATTTACAATTGTGCTTATTGGATCAGTTTCATGGAGACTATGGAGAACTAGGGCTTGTTGGTTACGAATCTGCCATGAGGAAAGGATTTTGGGTTAATGCGCCCAGATTCGCCCACCAGCATGAAAGGCCGGAAGGAAGAGATGCCTTCCGTGCCAATCTCCGGAGAAGGCCGACTCCTTTTGGGGGGGTTTTATGTTCAAGCTAAGAGTACAGGAAAGAGATAAATAAACAGAAAGAATATACAAATATACTTGAAGTTGGTGGGGGGAACTAACAGTACGGCAACCAGCAATCACCAATACTTACTGCATTATAAATACAAAGCATGACTGAGAACTGCAAAATCTAAGTGTACTTCCGATACCTAAGCAGTGTACGCACAGCTACAATGGTCCCCTAGCAAACATTCTCCCTACAAGGAGAACTAACAGCACGGCAATGCATCAATCACCAGATACGGACACTAACATGAGTAGAAAGCAACCTAGAGATATCAGAGCCAGGTATATGTGTCATGCAGAGATTTTAACCGCACAGCTACAATGGTCCCCTAGCAAACATTCTCCCTACAAGGAGAACTAACAGCACGGCAACGCATCAATCACCAGATACGGACAGCAACGTGACACACAACTGATGGAACTGCTACCACATCTATTATATGAAATTTAAAAGTACACAAACAATGCTAAAGGCCCCTGATCACCAAATGCTGAAACGAATCAACGAGCCATGACACAGGGAAGCGTAAAGCATAAACATAAAGAAATAAAAGCGACAGAACGGAACCGGGCATACAAATTATATTTATAAGCAGAAGCACGGTTACATTGGTTCCCTAACAGACATTCCCCTTCCACACTTTACAATGAATTCATGGTGGGTTTTTATAGCCCGAGTCCCTCCCGTTACATTAATGGGCACAAGGTCCCAGTCAAACAATAGCTGACAAAAGCGGCGAAAGAGCTGCAAATGCTGACCTTTTGTCGGACCGGACTGTACCCGCAGCATGGTCTTCCTGGAAGTTGGACAGCTAGCTGGCGGTGTGTTGGGCAAAACTTCTTCTCGGCAGGTATGCGGGTAGCTGGAGCAGGTAGAACCTCTAATCAACTTTGAATTAGGTTACTGGCACAGGCAGGTGCAGCCCATGCTCGTCCTTTTGCTCGGCACGTCTTGGCTCAAATCCCGAAGCTGGACACTTGTCAGATGATGGATGATGCTGTTTGACACGTGTCGGCCTTGAAAGGCAGTTTGTCCAACTTCGCTTGGGATCAGAGCGTCTCGGGTTGTGCGGGCAGAAAACAGCGCAGTCGGGAAGGCCTTCATGCCTTAGGAGTATTTCCGAGTTGTTCCCCTACTGCGCACCTGTCAAGGCGTACTCCGACTTCGCAGCGAAGTCGGACTGCGCACAGGCAAAACGGTATCTGCCGCCGTACGGACTTTGCTCCAGCATTTATCACTCTTTTGTCAGCCTGCCAACCTGCCAGTTACAAGGTGCGCCCAGAAGAGGGGCGAAGTGCGTACTTCGCACCGAAACTGGGCGAAGTGCGTACTTCGCACCGAAACTGGGCGAAATGCGTACTTCGCACCGAAACTGGGCGAAGTCCGTACTTCGCACCGAAACTGGGCGAAGTGCGTACTTCGCACCAACACTGGGCGAAGTGCGTACTTCGCACCAACACTTAGCCATTTTTCAGGTAACTTGCTGGAAAGTTTAAAATTCAACTGAGGGGCTCCGAGAAAGGGGGGAAGAAAGAGAATGTGGGAAAGAGAGAGGAAGGGAGAGAAGAGGGAAGGAAAATAGAGGAAGAGGGGAAAAGAAGAGCAGCACTGTTACAAACTTGAAAACATTGCACCCCGTGCAAAATGTGACAACAGGGCTTATCACACAGGTTGAAGTTCATTGTGAAGAAGTCTAGGGAGAGCATTGCTGTTCTATTGCACATTATACTCAGTTTATGGCCTGCCGTTAGCATTGGAAGCACAATATACCCAGCAAGCCTGCCGTCAACCATCACAAGGGTTTGGTGTGAAGTTTAACATTCTTAGGGGCTGCCGCCATACACAGCAGATTCATATATCCTCAATGCTGCCGTTGGCATCTCTCACACTTCCATCTACAGCCAGCCAATATTGAAATTCAGTCACAAATTTAAGATCTTTCAGTCAGTATTGACACTCAGTCACAGTTTTGAGACATTCCAGTCACAAGGAACAATCCCCATCAGCCATAAGAAATATGTACAACAGACTTCTACTTGTGAACTGTGAGTTTCAACTCCATATGTATTTGCTCTATTTGCTAGAATAATGAATATCAAACCCTCTTTGCACAATATTGTGTTTACTATTTGATTTCTATTCTCATATGGATGCTTGCAAAGTGTTTGAAGTAATGCCAAGGCTATGTGGATGAAATGCAAACTGTTTGTCTCAATGCCAATGAACTATGAATGTGTTACAAACTGTTTGACAAAATGCACATGCACATAAACTTGATGAAAACTTAAGAAAGGCACATCACAGTGGTATCAGAGCCAAGATCTTGCCACCCTGTGGAGATTTGGCTAATTTCTGGAAAAACGGAAATTTGTGATTTATTACTGAGAAGGGTGATCCAGTAGATTCTAGGAACAGGTTTTTGAAATTTCAGTTGGGTGTAATTTCTTCTATGAATCAAAGGCCACCTATTCTTCATACATACCGGACCAGGGCTAGAACCAGAAATCAGCAAGAAGAAAACCCAGCTTGGGAAATAACTCCGGAGGAAGAAGAAATTGAAGAAGAGGGTTTGGCAGAAATGGCAGAAAGGGGTAATAATGGGCAAAACGGACAAGATCCGGCCGAACAGAAATTGGACTTGATGTTACAGGCTTTACAACAAATTGCGGCAGGTTTGAATATTGGAACAAATCAGCGCCAAAATTCACCCCCCCGGCAACAAACTACAGCCCAATCAAGTGTAAATACATGCACCCCTTTGAAGAAACCAAATCGTCCCATGTTTTTGGCACATGATGAGGAATCCTCACATGGAGAGGAGAGTGATGATGATGAGATGGATGCCCTATTTGCTCACTACAATGCAAAACCAGCAGCATTTAGAAATGCAGTAAACTTTCAATAATATTTTCAAATGAAGAGCAAGAAACCTATGTTTCCAAAACCCAAGAAAGAAAAGAAATGGCAGCAGAAAATGCAAGTCCCTACCTTTAATGGAAGTGATGGCATATCAGCTAGGGCTTGGTTGCAAAAACTTCAAACATATTTTGCACTTGACCCCATAGCTGAAGAGGATGCAATTCAGTTGGCTACTCTAAATTTGGAAGGAGTGGCTTATGATTGGTGGCAGCATGGGTTGATCACCCAAGGGCATGATAGCATTACCACATTTGATGAATTTAGTGAGAGGCTCTTGGATAGGTTTGAAAAGAAGGATGAGGAAGATTATTTCAGAGAATTGACAGCCTTGAAACAAACAAGTACACTTTCTTCCTACATTGGGGAGTTTGAGATAATTTCAGTTATAGTGCAGGATGTCTCACCCAAGAGGGTGACTTATCTTTTTATGGATGGATTGATGGAACCCTTAAAGGGTTTGGTTAGATCTTTTGCTCCTACATCACTCCAAGAAGCCATTAAAAGAGCCTTTTTGTTGGATACTCTTGGGACACATGCACCATCAAAACCCACGTGGACTCCAAATAAATACAAGCAAGGAGAGTCTTCTAAACCATGGAAAAAGGAAAAATCAGCCATGAGGCAGCCAACATCAGCTTTTTCTAAGCCTTCATTTCCTACACCAAACAGTAGGAAAATGGATGAAACCACAAGAAATGAGTTGAGACGCAAAAAACTATGTTTCTCATGTAGGAAGCCATGGGAACCAGGGCATAGATGTCTTGGCAAGGGAGAAGTACATTACATTGAAGTGGTTTCAGCCAGTGAATCAGAAAATGAAAAGGAATCTACCACTTCCGAGGACAGCCAAGAAGAATTTCATGATATGGAGGAGCATGGGGAAGCCTCATCACATGAGGTACCACCCACTAGTAGTTCTTTGGCTACTTTACATAGTGCACCTCAATTCTTCACAATTAAGGTACTTGGCAAGGTTTTAAATGAAGATGTTGTGGTTCTTATTGATGGTGGGGCAACCCACAATTTTGTGGATGAGAGTTTTGTGCAAAAGAAGAATATCAAAACTACAAACTTTGCAGGATTCAATGTGGCTACAGGTAAAGGAGAGATTTCTCCATGTACAAGAGTTGTGAAGCAAATGGAGTTAGTTATTGGTGAATATAAGGTAATGCATGACTTTTATGTCTTTCCTATGGGAGGTCTTCCACACGTAGTGCTTGGAGCACAATGGTACTACAATTTGGGTGATGTCACTGTTGCCACATTTTGCACAGGGGTGCCATGTTTTTTATTTCGGCAAGTGAGCTGCTCTTTTCCTTCCCTTCTCCTCATTTTCCCTTTCTTCTTCTCTCCCTTTCTTCCGCTTCCTCATAGCTTCATTCCCTCTTCTTCTTTCCCCCTTTCTTCCCCCAGTAAAACTTCAGTAGGTGTACCTTGAAAAGTTTGTAAGTGTAGGGGCGACACCCGACTTCGCAGCGAAGTCGGAGTGCGCCCCTCAGTTGGAGCGTAGTAGGGAACCCAAAGTGCGCAAAATCTGACTAAGTGTCAGGGGCGCAACCCAACTTCGCAGCGAAGTCGGGGTGCGCCCTTCTTCCTGGGCGCACTAGGGGAATCGTTCATCAGAAAAACGGCTAAGTGCTGGGGCGACACCCGACTTCGCAGCGAAGTTGGAGTGCGCCCCTTTTCCAGTCTGAACAGCGGATGAAGACAACCAAGCACCGGTGCGCAACCCGACTTCGCAGCGAAGTCGGAGTGCGCCCTTTGACCGGTGCGCAGCTGGGTAAAGTCAACTTAGAAATTTGCAACCCGATAGCGCCCGAATTCCTGGCAAAGTTGGATAAGCTGCCTTTCAAGGCAGACACGTGTCACACTTCAGCATCCGACAGGTATCCATCTTCGGGATTCGAGCCAAGACTTGACCGTGCAAGGACAAAGTATGGGCTACACTACCGGCGCCATCTGTCACCATTTAAGCCGATGTGAAGTGCCATCTGCCGCACCTACCTGCATTCCTGTTGATCGAAGACTTGACCCGACGCGCTGCCACGTAGCTGTACCGCCTTCAAGGACACCATGCTGCAATGACAGTCCGACCCGACAGAAGTTAGCATCAGCAGCTCCTCAGCCGCTCGTGTCAGCTACTGTCTTGTCTGGGACTTTGTGCCCATGAATGTAATCGGGAGGAATTTTGGGCTATAAATACCCACCACTTTTCCATTGTAAGGTGGTGGAAGGGGAATATATTACTAGGGGAAAATTGTAGCTGTGCGTTTGCCTCAAATACAGACATATACTTGGCTCTGCTTACTGTCTTTTATCTTGTATGCTGCCTCTCCTTGTCATTTCTGCCTCATGTTTCTTGTGTCATTGCTTGCTGTTGTCTTGAACTCTGGACTCCAGCATTTGGTGGCAAGTATTCCTGGAATGCATAGATAGAGGATACATAGGATCGCTGATAGCTGTAGTTTCAATGTATGTTTGTAGATGAATGCTGTTAGTAGTGGTGATTGATTCGTTGCCGTGCTGCTTATTCCCCCCACCCAACTCCAATCACATTTGGAATCCTTTTCTGCACTTTTATCTCTTTCCGCATTTTTATCTCTTTCCTGCACTCTTATCTTAACCTAACCCCCATAGGAGCCGGCCTTCTCCGAAGATTGGCACGGAAGGCATTCCTTCCTTCCGGCCTTTCAATCTGGTGGGCGAATCTGGGCGCAATAACAACAAATCCTTTCCTCATGGCAGATTCGTAACCAAAAGGAATGTTGCCACATTTTGCACATGGGTGCCATGTTTTTGATTTCGGCAAGTGAGCTGCTCTTTTCCTTCCCTTCTCCTCATTTTCCCTTTCTTCTTCTCTCCCTTTCTTCCTCTTCCTCACAGCTTCATTCCCTCTTCTTCTTTCCCCCTTTCTTCCCCCAGTAAAACTTCAGTAGGTGTACCTTGAAAAGTTTCTAAGTGTAGGGGCGACACCCGACTTCGCAGCGAAGTCGGAGTGCGCCCCTCAGTTGGAGCGCAGTAGGGAACCCGAAGTGCGCAAAATCTGACTAAGTGTCAGGGGCGCAACCCGACTTCGCAGCGAAGTCGGGGTGCACCCTTCTTCCTGGGCGCACTAGGGGAATCGTTCATCAGAAAAACGGCTAAGTGCTGGGGCGACACCCGACTTCGCAGCGAAGTCAGAGTGCGCCCCTTTTCCAGTGCGCAGTCCGAACAGCGGATGAAGACAGCCAAGCATCGGTGCGCAACCCGACTTCGCAGCGAAGTCGGAGTGCGCCCTTTGACCGATGCGCAGTTGGGTAAAGTCAACTCGGAAATTTGCTAAGGCAAGAAGGCCTTCCAACTGCATTGTTTTCCTCCTGCGCAACCCGATAGCGCCCGAATTCTTGGCGAAGTTGGATAAGCTGCCTTTCAAGGCAGACACGTGTCACACTTCAACATCCGACAAGTATCCATCTTCGGGATTCGAGCCAAGACTTGACCGCGCAAGGACAAAGTATGGGCTACACTACCGACGCCATCTGTCACCATTTAAACCGATGTGAAGTGCCATTTGCCCACCTACCCGCATTCCTGTTGACTAAAGACTTGACCCGACACGCTGCCACGTAGCTGTACCGCCTTCAGGGACACCATACTGCAAGGACAGTCCGACCCGACAGAAGTCAGCATCAGCAGCTCCTCAACCGCTCGTGTCAGCCCTCTGTCTTGTCTGGGACTTTGTGCCCATGAATGTAATCGGGGGGAATTTTGGGCTATAAATACCCACCACTTTTCCATTGTAAGGTGGTGGAAGGGGAATATATTGCTAGGGGACAATTGTAGCTGTGCGTTTGCCTCAAATACAGACATATACTTGGCTCTGCTTACTGTCTTTTATCTTGTATGCTGCCTCTCCTTGTCATTTCTGCCTCATGTTTCTTGTGTCATTGCTTGCTGTTGTACTGAACTCTGGACTCTAGCATTTGGTGGCCAGGTATTCCTGGAATGCATAGATAGAGGATACATAGGATCGCTGATAGCTGTAGTTTCAATGTATGTTTGTAGATGAATGCTGTTAGTAGTGGTGATTGATTCGTTGCCGTGCTGCTTATTCCCCCCACCCAACTCCAATCACATTTGGAATCCCTTTCTGCACTTTTATCTCTTTCCGCATTTTTATCTCTTTCCTGCACTCTTATCTTAACCTAACCCCCATAGGAGCCGGCCTTCTCCGGAGATTGGCACGGAAGGCATTCCTTCCTTCCGGCCTTTCAATCTGGTGGGCGAATCTGGGCGCAATAACAACAAATCCTTTCCTCATGGTAGATTGGTAACCAACAGTTTCTCTGGCACGCCCGGTGGGACCAAGGTCCCATATTTCAAGAGAATTTCTAACCCGTCTCGACCTGGCAACAGTTTTTCTTGGTTTTACTCGGTGGGACATGGAAGTTTCCCACCCTCAAACAGAATCGAAGTACTAGTGCTCGCTTCATTGCTGTTCAAAATCTGAGCACCTGGCGACTCTGCAAATTATCTGAACATTCTCTGAGTCCGTGAAGACCGGTCCTAACGCCTTCATGCAAACGAGAAGGTGGCAAGCAAGGAATCCGGAGAACCAGCCTGAATTTTACGAACTTGAACGAGGTGGCATGCTGACATTCTGGCGTCTGTTGGAGCCAGGTACGTTCCGGTTGATGACACTGTCCAGAAGCCGAAGCCAGTTCGTACCATTTACAGGCCTTCTGTGCTCGATAAGGACACCCACCGACGAGTGTTTAGCTGTGACGAGGAGATCGTCACATTTTTGGTAAACGAAGCCTGTTCAATCGAAGGTAGAGACCCTGATGACGAGCAATATGAGGGGTTGATACAGTTGAAAAATAATCACGTCCCAAAAGGACTGATTACTCTTGAGAGTCTATTTGATCAGAATGACCGAGCCATATCTCACCGGATCAAGGTAGACCTGAAGCAGTATGCCGACCTGGAGCTGGAACCTAGTAAATCAATCAATGTCGGGACAGACTGCACCACAGAGGAACTCGAGTAGATCAGAGCATTATGTCGAGAGTTCCCTGACATAGTAGCCTGGAGCTACCAAGACTTGAAGGGGTATGACAGAGAAATAATCCAGCATACCATTGAGCTAGAAGATGGCGCCAAGCCATTCCGGCAAAAGCAGAGGGCCGTCAATCCAAAAATCGAGGCCATGATGAAAGCCGAGCTCTTGAAGATGCTGGAGGCTAAGATCATCTACCCCATCAAGCATTCATCCTGGGTTGCGAACTTGGTTCTCGTGAGGAAGAAGAACGGAGACATTCGTCTCTGCGTGGATTTCAGAAATCTAAATCAGGCCTCCCTCAAGGACCATTACCCGCTTCCCCAGATCGATCAGATCCTCCATATAGTTGCTGGAGCCCAGAGATTTTCCCTCTTAGACGGTTTTTTCGGCTACAACCAGATATGGGTCAAGGATGAGGACCAGCACAAGACGGCGTTCACCACCAAATGGGGAATGTTCGCTTATCAGCGCCCTTCGGCTTATCCAATGCTGGCGCCACATTCCAAAGAGAATTAAAATTTCAGTACCAAGGAAAAGAGGTAGTTTTGAAGGGAATCAAAGACTATGAGTTGCATAATGTTTCAGCCAAGCGTATGGAAAGAGTAATCAAAAAAGGGGATTTTGAATGGAGTGCTTACATCTACACCATCAAGGGCATTCCTACTTCTTCACCAAATATAAAGGTAACTTATCCGCCACAAATTCAGAAAATTTTAAACAAGCATAGTGTTGTTTTTGGTGATATGCCAAAGGGACTTCCCCCACATAGAGGATTTGAGCATGTGATTGAATTTGAAGAAGGCACAAAACCAATAATGATCACTCCATACAGGCATCCACGTGCATATAAAGATGAAATTGAAAAGACTATCAAAGAGTTACTAGCCATGGGACATATTCAACCAAGTAGCAGTCCTTTTGCTTCTTCCGTGGTTTTAGTCAAGAAAAAGGATGGGACTCTTCGTATGTGCATTGATTACAGGTTACTCAACAAGAAGACTATTAAAAACAGGTATCCCATTCCTAGAGTAGATGAGTTGATTGATGAACTTTATGATGCCAAATATTTTTCAAAAATTGATTTAAGGAGTGGGTATCACCAAATAAGGGTAAGGAAAGAGGATGTTCCCAAAACAGCGTTTAGATGCCACTATGGACATTTTGAGTTTCTAGTGATGCCATTTGGTCTTACAAATGCACCAGCAACTTTCCAATCCACAATGAATCATGTTTTCAGAGATTACTTGAGGATATTTGTTTTGGTTTTCTTTGATGATATTCTCATATATAGTAAATCATGGGATGAGCATCTTAAGCATTTGGATATTGTATTGGACATATTGGAAAAACAACAATTGTATGCCAAGGAGTCAAAGTGTGAATTTGGTATGGAGAAAATTTTGTATTTAGGACACATAATCAGCCACAATAGTGTCCACATGGATCCCCACAAAATTTCAACAATTCAACAATGGCCTCCTCCCACTTCATTGACTCAATTGAGAGGATTCTTGGGTCTATGTAGTTACTACAGAAGGTTTATAAAAGGGTTTTCTAAACTTTCAGCCCCATTGACAGAGTTGACTAAAAAAGGAGCCTTTGGGTGGAATGAAGGAGCTCAACATGCATTTGAGACTTTAAAGAAGGTAATGACTACTGGTCCTACACTTGCCATTCCTAATTTTTCCATGCCATTTGTGATTGAATGTGATGCATCAGGTGTGGGAATAGGGGCTGTCCTAATGCAAAAGGGGCAGCCTATTGCATTTGAAAGCAGGAAGCTAACTCCCACAGAAAGAACTTTCAGTATCTATGACAAAGAAATGTTGGCAATAATGCATGCTTTGTCAAAATTTAAACAGTATCTCATTTGTGGGAAGTTTACTATCAAAACTGATCATAACAGCTTGAGACATTTCTTGGGGCAAGAGGACTTAAATGAAAGACAGCAAAAATGGGTAACAAAAGTGCAAGCATATGATTTTGACATAGAGTATAAGAAAGGTAAAACAAACACTGCTGCTGATGCACTTTCCAGATCACCTTTGTTTTACTCATTTTCAGCTGTTAATGCGGATTGGAAGACTAAATTGATGGCTGAATATATTAAGAATGATTTTACCTCCAAATTACTTGATGGGTCACTTGTGGATGCTAAATTTAGAGTACATGATGGGCTGATTTTTTGTAAAGGCAGAATTTTTCTTGTTCCGGAATCCAAGTTGAAAGACAAAATGATTTCAGCGTTACATGATGCATCATATGCAGGGCATCCGGGCTTCTATAAGACATACAGAATTGTGAGGGAGAAATTTTCTTGGAAGGGGTTAAAAGATGATGTTATGAGGCATGTAAGAGAGTGCTCTGCATGCCAAGAAAACAAATCAGAGAACACATTGAGTGCTGGTCTTCTACAACCATTGCCAATTCCAAGTGGTAAGTGGGAGAGTATCTCCATGGACTTTATAACAGGGTTGCCCACCGTTCAAGGAAAGAATTGTATATATGTGGTTGTTGATAGGCTAACAAAATATGGACATTTTTATGCTATTTCAGCCTCATATACAGCCATACAAGTGGCTGAAGTATTCTTCAAGGAAGTCCTAAGATTGCATGGTTTGCCTAAAACAATAATCAGTGACAGGGACAGTAAATTTATGAGTGCTTTTTGGCAAGAGATTTTCAGACTTAGTGGCACAAAATTGACACCAAGTACTAGTTACCATCCCCAAACAGATGGACAAACGGAAATAGTAAACAAATGGTTGGAGGGTTACTTGAGGAACTACATTTCAGGGCAGCAAAGTGCTTGGGTCAAATGGCTGTACATGGCTGAGTTTTGCTACAATACCACTTATCATTTGTCCATTAAAATGACACCTTTCATGGCACTTTATAGTTATGATGCTCCTAACCTTGTTGATGTTTTATTACATGATAGCAGGGTTCCAAAAGCACAAGACTTTATCCAAGAACATCAAAATATGTTAAAAATCCTCAAAGACAATATTTTAATGGCACAAAATCAGCAAAAGAAGTATGCTGACCAGCAAAGGGTTGAAAGGCATTTTGAAGTAGGGGACATGGTATACTTGCGACTTCAGCCCTACAAGCAATCCTCACTCAAATCTAGTGGGAAAGACAAGTTGAAACCAAAGTTTTATGGGCCATATAAAGTGCTACGAAGGATTGGTGAGGTAGCATATGAATTGGAGCTTCCCTCTCATAGCAAGATTCACAATGTTTTTCATGTATCCTGTTTGAAGAAAGCACTTGGGCAGCATGTGACTCCTTCTACAGAGTTGCCACCACTTGATGATGAGGGCAAGCTAATTTTAGAACCTGAATCCATCTTAGAGACAAGAGAGAAGAAGAAGTTGAGGAACAAAATCATCCTTGAGTACTTGGTCAAATGGAAAGGCTTGCCATTGGAGGATGCTACTTGGGAAGGATCTGAAATCCTCTCCCATCCAGCTCTGAATTGCTTGGGGACAAGCAATTTGGGGAGGGCGGTATTGTAATGACCCATTTTTGGATTTTACCTTGTATATAAGTGTGGTGTGATGTGCGGTGTGTAATTTGTGAGTTTGGTGTTATTTTCATTAAGTGTGATGTTATTTTCATTTAGTGTGGCTTTTGATAGGGAAATAAAGTAAAATAAAATAAAATAATAAAGGGGGAGATATAAGGGTAATGTGACTTAGGGGTGTTTTAAATATTAAAATAAAGTGCTAGGAGACATAAGGATATAATTTAATATTTAATGGGTGCTTTAAGTCATTTTAGGGTTTCTCCCCTCAATGAAGAATTATAAGATTTTATCTATAAAAGGGGACTTGGGGGCTCATTTGCACATTATTGAACTCATTTTTCTTCTCTACTTGTATTTGGCTCTCAAGCTGAAACAAAACCCTCTTGTGGACGAAACCCTGCAAGAGATCATCCAGAGGACGAAAACCCTCTTGGATTGGAGGCTAAGGACGAAACCCCTTAAGTCTTTCAGTGGTAAATCTACCCAGGATTTACAATTGTGCTTATTGGATCAGTTTCATGGAGACTATGGAGAACTAGGGCTTATCACACAGGTTGAAGTTCATTGTGAAGAAGTCTAGGGAGAGCATTGTTGTTCTATTGCACATTATACTCAGTTTATGGCCTGCCGTTAGCATTGGAAGCACAATATACCCAGCAAGCCTGCCGTCAGCCATCACAAGGGTTTGGTGTGAAGTTTAACATTCTTAGGGGCTGCCGCCATACACAGCAGATTCATATATCCTCAGTGCTGCCGTTGGCATCTCTCACACTTCCATCTACAGCCAGCCAATATTGACATTCAGTCACAGATTTAAGATCTTTCAGTCAGTATTGACACTCAGTCACAGTTTTGAGACATTCCAGTCACAAGGAACAATCCCCGCCAGCCATAAGAAATATGTACAGCAGACTTCTACTTGTGAACTGTGAGTTTCAACTCCATATGTATTTGCTCTATTTGCTAGAATAATGAATATCAAACCCTCTTTGCACAGTATTGTGTTTGCTATTTGATTTCTATTCTCATATGGATGCTTGCAAAGTGTTTGAAGTAATGCCAATGCTATGTGAATGAAATGCAAACTGTTTGTCTCAATGCCAATGAACTATGAATGTGTTACAAACTGTTTGACAAAATGCACATGCACATAAACTTGATGAAAACTTAAGAAAGGCACATCACAGTGAATTCATCAAAACTGCTCATAGGCTTATGTAGCACTTGCCTGTAGGCTACATCAATAGCACCCATAGGCACTTCATCTAATGTCCTGGATAAGCCTACTATTGGGTTCCTGTAGGCTAATGGAGATGATTGGGAGCCCTATCAGGGTTGGCAATGTGTTGTGCCCGAGGTGTTTTGAGACCATATTCCTTTCAGTCGATTAATTATTTGGGGTCTGGAGTTTATTATTTAACATTTAATATTTAATGTTTAAAGGAGTTATATTAAATAATAAAGTTACTTTTCCTAAGTCAAGTGGAATATTAATTTAAATTATTTAAGTGGCCCCGTTCCTAAGTTAAATGTAATATTATTTTAAGTCGAAAAGTGACTTAGGAATATAATATTCTGAATGGGGAAAAGTGACTTAGGCGTATTTCTCATGGGGGTCGACTTGCATAAAGTGAGATTAAAATATTTTAAGTCGTTCTAACCCTAAAAGTGGTGTGGGGTTTTGAGGGAAATATAAGGAGCGTTTGGAGCTCATTTTGGGGATCTAGGTTTATTTCTCATTTTCTCTTTGGCGAGAACTTGCAGCTTCAAGCGGAGTTTTCATGGCTTTGTGAGGACGAAAACCCTTGCAAGGAACATTGCTTGCGGACGTGAGAGATCGTTCCTTGAGCAATCATCTGTCAGTCTCATTCAGGGGCTGAGTTTGCACTGAAACGGAGGATTCGAAGATAGTTTTTGGTGTGGATTGATCAGTAGATATTTTGGCTTGAGTTGCAGTTGTTTTCCTTGAAGGTGGCCGTACCATACTAGGGTTTCCAGCCACACATTTCTGATTGCAGTGCCCAATAGGAACATCAAATGATTTTGGGTATTTGACCATTGGCTTCTTCTACACCGGGCGACCCTTTGGGAGAGTTTGCAGAATTTTTAGCGAAGATTGTGATTTTTCCTAGCTGGCCATACCTTCTAGCAGGCCGTACCATTTGCCTGCGCCATCATTTTGGGGATTTGAGCGCTGGGTTTGAATATTGTTGGTGCTGAGGTTAGGGTTTCAGTTTGGGCGTTCCCTTTGAGTATTCTCTGTGCATTTATTCTATGGCAATCAAATGGGTATGCAGTTATTTGTAATCTAGAAACATTCTGTTCATTTTGGGTTTTCATAATATTATGCCCTAGTTGTATTTGATGAAAATAATCTGTTGAATGAAATGGGTATTTCATAATAATGGTTTTGAGTCCCTTTTAGCATCTGGGTATCATAGAATATATCTATTTTGTTATGTTTTATTTCTACACTTCTTATCAGCATCAAAAAACCCAAAAAAATCAGAAAAACAATTAAAAGCAAAAAACCGAAGCTTTGAAAGATTCAAAAAAATATAGCACAACAGGGGTGGGTTACTACACTTCATCACTGTCAGCCTTGGCTTGATAAGATCAGATTACAAATATTTCAACATTGATGATAAGAAACAACTTGTTAATGGTCCCCAACAAAAGGGTACAACCTGAACAACTATCATTTCATGACCACACTTTTATGCCTTAAAATTTAAGGAAACGGGGAAATGTATTCTTCTCATTATGTACGCACTTATGCATAGCTTTCAAATTTGCTAGCTTGGAGGTGGACCATATGAAATCGACAGGCTTGAATTTGACCAAGAAAAAGGTAGAAAAGGGTATCATTGTTTATCTTTCAAACTTATAATGTGTAAAGAAACCAAATGGAAATTGAAGCAGAAAAATATTATATATAGAAGTTTTTCTCTAAAGGATGCCAATCTCATCTTTTTGGCTAGTTGGCATCTCTATAGATTGACTTCTTCCATTCAAATAATCTTGAAGTGTGCCTTCCGACATTCTTTGTGGTAAGAAAGTAATTAACCAAGCTGTCACGTGTGACATATATTGATAATATACTCTGATCACTTGGATTGCTCCTCCCTAGCCTCTTAGTCCTAACCTAGGTTTTTGCATTGAGCATTTCATGAGGTTTGAGGATGGCATTATCAAATGTCTTGATTATATGCAATGATATCAAACACACGGTCTCAGGATCCCTCTTGGCAGCTCAAAGTCTGGTGAGAATTGGTTGTAGGTAGAGATATACTGCCGCAATGAACCTCTTCTTCTCATGCGAATATTTCACCTCAAAATTCTTAGTGCGGAGTTGTATTGAGATAAGAAATTTAGTGCCAAAGATAATCCTAACTATGATTGCATAGAGTATTGATAAAAGCAACACTAATATCGTATATCCAATAACATAAGCATTCATTAAAGGAAACATGGAAACATAAATAATAGTAATTGCAGGAATTTGGGACAAATAATATTACTATCGCAGGCCTCTTCGAGGGGGCAACCTCCTTACAAAATATGCAAATTCTTCACTAGCCCGTGAGGGTTACATCCTTCCCATTTTATAATATTTACAAGCATATTTCCTGACATTTTATGACAATATTCTATGACAACCTGCTATGACAGTATTCTATGACAATATTCCTGACTACCTAATTTATGATAGTTACATTCATGATACCAAGCGGTTACATTCATAATTCTATGACAACAAAGAGATTCTATGACAAAGTGGTTATATACATGATTCTATGACACACACTCTCCTAACTTAACACGTGGCCCACTTCTAACTTGATACATGGTCCACTTTATATACAATAACATATGCCCCTATGAGTTACAAGTGTCGGGTATGTAACATGCCACCCCATTTAAAGAAGCTTTGTCCTCAAAGTTGAAAGGTGGGGACCTGCTGCTGAAAGTCTTCCAATAGCTTCCATGTGGCATCTTCTGCTTGCAACCCTTGCCACTACACTAGCACTTCAGTGATATCACGAGAGCGAAGATGTCGGGTTCTACGATCTAGAATGGTTGTAGGCTACAAAAGAATGGATCCCTCTTCATCCAATTCAAGAAGGACGGTCTGTACTTGAGTATTCATGCCCACCACTTTCTTCAAGCAAGATACATAAAAAACTGGGTGAATCTTGGATGTTGTTGGCAGCTCCAACTTGTAAGCAACCTCCCCTATTTGCTGCAGTACCTTGTAGGGTCCATAAAACTTGGGTGCCAACTTATGTCGACCCTTTTGTTTGAGGGACATTTGTTTATAAGGTTGAAGACGAAGGAAGACCATGTCGCCCTCGGCAAATTCCCTCTCAATTTTGTGTTTGTCTGCTTGTTGTTTCATATGGTTCTAGGTGGTAGCCAAATTCTATTTGAGAGTTGCTAAGACTTCCTGCCTGCGATTAAGGATTGTGTCAACTGCTTCCACCTTCGAGCTGCCTGGCAAGTAAGAAGTGAGTGTTGGGGGTGGTTGACCATATACTGCTTCATATGGTGTCATCCTTGTGGCTGTGTGAAAAGTGGTATTGTACCACCATTCGGCTAAGGGAAGCCATTGACTCCATTTGGACTGGTTATCTAAAACAAAACATTGGAGATATGTCTCGAGACATTTATTCACCACCTCCGTCTGGCCATCAGTTTGTGGGTGATAGGATGTGCTTCTTTTCAACTGGGTCCCCTGAATGCGATGGAGTTCCTCCCAAAATTTACTAGTGAATACCTTATCGCGATCATTGACTATGGAGTGTGGGATCCCGTGGAGTCTAAAGATTTGATCCATGAAAATTTGTGCCACTGTCCTGGAAGTATAGGGATGACTTAAGGACAAAAAATGAGCATACTTGGTCAATCGATCCATGATCACCATTATAACTGATTTGCCTCCAAATAGAGGAAGTCCTTCAATGAAGTCCATGGAGATGTCTATCCATGGGGACTCTGGAATGGGCAAAGGTTGAAGTAACCCTGGTGTATTGATTATTTCCCCTTTTTGGCGCTGACAAGTATCACAACTATCCACAAGCTGTTTGACATCTGACTTTAGCCCGGGCAAACAAAAACTACGCTTTACCCATTCATAGGTTCGCAAGAAACCCATGTCTCCCTGTTGGAGAAGAGTGAAGTTTTGAGAGAATCTGTGATTTGAGTTATGACGTGGGTGGAATAACAACCTGAAGCTTATAGCGCAACTCTCCTTGGTTCCATGAGTAATTGGGATGGTCCCTTGTTGTTTGCAAGTCTTGAATGATCTTTGCAAGTGTGGGGTTTGCCTGCCATTCTGACTTAAGTGTCTCTAGCCAATCAGCCTTAAGGATGGATACTGCATAGAGAATATCTTGTGTTTCAGGTAGTCTAGAAAGAGCATCAACGGCCACATTTTCTTTCCCCTTGCGATAGACTATCTCATAGTCATATCCTAAGAGCTTAGTAACCCATTTTTGTTGCTCAGGGGAAGAAATTATTTGTTCCAAGAGATACTCAAGGCTACGATGATCTCCTTCTTGTAACTTGATTTGGTGAGATTTCGCCCTGATAAGGCCTTGCTTATGAATGCAAGTGGCCGACCTTCTTGCATAAGTACTGCCCCCAATCCCACTCTAGAGGCATCACTTTCGATGACAAAAGTTTTGGAAAAATCAGGTATGGCTAAGACTAGTGTGTAGCACATGGCATCCTTCAAAGTCAAAAAACCTGCTCGGCTGCATTGTTCCATGCAAATGCATCCTTCCTAAGCATAGCTGTCAAAGGGGCTGCTATCTTCCCATAGTCCTTGACAAACTTAGGTAATATCCTGTAAGGCCGAGGAATCCCCGAAGGCTCTTCAATGTTTTGGGTTTGGGCCACTCCTTCATGGCCTCAATCTTTGTTGGATCTACATGGACACCATCTCTGGCCACAACGTGCCCCAAATATTCTACCTCGGTTGCCCCAAAGGTGCATTTAGATTGTTTGACATACAACTGGTTTTGCTGCAGGAGCTTCAACACTTGATCAACATGTTGTAGGTGCTCTTCCCATGTTTTGTTGTAGATCAGTATGTCATAAAAAAAGACCAATGCAAACTTTTGTAGATAGGGTTTTAGAACCCTATTCATCAAGCCTTGGAAAGTCGATGGTGCATTGGTGAGGCCAAAGGGCATGACCAAGAACTCGTAATGCCCCTCATGGGTCTTGAAAGTTGTTTTGGGGATGTCATCCTTGTGAACACGAATTTGATGATACCCTGACCTGAGGTCCAATTTGGTAAAATATTGAGCACCATGCAGTTCATCCAACAAATCATCAATCACAGGGATGGGAAACTTATCCTTGATGGTTATATTATTGAGTTCATGAAAGTCCACACACATTCTCCATGACCCATCCTTCTTCCTGACTAGTAAGACGAGGGCTGAAAAAGGACTTGTGCTTGGACGGATGAGCCCTGCGTCCAGTAGTTCCTTCACCAATTGCTCAATCTCATTCTTTTGGTGATAGGGGTACTTGTATGGCCAAATGTTTGGAGGTTGACTCCTAGGAACTAAGTTGATTCTATGATCTTCCAATCGATTGGGCGGTAGCTATTTAGGCTCGATGAAGACCTGTTGATTCTTAGTTAAGACAACTGACAAGTCTGAAGGCATCTTGTCATCTTGGATAACACAAACTGCATTTGGCAAAACCTACCCACAACTGCCCTATGACCCTTCTTAATCAATCTTTGCATCTGATGGGATGTTATAATCTGGGGATTGCCAACTTTCACTCCCTTAATGGTGCGTGTAGACAGGCACATTGAGATATCCTTATTTGCTGAACCAGTTTTGATATTATGTGTTATATTGTAAATGCACGCAAAGTGTTTGACGAAATGCACGTGCATATATTTTAATGTTGTAAAGTGCAATTTAATATTGTACGTAAAGAATAAAGTCATGTTAAGTCAAATATGTCGGCTAAATTATAAGCCATAGGTTATTTTGTCATGTAGTGGAAATGAAATGTAATGCAAAGCAAATGCACATGAAATGTAATTTGAGGGTAGTTGCAAGGTAGTTGGAAACATAACTACTTGGTGGGTGTATAAATAACCCCCCCTCATTCATTCAGGATGTTCATGGATTGAAGGATTGATGCACGGTTCGTTCACCATAGAAGAGGTGCAGACAGTAAGGAGATAATGCAGGGTGATTGATGCAGCCATGGAGATTAATCAGCCTAGGATTTGCAGGTTGTATTGTAATGCTGTATCATACATGCCTTTATTAATATAAACTGTTGTATTTACTGTTATTTCAATCATTGCTGTTGTTATTATTATTACTGTTGCAGATTTTTGTGTATTATATTTGCTATACTACAATGCTTGCAGATATGTAATTTATTACGTGGAA
This sequence comes from Wollemia nobilis, assembly GCA_028583015.1. Classification (NCBI taxonomy): domain Eukaryota; kingdom Viridiplantae; phylum Streptophyta; class Pinopsida; order Araucariales; family Araucariaceae; genus Wollemia; species Wollemia nobilis. The sequence goes on along the minus strand of JAQPPZ010003648.1, from coordinate 2,046,658 downwards.
AGGGAACTGTTGGAAATATGTAAAATCCCTTTCTACATTCTGGCTCCGTTGTTATTACGAAATTAGGTCTAAATTGGTGGCATAGGGTTTGAAGCAGTGAAACCCTTGGGAATACGGGCAAACGAATATCAACCCAGTGCGAAGGCGGAGGAGAAGACATACCGAAATTTTTGTGTTTGCAGATTAAAAGACGTGCACGCCAATCGAAGGGAAAAATCTAAGTGAGATTTTGCAGGTGGGAAGTCGCAGAAGTCTGCAGATTTGACGTCTGCAGACTTGACGTCTGAGGCCTGACGTCTTGAGGCCTGACGTCTGTAGGCCTGACGTCTGCAGGCCTGACGTCTCAGACCTGACGTCTCAGACTTGACGTTTGCAGACTTGATGTCTGCAAGCCTGACGTCTGCAGGCTTGACGTTTGCAGGCCTGACGTCTGCCGACTAAGAAATCTGCAGTGGAACGACGTATTGCTGAGAGGAACGATAGAACAGGTACAAGGATCACCAAGAGTCGAGGAATACATTGATGTAAGGAAGACATTGAGAGGTTGAGTGGATGGTAACACCTGAAAAAGCGGTAGGAAGGTTGCAGAGGAGTGCAGAGGATGGGAGTCAGGCACCAGAGCAACAACACGCGAGGATTCAGGAAGGAAGACCAAGGCCACAATCAACATCTTAGCGAAGGAGGTCGCGAAGTAAGGACGCACAGGAAGTCAAGAGAAGATTGTTTGGTGAGAGTAAAGGTACCTAGACTAAAAACACCCGACGAGGAGCAACATAGCATTAACCCCACCAATGGATAACATAGACACCCAAGCATTGGAGAATTTGCCACTTTTCATAGGAGAAGGGAAGGAAGACCCAATTAGGCATTGGAGAATTTGCCGTATGGAGTGGAAAGCAATTGGGCAGAACAAGGAAGAAGATTGGAGGAGGTGGTTTCCTGCAACGTTTCGTGGTTTCCTGCAACGTTTCGAGAATCTGCAATAGATTGGTACATATACTTATCGCAAGTTAAGTGCCAGACATGGAGAGAGTTACGTGATGCATTTGTGGAAGAATTACGATCATATGATACTGACGAAAATTATAACATTCAAGGAGAGGAGTAGCCTGTTTGTTATTACAATCGAAGGGTGAGTAGATTGTTTGACTATGTGGAGAAAGGCCACTCAGAGGAATTGAAGACTACGTGGTTCATAGATGGACTGCTCCCTGTGTATGTAAAGAAGATGAAGACATTTCCTCCAAGATCATACCAAGAGGCTCTGGATTATTGCGTGAGTTGGGAAAGAGATGCAAAAACCTCATCGATGAAGGAGACTCGGACAACTAGAGAATGCAGTCAGATGGCGACGAAGGAGATGTGTAAGGTGCAGACATCTGAGCAAGAGTCGTCTGAGCAAGAGCCATCTAAGGTACAGACGTCTGAGCATGAACCGTTTGAGGTAGAAAAGTTTGAAGAGAACCTGTCGGAGGAGCCGTCTGAAGAGAACCTGTCTGAGGTGGAGCCGTCTGGAGGCTACCCGTCTAGAGGCTACCCGTCTAGAGGCTACACGTCTGAAATCTACCCGTTTGAAGGAGTTAGACGTCTGGCAAACCACTCGTCTGGTTGTCCGTCAGCCCACTCGTCTGGTTGTCCGTCGACCCGGATATGCAGGCGTCCGGCCGAACGTCCGGCGATCTGTCGACCCGGACGTATAGCTGTCTAGCCCGACGTCACGGCTGTCCGTCGACCCGGACGTCCGGTCATCCAGTCCAGACGTCTGGTCATCCAGTCCAGACGTCTGGCCGTCCGTCAGCCCAGACGTCTGGCTGTCCGTCAGCCTAGACTTCTGGCTGTCCGTCAGCCCAGACGTCTGGCCGTTCGTCAATCCAGACGTTTGGTCATCCAGCCCATACGTCTAGCCGTCAGGCCCAGACGTCTGGCAATCCGTCAGTCCAGACGTCTAGCCGTTTGACACAGATGTCTGGCCGTCTGTTTGGTCGTCCGTCTGGCCACTCGTCCCAGACGTCTAGCAACCTGTCCAGACGTCTAGCCCATCTATTTGCGACGTCTACCCTTACCCGTCTGAGACGTCTACCTGTGTGCAATCCGTCCGAGACGTCTATCCGTCTGAGCCGTCTAACACTTTGTCCTAGACGTCTAGACATTGTACCCGTCAGACTTCTCAATCCGTTTGGTCTAATCCGTCAGAGACTAAGCTGTCAAGGATTGTCGTCAGAAATGTTGGCGTCTGAGGCAGTGCAGTCAAAGGAGTTGCCGTCAGAAGCACAATCTGACAAGGGAGAGGCCTGTCAGAGGATGATAAGCAATTAGTTGGATCAAGAAAGCAGTGAATTAGAGCTGAGAGAAAGCAATTTCAATGAGTTGAGTGAAAGCTTCGAAATGGTTGATGAGGAGAAAAATTTGGTTTGGGCAGTGATGCTTTCAATGGTTTTGTCGTTGAGGTTTCCCATTACAAGTCATGATATCCCCATTAGCAATTTTTACCTGAACTTGATCATGACCATAAATGAAACAATCTGCTCTTTTGGCAACACTAGGGTCAATAAAATTATTAGTACTACCCGAGTCCAATAGGATCAAAACTTTGTGCCCTTTGAGAAATCCTTGGATTGTCATGCATTGGGGTGTTGATATTCTTGCAATGGCATTCAAAGAAAGGGTGGGAATCTCTTCCTCTTGATTGTCAGTTGGCCGTTCGACATCCACTAATTCTAGTGGCTCTTCTACTGAATCCACAAATTCGTTCCCTGTTTTTGTAGAAGTTGAAGAATTGCTCATATCCAGAAGATAGAGGCGTTGAGTTTCGTACTTATGTCCTATGGCCCACTTTTCATCACAGTTATAACAAAGTCCCTTGGCTTTGCAGTTGACCATCTCCTCTGGTGTTAGCCTCTTAATTGTTGGAGCTTTTGGAGCAGTATTATTTGTGGATGCAAAGGTTCTATTTTGAAATGTAGGGGGTCTAGAAGCCTTCCGTTGAGCATTCCATTTGTTCTTTGCTAGTTTAGCTAGCCCTGTGGCCATCATGTAGGTGGTCGGCTTAAGCATTTGAACCTCAATCCTTATCTCTTCCTTCAGGCCACTAATAAAACAACTCTTGAAGAATTCATCTGGAAGAGCTTTAGTTCTGTTGGTGAGCTTCTCAAAAGCAGTAATATACTCAGGTAGAGTGCTTGTTTGTCGAAACTTAGTGAGGGCACTAGTAGAATCTTCAAACTTTGACAACCCAAATCGACTAAGGAGTTCTCTTTTGAATTGTGTCCATCCAAGATTCGGGACTTGTTTTCGCAACCACTGGTACCAATGTAGGGCTTCAAGGTCAAAATGAAAAGCAGCTATAAAGATCCGTTGGTCAAAAGGGGTTTCATGGAGCTCATACCATTGCTTGGCCTTAATCAACCAACTTTGTGGCTTTGTTCCATCAAACCTTGGAAAGTCTATTTTGGGAAGTCTCGGAGTAATGCCTCTGTTATTTCATGTCCACTATTTGTTTTCCTCATTAAAGACCCTGGAAAATTCTAGTTCAATAATTTTCTCTCTTTGAGCATCTAGGCTATTTTCAGCATTCCCATCAAAATTCGGATTTTTAATTTTAAGCACTTCAAGGTATTGACTCATCTGGTCTTGCTTATGTTGGCAGTCTACTATCATGGTGGTGAGAGAAGATATTTGACCCTTGAGTTCCATTATGGCATCCAATTTGGAGAGTTGTTCCTCCAGCTTGTGCATTTTGGCCTCCATTGCTTGATAGCGGGTCTCAGGGGGAATTTACTAGAAATAGTGTAGACAGAGGTGAGTACATTCCTGGGATAGGGTGATGACAATCATGATAGTCAGGTCCCAAGCTTATGCAATGTATCCTCCGATAGACTGGTTATGGACGTCCAAAGATCAACTGTCTAGCTGTCATGGGTAGACGCCTAAGACCAGACGTCACAGAGCTAGACGTCACAAGTCTAGACGTCAAGGCGGTTGAGCTAGACGTCACAGGTCTAGACATCAAGGTGGCTGAGCTAGACGTCACAGGTCTAGACGTCAAGATGGCTGAGCTAGACGTCACAGGTCTAGACGTCAAGGTGGTTGAGTTAGACAGCTAGCCATATGACGGTTGCCCAGACGTCAAGGGCTAGACGTCTACAACCCTCCTTGTACCTACAATAAACATCAACAATTCTCGTCTTTGCTGTAACAACCGATCTGCAATGCTTATCAGTATGGAAAACCTGCAACTCACACATCAATGTAATGCAACCTGCAATAACATAAACTCACAACAACACCATACACAGAATAGAACATCCGCACAAGAGCATTGGCATTTGTATTCAGATGGATAATGACGATGTACAATGTTTGAAGAGGGGGGTATAAATAGGGAGGCGAAGTAGTTCCTCCAACTACTTCGCTCCCAACTACCCCAACCGTCTTGCCTTAACCTTTACTAACTAATCTTGGTGTTAGACGTCTAGCAACTGGACGTCTAACCATAGACGTCTAACTGGACGTCTAACTAGGCGTCTAACACATTAGTCAGTCTATTTAAAATGACGGCTAGTTTTGTCATCTAGTGCCTTGTGCGTTTACAACCCAACCTTCTTTCTTATTGGCTGATTTTACAAAAATCCAATGTAACACATACATTCCAAAATTGCTATGTGCACTCAAAATTGGTGGACAACATTATTCCAGCCAGTTCTAGGGTTTGTCTTGCTTAGAACTGTTGTCTACATCTATCCTCCCCTTCGAAGAAGTTGATGTCCTCAGCGACTTTCTCCGTTCCACGTAAGGGGTTCCAGCATCCGTGGGTGTTGAACTCTATGGATTGGCAACCTGGAATGCCTTCGTATTTTTCCCGCAAGTGATCCTGTTCGTCCTTGAGCCTCTTAGAATAGTTGAAGTATTTGGCCCATTCTACTCCTAAGGCATTGGCTCGATCTTCAGTCTGCTTGAGACTGGATAGCAGCTTTGTTTCCTTGCTTTGAAACATGTCCTTCAAACGCTGTTCCGATATTGATGAAACAGTTATACCCTTTTGCTGTTTCGCCAGCCGCAATTCTTCTTTCAAGGCTGCCTGTTCCCTTTGCCAATTTTCTCTTTCCTAAGTCCAAGCACGCTCCTGCTGGCTCCTGTTAGCTGCGAATGATTCTGCCTATTTGATTAGGAGTTCCTTCGCACTTTTCAGTTGTGAAATTTCTGCTGTTGATTCGGGCAACTGCTTGTCCTTTTTCTCCAGGTGGATTTTCGGGTCTTCCATATTTTGTTGAGTTCTTGAAGTTCCTTTTTAACTTCATCCATTCGTTCCATTCCCTCTGCTAAGAGCTGAACTTTCTTTTTCGAAGCTTCTGCGACTTCTTTTTCCACTGCCTGCTTTGCTGAGTGCAAATGCTTGATCCCTTCTCCCAACCAGGTCAGCAAATGTGCGAGGAAATTTAACTGCGTGTATATTGGCAGTAATTCTGGCACCACTTCCACTTGTGTGTCGTGTTCCATAGGATGCTGAGGAGGGTTTTTACCGTGGCCGCAGATGTATACCTGCGCTGTCTCCAGATAGAGGCTTGGTGTCTTATCTGGCAACTTCTCAATGCCTTCCATTGTTTGCAAATGGGTAGTGGGTAGTGACCATGGCTGTCTCGCATAAATGCTTGAGATATCCTTCCGCCACGGACCTTGTGCCGCCCACTTAACCAATTGGTCTAATTCCTCCTCTACCATACTTTGCCTCCTTTTCCGTTGGCTCACACATGCAATACTAAACTGCAAGCGAAAACTGTCCATGATCTTTCCCAACTTTTCAAAGCATGTTGTCGCTTGCTCATCCATCTTATCCGAGGGGTCCATGAGATTGTGCACTCGGACAAGGAAATCCTAGGACCAAGTGTCTGTCTGTTCTGCCTCCTGTGTAATTCCTTTGCCTATTTCTGCTTGGTGAACAGGTGGTCTGTCTATTGCTCCAGACTGTACTGGACTCTAGTTGTTTTGCCCTTCCTGTTCCTCCATCTTTTCCAAATCAATTATTTGTGGGGGTTGCTTCCCTTCACTTGTAGGGATCTCCTCTTTAGACACTGTCCTTTCCTCTGTGAACACGCCAATCGACCGGCCAAGGCAAGCCCCAGCAGACATGGCCCCTTTGCAAGCCAACGCCCCTTTCAGGATGCTCTTTAGACCTTCAGCTTAGGAGGACAAACTGCTACAACAAGACCCCTTGACGGCACGACACCTTCTAGTAGCTCGACACTCCCAAAGATGGCTCAACGAACCTGCGCTTGCTGACCACCAGACGCCTGACACCGGCGTTCACCTAGCTTCTCATAGCACCCCGCAGACACACCCTGAGACACGCCCCCATGGCAGCACAAACCCAACGGTTAACTCTTGGCGGCACCTAGAACATCTTGACAAAGACGCGACCTGGCCAAACTCGACACTTACAGACACCCGCGGTGCTGCCAGCCTTCCAGCCCAGCTGGTGACATCGAACCAACAGAACCTCTCGGCCTGACGTAACGCCCAGGCATAAGAGAACCTACGACGAAGTAGACACGAGGACCTTCCTGGCACACGCCTTCGACCAACTTGCTGACTAGCCTGCCCGGTCACTGCACTTGACACGTCGGCAGACGGACGCCCCTCCTTAGGTCCGGCAGGTTACCTCAACACGCGCCCAACTCGTGCTACCTGGTTAATGGCAGACCCTGCTCCCTTGCTTTGGCCATGGCAATCTTCACCATGACCCATCTAAACTCAGCGACAACCAATTCCATACTCTCGAATTGCGGCACAAACACGCATGGCGGTGGCAAGCAAGGAGCCCTTGGACGTAGATAGGAGGCGAGGAGAACCATCTTGTCTATGTCAGATGGCTAGCCATCTAACTCAACCGCCTTGATGTCTAGACCTGTGACGTCTAGCTCAGCCACCTTGACGTCTAGACTTGTGACGTCTAGCTCAACTGCCTTGACGTCTAGACTTGTGACGTCTAGCCCTGTGACGTCTGGTCTTAGGCGTCTACCCATGACAGCTAGACAACTGATCTTTGGACGTCCATAACCAGTCTATCGGAGGATACATTGCATAAGCTTGGGACCTGACTATCATGATTGTCATCACCCTATCCCAAGAATGTACTCACCCCTGTCTACAAATAGAAATACTAGTTTTAGCAGTTACTCTTTTCAGTATGGTTCCCGAAAAAGTGTATGGGTGCTATATACCAAAATGATTAGGTCAATAAGACAATTGCAATGGGCTATATCCCACAATGACATTTTTCGGCAGCCTAGACTTCTGTTTACACTACAGGGGTTTTTAGGTTGCGTATTTGCTTCAAAACTCTAAAAAATTTCACTTTTTATGTCTTGTGAGCTCTTCTCCTGATAAGATAAGCAGATAAGCAGGGAATGGATGTATTCTAGGTTAGGGTTTGTGTACTCTCCAGAGCCCTCTATTATACTACAACAGTGATCAGTAATGCTCGGAGCAATATTTCAGGCCACTACTCAAGGAGGATTCCACATACCCTTGAGTGCACTAACCGCCTCTCTGATCAGTACGGGAGGGTGATCTTCTCGAGTGCCGTGCTCGATGCACTATGGATATTGCACGACCGACCGACTTCCTTTATATGAAGGTATGGCTCAGGGTTCCTAAAAGGGGTCTCTCGATATATGCGAGGTACGTGGGAGCTCAATTCTGTATAAAAATGTTGTCTGAGGCCTAGGTATTGGAGCCTTTTTGCCCCTCACTTCACTAGATGCTTTATGGGCAATCTAGCTTAGCCAATAACAATAGCTCCACCGTGTTATAAAATGGCCAAAACACTGTTTCTAACCTACGAACGTAGGGCTAACAATTTTTTTTTTTTGCTCACAATAGAAGCTTACCATGCCTTGGAAAGGGCTCTGATGCCACTTGCAATGAACCTCTTCTCATGCGAATATTTCACCCCAAAATTCTTATTGCGAAGTTGTACTGAGATAAGAAATTTAGTGCCAAAGATAATCCTAAGATTTCATAGAGTATTGATAAAAGCAACACTAATATCGCATATCCAATAACATAAGCATTCATTAAAGAAAACATGGAAACGTAAATAACAGTAATTATAGGAATTTGGAATAGATAATATTGCTATTGCGGGCCTCTTCGAGGGGGCAACCTCCTTACAAAATATGCAAGTTCTTCACTAGCCCGTGAGGGTTACATCTCATTTACAAGCATATTTCTTGACATTTTATGTCAATATTGAATATTGTATGACAACCTGCTATGATAGTATTCTTGACTACCTAATTTATGACAGTTACATTCATGATACCAAGCGGTTGCATTCATAATTCTATGACAACAAAGAGATTCTATGACAAAACGGTTATATACATGATTCTATGACACTCTCGTAACATAACACGTGGCCCGCTTCTAACTTCATACTGTTGGTTACGAATCCGCCACGAGGAAAGGATTTGCTGCTATTGCGCCCTGGACCCGCGAACCAACATTGAAAGGCCGGAAGGAAGGGATGCCTTCCGAGCCGATCTCCGGAGAAGGCCGGCTCCTTTCGGGGGTTAGTAAGATGAGAGTGCAAGAAAGAGATAAAAATGCGGAAAGAATATACAAATGAGAGTGGAGCCGGGTGGGGGGAACTAACAGTACGGGAACACACCAATCACCGCTACTTACTGCATACAAACACAGAGCATGACAAGGAACTGCAAAACCTAGGCGTACTTCCGATACACCAGCAGCGTATGCACAGCTTCAATAGCTCCCTAGCAAACATTCCCTACAAGGAACTAACCGCAGGGGATCGTATCAATCACCAGATACTTACACTGACAGGGGTAGAAAGTAAACCTAGAGATGTCAGAGCCAGGTATATGTGTTAGGTAGAGAGTTTAACCGCACAGCTTCAATGGCTCCCTAGCAAACATTCCCTACAAGGAACTAACAGCAGGGGATCGCATCAATCACCAGATACGGGCCAGCAACGTCACACACAACTGATGGAACTGCTACCAAATTTATAATGAATGCTTTAAATAATGAAGTACATAAGGTGCTTTAAGCAAGCAATGCTAGAGGAACCCGATCGCCAAATGCCAAAGTGAATTAACGAGCAGCGACACGGGTGGGCCTAAGGCATATAATGAAAGACAACATAAAAGAATAAAGACAGTAGAACAGAACCAGGCATACAGATTGTATTCATAAGCAGAAGCACGGTTACAATAAGCACAGTAGTTCCCTAACAAACATTCCCCTTCCACCAACCTTTAGACATATTTGTATCTCTTTCTGTACATTTGTCTCTTTCTGTTCATTTATTTCTTTCCTGTTCCCTTTAGCTTAAATCCCCCCCCAAAAGGAGCCGGCCTTCTCCGGAGATTGGCTCGGAAGGCATCTCTTCCTTCCGGCCTTTCATGCTAGTGGGCGAATCTGGGCGCATTAACCAAAAATCCTTTCCTCATGGCAGATTCGTAACCAACAGTTTCTCTGGCACGCCCGGTGGGACGCTTGTCCCACGATTTAAAGAAAGAGTACCCATCTAGTTTCCACCTAGCGCAACAGTTCTTCTGACCCGCTCGGCGGAACACGGGTCCTACATCTGACGAGAGATTTTCTGATCAGTCTCCACCTGGCGCTGACAGTTCCTGAGCTCTTGGTGAGACAAGGAAGTTTCTCACCCCCGACAGAATCGAAGCACCGGTGTTCGCTTCATTGCTGTTCCAAATCTGAACACCTGGCGACTCCGCACGAACAAATCCTCTGAGTCTAGAAGACCGGTCCGGTCACCTTCATGCACACGAGAAGGTGGCGAACAAGAAATCCGAGAAGCCCGCCTGAGTTCTACGAACTAGACATCCACGCTCGAGGCGAGATACCCAGGCTGGCCGATCCGCGAGCTCGTTTCGACGAAGCCGAGGCTGAGATCCAAGAAGAGGCCGAAGCTGAGGTCGGAAGAGCCGAGTACGAAGTAGAAGAGGCCGAGGAAGAGGAAAATCCTGCATCCTCGGAAAGTACCGACACCGAGTACACAACCGACGGCGGAGAAGAAGAAGAAATGGCTGATCAACAGCCGAATGACGATGATCTCTTCCCGGCGGTGGACTCTACAGGGCCTTTGGCCCTGATCGGTCAGCAAGCTGTGCCCCCTGCTGCTTTAAAGTCTATTCCCACATACGACGGCTACGGTAAGACGGCGTACGAGCACATCCAGGACATCCTTGCCCTGGCCGCACTGCATACCATCACCGATGAAAGTGTGAAGACCCGTCTGCTGGCCCTTTCCCCGAGGGGAAAGCTTCTCATCTGGTGGAGATCGCTGCCAGAGGGATCCATCACTGGATGGCCCCGACTTGCCAGGAGGCTCGTAAAAGGATGCAACGAGTCTGCTGATCCTACCTCTCTACTGCATCAGTTCCAAGCAATCGAGAGGCATCCTCAAGAGGAGGTGTCTGATTTTAACATTAGGTTTGCGAGATCCTGGAAACGGGTACCTCGCGAACTTCGGCCTTCAGCCGGCATGGCTGCTCACTACTATCTGAGGTCCTTCAACTCAGACATATGCCTGCTGCTGAAGATTGCCCGAATTGACGAGTTCCCTGCACTGTACGAAGCTGCCCAGCAAGCTGAAGCTGACATTATCTCCATCGGCAGGCTTCCGTCCAGAGTGCAGGAGTCGATTCATCCCGACTTTCCAAGATCGCAGTATCCTTCTGCTTCTGGTGGTGTGCCGTCTACTTTAGGGCAGCAGCCCCAGCCGCGATGGAATCCGGCGCCGGTCGTAACTCAATACGGCCCGCCTCAGTTGCATTACCCTCATCCGCCTCCTCCCGCTCCGCATTTTCCAGCGCTTCCTGCTCCCCCGCAGTATGCGTCTTATTCTAACCCTCCTCCATTGGCCGCTTTGCCTCCACCGGCACAGTTGCCGCCTCCCGACAGCAGCATCCAGAACACGATTCTACAAGAAGTGCGGGCTTTGGCCTCCGGATATCATGCCATGTCCAATGACATGACAGCTATGAAAAAGAAGCAGGCCCAAATGGACTTTGCTCCTAGAAGGCCGTATGCGCCGCCGGCATTGACAAAAGATAAAGCCCCAGAAAACCAACCGCAGAGGCGTCCGCCTCCGAGAAATGCTGCTATAGATGACCCACCTGGTCCTCCTGACCAGGTCAACTGGTGCACTACTTGCAATGACCCACATTCGGAGGAAGATTGCACTTTGCACCAGCACTACATCCAGACCTTGGCCGGCAGCACTATAGAAGATGATGAGCTGTACATGATCTTGGACGGTGAGGCCAATTTTGCCCTGCCAGAAGAGAACCCAGTGACGCCCGCCAAGGAAGAAAAGAAAGCTGCGGACGCGGCTAAACCTTTGCAGGTATATGCGAGAAGAGAAAGACCGCAGCCCAATGGGCTGCCACCGTACAAGCGGCTGTGGCCTTACACAGCCCAAGAGAAGGCATCCAAAGATAAAGCTCCCGCTAAACCTTCTCTAGCAAAGACCGCTGCTGTTCCAGCTAAGCCTCCAGACAAAGGCCCCAACTCCCGCTAAGCTTCTCGTACTCGCAGCCCCCGACCCGAAACCAAAGAACAAGCCCGGGGAGAAGGCTGAAGTACTCGTCTCCGACCAAGAGACAGCGAGTTGAGGCCACCCAACGAAGACCGGACCAAGTATGAACCGGCTAAACCAGCGAGAAGGAGCTAGTACCTCGAGCTACGACGATTGTAGACGAGTTAAAGAAGACTCTGCGGAATCAGCATGTACGATGCCCTTCTGCTTCCAGGCCAGGTAGATCTGCTGCAAGAATCACTGAAAAACATGAAGAACGGCAGACAGATGCAGCTCGCTGTCCTGGTTCAACCTTTGACAGTCTCCGCCTCTGGGAAGAACAGACCGCCACCCTTTTATCTGTCTTTGCGGATGCAAGGGCACATAGTTCACAACTGCATGGTGGATTCTGGTGCTTCCTCGACTGTGATGCCGAAGGCCGTGTGCGATGAGATCGGGATGGAATACACACGGAGCAGCCAAGGTGTGCTGTAATTAGACGGCACCCTCGTCAAGACAGCTTGGTGTCATAAAGGACATCCCTATCCGGCTGCACAAAGCTCTCGACATTGTGGTCATCCAAGAGGTCGTGATTGTTGACCTGGAGCCTTACTTCGGCATGTGTCTCTCTCGGGAGTTCACCGCGAAGTTGGGCGGGCACTGTCTCTAGACTACTCGCACATGGAAGTGCCCTTCAAAGGAAGGAGACTGAAAATTTTCAATGAGAAGGCTTCCCCTTTTCTAGTAGACAAGATACCCGGCGGAGAGATGGACTGCATGGTCCAATTGTCGAAGAAGAACTGGTGACAGTAGAACTGACCGAGCAAGCTCTCGAAGTGCTACAGCTAGAAGACGAGTTCTCGTTGCGGGATTTTAATGCCGTAATCGGGACAGACAGGTGCTGTTATTCCATTAGCAGCCCAAGGAGCTTGACGTGTCCGTTGCGAAGGAAGTAGGACCTGCACCCGAAGAGCTGTGGAAGCTTTTCTTTGACGGCGCCCGTTGCAAGAATGGCGCCGGTGCAGGGGTCCTCCTAGTTTCTCCAACCGGAGTCCAGAGGGACTATGCCTACAGGCTGGCCTGGAGCTGTACTAACAATTCGGCGGAATACGAAGCCTCGTGCTTGGGTCTACGAAAGGCGGAAAGGCTCGGAATCAAGCATCTCCAAATTTTCGGAGATTCAGAGTTAGTGTGTCATCAAGTTACGAATAAATGCGCGTCTAAGCATCACTATCTTAGAGCGTACCGCAATCGGGTCTGGGACCTGATGGAATCGTTTGATTCATTGAACGTTAAGGCAATATTGCGTGAGAGAAACAAGCACGCGGATATTCCCGCGGCTCGTTGGAGCCAGTGACGTTCCGCTGAAGATGTCGTCCGAAACCGAGCCGGTCCGCACCATTTACTGGCCTTCGTGCTCGATAGGGATACCTTCCGCGAGTATTCAGGCGTGACGAGGAGATCGTCACATTCCCGGTTAACGAAGTGTGTGTAATCGAAGGTAGAGACCCTGATGACGAGCAATATGAGGGGTTGATACGATTACGGAATAATCACGTCCCAAAAGGACTGATTACATTAGAAAGTCTCTTTGATCGAAATGACAGAGCAATATCCCACAGGATCAAAGTAGACCCGAGGCAGTATGCTGACCTGGAGCTCGAACCTGGTAAAACTATCAAGGTCGGAACAGACCGCACGTCGGAGGAGCCGGTGCAGATTAGATCATCGTGCCAGGGAGTTCCCCGACATCGTGGCCCGGTGCTACGAAGATTTGAGGGGATATGACAGATCTGTCATCCAGCATACCATCGAGCTAGAGGATGGCGCCAAGCCGTTCCGACAAAAGCAAAGGGCCGTAAATCCAAAGGTTGAGGCCATGATGAAGACCGAGCTCTTGAAGATGCTGGAGGCCAAGATCATCTACCCCATCAAACATTCATCCTGGGTCGCGAATTTTGTGCCCGTGAGGAAAAAGAATGGCGACATACGTCTCCGTGTCGACTTCAGAAACCTAAATCAGGCTTCCCTCCGGGACCACTATCCGCTTCCCCAAATCGACCAAATTTTGCATATCGTTGCTGGAGCCCAGAGATTTTCACTTTTAGATGGATTTTCCGGCTACAACCAGATTTGGGTCAAAGACGAAGACCAGCATAAGACGGCGTTTACCACGAAGTGGGGGACGTTCGCCTATCAGCGCATGCCGTTTGGCTTATCCAATGCTGGTGCCACGTTCCAAAGGGCCATGGACTTGGCCTTCCGAGAGCTGCTCAACAAGATTATTGTCATCTACCTTGATGACATGACTGTTTTCTCTCACCAACGAGAAGATCATGTTTCGCACCTGCGGCAGATATTTGAAAGTTGTCGAGAATTCGGCATCTCTATAAACCCGAAGAAGTCTGTCTTCGCGGTAAAGGAAGGAAAGCCGCTGGGACATGTCATCTCCGAGGAAGGCCTCGCCATTGACCCTGACGGAGCAGAAGCCCTCGTTCGCTTGCCACCCCCCACTGATAAAAAAGGTCTGCAGTCCTTCTTCGGTCAGATTAACTTCGTGCGGAAGTTCATTCCGGACTTCGCACAGGTGATCAAGCCTATGGCCGAACTGTTGAAGAAAGATACACCTTACGAATGGATTGATGAGAGAGAGCAAGCTTTCGAGGAAATCAAGGCTCGAATTGCGCAAGCTTCGGTGTTGACAAACCCGGACTACTCCAAGGACTTCATCCTGTATGCAGTGGGAGAACCCGAAAGTTACGCTGCAGTCCTGACTCAGAAGGGAGACGACGGTGAGGAGCGCCCCATTGCTTTCCTAAGCCAAGTGATTCTGCCACACGAAGAGAAGTACAATTTTATAGAGCGGCAGGTCCATGCGGTCGTGAAGTCCCTTCGAAAGCTCAGGCACTTTGTCTCCCAAAGTAAGACCACTGTCTTTGTGATTCACCCCGATGTTCGCAGTTTCATCTTGCAAGGGGAGCCGGGTCACAAGAGAGCGGGATGGATTGCCAAGATCCAGGAGTTTGACATCGAAGTACGGCCCACCAAGCTTATCAGAGGCCGAGCCTTGTGTCAGGAATTGGCCCGAAGCGCTGTAGCCGGCATCTCCGCTCGTAAGTGGGAGGACACAACGACACGCGTCTACCTAGCCAACTCCTTATCGGAGGGGAGTGATTGGACAGATGAACTGGTGAGATACTTCTGCACCGGAAGATGTCCCGATCACCTGAACGCCTCACAACGAAGGAGATTTCGGTTAGGTGCATTAAGGTACACTCTTCGCCCCGAGGGGCTTTACTTCAAAAACATTGATGGCATCTCGTTGCGGTGCGTCATAAAATCTGACCAGCCTAGGATCCTCGGAGATTTTCATTCCGGGATGCCTGGGGGTCACCATTCTTCAAGGCCAACGGCCTTGAAAATAATAAGGGCTGGATACTATTGGCCCACTCTGTTCGCAGACGCGTATGCGGTCTGCGCCAAGTGTGATCAATGCCAGAGGTATGCTGGCCGAAACAGAAAAGCACCCCTGCCCCTTCAATCGATTCAAGCCGAAGCTCCATTCCAGCAATGGGGTCTGGACTTCATTGGGGTGATTTCTCCTAACTCCTCCGCCGGCCACAAGTTTATTCTCACAGCTATTGACTATTTCACACGGTGGACGGAGGCGATCCCGACCAAGAACGCCGACCAAGAAACGGTCATCAGGTTCATTGAGAGCCTAATTACCCGCTTCGGGGTTCCAGAGTCGATTGTGACAGACAACGGTCCGGGATTTGTAGGCGCTGTACTCACGGAGTACACCAGCGGCCTTGGCATCTATCACAAGATGTCTTCTAATTACTACCCGCAGGGGAATGGCCTTGCCGAGTCTACTAACAAGAACCTCCTGAAAATTCTCCGGAGGACCATTGAAAAAAATAAGCGGACTTGGCACTTGCTCCTGAACCGGGCGCTATGGGCGGACCGAGTTGCGTTCAAGAAATCCCTCAAGACGTCCCCCTATGCGCTCGTCTATGGCAAGCAAGCTGTTATGCCATCACACATTGAAATCCCCGCCCTGTGGATGATTGACGAAGACAAGAGCAGCGGAGACCCGGTAGACGACAGGTTGTGCCAACTCCTGCAGCTTGGAAGAAGACAGAGAAAGTGCATACCGGGCCTTCGCGGATCACATTGCAGCCACTAAAGGCTGGTTTGCCAAAGGCACCATCGCCCGAGTTTTCGAAGTCGGGGACTCGGTGCTGAAGTGGGACTCATACAAGGCAAAACCGGGTAATCACGGAAAATTTGACGCTCTCTGGGAGGGCCCTTATCAGATTGCCCGGGTGAATCAGTTCAATGCCTACATACTTTAGGATATGGAGGGTCAGCTCCTCCCCATCCCTGTCAACGGGTTCCACTTGAAGCTTTATCGCTGTTGAAGGTTCCTGAGTGGCCCTTCCCTGTAAAAATTTTGCCTTGTGTTTTTATTTTCCCCGCATGTATAGTTTCCAGTTTTAGCATTCAGTTTATTTTTCCTTCTTTGAGCTTAAATGCGGCATGGGAGAGAAAGACAGACTTCGCAACGAAGTCTGTCGTTGCCCCACAGGAGGGGCGAAGTTCGGCTATGCAGAAAAAGAAAGGAGAAAAAAGAGCAAAAATCGACTAAGTGTTGACCGAAGTCCGACTTCGCAGTCGAGCCTGACTTCGGCCCAGCCGAATTGCGAAGTTTGTCCGAGAAAAGCTGAAGCAGACTAAAGTCCGCACTGCGCAACCCTTCGTGCGAAGTACGAACTTCGCACCAAGTTTGTGCGAAGTACGAACTTCGCACCGAAGTCCGACTTCGGCCAGCACCCGTGCGAAGTCCGCGCTGCGCTCAACGCTTGGGCGAAGCGCGAACTTCGCGCGAAGTTCGCACTTCGCATCAAGCTTCGGCCGAAGTCCGAACAAAGCGGCCAGCGCCCGTGCGAAGTTCATCTAAAGATGAAAGGCGGCAAAAACCCAGATCGCGCCCAAACCTTGGGCGCAGCTTAAAACAGAGGTAGAACAGTTCAAGCACGCGCTTCGCGCGAAGTGCGTACTTCGCCCAGTTTTGGTGCGAAGTTCGTACTTCGCCCGAAATTCGGGCGAAGTCCGACTTCGCCGGCGAGGTCGGGCCGTGCCCAACTTTGGGCGAAGCCCGGCTGCGCCTAGTTTTCCGGGCCAGTATTGGGACGCGGTTTAAAGAATAAAAAAAAAAAAAAAAAAAAAAAAATTCAAAAACCCCAAGCTGGGCCCAAGGCGCGTTTGCACTTGTTTTTATGTGGGTTTCCGCACCGAAGGTTTTGTCTTGATCAGTGTGCCCAAGTGGTGGCAGCAACGTCAGCCATGGTGCAGTCCCCAACGCTGAGTTAATGATTGCACGTTTTTCAAGCGAAACGCAACTAAAAAAGCAAGGCACGGCTGCCGGGGCGCGTCTTTTCCTAAACGTTCTCCTACGCGGCCACCAAGGGTTTTAACTCAGCCGACCTACCCCTCTTGCGTTGCATTAATGGCGCTGTTTTTATCTAGAAAAGGGGGTCAGAATCATGCCAACATTCCAGATTGCAGAGATTATTCCTCGGACAGTGCTAATTATTCCTCTGATAGCGAAATTTGTTGCAGACAGCCTGAACCTGTCATTATTGCTGACTCGGAGAGATGGACAAGGGAAAAATGCCCATGTCAGCGCAGTCCAGCGGAAGCAGCGAACCAGGCGATTTGCCGCGGCCAGGGAGTTTTCAAAGGCGATCCTCCGCCAGAGAAAAGGTCAAAGGCCCGGACGAAGAAGGTACAGCGTGGGCAATCCCCACCACCTCCGGTGAATTACCTAGCAGGATATGTGGACGGCTCGTTTTCCATGAGCCTAACTCAGCTGAGAGCGAATGTGGAGAGCTGGGCTGACAAGGTTTCGCCCTCCCATCATTTTGGAGCGGCGTACAAATCAAACCTCTTCAGATTCATGTGCCCTCCTGTCCACCAGTGCCCGGAGCTGATAGATTTAATTGTTAGACATTATAAACCAGCTTCCCGGCAAATCTGCAGTTCCGTTGGCAAACCCTTGTTCGCACTGCGCAGGGAGACTGTGCAGCCAGCTTTCGCCCCAGGGCTGGAGTATGACTCCGGCACCATCCTCAGAAAGATAAATCTGGGCGAACAAGCGGGACGTTTCACGCACACCAAGCGAATGAGGGATTTCCTCAATTCAGAGCTGAGCGCCCCGCCTCGGCCGGACAATGGCCGATCGGCCCCATGCCTTTGGCGAAATTTCGAGCAAGTATCTATATACCATCTTGGCATGGATCCTCGGCTGCGACTCCGATGAGTCGGTGCACCCGTACCAGCCTGGCGCCGCGCAATGCCTCCCGTGTGGAGAATCTTACGAACCGGGCGGCAGCGGAGCGGAAAACGCCCCATCTCTTTCGACTGGGCAGACTGGCTGGCTTACGCCATTCATTCCAGTCTGCTGAAAATTCAGAAGCGCCAGTCAACCAATTTTCGTTTCAGTTCCGTTCTGGTCTGGCTTTGTTTGTACCATCTGCACCCCCAAATGCCGATCCTGAACCTGAAGAAGGTTAACGAGAAGGGAGAACCCCAGCCCGTCTATAACTGGACGGATGACTTATACTGGAAAGGGTCCTACTACAAGTTCAACTTCAACTTTCTGGGATTCGTCATGTCAGTCTTCACCGAAAGTGAAACCCCCCGTCCCCCGAGAGAAATGACGAGTGCTTTGATAAATCAGAAGCTCGGGGACGTTTTCAGACTGACGCAGGGGATTGTGATCAGAATCTACGGATTCAAGGGCAAACCCTATTTGCTGCCCTATTGGTGCTCAGAGCATCTGTTCGGGATGGAAGTTGCCCGACAGATGGACTATGTGGAAGGGGAATGTTTGTTAGGGAACTACTGTGCTTACTGTAACCGTGCTTCTGCTTATGAATACAATCTGTATGCCTGGTTCTGTTCTACTATCTTTATTCTTTTATGCTGTCTTTCATTATATGCCTTAGGCCCACCTGTGTCGCTGCTCGTTAATTCATTTTGGCATTTGGCGATCAGGTTCCTCTAGCATTGCTTGCTTAAAGCACCTTCCGTACTTCATTATTTAAAGCATTCATTATAAATTTGGTAGCAGTTCCATCGGTTGTGTGTGACGTTGCTGGCCCGTATCCGGTGATTGATGCGATCCCTCGCTGTTAGTTCCTTGTAGGGAATGTTTGCTAGGGAGCCATTGAAGCCGTGCGGTTAAACTCTCTACCTAACACATATACCGGCTCCGACATCTCTAAGTTTACTTTCTACCCCTGTCAGTGTACGTATCTGGTGATTGATACGATCCCCTGCTGTTAGTTCCTTGTAGGGAATGTTTGCTAGGGAGCTATTGAAGTTGTGCATACGCTGCTGGTGTATCGGAAGTACGCCTAGGTTTTGCAGTTCCTTGTCATGCTCTGTGTTTGTATGCAGTAAGTAGCGGTGATTGGTGTGTTCCCGTACTGTTAGTTCCCCCCCACCAACCTTTGGACATATTTGTATCTCTTTCTGTACATTTGTCTCTTTCTGTTCATTTATTTCTTTCCTGTTCCCTTTAGCTTAAATCCCCCCCCAAAAGGAGCCGGCCTTCTCCGGAGATTGGCTCGGAAGGCATCTCTTCCTTCCGGCCTTTCATGCTGGTGGGCGAATCTGGGCGCATTAACCAAAAATCCTTTCCTCATGGCAGATTCGTAACCAACACATACATGGTCCACTTTACATACAATAACATATGCCCTATGAGTTACAAGTGTCGGGTATGTAACAACTGCCCTATTCCTTCAACGGACAAGGTATGTCCTCTTTTCCCTCTTTGATAGGTGGAAATTGAGGAGCATTTTATTTTTAAGGTGTTGTGAGATTTAAGGGAGGTACTATTGGCTTGTGTAGATTTAGGCGGATTGCTTGTCGTTTTTTTCTGCACCTCTTTGATTGCATCATCAAACCCACATTCCTTTATGGATCTGAGATTTGGGATCCAAGACTAGGGGGCGTTGATTGGCCTTGCATTGAGAGGGTCCAAACTATTTTTCTTCAACGATTTATTCGATGTAAAAGAACAATTCCCCAATGTATTGTTTAGGCTGAGTTTGGTGTTCATCCTCTTAGTCTTGAGAGCATCTTCAAAATTATTTTTCATCTTCATTGCCTTAGATCCATGGGTGACTGCACCTCAAGCCGAGAGAGAGACCCATATTTGGCGCTTTGCTGCTTAGAATGCATTACCTCTAGGGGCTCGTTTTGTCTTCATCACGAATAGTACTCAGAATTTATTTCCCTTCTTCAGTTAGCTAGCATCTCCATAGATTGATTACCTCCTTTTAAATACTCCTTAAATGCTCCTCCCCACCTTCTTCCTAATAAGAGGATAATTAATCAAATAGTTAGAGATGATGTTTATTGACAATATATTCAGATCACTTGGGTCGCTCCATCTCAACCTCTTAGTCCTAAGTTGGCCTTCCACACTAAGCATTTCATGAGGATTAAGAATGGCATTAGTATTTGTCCTAGTTATGTCAAGCGACATTGGACACAGCCTCAGGATTCCTCTTGGTCAACTTCGAGTATGCTCACATCAGTTGCGGGTGGAGACAGACCACCATATTCCTTGAGAGGATAGGGTATGCCATCTTTGCTCTATTCGGGAGGTGGAGACTGAAGAACATTTTATCTTAAGGTTTCCTGTTTATTATGAGATTTGAAGGAGGTACTATCACTTGTGTAGAGACTTAGGTGGATTGTTGGGCGCATTTTTTAGCTATCCTAACCAAAGATGCTTGGCTCTTTACCTCACACAAGCTATGACTCCTCGGCGTTGGTTGTTACAGGGGAGACAAACTACTACTCAACTAATCACCTCATTCTTTCATCCTTTCATTGTAGTCGAGAGTAACAAGCGCTCATTGGAAGCTACAACTATCCAAAATATTAATGACAAATCTGTGTGCCCTTGTTTGCATACAAGAGTGGCTACTAGGGATTTAGTTCTTTCTTCTTGCTTGCGATAGGACAAGACTGCAGTTCTTCGACATCAAGTTTCGGCCACTCCTCACATACCAAGGAATTGTAGACAGGCGCAACTTACTAGTTTGAAATCTGTGTGCCCTTGTCTATAGACAAGAGTGGCTACTAGGGCCTCGGTTCTTTCTTCTTGCTTGCAACATGACTACATCATGTTTCGACCACCCCTCACATACCAAGGAATTGTAGGCAGACAACTTACTAGTTTCTTGTCCTCTTCTATTGGTTCCATAGATAGGGAGTCTAGAAGAATCTTGAAGGATTGAACTCCATGTCCTCCCAGGATGATCCAATTAGGCCCTCTTAGTCCTGGTCATTATCCTAGGAGCATTATTAGATCCTGTGTTGGGACTTTTGAAATAGTTGATGACGACCATGGTTGTGCTTCTACTTTACATCCCACTATAGATTATTGTTGGTGCTTGGATACATTGAAGCTCCTTTCTATCTCTGTTGTACCTCAACTTCTAGATCTCTCTTAATAATTTCTTTTAGTATAATTTGGTTTATTCATTTTGGATAACCCTCGAGGCTGTAATTTTATGCCATACAGTTTTTCTGCTTTACAGTAGTTTGCACTAAATTCTTTACTCTAGTTCAGCTTATTTTTGTATTACTTTGTGGTTACAAGTACAACAATGCATTGTAATTTGTAACAGCTCTTTTCAATGAGTCCCATTGGCCTACTTTGTGAGAATGGTAAAAACATTCTACATATTATGATTGCAACGGTTACATTATATAGGTTTAGAGAAAACCAAATTTGGGCTCAACTGAGTTGGAGCCTCAATATTCTACGTAAACCCAATCTTCTATTATGAGTTTATTCTAAGCATAGACTTGTTCTAATCTACTCCCTATATGCTCTCAACCTAAAATATGCTCACCAATTCTAGAACATTAGCTACATAATAAAACATATGCTAATGAAGACTTACAAATATTAAACCTAATGCTCTAAAGTCCAAAATTCTCCCCCTTGATGCTAAAGACACTCATGCAATAGTTCTTTAAGCATCACAAAGTTGGAAGAAAACATTTCTCTTACGTTTCCTCCAATCTTGAATCAAGAAATCAAAAATTGCAAAAAACTTGTGGTGGCACTCCTTCCACTCTTCATGTGGGATCTCCTTCATCTTTGATGTTGCTCCTCCATAACGCAAATGCTTGAGTGCCTTCTTTTGTTGATTAGCTCCCCCTTCAACAAAAGTATCTCCTCTTGTGGTTTTCAACAACCACTCTCTTACATCTTTATCATTATGGTCTTTAAACCATGCTCTCAAATTTTGATCTTCTTTTACATCTTCAACACAAAACAATACTTCACATGAGTATTTACAATTAATCATCTCACATAGATGATTATACCATACAACTCTTTCACATATTTCCACACAAAAGATCACAACAAATATGGCCATATAATGAACAACTACATATGCAACATAAAGTTGCTCCTTGCACAAATGTTCTCTCAAAACAATGGCTTTACAATATTCCTTCTCCCAAGGAATTTTGAACACATCATTGGGATCTGTTGGTTACGAATCTGCCACTTAGGAAAGGATTTTAATCTATTGCGCCCTAGATTCGCCCAGCAGATTGAAAGGCCGGAAGGAAGGGATGCCTTCCGTGCCAATCTCCGGAGAAGGCCGGCTCCTATACTAATCTAGTTTTTGGGGGTTTTAGATAAGAGTGCTGGAAAGGGATAAATGTGCAGAAAGAAATGGAAATATCATTTGTTTCAGGTGGGGAAGAACAAGCAACACGATTACAAATTTGCATCCAAACCAACAACAATCAAAACAAAGCATGTAACAGAAATTGCAGCTGTTATTCTACCCTATGTATCCTTCTGTTTAGTATTCCAGATCCAAATAATCACCAATGCTCAAATCCAGAATTCAGAATTCAAACAGACAGAAATATAAATGGACATGAAGCAGAAATACTAGCAGAAGGCAGCATAAAAGACAGAGACAAGAAGCAGAGCCAAGGATGCTTTGTATTAAGTAGAAGGTGATCCGTCACAGCAGAGTTCTCTAGCAATATGTTCCCCCCTTTTACAATCAAATGAACTGCCTTTTATAGCAGGAATTTCCCCCCAAAATACAATCATGCACGGATCCCAAGGACCGGCAAAAGCTGTAAAAGCTGTAAAAAGTTGCCTGGATGAGACCCCTGTCGGCTGTACTTGTACTTGAGATATGGTCGTTCTGAAAACTGTACATCCCCGGACAGGTCTGGTGGGCGGGAAAGCCAGGTCCGGTTGAATGCGGTAGATGAGGTACAATTTGTTCTTCAATGTTCATCTACCTTGTACCTTGGCAGCACACAATCTGTCACTTCTTGACAGGCATAAATCTTGAAACTTGTGCGGTTTGCAAATGTATGGGGGCTGACCAAAGTCGCCTACTGAAGAGAGCGCCTCCGGGAGTCGCTCCCAGATGGAGCGAACTTGGGAGGCACCCTGAGTTAGAGATTCTGGCAACTTGGTTCACTTTTTTGGTGCTTGCTGACTGGATGGGGGGCGGCAGCGGTCGCTGGAAAAAAGCAGCGACGACGGGCGGCGCTCAAGAATTGAGCGACGACGGGCGGCGCTCCCTTTCATGCCTTAGCCAAATTTTAGTGTCTCTGCTCGCTGTCGCTGAAAAATGATAGCGACGCCCGGCGTCGCCCGAAATCGGAGCGACAGCGGGAGGCGCGAGCGAATCCGGAGCGACGGCGGGAGGCTCCACACTTAGACGTTTTCATCTCCTTCCTCATCCGCCGACGGTCGCTCAAAAAGGGGGAGCGACGACGGGCGGCGCCCAAAAATGGAGCGATGTCGGGCGGCGCGCCCTTTCAAACAGACAAAATTTTATCTTTCTTCTCGCTTGCCGGGTTTCGCTTGACAAGGGGGTGCGACGACGACTCGCTCCCTTTTTGACACTTAGTCAAATTTTGCATTTTAAACTTTCAGCTGACTTTCGCTCCAAAAACGAGCGCCGGCGGGCGTCGCCCCAAAAAGGGAGCGACAGTGGGAGGGCCCAGACTTAGCCATTTTTTGGCACTTTTTCAAAATGGAACACTTGAAAGAAAAGCATGAAAACAGAAAAATGAAAGATACGAAACATGGAACTGCATGAGGAAAACTGAAAGAGAGAAAGGAGGGAGGCAACAACAATTTCTTTAAATTTTCAGAAATTTTACCCCTTTACAAAATGTGACAACATTCCTGGCGGCTCGCGGGGTATCGAGCTCGCCTCGATGCAAGGACCCATGCCTTCATCCTTTGGGCGCAGAGTCATCTCCGGTCCCTGCTTCCTTTTGCTGCTGTTGCTTTTGCTGAATTCCTTTCTGAACCTCTTCTTCGCTGTCTTCTCCGGATTTTCTCCCTGAATCTTCCTCAGCGATCTCTTCTTCAGTGCCCTCCTCCTCTGACTCCTCCTCGGACGACTCTTCTTCTTCTTCTGCGTCGTGCTCCGGATTAATGCCTGTAGAATCGAGGCGGCCTTGGATTACGTCGAATGAGACCTGGACCTGATCCCAGGCCTTCTCCGAGAAGAGCTCCATACTGCGAATGTCGCTCACCAAATACTCGAGGGTCTCAATCTTGAGCATATCAATCTGTTCAGCCTTCTGGCTCAGGTCTAACAGGCAGGAGCGAATCATGCAAAACCTGGAGGTGAGCTGCTTCACCTGCATTTCTTGAATTGGGTCCTCCCACCCATCGATGTCCGAAGTGTCCTCGCCAAAGGCGTCCCATGCCGGCCTCAATTCTTCCTTTGTGAGGAGGTTGCCATTGCTATCTGTAAAGCTCGGGAATCCGAGCGAGGTAAGAGTCAGGAAGATGTCCAGGCAAATATCTTTCTCCTTATCCAACATATCTAGCAATGCTCGGGCCCTCTGAATCTTCTTGAATCTTTCAAAGAATGTATGCAAGGTCGCCCTTGCAGCTGCCCAATCACAGGCAACGGAATCTGTAGGGGAAATTTGGAGGTTCCGGCGCTCAAGGGCCCCAGCCTTGACAGCCAGATCGAGCCAGCGGTTTGCTTCTCGCTCTGCCTC
Source organism: Wollemia nobilis (assembly GCA_028583015.1). Taxonomy (NCBI): domain Eukaryota; kingdom Viridiplantae; phylum Streptophyta; class Pinopsida; order Araucariales; family Araucariaceae; genus Wollemia; species Wollemia nobilis. Next base: position 2,021,988 of record JAQPPZ010003648.1, on the reverse strand, counting down.
CTCCACCACGGGCTTACCCCGGGCGGATACTTCTTTACTCCGGATGGTGAACGCGAGGACCGAAAGTGACTTAATGGCCCGGGGTCTGAAGTTTTTCAACAGCCGAGAGCGGATTTCCTTGATGCGGTCTTTGGAGAATGTCTCCACCTGTACAACCCTTTCCTCCAGCTGTTGCTGAACTTGTTGAAGCTGGCCCTGGAGTGCAACTATCTGAGCCTGTGCTTCCTCTTTCTCCTTGGCCAGCTGGTCTGCGGCCGCCTTCTGATCTGCTGCTTCTTTCTGTGAGGCCGCGAGTTGCTCTTTTAATTTTTGGGCCTCGTTCTGGGCAACCTCCAACTGCGCACGCAGCTTTGCCAAATCTTCCTCTAGATTTCTCTTTGCGTCCTCGATCTCGTAGAGGCGCTGCTTCGTCTCTTGCTGCTTGATCAACAACGTGTCAGCCCTCCGACGGATTCCGCCTATCTCATATTCCTCGACGATATCATCAAAGCTCTTATCCTTGCTCTGGTAATCGTAATCGTCGTCAGTCATGTCCTTGATAGGCTTTTTGACTTTAGGGACCCTTTTCTCCGTATGGATCATCCTCTTATCCAGGTCGAACCTGGTGCGCTTCTCCGCAACGACGATCTCTTCTCCCCTCCTCTTCCTGACTCCCTGAAGGAAAGTGAGAGAGCCCTGGGATGCCTTGGCTGCCAAGGGCTGATCATCTGCGGCCTGCAGCTGTCTCTCCGCCAGCTCCAGTCCTTCGTACAGGGGGTACGCCAAAGATAGGTCTTGCTGCGGCATTTTCTGGGCGAACAGGGAAGTGGGGGCCGCGCTAGAAAATTCAGCCGCTTTCAAAGGCGACTGGTCTTGGGAAGAAGTGGGCGGCTCTTGAGGAGGGGGAGATGGGTTTTCCGGGGCTGCAGCTGATGGGGAAGAGGGGTGAGGAGATGAAGGGGTTTCCTCAGCGATGCTGGCCAAACGCGAATGACCTAGGGTTTGACCTAGGGTTTGAATGGCGTTAGGGTCTAGGGTAAAATGGCCAAACGTTTGCGGGCCGGGAAGCAGGGGGTTGAGTGATAGGGGACTGAGAGGAAGCGGCGGCAACGGGTTCGGCAGATGGAGAGGAAGGTGCGGCGGGTAAAACCTCAGAAGACTTTTGCGAGAGGGGAGGAGACGTACCTGCGTGCTCAGAATGAGCTGGCGTCTTGATAACTTGTGTCGCCCAAGTTTCTGCCTCCTTCTCTGGGCTGTCCTCGGTAATAGTTACGACCTCCTGGGCAGCCACCCTTTTCTGCGGGGTCGGCGCGGTCTTTGCACAGTCTCTTTTGCGGGCGTCGGCCGCTTCTCCTTTGTCTTTTCAGACCTCTTCCTCTTCTTTTCTTTAGGTGCAGCCGCTTTTTCTTGTGCAGTGGCAGCGGCTGAGGCTGGGGCGTTGGATGCCGCACTGGAAACCGTAAATCTGAACTTAGGATTTGTCTTTGATGGTTTCGAGCTCTCCTTTGCCCCTTGAGTGGACTTTTCAGGTTCCCGTTCGGACTGCTGCGACTTCTCAGGAGTTGAGTGCAACATGGGGCCTACTCCTTGGCTGCTTTGTACTCCAACGCTTGAAGTCTCTTGCACTTTTAATTTTTGTTGAGGTGGGGTCCCCTTTTTATGCTTGCGACGGACGCCTTGGGGCACGATGTCATGGAAGACAAGTGGCTGCCACGTGTCAACGTATTTATCATACAGGTCAGAAAACTCATGGTCACTGGCCAGCAGCTTTTCTGACTTGTCTTTTCCTGTATGGCACCTCATTATCCAACATTGCGCTATTTTGTCATCTTTCCAGCCCAGCGGTTTTACTTTTGACAGCATTTTTTTGTAGCCCACGGAGCCTATCCTGTGGTCATTATTATGCTCGGGATCATACTCCACCTCTATGCAATAGAACTCGTGCCACGGCGGGAGCGATTGCATTCTTTCAATATGCCACTCCAGGGCTCTCCCGCTCGGGTTATCCCTTTCTTTCATTATCTCTGGTCGCGGGCAGGAGTGCGCAAATTTCTGTATCGCCTCGATCGGATCATACTTCCAGCGCTGAGGAAGCTCCACCAAGCCAAAACTCAGGAGAGTGGCTGCCAAATATTGGTGTTGCCCGCACACATGGACCTTGACGTCGCCCCAGACGAGCGGATACTTGAAAATGCGGCCTTTTCTTCGCCCCTGACCATATTCTTTTTCGACGTAGTCCATCTGCCGCGCCGCCTCCAGGGCGAACTGATATTCGGTGCAAAAGTACGGCAGGAGGAAGGGCTTGCCTGTGAATCCGAACACCCTGATGACAATGCCCTGCGTCAGCTTAAAGACGTCGCCAATTTCTCCTTCGACCAAATAATTCCTCATGTCCAGCGGAGGGCGCGTGCATACGCCATTAAGGAGAGCTAGGGCACCACCCAAGAATTTAAAATTAAATTCATAATGTGACTCCCTCCGGTACAAGATAGTTGTCCACTCGTAGACCGGCAACTGGATGCCATTTTCGTCCCGCCTCTGGACTGGGACAGTGTTCATTTGGTGATACATATGGAACAGGAACAACCATGCCAAGAATGAACAGTGTCTGAATTCCGTGCTCCTTCCCTCCTTCAGGTCCGTGAGGTTCGAATGAATTGCATAGGCGACCCAACTTGCCCAGTCGAAGAAGACTGGTTTTACTCCTGATTTTGGGGCGTTGGGGTCGTAAAATTCCCCATGTAGGATGCACTCCGCGAGAGAAATTTGATACGGGTGCACCACTGCGTCAGTGCCGCAGCCCAACACCCAGGCGAGCATGGCGTAGATGTACTGGCTTTTGAAGCGCTCCCGAGGTATCGGCTGCGTCGGCCATTCGCCGGCTGGCAGAGGTCGTTGCAGCTGGGAGTTGAGGAAATTCCTCATTTTCTGGTTATCAATGCACCGGCTTCTCTGTTCGCCTAAGCTGATATTTCTGACAATGCATTCTCGGTTTGGCGGGTGCCCTGGCGCGAAGGCCATCTGCACGCCCTCCTTGTAGAGGGAAAACAACACCTTTCCCTCACAGTCGCAAACCTGTCGGGTGCTGGGTTTGTAGTGTCTAGCAATGGCTTCGACCAGCTCCGGGCAGTGGTGAACTGGTGGGCACAGGAACCAGCACAGGTTCGAACGATATGGTGCACCGAAAGGATGCCAAGCCGGGACCTTATGCCACCATTCTTTCACGGTGAGGCGCAGCTGCGTGATGCTATGTGAGTAATCGCCGTCCCGGTATGCCCCTAGGCGGTCCTCAGGCGGCGGAGGAGGACCCTTGCTCTTTTTCTTTCCTTTGCCTTTCCTCTCCTGTCGCGTTTCAATTTCAGGCGAGCCTGAAGCTGCCTGTTCCCGTGAATCATTCTGAGATGCGCTAGAGGCTGCTTGCATGAGGGCTTTACCCTTTTCTGCACCTGTCCCTTTTTCCATGGCGATGAAAAAATTCGAAATTCAATTGGCGCTGGAGTAATTCTGAAATTTTTTATCCTTGGCGCAGCTCGGAACTTGACTGGATTTTACTGAGAGTGAAATGAGCGACTGGGCTCCTTTTTATGAATACAAGTGAAAAGTTGGCATTAATGGTGAGTGGAGGAATTAAAGCCCGGGTGCGCGAAGTGGGTGGAGAGCGCCGTTATTTTTTGTGGGCCGTGCATAACTCATCTTTGATTGGCCCGACATTCGTCCTTTTTCTTTAATGAAATCTGCGTTGGAGAACGCGCAGTCACTTTTTCCTTTTAAAACGTGCACCTTTGCTGACGTCATCCGCCGCTGCTTGGCACGCGCCCCTAGGTCTATTATACTTGGAAATTGTGTCAGGGCCCGCTGTCGCTCGAAACTGGGGGCGCCTTCCGGCGTCGCTCAAAAAATGAGCGAAATCGAGCTTTTTGGCATCTTGGAGGGCGACCGGCGTCACCTGGGAGTTAGAAAAATTTTCAAACTTTATTTTCTCCCTTGTCTTTATCTCGCCGAGGGTCGCTCCAAAAGAGGGCGACGACGGGCGTCGCCCAAAAAAATGGGCGACGACGGGCGGCGCTAGAGGAATGAGCGACGGTGGGCGCTTTGACACTTAGAAAATTTTCAACATTTTTCTGTCACTTTTGAAACTGTCCCGCCGAAGTTCGCTCAAGAATAAGAGCGATTCCAGGCGTCGCTCAAAAAATGAGCGACGACGGGCAGCTCTTCCATACTTAGAATTTTTTCAGGCCTTTTTCTCCTCCACTTCGCCGAAGTTCGCGTTGCAAACTGAGCGATGACGGGCGTCGCCCCAAAACGGAGCGACGACGGGCGCCAACACTTAAACATTTTTCAAATCTTCTCGCCCCAGGTCCTGACGGTTGTCGCGCGAGAATGTGAGCGACTCCCGGCGTCGCTCAAGAAAATGAGCGACCGCGGGCAGCGCTGCCTTTACACTTAGAAAAATTTCTCTTTTTCAAACCTCCCAAGGTCGCTGAATTTGGTGCGCGACTCCCGGCTTCGCTTGAAAAGATGAGCGACAACAGTCGTCGCCGGCTAAACTGGGCGAACTTGGGCATCTCTAGTTAGTGCAATCTTTTAGCTTCTTCTGAAAAAACTCAGCAAACCTGGCCCTTTTCTTCTGCTGCCAGGCACTATCTACGCAAAACACTTGGCTTCTTTTTTCTTGAATTAAAGCAGGAAATTAACTCTACGAAAGCAATATTTACATTCAGAACAGAATTTAAACTGCAGAAAGGGAAATATGTACAAGGGAAACCTTTGGAACTTCAATGGTGGTAGGCTTTCAAATGAAAGCCATTAACTGGAATCGGGAGAACGTGGCCCTCCATGTCTCTCAGCACGAAGGAGTTGAACTGGTTCACCCGAGCAACCTGAAAGGGGCCTTCCCAGAAGGCATCAAATTTATCATGGTTCCCTGGTTTTGCCTTCAAGGCATCCCATTTTAACACTAGGTCGCCAATCTTGAAGACTCGGGCCGTAGTGCCTTTTGAAAACCAGTTCCGTGTGGATTCCGTGTGCTTTAGAAAAGCTTCATAAGCCTTTTCTCTTTCCTCTTCAAGCTGCAATAGCTGTGCAAATCTGGCGTCAAGAGGGTCCATGTCTCCTTTTTCACTGTCCAGCAGCCAAAGTGCAGGTATTTCAAGATGTGTTGGTAGAACAACCTCCTTCCCATAGACCAACGCGTAGGGTGACGTTTTGATTGACTTCTTGAAAGATATTCGGTCTGCCCATAGCGCTAGGTTCAGGTGCAGGTGCCAGGACCTCTTGTTCCTCTCCACAGTCTTTTTGATGATCTTCATGAGATTCTTATTTGTGGACTCCGCCAGGCCGTTTCCCTGCGGGTAGTAGTTGGAGGACATTTTATGATAAATGCCATACTTGTTGGTGAACTCCGTGAGTACAGCCCCGGCGAAACCTGGTCCATTGTCTGTCACTATAGCCTCTGGGATCCCAAAACGGGTGATCAAGCTTTCAAGGAAGGCGATGACCGTCTCCTGGTCGGCATGCTTGGTAGGTATCGCCTCAGCCCATCGGGTGAAATAATCGGTGGCAGTCAAGATGAACTTATGCCCTGCCGAGGAATTGGGCGATATGGTCCCGATGAAATCAAGACCCCATTGCTGGAATGGAGATTCAGCTTGGATCGGCTGGAGTGGCATTGGTGCGTTCCTATTTCTGTTGGCGAACCTCTGACATTTTTCGCACTTCTGGCAGACTGCATATGCATCTGCGAAGAGGGTGGGCCAGTAATAACCTGCCCTGATTATTTTTAAGGCCGTAGGCCTTCCTGAGAAATGTCCTCCCGACATTCCAGAGTGGAACTCGCCTAGGACTTTCTGTTTATCAGATTCTTTGACGCATCGCAAGAGGACGCCGTCTATGTTTTTGAAATACAGCCCCTCGGGGCGCAGTACATACTTTAGAGCTTGGAGCCTGAACCTCCTTCTTTGTGAGGCGTTGAGTCGATCTGGACATCTCCCTGTGCTGAAGTACCACATTATATCATCGGTCCAGTCGCTCTCCTCTGATAAGGAGTTGGCAAAATTACCTTCCATCAGTGGATCCTCCCACTGGCAAGTAGACACCTCCGCGGCAACACTTCTGGCTAACTCCTGGCATAGGGCCCGACCTCGGATTAGCTTGGTGGGTCGCACCTCTATGTCGAATTCTTGGATTTTGGCGATCCATCCTGCCCTCTTGTGACCCGGTTCACCCTGAATGATAAAATTTCTGACATCGGGGTGTATCACAAAGACTGTAACCCGGCTCTGAGATACAAAGTGCTTAAACTTCTTCAAGGATCTCATGACCGCATGCACTTGTCGCTCAATAAAATTGTATCTTTCTTCGTGCGGCTGGATTACTTGGCTCAAGAAGGCTATTGGTCGCTCTTCGCCGTCGTCTCCCTTTTGTGTCAGGACTGCCGCATAACTTTCAGGCTCGCCTACCGCATACAGGATGAAATCCTTTGAATAGTCTGGGTTTATCAGTACGGGCGCCTGGGCAATCCTTGCCTTGATCTCTTCAAAGGCCTGCCTTCTCTCTTCTGTCCAGAGGAACTCAACATCCTTCTTCAATAGTTCGGCCATGGGCTTTATGACTTGGGCGAAATCGGGCACGAACTTCCTTACGAAGTTAATCTGGCCAAAGAAGGACTGCAGCTCTTTCTTATTGATTGGGGCCGACAAACGGAGAAGAGCCTCCGCTCTATCAGGATCAACTGCAAGGCCCTTTTCTGAAATTACATGGCCCAACAGCTTCCCCTCCCTCACAGCGAAGACTGACTTTTTGGGGTTGATGGATATACCAAATTCTCGGCATCTTTCAAACACTTGCCGCAGGTGGGAGGTGTGCTCTTCCCTCTTGTGGGAAAACACGGTCATGTCATCCAAGTAAATGACAATGATTTTATTTAATAGCTCCCGAAATGCGAGGTCCATGGCCCTCTGGAATGTGGCCCCAGCGTTGGATAAGCCGAATGGCATGCGCTGATAGGCGAACGTCCCCCATTTGGTGGTGAACGCCGTCTTGTGCTGGTCCTCGTCTTTCACCCAGATTTGGTTGTAGCCGAAAATCCGTCAAGAAGAGAGAACCGTTGGGCTCTCGCGACCACATGAAGAATTTGGTCGATCTGCGGGAGCGGATAGTGGTCCTTAAGCGAGGCCTGGTTCAAATTACGAAAATCCACGCAGAGGCGGATGTCTCCGTTCTTCTTTCTCACGGGAACCAGATTTGCGACCCAAGAAGAATGCTTGATAGGATATATGATCTTGGCTTCTAGCATCTTCAGAAGTTCTGCTTTCATCATAGCCTCGATCTTCGGGTTAACCGCTCTCTGCTTCTGCCTGAAGGGTTTCACACCTTCCTCCAGCTCTATGGTGTGCTGGATAATCTCTCTGTCGTACCCCTTTAAGTCCTGGTAGCACCAGGCGACAATGTCTGGGTACTCCTTGCACAGAGCCCGAATCTGCTTCAGCTCCTCTGGAGTGCAGTCTATGCCGACTTTAATCACCTTACCAGGTTCAAGCTCCAGGTCCATGTATTGTTTGGCATCTACCTTGATTCGGTGTGAGATGGCCCTGTCATTCTGGTCAAACAGGCTCTCCAAGGTAATCAGTCCTTTTGGGACATGATTATTTTTCAACTGTATTAACCCCTCATATTGCTCGTCATCAGGGTCTCTACCTTCGATTGTGCTAGCTTCGTGAATCAGAAAATTGATGATATCTTCGTCGCAATCGAACACCTGCCAGTGGGTGTCCTTATCAGGCACAGAAGGCCTGTAGATGGTACGAACCGGCTTCGGCTTCTGGACAGTGTCATCAGCCGGGACGTACCTGGCTCCAATGGACGCCAAGATGTCTGCATGTCTGTTCTTCTCCCTGGGAATGGATTTGACATTCAAGGATTCGAATGATTCCAACAGGTCCCAGACCCGATTACGGTATGCCTTAAGATAGTGCTTCTTTGCAGTGCACTTGTCTGTGATTTGCTTGCACACTAACTCGGAATCTCCAAAGATCTGCAGTTGCTTGATTCCCAGTCTCTCCGCCTTCTTCAACCCTAAACACAGGGCTTCATACTCAGCCGCATTATTGGTGCAGCTCCACGCCAGCCTGTAGCAGTAATCCTTTTGCTCTCCCGATGGCGAGACTAGAAGGACCCCTGCCCCTGCGCCGTTCTTGCATCTGGCGCCGTCAAAGTACAACTTCCACAATTCATTTGGGGCAGGGCCTATGTCTTCTTTCACTGTCTCCTTCGGCTTCTCGGGCTGGGTGATGGAGTAACAACCTATGTCTGATTCGATCATGGCGTTGAAGTCTTGCAAGGAGAACTCATCCTCCGTTTGCAGCTGCTCTATGGCTTCCTCCACCAAGTTCACCTCTTTGTCAAATTCAGTGACCAGATGGACAACATCATCTTGCAATCCCTCCCTTGGTATCTTTTCAACTAGGAAAGTTGAGGGTTTTCCATTGTAAATCTTGACTTTACTCCCTTTGAAGGGGATCTCCATGTGAGAGTAGTCCATCGAGAGATATCCACCCAGCTTGGCGGTAAATTCTCTCGAGAGGCACATGCCGAAGTAGGGCTCCAGGTCAACAACCACAACTTCTTGAATGACCACAACCTCAGGTGCCTTGTGCAACCGGATAGGAATGTCTTTGATGACGCCAATCTGTCTTCACAGGAGTGCCATCTAGCCGCAAGACGCCTTGATCGCTTCTCGTGTACTCCATGCCGATTTCTTCACTGACCGCCCTTGGCATGACGGTGGTTGACGCGCCGGAATCAATAATGCAGTTATGCACTATGTGTCCCTCCATCTGCAATGACAAGTAAAATGGCGGTGTTCTATTCTTCCCCATGATTGAAGTTGTCAGGGGTTGAGCTAGCACGGGCTGTGGTGGCTTTCCTCCTGTTGAGGTCTTCAGAGACTCATGTAACAAATCTACTTGTCCAGGGAGCTGCAGAGCATCGTACATGCTGATCTTCGCCGGGTCTTCTTGAGCTCATCAACTATGTTGTAAGCTGAAGTACTGGGCACTTCCATTTCTTTTGTCGGCTCGTACTTGGTACGGTACTGCTGCGTGGCCTCGACCCTCTGTCGCTTTGTCAACGACGGGTACTTGAGCTTTTCTCGAGCTTGCTCCTTGGTTTCCGCTGGAGGTTGAACCTCTGGGGCCTTCGTGGGTGGCGTCTTCTCTTTTGCTGGTGGAGGCAAAGGTGCTTTGTCAGGAACTTTCGCAGCAGGTGGCGCCTTTTCTCGCCTAGTGTACACTTTCAAAGGCTGCATCTGGGCTGCCTCTACCTCTATCGGCTTCTTCCCGTCCCTGGTCAGGATAGACACCGGGTCTTCCTCGGAGACCGCAAAGTTGCTCCCTTCTTCACGAAGCATGTTGACTTCTTCATCCGGCGGGATGCTGCCTTCAAGAGTTTGAATATAATGTTGATGCAGCATACAGGTAGCCTCCCCATGAGGGTCATTGCACGTAGAGCACCAGTGCACATTGTCTGGAGTGCTCGGCTGCGCGTTGTTGGGAGCATTTCTCGCTGGAGGCCTTTGAGCCACTTGGTCTCTCGTCAGTGCGGGAGGAGGATAAGACCTCCTTGGAACAAATTCTTGTTGGGCCTGCTTCTTCTTCATGATGGCCATATCATTGGACAACGTCCGGTAGCCAGAAGAAAGAGACCGCATTTCTTGTAGAATCTTAGTTTGTATGTCCATATCCGGTTGTGCAGGCTAGGTTGGCGGAGGCAATGACGCTAACGGTGGTGGTGGAGGCAATGCCAGGTACTGCGAGGAGCGGGAAGTGATGGATATTGAGGGGCAGACGGGAGTTGAGGCGTCGGTGGATTGGGAAAATGCACTTGGGGCGGACCATACTGTGACACGACTGGTGCGGGATTCCATGATGGATTTTGATATGCATTGGATGAGGAAGGCGCCCCAGCAGACGCCGGTGGATATTGTTACTGCGGGAAATCTGGGTAGATCGGTGGCTGCATCTTATGCGGAAGTCTACCTATGGCAATCATGTCTAGCTCTGCCCTCTGGGCTGCCTCATACAACTCAGGGAAAGTGTTTACACGAGCCAACTTGATGACCAAACAGATGTCTGAGTTGAATGCTCTGAGGTAGTAGTGAGCAGCTTGTCCTTCTGAGGGACGTAGTTCAATGGGTACTCTTTTCCATGATCTTGCAAATCTCACATTGAAATCTGAGATCTCCTCTTGTGGATGCCGCTGAATGGTTTGGAACTGGTGCAACAGTGAGGATGGATCCGCAGACTCATTGAAGCCTTTAACTAGTCGTCCGGCCAGTTGAGCCCATCCCGTAATAGTGTTTTCCGGCAAGGATCTATACCAATATAGAAGCTTCCCTCGCAGAGAGAGCCAACAACCGGGTCTTGACACTTTCATTAGTGATGGCGTGAAGCGCAGCCAAGGCCAGGATATCTTGAATATGTTCATAGGCCGTCTTCCCAGTTCCATCATACGTGGGAATAGCCTTCAATGCAGCGGGTGGAACAACATCTTGATCAGCTAGATTGAGGGGTCCAGTGGAGTCAACTGCCGGGAACAGCTCAGGAGCATTTGGCTGAGGATTTGCCATGTCTGCGTCTTGATCGAGCTGATCAATATCGTGATAATCTTCGGTGCTCTCTGAAGTTGTCTCCTCAGTCTCAGTTGTATGCTCAAAAGCTTCGTCTTGATGGGCTTGATAATCAATCAGCCTCGGGTGCTCTCCAGCAGCGTTGATGTCGAGCTCGTAAAACTCAGGCTCTTGTGGTCCCGCATTCCTAACTCTCCATCTTGTATGCATGAAGGAGCTTTTGATATTGGACCGATCTTCGAAGACTCAAAGAATATTCAGGTTCAACAGAGTCGCCAGGTGTTCAGATTTGACAGCAATGAAGCGAACACCGATGCTTCGATTCTGTTTTGGGGTGGAACACTCGTGTCCCACCAGGCGTGCCAGAGAAACTGTTGGTTACGAATCTGCCACTTAGGAAAGGATTTTAATCTATTGCGCCCTAGATTCGCCCAACAGATTGAAAGGCCGGAAGGAAGGGATGCCTTCCATGCCAATCTCCGGAGAAGGCCGGCTTCCTATACTAATCTAGTTTTTGGGGGTTTTAGATAAGAGTGCTGGAAAGGGATAAATGTGCAGAAAGAAATGGAAATATCATTTGTTTCAGGTGGGGAAGAACAAGCAACACGATTACAAATTTGCATCCAAACCAACAACAATCAAAACAAAGCATGTAACAGAAATTGCAGCTGTTATTCTATCCTATGTATCCTTCTGTTTAGTATTCCAGATCCAAATAATCACCAATGCTCAAATCCAGAATTCAGAATTCAAACAGACAGAAATATAAATGGACATGAAGCAGAAATACTAGCAGAAGGCAGCATAAAAGATAGAGACAAGAAGCAGAGCCAAGGATGCTTTGTATTAAGTAGAAGGTGATCCGTCACAGCAGAGTTCTCTAGCAATATGTTCCCCCCCTTTTACAATGAAATGAACTGCCTTTTATAGCAGGAATTTCCCCCCAAAATACAATCATGCACGGATCCCAAGGACCGAAAAAAGCTGTAAAAAGTTGCCTGGATGAGACCCTTGTCGGCTGTACTTGTACTTGAGATATGGTCGTTCTGAAAACTGTACATCCCCGAACAGGTCTGTTGGGCGGGAAAGCCAAGTCCGGTTGAATGCGGTAGATGAAGTACAATTTGTTCTTCAATGTTCATCTACCCTGTACCTTGGCAGCACACAATCTGTCACTTCTTGACAGGCATAAATCTTGAAACTTGTGCGGTTTGCAAATGTATGGGGGCTGACCAAAGTCGCCTGCTGAAGAGAGCGCCTCCGGGAGTCGCTCCCAGATGGAGCGAACTTGGGAGGCACCCTGAGTTAGAAATTCTGGCAACTTGGTTCACCTTTCTGGCGCTTGCTGACTGGATGGGGGGCGGCAACGGTCGCTGGAAAAAACAGCGACGACGGGCGGCGCTCCCTTTCATGCCTTAGCCAAATTTGAGTGTCTCTGCTCGTTGTCGCTGAACAATGATAGCGACGCCCGACGTCGCCCGAAATCGGAGCGACAACGGGAGGCGCAGGCAAACTGGAGCGACGGCGGGAGGCTCCACACTTAGACGTTTTCATCTCCTTCCTCTTCCGCCGATGGTCGCTCAAAAAGGGGAGCGACGACGGGCGGCGCCCAAAAATGGAGCGACATCGGGCGGCGTGCCCTTTCAAACACTTAGTCAAATTTTCATCTTTCTTCTCGCCTGCCGGGTTTCGCTTGACAAGGGGGTGCGACGACGGGCGGCGCTCCAAAATGGAGCGACGCCGGGAGTCGCTCCCTTTTTGACACTTAGTCAAATTTTGCATTTTAAACTTTCAGCTGACTTTCGCTCCAAAAACGAGCGCCGGCGGGCGTCGCCCCAAAAAGGGAGCGACAGCGGGAGGGCCCAGACTTAGCCATTTTTTGGCTCTTTTTCAAATTGATGGAACACTTGAAAGCAAAGCATGAAAACAGAAAAATGAAAGATACGAAACATGAAACTGCATGAGGAAAACTGAAAGAGAGGAAGGAGGGAGGCAGCAGCAATTTCTTTAGATTTTCAGAAATTTTACCCCTTTACAAAATGTGACAACAGGATATATGTGACCCAAGTTCTCCATCACTGTCTTCTCTGCAAGAAGACTCTTTGTTAAAGTTGTTTCAATGAGACAATCTCCTCTCAATAATGCCTTTGGAAGACATTCTCCTTTTTTTCATTCCTGCTCATAAAAATCAAATCATTAATCATAAAAACATTACCTTTAGTATGAGTAGATTTGGTGCTTCCCATAAAGTTATTTTGTGGTACACTTCTTTCATAGTATGTTGCTTCAAAATCAACCATCAACTCTTCACTAAGAGTTCTCCTCCTTTGTTCAATCCATGTTGGTGTGTTGAAACACCATTCATTCAAACAATCATACATTATTGCCTTTTCAAGACAACTTTATTTCTTCAATGTAGTCACTCCAAGTGAGTGATCTTCATCCACAATTGCCTCTTCAAGACAATTCTCAATCTCCTTTGATGATTCCTCCTTTACCCCATGAAGTCCATCAATGACTATCTCACTATGTTCTATCTCCTCCTTGAGATAGTCTTTCTCATAATTTTCTTTGCCTTTTATTATCTCATCCATGAAACTGATTCCCTTCATCTCTTCTTCCTCTTCTACACTTGGGTAATCATCCTACATAACTTCATTTGCTCTTTCAAGAGAGCACACAGCCATTCCAAGTGAATGGTCTTCAAGAGAAGTGAGCCAATGGTCTTCCATGAACATTGCTTCTCCATCATCATCCCACAAAACGTCTTTATTCTCCTCCATGAGAATTGTAGGTGCATTCTCCAAAATACACTCTCCATTTGTCTCCTCCATGAAACAGTCTTCATCATAACTCTTTTCAATGAGACTTGTACAAGGCTCCTTCTCATCCTCTTCTCCATGAAGGGATTCCGTACTCTCTTCCTCACAAGGCTCTTCTTCAAATATGTCTTCCTCTTCAAGGAAGAATTCTCCATTACAAAGCATGTCTTCATATGAGGCTTTACAAGACTCTTCAAAAACTCCTTCAAAAGGATCTAATTCAAAAACTTCTTTAAGGAAGCAAGGCTCCTCCTTGCTTAAACAATCTTCATGATTGTCACACATGGCTTTATGGGTGTCCGCATCAAACCCATAAGCATCCTTCAACACTTGCCATGCCATTGTAGCTGATCTACAATTGGCTATGAGAGGGAAAACACTCTTTTCCATTCCTCTCCTCAAATCCATAAGGGCTAAGCAATTTTCATATTGCTTCCCTTTCTTCTCTTTTCTCTCCTCTCCTTGTAGCTTGCTCCAAGTGGGTTCCTCATATCCTTTTTCTACAATGCCTCAAAGGTCTTTGGCTATCAACAAATTTTTCATCCTTATGCTCCAATAAGCATAATCTTCTCCATTGAAACTTGGCACCTTCAAGTTTTCCATCACAATACTTTCTTTGTAAAGATTGTCTATAAGCTCTACAAAACTCTGGCTGGTTCTTAGCAACAAATCTTTTATTCTTCAATAACTTTCAACTCCACAAACAAGGCAAGATGCCTACAAACAAAGAAGATTACAGATTTAGATCGAACCTCATTTTGTCAATTCTCTGATAGAGATCTTGCTCTACTTCCATAGGGTCACCTATTTCTTCATGGACAAAATTGTCAGCTACAGACTCACTGTCATCACTAATAATTACGATTTTAGGAGAATGTGGTTCTGGTTCCACTAGCTCAACAGAATCACTGTCACTGATACAAATGATTTCAGGTTCCTGTGGTGCAAACTCAACAGATACAAACTGATTAGATTCAAACTCCTCAGGTTCGTAATATTTATCCTCACTATCATTTGGAGTGGGTCCGCTATCAAAAGAGTCGTTATCTTCAGAATCACCGTCGTAATCAGTGTCAGGTACTCTCTGGTTCGCAATTACAAAATTTTGGAGTTGACTAAAGACTGTATTAAGACCATACATACACTTTTTCATCAAATGCTTCAGGAGTCTCTCTGGCTAGAAGAGAATGAAGAGCAAGGTAACATCCTTGTGACCTTATCATAATATTTCCACACACAGTCTTCTCACTAGCAACGTATGCCAATGAACTCCTCCTTCGAATCTCCTAGAATTGCTTTTTGCACAAAAACAATAGCAGCTTGTGTGGCAGAACTAGCCGTCTTTTCTGCCTACGTCTCTTCAAAGCGTTGTAAACAAATTACGTCGCAACACCTCTCTTGCCTTTCTGCAGGACACACTCCGTAGTGACACAATTTTTCAAATGAGAACCTCATGTTCTCAACTCCTAGCAAGATACCAAATGAGCACCTCACATTCTCAACTTTAAGTAAGATGCAATTTTTCAACTTGCATTTCCTCACAACACACAAGCAAGCTAATAAGCAACAATCGATGGCGGCAGTTTCCTCTCAACAAGGCATTGCGGATTGAGACCAGGCGGAGGACTGCAGTGAAGACTCTCAGCGGCTTTCAAACAGATGACTTTCAACAGCCTCCTCACAGCAATGTCTTCGCTGTTTGCGGTTTATGGACTCTCCTGTTCCGATCTCATGCAGAGGCACGTTTGTCTCTTTCTAAACGCAGAGGCAAGCCAAAAAATATCCACGTTTGTCTTTTTCTAAACCAAGAGGCAGAGGCTCACGTTTTGCAGCACCGCCACGTTCCTTCATCGCAGCTCACTTAGCTCACGCAGCTTACCACATCGAAAAACAGCTGCAGATCTTCATCTCACGATTGCCATGCAGCATCACAAATCCTTCGCAATGAAAAACATCTTCCGCCACGCCAAAGCTCCTCCACGCTGTGAATATGCTATCACCACGACGTCCCTGAATGAAATGACGTCAACACCAAATTATTTCTGCGAGCGAGTCTCAGCATCAATTCCGCCCAGTGCAATCACGAAATTAGAACAAAAATTTTCGCTGCCGTTTTTGGTCTCCTTTCTTCGCAGAACGTCCTCCTTGATTCCGCGTCACTTTGTGTTTTACGATACCAAAATGCACATCCTTACAGCAAGAATAGACGAAGATTAAATTTTTTTTTTTTATAATATCCAATCACCAAAGACAAACACGTCGCCTTTACGCACTCGTCACCCTTACACACTGTTGTCACACAGTGACAAATGTGCCTTCAACGAAGGCCAATGAGCTCACTGTCTTTCACCATAAAACACCATAGGTCCAACGACTCATCCGATGATCCGCCTCCAATTGAGGGCTATTCCCTTACATCCTCTTTCAGCATGCAGCAGAAATTTGTAGTGCTCTTTTAGCACACAGCGAATGACGTCCTCTTTCAGCACCAAGCGAATGATGTTTTTTTTTGTTTTTGTTTCTCCTCAGCAGAAAAAATATCATAGTCAAACCTGCATTCTAATCATGGCGCTCCTGTGCGATTTCAAACTACGATTGACTCCATGGTTACAACTGCAACTACGTGATTTTTTAAATGTCTGCAATCAACTGATTTACGTTGGTCGTGAGCTACTAGACACAAGCAAACGTCCTCCTCACCGTAGAGTTCTACAGCAAAGACGCTTACGCCTGCTGTTTGATGCAGCACATCCTTCTCACAGACGACCTCCACGTTTGACAATACACAGAAACCTCCACGTTTGTTGAACGGAGAAAGGCACATCAAACAACGTAGTTTTGGGATCCACCGTGTAGACGATCACTGTGTTCACCATTGCTGCGCAATAGAACCACACGATGTAGTCTTCGTGGATTCTCCTTTGTGCTTATAGCACGCTTACAAACGTCGTTTGTTTTTTAAATTAATTGGCTTTTCACAACAACTCTTTTCACTGTGCGGGCTTTTCACAACAACTCTCTTTTAAATCGCGTTCCTTCAATGCATGCTCAGCAAGCTATTCCAAATAGCAATAGTCTTGACTGTAGCAAGCTATTCCAAAACAACAAATTGCAGCATCCTCAGAGTCTTAGCTCAACGAGCATCACAGAAACCGTGCTGACGTCTTCGCTCCAGCTTCGCTCAACGCATTACTTTATCGCAGGGGCTCCGTTCACGCTCACAGCCTTTTCTCACTCAGCAGCATGCCATTGATTTCAAGTGACAGCGTCGTCCAAGCAGATCTGGGCTGAACTTACGAGAATGGGCAACCCACAAGATGCAAGCTCTCCTACCAGGCTCTGATACCAATTGAGAATGGTAAAAACATTCTACATATTATGATTGCAACGATTACATTATATAGGTTTAGAGAAAATCAAATTTGGGCTCAACTTAGTTGGACCCTCAATATTCTACGTAAACCCAATCTTCTATTATGAGTTTATTCTAAGCATAGACTTGTTCTAATCTACTCCCTATATGTTCTCAACCTAAAATATGCTCACCAATTCTAGAACATTAGCTACATAATAAAACATATGCTAATGAAGACTTACAAATAGTAAACCTAATGCTCTAAGGTCCAACACTTTGGGCATCTGTGGACATTAATAGAATGATCTTAGCTTATCTTCTATCCTGACAAAAGATTCTTGGATTTATACAAGAGATTGACTACCACTCAATTTATCACCTCATTGTTGCACCTTATCTTTATTGTTGGGAACAATAAGCGTTCATTTGAGGCTATAGTTTCCTAGGATTATAATGATAGATCAGTCCTTGTCTATATGTGAGTGTAGCTACAAGGACTACAACACCTTCTCTTTCATGTGGCTAGACAAGATTGTGGCTTCTTAGTGCTAAGGATTGAGTGCTCCCCTCTTGCTTTGGAGGTGCAAACAAAAGCAACTGTATAGTTTTTTGTCTTCAATATTTTTCTTGGCCATGGATATTGGGATATTTTTGAGGGTTCAGACCCTATTCCCTCTTAGGATTATCTAACCAAGTCATTGTCTTTTCTTGGGAGCATCACTAGATATTGTGCTGGCTCTTTGGAGATAATGATGAAGACGAATTTGTTTCTACTTTACATTCTACTACTGACTAGAGTTGGTGCTTGTATCCACTTGACCTCTTCTCCCTTGATTTATGGTTTTTTCACCTCTTCACTACTTGCAACCTATTCAGGGTTTACTTGTTTCTGGGTCCACCCCATGATGCTGAGATCTAGAGTTGTATAGGAGTTTCACATTAGTGTAATTTTTTTAATTTGGTTATGTAATTGAAACAGGCGCACCTGTATTACATTGTGATCACATAGTGGTATTATAACACCTTCGCAATTATGCACTTTATCTCTTGGCAAGATTCGGACCTAGTTCTCCTCCTTGAAAGTCAAGGAATTTAACTGGTTGAGCTCATTCCATTTGATGTAAGTTTGTTTGTATTATTTACTATAGTTTGATTTATACGTTTCTTGTTATAGTGCATTGTAAAAGATTATGTAGGTGAATCCCTGGCCTACTCTGTTCATTGGGGACATTAATGGAATCATTTTATCTTACCATTCTCCCTTGAGACACCAGTAACTTAGTATTTAAGGTTTTGGACCCTAATAACTGTTGGTCATCAAATCTGCCACAGGAAAGGATTTTGGGAAGTGTACGCGCCCTAGACCTGGACCAACATTGAAAGGCCGAGGGGAAGAGATGCCCCCCGTGCCAATCTCCGGAGAAAGGCCGGCTCCTTTACTAAACTACTTGGTGTTTTGAGCTAAGAGTGCAGGAAAGAGATAAAAATAGTAAGGGTGCAGGAAAGAAATAAACAGAGTAAGGGAAAGAATGTCAATGGATTTAAGAGGGAAAGAACCAGCAGCACGATTACTGGCTAACAGCTCGAAATAGCAGCAATAAATACCAAGAATAAAATAAAATGAACGCAGTACTAGCCTTCCTATGTATCCTCTGGACGAGTTCCAGGATTACCCTCCCCTTACGTCGAAATCCAGATTTCAGAATTACGGCGGTTAGGAAATAAGTGAATATAGCAGAAACACTATCCACAGGCAGCATACAAGAAAACTATCACAGCGTTCTCTCCCCTATGTATCCTTCGGGAAAATTCCAGGGTTCTATCCCCAATCACACACCTAAATCCAGAATTCAGAATTACAGTATGCAAATGAAGAAATGAGATAACAGAAATAATCACAGAAGGCAGCATACAAGAGAGAAATGAGGCCCGAAGCTCTTAGTATTAATTGCAGGAAATCAAGTTACAGCAGCTTTCTAGCAGAAAGTTCCCCCCCTTTTTTCATTACAATACGTGGGTTTTTATAGAGGACCCGACCCTCTGAGCCATCAATGCACAAAATCGAGGAGTACATCCTCGAAAACCAGAGAAGTCGGCTCCCGCTACTCCCGTGACTGAGCTCTCAAATCCTTTTCTACAATTAGCAGCTGTGACCGGGTCAGCCGGGGAAATTCGCATTTATGAGCCGCTTGACTCGTCCTAGGCTTCTCCGGGTGCGGGGCTCGAGTGGCCGCCATGTCCGCCGGGCTCTCCTTCTCATACTGATATTTCTTTTCAGGTTGCCAAAAATGAGCCCCGAGTCTTTCGGCACGTAAAAATTCATTTATGAAGCACTCGATTGCCTCGGAAAAATACCCGGCCTTGGAGTGCGTACCCCTAAAGCGCTTCGCCAATTTTCAGTTCGCGACCCTGCTTCGCAATGGATGTGAGCCGAAGCGGGTCTATCTTCCTTGGTCATGCACTTCGCGCGAAGGAGCTTCTCAAAATGGCTTCGCGGATGCTAAATGCCGAAGCAGATATCCCTTCTCAAAACAGGGCTCTCAATCTTTCATTGCTTCGCTGGAAAGGTGTGTTAAAGGCCGCTTCGCGAGATTCCCTGCCCGAAGTGGATGCTTCGCTGATGGGCTGTCAAAATGCTTCGCCGCGAACCTTCTTCAAAACTGCGGTTCGGGAGTTTTTCGGCCGAAGTGCATTCTTGCCTTAGAACACTATTCTGCTTTTTCACGGGCCACTACTGCTTCGGTTGAAAGCACTTCGCACAAAAGCTATCCGAAGTAGATGCTTCGCGACAACCTCGGGCGAAGTAGAAATGGTTCGCTAGTAGAGAGGTCCGAAGTGGATGCTTCGCTGAATTCTTAGCGAAGCAATTTTTCAATACTTGAATTTTTTCAAATCGCGCTTCGCAAGGTTTTCGCCCGAAGCAACTGTTTGGGCTGCTTCGCGTGCGAAGCTCTCTTCATGCCTTAGTAACCTTGGACCGCGATCTGGACTTCCTTGCTTTTCTTTCTTGGCGAAGCTGTCCTTTTTTCTGCGAAGCTCCTAAACCTAGCTTGCTCAGTAGCGAAGCTCTTGTATATCCCATTCTATGTACAAGGGGGATGGCAATGAAAGCCAAAATTGCTGCAATACTTAAAAATGTTTTTTCTAAAAACAAGGGAACAAATTCATGAAACAAAAAGAAACACTTTACAAAATTTTTGATTTTCACTACCCCTCTAGGCAATGTGACAGAATTGTCAACATTCTTGGCGGCTCGCGGGGCAACGAGCTCGCCTCGGTGCAAGAACCCTCAGCCTTAATCCGTTGGGCCAGAGTTGCCTCCAGACCCTTCTCCTCTTTGTCTTTCTGGGGGTGCTTCTGCAGCTACCTCTTCTTCTTCTTCTTCTTCTTCCTCTTCTTCCGGCGTGGTTTCTTGTTGCGGCGGTGGGGGAAGGCGATCACGGATGCGTTCCATGGTTCGGCGAACGTGAGCCCAGGCACCTTTCTGGAAAGGCTCCCGATCTTGCAGTGCTTTGACCAGAACATGGAACCGATCAATCTGCCCTATGTCGGCATGTTTGGCTCTTGTGCTCAAATCATTTAGGCAGGCCGCGATTTTGCAATGTCTAAGAATAAAATCCGTGACTTGCCCTTCTGTGATTGGCTCCTCCCATTCGTCTATCTCTGAGACATCACTCTCAAAGTTGAGCCAAGCCGGTTTGAGTTCTTCTTTTGTCAAAAGGTTCCCATCATCATCAGTGAAACTTGGGAAACCTAATGCTGAGAGATCTTGAAAATACCCCAGTGATGTGCGCTGCTCCTGTTCAAACACGTCCATGAGGTCCTTTGCCTTCTGAGCTTTCCTCACTTTGGAGAAGAAGGCGTGGACTGTAGCTTGGGCTGTGGACCAATCTCTGGCTGTCCGACTCATAGCGGCGACCTGCAAGTCCTGATATTTGATACTTTGAACTTCAAAAGCCAATTTGAGTCGGCTTCTAATTTCTTGTATAATTTCATCCACTATTGGTCCCTTTTGGGCAGCGGCATACTGGGCTTCGGTGATATAAGATAAAATTGACAGGGCACTGGAGGCCCGAGATCTGAAGTTTTTAAGCAGGTGCGAGCGGATTTCTTTAATTCTGCCTCTATCAAACAACTCTAGGCTCTCCTTCTCATACAACTGTTGCTGCATCTGCAAGATTCTGCTTTCAAACTCTTTGGCCTTTAGCTCAGATTCGGCCTGTATCTTGCTCTGATTCTCAGCTGTACCCTGCAGTTGATCTACCTGTTGTTTCAAGGCGTCTACTTCTTTTCTCATCTGCTCGCACTGCTTCTCTGCATCTTCTAGCTTAGAGCGGGTCCTGGCTAGATCTTCCTCCAACTTAATGTTGGCGCTCTCTGCTTCGTACCGGCGCTGATTGGCGATATTAGCATGTGCGCGGAATGTTTCTATTCTCACATGCATAGACTCGGATTCATTATCCACATCCAAGTGCTCCAGGTCCTTGACCTTCTCTTGATAGTCGTAATCAGCAGGGGTCATCTCGTCCAGGGGTTTTTGGACCTTGGGAACCTTCTTCACTTTGTGCAGCTTTCCGCCTTTTAAGTCAAATACAGCGCATTTTTCTACTTTTGCTAGAGAGCGCCCTCTCTTTTTCCTTGCCTCCTTCAGCATCTTGTCAGTGTTCTGCCGGGCTCGGATCAGCTTCTCTGCTAGAGGACGCTCTTTGATCATAGCCAATTCTGTTTCAAATGAGGCTGGGTCTCCAGCCAAGGGGGTGAACAAGTATAATGAATGTACGGGGGATGCCTCGCCAGTGGGTTCGGCGACAGGTGTGGTGGGAGTTTCGGCGAGAGAAACAACGCCATGCGTGACAGGGGAGTGGGAGTCGGGGTTTGGAGTTGGAACATTACCTTCGCCCTGACCAAATACCAAGGGGATGGTGGCGTGGGTGAGCGAAGTGGTATCCATGGACTTGTCCCGGCTTGACGACCCGAAAGGGGTGGAGATGTTTGTGAGACTGGCGGGATCGCGAGGCAAATTTGTGGTGGCGAAGGGTACCATGCGATGGGGTGACTGAATTTCCAGGGGAGATTTATCTGAGAGAGGGGGAGACTGATGGGGACCTTCGGCCGGGACCGTTGTAGACATGACTTGGGAGACCAGGGTAAAGGGTGAGGAATGCGTACCTGCGTGCTCTCCCGATAGAGCAGAAGTGGTAGCTTCCTGCGTGGTCGGCTCACGTTCTTTTTCAGCCTCTGTACTTCCGACCTCCATGACTTCTTCTTCAAGGCTCCCTTCCTTTTGGAGGAGTTCCTCCACATTGATGACGTCTACCTCCGAAACTACCTCAGCCCTTTGCGACGTTGTTCCTTCAACACTCACCTCGGCTGAGCCTATCATAGGCTGTTCGCTAGAAGCACCTGGAGGTCTGGTATGCGGTCGCTTCGGATGAGTGGGAGGCACTTGGACTTGCTCCAGTTTCTTTCTTTTCCTTTTCTCTTCCTTTTCTAATTGTTGCGCTGACCCCACGGCACTCGTGTCATGACCTCCAACAGGTTCCTGAGGCAACTCTTGTGGTGTCGTCGCTGCCTCCTCTTCTTCCTCTTGCTCAGAAACATCGTCAACTCTCTTTGGGCTTTCGCCTGAACCTGGGGCACTGGGGGGAACGAAGTCAGCGAAGGAGATGGGCTTCCAAGACCCAGCGTTGGCTTCGTAGAAAATTGCAAAATCTCTATCTGTCTCCAAGAGCCCATATGATTTCTGCTTTTGACGATGGACTCTCATCATCCACCATTCCTTCAATTGCTCTTCACCCCAATCCTTCAATTCTCCCCTTAAATCATCCTTCATTTTTTTCCAAAAGGTGGAGTCTGGGCCTGGGAAGGGGTGCCGAACCGGATCATATTCGACCTCCATGGTGTAAAACTCATGCCATGGAGGTAATGTCTTCATTCTTTCCAGGTGCCACTCCAAATCTCTCCCATTGGGGTTATTCCGCTGCTCTACTATCTCCGGGTGAGGGCAGACATGAAAGTTTTTAAATCGGAGATGATCCCTCATCACCCCCAAGGGGTCGTAGCACCACCGTTGAGGAATCTGCAGCAAACCGAAGTCGGCAAGCTTATCCTCCAAGTATACATGTTGTTTGAGGGCAAAAACCTCAATGACTCCCATTTTGAACGGGAAATCGCATGTGGGTGCCCATTTTCGGCCGTGGCCATAAATGACATTTGTTGCGTCGCTCTGCCGAGCGACCTCCAGCGCGTGATATTCAGAGGGGTAAACAGGTAGTAGGAAGGGCTTCCCTGTGAATCCGAACAGGCGAACCACAAGCCCCTGCGTCAATTGGAAAACGTCCCCCTTTTCCTCCTTAACCACCTTATCTCTAAGGCTAATGGGCACCCGAGGGCAAGAACCCTGCAACAGCTGAATGGCAGGTCCTAGAAACTGCTGATTGAAAGCATAATATGACTCCGTCCTCGCCAGGAGGGGAGTCCACTGATATACTGGCAGAGGAGTTCCGTCCTTGCCGCTTGAAGTAATGGCGATATGGGGGAAATGCTTCTGGACATGATAGAAAAAGAGCCAAACCAGGAAAGAGCAAGGTCCAAAATACTGACCCGTCCCAGAATTCTTCATGCTGACTAGCCGCGTATGCAAGGTCCGGGCCACCCATTCCGCCCAGTCGAAGAAGACCGGGTTAGTGTTCGGCCTTGACGCATCTGGGGCATAAAACTCCCCTCGTGAAATACATTCGGCCAGCGACACTTGCCAGGGGTGCACAGAAGCATCGGTAGACAGGCCCGCGACCCACGCAATGATAGAGAAAATGTCTGTGCTCTTGAAATCCTTCAGGGGGCGAGGCATTTGAGGCAGCCTGCCTGAAGGAAGTCCGTCCTTGAGGTTCTCACTCAGAAATTTTATAATATAACTGGAGGTGGTAAACCTCTCCATTTGTTCGCTCAGAATAACATTGCGAACAGAATAACCCTTGGGCGGCCCTTGCTGTGGCGCGAAAGCTCCTTGTACATCCTCTTTTAAAATTGTGAACAATTTATTGCCTGCGGCGTCCAGCACTTGTCTGGTGGATGGTTGATAGTTTTGCGCGATGGCGTAGACCAATTCGGGACAATGGTGCGCGGGCGGGGTCAGATACCAGTATATCTGCGAATAATAAGCAGCGGCTCTCTTGTTCTCCGCGGAGAGTCGGCTTTTCATGAACTCGATGGTGTACCGGAGCTCGGCCACGCTCTTGGAAAGTTCGGTGTCCCTTATCTTCTCCCACCCATCAATCGGTGGTTCTGCAGGTTGCTCTTCTTCCGAATCTTCCCTTTCCTCTACAGCTTGCTTTTCGGGGCGGAGGTTGAGGTCGACCCTCTTGGGTCTATGCTTCCTCTCTTCTTTCCCCTTTTTAATCTTCTCTGGGCCGGCTACCTCAGGCTCTTTCCTCTTCTCCTTAGAATTTTTCTTCCCCATTCTTAATTTCGGTGGCAGCAGAGTCTTCGACGCAGAGAATTTCGACGCGAAGAACGGGAGAAATGCAGGCTATCGGCTAGGGCTCTTAAACTTGCATTAATCAGTAGGCGAACACCCCTTTTACTGCTAAGGCTTGAGTTTTATAGCTCTAAAAGGCAACTACCACTATTTATGGCGCCTGCCAAAATTAAATTCATAAATCGGACGGAGGAGGTCGTTTTGCTTTTTTATTGGCTTCACGGCGGCGTTGCACGCGGGTCCATGCGCTTCGAGGATTTTGCCCAGCATTGGAAATCTAACCTCCTGCCACCTCGTACCTGGGCGAGAGCTTTTCTCATAACTGAATTCTCTCGGGATATGCCCCGCCACCTTTGCATTAATATCACCTGCCCCGAACGTTTTCCTAGGTTGCCGTTGGCACGTCTTTCGAAACACGTTTTAAATGCTCCCCGCCTCGCGCCTTATTGATTTGGCGAAGCTGATGCTGGCGCTAAAGACACTTCGCGGCGAACCTCCAGAGATCCACCGATTTTTATACTTCGGGCCCGAAGTGGTTTTACCTCACCGCGTCACTGCTTGCTTCGCGGAAGATTAACCCCGAAGCTTGTTTCTTTTGAAAAAACGGTTCGCTAAATCTCCTTCGAAAACTGCTTCGCTCGGGCTCCCTTTTGCGAAGTACTTCTCACGCCTTCGTTCTGATGTTGTTTAGTCCTTCGAGGATTCTTTCTAAGCCAAAGCGCTTCGCTGCGAACCATCTTGCATCAGCCACTTCGCTCGTAAAGTTCCCGAAGGAGGTTCTGCTAGGCTTAGCGAAGCTGGAGCTCATTGTTGTGGTAGTGTGAAGCTTAGCCTCTTGGAAGTCTTGAAACAGGGTATATACAAGTGCAAATAAAAGATCTTACATACAAAAGTAGGAAAATTTTGAATTTTTTTTTTTTTGTTTTAGCGATGGAAAGCCTTCAAATGAAGACCGTTGACAGAAATTGGCAAAGTCTGGCCAGCTGTATCTTTGAGGATAAAGGAGTTGGCTGAATTCACCTTCAAAATCTCGAATGGTCCATCCCAGAAAGCGTCTAATTTATCATGATTCCCAGGCTTAGCTTTCCAAGAGTCCCACTTCCATACTAGGTCTCCCACTCTGAATGTGCGGGCGGAGGACTTTTTCTTGAACCAATCTCGGGTGATCTGGGCATGCTTTGCGAAGCTCTGGTAGGCCTTATCACGGTCTTCCTCCAACTGTAGTAGCTGAGCTAGTCTATTCTCCATGGGACTAAATTCTTCTTCTTCATTCAACAGCCGCAATGCAGGAATCTCTATATGAGTTGGTAAGATAGCCTCCTTGCCATACACCAGGGCATAAGGCGACGTTTTGATTGACTTTTTGACAGAAATCCGATCAGCCCACAAGGCTCGATCTAGGAGGAGGTGCCAAGTTCTTCTGTTCTTCTCTATGAGCTTCCTCAGCACCCTTAACAGAGTTTTATTCGTTGATTCTGCCAATCCGTTACCCTGTGGATAATAATTGGAGGTGACCTTGTGGTACATCCCATATTTGTAGATGAATTCATTGATCTTGGCGCCTGTGAACCCAGGACCATTATCCGTTACTATTGCTTCCGGGATGCCGAACCGGGTAATCAAGCCTTCTAGGAATGTAATGACGGTTTCCTGGTCGGCGTGTCTCGTGGGTACTGCTTCGGCCCATCTAGTGAAATAGTCGGTTGCAGTCAGGATGAACTTATGTCCTGCGGAGGAGTTCGGCGATATAACTCCTATGAAATCCAACCCCCATTGTTGGAAGGGCGTTTCTACCTGTATTGGTTGGAGGGGCATAGGAGCACTTCTGCTTCGGCCGGCGAACTTCTGACATTGCTCACATCTTCGACAGACCGCAAAGGCATCGGCGAAGAGCGTAGGCCAATAGTAACCTGCCTTAATTATTTTTAAAGCTGTTGTTCTTCCTGCGAAGTGGCCCCCGGATAAACCTGAATGGAATTCACCTAGGACTCTTTTCTTATCATCCTCTTTTATGCATCTGAGAAGAACACCATCAATATTCCTGAAGAATAGGCCTTCGGGACGTAATGTGTATCGGAGGGACCGCATCCTGAAGTGTCTTCGCTGCGAAGCATTCAAATGTGGAGGACATCTCCCAGTGTTGAAATATTCAACTATCTCACTGACCCAGTCCTTCTCATCTTCTTCTTGATTTGCGAAGCACCCTTCCGCTGCCAAGTCATCCCACTGACAAGCTGTTACTTCGGCCGCTACGCTCTTCGCAAGCTCCTGACATAGCGCGCGACCGCGAACCAATTTTGTGGGTCTAATCTCAATGTCAAACTCCTGTATTTTGTTGACCCAACCAGCTCTTTTGCTACCCAACTCTCCTTGGATAACGAAGTTGCGTACATCGGGATGAATGACGAATACTGTAACCCGACTTTGAGAAATGAAGTGCTTGAATTTCCTTAGGGATTTCATAACAGCATGCACCTGTCTTTCTATGAAGTTGTACTTCTCTTCATGGGGGTGTATTACCTGGCTTAGAAACGCGATGGGGCGCTCTTCGCCATCTTCCCCCTTTTGTGTCAGGACCGCAGCGTAACTCTCGGGTTCTCCTATAGCATATAGGATGAAATCCCTACTGTAGTCGGGGTTAGTCAGGACTGGTGCCTGAGCGATTCGGGCCTTGATCTCTTCAAATGCCCCTTTCCTTTCATCCGTCCAGATAAATTCAGCGTCCTTCTTCAAGAGCTCAGACATCGGCTTAATGACTTGGGCGAAATCTGGAACGAACTTCCTTACGAAATTAATCTGGCCGAAAAAAGATTGTAGTCCCTTCTTATTCGCCGGGAGTGGGAGCTTCAAGAGAGCCTCAGCTCTGTCAGGATCTACGGCGAGACCCTTCTCTGATATCACATGTCCCAGTAATTTTCCCTCATTGACTGCGAATATGGACTTCTTTGGGTTAATTGAAATGCCAAATTCTCGGCATTTTTCGAATATCTGCTGTAAATGCAAAGGATGATCTTCCCTCCTTCGGGAGAAGACGGTCATGTCATCCAAATAGATGACAATGACCTTATTCAATAGTTCACCGAAAGCTAAATCCATAGCCCTCTGAAAAGTGGCTCCTGCATTTGAAAGGCCGAATGGCATTCGCTGATAAGCGAATGTTCCCCACTTAGTAGTGAATGCCGTTTTGTGTTGATCTTCATCCCTAACCCAGATCTGGTTATATCCTGAGAAACCATCAAGTAGGGAGAAGCGTTGGGCCCCAGCCACTGAGTGTAAGATTTGATCAATCTGCGGGAGAGGGTAATGATCTTTGAGCGAAGCCTGATTTAGGTTGCGAAAATCTACACATAGTCGTATATCTCCATTTTTCTTCCTAACGGGGACTAGATTCGCTACCCAAGAGGAATGCTTTATGGGGTAAATTATCTTCGCCTCAAGCATCTTCAGGAGCTCAGCTTTCATCATGACTTCGATCTTTGGGTTAACAGGCCTTTGCTTCTGCCGGAAAGGTTTGATCCCCTCCTGCAACTCAATTGTATGTTGAATCAATTGCCGATCGTATCCCTTTAGGTCTTGATAAGACCATGCTACTATGTCAGGATACCTTCTGCACAAAGATCGGATCTGTTCTAGCTCTTCCGAAGTGCAATCTGTTCCGACTTTTATCACTTTCCCGGATTCGAGCTCCAAATCCTGATACTGCTTCGCGTTGACTTTGATTCTATGGGAAACTGCTCGATCATTTTGATCGAAAAGGCTTTCCAGAGTAATTAACCCCTTTGGGACGTGGTTGTTCTTCAACTGAACTAGCCCTTCATATTCCTCATCATCCGGGCTTCTTCTTTCAACCGTAGCTGCTTCTTGGATCAAGAAATTCACAATCTGTTCATCATTGTCAAAAATTTGCCAATGCATATCTTTGTCTGGTACAGAGGGCCTATAAATCATCCTCACAGCTTTGGGTTTGTGCACCATGTCGTCAGCTGGAGAATATCTAGCTGCGATGGATGCCAAGACATCGGCATGTCTGTTCTTCTCACGTGGAATGGACTGCAGATTGAGCGATTCGAATTGGTCAAACAAGTCCCATACTCTGTTACGGTATGCTTTGAGATAGTGCTTTTTTGAAATGCACTTGTTGGTGACCTGATTGCATACCAATTCCGAATCTCCGAAGACTTGGAGATGTTTTATGCCTAACTTTTCTGCTTTCTTTAGTCCTAGGCACAAGGCTTCGTACTCTGCTGCGTTGTTGGTGCAGCTCCAAACCAACCAGTAGCAATATTCTCTTTGCTCCCCAGACGGTGATACTAAAAGTATTCCTGCCCCAGCGCCATTTTTGCATCGGGCGCCATCAAAGAACAATCTCCATAGTTCCCCTTGGGCACATATCTTATTCTCTGGCTTGGTGTGTTTCTCTGGTTTGGTGATAGCATAGCATCCCATTTCTGTTTCTATCATGGCATTGAAATCTGCCAGTGAAAACTCATCTTCGCAATTCAACTGTGCAAGGGATTCTTCAACCAGGTCCACCTGCTCTATCCCTTCCGCTATTGCATGTATGGGATCACTGCTTTCCTCCTCAGACATCTTCTGTACGAGGAATGTAGAAGGTTTCTCATTGTAGATTTTAACCTTCTTTCCTTTGAATGGAATCTCTAAATGTGAGTAATCCATGGATAGGTATCCTCCTAACTTCGCTGTAAATTCCCTTGACAGGCACATACTAAAATATGGCTCCAGGTCGACGACTACCACCTCCTGTATAACCGTAATCTGGGGCATTTTGTGCAGTCGGATAGGTATATCTTTAATTACACCGACAGTCTTTACAGGAGTACCATCCAGTTGGAGCACGCCGTGGCTGCTTCGCGTGTACTCCATTCCTATTTCCTCGCACACTGCTTTGGGCATGACTGTCGTTGCGGCCCCGGAATCGATCATACAGTTGTGGACAACATACCCTTCCATTTGTAGAGACAGGTAGAACGGAGGTGGCCTGTTCTTCCCTGTAATGGACGTGGATAAGGTTTGCACTAGGGCGAGTGGTGCTGACTTTCTTGCCTTAGTTGTCTTCAAGGATTCCTGCAGCAAGTCCACTTGTCCGGGTAGCTGTAATGCATCGTACAGACTAATTTTGGCCGGAGTTTTCTTCAGCTCATCTACGATGTTGTATACTAGGGAGTTGTGCACCTCAGGTTCCCTTTTTGCCTCATACTTCGTGCGATACTGCTCCGTGGCTTCGACCCTTTGTCGTTTGGTCAGCGAAGGGAGCTTAAGCTTTTCTCTAGCCTGTTCTTTGGTTTCCACCTGAGGTGGATTTGCAGGGGCCTGTTGGGCCTTCTCTTTTACTAATGCAGGGTGAGGAGCTTCGTTCGGGGCCTGGGAAGGTTGTTGTCCCTTCTCGCGGCGAGCATACACCTTTAAGGGGGCCATTTGAACAACATCTACCTCCATTGGCCTTTTTCCTTCTCTGGTAAGGACTGAAACTTGCTCTTCTTCGCCAATTACCAGGTTCTGATCCATTTGCCTGATAATGTTGACTTGACCACCATGGCTACTACCCGCCAGCGTTTGTACGTAATGTTGGTGCAGCATGCAGGTATTTTCTTCATGAGGGTCATTACACGTGGAGCACCAATGTATGTAGTCGGAAGTGCTTGGAGCTTCGTCAATCACGACATTTCTTGCCAATGATCTCCCTTGCTGTACCGCTTGATCTTTAGTAAGCGCTGGTGGAGGATAAGACCTTCTTGGTAGAAACTCTTGCTGCGCCTGCTTCTTTTTCATGATGGTCATGTCGTTAGACAAGGTCTGTACTGTGGAGTTCAGGGACTGAACTTCCTGTAGTATTTTAGCTTGCATATCCTCAGCTTTGGGGATAGGTGGCAATGGAGCCATCGTCGGTATTGGAGGTAGGGCAGGGTGTTGAGGTGGCGCTGGCAATACAGGAAATGCCGAAGGGACAGTGGGCTGTGATGCCGAGAATGTGGGAAAATGTATTTGTGGAGTAGTGATCTGAGACACAATGGGGTTCGGGTTCCAAGATGAGATCGGATACGCAGGGGTTGCGGAGATTTGCGAAGCGGCCGCATTTGTATACTGGGGTTGGGGGAAATCTGGAAGTATGGGCATCGGCATCCTTTGAGGAAGTTTACCCACGGCTATTAAATCCATTTCCGCTTTCTGGGCTAATTCATACAGTTCGGGGAAGGTATTAATATTCGAATACCTTACCATTACACTGATGTCAGGGTTAAAAGCCCTAAGGTAATAGTACGCTGCAGCTTCGCTAGTTGGCCGGAGCCCAGCTGGTATCCTTTGCCAGGTTCGAGCGAACCTAACATTGAAATCAGCAATCTCTTCTTGCGGATGTCTCTGGATCGTTGTGAACTGATGCAAAAGAGAGGATGGATCGGCGGACTCATTGAAACTTCTCATTAATTGTCCGGCTAACTGGTCCCATCCCGTTATAGTGCCGGGTGGTAGGGATCTATACCAGTAGAGGAGCTTCCCTCTAAGAGATAGAACCAGAAGCTTTACCATAACTCTCTCCTCCGTGATGTCGTGAATCGCCGCCAGAGAAACAATGTCCTGGATATGTTCCAGAGCAGTCTTCCCCGTTCCATCAAACGTTGGGATTTTCTTCATAGCAGCAGGCGGAACTTGCCCTTGTCCCGCTAGATTTAATGGTCCGGAAGAATTCCACGCCGGGAACAATCTGGGCGGCGGTTGCTGCTGCTGCTGCTGCATTTGTTGTTGTTGTTGTTGCTGGTGTGCCATGTTCGCGCCTGGATTCCGAGAAACAGGAATTCCCGAAGTTCCTCGTTGATTGCTAACCGGATGACTAATTGGAACGGAGGCACTTGGATGATTTGGCGAGTTGGGAGGATTGGGAGGAAGGCTAGCTGTTGTGCTATCCGAAGTTAGCCCTTGTTCGTCAAGAGCAGCCTCTTGCGAGGATGTTCCACGTAACAGTGACTCAGGGGTGACCAACCTGGAGCGTTCCCCGAAGGCGTCAATATCGAGTTCAAAGAACTCAGTCTCCTCTCCACTATTCCTAACTCTCCATCTTGTTTGCATGAAGGCACGGATACTTTAGTACCGGTCTCTTACGACTTTAAGATTCTCAGGTTGAACAGAGTCGCCAGATGCTAGAGTCTTTTGGCAATGAGACAAGCATCGGTTCTCACTACCACTCACAAGGTGAGACTGACCGGGTCCCACCGGGCGTGCCAGAAACTGTTGGTCATCAAATCTGCCACAGGAAAGGATTTTGGGAAGTGTACGCGCCCTAGACCTGGACCAACATTGAAAGGCCGAGGGGAAGAGATGCCCCCCGTGCCAATCTCCGGAGAAAGGCCGGCTCCTTTACTAAACTACTTGGTGTTTTGAGCTAAGAGTGCAGGAAAGAGATAAAAATAGTAAGGGTGCAGGAAAGAAATAAACAGAGTAAGGGAAAGAATGTCAATGGATTTAAGAGGGAAAGAACCAGCAACACGATTACTGGCTAACAGCTCGAAATAGCAGCAATAAATACCAAGAATAAAATAAAATGAACGCAGTACTAGCCTTCCTATGTATCCTCTGGACGAGTTCCAGGATTACTCCTCCCTTACGTCGAAATCCAGATTTCAGAATTACGGCGGTTAGGAAATAAGTGAATATAGCAGAAACACTATCCACAGGCAGCATACAAGAAAACTATCACAGCGTTCTCTCCCCTATGTATCCTTCGGGAAAATTCCAGGGTTCTATCCCCAATCACACACCTAAATCCAGAATTCAGAATTACGGTATGCAAATGAAGAAATGAGATAACAGAAATAATCACAGAAGGCAGCATACAAGAGAGAAATGAGGCCCGAAGCTCTTAGTATTAATTGCAGGAAATCAAGTTACAGCAGCTTTCTAGCAGAAAGTTCCCCCCCTTTTTTCATTACAATACGTGGGTTTTTATAGAGGACCCGACCCTCTGAGCCATCAATGCACAAAATCGAGGAGTACATCCTCGAAAACCAAAGAAGTCGGCTCCCGCTACTCCCGTGACTGAGCTCTCAAATCCTTTTCTACAATTAGCAGCTGTGACCGGGTCAGCCGGGGAAATTCGCATTTATGAGCCGCCTGACTCGTCCTAGGCTTCTCCGGGTGCGGGGCTCGAGTGGCCGCCATGTCCGCCGGGCTCTCCTTCTCATACTGATATTTCTTTTCAGGTTGCCAAAAATGAGCCCCGAGTCTTTCGGGCACGTAAAAATTCATTTATGAAGCACTCGATTGCCTCGGAAAGATACCCGGCCTTGGAGTGTGTGCCCCTAAAGCGCTTCGCCAATTTTCAGTTCGCGACCCTGCTTCGCAATGGATGTGAGCCGAAGCGGGTCTATCTTCCTTGGTCATGCACTTCGCGCGAAGGAGCTTCTCAAAATGGCTTCGCGGATGCTAAATGCCGAAGCAGATATCCCTTCTCAAAACAGGGCTCTCAATCTTTCATTGCTTCGCTGGAAAGGTGTGTTAAAGGCCGCTTCGCGAGATTCCTTGCCCGAAGTGGATGCTTCGCTGATGGGCTGTCAAAATGCTTCGCCGCGAACCTTCTTCAAAACTGCGGTTCGGGAGTTTTTCGGCCGAAGTGCATTCTTGCCTTAGAATACTATTCTGCTTTTTCACGGGCCACTAATGCTTCGGATGAAAGCGCTTCGCACAAAAGCTATCCGAAGTAGATGCTTCGCAACAACCTCAGGCGAAGTAGAAATGGTTCGCCAGTAGAGAGGTCCGAAGTGGATGCTTCGCTGAATTCTTAGCGAAGCAATCTTTCAATACTTGAATTTTTTCAAATCCCGCTTCGCAAGGTTTTCGCCCGAAGCAACTGTTTGGGCTGCTTCGCGTGCGAAGCTCTCTTCATGCCTTAGTAACCTTGGACCGCGATCTGGACTTCCCTGCTTTTCTTTCTTGGCGAAGCTGTCCTTCTTTTCTGCGAAGCTCCTAAACCTAGCTTGCTCAGTAGCGAAGCTCTTGTATATCCCATTCTATGTACAAGGGGGATGGCAATGAAAGCCAAAATTGCTGCAATACTTAAAAATGTTTTTTCTAAAAACAAGGGAACAAATTCATGAAACAAAAAGAAACACTTTACAAAATTTTTGATTTTCACTACCCCTCTAGGCAATGTGACAGAATTGTCAACAATAACTTCATCTAGAAGGCATGTGGTTCAATGGTAAGGGTTTAATTAATATCTTTTTACCCTTGCAAGCTTTCTTGCTGATATCCAACTACTCAGATGGTTAAATCTTACTTGGCATGGCATTAGATCTTAACAATTTACCCACATTGTTAACGCATATTGTGCTGTAAATCTATGAATCCATACTGGTCAAAAGTTCCTGTGGTATATCTAATCTTACAATATACTATTTATTTAAAACAACCCCTCCCCCCAAATTTATTTTTCTCAGACACTATTAGTGTCAATGTGGTAGCATTGACTCCAATTAATACTCTTGCTTACGTTTATGGTATGGATGTTACCATGAAGCAATTGAAGACTGGCATTTCAAGTTTATAATAGAATTTGTCAGACAAGCAATGAAGAGGAAAACAATTCTTAAACTGATCACTTTATTCCTTAGGCTCCGTTTTCTAATGAAAGCAAAGTATGTCGTCATGTCCTTTATAACTGGGGAAGTAATGACATCCAACTCTGCTGGATGGTCTAATGTGATTGTTTGGTATTTTGTATAGAAATGAAATGAAATGAAATATTATTAATGTCCGCGGTGGGCCAAAATAAGACCCAAGGGACTATAAGAAGGACAATAATGACTGCCAGCTAGCAGGCTAAAAAGCCCAACAAAGATGAGAACTAAGATAAATACAAGATGAAACCCGACAAACGGGCCAAAGAGAAAGGAAAAGAAAAGAAAAGGGAGAGCAGAGGGGGGAGGGCTGCAATCCAACAGAGAGGAGTGCACGCCAAGAAGAACGGAGAGAGAGGAGGGGGGAGGGAGCAGCCCAGGGGGGCAAGCTCCAAGAACCCTCCCGAAACTAATCTCTCCTAACAGTCGAGGCCGAAGTACCGGAGCTGAAGAAGTCCATGATATGTCTCTGCCCATTGCTAGTTCGGAACCCTGACAAACTGTTGGTGCGTTGTCTAGTGACCCTACTTCTGTCCGAATTGGATGATGTGGGGCGTTTCCGATTGAAGTCACCTGGTCCATCGGAGTTGGTGAAGTATGTTGTGATGAGCTGATGTTGAGGAGGGTGAGATCCATTTGGAGAACTTTTATGTCGTCGAAGCTGAGTTATCTCCCTAAGAAAGAGTGCGAGACAATGCTGGTCCGAGTATTTGAAGAAGGTAGAAACAGATCGAGAGTTGTCCCTGAAAAGGCAATGGAACCTACCTCGGATCTCATAATAAATGGGACAACAAAAAATAAAGTGATGAAGGGTTTCAACTTCACCCAAGGAGCAAAACAAACAAATCCGCTCCTCCGTCGGAAGATGGTGATCTGACTCAATCCGGAGTTGGTGAGAACACACCCTGAGTTGCCCAATAGTGATCCGAAGACTATGCATTGTGTGCTGCTGAAGGTATTGTGGAGGAACTATTCTGCCCTCCTGAATTTGTAAGAAGTGCTCATGGTAGAAAGATAGCTTGGGGGAAAGAGGGGCAACAGGAGAGATCCATGTGCATCTGGTGTACTGGAGACTAACATCCTTCCGAATCTTGTGGAGCATCTTCTCCTTACTAAGCCAAGAGGGGGGAGAACCCCCAAAGAATAAGGCGGGAGCTTGTCTATCCGTATCTGAATGCTAGCCAGGAGAGGAGAAACCTGAAAATACCAGCTCCTCCGGCCTCCCCGAGAACTCGGAGAGAGTTCCATCGAGGAGCAAAGGGCGAGGTAAGGGTACCACCTGCAACCCTCAGGGGT
Organism: Wollemia nobilis; assembly: GCA_028583015.1. Taxonomy (NCBI): domain Eukaryota; kingdom Viridiplantae; phylum Streptophyta; class Pinopsida; order Araucariales; family Araucariaceae; genus Wollemia; species Wollemia nobilis. The sequence goes on along the minus strand of JAQPPZ010003648.1, from coordinate 1,986,806 downwards.
ATCTCCGAAAGTACGAATCTTGTGAAGATAATCAATAATCAGGAAGATAATCTCAAGCTGGAGAGGAGAAGCCCCAAACTCTGCCAGAATAATAGAGCGGGGGACTGTGCCATTGCAATGAATGAATCGTCGAAGAAAGAGTATCTGGACTCGTTCAACCCGTGACCACTCAGTCGGGCCAAGGCTAGGACCCCAAACCACTGACCCATAAGTAATAGTTGGCTTGACCAAGGCATCAAAAATCCTCATCTTCACAGGTATATCTTGAAAATGTGCTTTGAAGCAATTCCTCTCTAGCAAAGACAGAGTTGCATATCCCTTACACACCCGGGCCTGGGCGGCGGGTTTCATACTAAAAGTGGGACCGGTGAAAAGAACCCCCAAGTACACGTAAGAGGTGGTGATCTCGACCTCCCGACCTTGGAAAGAGAAGTGGAGATGAGATAGAGCCTCTTTGGTAGTATTGAATACCATAACCTTGGTCTTAGAAAGATTCACCGTCAGCTGTCTCGAGTCACAAAAAGCGGCAAGCTTGTCCAGATGGCGTTGAAGCCCCTCAGGAGAAGAGGCCAAAAGAACAACATCATCAACAAAGAGGAGAATAGAAATCAGCACATAGTGAAGAAGGCAACCATCCTCTGCATGAGCGTTCTCCTTAATAAAAGTCTCAAGCTCGTTGATAAAGATCCCAAAAAGTGTCGGGGAAAGGGGGCACCCCTGTTTCACTCCTATGGTGCTAAGATACTTTTTGAAAGCCCTTGAGGGGAGCGAAACTGACCTTTCACAGTCTCATATAACCGTGTAACCGCTGTCAAAAGTTTCCCAGAGATGCCAACTGACCGTAGTCTCTCAAGATGTAAATGCCGAGGCACCGTGTCGAAGGCTTTCCTAAAGTCAACAAAGCAATAATAAACCTTCGAGGACCTGGAACGCGCCTCCTCAACAGAGAGGAGTGCACGCCAAGAAGAACGAAGAGAGAGAAGGAGGGGGGAGGGAGCAGCCTAGGGAGGGCAAGCTCCAAGAACCCTCCAGAAACTAATCTCTCCTAATAGTCGTGAAAAACTTCTATATAGTGCACAGTTTAGGGTAGAGAATGGATGCTTTCTAGAATATATTTAATCAAAAGTGATATTAAATGTTTTGTTGTGATAATCTTGCAAACATCTTTGATGTGAAACCATATATGTCAAAAATGGTGGTAAAATTTTCTGGAGCAATTGGTTTGCGTACAGGTACAAGTAATTGGATGCTTGCATTAGTTCATAAGCTTCTTGAGCTTGGGTTATATGTGGTGAATGAAGCAAATAGGAGGCACATTATAAATCTCTCATCTTTTGCCATTTGCAGGAATCAGTTCTGGCTATTTGTTTTAGTAAGGGATCCAGATATCTTTGTTCTGGTGGAACAGGGAAAATTGTCAGGGTTTGGGATTTGCAACGCAAAAGGTGCATCAAATGGCTGAAAGGTCACACTGATTCAATTACAGGCATAACATACAACTGTAGAGATGAATATTTGGCTTCTATCAGCATTAATGGAAACCTACTTCTTCATAATCTTGCTTCTGCAACACGAGCTACAGAGCTTAATGATCCTCATGAACAGGTGTGCTTAGCTGCTTTATTAAATAATGCAATAAGGAAATGGTCATGATGAGAGATTGATATTCATTGAGCTGAATAAAACTTTTGCATAGTGCAATAGATCAACTTGTTTGTGATATTATTTACGATGTTTGCTTGTTGGACTGTTATTTTTGATATACAGACCTATAGGAGATATTATTGGCTTATGAGACTCGTGCTTATGACATCTGGTTTCTGTTGACAAAAGGTCCTAAGAGTGCTTGATTATTCTCGAACAAGCAGGCATGTTTTAGTGACAGCCGGAGATGATGGGTCAGTACATCTGTGGGATACGACGGCTCACAGTCCAAAGGTGATATTTTCATTTTTTAATTCTAGGGTGCTAATGTTAATATTTTTGGTTCATTTAAATACTTTATTCATTCTGTACTTTTACTATGTACCTTGGGCTCAATGACGTTACACATGGTGATGGTTAATTCCTTACTAAATTTGATTTTGTAAATTTGTAATTTTACTTTGGAGTGCTTGTTTTTGGCTTCCTCAATTCTTGTAATCAATTGTATTTTTTGAATCCCAATGACCATTTGTGGGCGCTTGTGGACATTGGTATACCTTTTTCCTCTTTTCAAATGTCAACTGTTGTAAAAATACATGCTCTTGAACTGTCAAAACAAGCACTTTCTATGCAGTTCAAGTTGGTGTATGATAATGATTTATTTCATCTAATCTTGTTTAGTTTGACCTTTTAAAAACCAAAAGCTGAAACACATCATAATTGATTGATTTTATCATAACCCTCTTTTATGATATTAGCATCATCTGTTTTTGAACTGCAAATGATAGTTTCCTTCCAGCTCTCTTTCTCATTCGACAATTTTTGCTGACAGTGAGCTATTTCTTCTAATAATATTTGAGCACATATCTTAAGTTTAATGGACTGGAACTGAGAAGAACTATGACTAAAATTGCACTCAAAGAAACAAATTCAAAATTTTGAAAGTGATGATTTTTAAAAATGATGTCTCGTCACCAGTATCTTTATAGCTTTGCATGAGTAATGAAATATCCTTGATACATTGCAGTTTTCCATGCAGTTCACACCATTATCTATTTACAGTGAAAATAACTCTGCACTCTGTAGTATCTTTTTGACAATTTTGAAACTATTGCTGTAGCCTCGATAACCTCTTTCGTTTTGATGTTTGGTTCCTTTTGTCCCAAGTTATGATTTTGGGAATCCTTTTATTCTTCTCTGGCTATATAGTTAACTAAATATGATGCCTGCATTTCATGTTGGATATCATTTTTGTAACTAATTCCAAATTTCTGCTGTTATTTTTCTGTTTATTGTGTCACAACCCCCTTTCTTGTGTTGGTCAAAAGTAGCAATTCTTCTTTTTTATTAAACAAATGTATAAACTAATTGACTACTACCATCGCTTCCAGAGCGAGTTGTCACATAAAAGAAGATGGAAGATGTGAAGGTATTGGGTCAAGACTTCATAGATGCTTCGATTTGGGCATATCCCACTCCTTGGAGCACTCCTCTTAGTGAAGCGCCCCACTTTCCAGACCACCTTGTTCCCAGGGCACCCAGATCTATGTCTACTTTTAGCAATGGGATAAGGATGACATGTCACCTTGTAATTCCTAATGTGGTACATTGTATGTAGTCTATTTTGTGGCTACATGCTTATGTATAAATAAGAGCTGAATGCTCATTGTAAAGGTCTTTTGGCCTTCGAAAAGATACCAAAGTTACTCTTTGGAATAAGATTGTAAGAACATTCAAATTGTAAGATCAATAAAGAAGAAGTGTGTGGCATTCATATTTGACTGTATCTCTAACCTTTTGCCTTATGAATGTGTGAAATCAGTGGCTCTGCCCTCCTTCGCGTGTTAGTCCTCTTTGATTGTTGTTGCAGGTATTCAAAGATCTTACACGCTGAATTTATTTGGTCTCTTGCACCCGTACTACTCAAACAAAGTAGATTATATTTTTTTGGTGTTTGTAGATCATGTTGGTTACGAATCTGCCATGAGGAAAGGATTTGGTATAATGCGCCCCAGATTCGCCCACCAGATTGAAAGGCCGGACTCCGGAGAAGGCCGGCTTCCTGTGGGGTTTTAGTGTTTAAGATAAGAGTGCAGGGAAAGAGATAAAAATGCGGAAAGAGAATCCAAATGTGATTGGAGTTGGGTGGGGGGAATAAGCAGCACGACAACGATCAATCACCACTACTAACAACATTCCTATACAAAACACACATTGAAACTACAGCTATCATTCATCCTATGTATCCTCTATCTATGCATTCCAGGAATACTTAATCATCAAATACTGGAGTCCAGAGTTCAGTACAACAGTAAGCAATGAAATAAGAAACATGAGGCAGAAATGACAAGGAGAGGCAGCATACAAAATGAAGACAGTAAGCAGAGCCAAGTATGTATCTTGTATTAGAGGCAAACGCCAATGCTGACCTCTGTCGGGTAGGACTGTACCTGCAGCATGGTCTCCCTGAAAGTTGTACAGCTACATGGCAGCGCGTTGGGTGGAACTTCAAATCAGCGGGAATGCGGGTAGTTGTGGCAGATGGCACTTCACATCAGCTTTAATGATGGCAGTTGGCGTAGATAGTGCGGTCCATGCTTGTCCTTTTCCCGGTCATGTCTTGGCTCGAATCTCGAGGTTGGACACTTGTCGGATGCTGATGAGTGACACATGGCTGCCTTGAAAGGCAGTTTATCCAACTTCGCCCAGGATTAGAGCGTTGTCGGGTTGCGTAGGTGGAAAACAACGCAGTTGGGGAGGCCTCCGTGCCTTAGTCAATTTCTGGGTTTACTTGCCCAACTGCGCATCGGTCAGAGGGCGCAGTCCGACTTCGCTGCGAAGTCGGGCTGCGCACCTGTACTTTGCTGTCTTCTCTGCTGTTCGGACTGCGCACCAGGAAGAAGGGCGCACCCCGACTTCGCTGCGAAGTCGGGTTGCGCCCCAACACTTAGCTGATTTTCTGCCATACTGCTTCCCAAGTGCGCCCAGGAAGAAGGGCGCACCCCGACTTCGCTGCGAAGTCGGGTTGCGCCCTGACACTTAGTCAAATTTCGCTCATTTCCTGTCTGCTGCGCACTTCGCATTCCCTACTGCGCTCCAACTGGAGGGCGCACTCCGACTTCGCTGCGAAATCGGGTTGCGCCCTGACACTTAGTCATTTTCAGGGAACACTTGCTGGAACTTTACTGGGGGAAGTTCAAGGGGAAGAGGGAGGAATGAAACTGCAAGGAAGAGGGAGAAAGGGAGAAATGAAGAAAGGGAGAAAAGGAGGAGGGAAGGGTAAGAGCAGTTTACTTACAGAAACTGAAAACATGGCACCCCGTGCAAAATGTGGCAACAGATCAGTTTGCTTATTTGTATTTGATGTTTTAGACTAGTTTCTTTCTTTAGCACAGACAGATGGTAAAAAGGGAACTGACCCAAGATCCGGAGGTTGGGGAAAGTAGAAATCTCCCCATCCATTTGTTGAATTGTGGTCATAGGTGCAAATCACACTTGTTGATTTCCGTGTTCAAGAGTTTTGGCACACTTGGTGGGACACACAAGTATGATTTCAATATGAAATTGATCTTAACTCACCCGCATGTATTTTGCAGATCTACACATGTAAACATATATTTCTTACATCTATAAAGAGGGTTTGCACATTTTACTAACATGCATGAGACCCACAATTCTTTTTTGAATTGTAATTTGCAAGTTGTTTTCCAATTCGGATTTCATGCTTCGTAATTTTTCATGCAAATGGCGACTTTGTTTTTGATCTAGAATCTTGTCTAACTTGTGATTTGTGAATCTTGCTTTTCTAGGAAATGCATAAATGCAATACAACTTACTAGAACACAATTTCATTACCACTTAAATGAACAAAATATACAATGTGAATAACATACAATTACAATGCATACATTGCACACACAATATATATTAGAAGGCCTGGCATAGCAGTTTAGACTACCCAATACAATAGTTTAGACTCCTCGGCAAAACATTCAGATTGCCTTGAACAACATTCAAACTGCCTAGAACAGCATTCAGACTGCCTGGCACAACACTCAAACTGGCTGGAACAACATTTAGATGGTCTGGAACAGCATTCAGACTACCCAAAACAGGTGTCTCATGCATGCATGCCTGGTTACAACCAACTTCTACTACCATGTGCAAGGCCAACATACAACACCAACCTTGATACCAACCTTCAATACCATGCTAACCCCAAATGAATGAGGGAGGGGTGTTATTTATACAACTAAGGATGTAGTTTCACCCTCCAACATACCAACTTCACAACACCACATCATTTTCTAAAATCACTTTGGTATGCATTTGACTTTCATTTCCAACTACAAGACAAATTACATGACCACTAACGACTAATGACTTATCTGTACATAACTAATACTTCATTTAACATTACACATTGTCACATACAATATTACATCACGACTTTATAACATAAAATATATCAAAACTCTTAATGTGTGCGTATTTGACTTCCAACGCATTTATTCATTGATTATGTAGACATGTCAATTTGCTTGCCTATATCTATCCCGTCCTCTAGACTTGTTGGCGTCCTCGACAACACTAAAGCTGAACACTGTGGATAGAAGCATTGAACACCATACTGGAATCTCTTGTTGCGCTCTTGCTTTCTTCTATACCAAACATTTTTTGGAGTTGGCATCACTTCAAATTGCTTCCAACAATACATTATTTTCCGATTGCTCACTCCACTTCTTGAAATTGATTGTATCACCAACATGAACAACATGATCAACATGATGGGTAACGCCCGTTGCCACCTTTGTCAGGGGTCAAAGGGTTGCGCCCCTTGCAGGGTCGAGGGGCACCGCCCTTCGTGCATACCCTATTGCAATGCAGGACGTGGTAGAGGCAAGAGGCAAAGGAAGAAAAACTGAGCACGTCAAAGAATGGACAAGGAGCAATGAGGGGCAGATATAGGAATAACCATCGAGGAGGGCGACAAACGTAGCAGGGCAATTGAAAACAAGGAGGACGAAGTTGGTTGCAGTATGATGCAAAAGGTAGATTGATAGGGTCAAAGATGCAAAGAGTGGGGGGACTTCACATTCAATTGTCAAAACCCAACAGTTGGAGACAACACTAGACAAGGAGCAATGAGTGGCTGATATAGGAATAACCAACGAGGAGGGCAATGATCGCAACAGGCAATCGACAACAAGGAGGATAAAGTCGGTTGCAGTATGATGTAGAAGGTAGATCGATTATATAGTGTCAAAGATGCCAAGAGAGGGGGCACTTCGCATGCAATTGCTACAACCCACTAGTTGGAGACAACGCTGGAAATAACAACACTTGGATGTGTTGTTGGTGCAAATCGAGTAGTCACAAGGAGGATAACTACTTGAAGAAGGCGAGTTCAAGTAAATTGTTGAATGCCAATTTCATTGACATTGAGAGCCTCAAACTAGCAACCAAAAGAAGATAACATGCTTGTAGTTACACGGGGTCAAGAAGGCAGACTAGTATCCCAACCCTGCCATAGAGAAGGAGAGATGGAAGAACACGATGTGATTGAGGAAATGCAAAAAACCGAGCAAGAACGACTGTTCAAAGAAAATAAATTAAAGAAGCTTGAAGAGAAGATGTCAACCCAAGAGCTAACAACAAGTATTAAATACGACAGTGGAAGTTAAGGTGTCGAGTTTACTTAGTGCCTTAACAGAGTTGTATGCGATGACAGGAGAAGCATTGCAGCCATGAAGAGTGATGGAGCTACAAAGCCAATTGGCAACAACTGAGAAAATAGAAGAGATCAATTTATTGATCCAACAGTACTGATGATTGATGTTGGCAAAAAGCCAACTTTAATCCACATCGAGTTGCTAGACCACAAGTTGACATTGGTGATTGTTGATGGAGGATCAAGCGTTAATGTCTTGCCTGCGAACCCGTGGAAGGAAATTGGAGCACCATTCTTATGGTCCCCCAATTTCAAACTATATGGTGCAGATCAGTACGGGATTGAAATGAGATGGGTCTTAACGGCTCAAAAAGTAAAAATTGCTGATCAAGAAATTTTCATGGACTTTGTTGTGATAACTATGTAGAAACCAACATATGATGCATTGCTGGGGAGAGGATGGTTGCGCATGGCAAAGTTTAATCACAACTGGGAGAAGGATCAACTTACTTTTAAGAAAGGCCAACATAAGTACATGATCAATCTGAAGAATCAATCTGTGAGTGAAGATATTGCGACATCAGACGAGTTGGTTAGTTCATCTTCAGAAGAAGATAACAAACATGAATTAGATGAGGAAGGAGTACTACATCTGGAAGAGTGCACTGAGGATGAAGGTTGATCAGATAGTGGACTTCTCCATTGGCAGAAGGAAGATTACGAGATGTTTTTTCAAACTTGTCTATTCATTCAGGCAGAGGCGAATGAAATACATCATGACGAATATGGAGAGATAGAAAAAGAAAGAACTAACAATGATCTAGGATTGAGACAATTGTTTGGGAATATAGGAGAATAGCCTGTAATTGAACAAGATTTGGAACCTCATTCCACAAAAAGAAGACGTGTATGGGTTCATCTACAATTCCCAAACACAGAAGTAGGAAGACATTTTACGTCACCGGTAGATGATGATGTGAGATGATTAGAGTATGAGGAAATGAGTAGCACAAATTGGTATGCAACACATAGGATACAAATCGAAACACAAATGTACCAAGAAGAGTATGAAGAGTTGCAAAGGAGCAATACGCAAATGAGAGCGCAGATTGCTTAGGAGATTAGCAAGACTATTCAGAACCTGGATGTAATTGAAGAAAGGAGACAAGAGATGTTGAATGACATGGAGCAACGAAGGTGGACTAGAGAAGAAACGACTCAGTTATTGTGGAGGGATGTGTTTGAAGCACCCACATCACAGGGAGAAGATGCTAGACACGAATGAACAAATACCACCAGTATCTCCTCCACAAGCTCTAGTGACACAAGCAGTAGCTCATATGCACTCAATTTCAACACAAGCAATGGTAGTTCAAGTTCACCACTCATAAGGCGATCTAGGAGGAATGCGTGAAAGGTTGCAACCATTCTATGAGCTGGAAGATGATAATCCTCATTATCACCTCAAGGTAGAAAAGTGAACGAGAAGGCAAGTAAGTAATATGCCAACAAATTCCATTGAAGAAGCACAAGGTCAGAGTACTTCACATGAACTACTAAATGTTGTCACATCAGTACCTAAAAGGGGCGACGTTGGCAACATGGGGAGATTGTCAGGTGTTCCCTGGAGTCCATGATTGTTTGGCCAAGGGAGGAGTTTGGTTGGGCTCCCTCCTAGTAGTTTGCAGGGAAGGATCTTCCCTTCAACTATCCCTATGCCATGTGATCAGCAGGCCACAAGGACCTTTCCCTGTTCATGTACAAAACAACCAAAGACGACGTAACAAGTAGGTTGGCCCATTAGGACCACCTCTTGGTTCACATCTAAACTGAAGACGTTGCAATAGACAACCAAGGAATCTAGGACAAGCATGGATGAACCTCAAACAACTTGATGAAAGGAATAGGTAGTCCCAAGTTAGCGAGGCCCGCCTAGAAAGGAGAATTGATGGAAAGAACATGCTTGAGAGTAGATCGTCTTGAAGGAGGAGAAGACGACAAGGACCAAGGCAAGAGCAGGAAAATAAAGTACCAAGATAGTCACGCAACAAAAGAAGCAACAGGTTGAATGATCAAGCCAATGCAGTAGGCCGTACTAGTGAGGGTTGTACTAATGAGTGTCGTACGAGTGATGCAAAAATTGATATAAGGACATGAGTTGGTACTACAGGTGTAGATGTCAGTGCACAAGATGGTATGACAAATGCAGAAAATGGTACTATAGGTGCACGAGTTGGCATGGCAGAGGTGGAGGACCACTATACCAATTAGACAATAGATCAGGCAGATGGTCACTGACGGCAAGAAGAAGCAGATTTGTCGGCAACTACGTGATCAAAGTAGTAGTTGTCATTGCCATACGAATTGTACGACACACTTAAAATAAATAAAAATCGCATTCCATTTTTGAAAAAATAAAAATAGAAAAGAAAAAGATAAAAATAAAAAAGACAAAAGCATGTAGGGGCAGTTGCATGCAGGGTGGCGAGGTAGCAGCTAGAGAGCAGTCGCATGGGAGGCAACTACCTTTGGCCAATCTTATAAATAGATGCACAAGGAGGCTTGAGTATTCATTCAAGCTCCGTGTCTACAAGAGAGGGAGGAAGTGCATTTAGGGCAAACGATCGAGCAGTAAGAGGAGAAAGTTGCAGCAGGTATTGTCGGCAACAACAAAAACCACTGATGGAAGAAGACACAACAGCCGCCAATAGACGAAGTACAGAAGACAAAACCTTGGAAGAATTGCTATGCAAACGGAATTGAAGTCATAAAAGGAATTCTTTAAAATTTATTGCAGTTGTAAGAATGGGAGAGGGAATGGAATTTATTTTTCAACCGTAGAAATACAAAGTTGCAGATGGATGGACAAGAGGATTGAATGGCAGAATACGTAGACCGCACATAGAGGTGCAAGGGAGGTTGCCATGCAAGTTGTGCAAAGGAGCTGCTGGGGTGAACCGTGCCATGTGAACAACAGGAAACCCTAGGTCATACCAGATAGAAAAGGTTGTTGTACCAAGTGTAAGTTTTTGCAAGGTGTTGTACCAATCAAACTAGGAGAATTGCAGTACTAGTCAGACTAGGAGAATTGTAGTACTAGTAAAAAATAGAATTGTAGTACCATTCGAAAAAGAACGAACTGTTGTACCAACCAGAATAGACTGTCATACTAGTTGGAGATAATACGATAGGTGTCGTACCAATTGGAGGCAGAATGACAGGTGACACGCTAGTGCTAGAACCAGACGATAGAGGCCGTACGCGCAACAATAGAATTCTGAAACATGAATTGCAGTCAAAGATGAAGAAAAGGCCAAGCATCCAGGAGAGGATGGATTGGGTGGAACCAGAACCAAGGAGAAATCCACCCAGGTTAGGAAGGAGAGATGAAAGCGCCAAAACCAGTGCGAGATGTTTCATGGAATGTATCCAAGAATGAGAAAGAGGGCATAGATGCAAAGCGGAGTAGAAGCAAGCAACATAATGGATATTCGAGGGAACAACCTCGAGTGAACACTCTGGAGGAGCAGAGAGTGGAGGCTTCGCCACAGGAAGGAAAGGAAAGAATTCGCATACCGTTAAAAGACATCACATGGCAACAATTGGCGGGAGAATTTTGTTGTAATTAGTGGAGGGCAAGTGTAGACGATCACTTGCTGAAAGCTGCATTTGAAAAGCATCGTCAGTTGTATTCTACAGATTCTGAATTTTGACAAGGAATTCTTCAAGAGTTACTTGTTAGAGATATTGGATACATATAATCCACTATATAATGCCATTAAAGTGAAATTGGTTATAAGAAAGTGCAAGTAATGCTTTTTCTTGGCAATTTCCGAAGAACATTCGGATTGCCATTTTAGAAAGATACATTTGATTAGATGCGGTGGAATAAAATGATACGCGACGTCACCAATATGACTTCTGAGGAAGTGACAAAGTTGACAAAGCATGGGAGTCAAGGAATAAAACAACAATAGATGAAGAACATGGAGCTACAGTGCGCCATGAAAGTCATAATGTTGAAATTGCAAGGAGAGCAACCTACTTGGCTTGAACCATATGTGCAAGGCCTATTGAAGGGTGTCGAGTATGATTGGGCATCTTACCTGTCATAGCGCATTAAGAAATTCTTGATGCGATATTCGAAGAATTTTTCAATGGCGTTTCACGTTATTGCATTGCTGATGAATTTTGTGACACAGGAAAAGTTACAGTTTCTTGGATTGGATCCTCCAAGGAAGATAGCGAACTACGAGCCAATGATTTGGCTTGGCTCAATGCAATGTCATTCACGAAGGAAAAGGCAAGTATTTTGGTAAGAACAAACAAAGTATTGAAAAAGAACGACTTGGTAGACAATGACGTAGGTGAGGATTCAGGAAATGAAGAACCATAGCCGATACCAGAGAAGATGCAGAGGAGGTTTGTTCATGATACCAAAGAAGGTGTTGTAGAAAGAGCACAACAGTATGTGGAGAAGACTGCTCAATAGTAGGTGTAGAATGTGGCAAAAATTGTGGGTATGGACAAAGAGGTGCAGGATGTTGTACATGCAGTTCAAGCGCAAGCAACAAACGAGATGCGAATGGAGTCACCTGATATTTGGGCAGAGTTTGAGGGGTAGATAGACCCATGTGCATCACCGCAACTAATAAAGGAGTCTTTTTTTGAAATTTGAAATAATATCCACAACAAAGGAGCTAGCAAGGGAAGAACTAGTTCTGGCTGAAGTGTCAGAGAGAGGCAAAGAGCTGGCAAGGGACACAATGCCAGTAGAACCAGAGACAAACACGGAAGATAGCGAGCTTGCAATCAAACATATATTGTTTAAGAGAGGAGGCAGCAGCCAAAGAATGGAACCATTGGTTGACATTGCAAAGCAGCCAATAACGGAAGGCAAGGCAACAAAGAAGACTATCAATCTGCGAGGTGAGGATGAAGGAGGTTAGCCTACTCACGGGCTTCCGTAGGCTAATATTTTGTGTTAGGGAGCTCATTGGGGTTGGACAGGTGTACTTTGTGCGTTACAAGCTTTCTTTTGCCAGTTTTCAAGGCCGTTTTGGGTATGCGAGCTCATGCTTACTATTTTTAGTAAGTACGTTTTCGGGCACCGACTTGGTCAGTGGATAGGGTGTGATGTTTATCTTGATTGGGAAGTCCGTTTCTTCACTTAGTCGGTAATTCTTACCTCATTGGCAAATATTATTTAATTTTTGGCGTTATTTCCCTCAGTTAAATTAAATATTTAACTTATAACGTCAAATTAAATAATAAAGTAAAAGGACCCAAACATAAAGTATTAAAATGAAATATTTGATAAAGTGACTTTATTATTGGATGCAAAAGTGGACGTCCCACCTTGGGAAAAGAGATTAAAAGAATAAAAGAGTTTTGGGCTCATTTTGGAGAAGGGGGGGACTTGATATTTTCTTCTGTGGAGAAATACTTGCAGCAGCTTGCATGCAGGGGTTTCAAGCTTTGTGAGGACGGAAACCTTCACAAAGGACATTGTCTTCGGGTGTGGGAGATCATCCCTAGACAATTTGTTGGCAGTCTCATTCAGAGGGTGCACTTGAACTTTAAAGGAGAAGAGATTTTCTGAGTTTAATGGAGGATGGCAGAGCTGAATAGAGTTATTGGAGGGTTCGTCACAATTTCATTATTGTTGTCACTTCTAGAAGTCAGCCGCACCATTTTGTAATGTCCCAAAAATAAATATTTTTTGTAAATGTCTCCTACACTTAATTATAAAAGTGAAAAAGGGGTTCATGTGACTAGGAGACATAACTTAAGTTGTGTTTATTTATGTTTTATGTTTTTATGTTGTAATAAGGCACTTTAAGTGATTTTAGGGTTGGGAGATGTCAACTCCAAATTAGAACCTCACCCTATATAAGGGAGTGAGACGTCCCATTTTGGGCATGTTATGTTGATATCGTAATTGAATATTGAAACCCTAGAGGTTCCATGAGTTGAGATTGCAGGTCTTGCTCATTCCCATAGTGCATTGGAGGTGCATGGTTGGGGTCTTGGCAATATCATTGCAGGTGTTATTGCCCTAAAATATCAAAAATACAAAAAGAGGCATCTTTGAGGAGTTCGTGGCATTTTTGGGAGCATTTGTGTCATGTGTTTCAGATCTTGTTGGCAGCCCCAAACCCTACGCTTGTATTTGGGGTCATTTTTGAGGAGTTTTTGCATCTGTTCAGCCTTGGGGTTAGTTCGTCCCACTTGTGGGAGTTTGTATCTGCATTTTGAGTTCCTTGAGGACCCATTTGTCCATTCCAGCTGTTATATTGGTTTGGCAATATTTAATATATGATACTGGCTGATTTCTCCTCATACTTGTGTTATTTTATGAGCAATTTCTGAGTTATTTCCTTGCTGTACTTAATTTCTGCATTTTCGTAGTAAGGGTTTGTTGTTCCTAAAAAAGGGACATTACAAGTGGTATCAGAGCTGGAATCTTGCCAGCCTGTGATTCGTGGTGATAAGTGTGTTTCTGTGGTGAAAAGTTGTGCCCTAGTGAAAATCGCGGATTTTTAGGGGATTCACGGATTTTTAGGGATTTTTTTCGAAAATAAAAATTGCAGATTTGGATACCCTTTTGACCAATTTGCAATTCTGTGGTTTCAGAAATTTTTTTGGTGGTCAGAATTTTCAGAATTTCAGATTTCCATCTTTTTAGGGTTTGATAGGGTTTTATGCATCGTCCTCCTGTTCATCAGTATTTTACTAGGAGAAACAGACTCGCTTTGGAAATGTCAAACAGGGAAGAGGTTGAGGAGCCCCAAAGGCCAGTTGATAGGACCGAGCAAAAATTCGATGCCCTACTTGACATGCTGCAAAGAATGGTGTCCTTACAAGAGACAAATCAGCAAGAATTGAGGGCAGCTTTGGGCAACCCAAATGGCACAAGGAGGGAAGGAGAAAGGGGAGGCAACAACAATGGGCATGAGTCATCATCTAACTCACACCCTCCCTTGCCTAGGCCGTCCAAGCCTATGTTCCTTGTTCCACCACCTCCACCGGAGGAAAATGAGGTAACTGATGAATTAGATGAATGGTTTGTTGCTTATAGTAATAAATCTGAGGGTTTTAGGGCAGCAGTTTCTTTTGATAAATATTTGAAGATTGTGGGTAAATCTGTTGTTGAGGCTAAAAAAGAGAAAAAGAAGCCCTTTTTGCATCAAAAGGTGACCATTCCCTCATTTAATGGTCAAGATGGTCTTACAGCTAGGGCATGGCTTCAAAAATTGCAGACTTATTTTACCTTGGAGCCTATTTCTGAAGCTGATGCAGTTCAGATTGCTACACTCCACCTTGAGGGTAGTGCTTACTCATGGTGGCATCATGGGTTAGTAACCCAAGGGCATGGTGATATTGATACATTTGATGAATTTTGTACCAGGGTTTTGAACAGGTTTGAAAGGAGGAATGTGGAAGAGTATTTCAAGGAGCTTGCCACTTTGAAGCAAACTTCATCCATTCATGCCTATGTGGAGGAGTTTGAACAACTTTCAGTTCAGGTACAAAATATTTCACCCAAGAGGGTAATTTTTCTTTTTATGGATGGTTTGTTGGAACCCGTGAAGGGATTAGTTAAAGCTTTTGAACCAGCCACTCTTGAAGATGCCATTAAGAGAGCTTTAAGCTTAGAATCTGTTTTACCTCCTAGACAGAAATATTTTGCACATAATCCACCTGCTAGACCACCTTTTGCAGCCAGAAAAACAGTTTTTGGACAGCAGTATGGGCAGCAAGGAAACCTCACGCAGCAAGGTGGAAATGAGAGAAATTTTTATGGCAGGAATCCCACGCATGGAGAAGGTTTCAGATCTGGTTTTCAGCCACCTAATAAGCCCCCAAATGGCCCACGCTTGACACAAGAAGAGAAAGATGAGCTAAGGAAACAAAACAAGTGTTTCATTTGCAAGTCTCCTTGGCAAAGAGGTCATAAATGCAGAGAAGGAGGTATGAAAATCATTGAATTACATTCTGATTCTGATTCTGATAATCCTGATTTTTATGAGGCAGATGAGACACCCTTGGAAGAGGAAGCACAAAGGGAGTATGAGGAAGTTCCTGAAGGTTCCCTAGCCACTTTAAGTGGGCTGAATCAGTTTCGCACTATTAAGGTACCAGGTAGATCTTTTGATGAAAAGGTTATTGTTTTAATAGATGGTGGTGCTACTTACAATTTTGTTGATGAGAAGTTTGCCACTAGAAAGAATCTTCCTACAACTATCATTCCTGGTTTTAGTGTTGCTATTGGCAATGGTGATCTTATCACATGCAACAAAGTGGTAAGAAACATAAAAATTAATTTTGGCAACATGGAAGTAGATGAGCAATTCTTTGTTTTTCCCTTAGGAGGTATTCCACATATGGTTTTGGGTGTGCAATGGTTGTATTCACTTGGTGATTATGTTACTAATTATCAGAAATTAGAACTGAAATTTGTGCTTGAAGGGAAAGATGTGGTGTTGCAAGGAATCAAGGAAAATGGGTCAAAAGATTCTTGCAAAATTTTGGAGGTTTCATACAAAAGAATGGAGAAGATGATAAGGCATAAGGACGTTGAGTGGGCAGCTGTAATTTTCAGTTCAGAAGGGAAAAAATCAGCCACCTATCATCCTCAAATTCAAGGTTTACTACAAAAACATCTTAAGGTATTTTCTGACCTACCTAAAGGTTTGCCACCTAGTAGAGGTTTTCAGCATGTTATTGAATTGGAAGCAAATAGTAAACCTGTCATAATTAAACCTTATAGGCATCCTAAGGTTTTCAAAGATGAGATTGAAAAGACCATTGCTGATTTACTTGAGAGTGGGCACATTATTTGCAAAGATGGGGTGAAGGTTGATCAAACTAAAGTTTCAGCTGTACAAAGATGGCCTATACCATCCAACCTAACGGAATTGAGGGGTTTTGTGGGTTTATGCAGTTACTACAGGAGGTTCATTAAGGGGTTTTCTTCTTTGGCTGCCCCCTTACTGAATTAACTAAGAAAGGGGCCTTTTCATGGTCCAATGAGGCTCTTTTAGCTTTTCTAAAGCTGAAAGATGTAATGACTTCCACTCCTTTACTTGCTATTCCTGATTTTTCTGTTGCTTTTACTATTGCTTGTGATGCTTCAGGTGTTGGAGTTGGAGCTGTACTTATGCAACAAGGACGCCCCATTGCTTATGAGAGTAGAAAGCTCTCAAATGTGGAGAAAACTTTCAGCATCTATGATAAAGAGATGCTAGCTATCATGCATGCCTTGACCAAATTCAAGCAATACTTAGTGTGTGGCAAGTTTGTGGTCAAAACTGATCATAACAGTTTGAAATACTTCTTGGGGCAAGTTGAACTGAATGAAAGACAGCAGAAATGGGTAACAAAGTTGCAATCATATGATTTTGAAATTGAGTTTGTAAAGGGTAAGAAGAATTCAGCTGCTGATGCACTTTCTAGGCACCCTACTTTTCATTCTCTTTCCATTATTTCTGCTGATTGGAAGGTGAAAATTATGGCTGAATATGCAAAGAATGATTTTTGTTCTAAACTAATAAATGGGCAAGTTGAAGATGACAGGTTCAGCCATAAAGAAGGACTGATTTTTTGCAAGGGAAGAGTGTTTTTAGTACCTGAATCAAAGCTGAAACAAGCTTTAATTACAGCCATGCATGATGCTCCACTTGTAGGCCATCCAGGTTTCTACAAGACTTACAAACAAGTTAGAGAAAGATTCTATTGGAAGGGTTTGAAAAGGGATGTCTTCTTGCATGTTCAGGAATGTGTTATTTGCCAAGAAAACAAGGGGGAACATGAATTTGCAGCTGGTTTACTTCAGCCACTTCCTATTCCCAATCAGAAATGGGAAAGTATCTCCATGGACTTCATTATTGGTTTGCCCAAGGTATACATGAAGGATTGCATATTTGTTGTTGTTGATAGATTGACAAAATTTGCTCATTTCTATGCCATTTCAACAACTTGTACAGCCATACAAGTTGCTGATTTGTTTTTTAAAGAAGTTTTCAGATTGCATGGTTTGCCTAAATCCATTGTGAGTGATAGGGACAGCAGATTTTTGAGCATGTTTTGGCAAGAATTGTTTAAGCTATGTGGTACTAAATTGACTCCTAGTACTAGCTACCATCCCCAAACTGATGGGCAAACTGAAATTGTTAACAAATGGCTTGAAGGATATTTGAGAAATTATGTTTCAGGTCAACAAAAGGCATGGGTTAAATGGCTGCACCTTGGTGAATATTGCTACAATTCTACTTATCATATGTCCATAAAAATGTCTCCATTCAAGGCACTTTATGGTTATGATGCCCCACACTTTTCAGATCTGATTTTTGGTGATTCAAGGGTCCAAAAAGCTAGAGACTTTGCAGCAGAAAATCAAGATATTCTTAATGCTTTGAAGGACAATATTCTTACGGCACAAAATCAGCAGAAGAAGTATGCAGATCAGCAGCGTAGTGAGCGCTCATTTGAGGTGGGAGACTTGGTTTATGTTAGGTTGCAGCCCTACAAACAGTCTACATTGAAAAGAAGTGGAGCGAGAAAAACTCAAACCCAAATTTTATGGACCTTACAAGGTGTTGAGTAAGGTTGGACAGGTTGCATATGCTTTGGAACTTCCAAGTGGAAGTAAAATACATAATGTCTTCCATGTTTCTTGTTTGAAGAAGGCCTTGGGCCAACATATTCAGCCATCTTCAGATTTGCCACCCCTTGATGATGAAGGAAAGCTCATTCTTGAACCCGAATTGATCCTTGAGACAAGGGAGAGAAAGCTTAGGAGTAGGACTGTCAAAGAATATCTTGTGAAGTGGAAGGACTTGCCTATGGAGGATGCTACTTGGGAAGGTGCAGAAATTTTAGATGCTCCAGCTTTGACTTTGCTTGAGGACAAGCAATTTGAGGAGGGTGGACTTGTAATGTCCCAAAAATAAATATTTTTTGTAAATGTCTCCTACACTTAATTATAAAAGTGAAAAAGGGGTTCATGTGACTAGGAGACATAACTTAAGTTGTGTTTATTTATGTTTTATGTTTTTATGTTGTAATAAGGCACTTTAAGTGATTTTAGGGTTGGGAGATGTCAACTCCAAATTAGAACCTCACCCTATATAAGGGAGTGAGACGTCCCATTTTGGGCATGTTATGTTGATATCGGAATTGAATATTGAAACCCTAGAGGTTCCATGAGTTGAGATTGCAGGTCTTGCTCATTCCCATAGTGCATTGGAGGTGCATGGTTGGGGTCTTGGCAATATCATTGCAGGTGTTATTGCCCTAAAATATCAAAAATACAAAAAGAGGCATCTTTGAGGAGTTCGTGGCATTTTTGGGAGCATTTGTGTCATGTGTTTCAGATCCGTTGGCAGCCCCAAATCCTACGCTTGTATTTGAGGTCATTTTTGAGGAGTTTTTGCATCAGGAGTTTTTGCATCTGTTCAGCCTTGGGGTTAGTTCGTCCCACTTGTGGGAGTTTGTATCTGCATTTTGAGTTCCTTGAGGACCCATTTGTCCATTCCAGCTGTTATATTGGTTTGGCAATATTTAATATATGATACTTGGCTGATTTCTCCTCATACTTGTGTTATTTTATGAGCAATTTCTGAGTTATTTCCTTGCTGTACTTAATTTCTGCATTTTCGTAGTAAGGGTTTGTTGTTCCTAAAAAAGGGACATTACACATTTCTAGGGGGTACTGTACAGTTTGAAAGGGTTTAGTGAGGGTTTGAACTGGTAGTAGCATTTATACTCCTTCAGAATCTCCTTGCCTTCATTATTAGACTTGTTGCAGACTCGTTTCCAGCAAAGAAGAGACTCATTTAACTGGCCGTACCATTCTGAATGCTGAAATACCTTGTGGAGCCCCGTGGGGGTCTAAAGGATGATTCGCTGCCCTTTTGGAGGGGTTTTTGCATGAAAAGAGGTTCTTAGGGTGTGAGATTATACTCTGGTTTGTTTTGGAGTGGAGAAGTTGATGGTTTAAAAATTTGTTTGTGTTTTTGTGAAACCCAGTTTGACTGTAGTAGGCAACCAGATGACTGGAATTTCATTATTAACTAATGGGTATGTTTGAAAACATCATTTTTAGTGATTTATAAATGAAGTATTGTAAACCACTCATTATTTGGGTTTAAATACAATATTTGGTGAAGTGGGTTTCAATTTCTGGCATCATATTGCACTGTATTTCTGTGTTTTTATTCAATAGCGACATTCTATTTAAATGTGTTAAGTGTTCATAAAAAACTAGTTCAAAATCAGAAAGCAGAAAAAAAAATCCAGTTTTGGGGTGGGACATTATAGTGGTATCAGAGCTGAGAAATTCCTGCCAGCCTGTACGGGTTTCAGAAAATTCATAGTTTGCAGCTTGGGAATGAGTAATGCAGTCGGGTACACACCAATACTATCGTAGAAGAAACAGATCAAACCCTAATATTGAGGACCCACTTGATTTGTTTGAAGGAGTAGAGAGGGTAGAAGTACCAATGGGTGACCGGGATAACAGAGAACAAAGAGAATCAAGTGAGCCCACCAACAAGGAGATGTTTGCAGAGTTGAGCAGAGGACAACGTGATTTGCAGCAGAGCATGGCACAATTGATAGCATTAATGACTCAGCAGGTCATGGGTAACAATGCCAATAACAACAACAACAATGGTGGGCAAAATGGGAATCACAGAAATAATGGGAATGGTGATGGATCTGTAAATAATAGGGCTGCTAATCAGAATTTCAGAGCTGGAACAGCAAACACTAGACCCTTAATACCCACCTTTCCACCTAGAAACAACCCACAGGTAGAGGTGGAACCCACTCAAAACGAGCTACAGGACCAAATCTTGCAAGATTGGAGAAATTCTAGTGAAGAGTTTCAAGCTGAGATGACTTTTCGTGAGTATGTGGACTTAAGGATGAAACATAGACCCCATAGAGGTGGGAGACATCAGAATCAGGACTTGCAGAAAAAAGTGGGTAAACTATCCATTCCATACTTTGATGGTTCAGGAAAGAGCACAGCGAGAGCATGGGTCCAAAAGTTGGACACTTACTTCCAACTTAACCCAATGCATGAGGAAGAAGCCATAAAATATGCTGCCTTGCATCTTGATGGATTAGCGCATGAGTGGTGGCATCATGGGATGGTCACACTTGGGCATGGACAAATTGATTCCTACACTGAGTTTACAGAGAGGTTGATAGAAAGGTTCGACAAAAAGGACCCAGAACTTCATTTCAAAGAATTAGCACAACTTAAGCAATGGGGTTCAGTGGAATCATATGTTGTTGATTTCCAGACGCTCTCTATTCTAGTGACGGATTGTAGATAACAGTTCTAAGCCCTAGGACTGATTGGCACATCGTCCAACAATTTTGAATGTAATTGAGCAATTTTGTCTAAGTGTTGGCATCAGACGTCCAGTCTGTAAGTCAGACGTCCAGTGTTGCCAGTCGCCAGACGTCCAGTTTTGTCGGACGTTTGGACTGGCCATCAGACGTCTGAGCTAGTGGCTTGACGACTAGTTAGCAGAGTTAGACGTCTAATTAGCAATTAGTTAGCAGATTCGGTTGTAGAAGTGGTTGGGGAAGTTGGGGGAAGTTGGTTGGGATAACCAACCAACTTAGGGAGTTAGGTGCATGACTGATTTCAGGGAACAAAGCAAAGGGGTAAGACGAAGCACATGACTGGCGAACCTACGAGCAAACGAGGCCCCAGAGGTGTCTCACCCAGAGATAGAACAAGTATGGAACGCTGAAGACGATGAAAATGCACACATAGAAACCTTGTTGGTGACTGCAAAAAACGAGGAAGAACAAATAGCAGAAAGAGCACCCATAGTTGACGATTGGACGGTAACACCCCAACCGACGACGGGAGAGTAGTGGCCAGAGGATATTATAGGAGAGAACCTGGTATCAAGGCATCACCGCGGAGGTTCGTGGGGAGGAAGACCGGAGCCACGTTTGGTATATTCGCGAAGAAGGTCGCGAAGCAG
This sequence comes from Wollemia nobilis, assembly GCA_028583015.1. Taxonomy (NCBI): domain Eukaryota; kingdom Viridiplantae; phylum Streptophyta; class Pinopsida; order Araucariales; family Araucariaceae; genus Wollemia; species Wollemia nobilis. The sequence goes on along the minus strand of JAQPPZ010003648.1, from coordinate 1,965,476 downwards.
AGACGAAGGGGGAACGCAGACAAGGCTATTTGGGGAAAATTTTGCACCACCAACAGTTGACAAGAAATGAGGCTAATAGAACTCAACACACAACAGTACCTGTATACCAGAATACCATGGCAGGAAATGAGGCTAATAGAACTATATAGCAAAAATGCCCACCTTTCTTAGGTGAAGGGAAAGAAGACCCAACCCGACATGTGGGAACTTGCACTACCATTTGGGGAGCTAATGGGGTGAATCGACACAATGGTTGCAATTGTTTCCAGCAACATTTCGAGACATGGCGATAAACTGGTACTTGAAAAGACACAGTAGACAAACATTTGCACAATGGGAAGACCTGAAGAATGCATTCATAGAAGAATTCCGACCAATGCGGGATGACACTGACATAATCACACAAATTTGCTGCACGAAGCAGAGAACAGATGAAGATGTTAAGAGCTTCAATAGAAGATTGAAACAACTGACGAACAAAATGGAAATGACACCTGTCGATGGTATGATTAAGCGGTGGTTTCTCGGATGGACTACTTCCAAGATGGAGGAAGAAGATGAATGTGGTACCATCCTCAACATATGAAGAAGCACTGGAGAAAGCGAATAACTTCGAAAGTGAAGGGAAGCAGACAACCACCGGAATTGGAGGTCACTTAAAACATACCGAAGAATCGGATAGTGAGGATGAAGACAAGGTGCAGAGCACGATCCACAGCTTTCGGAAAGAAATGGAGAAACTGAAAGAAGCCAAAAATGAAAATCGAAAAGACCGGAAGGAAATTTGGTGCTTAGATTGCAAGAAGGAAGGGCATTCCAATATTGACTGTCCGAAGAAAGCTTATTGTAACATATGTGAAATTGCAGGTCATCCAGTGGTCGAGTGTCCAATCAATCTTAAGAACAAATGACGTCGAACTTTGGCCATTCAGCAAGAAGAACAGCCAAACCAAGGAAGGAATGGACGAGCTACAACAAGACGAGCTACAACAAGCGGAGGATACAGGAATAACCAGCGAGGAGGAAGACAAGGAGGCCAGAGCTGATTGCAATATGACGCTGAGGGCCGACCTGTTATTCAATGTCGAAACTGTCAAGAATGGGGCCATTTCGCAAAGAATTGCCCTAAGACGCAGAATGCAGGAAACAACAATCGTGGAAATAATACCACGCAGATGTGCAAATGGTGTGGTCCAGGCAACCACACGGAAGCCAATTGCCCGAACAAGGCCGATACCGGTGGGACACAGAATATAAACCTGATTGGGATAGGAGAGGTGGAGGAACCAAAGAATGAAGTCCTGGCTGTAACCAGGGCACAGGCCAGGAAGAGGGAGGAATACCCGAACCCTGCCAAGGAGAAGGCACGATGGCAGAAAGCCCAAGAGATGATAAATACAAAATTAGCCAAGGAAAAAGGAGAGCAACTAATTCTGGAGAAAGTGTTGCAACGACCGGAGATCGTGCAGAAGGCAACAATGGAAGGCTTGGTAACGGAGGTACTAAACACGAAGGTGGAAATGAAAGTCGCCAACTTGTTTAGCATCGTACCGGAGTTGTATGCTACAATCGGAGAATTCATCAAGAAGAAGGATGAACCTCGGCAGGTAGCAAATATCAAGCATGACCAGTTCATCGATCCAACAATCCTGATGATTGAAGCAGGGAAGAAGCCAGCTATCGTCCAAATGGAAGTTTTGAACCATAAGCTGACTCAGGTAATTGTGGACGGAGGATTGAGTGTGAACGTAATGCCAGAAAAGACTTGGCGGATAATTGGGCAACCCGCCTTACGATCTCCAACCTTTAAGCTATATGGAGCTGATCAATATGGCATTGAGACATTGGGCGTTTTAATGAACCAAAAGATACGCATAGCAGATCAAGACTTTGTGGTAGATTTTGTCATTATTGCTATGCAGAAGTCCGCATACGATGCACTTCTAGGACGAGGATGGTTGAGAGCAGCCAAAGTTAACCATAATTGGGAGAAGGAAAGATTATCTTTCAAACAAGGGCAACACAAGTATATTATTAATCTGAAGAATCATACGGTGAGTCAGGATATAGCAACTTCAGATGATTCGGGGTCCTCTTCATCAGATGGTGAGGCAGGATATGAACCCGACGAGGAAGGAGTGTTGGAACTTGATAATAGCACGGAGGACGACTATGACCAAGACAAAGGTCTACTACACTGGCAGATGGAAGATTACGAAGTATTCCCTCCCCAATGTCTGTGCATAGAAGCAAAAACAAAGACCAAAAGGGATGAGGCGGAAGAACCTAGAAAATAAATTAGTAACAAAAGATGACAGTAGCGGATAAGGACAAAGACCCGAAGAAGTGGACATTTCCCAAGAATTTTGCAAAATTCACGATGGGGGAAGCAGTCATCGAGGAGAAACTAGCCCACCCCATCGTGACACTAAAAGCAGCAGATGAGCCTGAATCAATAAAATATGAAGGCCCGAAGATGATTAAACTTGGGAGAGGAAGGTGAAGAGAAGATGATCAAATGTGGAGACGATTGGGATCCAGTCCTCAAAGCAGCAGCAATTAAGATTTTTATGGACTACATGGATGTTTTTGCTTGGACGTATAGAGACTTGAAGGGAGTACCACCTGAACTTTGCGTACACAAGATTTCTCTGATAGAGGGCGCACAACCGGTCAGAAGGTGTCCTTACAGGATGAATCCCAAATATGTGGCAAAGATGAATGCCGAAATCGAGAAGATGCTAGATGCAGGTATTATATTCAAGGTTACGACAAGCGAGTGGGTTTCACCAATCGTGATCACTCTAAAACGAGAAGTAGATAAAATCCGAATCTGTGTGGATTTTAGAAGTTTGAATGCCGTAACTATAAAAGATCCCTTCCCAATCCCATTCACGGACTCCATACTCGAAGAAGTAGCTGGCCATGAAATCTATTCATTTTTGGATGGATTCTCGGGGTACAATCAGATTAGCATAGCAGAAGAAGACAAGTTGAAGACTACTTTTGTGGTGGAGAATGGAATATATGCATACAATCGTATGCCATTTGGCCTATGCAATGCACCCGCTACTTTTCAAAGGATCATCTTCCGAGGAGACCATATCCTCCCCCAGATGGAGTTTCTTCTGAGGAGACCATATCCTCCCCCTGCGCTAACAAAAGATCAAGTTGCGCAAGCACAAAGGCCCCCGGCAAGGAATGCTGCCAATGAGGTTCAACCTGGCACTTCTGACCAGGTCAACTAGTGCTCCACATGCAACGATCCACATGGAGAGGAGAGTTGCATGCTGCATCAGCATTATCTTCAGACCCTTGCGGGCAGCGCCATGGAGGATGAAGCATACATGATCTTGGACGATGAAGGCAACTTTGCAGTCCCAGAAGAAGATCCTGTGTCACTCTTGACCAAGGAAGGCAAAAGGCCCATTGAGGCTGCCACGGCCCAAACAAAGCCGTTAAAAGTATACGCCAGAAGAGAGAGCGCCGCCTGTTGGGTTACCACCTGACAAGTCAGCTTTACCTCCTACAACCAAAGAGAGATTCCCGACGCTCAAGGCTCCCGCGATGAAGGCTCCCGCAGCCCAACCTCTAGCCGAAACCAAAGAACAAGCTCAAGAGAAGCTGAGGTATCCATCGTTGACAAAGAGACAGAGAGTTGAAGCCACGCAGCAATACCGAACCAGGTATGAGCCAGCGAAAGATATAGAGGGAGCCGACACTTCAACCTACAATATAGTTGATGAGCTCAAAAAGACCCCTGCAAATATAAGTATGTATGAGGCTCTTCTGCTCCCAGGGCAAGTAGACCTGTTGCAGGAATCCTTGAAGAGCGTGAAAGATGGAAAGCCGACGTAGCCTGCTGTGTTAGCTCAGTCCTTGATAGTATCTGCTACTGGGAAAAACAGGCCGCCACCTTTCTATCTGTCTTTGCGAATGGAGGGCTATATAGTACACAACTACATGGTGGATTCTGGTGCTTCCACTACTGTCATGCCGAGGGCCGTTTGCGAGGAGATTGGTATGGAATACACAAGGAGCAACCAAGGTGTGCTGCAGCTAGACGGCACTCCTGTCAAGACAGTCGGTGTCATCAAAGATATCCCGATCCGATTGCATAAAGCCCTTGACATAGTGGTCATCCAAGAGGTCGTTGTGGTCGACTTGGAACCCTACTTCGACATGTGTCTCTCTAGGGAGTTTACGGCGAAGCTGGGTGGATATCTCTCTGGATTATTCGCATATGGAAGTGCCCTTCAAAGGAAGAAGATTGAAGATCTATAATGAAAAGCCTTCCACATTTATGGTAGAGAAGATACCTGGAGAAGAGCAGCAGAGCGGATGGTTCATCTGACAACTGAATAACTGATCGAGGTGGATTTGGCAGAAGAGGCCCTCGAGCTGTTACAAGTGGAGGATGAGTTCTCCTTGCTAGACTTCAATGCCATGATTGAGACCGAGCAAGGCTGTTACTCCGTCACCCAGCCTGAAAGACTTGACCAGTCAACAAAGAAAGATGTTGGACCTGCCCCAGAAAAGCTATGGAAGCTGTACTTTGATGGCACCCGATGCAAGAATGGCGCCGGTGCAGGTGTACTTCTGGTTTCCCCATCCGGGATCCAGAAGGACTACACTTACAGGCTGGCTTGGAGTCGCACTAACAACACGGCGGAGTATGAGGCTTTGTGTTTGGGTTTGAGAAAGGCGGAGAGACTGGGGATAAAACATTTGCAGATCTTTGGCGACTCAGAGCTGGTGTGCAACCAGATTACGAATAAGTGTGCCTCCAAGAAGCATTACCTCAAGGCGTACCGCAACCGTGTCTGGGATTTGATGGAGTCATTCGATTCGTTGAATGTCAAGGCCATATCTCGTGAGAAGAATAAGCATGCTGACATTCTGGCGTCTGTTGGAGCCAGGTACGTCCCTGCTGATGACACTGTCTAGAAGCCGAAGCCGGTTCGTACCATTTACAGGCCTTCTGTGCTTGATAAAGACACCCACTTGCAGGTGTTCGACTGTGACGAGGATATCGTCACCTTTTTGATAAACGAAGCAAGTACAATCGAAGGTAGAGACCCTGATGACGAGCAATACGAGGGGTTAATACAATTAAAAAATAATCATGTCCCGAAAGGCTGATTACTCTGGAGAGTCTCTTTGATCAGAACGATAGGGCCATATCCCACAGAATCAAAGTGGACCCTAAGCAGTACATGGAACTGGAACTGGAACTTGGAAAAGTGATCAAGGTCGGGGCAGACTGCACTGAAAAGGAGCTAGTGCAGATCATATCTTTATGCGAAGAGTTCCCTGATATTATGGCCTGGTGCTACCAAGACTTGAAGGGGTATGACAGAGAGATGATCCAGCATACTATAGAGCTGGAAGATAATGTAAAACCTTTCCGGCAGAAGCAAAGGGCGGTGAACCCGAAAATCGAAGCCATGATGAAAGCGGAACTCTTGAAGATGCTGGAGGCCAAGATCCTCTACCCCATCAAGCACTCATCTTGGGTCGCAAATCTGGTCCCTGTGAGAAAAAAGAATGGAGACATCCGCCTCTGCATGGATTTCAGAAACCTCAATCAGGCTTCACTGAAGGATCATTATCCGCTCCCTCAAATTGATCAAATCCTCGACGTAGTTGCTGGAGCTCAGAGGTTCTCTCTCTTGGACGGGTTTTTTGGATATAACCAAATATGGGTAAAGGACGAAGATCAGCACAAGACAACGTTCACCACCAAATGGGGAATGTTTGCATATCAGCCCATTGCCCTTCGGCCTTTCTAACGCCGACGCTACATTTCAAAGAGCCATAGACTTGGCATTCCGGGAGCTGCTCAACAAGGTCATTGTCATCTATTTGGACGACATGACTGTGTTTTCACATAAGAGAGAGGACCATGCCTCCCACTTGCGGCAAATATTTGAGAGATGTTGTGAGTTAGGCATTTCCATCAACCCGAAGAAGTCAGTCTTCGCGGTAAAGGAAGGCAAGCTGCTAGGACATGTTATTTCTGAGAAGGGCCTTGCAGTTGATCCTGACGAGAGCGGAAGCTCTTCTTCGCTTATCCATCCCAGTTGACAAGAAGGGGCTACAATCATTTTTTGGCCAAATCAACTTCGTGAGGAAGTTTGTATCGGACTTCGCACAAGTGATCAAGCCCATGGCCGAGCTCCTAAAAAGAATGCTGAATTCTTGTGGACTGACGAAAGAAAGCAAGCCTTCGAAGAAATCAAGGCCAGAATCGCGCAAGCTCCAGTATTAATAAATCAAGACTACTCCAAGGATTTCATCCTGTATGCGGTGGGAGAGCCCGAGAGCTACGCCGCAGTCCTGACCCAGAAGGGAGATGATGGCGAGGAGCGCCCCATAGCGTTCCTAAGCCAGGTGATTCAACCGCATGAAGAAAAGGACAATTTTATTGAGCGGCAAGTGCACGCAGTCATGAGATCTCTCAGAAAGTTCAAGCACTTTGTCTCCCAGAGCCGGATAACTATCTTTGTAATACATCCGGATGTCAGAAATTTTATTATCCAAGGGGAGCCAGGCCACAAGAGGGCAGGATGGATAGCTAAAATCCAAGAGTTTGACATAGAGGTACGGCCAACGAAGCTAATCCGAGGTCGGGCTCTGTGCCAAGAGTTGGCCCGAAGTGCTGCAACTGAAATCTCTGCCTGCCAGTGGGAGGATCCAATGACGAAAATTAACCTTGCCAACTCCTTATTAGAGGAGAGTGACTGGACGAATGACCTGGTGTGGTATTTTAGCACAGGGAGATGTCCAGATCATCTCAACGCCTCACAAAGAAGGAGGTTTAGGCTGAATGCCTTGAAATATGTACTGCGCCCCGAGGGGCTGTATTTTAAAAATATTGACGGCATCTTGTTGCGGTGCGTCAAGGAATCAGACAAACCAAAGGTTCTCGGAGAGTTCCACTCTGGGATGCTCGGAGGACATCATTCAGGAAGGCCTACGACCTTAAAGATTATCAGAGCCGGCTATTATTGGCCCACCCTCTTCACAGACGCACATGCAGTCTGTGTAAAATGTGAAAAATATCAGAGGTTCGCCGGTAGAAATAGGAAGGCATCCTTGCCCCTCCAGCCAATTCAAGTCGAGACTCCGTTTCAGCAGTGGGGTCTGGACTTCGTCGGGACCATCACGCCCAACTCTTCGGTTCATCCTTACAGCCACTGATTATTTCACTCGGTGGGCTGAGGCGATTCCCACTAAGCATGCAGACCAGGAAACGGTCATTGGGTTCCTGGAGAGCCTCATTACCCGTTTCGGGGTCCTAGAGGCAATAGTTACAGACAACGGTCCAGGGTTCGCAGGTGCTGTACTCATGGAATTAGCCAACAAATACGGCATCTGTCACAAGATGTTTTCAAACTACTATTCGCAGGGGAATGGCCTAGCCGAGTCCACTAACAAGAATCTATTGAAGATTATAAAAAAAACAGTAGAAAGGAACAAGAGGTCGTGGCACCTACTTTTGTATCGGGCATTATGGGCGGATCGCATATCTTTCAAGAAATCTATCAAGACGTCCCCCTACGCGCTTGTATACGGCAAGGAGGCAGTTCTGCCTACCCACATAGAAATGCCCGCACTCTGGTTGTTAGATGAAGAGAAAGGCAACGGGGACCCAGTGGATGCCAGACTTTGTCAACTGTTGTAGCTAGAAGAGGAAAGGGAGAAGGCATACCAGGCCTTTACCAAACATGTCGAGGCAAATCAGAGCTGGTTTGCAAAAGGTACCACCACCCGATTTTTTAGAATCGGGGACTTAGTGCTCAAGTGGGATTCACTCAAAGCGAAGCCGGGCAACCATGACAAATTCGATGCCTTCTGGGAAGGCCTTTATCAGATCGCTCGGGTAAACCAATTCAACGCATTCATACTCAGGGACATGGAGGGACAGCTTCTCCCGATCCCTGTTAATGGCTTCCACCTAAAGGCCTATCACCACTGAAGGTTCCCGAGAGGTCCTTCCTTGTACATATTTTTCTCATTTATTTCCTGCAGTTCAGTTTATTTCAGAATGTAAATATTTCCTTCAGTTGTTCAATTTTAGTCTTTGAATCCGAAATGGGCTAAGTGTGACAAGAGAAGCAAAATTTTGCGTTGCTAAAGGTTTGACCAAGGCAGAAAATTGCTTGACTTCACAGCGAAGTCGGGCGTCGCTCTATGAATTGTGCGATGTCGGGAGTTTGGGAGAGAAAAGGCAAACAAAAGGAGCCTCAAATTTTTCTAAGTGCTGGAAGCGCAACCTGACTTCGTAGCGAAGTCGGTCTGCGCACCATCTTGGGAGCGCAGTCGAGCAGCAGGAGAAGCAAAAATCGCATAAGTGTCGAATCCCTATTGCGCGGCGTTTTCCGGGCGAAGTCGGATTCTGCACATTTTCTGAGCGAAGCCCGGTTGCGCTCTCATTTTTGGGCGCACTTCGAACGACCTGTCAGAGAGGAACAAAGGGCATGACAAAAATTATTCTAAGTTTGGGTCCCCGAGGGCGCACTGTGCATAGCGTGAAGTTAGACCGCGTTCCTTCGTGGACCCTTGGCCAGAGTCTCCCTCAAAGTGTGTGCCCAAGCGGCAGCAGTGACGTCATTGGAAGCACTGGGTTTAAAATTTTTAAGGAATGATTGTGCAGATTTCAAAGCAGATGTCATTAAGAAGTAAGCGCATTGGGGCCAACCGCGTACGAGGTGCGCCTTCCAATGAAAAATCCCACGCGCGACCGTCAATGAATAACGGCGCTTTCTACCTACTTCGGGCAAATCACTTTAAACCCCTCCTCGCACCATTAATGCTATGTTTCCATTCCTATAAAAGGGCCCTGGTGTACTTAGAACACCTGAATTATCAGTGTAAATCAGAGCTGTGCGATAAAGAGGAAGAAAGGTGCAAAAATAAGGCCTGCGGCGACTGAAATTCCTGTCTCTGCCACCATTAGCGAAGAACAGAAAATGGACAAGGGGAAAGCACCAATGCAGCCGCAGTCCAGCGATACAGAATAGGAGGCTGAGGAACGCACGGAGTCCAGCGCTCATGAGAGCGAGGCGCCACAAGAGCAGACAAGGAAATCCAGGTCGAGGCGAAGCAAAGGGCAAGGTCCTTCGCCGCCACCCGTCAATCGCCTGGCCGAGTATAAAGATGGTGAGTACTCCGTTAGCCTCACCAAGTTGCGACCCAACATTGCCAAGTGGGCAGGCAAAGTCTCGCCCTCGCACTATGTCGGAGCTGCGTATAAGTCGAACATATACTGGTTCTTGTGCCCTCCCGTCCACCACTTCTCGAAGCTGGTTGAGTCAATTGTGACATATTACAAACCAGCTACTCGGCAAGTTTGCGACTACCAAGGAAGGGTGTTGTTCACCCTCTTCAAAGAAAGCGTCCAGCCAGCCAGTACGACCCCGATGCCATTGTCAGGAGAATTAACTTGGATGAGCAGGCGGGCAGATTCATTCAGAGCAGAAGGATGAGAGAGTTTCTCGATTTAGAACTAAAGTCCCCATTGCCAGCAAGACAATGGCCGTCAGGTCCCATACCCTTGGAGAGGTTCGAAAACAAGTACATTTATATTATCCTTGCATGGGTCCTTGGCTACGGCACGGACAGAATGGTGCACCCATATCAGCTGGCACTCGCAGAGTGTATCTTACATGGAGAGTTTTATGACTCCACTGCGCAAAGAAGTGGAAGGCGCCCGATTTTCTTTGATTGGGCAGATTGGGTGGCGTATGCCATACATTCAAATCTGGTCAGGATACAGCAGAAGCAGACAACTGAGTTCCGGCACTGCTCATTCCTCACATGGTTGTGCCTTTACCACACGCACTACCGAATCAAAGTGCCTGATCTAAAGAGGGTAGATGAGAAGGGAGCGTCGCTGCCGGTGTACGAGTGGACAAAAGCCTTGTACAGAAGAGGGTCTTACTACGACTTCAATTTCAAATTTTTAGGTATGACCCTGGCGCTGTTCAACGGCAAGGCATCTCACCCTCCTCTGGCCATGATGAACTACCTGAGGAAATACAAATACGGGGATACTTTCCGGTTGACTCAGGGCATTGTTATCAGAATCTACGGATTCAAAGGGAAGCCGTTCTTGCTGCCCTATTTTTGCACTGAGCATCAGTTCGGCATGGAGACGTTGCGGCAAATGGACTATGTCGAAGAGGAATTCGGCCAGGGAAAGAAAAGAGGCCATATTTTTAAGTATCCTATTACCTGGGCGAACATTCAGGTCCATGAAATGGGGCAACACATTTACCTAGAACGAGAACTCCTCAACATGGGCTTGATACAGCTACCACAACGCTGGAAATACGACCCGATTGGGGTCAGGGGAAAGTTTGTACATATTTGCCCCCGAGCAGAAATCATGGAGGAGAGGTGCAATAAAACAGGCGCAGACCTGGAATGGCACATCGAACGGATGCAATCATGGCCACCATGGCAGGAATTCTACTGTGTGGAGGTGGAGTATGGTCCGGAGCGCAATCCATAGCACAGGTTAGACTCGGCGGGTTTCAGAAAATTCCTCACAAAGGTGACACCCCTCAGTTGGGAAAAGGACAAAATCATTGAATGTTGGAAGATGAGGTGTCGCACGCAACACGATAAGTCTAACCGGAAAACGTTGGCCATAGATGATGAGTTTTCGGCCTTATATGATAAATACACCGGCAAATGGGAGCCGTTCGCGTTTCGAGATTGCATCCCCCTAGGCGCCAGAAAGAGGTATAAAAGGAAACCCCCACCGCAACAATTGTCCATTCGAAAACCTCCCAGCAAGGCGCTAACAAGCAGTCAGGTGGGCCCAATGTTGTCTCCAGCTCCCGAAACGTCACCACAAAAGGAACAGGAGCCAGAAAGGTCAAGCAGCGAAGTAGTGCCTCAAAAAGAAAAGGCGCCAGAAGGGTCAACCGGTGGGTCAACGGCAGTAGGCGTCACTCCGTCAAAGCCCAAGTACAAATTTACCGTAGGAGCACCATTGCCCGTCGCACCAACCGCCTCCGCCTCCTCCGAGCAAACTACCGCTCCAGGAGAAAAGAAGAGAAAAAGGGGCGAGAAGACCAAGACAAAGCGGCCGAAAAAAGAGGTTGCGCAACAAACAGCAGCGGCCCCACGAGCAGAAGCAGCCACGCCAGAAATCATCTCTCTGGATAGTCCAGAGAAGGAAGCAGAGGTCTGGGCAGTAGGCGTCCTCCAAGCACCGGCTTAGGCGGAGCCCGCAGGTAACGTCCTCTTCCCCGGTTACCCAAATCCTAGTTGGCCCTGCTGTAACACCGTACCCCTCTGTATCAGGGCAAGCCTTAGTCACATCATCCCTGTCGCCTATCTCCCAGTCCTTCCGCAGTCCACATTCTTTCGAACAGTTTGCCCAAGACCCGAACGTTTTCCAAACCCTGGGTCAAACCCTAGATCCTTCATCCGCGGCCAGTGCTGAAGCCATACCTACATCGCCGCGCCACTCACCCACATCATTCAAAACCCCATCTCCACCACCTACTCAGCCGCCCGTTTCCCCTAGGACCCGGTCGCCCTTGAAAGCGGCCTCATTTTCTGGAATATCTCCTGCTTCATTGTTTGCAGGAAGGATGCCGCAGCAGGATTTGGCCTCGGCGTACCCTATGCTGGCAGAACTTGACCTCATGGGAGAACAACGACAAATCACAGACGATCATCCCCTAGCCGCAAAGGCCGCAGGATGTTCCGCCCCTTTCCTCCAGGGCGTGAAACAAAGAAGAGCCGAGGAGATAGTCGCCCCGGTGAAGCGCACCAAATTTGACTTGGACAGAAGGGTGCTACAAACCGAGAAGTTGATCCCTAAAGTTAAGAAGCCTCTTCGGGAGATGATCGAGGCCGATTATGAACACCGGATCAAGGAGAAGAATTTCGATGATATAAGCAAAGAATACGAAATCAATGGTATTCGGCACAGGACTGACAATCTCCTTGTTAAGCGACTCGAGAATCAAGAGAAGCTGTTTCAACTTCAGAACAACTCGAGACAGCTGGAAGAAGATCTGGCCAAGGCCACCACACGGCTGGAGTCTGCCCAGAAAGAGATTGAAGACTTGAAAGCTCAGCTCGCCGCATCCCAGCAGGAGGCTACAACACAAAGGAAGACGGCCGAACAGTTGTCGGAAGAAAAGAAGGCAGCACTAGAACATGTTTCCCAGCTGCAAGATTTGCTGAAGCAGACCCAATCTCAGCTGAAGGAGAAGGCGTCCCAGGCGGCTGCCTTTTCGAAAAACAAGATCAAGGAGATGTGGGCTGGTTTGCTGCAGGGCTACAGGGCTAATGTGGTCAGGTCCCTGTCCGTTTTGGATTTCGCATCCAGGATCCAAGAAGTATATGCCCAGGGAAATCCTGTGGTAGAGGAGGCCGAACGCCAAGTGAAGCAGTGGTTGGACTTGGCGATAAAACTTGAAGAGTTTGCACGCAAGGGCCTTCGATTCGCCCCTATGTCCCGGATTGCCCTAGATTGGGCGGATGCAAGGGTAACCTTGCATAATTATTTTGAAAAAACAGAGAAGATCAGGGCCGCCGAGAAGATGTCTGGACGTGTTGAACCATGAAATGAATATCTGCCTGGCCCCCTTCAACACTCTTTTTTAACTCGGATTCCCGAGCTTTGTCAAAGATGGGGAGTTTCTGCCCCTTGAACAAGTAAAGCTAGATTGGCTGTCTTTCGAGGCAGATACATCAGAAATTGATGGCTAGACTGAGCCAGTCCAGGAGACGCTTTTGACCCAAATGGTGTCAAGGTTTTGCAAGATTAACACCTCCCTCCAGGAGCTGGGAGAGAGATATGACACCATTGATGTGCACATGGTTGCGGCATTCAAAGCAGCGCTGAAAGATTTCAGCGATTTAGAGCCCTTCCAGGCAGCGGCTTGGGATCAGACCAAGACCGCATATAAGGACGTCCGCGAGCGGGAGCAACCTACCGAGCAAGAGGGCGATGGTAGTGAACATTCAAATTTAGAGAGAGAAGAAGAAGGGTCAGAAGAAGAGACTGCTGAAAGTGAGCCCGAAGAAGAACGATTACCCAAGAAGGGGACTCAGCAGCAGCAGGAGCAGCAGGATGCAGGGGAAGGGAGTTCCTTTGCGCCCAAAGGATAAAGGCCTGGTTCGTTGCATCGAGGCGAGCTCGACACCCCGCGAGCCGCCAGGAATGTTGGCACAATTTGCATGGGGTGCCATGTATTCGTTTTTTTTGTAAGGATGCTGCTCTCGCTTCCCTCTTCCTTCTCTTCCTTTCTCCACTATCCCCTTTCTTCCCTTCCATCAGTTTCATTCCCTTCATTCCCTCCCCTCTTTTCCTTCTTCTGACAATTTCTCCAAGAGGGCAAAAGGCCCTAAATTTGACTAAGTGTTGGTATTGCGCAACCCGACTTCGCAGCGAAGTCGAGCTACGCCCTTGATTTTGAGCGCACTTGGGGAGCCAAAGTGCGGAGAGCTGAACCCAATTTTTCTAAGTATAGAGCGAACCCCGACTTCGCAGCGAAGTCGGGGTGCGCTCTCAGTTCTGTGCGCACCTAGGCATCAGTGGAGCCCTAAAAATTCTAAGTGTTGAGTGCGCAACCCGACTTCGCAGCGAAGTCGGGATGTGCCCTCAAGTTCATGCGCAGTTGGGCGACTCATCTGAAGAAGTGGCTAAGTGTTGGGTGCGCAACTCGACTTCGCAGCGAAGTCAGGGTTCGCTCACCTACTTGCGCTCAATCGGGCACAAAATGTTGAAGCCAGCCTAGAAATTTTCTAAGGCACGAAGGCCTCCCCAACTGCGCTACTTCCCCCTTGCGCTGCCTGGTTGCGCTCCAAATCTGGGCGAAGTCGGGCAAGAAAGGAAATACGAGCTCCTAAGGCAGATTTTTCCCCTTATTAGATTCTGACAGGTGTCCAGCCTCGAGATTCGAGTTGGAGATGTGAACGGAGATGTGCGAGCGTGAACCGAATCATTGTACTTAAGCTACCTTGCCGCAAGCACGTTCCATGCTGGCAGAGGTTGACATCAACCGCTTTTTGCCGCTTTTGTCAGCTTTGTCAGCTTTTTCAGTTATTGTCAGGTTTGGGATCCTGTGCCCAACGATGTAATGGGGGGAAATTTATGCTATAAATAGCTCGGCAATATCATTGTAAAAGGGGGGAAGGGGGATATATTGCTAGGGAACCACTGTAGCTGTGCATTTGCTTCTAAATATAGAATATACTTGGCTCTATTGACTGTTCTTATCTTGTATGTTGCCTTTACTTAGCATTTCTGCCTCATGTTGCTTATGTTATTGCTTATTGTTATTCTGCTTTCTGGATATCGGTATTTAATAGTTTTCCTGGAATGCAAAGGTAGAGGATACATAGGATGAATGGCATTGATAGTTTTTGCAACGTATTTTGTCTTTAATTGCTATTAGTAGTGGTGATTGGTTGTTGCTGTGCTGCTTATCCTCCCCACCCATAACAAACACATTTACATTTCTTTCTGCATTTCTAATTTCTTTCCTGCACTCTGAGCTTATAAACAACTGAGAAAACATAGGAAGCCGGCCTCCTCCGGAGATTGGCACGGAAGGCATTCCTTCCTTCCGGCCTTTCAATCTGCTGGGTGAATCTAGGGCGCATTACACTAAATCCTATCCTAGTGGCAGATTCGTAACCAACAGGTACAACAGCACAACTTATTAGCTTCCAGAAAGTTGGTTCTTTTAAGGTTCGTGGAGTACTTTGTGGCCAAAGGATCATCACCCTCATAGATACAGGTGCTACACATAACTTCATAGATGAGGGACTTGTAGCCAAGAGAGGGATTAAAACAGAAGAGTTTGAAGGCTTTAAAGTAATGGTTGCCGATGGATTCACACTTACATGTACTCGGAAGATTTCTAATCTGAGTATACAGTTGGGAGAGTATGAGCTGAAGGATGACTTCTATGTGGTTAGCATAGGAGATACGGATGTAGTACTTGGTATGCATTGGATGCGTACCCTCGGTGAATTCACAATGAACTTACGTACGATGGAGATGAAGTTTGAATCAGCAGGCAAACGGATAGTATTGAGAGGCATGTCAGATGGGGGAGCGCGAGTGGTCTCTGTCAGGAGAATGGAGAGGTTGATTAGACATGACCAGGTGGAGTGGGCAGCAGAGTGCATTCTTATGCCTACCAGTACAGAGCAGCAGAAGAGAGACTATCACCCTGACGTGCAAAGGTTACTATCTAAACATTCTAAGGTTTTCAGTGACATACCTCCTGGGAGACCTCCAGATCGTGGCATTGAGCATGTTATAGAGCTAGAGGAAGGGGCTAAGCCAGTTATTACCACACCATACAGGCATCCTAAACGACATAAGGATGAGATAGAGAAGGCTATTAAGGAGTTAATGGATATGGGGCACATTAGGCCAAGCAAGAGCCCCTTTGCTTCTTCGGTGGTGTTGGTGAAAAAGAAGGATGGGACTATGCGGATGTGCATAGATTACAGGGCACTAAATAAAAAGACAATAAAAAATAGATATCCCATTCCTCGTATTGATGAGCTCATTGATGAGCTGCATGGAGCATGCTACTTCTCCAAAATTGATTTGAGATCGGGCTACCACCAAATCAGAGTCCGAGAGCAGGATGTGGAGAAGACAACTTTCAGATGCCACTTTGGGCATTTCGAGTTCTTGGTTATGCCATTTGGCTTAACCAATGCACCAACTACTTTCCAGTCGTGCATGAACAGGGTGTTCAGTAGACAGCTTAGAAAATCAGTTTTGATATTCTTTGATGATATTCTTATTTTCAGCAGGACATGGGAAGAGCACCTAAGGCACCTTGAAGAGGTGTTAAGCATCCTTGAGCAGGAGTCTCTATATGCCAAGGAATCAAAATGTGACTTTGGGATGACAGAGTTACTATACCTCGGTCATATCATCAGTTCTCAGGGTGTTAGAGTGGATCCCGAGAAGATCAAGGCAATCATGGATTGGCCGCCACCTACAAACCTCTCTCAGCTTAAGGGGTTTTTTGGCTTGTGTGGCTTCTATAGGAGATTCGTCAAGGGATTCTCACAAATTGCAGCCCCTCTTACAGATTTGACGAAGAAGGGGGCATTTATTTGGACAGAGTCAGCACAAAGGTGTTTTGATCACTTTAAGCAGGTAATGTGCACATGTCCAGTATTAGCCATACCAGATTTCTCTAGACCGTTTGAATTAGAATGTGATGCCTCCGGTGAGGGAATTGGAGCGGTCTTGATGCAAAATAAGCATCCCATTGCATTTGAGAGTAGAAAATTAAGGGGTGCAGAATGGAGCTATTCAATATATGATAAGGAAATGTTGGCCATCATGCATGCCTTGGCCAAATTCAGACCTTATCTTGTGGGAGGTAAGTTCATAGTTAAAACCGACCACAATAGTTTGAAATATTTTTTGAATCAGCATGATCTCAATGATAGGCAGCAAAATGGGAGGTATGATCTCAATGTTAGGCAGTATGATCTTGTGGGAGGTAAGTTCATAGTTAAAACCGACCACAATAGTTTGAAATATTTTTTGAATCAGCATGATCTCAATGATAGGCAGCAGAAATGGGTAAGTAAACTCCAAGCCTATGACTTTGACATTGTATATGTCAAAGGGAAGAAAAATGTGGTTGCTGATGCATTATCTAGAAGACCATATTTGTGTTCCTTGGTTGAAATAACAGCAGATTGGAAAGTGAGAATTACAGCAGAATATGCCAAGAATACTTGGGCTTCTAGTATTATTGAGGGTACTGTTGACAATTTTGTCACATTGCACAAGGGGTAGAAAAAAATCAAAAAATTTCCTTTTGCAAGAGTATTTCTTTTCATTTGTAAGTGTTGCAGCAATTTTGGCTTTCCATGCCACTCCCTTGTATACAGAATGAAGAAGAAAAGCTTCGCTGACAAGCAAGCCAAAGAAAATAGCTCCAAAGCGCATAAGGAAAAAGCGTCACGATATCGCGACATGTCGCGTAATCGCGGCCGACAAAGAAGAAGAGGCGCCAGGGCGAGAAAGTTGTCGCGATATCGCGCATGTCGCGTTTTTGCGGCCGACAGCGAGAAGAAGCGCTAGGGCGAGAAAGTCGTCGCGATATCGCGCATGTCGCGTTTTCGCGGCCGACAGCGAGAAGAAGCGCCAGGGTGAGAAAGTCGTCGCGATATCGCGCATGTCGCGTTTTCGCGGCTCAAATCAAGAGGCAGAGCCAAAGAGAAAATCCGTCGCGATATCGCAACTGTCGCAAAATCGCGGCCGACAGCAAGGAGGTAGAGCCAAAGAGAAAAGCTGTCGTGATATCGCGACACGTCACAAAATCGCGGCCGACAACAAAGAGGCAGAGCCAAAGAGAAAAGCCGTCGTGATATCGCGACACGTTGCAAAATCGCGGTCGACAGTGAGGAAAGAGTGCAGCAAAGAAAAGTTGTCGCGATATATGTCGTGTTTTCGCGGCCAAAGGCAAGGAGAAAGCGCCAGGAGAGAAAAGCGTCGCGATATCGCGACATGTCATATTTTCGCGATGCAACAAGAAGAAACAAGCTGAAGGCAAGGAAATGTCGCGATATCGCGACATGTTTTTTCGCGATGGGCACGCGCTTCAAGCCGGGTATTTTCCCGAGACAATCAAGTGCCTCGTAAATGCATTCTTTCTTGCCCAATAAGCTCGCTGCTCTTTTTTGGCAATTGGAAGCGAAGTGTCAGTCAAGCATGGTGGCCTCTCGAGCACTACACCCAGAAACCGAGGACACTCAGATGGCTCATCATGGCACATTTTTGCGGTTGACCCGGTTACAGTTGCCATTTCTGGTAATGGATTTGAAAGCTCGGTCTCGAGGGCCACGAGGAGCCGACTTCTCAGATATCAAGAACATACTTCGCCATTCTGTGTAATAATGACTCAGAGGATCGGGTCCTCTATAAAAACCCAGATTTTATAATGTAAAAGGGGGGGGAACTTTCTGCTAGAAAGCTGCTGTAACTTGATGTCCTGCGATTAATACTAAGAGACTTTGAGCTCAATTCTTCTCTTTTATACTGCCTTCTGTGCTTGATTCTTCTCTCTTTGTTTGTAGACTGAGATGTTGAACTCTGCGTCCGGGGTGCAATCAAGGATAGTGTCCTGAAACTCGTTCGGAAGGATACATAGGAGTTAGAAAAGTGTCTTATTAACTTTCTTTTATGCTGCCTGCCTTGCTTGATTCTTCCATCTCTCTTCGTTCGCAGACTGAGATGCTGAACTCTGCGTCCGGTGTGCGATCGGGGACAGTGTCCTGAAACTCGTTTGGGAGGATACATAGGGAGGTTGATATTACGTTTCTTTTGTTTTACTCTTAGTGTTCTTTGCTTCTATTCAGGTGTCAGTTGGTGATCGTGCTTCCTGTTCTCTCCCACCTCAAATCATCAACCTCTCTCCCTTAACCCTTTTATTTCTTTCTCTAACCCTACTCCTTTTTTGTTTCTTTCTCTAACCCTACTCCTTTTATCTCTTTCCTGCACTCTTGTCTCAAAACACCCAAGTAGTTTAGCATAGGAGCCGGCCTTTCTCCGGAGATTGGCACGAGGGGCATCTCTTCCCCTCGGCCTTTCAATGTTGGTCGCAGGTCCAGGGCGCGCAAACCCACCGAAAGTCCTTTCCTGTGCGGATTTGATGACCAACGGGTACTTTGCATGATGACAGGTATATTGTGGTGAATGAATTGATTATCTACAAAGACAGGATACTTTTGGTACCCAATTCACAATTTAAATTGACAGTTTTAAAGTCCTTCCATGATACTCCTATGGCTGGTCACCCGGGATTCTTCAAAACATATAGGCAGATCCGGGAAAGGTTTACATGGAAAGGACTCAAAAATGAGGTCCTTAAGTATGTTTGGGAGTGCCCCATATGTCAGCAAAACAAGGACGAGCATACTTATCCAGTTGGTTTATTGCAGCCCCTGCCAATTCCCAATGAGAAATGGGAAAGTGTTTCCATGGATTTCATTACAGGGTTGCCCAAGGTGCAAGGGAAAGATTGCATCTTTGTTGTAGTTGACAGGTTGACCAAATTTGCTCACTTTTTTGCTATTTCAGCAACTTATACAGCAGCTCAGGTGGCAGATTTGTTTTTCAGGGAGATTTTCAGACTACACGGGTTGCCCAAAACCATTGTCAGCGATAGGGACAGCAGATTTCTGAGTCTCTTTTGGCAGGAGCTCTTCAGACTGAGTGGGACTGAACTCACTCCAAGTACCAGTTATCACCCGCAGACAGATGGACAAACAAAGATAGTTAATAAGTGGGTGGAAGGGTACCTTAGAAACTACATCTCAGGACAGCAAAAGGCATGGGTAAAATGGTTGCACCTCGGTGAGTATTGTTACAATTCTACTTACCACATGTCAATCAGGATGTCACCATTTATGGCT
Organism: Wollemia nobilis; assembly: GCA_028583015.1. Taxonomy (NCBI): domain Eukaryota; kingdom Viridiplantae; phylum Streptophyta; class Pinopsida; order Araucariales; family Araucariaceae; genus Wollemia; species Wollemia nobilis. The sequence continues at coordinate 1,946,036 of JAQPPZ010003648.1, read as the reverse complement.
TTGTATGGATATGAGGCCCCTAGCTTCATGGACTTGCTCTTTGGAGACAGTAGAGTGCCTAAGGCCAGAGATTTACTGCAGGACAGCCAGGATATAATGAAATCTCTGAAGGAAAATCTACAACAGGCACAGAATCAGCAGAAGTTATATGCTGATCAGCATCGGATAGAGCGCAGTTTTGAGGTAGGTGACATGGTCTACCTGAGATTACAGCCATATAGGCAATCCACTCTCAAAAAGAGTGGAGCAGAAAAACTTAAGCCACGGTTCTATGGCCCATTCAGGATTTCTAGGAAGGTTGGGGAAGTGGCTTATGAATTGGAGTTACTATTGGCATTTTTGCCACATTAAATTTTTTGATAAAATTTTGCCAAAGTATGGAGCTTTAAAGCAGCAAAGGGCATGCAGAAGTGCTGGCATTTTCGCAGGCCCTAAACGGGGATGATAAAGTGGATGAAATGATCTTTGGATATTTCGTCATTGCAGATCTTTTCGCAAGCTTCACGACGATATATTATAATAGGCGATCGGGCAGTGGATCAAAAGTTATGGCCCTCGGAAGCAGAACTAGAAGGCACAGCCAGATGCTCAAGTTCGCTGGATGCTCAAGTTCGCTCAAATGCTCAAGTTCGCTCGAATGATCCAGCGACCCCCAGTTTCGCCCTGATTTCCAGCGATCGCCAGCAGTCGCCCGGATGCTCAAGTTTGCTGGATGCTCAAGTTCTCGCTCGGATGATCCAGCGACCCCCAGTTTCGCCCTGATTAACAGCGATCGCCAGCAGTCGCTCGGATGCTCAAGTTCGCTCGAATGATCCAGTGACCCCCAGTTTCGCCCTGATTTCCAGCAGTCGCCCAGATGCTCAAGTTCTCTGGATGCTCAAGTTCGCTCGGATGCTCGAGTTCGCTGGATGCTCAAGTTTGCTCGGATAGAGGATAAGTGAATCTGTAATTGTCCTGAAGGATACATAGGGAAGTAAATGCAGTGTTAGTTTCTGTTACATTCTTCGTGTTGATAGTTGTTGGTTTAGATATAGATGGGTGATTGTGCTGCTTGTTCTTCCCCTTTGTCATTGCTATGCAATTTACATTTCCTTCTGCAATTTTTCAATTTCTTTCCAGTTCTCTTATCTCAAATCCCAAGTAGTGTAGTATAGGAGCCAGCCTTCTCCAAAGATTGGCACGGAGGTATCTCTTCCTCCCGGCCTTTCAAGGTTGGTCCGGGTCTAGGGCGCATATGCATACTAAATCCTTTCCTAGGGAGGATTCGTGACCAACGATTTCTGGCACGCCCGGTGGAACGAACAGTCTCCATATTTTAAGGGAGCCCGAGTTTGGTGAACCTCTGGCTTGCCTTCATCTGGAAAAATCACCTGGCGACTCTGACTGAGCTGAAGATCCAGATTTCTTGATCGTAGGCGTCTTTTAAGCTGAAAGAAGACACATCGGAGGGATCAAGGTTTGGTGAGCAGCCTTGACCTCTCAAGCGGAGAAAAGAATGTTCACTTGTCGACTTTGACTTAGTGGCGAGAACCGTGATCTCTGTAGACCATTGCTATAATGGCAAAGGTATACTATCCCAGCTGGGATGATCCTGGACCTCTGAATCTCCAAAGCTGGTACGAGATTCCCAAAAGTGCCCTGAAAACCCTGACAAAATACAATGGCACTGAGGGAATGGCCCGAGAGCACCTTGAAGATATTGCTGCTCTAGCGACCCTCCATGACATAGCCCACGAAGACATCATGATTAGACTTCTGGTCCTGTCTCTGGAAGGAAGGGCGCTGCAGTGGTATAAAATACTCGGGCGTAAGAGCATCTGCTCATGGGCGGACCTAGCGGGAGCACTCATCAACACATTTGACGGCTCTCAGGATCCCTTCCAACTCTTGATGCACCTCTCCACCATCACGAGAGCACCTCTGGAGAGCATCACAAAATTCAATGTCCGATTTTGCAGGAGTTGGAAGAGAATTCCAGGGGACATCCAGCCGACACCCGCCCAGGCCCACCTCTTCTATGTTAGGGCTTTCCACCCGGACATCAACCTCGTCCTATTGCAATCAGGCGAACAGAGATTCCCTCAAATATTTGAGGAAGCAGTACAAGCGGATCGGCTTCTACTCCTATCAGGAAAGATACAGTGGGGAGAAGCTGCCTTTCCATCACTTTCTTCGGTAATTGTTGCTCTTGTCTGTCCCGCGCAGTATTCACCATGGCAGATCCCTCAAACTGTGCAGAGACCTGGAATGCAGCTGTGTGGAGCTCAAGAGGCAGATCTTGTCCAAGGCCAACGATGGGAATATGCAAGCACTGCCCTAGCAATGGATAATATGGTTGCTTGCAGTTTCCATCAGGAGATGGGCCTGAGAGGGGAACAGGCTCAAGTGGTAGATTTTGAGAGCAAAGAAGGCACATTTTTGCACCCTTTTTGTGTCCCAGGGCATAGCACGCAAGTATTTAGCCAAACCCCAATAAGCACACCTCATTAGGAGGCTGATCTTGAGGAGATCCTGGCAGAAGGCCTATCGCCAGAAAATTCTTGCTGTCGCATCAAGGAGCTGGAGGAACTCGTCCTCAGGAGCCCGCAGTCAGTGGAACCTCTAAAGTGGGGGTATTGGCTCCAGCCATCATTGCAACCAGTGCTCGAAGAAGGCTCTCATGTGGCAAACCTCTTTGCCACATTATTCATCAATTGTATGGGTATTGGCATGCATGATAACCTGACACGTTGCACCCTGTTCGCAACCTGGCAAACATTGGGAGGCCAACCGAACTTCAAATATCGACTGAAGTACAATCAGATCTGGTCCGGACACTGCAGAGTCACCGAATAGGCATCCAAAGCTAGGTTTCTGGTGGCAGCATGCCAATCATGTCGCAAACTTTTGTGTAAGTAATGCAAATAGGCCGGCTAGTAAGTAAAGTTTCAGTTGTTTTCTTTTTTAGTTTAGTTCGTGCTTTTTTGTGCGCCAAAGAGGACCATGAGCACCAAAGAGAGGAGGAAGAGGCAGAAGGGGAGAAGTTGGAGGAAGAGTTTACTGTCGTCAGTGAACACTCAGAGGAGGACAGCGAGGATGACTCTGTTGCCCAATGGATAAAGGCTTGGGATCTTCACATTGAGGCGAGCTCAATGCCCCGCGAGCCGCCAGAAATGTTGGCATTTTTGCCACATTAAATTTTTTGATAAAATTTTGCCTAATTATGGAGCTTTAAAGCAACAAAGGGCATGCAAAAGTGTTGGCATTTTCGCAAGCCCGAAACGGGGATGATAAAGTGGATGAAATGATCTTTAGATATTTCGTCATTGCAAATTTTTTCGCAAGCTTTTCGGCGATATATTATAATAGGCGATCGGGGCGGCGGATCAAAAGTTATGGCCTCGGGAAGCAGAACCAGAAAGCTCAATTTCAGGCCAGAAAATTGGCTAAGGCACAACCAGATGCTCAAGTTCGCCGGATGCTCAAGTTCGCTCGGATGCTCAAGTTCGCTGGATGCTCAAGTTCGCTCGGAAGCTCAAGTTCTCTCGGATGATCCAGCGACCCCCAGTTTCGCCCTGATTTCCAGCGATCGCCAGCAGTCGCCCGGATGCTCAAGTTCGCTCGGAAGCTCAAGTTCACTCGGATGATCTAGTGACCCCCAGTTTCGCCCTGATTTCCAGCGATCGCCAGCAGTCGCCCGGATGCTCAAGTTCATTGGATGCTCAAGTTTTCTCGGATGCTCAAGTTTGCCGAAAGCTCAAGTTCGCTCGAATGCTCAAGTTCGCCCGGAATGCTCAGGTTCACTCCCAATTATCTGGCGACCCCCAGTTTTGCCCTGATTTCCAGTGATCGCCAGCAGGTTCAGTAGTATAAAAAAAAATTCTAAGGCATCATGGCAGCTCCCAGGTTCGCCCCACTCTGTAGCGACTCCCGGGATCGCTCCTTCTCTTATGCGACTCCCGAGTTCGCTCCCTAATCAAGCGATTCTCGGCGTCATTTTACAGCGAACCCCGGTTTTGGAATTAGCAAGAAAAATCTAAGGTGTAGAGGTCCTCCCAAGTTCGCCCCTCCCCCGGGGCGATTCCCGTCATCGCTCCCATCCTGTGGCGAATCCCAGACTTGAGCTAAGAGCAGGCGATTTCCGGGTTTGGTCCAGACTTGACAGGATTTCAGGTTAACATCGAGGAGCAGGGTAGGTGGGCATTTAAGGCACATTGATGTGCACGGATTCAGGTTTCGGCCCATTCTGGCGGGACACCCTGTCAGGTCCCTTAAGCACTCCAAGGGGTAAACTGCACCTACCACATTGATGAGGCATGCCTTCGCAACTGGAGGAGTAGTCCGAAGCCGTACCAGATGCGGGTGAGTCGTATTCCAGGTACATTGCCAGCCGATAAGGGTCAAATCTCAACTGCTTTGGCAGTTTTGGGGATTTGAGCATCAATGTAATGGGGGGGAAAATTCTGCTATAAATGGGAGTTCATTTCAATGTAATAAGGGGGGAACATATTGCTAGAAAGCCGCTGTATTTGAACTCTTTGCATCAATACTAAGAATCCTTGGCTCTAATTATTGTCTCTTCTTTTTATGCTGCCTTCTGTGATTATTTCTGCTTATGTCATTTATTTTTCTGATTGCTGTAATTCTGATATCTAGATTTAAGCATTAGAGGATAAGTGAATCTGGAATTTTCCTGAAGGATACATAGGGAAGTAAATGCAGTGTTAGTTTCTATTACATTCTCCGTGTTGATAGCTGCTGGTTTAGATATAGATGGGTGATTGTGCTGCTTGTTCTTCCCCATTGTCACTGCTATGCAATTTACATTTCTTTCTGCAATTTTTTAATCTCTTTCCAGTTCTCTTATCTCAAACCCCAAGTAGTGTAGTATAGGAGTCGACCTTCTCTAAAGATTGGCACGGGAGACATCTCTTCCTCCCTGCCTTTCAAGGTTGGTCCAGGTCTAGGGCGTGTATGCATACTAAATCCTTTCCTAGGGCGGATTCGTGACCAACAGTTACCGGTCGATAGCAGAGTGCACAATGTATTTCACGTATCACGTCTCAAGAAGGCGTTGGGTCATAATGTAGTTCCTTCGTCTGTGTTGCCGCCTTTGGATGAAGAAGGGAAGCTTGTTCTTATTCCGGAGGCCATCATTGATATCAGGGAACGCACTCTCAGAAGAAGAGCAATCAGAGAATATTTGGTCAAGTGGAAAGACCTGTCGGTTGAGGATGCTACATGGGAAAATGAGCAGATTCTACAACATCCAGAGTTGCAATTGCTTGAGGACAAGCAATTTTGGGAAGGGAGGACTGTAATGTCCCCTTTCTAAGCAGTTAATTATATTGAGGAGGTTAGCCTACTCACGGGCTTCCGTAGGCTAATATTTTGTGTTAGGGAGCTCATTGGGGTTGGACAGGTGTACTCTGTGCGTTACAAGCTTTCTTTTGCCAGTTTTCGAGGCCGTTTTGGGTATGCGAGCTCATGCTTACTATTTTTAGTAAGTACGTTTTCGGGCACCGACTTGGTCAGTGGACAGGGTGTGATGTTTATCTTGATTGGGAAGTCCGTTTCTTCACTCAGTCGGTAATTCTTACCTCATTGGCAAATATTATTTAATTTTTGGCGTTATTTCCCTAAGTTAAATTAAATATTTAACTTATAACGTCAAATTAAATAATAAAGTAAAAGGACCCAAACATAAATTATTAAAATGAAATATTTGATAAAGTGACTTTATTATTGGATGCAAAAGTGGACGTCCCACCTTTGGGCTCATTTGGAGACGGGGGGACTTAATATTTTCTTTTGTGGAGAAATACTCGTAGCAGCTTGCATGCAGGGGTTTCAAGCTTTGTGAGGATGGAAACCTTCACAAAGGACATTGTCTTCGGGTGTGGGAGATCATCCCTGGACAATCTGTTGGCAGTCTCATTCAGAGGGTGCACTTGAACTTTAACGAAGAAGAGATTTTCTGAGTTTAATGGAGGATGGCAGAGCTGAATAGAGTTATTGGAGGGTTCATCACACTTTCATTGTTGTTGTCACTTCTAGAAGTCAGCCGCACCATTTCTAGGGGGTACCGTACAGTTTGAAGGGGTTTAGTGAGGGTTTGAACTGGTAGCAACATTTATACTCCTTCAGAATCTCCTTGCCTTCATTTTCAGACTTGTTGCAGACTCGTTTCCAGCAAAGAAGAGACTTATTTAACTGGTCGTACCATTTTGTGCATGCTGAAATACCTTGTGGAGCCACGTGGGGGTCTAAAGGATGATTCACTGCCCTTTTGGAGGGGTTTTTGCATGAAAAGAGGCGCTTAGGGTGTGAGATTAATCTCTGGTTTGTTTTGGAGTGGAGAAGTTGATGGTTTAAAAGCTGTTCGCGTTTTGGTGAAGCCCAGTTTGACTGCAGTAGACAACCAGATGACTGGAATTTCATTATTAACTAATGGGTATGTTTGAAAACATCATTTTTAGTGATTTGTAAATGTACTATAAACCACTCATTATTTGGGTTTAAATACAATATTTGGTGAAGTGGGTTTCAATTTTTGGCATCATATTGCACTGTATTTATGTGGTTTTATTGAATAGCGACATTCTATTTAAATGTATTAAGTGTTCAGTAGTTCAAAATCAGAAAGCAGAAAAGAAAAAAAAATCCAGTTTTGTGGTGGGATATTACAGGAAGGAAATCCTTGTCAAGGAATATATTGAGGTTGAAATCCCAGTAGGGATAGGTGAGCATTTAATGGCGGAAGTGTTGAATCTTAAACATCCGTAAGGTCTAGGAGAGCATGTTGAGGAGCAAATTGATGGGCTCTGTGAAAAGATATTGAAGATTCTAAGATCGAACAAGACTAGAATTTAGGATGAGTTGTGTTGTGGGGTAGTTGATGGTACACGATGAGATGGAGAAAGTAATGCAATGGGTTCAAGATGAAGAAAGAACAAGGAAACTCATGGAAATCCATTAGAAGTAGCAATGGGAGTCGTAGGATGGTAGCATGCAAAGGATGGTTGGAATAAAGGAATTACTAGCAGGAACCATGATGATATATAGGCACCCGAGTCGAGTTTATGTTTTGAAGCCAATATAGTGCCTTGTCTATAAAACATAGCATTTGTGGAATACAAGAAAATCCCACCTGAGTTAGTATAGACGTATGCAAGAACTAGTTTCTTGGCATACTAGATAGAGTGGTTAGCTACCGGATTGCTGAAGACAAACTAGTTAAAAGACGCATATGTTAACTAGTATGAGGAACTGCGTAGAGCGCATGAGGAGATGTAGAAAGCAAAATAGGAAGCTGAGGCAGAATTAGCTACCTTGAAACAAGTAGTTGAAACATAAGTAGTTGCCTTAAAATAGGAGGTGGAGGCAAAGACAAAGGCGCAAGAGGAATATGAGGAAGTGATTGCACAATTGAAATCCGAGTGCTCAATTAGAGAGTAGTTGGTGGAAGCAAAGACCAAGGGGTTGGAGCACAAGGATCAGTTGATTGCCGAAAGAGATGAGCAGCTTGCAAAAGTGGCACAGAGAACCACAAATGAAGCCTTTTGGAAGACGGAAAAATAACTTTTGGAAAAACTGGTTGAAGCCAAATAGAGGGCCAACCATTATGGGATAGAGGAAGCCAGATACCATATTTACGCCAAAAGACTGAAAGAAAAGAATGAGGCACTGAAGTTGCAGATTGCAGAAATGGGAGGAGCACCTGTTTTGACACCTCAACACCAGTAGCCAAGCCCCCAGGATCCAAAACAGACGTTGACGAGGATGTCGACCAAAGTAAAGGGGAGGGCAGATATAGGCACTAGTTTTGGACCTCAGAAAAAAAAGAAATAGTGCAAAAAGCACTAAGTGTAAATAATGTAATTAAATGCAATGTAAATGAAAGTCAAATGCATATGTAATGAAATTCAGACAAAATGGCAATGTAATTCAATTATGATAAATGGCAACTAGACTTTAGTGCATTAATGTTAAGTGAGGATGTTTGAATATGAGGATGGTTGGGTGGTTCGTTGTCTTGGGAAGCCGTTGTTGGCAATGGCTAGGACTAACGTTAAATAGACCCTCCTTCCATTTGAGAGAATCCATCCATTTATGTAGGGGCTATTTGTGTGTCTTCATGGCATATACTGAGTCTAAGGAAAGTACTGGCAAGCTATATGTGCATACATTGCAAACTATAAATGCATTGTGCAGTATTTTGTAATGCCATACTATAAGTAATGCAATTGACTTGTTCTATTTATGTGAGTGGAATCTATATGTAGTGTTTCCATTGGTAGAGTAGAGTATAGTTTGGATTGTTTGTCTGCAAGGATCAGAATTGCAGACTGAACATGGGACGTGGGAGTTGTAGTCCAAAACGTGGTATAAGTGGAACTGCCAAGAGTGTCATTCCAGTTGGAGACCATGGTCATTCCAACATGAGTGTCGTTCCAGGTGATATGGAGCACTTGCAGTAGACTTTGATCCTATCGATCAATGCTTGCCGATCGAGTGGAATCGCAGTTCTAGTGATTGTCGATCCAAGTGTTGTCGATCAAGTGAACGCCATTACAAGTGTAGTGTTCTAGTTGGAACTGCCATTCTAGCAAGTATCTTCTAGTATATGTCGTACTATGTTGTGTATGATTGTCGTACCATCAAGTTTGATGTCATTCTAAATACAGAATGCTAGTTGGAACTGCATTGACTGTAGTCTTGATTGGCTTCTAATCTATCATCTTATTCCTCTGTTTTGGAATGCTTGCCATCATGTGAGTGGATTGTTTGATAGAATATAGATCGAGTTCCGAGGTGGTTGTGTTGGGAACTGGTGACTATGGCAATTGAAGATGGAAGAAGAATTGGGCCCAAAATGAAGAACACATGAAGGTTGTAGAGATCCATCAGATGCAACCATAGGAGATGGGTGTTGGCAGTAGTAGTGTCCAGTCAGTGCTGGAAGTGAGAGAGCTGCCAGATAAACTTCGGTTTTGTTTCGACATCCACACAAGCATATGTTGATGGAGGCATGGAGCCATATCCTGAATTTCTAGGTGTCAAAACAGTGAAGTTGGCACCTAAGTTGGTTAAGTCATATGCTAGAATGAATTTCTTGGCATATCTTATTCAGTGGTTAGCAACAGGGTTGGAAATGTTTCAACAGATGGTTCACAGCTTGAAGCTGAAAGAAGAAGAGCAAGCTAACCAATTGAGGATGGTGGAAGGACAACTTCAACAAGTGCAACAGGATGCTGAAGCAAAGCTAACTACAATTAGAACTGAGATGAAGAGAATGAAGTAAGTACAAAAACAACAGGATTAGTTGATTGGTCAATTGAAATCAGAATGCACTGTGATAGAATAAACTCTTGAGATGCAAGAGATTGCTCACTAGGACTAGCTAATTGCAAAGCGTGATGAGTAGCTGGTAGTAGCTGCAACAAAGGAAACTGAAGTAGCATAAAAGTAGGCTGAATTGAAGGCTAGGTTTGCTGAATTCGAGCAGAAGTCACATCATTATGGCTTCCAATGGGCTTGTTACTAGGCCTATGTGAAGAGGTTGAAGGGAGAGACCGAAGCCTTGAAGATGTAGATCTAAGAGCAGGGAGGAGTACCTGTGCCTATGCCTCATCCTCAACATAGTTAGAGCCCTCAAGAACAGCAACAGTCTTCGACGAAGTTGTCGACCGATCTAGAGGGGAGGGCAAATGTAGATGCTAGTTTCGGTGTACCATAGAAATAAGTGCGTTAGAAGTCAAGTATGAGCACAACTCAGTTTTGATGTTATAAGTTTTGATGTAATAAGTTGTAATGATTGAGTGAAGTGTTAGTTAATGTACGGATGAGTAATAAGTCATTTAGTTGTCATGTAGTTGGAAATGAAATGAAATGTAAATGCATGACAAATGTAATGTAAAGTTGGTGAGGTGTCAGGTTGGTAGTTGGGAATAACTACCTTCCCACAAGTTTAAATAGCCCCCTTCATTCATTTGAGTGGGTATATGGTAGAGTACACATCCGTACAGGCATAACTATATTACAGACATGTGTCTTTGTTAATAGCAATTACACCATTCGGCCATTGTTATTGGGTGTTATTGGGTATTCTTATTGCATGTGTTTGCATCTGATTTATATTGCTGTAGGTACATATTCCGATCTATTCCCATTCATTTCTGTTTGTCTATCATACTGGGCTGTCTAGATCTGAACCCAGGCCGTCCCATGCAAGAATGGGTTGTTTTACTTGATAGGCAAGCTGTCTAAGGGCTGTGCCAAGCTGTTTCGACTGCAGACTGGCCGTCTGACTTGCTGTGCTATGCAGGGTCATCTAGTGCATTGTGTTGCAGGCCATCTGGACTGTATGTTGCTAAGTTGTTTGTCAATCTATTCTGTCATTCATTCTCTGTTCCTCTAACTACGGAATACCACTGCTGTGCTACAAGCTATATCTATGGAGTTCTCCGAACTCAATCACAGACTTAGTATAATTTTTTCCCCTCTACTTTCTTATGTCCAAGCAACAAATGAACTGCAATGAGACTGCTAGCAAAAATACCCTGAGCCAAACACTTGAAATTCTTAACCAATCTCTGTTTGCTGAAGTAAACATGTACATGTATATGTTTAGCAAGGTTCCGTATTTTAGAAATCTGAACCCTTACAACTACAGGATATGCTACAGCCAGGGAACTGCTTTCAATTTCTATAATAGGCCTGTAAGTAAAGGGGTCTGCCGAAGATGTCTTTTTTGTTTTTAAATCATGGGACCTTTTTGTAGGATTAATACCACTTGGCAAGATTCATGACAACTTTCCTCTTTTAGGGTTTGGCATTTACCTTGTTCACTTCTCAGAAAAGGGGAAAAAGCTACTTTCTCAACGCATCTTGAATTTGTAGGCGGAGCATGACCTACTTTGTAATTCAAGTTTCAGAAATGGACTCCATATGGTTACCGTGGCCATGCTTAGTTAATACTTTGAATTCCTGGTTTGATAATAGAATTAGAAGCATTATATTGTTCAACCAGCTAGGGTTTGGTACTTTCATGGTTCAACACACCTTCAAGTAATGGAAATTTTGAATTCCTGGGTTTGATAACTGACTTACAAGTATTATCCCGTTCAGATAGCTAGGGTTTGGTACTTGTTGTCACATTTTGCACGGGGTGCCATGTTTTCGAAATTTGTAAGTATGCTGCTCTTCCTCCCTTTCTCCATTTTTCCCTTTCTCCCTTTTCTGCATTTTCATTCCTCCCTTTTCCCTTGTACTTCCCCCCAGTCAAATTCCCAAAACAGAGCGAGTATTCCTTGAAAAATTCTAAGTGTCAGGGCGCAACCCGACTTCGCAGCGAAGTCGGGGTGCGCTCCTCTTCCTGTGTGCACTTGGGAAGCAGTGATTGCAGAATTTGGCTAAGTGCTGGAGCGCAACCCGACTTCGCAGCGAAGTCGGGGTGCGCTCCCCTTTTTGTGCGCAGTCCGAACAGCGGTCGAAACAACCAAGTGCCGGTGCGCAACCCGACTTCGCAGCGAAGTCGGGCTGCGCCCTCTGACCGGTGCGCAGTTGGGCAGCATTCATCAAGCAAGCCTAGAAATTGGCTAAGGCACGGAGGCCTCCCCAACTGCGCTGTTTCCCACCTGCGCTACTCGATGGCGCTCTGATCCGGGGCGAAGTTGGACAAACTGCCTTTCAAGGCAGACATTCATCAGAATTCGACAAGTGTCCAGCCTCGGGATTTGAGCCGATATGTGACGGGATAAAGGACAAGCATGGACCGCATTACCTACGCCAGCTGCCTCCATTTAAGCTGATGTAAAGTTCCATCTACCAAAGCTACCCGCATCCCTGCTGATTAGAAGTTTCACCCGACGTACTGCCACGTAGCTGTACAGCTTTCAGGGAGACCTTGCTGCAAGTGCAGTCCTCGCCGACAAGAGTCAACATCAGCAGCTCTTTTGCCGCTTTTGTCAGTTATTGTCTGGTCTGGGACTTTGTGCCCGTAATTGTAATCGGGGGGAAACTTGGGCTATAAATAGCCACAGCATTTCATTGTAAAAGGGTGGAAGGGGAATATACTGCTAGGGAACCATTGTAGCTATACATTTGCTTCTGAATGCAAAACACATACTTGGCTCTGCTTACTGTCATCATCTCGTATGCTGCCTCTCCTCGTCATTTTTGCCTCATGTTTCTTATTCTGTTGCTTACTGTTATACTGAACTCTGGATTCCAGTATTTGATGATTAAGTATTCCTGGAATGCATAGATAGAGGATACATAGGATGCATGATAGCAGTAGTTTCTATGGTGTGTTTGGTATTTAATTGTTGTTAGTAGTGGTGATTGATCGTTGCCGTGCTGCTTATTCCCCCCACCCAACTCCAATCACATTTGGATCTCTTTCCGCACTTTATCTCTTTCCTGTACCCTTAGCTAAAACACTAAAAACCCACAGGAAGCCGACCTTCTCCGGAGATTGGCACAGAAGGCATTCCTTCCTTCCGATCTTTCAATCTGGTGGGCGAATCTGGGGCGCATTATACCAAATACTTTCCTCATGGCAGATTCGTAACCAACAGTTTCTCTGGCACGCCCGGTGGGACATGGAAGTTTCCCACCCCAAAACAGAATTGAAGCACTGGTGTTCGCTTCATTGCTTTTAGAATCAGAACACCTGGCGACTCTGCAAGTACCTGAATACTCTTTGAGTCCGTGAAGACTGGTTCGAACTCCTTCATGTAAACGAGAAGGTGGAGAGCAAGGAATCCGGGAAACCAGCCTGATCTTTACGAAATTGACATTGCCGCTCCAGGAGAGCGCGTCAGGTTGGATGATCACCAAGCTCGCATAGAAGAGCCTGAAACCGAAATCGAAGAGGCCGAGGGTGAAGAGCAATCTACATCCTCGGACGGTACCGATACCGAGTACACTACCGGAGGAGAAGAAGAAATGGCTGCTCAGCAGAATGACGATGATCTCTTCCCGGCGGTAGACTCCACGGGGCCCTTGGCCCTAGTCGGACAGCAAGCTGCGCCCCCCGCTGCCTTAAAGTCCATCCCTACATACGATGGCTACGACAAGATGGCGTACGAACACATCCAGGACATTCTGGCCCTGGCTGTGCTACATTCCATTACAGACGAGAGTGTGAAGACCTGTCTCATCGGCCCTTTCCCTAAGAGGAAAGCTTCTCTACCGGTGGAGATCACTGCGCGGAGGGATCTATCACGGGGTGGCGCTAGTCGGCTGGCGGACTCGTAAAAGGATGCAACGAGTCTGCTGATCCCTCTTCTTTGTTACATCAGTTCCAAAGCATCCAAAGAACACCCCCAAGAGGAGGTGTCGGACTTCAATATCAGGTTTGCGAGGTCTTGGAAACGAGTACCTCGCGAACTTCGACCTTCAGCGGGTCAGGCTGCGCACTACTATCTGAGGTCTTTCAACTCAGACATCTGCCTGTTGCTGAAGATAGCCCGAGTCGACTTGTTCCCTGCCCTGTACGAAGCTGCCCAACAAGCTGAAATGGACATCATCTCCATAGGCAGGCTCTCGCATAGGGTACAGCCACCCATCGCCTTCTGGTGTGATGCCGTCGACTTTAGGACAGCACCCCCAGCAGCAATGGAATCCGGCGCCGGTCGTAAATCCCTACGGCCCGCCACAAATACATTATCCTAACCCGCCTCCTCCTCCGCATTATCCAGCACTCCCAGCTCCCCCTCAGTATGCGTAGTATTCTGCACCTCCTCCATTGGCTACATTACCTCCGCCAGCTCAGCTGCCGCCTCCAGACAATGATATTCAGAACAAAATCCTCCAGGAGTTATGGGCACTGGCCTCTAGATATCACACCATGTCCAACGACATGACTATACTGAAGAAGAAACAGGCCCAGATGGACCTCGTTCCAAGGAGGCCATATCCTCCTCCGGCATTGACAAAATATCAAGCCGCAGAACGGCAAGTTCAGAGGCGCCCCCTGCAAGAAATGCTGCCATCGAGGACCAACCTGGCACTTCTGACCAGGTTAACTGGTGCACCACGTGCAATGACCCGCATTCAGAAAAAGATTGCACACTACACCAGCATTACCTCCAGAACCTGGCGGGCAGCGCCATAGAGGACGAAGAACTTTACATGATCCTGGACGATGAAGGCAACTTCGCCGTCCCAGAGGAAGATCTGGTGTTGCCCCCTGCCAAGGAAGACAGAAGGTCCGCCGAGACTGCTGCGGCCCAAGCAAAGCCCTTGAAGGTATACGCCAGGAGAGAAAAGGCGCAACCTGCTGGGCTGCCACCCGAAAAGAGGCTATGGCCTCACACGGCCAAGGAAAAATTGCCTGCAGCCAAGCCTCCTGCAGTGAAAGCTCCCGCAGCTCAGCATCCAGCTGAGACCAAAGAACAAGCTCAGGAGAAGCTGAGATACCCGTCTCTGACAAAGAGACAGAGAGTTGAGGCCACGCAGCAATACCGCACCAAGTATGAGCCTACGAAAGAAATGGAGGGAGCTAGCACTTCAGGCTACAGCATAGTGGATGAGCTAAAGAGGACTCCCGCAAGGATAAGCATGTATGACGCTCTTCTGCTCCCAAGGCAAGTCGATCTGTTGCAGGAATCTCTGAAGAGCATGAAATATGGCAAGCGGATCATGACTCGTTGTTCTAGTTTAACCCCTGACGGTCTCAGCCACTGGGAAGAATAGACCACCTCCCTTCTATCTGTCTTTACGGATGCAAGGGTATATCGTACACAACTATATGGTGGATTCTGGTGCCTCCACGACTGTCATGCCGAGAGCCGTCTGCGACGAAATCGGGATGGAATATACAAGGAGCAGCCAAGGTGTGCTGCAACTAGACGACACCCCTGTCAAGACAGTCGGTGTCATTAAAGATATCCCGATCCGGCTGCACAAAGCTCTTGACATAGTGGTCATTCAAGAAGTCATGGTTGTCGACTTGGAACCCTACTTCGGCATGTGTCTCTCCAGGGAGTTCACTGCGAAGCTGGGTGGGTATCTGTCTCTGGATTACTTGCATATGGAAGTGCCCTTCAAAGGAAGGAGACTGAAGATCTACAACGAGAAGCCTTCCACATTTCTAGTGGAGAAGATACTCGGAGAAGAGTCGCAGGACTGCATGGTTCAGCTGACAGAGGAAGAACTAGTGGTGGTAGACATGATGGAGCAAGCTCTTGAGCTGTTGCAAGTGGAGGATGAGTTCTCCTTGCTGGATTTCAATGCCATGATCGAGACTGAGCAAGGTTGCTACACCGTCATTCAGCTTGAGAGGCTTGACCAGTCAGCCAAGAAAGAAGTAGGACCTGCACCAGAAAAGCTATGGCAACTCTTCTTTGATGGCGCCCAATGCAAAAATGGCGCCGGTGCAGGCGTACTCTTGGTTTCCTCGACCGGGATCCAAAAGGACTACACCTACAGGCTAGCTTGGAGCTGTACCAACAACGCGGCGGAGTATGAAGCCTTGTGCTTGGGTTTAAGAAAAGTGGAGAGACTAGGGATAAAGCATCTGCAGATCTTTGGCGACTCAGAGCTGGTGTGCAACCAGATTACGAACAAGTGCGCCTCCAAGAAGCATTATCTCAAGGCGTACCGTAATCGGGTCTGGGACCTGATGGAGTCATTCGACTCATTGAATGTCAAAGCCATATCACGTGAGAAAAACAAACACGCTGACATTCTGGCGTCTGTTGGAGC
This sequence comes from Wollemia nobilis, assembly GCA_028583015.1. Lineage (NCBI taxonomy): Eukaryota > Viridiplantae > Streptophyta > Pinopsida > Araucariales > Araucariaceae > Wollemia > Wollemia nobilis. The sequence goes on along the minus strand of JAQPPZ010003648.1, from coordinate 1,930,343 downwards.
CAGGTACGTTCCGGCTGATGACACTGTCCAAAAGCCGAAGCCGGTTCGTACCATCTATAGGCCTTCTGTGCCTGATAAAGACACCCACTGGCAGGTGTTTGACTGTGATGATGAGATCGTCACTTTTTTGGTTACAGAAGCATGTACAATCGAAGGTAGAGACCCTAATGACGAGCAATATTAGGGGTTGATACAGTTAAAAAATAATCATGTCCCGAAAGGACTGATTACACTAGAAAGTCTCTTTGATCAGAATGACAGAGCAATATCACACAGGATCAAAGTAGACCCCAAGCAGTACGTCGACCTCGAGCTTGAACCTGGAAAGACAATCAAGGTCGGAACGGACTGCACCGAAGAGGAACTCGAATAGATCAGATCATTGTGCGGAGAGTTCCCCGATATAGTAGCCTAGTGCTACCAGGACTTGAAGGGGTATGACAGACAGATAATCCAGCATACCATTGAGCTAGAAGATAGTGCGAAACCATTCCGGCAGAAGCAGAGGGCTGTAAACCCGAAGATTGAAGCCATGATGAAAGCCAAGCTCCTGAAAATGCTAGAAGCCAAGATAATCTACCCGATCAAGCATTCATCCTGGGTTGCGAACTTGGTCCCCGTGAGGAAGAAAAACGGAGACATTCGTCTCTGTGTGGATTTCAAAAATCTAAATCAGGCCTCACTGAAGGACCATTACCCGCTTCCCCAAATCGATCAGATCCTCCACATAGTTGCTGGAGCGCAGAGATTCTCCCTCTTAGACGGATTTTCTGGGTACAACCAGATCTGGGTCAAAGATGAGGACTAGCATAAGACAGCGTTCACCACCAAATGGGGAACGTTCGCCTATCAGCGCATGCCCTTTGGCTTGTCCAATGCCGGAGCTACGTTCCAGAGAGCCATGGACCTGGCCTTCCGAGAGCTGCTTAACAAGATCATTGTCATCTACTTGGATGACATGACTGTATTCTCTCACAGGAGAGAGGACCATGCTTCCCACCTGCGGCAGATATTTGAGAGATGTCGTGAATTCGGCATTTCCATTAACCCGAAGAAATCAGTCTTCGCAGTAAGAGAAGGTAAGCTGTCGGGACATGTCATCTCCGAGAAAGGCCTTGCAGTGGATCCTGACAGAGCCGAAGCCCTCCTCTGCTTGCCCGCCCCAGTCGACAAGAAGGGGCTATAGTCCTTCGGCCAGATCAATTTCGTAAGGAAGTTCATACCGGACTTCGCACAAGTGATCAAACACATGGCCGAACTGCTGAAAAAGAATGCCGAATTCCTGTGGACTGACAAGAGGAGGCAGGCCTTCGAGGAGATCAAGGCCAGAATTGCACAAGCTCCGGTGTTGATAAACCCGGCTTATTCCAAGGACTTCATCCTATACGCGGTGGGAGAACACGAGAGTTACGCCACAGTCCTGACTCAGAAGGGAGACGACGGCGAAGAGCGCCCCATAGCGTTCTTAAGCCAGGTGATTCAGCCGCACGAGGAAAAGTACAATTTTATTGAGTGGTAGGTTCACGCAGTCATGAAGTCTCTCCGAAAGTTCAGGCACTTCGTCTCGCAGAGCCGAACAACTGTCTTCGGATACACCCGGACGTCCGGAACTTCATCATACAAGGGGAACCGGGTCACAAGAGAGCAGGATGGATTGCCAAAATACAGGAGTTCGACATCGAGGTACGACCAACAAAGCTGATCAGAGGCCGAGCCTTGTGCTAGGAGCTGGCCCGAAGCGCTGCAGCCGAGATATTTGCCTATAAGTGGGAAGATCCAACAGCAACCAACAACCTAGCCAACTCCTTATCAGAGGAAAGTGACTGGACAGATGACCTGGTGAGGTATTTTTGCACCGGGAGATGTCCAGATCACTTCAATGCCTCACAAAGAAGGAGGTTTCGGCTAAATGCCTTAAGATACACTCTTCGCCCCGAGGGGCTTTACTTCAAGAACATTGACGGCATCCTGTTGCGGTGCGTCAGAGATACTGACAAACCCAGGGTCCTTGGAGAGTTTCACTCCGGGATGCCTGGGGGACATCATTCTGGAAGGCCTACGACCTTGAAAATAATTAGAGCTGGGTACTATTGGCCCACTCTCTTCACAGACGCACATGCGATCTGTGTAAAATGTGACAAATGCCAGAGGTTTGCTGGCAGAAACAGAAAAGCACCTCTGTCCCTCCAACCAATTCAGGTCGAGACTCCGTTTCAGCAGTGGGGTCTGGACTTCATCGGGGTCATCACACCTAACTCTGCAGCGGGGCACAAGTTTATTCTTACCGCCACCGATTACTTCACTAGGTGGGCAGAGGCGATCCCCACCAAGAATGCGGACCAGGAGACGGTCATTAGGTTCCTCGAGAGCCTCATCACCCGTTTCGGGGTCCCGAGTCAATAGTGACAGACAACGGTCCGGGGTTCGCAGGCGCTGTACTCATGGAGTACACCAGCAAGTACGACATCTATCACAAGATGTCTTCTAACTACTACCCGCAGGGGAACGGCCTGGCTGAGTCCACCAACAAGAATCTACTGAAAATCGTCAGAAGGACAGTAGAGAGAAACAAGAGGACTTGGCACCTACTCCTGAATCGGGCGCTGTGGGCGGACAGAATATCCTTCAAGAAGTCTATCAAGACATCCCCCTACGCGCTCGTGTACGGCAAGGAGGCAGTCCTGCCAACCCACATAGAAATTCCCGCACTCTGGATGTTGGATGAAGAGAGAGGCAACGGGGATCCAGTGGACGACAGACTGTGCCAGCTGCTGCAGTTAGAGGAAGACAAAGAGAAAGCATACCGGGCCTTCACTAAACACTCTGAAGCGACACAAGGCTGGTTTGCAAAAGGCACCACCGCCCGAGTTTTCAAAATCGGGGACCTAGTGCTGAAGTGGGACTCACTGATAGCAAAGCCGGGCAACCATGGAAAATTTGATGCCCTCTGGGAAGGTCCCTATCAGATTGCTCGGGTAAATCAGTTCAATGCATTCGTGCTCCGGGACATGGAGGGACAGCTTCTCCCCATTCCCGTCAATGGGTTCCACCTCAAAATTTATCACCGCTGAAGGCACCCAATGGGTCCTTCCTTGTACAGTTTCTTTTCTGCATTTTAGTTTTTTCAGAATGTACATATTCAGCATTCAGTTTTCTAGTTTTCAAGAGCCCAAGTAGAATTTAAAGCAAACCCCGACTTCGCAGCGAAGTCGGGTATCGCTCCTTGGATCGTGCGACATTTGAAAGAAAGCAGCTGACAAAAGGGGCAAGAATTTGTCTAAGTGCTGGATGCGCAACCCGACTTCGCAGCGAAGTTGGGCTGCGCACCGTCTTGGGAGCGCAGTCGGGGAGCAGGAAGCAAAAAAAAAAATGGCTGTGTCAAATCAGACTGCGCAACTTTTTGGGGCGAAGTCCGACTGCGCAGTCAAACCTAGGCGAAGTCCGACTGCGCAGTCAAACCTAGGCGAAGTCGGAGTGCGCTCATTTTCTGGGCGAAGTCCGAGTGTGCCCTCAATTTTGGGTATCACGGGAAACATGAAAAATTCTAAGTGTGGACCCAGAGCGCAGTACAGCACAGTGCGAAGTTGGGCCCTGGGCCAGAAATTCTCCCTCAAAAGGTGTGCCCAGGCGGCGGCTATGACGTCATCAAAGGCACGAAGTTCGAAGAAGTTTTAATGATTGCGCGACTTTCAAAAACGATGTCATTAAGAAAGCAAGGCGCGTTTGGACCAACTGCAACTAGGGTGCGCTTTTCAAGATTAAACCCATGCACACCCACCAAAGTATTGTAACGCTTCCACCAACTTCAAGTTAACCACCTTAACTTCCTCCCTCGCGCCAATAATGCTGCAATCCTTGCCTAGAAAAAGGGCCCCGACATACTCAGAAAATTCAGATTGTCAAGCTGACTCGGAGACTGCAAAGTGCAGAACTGAGAAATCAGAAGCCGTAATTCCTATCTCTGCCACTTTGAACAGAGAAAATGGACAAGGGGAAAGCGCCAGTGCAGGCGCAATCCAGCGACGAAGGGCGCGAAGCTGAGGAACAGACTGAATCAAGCGCTCATGAGAGCGAAGTGCCGCAGGAGCAGAAAAAGAAAACCCGGACGAAGAGAAGTCGAGGGCAAATTCCACCGCCGCCCGTCAATCACCTAGCCGGGTACAGAGACGGCTCGTTTTCCATCAGCCTCACCAAACTGCGACCGAACATAGCAAAGTGGGCAGACAAGGTTTCGCCCTCACACCATGTCGGGGCTGCGTATAAATCGAACCTATACTGGTTCTTATGCCCTCCTACTCACCAGTGCCCGGAGCTGATCGAATCAATCGTAGAATATTACAAACCAACTGCCCGGCAAGTCTGCGACAACAAGGGGAGAATGTTGTTCACACTCTTTAGGGAGAGCGTCCAGCCAGCGTTCGCCCCAGGGCTTCAGTACGAACCCGACGCGATTGTCAGAAGGGTTAATCTGGATGAACAGACGGGCAGATTCACGCAGACCAAGCGGATGAGAGAATTCCTCAACTTAGAGCTGAAGACTCCGCTGGCAGCCGGACAATGGCCGACAGGCCCCATACCCCTGGACAGGTTCGAGAACAAATACATATACATCATCCTGGCATGGGTACTCGGCTGCGATTCTGACAAAGTGGTACGCCCGTACCAGCTGGCGCTGGCAGAATGTATCCTGCATGGGGAGTTTTATGACTCCACAACACAAAAGAGTGGGAAGCGCCCCATTTTCTTCGATTGGGCAGACTGGCTGGCATACGCCATTCATTCAAACCTAGTCAGGCTGCAGCAGAAGCAGACAACGGATTTCCGGTTTTGCTCCTTCCTCACATCGCTGTGCCTGTACCACATGCACTACCGGATCAGAGTTCCTAACTTGAAGAAGGTAAATGAAAAAGGAGAGCCGCTGCACATGAACGAATGGACCGAGATCCTGTACAGAAAAGGGTCATTCTATGAGTTTAATTTTAAATTTTTGTGCATGGTCCTGGGGCTATTCAATCGTAAGGCATCCCGCCCGCCAGAGGTCATGACAAGCTATCTAAGGAAGCACAAGTACGGGGACACCTTCCGGCTGACGCAGGGAATTGTGGTCAGAATTTATGGATTCAAGGGGAAGCCGTTCCTGCTGCCCTACTTCTGCACTGACCACCAGTTCGGGATGGAGATTGCGCGACAGATGGACTATGTCGAAGAAGAGTTCGGCCAGGGCAAAAATAAAGGCCATATTTTTCAGTATCCTATTACCTGGGCGAATACCCGAGTGCACGAGATCGGACAGCACGTCTACCTCGAACGGGAACTCATCGACATGGGTCTGATAATGCTTCCTCAGCGCTGGAAATATGACCCGATTGGGGTCAGAGGCAAATTCGCGCACATCTGCCCCCGAGCAGAAATTATGCAGGAAAGAGGCAACAGAACAGGCGCAGACCTGGAATGGCACATCGAGCAAATGCAATCATGGCCTACATGGCATGATTTTTACTGCGAAGAGGTGACGTATGACCCAGAGCGAAACCCGGATCACCGGTTAGATTCTGCGGGCTTCAAAAAATTCCTTGCCAAGGTGGCGCCCCTCAACTGGCAAAAGGACAAAATCGTTGAATGCTAGAAGATGAGATGCCGCACGCAGCACGACAAATCCAACCGAAAAACGTTGGCCGTTGATGATGAGTTTTCGGCCCTATATGATCAATACGCTGACAAGTGGGGACCTTTCGTATTTCGAGATTGCGTTCCCCGAGGCACTAGGAAAAGGTATACAAGGAGCCCCTCGTCCCAGCAATCGTCGACTCCAAGAACTTCCAGCGCAACGCCAATGAGCAGTCAAGTGGGCCCAATGCAGCCTCCAGCTCCTGAAGCAGCACCCGAACAGCCAGCTCTCAGACCGGCCGCGGCAGGCATCCTCCCAGTTAGACCCAGGTACAAGTTTACCGTGGGGACATCGCTGCCTGCAGCCCCAACATCCTCTCCGTCCTTTGAACCAGCTACAGCGCCAGAAGAAAAGAAGAGGAAGAGGAGTGAGAAGGCCAAGCGGCCTAAGGAATCTGTACAGCAGTCGGCCGCAGCGCAGACAGGGACAGCCGCGCCAGAAATCGTCTCACTAGACAGCCCTGAAGCAGAAGCAGACACTTGGGCTGCAGACGTCCTCCAAACAGCGGCTCAGGCGGAGCCCGCAGGTACGTCCACTTCTCCGCTCCCCAAAGTCCCAGTCGGCCCTGCCATAACGCCGTCCCCCATCGCATCAGGGCAAGCCGTAGTTGCATCTTCATCTTCCCAAACTGTCCAAACATCCCACAGCCCCCACTCCTTCGACCAGTTCGCCCAGGACCCTAACGCCTTCTAGTCCCTCAGCCAAACCCTGGAACCCTCGCCTGTGGCCAGTGTTGAAGCTGCACATACATCGCCGCGCCGCTCACCTCATCTATTCAAAACCCCGCCAACACCATCCACTCAGCCGCTCGCTTCCCCTAGGACCCGGTCGCCCTTAAAAGCGGCCACTCCTTCTGGAATACCTCCTGCTTCGTTGTTTGCAGGGAAGATGCCGCAACAAGATCCTATGCTGGAAGACCTAGACTTCATGGGCGACTTCATGCAGATCGCAGACGATCAGCCTTTGGCAGCAAAGGCCGCAGGATGTTCCGCCTCTTTCCTCCAGTGTGTCAAACGGAGGAGAGCCGAGGAAATAGCTGCCCCGGTAAAGCGCACCAAGTACGATTTGGACAGGAGAGTGCTGACAACTGAGAAGTTGATCCCAAAAGTGAAGAAGCCTCTCCGAGAAATGACCGAGGCAGACTATGAACATCAAGTCAAGGAGAAAAGCTTTGATGACATCAACGAGGAATACGAAATCAACGGTATTCGTCGTAGAACACATAATCTCCTTGTCAAGCGGCTTGAGAATCAGGAGGCGCTGTTTCAGCTGCAGAATATTTCAAGGCAGCTGGAGGAGGATCTGGCCAGGGCCACTGCGCAATTGGGGTCTGTACAGCAGGAGATCGATGAACTGAAAGCCCAGCTGGCCGCCTCTCAGCAGGAGGCCGCAGCGCAAAAGCAAACAGCCGAACAGCTGTCAGAGGAGAAAAGGGCAGCACTGGAGCAGGTCTCCCAGCTCCAGGATTCATTGAAATAGGCTCAGTCGCAGTTAGAGGAGAAAACATCACAAACGACAGCCTTTTCAAAGAATAAGGTTAAGGAGATGCGGGCTGGTCTGCTGCAGGGATGTAGGCCCAACGTTGTCAGATCTATATCGGTCCTGGATTTCGCGTCCAGGATCCAAGAAGTATCTGCCCAGGGAAAGCCTGTGGTAGAGGAGGCCGAACACCAAGCGAGGCAGTGGCTGGACTTGGCTATGAAACTTGAGGAGTATGAGCGCAAAGGCCTCCGATTTCCCCCAATGTCCCGACTTGCCTCAGAGTGGGCAGATGCAAGGGTAACCTTGCACATTTATTTTGATAAAACAGAGAAAATAAGGGCCGCCATGAAGATGCTGGACTCATTAGACCACAAAATGAGCATTTGCCTGGCCCCTTTAAACACTCTGTCTGAACACGGGTGCCCGAGCTTCGTCGAGAATGGCGAGTTTCTGACCCTGGAGCAGGTGAAACTGAATTGGCTGTCGTTCGAGGCAGACACAACAGAAATCGATAGCTGGACGGAGCCTGTCCAGGAAGCTCAGGTCACCCAGATGGTGTCAAGATACTGCAAAATCAATACCTCCCTCAAAGAGTTGGGAGAAAGATACGACACCATCGACCTGCATGCGGTTGCTGTTTTCAGCGCAGCGCTGAAAGAGGTCAGCGACCTAGGGCCCTTCCAAGCAGCAATCTGGGACCAAGCCAAGGCTGCATACGATCGCATCCACGAGCGGGAGGCCGACAGTGAAGAACATTCAGGTTCAAGAGGAGAAACAGAAGAGGCAACTGCTGAAAGTGAACCTGAAGAAGAACAGTTGCCCGGGAAGAAGCCGTCAGAGCAGCGGAAAGCAGGGGAAGGGAGTTCCTCTGCGCCCAAAGGATGAAGGCCTGGTTCTTTGCGTCGAGGCGAGCTCGACACCCCGCGAGCCACCAGGAATGTTGTCACATTTTGCACGGGGTGCCATGTTTTCAAAATTTGTAAGTATGCTGCTCTTCCTCCCCTCCTCTTTATTCCCTTTCTTCATTTTTCCCTTTCTCCCTTTCCTGCAATTTCATTCCTCCCTTTTCCCTTGTACTTCCCCCCAGTCAAATTCCCAAAACAGAGCGAGTATTCCCTGAAAAATTCTAAGTGTCAGGGCGCAACCCGACGTCGCAGCGAAGTCGGGGTGTGCCCTCAAGTTGGAGCGCACTAGGGGATGCGAAATGCGAAAGCAGGCTGAAAAGGAGCTGAATTTGTCTAAGTGTGGGAGCGCATCCCGACTTCGCAGCACTAGGGGATGCGAAGTGCGAAAGCAGGCTGAAAAGGAGCTGAATTTGTCTAAGTGTGGGAGCGCAACCCGACTTCGCAGCGAAGTCGGGGTGCGCTCCTCTTCCTATGCGCACTTGAGAAGCAGTGATTGCAGAATTTGGCTAAGTGCTGGAGCGCAACCCGACTTCGCAGCGAAGTCGGGGTGTGCTCCCCTTTTTGTGCACAGTCCGAACAGCGGTCGAAACAACCAAGCACCGATGCGCAACCCGACTTCGCAGCGAAGTCGGGCTGCGCCCTCTGACCGGTGCGCAGTTGGGCAGCATTCATCAAGCAAGCCCAGAAATTGGCTAAGGCACGAAGGCCTCCCCAACTGCGCTGTTTCCCACCTGCGCTACTCGATGGCGCTCTGATCTCGAGCGAAGTTGGACAAACTGCCTTTCAAGGCAAACATTCATCAGAATTCGACAAGTATTCAGCCTCGGGATTCGAGCCGAGATGTGATGGGATAAAGGACAAGCATGGACCGCATTACCTACGCCAGCTGCCTCCATTTAAGCTAATGTAAAGTTCCATCTACCACAGCTACCCGCATTCCTGCTGACTAGAAGTTTCACCCGACGTACTGCCACGTAGCTGTACAGCTTTCAGGGAGACCTCGCTGCAAGTGCAGTCCTCGCCGACAGGAGTCAGCATCAGTAGCTCTTCTGCCGCTTTTGTCAGTTATTGTCTGGTCTGGGACTTTGTGCCCGTAATTGTAATCGGGGGGAAACTTGGGCTATAAATAGCCACAACATTTCATTGTAAAAGGGTGGAAGGGGAATATACTGCTAGGGAACCATTGTAGCTATACGTTTGCTTCGAATGCAAAACACATACTTGGCTCCGCTTACTGTCATCATCTTTTATGTTGCCTTTCCTTGTCATTTCTGCCTCATGTTTCTTATTTCATTGCTTACTGTTATACTGAACTCTGGATTCCAGTATTTGATGATTAAGTATTCCTGGAATGCATAGATAGAGGATACATAGGATGCATGATAGCTGTAGTTTCTATGGTGTGTTTGGTATTTAATTGTTGTTAGTAGTGGTGATTGATCGTTGTCGTGCTGCTTATTCCCCCCACCCAACTCCAATCACATTTGGATCTCTTTCCGTACTTTATCTCTTTCTTGTACCCTTAGCTAAAACACTAAAAACCCACATGAAGCCGGCCATTTTCGGAGATTGGCACGGAAGGCATTCCTTCCTTCCGGCCTTTCAATCTGGTGGGCGAATCTAGGCGCATTATACCAAATCCTTTCCTCATGGCAGATTCGTAACCTACAGTACTTTCACAGTTTAATACACCTTAAAGGAATGAAGATTTCAGATTCCTCCGAAGAGCACACAAATCAGGGAAGCCACAGGCACTCACACCAAGCAGACAAGCAACCAATAACAAGCATATTCTATTCCCTTTTCCAATTTCCGACAACATGGAAAAACAAAAATAAAATTCTGGAGAGAAGGGACGATTTACTCTAGCAAAAATGGCATGCCGCTACCTGGTTGTTTGTCCTCTAACAAGGATTAACTAAATTCAATCTGTCATGATAAAAATCCTGCAGATAGCATCCTTTTCATCACTTTCTGATTTCTCCCGTAGTTTTCTATGGACTAATTTGGATATAAAGGCTTTGTGTGTCCTTCTCATGACCAGGGCATGCTTTACATAAACTCCACTAAAGTTAAAATCGGTGTTCGTCCCCGATTTAGCAAACTACCCAAAAAAAGAAAAAACTCCATTGGGTGTCTAAAGCAGGCTTTGCGAAAAGCACGTGCACCTGGTCTTATCCTTACCAAGGCATGATCCTTCCTCCATTTCAATTTGTTGCTTCAAAAATGGCTTGCACTCAAAGAGACAGGGTTTTATTGATGGTGGTTTAAGGTTTTTTAGGGATTTTAGTTAGTTTGCCGCTAAAAGCATAGGTAATTTTTATTTCCATGAAGGGGGTACTCCACTTCGACCCAACTTCCCCGTTTTCCTAACTCACAATGTGGTCTTTTTTTTTTCTAGTAAACTTATATGGTGGTCCATGGTCACAAGGTACCAGTTGCTATCTTACTAAAATTTGACAATTTCATGGTGGTCAGACATGAAGGTAGAATTCAGTTTCAAATTTTGGAAACTTTAATGCAATCATGCAATGCAAGCATTCAACAAATCAACAATGATGCCTTTCAATAATTTGGTTGCTAATGCAATGCGTTTGATTTAATGTGAAATCCAAAATGTCTATATTATAATGCAAGTGAAATTTTATTGGTGCTGTATGCATTAGTTCAAGTTTTCTGTTCATGCCACCATCCGGCCTTTGAAGACCTCTCCTTGATGATATCCTCCCTCCTCTTCTTGGCTGAAGGCTGTCCTTGTCAAACACTCCACCCAACTTTGTAGTTAGTCTGATTTCATGATGTAAAATCATATGAACATTAAAAATATTATTGCCACCTCAGCATCAACATTCATTCGTAAATTAACATAATTTCCATGTCATTCTCATTGCTAAGTATTTATTTTAAATAAGTATACTTAAATCGCCTCTAAATATCATTAAAAATTCAAGCTGTCAGAAAATGCCAGTTATCAGTTGGTACTAAATTGATTGTAAATGTATTTTGGATTATACCTGCCTTTTATTTTGACAAGCACTTGTCAATGTATATTTGTGTCCTTTTGTTTAAAATTCAAATGGATATGTATTTTCTGTTTATCTGACATGCATCTTCCTGCAATGTTTATATGTTAGAATTTAGAAGTTCAAATTTTATGTTATTGAAAATTTAACTTTGTAAAAATCTAAAGAAGGTGAAAACTAATTTTACTTATCTGTTGTTTTGTCAGGTTTCATGGACCAAGCAACATTCAGCACCCACTACTGGTGTATGCTTTTGCCCCAATAATGACATGGTTTGTGCAATTTAGGCCATGCTTATGTAACTTTCCAACACAATCAATGACTGAGCTATCTGAAAATCATGGTGAAATGCTTATATTTAAAGGAGAAAAAGTGAAAAATGGTTTGAACCATTTTTCATTCCCCAGTGTTTTTGACTTCATCTCCTCAACACAGCTGTTAATGGACAGACATCCATTGATCTCGAGTCTTACATTTTTGTAATAAACATAAAGGAATGTGTTGGTGATCCCAGTATTGCTTTTTCTTCAATTTGCATTGGCCTTGAGTTAATGTCATCTCAATGTTCTTAATGCAGATGATTGTAAGCGTTGGTCTGGATAAAAAAATGTATACTTTGGATCCAACATCAAGAAAGTCATTATATTGCATTCCATGTGAAGCGCCTTTCACATCATTGGCCTTCAAAGATGATGGCTTGACACTTGCTGCTGGGACAAACAATGGCCGTGTTGTCTTTTATGATGTTCGTGGTAAACTGCACCCTTTTACTATTCTTCGTGCTTACGATACTTGTGAGGTAGGGTCATTTATGCATATTTTATTTTTGCAAAATAATTGAAAGATGATTTTTTTAGATTTTCATTTCCTTGATTTTTGTGTGGTAACTATGATGATGATCTATAATACTTCAGTCTTATTTTTACGAGGGAAAAGGTTATTCTTTAACACACTATTTTGCTACAGGTAGTAATAGAGCAGTTTGAATGTTAAATTCTGGAAGTTGCATGGTTGAGTTTGCAAAGTAGAGATAGTGGTGGTAAGTGGGGGTTGCATTAACAATGTATGATAAGCTTTCATCATAAACTTATCAGTATCAGACACGAACATGTAATTCAGAATGGCAACATGCAAAGAGACAAAAAATTTACAACTAAGAAGATTGAGTATTGATCACAAGAAATCGTTTATTGAAATATCACAACCTTGCAGTATGGAACTATTGTCCAACTGCAGTTGTCTCTTTAAAAATCGCATCTCTTCTAATGACCAAGATTTTCGGCAAATTTTCCTCATGGAAGTAATATGTTTTAATTAAATAAATTGCAGTTTATGGGACCTCTTAGATGTATAGGTGCTATGATTCTACATGTCCTTCAATTTTGTCACAGTAAATTTAGTCATCTTGATTGGTCTGTTGCATTATAAGAGGGTTGCATTTGTGTTTTGTGTAGGAATCTAATCAAACCCTCCGAACAAATAGAGTGGCAAGACCTATTGCAACACTGATGACTCCCAGGGTTGGACTTTGAGAATGAGGAGTTGATAGTAGGTTCCTTCAATCTGTTAGCTTTTGATGCCACATACAATGGGAGATACCAATCACAAGATGCAGAAAGAAATAAAGTAAATCTGCAAGATGACTGAAATATGCGATAAATAGAAATGATGAAAAAGATTACAATAGTAAATATGGAGGAAATGGACACTCCATATAAGCTACTGCTCCATGAATGAGCTCTGAGCTTATAGCTCACACACACTACCCTACTGCCTATCTACCACACACTGCCTGTGATGCTATGACTTCTATATCTATCTTCTACATCTATGGCCATTATATAGGAAGATAAGTTCCTTGGCCAACACTCTATCTAGTTGTACAAGTGGACACCTTGCACATTACAGCTTGCACATTGACATTTGTGCATTTATTACATTGCATGAAGTAACTAGATAACTTCCCCCTAAAGTAATCTAATGTCCTAAGTATGTACCAAGGAAGGTACATTTACATGACCCAAATAATGTAATATACTCTATTTCTAACACCCCCCTGTATTACAATATTTGGGTATTGAAGATTTTAGTCTTCAATGTGGATCATCTTCGAAATGATATTTGGCTTCTTCAGATTCACCATTGTTGTCTTCTATCCATCCACCTTCATTGGTCTTCTTGTACGTATCTTTGTTTGGTTCTGAGTATTGATGGCTAAGTAGAGCATGGTGCACTTGTCCTCTCATCTTCTTGATTTTGATTCTTCTATGCTTGGCTCTGTGCTGTACTGGTTCTTCATTTTCATCAACCTGTTCCTTTGGAAATATGTTAGTATCATTTTGAAATATCACAGTATCTTGTGAGATTTCCATTGAATCTAGCATGTATGTATTTCCATGGATTGACCTTGTTGCTTTAATTTCACCTTAATTCATGATGAGACATGTATTGATTCCATCCATATATCCAAAGTTGATCATATAATTATCTTCTACCAACTTGCTTACTGAAATGAGATTGAATGTTAATCCAGGAACATACAATACATTTTGCAGTAGAAGATTTGGAAATGATCTGCTAGGTGTTACACATCCATATCCATGTATAGGATAAGTTTGGCTATCCGCAATTCTTAGTCTGTAGCCATTGGTATCTTCAAGACAGTCAAACCATTGTAAATATCCTGTCGTATGATGACTAGCTCCTGAGTCAATGTACTACATGTTTTCATATATTATAGACTGGTTTCTATTGGAGCAAATTCGACATTCATTATATGACATTCTTTGAGGAATGAGATAGGATTCTATTATGACTTCCTGTAAGGATATATGATCTCTGATGAAAGTATATAAGCTTGATCTGAAAAAAACCTATATTAATCCTTGATTCTTGTAGGCTTCCTTATGTCTCCCTAGTAATGAGAATGAGTACTCATAAGGATTTTTAGGTATTGTAGATAGCTTATATATTGCTAATGGATTTGCATCTTGATAAACAATAGATTCTGCTATTACCAAGTTTTGTAGAATGCCTTATGACTTCCTAGTATGTTTTGGACAAGATATAAAGTGCTTTTGTGTGTTATAGTTCAATCTTGGTTGATTTTGTAAAGTTTTGTAAATGCTAAAATCAACTTGTATTGTCCTTATTGTTCCTATTGAACTAAGCACTTTTTCTAGATTTCAAGAGGTTTAATGTTGGATATTTTGTCTCTATTTGAGAAGGTTTGAGACAAGTAAATATTATAATTTCCAACCTTTATATGTTTTTGATAAACCTCTTATAATGGCCGTTTGAGATATGGTTTCAATATTTCTAATTTCCAATAAATCAATTTGTAGTAGTAGACCTTATGACTCCCAAATTTGGAAAATTAGAATAGATAATAATATTTGCAAAGTATTAAATGATTCAACCCAAGTAGAAGGCCTTATATCTCCTAGGTTAGTTTGCAAATAGTATTTTGATTTTTGGTAAGTTATCTCCTATGTCTTTTGCTTTCTCAACCTTAAAATTAATCCTTAAAATTATAACCTTATATCTCCTATGTTTGAAAGCAATATTTATGAGATATTTTTCTTACCTTAGCCCCTTGACTTCACACTTGAATGGTGCTGGTTTTGACTGAAATAAAACAGTCCTTTACGTACCCTTTCTGCGGCGCTTGACTTGACGAGTCTGTATGACCAAGTGTGGTATGGCTGCCAGGCTTCCTCTTCGATACTTTGAGAGTAGATGCTGACCTTCTTCAATGGAGTCTTAAATTCTCCTATGCTCTCCTCCTTCCATGCTGCGCTTAGAAATGGATTGACTGGACTGCGCTTTGCTCTCCACTTCACACTATGGACGTCGGACGTGAATGCTTTCCCTTCGCTCTCTCTACGCTGCATATATGGGCAGTCATTGACGGACAAGTGGCATTTCCGTTTCTTGGGAGTGCTTCTACTTCTTCTTGTAACGTTGTTGCACCAACCGTTACTCCTTTGTAACGTATTCGCCTTGCTTTGAACACTCTCAACGTTCGTCTCTTGAGTGTTAGAGATATGATAACTGTTGTTAGATTTTGCACGGGGTGCAATGTCTTCAATGTTGTAAAGTAACAGTGCTGCTCTTCTTTTCCCTCTTTCCCCATCTTTCTTCCTTCTTCTCTCCCTTTCCTTTTCTTTCCCGCATTCTCTTTCTTTCCCCCTTTTTCCTCGGAGTCCCCCAGCTTGATTTTTCAACTTTCCAAGACAGGTTACCCAAAAAATTGGCTAAGTCTGGGTGCGAAGTTCGCACTTCGCCCAGTCTGGGTGCGAAGTTCGCACTTCGCCCAGTTTTGGTGCGAAGTCTGACTTCGCCCCACTTTCTGGGCGCACCTTGCAACTGGCAGACTGGCAGGCTGACAAAGAAGAATGATAAGTGCCGGAGCAGGTCCGTACAGCGGCAGACACCAGTGTTCACCTGTGCGCAGTCCGACTTCTCAGCAGAGTCGGAATGCGCCCTTGACAGGTGTACAGTAGGGGAACAAACCCGGAATTTGACCAAGGCGTGAAGGCCTTCCCGACTACACTGTTTTCTGCCCGCGCATCCCAAGGAGCTCCGATCCCAAGCGAAGATGGATAGACTGCCCTCTAAGGCAAACATGTGTCAAACAAGGATCTTCCTTCATCCGACAAGTGTCCAGCCTTCGGGATTCGAACCAAGACGTGCCGAGCAAAAAGGGGATAAACATGGGCTGCACTGCCTGTGCGTAGCCTCATTCAAAGCTGATCTGAGGTTCCACCTGCTCCAGCTACCAGCGTACCTGCCGACTTGAAGATTCTACCCAACACTCCGTCACGTAGCTGTCCAGCTCCCAGGATGACCATGCTGCGGGTACAGTCCGGTCCGACAAAAGGTCAGCATTTGCAGCTCTTTCGCCGCTTCTGTCAGCTTATGTTTGACTGGGACTCTGTGCCCATTAATGTAACGGGAGGGACTCGGGCTATAAAAGCCCACGATGAATTCATTGTAAAGGGTGGAAGGGGAATGTTTGTTAGGGAACCACTGTGCCCATTGTAACCGTGCTTCTGCTTATAAATACAATCTGTATGCCTGGTTCTCTTCTGCCGCTTTTATTTCTTTATGCTTATGCTTTACGCGATTCTGTGTCATGGCTTGTTGATTCATTTCAGCATTTGATGATCAGGCGCCTTTAGCATTGTTTGTGTAGTTTTAATTTTCATATAATAGATGTGGTAGCAGTTCCATCGTTATGTGTGACGTTGCTGGCCCGTATCTGGTGATTGATGCGATCCCCTGCTGTTAGTTCCTTGTAGGGAATGTTTGCTAGGGAGCCATTGAAGCTGTGCGGTTAAATTCTCTACCTAACACATATACCTGGCTCTAATATCTCTAGGTTTACTTTCTACCCCTGTCAGTGTACGTATCTGGTGATTGATGCATTGCCGTGCTGTTAGTTCCTTGTAGGGAATGTTTGCTAGGGGATCATTGAAGCTGTGCATACACTGCTTGTGTATCGGAAGTACGCGTAGGTTTTGCAGTTCTTTGTCATGCTTTGTGTTTGTATGCAGTAAGTAGCGGTGATTGGTGTGTTCCCGTACTGTTAGTTCCCCCCCACCAACCTCTGAATATATTTGTAATTTCTTTCTGTACATTTGTCTCTTTCTGTACATTTATTTCTTTCCCGTTCCCTTTAGCTTAAATCAGAAAACCCCCCAAAAGGAGCCGGCCTTCTCCGGAGATTGGCTCGGAAGGCATCTCTTCCTTCCGGCCTTTCATGCCGGTGGGCGAATCTGGGCGCATTAACCCAAAATCCTTTCCTCATGGCAGATTCGTAACCAACAGTTGCTCTGGCACGCCCGGTGGGACCCCTGGTCCCACGTTTTAAAAGAAGAGGTACCCGTTCTGTCTCCACCTAGCGCAACAGTTTTTCTGACCCGCTTGGAGGAACTCGGGTCCCACATCTGAAGAGAGATTTTCCGATCCGTCTCCACCTGGCGCTGACAGTCCCTGAGCTCTCGGTGAGACAAGGAAGTTTCTCACCCCCGACAGAATCGAAGCACCGGTGTTCGCTTCATTGCTGTTCCAAATCTGAACACCTGGCGACTCTGCACGAACAAATCCTCTGAGTCTAGAAGACCGGTCCCGTCACCTTCATGCACACGAGAAGGTGGCAAGCAAGAAATCCGAGAAGCCCGCCTGAGTTCTACGAACTGGACATCAACGCTCGAGGCGAGATCCCCAGCCGGGCTGATCCGCGAGCTCGCTTCGACGAAGCCGAGGCTGAGATCCAAGAAGAGGCCGAAGCTGAAGTCGGAGGAGCCGAGTACGAAATAGAAGAGGCCGAGGAAGAAGAAGATCCTGTATCCTCGGAAAGTACCGACACTGAGTACACAACCGACGGCGGAGAAGAAGAAGAAGAAGAAGAAATGGCTGCCCAACAGCCAAATGACGATGACCTCTTCCCGGCGGTGGACTCTACGGGGCCTTTGGCCCTGGTCGGACAACAAGCTGTGCCCCCTGCTGCTTTAAAGTCTATTCCCACATACGACGGCTACGGTAAGACGGCGTACGAACACATCCAGGACATCCTTGCCCTGGCCGCACTGCATACCATCACCGATGAAAGTGTGAAGACCCGTCTGCTGGCCCTTTCCCTAAGGGGAAAGCTTCTCTACTGGTGGAGATCGCTGCCAGAGGGATCCATCACTGGGTGGCCCCAGCTTGCCAGGAGACTCGTAAAAGGATGCAACGAGTCTGCTGATCCTACTTCTCTACTGCATCAGTTCCAAGCTATCCAGAGACATCCTCAAGAGGAGGTGTCTGATTTCAACATCAGGTTTGCGAGATCCTGGAAACGGGTACCTCGCGAACTTCGGCCTTCAGCTGGCATGGCTGCTCACTACTATCTGAGATCATTCAACTCAGACATATGCCTGCTGCTGAAGATCGCCAGAATTGACGAGTTTCCTGCGCTGTACGAGGCTGCCCAGCAAGCTGAAGCTGATATTATTTCCATCGGCAGGCTTCCGTCCAGAGTGCAGGAACCAATTCATCCCGACTTCCCCAGATCACAGTATCCTTCTGCTTCTGGCGGTTCGCCGTCCACTTCCGGGCAGCAACCCCAAGCAGTAGTGGAATCCGGCGCCGGTCGTAACTCCTTATGGCCCGCCTCAAATGCATTACCCTCATCCGCCTCCTCCCGCTCCGCATTTTCCAGCGCTCCCTGCTCCCCCGCAGTACGCGCCTTATTCTAACCCTCCTCCATTGGCTGCATTGCCTCCACCGGCACAGTTGCCACCTCCTGACAGCAGCATCCAGAACACGATTCTACAAGAGGTGCGGGCTTTGGCCTCCGGATATCATGCCATGTCCAATGACATGACCGCTATGAAGAAGAAGCAGGCCCAAATGGACCTCGCTCCTAGAAGGCCGTATGCGCCACCAGCGTTGACAAAAGATAAAGCCCCAGAGAACCAGCCGCAGAGGCGTCCGCCTCCGAGGAATGCTGCTATAGATGACCCACCTGGTCCTCCCGACCAGGTCAACTGGTGCACCACGTGCAATGACCCGCATTCGGAGGAAGATTGCACTTTGCACCAGCACTACATCCAGACCCTGGCCGGCAGCGCTATTGAAGACGATGAGCTGTACATGATCTTGGACGGCGAGGCCAATTTTGCCCTGCCAGAAGAGAATCTAGTGGCGCCCGCCAGGGAAGAAAAGAAAGCTGCAGACGCGGCTAAGCCTTTGCAAGTCTACGCAAGAAGAGAAAAACCGCAGCCCCACGAGCTGCCACCGTACAAGCGGCTGTGGCCTTACACAGCCCAGGAGAAGGCGTCCAAAGAAAAAGCTCCAGTTAAGCCTTCTCCGGCAAAGGCTGCCCCCTCAACTCCCGCTAAGCCTCCTATACCTCAGCCCCCAGCTGAAACCAAAGAACAAGCCCAGGAGAAGCTGAAGTACCCGTCTCTGACCAAGAGACAGCGAGTTGAGGCCACCCAACAGTACCGGACCAAGTATGAACCGGCTAAGCCAGCAGAAGGAGCTAGTACCTCGGGCTACAGCATTGTAGACGAGTTGAAGAAGACTCCTGCCAGAATCAGCATGTACGACGCTCTTCTGCTCCCAGGCCAGGTAGATCTGCTGCAAGAATCACTAAAGAACATGAAGAGCGGCAAGCAGATGCAGCCTGCTGTCCTGGTTCAACCTTTGACAGTCTCAGCCACTGGGAAGAACAGACCGCCACCCTTTTATCTGTCTTTACGGATGCAAGGGCACATAGTTCACAACTGCATGGTGGATTCTGGTGCTTCCTCGATCGTAATGCCGAAGGCCGTCTGCGATGAGATTGGGATGGAGTACACACGAAGCAGCCAAGGTGTGCCGCAACTAGACGGCACCCCCGTCAAGACAAGCTTGGTGTCATAAAGGACATCCCTATCCGACTGCACAAGGCTCTCGACATCGTAGTCATCCAAGAGGTCGTGATTGTTGACTTGGAGCCTTACTTCGGCATGTGTCTCTCTCGGGAGTTCACTGCGAAGTTGGGCGGGTACCTGTCTCTAGACTACTCACACATGGAAGTGCCCTTCAAAGGAAGGAGACTGAAAATTTTCAATGAGAAGCCTTCCCCCTTTCTAGTGGACAAGATACCCGGAGGAGAGATGGACTGCATGGTCCAGTTGTCAGAGGAAGAACTGGTGACAGTGGAACTGACCGAGCAAGCTCTCGAAGTGCTACAGCTCGAAGACGAGTTCTCGTTGCGGGACTTCAATGCCGTAATCGGGACAGAGCAGGGCTGTTACTCCATTAAACAGTCCGAGAGGCTTGACGTGTCAGCTGCGAAAGAAGTAGGACCTGCACCCGAAGAGCTGTGGAAGCTTTTCTTTGACGGCGCGCGATGCAAGAATGGCGCCGGTGCAGGGGTACTCCTGGTTTCTCCAACTGGAATCCAGAAGGACTATGCCTACAGGCTGGCCTGGAGCTGTACTAATAACTCAGCAGAATACGAAGCCCTGTGCTTGGGTTTGCGAAAGGCGGAAAGGCTCGGAATCAAGCACCTCCAGATTTTCGGGGATTCAGAGCTGGTGTGTCATCAAGTTATGAATAAATGCGCGTCCAAGCATCACTATCTTAGATCGTACCGCAATCGGGTCTGGGACCTGATGGAATCGTTCGACTCATTGAATGTTAAGGCAATATCGCGTGAGAGAAACAAGCACGCAGATATTCTGGCGTCTGTTGGAGCCAGGTACGTTCCGGCTGAAGACGTTGTCCAGAAACTGAAGCCGGTCCGCACCATTTACAGGCCTTCTGTGCCTGATAGGGATACCTTCTGGCGTGTGTTCAGCTGTGACGAGGAGATCGTCACATTCCTGGTTAACGAAGTATGTGTAATCGAAGGTAGAGACCCTGATGACGAGCAATATGAGGGGTTGATACAGTTACGGAATAATCACGTCCCAAAGGGACTGATTACGTTAGAAAGTCTCTTTGATCGGAATGACAGAGCAATATCCCACAGGATCAAAGTAGACCCGAGGCAGTATGCAGACCTGGAACTCGAACCTGGTAAAACCATCAAGGTCGGAACAGACTGCACGTCGGAGGAGCTGGGGCAGATTAGATCACTGTGCCAGGAGTTCCCCGACATCGTGGCCTGGTGCTACGAGGATTTGAAGGGGTATGACAGAATTGTCATCCAAAGATACCATTGAGCTAGAGGATGGCGCCAAGCCATTCCGACAGAAGCAGAGGGCCGTAAATCCAAAGATTGAGGCCATGATGAAGACCGAGCTCTTGAAGATGCTGGAGGCTAAGATCATCTACCCCATCAAACATTCATCCTGGGTCGCGAATTTGGTGCCCGTGAGGAAAAAGAATGGCGACATACGTCTCTGTGTCGACTTCAGAAACCTAAATCAGGCTTCCCTCCGGGACCACTATCCGCTTCCCCAAATTGACCAGATTCTACATATCGTTGCTGGAGCCCAGAGATTTTCACTTTTAGATGGATTTTCCGGCTACAACCAGATTTGGGTCAAAGACGAAGACCAGCATAAGACAGCGTTCACCACCAAGTGGGGGACGTTCGCCTATCAGCGCATGCCGTTTGGCTTATCCAATGCTGGTGCTACGTTCCAAAGGGCCATGGACCTCGCCTTCCGAGAGCTGCTCAACAAAATTATTGTCATCTACCTCGATGACATGACTGTTTTCTCTCACCGACGAGAAGATCATGTTTCGCACCTGCGGCAGATATTTGAGAGTTGTCGAGAATTCGGCATCTCCATAAACCCGAAGAAGTCTGTCTTCGCGGTAAAAGAAGGAAAGCTGCTGGGACATGTCATCTCCGAGGAAGGCCTCGCCATTGACCCTGACAGAGCGGAAGCCCTCGTTCGCTTGCCAGCCCCCATCGACAAAAAAAGGGCTGCAGTCCTTCTTCGGTCGATTAACTTCGTGCGGAAGTTCATCCCGGACTTCGCACAGGTGATCAAGCCTATGGCCGAACTACTGAAGAAAGATACACCTTACGAATGGACTGATGAGAGAGAGCAAGCCTTCGAGGAGATCAAGGCCCGAATTGCACAAGCTCCGGTGTTGACAAACCCGGACTACTCCAAGGACTTCATCCCGTATGCAAGTGGGAGAACCCGAAAGTTACGCCGCAGTCCCGACTCGTAAGGGAGACGACGGTGAGGAGCGCCCCATTGCGTTCCCGAGCCAAGTCATCTTGCCGCACGAAGAAAAGTACAATTTTATAGAGCGGCAAGTCCATGCCGTCATGAAGTCCCTTCGAAAGTTCGTGCACTTTGTCTCCCAGAGCAAGACCACTGTTTTTGTGATTCACCCGGATGTTCGAAGTTTTATTTTGCAAGGAGAACCGGGTCACAAGAGAGCGGGATGGATTGCCAAGATCCAGGAGTTCGACATCGAAGTGCGGCCCACCAAGCTTATTAGAGGCCGAGCCTTGTGTCAGGAATTGGCCCGAAGCGCTGTAGCCGGCATCTCCGCCTGTAAGTGGGAGGACACAGCGACACGCATCTACCTAGCCGACTCCTTATCGGAGGGGAGTGATTGGACAGATGAACTGGTGAGATACTTCTGCACCGGAAGATGTCCCGATCACCTGAACGCCTCACAACGAAGGAGATTTCGGCTAGGTGCACTCAAGTACACTCTTCGCCCCGAGGGGCTTTACTTCATAAACATCGACGGCATCCTGTTGCGGTGCGTCAAAAAATCTGACCAGACTAGGGTCCTCGGAGATTTTCATTCCGGGATGCCTGGGGGTCACCATTCTTCAAGGCCGACGGCCTTAAAAATAATAAGGGCTGGGTACTATTGGCCCACTCTGTTCGCAGACGCGCATGCGGTCTGCGCTAAATGTGATCAATGCCAGAGGTATGCTGGCCGAAACAAGAAAGCACCCCTGCCCCTTCAACCAATTCAAGCCGAGGCTCCGTTCCAACAATGGGGTCTAGACTTCATTGGGGTGATTTCTCCTAACTCCTCCGCCGGCCACAAGTTTATTCTTACAGCTACTGACTATTTCACACGGTGGACGGAGGCAATCCCGACCAAGAACGCAGACCAAGAAACGGTCATCAGGTTCATTGAGAGCCTGATTACCCGCTTCGGGGTTCCAGAGTCGATTGTAACAGACAACGGTCCGGGATTCGTAGGCGCAGTACTCACGGAGTACACCAGCAGACTTGGCATCTATCACAAGATGTCTTCTAATTACTACCCGCAGGGGAATGGCCTTGCCGAGTCCACTAACAAGAACCTCCTGAAAATCATCCGGAGGACCATTGACAGAAACAAGCGGACTTGGCACTTGCTCCTGAACCGGGCGCTATGGGCGGACAGAGTTGCGTTCAAGAAATCCCTCAGAACGTCCCCCTATGCGCTCGTCTATGGCAAAGAGGCTGTCATGCCATCACACATCGAGATCCCCGCCCTGTGGATGATTGACGAAGACAGGAGCAGCGGAGACCCGGTGGACGACAGACTGTGCCAACTCCTGCAGTTGGAAGAAGACAGAGAAAGTGCATACCAGGCCTTCGCGGATCACATTGCAGCCACTCAAGGCTGGTTTGCCAAACGCACCACTGCCCGAGTTTTCGAAGTCGGGGACCTGGTGCTAAAGTGGGACTCATACAAAGCAAAGCCGGGTAATCACGGAAAGTTTGATGCCCTCTGGGAGGGCCCTTATCAGATTGCTCGGGTGAATCAGTTCAATGCTTACCTACTGCGGGATATGGAGGGTCAGCTCCTGCCTATCCCTGTTAATGGGTTCCATTTGAAGCTTTACCGCTGTTGAAGGTGCCCGAGTGGCCCTTCCTTGTAAAAATTTTCCTTGTGTTTTTTTTTATTTTTCCCGGCATGTACAGTTTCCAGTTTTAGCTTTCAATTCGTTTTTCTTCTTTTTTGAGCTTAACTGCGGCATGGGAGAGAAAGACAGACTTCGCAGCGAAGTCTGTCGTTGCCCCTCAGGAGGGGCGAAGTTCGGCTATGCAAAGAAAGAAGGGAGAAAAAAGGGCAAAAAATTGACTAAGTGTTGGCCGAAGCCCGACTTCGCAGCGAAGTCGGACTTCGGCCCAACCAAATTGCGAAGTTTGATCAAGAAAAATGCTAAGGCACACTAAAGGGAAGCTCCGCTCAGCTTTGACCGAAGTACGCACTGCGCATACTTTCCGTGCGAAGTACGCACTGCGCGCAACTTTTGCGCGAAGTGCGAACTTCGCAGCGAAGTCCGACTTCGGCCAGCATCAGCGCGAAGTGCGCACTGCGCTCAATTCTCGTGCGAAGTGCGAACTTCGCGCGAAGTTCGCACTTCGCTCCAAGCTTCGGCCGAAGTCCGAACCCGCCCCAGCGTCGCAATGCGCAGTAAGACCAAAGAGCAAAGGTTGCAAAAACGTTAAGTGTTGGTAAAGCCCGAAGGCGGCTAAGACCCAGACTGTGCCCAAACCTTGGGCGCAGCCAGAAAGCGTATCAGCTTAGCGTGCTTCGCGCGAAGTTCGTACTTCGCCCGAAGTCCGGCTTCGCCGGCAAGGTCGGGCCGCACCCAACTTCGGGCGAAGCCCGGCTGCGCCTTGTTTTCCGGGCCAGTATTGGGACACTGTTTAAAAAATAATAAAAAATTCGAAAATCCCCAAGCTGGGCCCAAGGCGCGTTTGCAACTGTTTTAATGTGGGTTTCCGCACCGAAGGTTTTGTCTTGAGCAGTGTGCCCAAGTGGTGGCAGCAACGTCAGCCATGGTGCAATCTCCAAAGCAGAATTAATGATTGCACGTTTTTCAAAGGAAAATGCAACAAAAGAAACATGGCACGTCTGCCGGGGCGCGCTTTTTCCAAACATTCTCCTGCGCAGCCACCCAAGGATCTTAACTCAGCCGACCTACCCCCTCCTGCGTTGCATTTATGGCGCTGTCTTTATCTAGAAAAGGGGGTCAGAAGCATGCAAACATTCCAGATTGCACGTATTATTCCTCGGACAGTTCAAATTATTCCTGTGATAGCGAAATCATTGCGCATGACTTGAACCTATCATTATTGCTGATTCAGAGAGATGGACAGAGGAAAGAGGCCAGTGTCGGCACAGTCCAGCGAAAGCAGCGAACCAGGGGATTTACCGCGGCCAGGCGTTTTCAAAGGCGATGCCCCGCCAGAGAAAAAGCCAAAATCCCGAACCAAAAAAGTACAGCGTGGGCAAGCCCCACCACCTCCGGTGAATTACCTGGCGGGATATGTGGACGGCTCATTTTCTATGAGCCTGACTCAGCTGCGAGCAAATGTGGAGAGCTGGGCTGACAAAGTTTCGCCCTCCCACCATTTCGGAGCGGCGTACAAATCAAACCTCTTCAGATTTTTGTGCCCTCCTGTCCATCAATGCCCGGAACTGGTAGACTTAATTGTCAGACACTACAGACCAGCTTCCCGGCAAATTTGCAGCTCCAGCGGTAAACCCTTGTTCGCGCTGCGCAGGGAGACTGTGCAGCCAGCTTTCGCCCCAGGGCTGGAGTATGACTCCGGCACCATCTTCAGAAAGATAAATCTGGGCGAACAAGCGGGACGCTTCACGCACACCAAGCGAATGAGGGATTTCCTCAATTCAGAGCTGAACGCCCCGCTTCCAGCTGGACAGTGGCCGACTGGCCCCATGCCCTTGACGAAATTTCAGAGCAAGTATTTATATACCATCCTGGCATGGATTCTCGGCTGCGACTCCGACGAGTTGGTACATCCGTACCAGCTGGCGCTGGCAGAATGTCTCCTGTGTGGAGAATCTTACGAACCAGCGGCGCAGAGAAGTGGAAAGCGCCCCATCTCTTTCGACTGGGCAGACTGGCTGGCTTACGCCATTCATTCCGGCCTGTTGAAAATTCAAAAGAGGCAGTCTACCAATTTTCGTTTCAGTTCCGTTCTGGCCTGGATTTGTTTGTACCATCTGCACCCCCAAATGCCGATCCTGAACCTAAAGAAGGTTAACGAGAGGGGAGAACCACAGCCCGTCTATAACTGGACGGATGACTTATACCGGAAAGGGTCCTACTACAAGTTCAACTTCAACTTTCTGGGATTCGTCATGTCAGTCTTCACCGAAAGTGAAATCCCCCGTCCCCCGAAGGAAATGACGAGTGCTTTGATAAATCAGAAGCTCGGGGACGTTTTCAGACTGACGCAGGGGATTGTGGTCAGAATCTACGGATTCAAGGGCAAGCCTTATCTGCTGCCCTATTGGTGTACAGAGCATCTGTTCGGGATGGAGGTTGCCCGGCAGATGGACTATGTAGAAGAGGAGTTCGGCCTAGGGAAGAAGAGAGGACAGATTTTTCAATATCCTCTTTCCTGGGCCAACGTTGAGATTACTGAGGTAGGACAGCATGTCTACCTAGAGCAAGAGTTGTCCCGGGTTGGCCTGGTTTTGCTGCCGCAGCGCTGGAAGTACGACCCCTATGGGATAAGGGGAAGGTTCACACATTTGTGCCCCCGGGCGGATATAACCGAAGATAGATGCGATGTGGTCCATGTGGACCTTGACTGGGAGATTGAATTAATGGAAGCTTCTCCTCCCTGGCAGGATTTCTACTGCGAGGAGGTGACATATGACCCCAAGCGAAACCCGGACCACCACTTCTCATCTCCAGGGTTCAAAAAATTTCTATCCAAGATAGCAGGCCTTAACTGGTCTAAAGAAAAGATTACCGAATGCTGGAAGATGAGATGCCGCACGCAACACGATAAATCCACAAGGAGAAACCTGGCCGTAGATGACGACTTTTCGGTTCTCTATGATCAGCATCATGACAGCTGGCGGCCGTTCGCATATCAAGGTTACGTTCCCCGAGGCCCCTTTGAGGATTATAAAGGAGGGTCTCCCCTCAAACAGTTGTACACTTCGGCAACTGCCAGCGCAGGCCCAGCAAGTACCCAGGTCGATCCAATGCAGCCCGTGGCTCCCAAGGCGGCGCCTGAAAAGGCGAAAGAGTCAGTCAAGGCAGCGCCCGAGGCAATCCCTCAGGCAAGAAAAGCGCCAGCGCCGCCAGAAAGCAGACCGGTTGCGGCAGACCTTCTGCAAGTCAAACCCCGGTACAAGTTTACCGTGGGAGCATCAGCGCCTGCTGCACCTGTTTCGTCTCCTTCCCCTGATCCGACCGTTATTCCAGAAGAGAAGAAGCGGAGGAGAGTCGAGAAAATCAGGCGACCTAGCCTGATAGTGCAGCAGCCAGTCGCAGAGCCGCAGCCGCGTCCTGCCGCCGCAGAGGCAGTTCCTTTGGGCAGTCCCAAGTCAGCCGCCGAGACAAGAAGCGAAGACATCCACCCGGAGATCGGCCGGCGGAGCCCGCAGGTACGTTTGCTGCCCCTGTCTCCTTGGTCTCACCTAGTCCTACCCCCACTCCGTCTCCCGCTCAATCTGAGCGGGCCATGACCACATCCTCCTCTCCGTCTCCGCGCCCTTCTAGCGGCCCCCATTCTTTTGATCAGTTTGCTCAGAACCCTAACGTCTCTCTTTCTCTGAGCACAACTCCAAACCCTTCGCCTGAGGCTAGTGCTGAGGCTGTCCGTTCACCGTCACATCCCCCGCCTCAGCCGCTTCAAACCCTCGCAATATCACCCGCTCCCATCTCCATTTCCCGGTCGCCCCCACAAGCGACCGATTCTTCCAAGGTCTGTCCGGTTCCTCCTGGTCCCATCCCCGCAGGAGAGACGTCTCAGCAGAACCCTAGGCTGGGGGAACCAGATTTCATGGACGACCTCCAGAACACAGACGACTTGCCCCTGGCAACAAGGGCTGTACAGTGTTCTGTTTCTTTCCTCCAGAACCTGAAGCGGAGGAGACATGAAGAGATAGCCGCCCCGGTAAAACGCGCCAAGTACGATTTTGAGAGGAGAGTGCTTACAACAGAGAAGATAATCCCAATAGTAAAGAAGCCTCTCCGGGAAATGACTAGGGCGGACTACGAGCTCCAGACAAAGGAGAAGAGCTTTGACGACATCAACAAGCAGTATGAGATTCAGACAATCATGCGCAAAGCTGATAATCTCTTTGTCAAGAGTCTGGAGGAGCAGGAAGAACTTTTCGCGTTGCAGGATAAAGTAAGGCAGCTTGAAGAGGACCTGTCTAGGTCCACTGAGCAGCTGGAAGCGGCGCGGCAAGAAACAGATGAACTCAAAGCCCAGCTGGCCGCTTCTAAGCAACAAGCCGCAACCGAAAAGAAAGCAGCCTCGGAGCAGATTTCTCAGCTCCAGGAGTCTTTGAAGCAAGCGCAGTCGCAACTCGCAGAGAGAGCATCTCAAGCGACGGTCTTTTCAAAGACAAAGGTTAAGGAGATGAGGGCTGGTTTGCTGAGGGAATGCAAGCCCCATACCTACAAGGCGATGGCAGTCCTGGATTTCGCATCCAGGATTCAAGAAGTTTCTGCCCAGGGAAAGCCTGTGGTAGAGGAGGCCGAGCGCCAGGCGAAGCAATGGCTGGACCTGGCGGTAAATCTTCAGGAGCGCGAGCGCAACGGCCTCCAATTTTCTCCCGTGTCCTCATTCGCTGCAGAATGGGCAGGTGCAAGGGTGACCTTGCACAAATATTTCAAAAAAGTTGAAGAGGTGAGAGTGGCCAGACGAATGCTAGACGCATTCACGCATGAAAGGGATATCTGTCTGGCCCCCTTTCACGCTCTTTCGTAACTAGGGTGCCCAAGTTTTGTTGAGAATGGCGAGCTCCTCACCCTAGATCGGGTAAAAAGAAATTGGCAGTCCTTTGAAGCAGATACAGCTGAAATTGATAGCTGGACTGAGCCAATTCAAGACAGTCAGGTCACTCAGATGGTGTCCAAATATTCCAAGATCCGCTCCTATTTCCAGGAGTTAGAAAAAGGTACCTCACCATCGACCTGCACGCGGTCGCTGCTTTCCACGGAGCATTAGAAGATATAGCTGACCGCAAGCCATTCGAAGCAGAAGCCTGGCGCCCAGCCCAGGTGGCATACACTCGCATCTGCGAGGCAGAAGCCGGAGATGGAGAGCTTTCGGAAGGCATTTCTGAGGGGGCAACTGACAAAGATGAATCTGAAGAACAGTTGCCGCAAGGAGAACAGTTAGAGCAGCAAAAGGCAGGGGAGGCAAGTTCCTCTGCACCCAAAGGATGAAGGCATGGATTCTTTGCGCCGAGGCGAGCTCGACACCCCGCGAGCCGCCAGAAATGTTGTCACATTTTGCACGGGGTGCAATGTCTTCAATGTTGTAAAGTAACAGTGCTGCTCTTCTTTTCCCTCTTTCCCCATCTTTCTTCCTTCTTCTCTCCCTTTCCTTTTCTTTCCCGCATTCTCTTTCTTTCCCCCCTTTTTCCTCGGAGTCCCCCAGTTGATTTTTCAACTTTCCAGCAGGTTACCCAAGAAATTGGCTAAGTCTGGGTGCGAAGTTCGCACTTCGCCCGCCTGGTGCGGTGTGGCGCTTCGCCCGCTTTGGTGCGAGTCGCACTTCGCCGTTTTGGTGCGAAGTCTGACTTCGCCCCACTTTCTGGGCGCACCTTGCAACTGGCAGACTGGCAGGCTGACAAAGAAGAATGATAAGTGCCGGAGCAGGTCCGTACAGCGGCAGACACCAGTGTTCACCTGTGCGCAGTCCGACTTCTCGAGCAGAGTCGGAATGCGCCCTTGACAGGTGTACAGTAGGGGAACAAACCCGGAATTTGACCAAGGCGTGAAGGCCTTCCCGACTACACTGTTTTCTGCCCGCGCATCCCAAGGAGCTCCGATCCCAAGCGAAGATGGATAGACTGCCCTCTAAGGCAGACATGTGTCAAACAACATCTTCCTTCATCCGACAAGTGTCCAGCTTCGGGATTCGAACCAAGACGTGCCGAGCAAAAGGACGAGCATGGGCTGCACTGCCTGTGCCAGTAGCCTCATTCAAAGCTGATCTGAGGTTCCACCTGCTCCAGCTACCAGCGTACTCGCCGACTTGAAGATTCTACCCAGCACTCCGTCACGTAGCTGTCCAGCCTCCCAGGATGACCATGCTGCGGGTACAGTCCGGTCCGACAAAAGGTCAGCATTTGCAGCTCTTTCGCCGCTTCTGTCGCCTTATGTTTGACTGGGACTCTGTGCCCATTAATGTAACGGGAGGGACTCGGGCTATAAAAGCCCACCATGAATTCATTGTAAAGGGTGGAAGGGGAATGTTTGTTAGGGAACCACTGTGCCCATTGTAACCGTGCTTCTGCTTATAAATACAATCTGTATGCCTGGTTCTGTTCTGCCGCTTTTATTTCTTTATGCTTATGCTTTACGCGATTCTGTGTCATGGCTTGTTGATTCATTTCAGCATTTGATGATCATGCGCCTTTAGCATTATTTCTGTACTTTTAATTTTCATATAATAGATGTGGTAGCAGTTCCATCAGCTATGTGTGACGTTGCTGGCCCGTATCTGGTGATTGATGCGATCCCCTGCTGTTAGTTCCTTGTAGGGAATGTTTGCTAGGGAGCCATTGAAGCTGTGCGGTTAAATTCTCTACCTAACACATATACCTGGCTCTGATATCTCTAGGTTTACTTTCTACCCCTGTCATTGTACGTATCTGGTGATTGATGCATTGCCGTGCTGTTAGTTCCTTGTAGGGAATGTTTGCTAGGGGATCATTGAAGCTGTGCATACACTGCTTGTGTATCGGAAGTACGCGTAGGTTTTGCAGTTCTTTGTCATGCTTTGTGTTTGTATGCAGTAAGTAGCGGTGATTGGTGTGTTCCCGTATTGTTAGTTCCCCCCCCACCAACCTCTGAATATATTTGTAATTTCTTTCTGTACATTTGTCTCTTTCTGTACATTTATTTCTTTCCTGTTCCCTTTAGCTTAAATCAGAAACCCCCCCCCAAAAGGAGCCGGCCTTCTCCGGAGATTGGCTCGGAAGGCATCTCTTCCTTCCGGCCTTTCATGCTGGTGGGCGAATCTGGGCGCATTAACCCAAAATCCTTTCCTCATGGCAGATTCGTAACCAACAATAACCATTAGGGAATAATATGCCAAGTGGCACTTAACCCTCTTGCATGGGAGTTTCTACGTAATGCCTCCAAGAAGGAGATTATAACTCCTTCGATTATCTTCCTCCTTAGCTTGCTTTGGTTTCTTGAATAGCAAGCAACGTATTTTCTTTTGTAGGTAATTTGTGAGCCGCCTTGGAGCTTCGGATGAGGATGAGGTAGCTCTCTTGCTACCCTTTGTTGATGCTATTCCCAACGTAGCATCCACTTTCCTTATTTGTGCTTATACCTTTGTCGTGTTCCCTGTTCACGTTGATAGAGGTGAAGCTTGATGCGTCTGAATGTTGGATGTGCTTGTAGAAATGAAATTTAACTTGCTACACACAATTCCATTTCCACTTAAATAATTCTACAGATCTGCAGTTATTGTAGTATAGCAATAATAATGCACAAAAACCTGCAACAGCAATAATAACAGCAGCAATGACAGAAATAGCAGCAGCAATGGTAGATAACAGTAAATACAGGCAGTTTTATATTAACAATGGCATTTATGATACAGCATTACAGTTTCAGCATTACAATCTGCAGCCTGCAAACCCTAGGCAGAATATCCTTCATGGCTGCATACAAGACTGGACTGCATCAATCCATCAACCTGCATGACTCTCCTCAATGCCTGAACAACTATGAGCAACTTGAATGAATGAGGGGAGGGCTTATTTATACACCCAAAAAGTAGTTACCCTTCAACTACCTTGTAACTTCCCTCAAATTACATTTCATATGCATTTGCTTTTGCATTACTTGACATTTCCCACTACAGGTCGAAATAGTTTATAACTTCTAATTTAGTCGACATTATTTGACTTACATCACTTTATTATTTCATAAAATATTAAATTGCACTTTACAACATCATCAAATATATACACGCACATTTCGTCAAACACTTTGTGTACACTTACAAAATAACACATAATACCCGTTGGTTACGAATCTGCCATGAGGAAAGGATTTTGGGTTAATGCGCCCAGATTCGCCCACCAGCATGAAAGGCCGGAAGGAAGAGATGCCTTCCGTGCCAATCTCCGGAGAAGGCCGGCTCCTTTTGGGGGGGGGTTTATGTTCAAGCTAAGAGTGCAGGAAAGAGATAAATGAACAGAAAGAATTTACAAATATACTTGGAGTTGGTGGGGGGGAACTAACAGTACGGCAACCAGCAATCACCAATACTTACTGCATTATAAATACAAAGCATGACTGAGAACTGCAAAATCTAAGTGTACTTTCCGTACTAAGCAATATACGCACGACTACAATGGTCCCCTAGCAAACATTCTCCCTACAAGGAGAACTAACAGCACGACAATGCATCAATCACCACTACGTACGGAAACTCAAAACAGAAAGTAACTAAGAGATGTCAGAACCAGGTATATGTGTCATGCAGAGATTTTAACCGCACAGCTACAATGGCCCCCTAGCAAACATTCTCCCTACAAGGAGAACTAACAGCACGGCAGCGCATCAATCACCACTACGGACAACAACGTAACACACAACTGATGGAACTGCTACCACATCTAGTCTATGAAGTTCAGAAGTGTTTGACCATCAAATGCTAAAATTAACAAGCCATGGCACAAACAATGCTAAAGGCGCCTGATCACCAAATGCTGAAACGAATCAACGAGCCGTGACACAGGGAAGCGTAAAGCATAAGCATAAAGAAATAAAAGCAGCAGAACAGAACCAGGCATACAAATTATATTTATAAGCAGAAGCACGGTTACATTGGTTCCCTAACAGACACTCCCCTTCCACCCTTTACAATGAAATCATGGCGGGTTTTTATAGCTCGAATCCCTCCCGTTACATTAATGGGCACAAGGTCCCAGTCAAACAATAGCTGACAAAAGCGGCGAAAGAGCTGCAAATGCTGACCTTTTGTCGGACCGGACTGTACCCGCAGCATGGTCTTCCTGGAAGCTAGACAGCTAGGTGGCGGTGCGCTAGGCAGAGCTTCTTCTCGGCAGGAATGCGGGTAGCTAGAGCAGGTAGAACCTCTAATCAGCTTTAAATGAGGTTACTGGCACAGGCAGTGCAACCCATGCTCGTCCTTTTGCTCGGAACGTCTTGGCTCAAATCCCGAAGCTGGACACTTGTCAGATGATGGATGATGATGTTTGACACGTGTCTGCCTTGAAAGGCAGTTTATCCAACTTCGCCTGGGATTAGAGCGTCTCGGGTTGCGCAGGCAGAGAACAACGCAGTTGGGAAGGCCTTCATGCCTTGGGTGTATTTCCGAGGTTGTTTCCCTACTGCGCACCTGTCAAGGGCGCACTCCGACTTCGCTGCGAAGTCGGATTGCGCAGGTGAAAACTGTATCTGCCGCCGTACGGACTTTGCCCCAGCACTTATCACTCTTTTGTCAGCCTGCCGACTCGCCGGTTACAAGGTGCGCCCAAAGAGGGGCGAAGTCGGACTTCGCACCAAAACTGGGCGAAGTGCGAACTTCGCACCAAAACTGGGCGAAGTCGGACTTCGCACCAAAACTGGGCGAAGTGCGAACTTCGCACCAAAACTGGGCGAAGTGCGAACTTCGCACCAACACTTAGCCAATTTTCAGGTAACTGCTGCCAAGTCTGAAATTCAACTGAGGGGCTCAAAGAAAAAGGGGGGAAGAAAGAGAATGAAGGAAAGAAAGAGGAAGGGAGAGCAGAAGAAAGGAAAATAGAGGAAGAGGGAAAAAGAAGAGCAGCACTGTTACAAAATTGAAAACATTGCACCCCGTGCAAAATGTGACAACAATACCAAAACTGATTTAGCAAATAAGGACATCAATTTGCCTATCTACAGTGCTCTATCCCCCTTTTTTTTTTACGTAGATAGCTTCTTCTCCTTGCTATGGTTTACATAAATGTTTGTGATATATTTCCTTTGGCTTACGTAAATAACCTTGGTAGACTTGTTGTTATTTACGTAAAAGCTTCCTTTGTCTGCAGGTCCGATCTTGGAGAGAATGCCCTTTTGGTGTTGGAGAACACTCGATCCTTTGGCCCTTCCTTTGGCTGCCTTTTTCCCGGTACTTGTTGTGCCTATTGTGGAACCTTTAAATCTGCTCCTTTTCATGCGTTTGATATATTGTAGAAGTGCAACACCATGTAACCTTTACATGTATATAGAACCTTTTTATTGCACTCTTTTGCAAGTCTGAAATTCTTATTTTTGTAGCAAATTAATGAGTGCAAAATGAGGGTTTTAAGGATGTCTCTTTGGCTAGACTCCTTACCCTTTTGTTTGGATGATTGATGGTGTATCCAAGCCTTGTAAATGCTGTAGAACAAAAGCTTTCTTTTAGTTGCACTAACTCTAAGTGCTTTGGATTTGAGACTCACCAAATCTCAATCTTTGAAGATTATTTTTGGTTAGCTTTTCTTTGCTTGTACTAACCAATTTCGGTGGCTTCTATTGGCCACTATGAGTTGCAGGTTTCTGTGCTTTAAGAGTGTCTTTAGACACTTGATCCAAACTAGTTTTTGTAGCCTTTATTTCAAAGCACAAAACAAATTTCTTTTGAGAGTAATAATAGTGCAAATGAATCTAACAAATTCTACTTTTAATGCACTAACAAATTACACCTTATCACTCCAATCTACTCTCAAGAAATGCACTTAATCAATTCACTGCAACTAATCAAGAATAATCTGAAATGAACCTTCAAGATTTATTGTGTAGATTTCTTATAAGCAAGATATTAGGAGATAGTCATCTTTTGCATTCCAAAGTAGATAATAGGCTAGTTGAGAGATTACTAAAATTTTGAAATCTAATCAACTCCTAATGGGCAAATGAACCTTAAAAAGAACCTTTCTTTTTGCACACTTGAAGACTGTAATACAAATCTCCTTTTTGCAACTTTAATCAGGATGAAGGTGCTTTAATAAATCTGATAAGTAATCCAACTAATGAATCTACTTGCACCGATAGTTGCTTACCTTTTTCTGAACGCTTTTGTAGCTCCTTTTACTTCTGTAGAGGATGTAGATCTTGGTGCCTAAGATCACCAAGTTGTTGCCTTGAGTAGAATTTTGCAACTCTTTGTAGACTGTTTTGAACAACTCCTTCACCAAATTGATGGTCTCGAACTTTCTTTCACGAGCCTAGGGTTTTATGACTTTGATCTCCTCTTGTAATCTCCTCCTGCTGTATATTTGAAGAAGTTAGTATCTCTAAAGCAGTGACCTCTTGCTGTATGAGGCAATCTTCAAATCTCCTGGATTTGATAAGCTTCTTCTGCCTTCAAGTCTTTGTTGGTCAGAGATCTGCCTTAGGTAAGGGTTTGGTTATTAATGCGCCTTAGACCCGGCCAACATTGAAAGGCCGAGAGGAAGAGATGTCTCCCGTGCCAATCCCCAAAGATGGGCTGGTTCCCTTGCTATTCTAACTGCGGGTTTTAAAGATTAAGGAATTGAAAGGAATGGGAAATGACTGAAAGGGATGGGAAATATGGCCACAGGCCGGATAGAATAGGGGTGATGGGCTAACAGCACGATAACTTAACTGCAGGTCGAATCAAATAGCCATTTAACATAAACGCTAACAAAAATTAAAACTGAACAGCTAACATGCATAATCTCCAGTGCTACTCCAGAATTCACGTTTTTACCAGAAGCTAAATCCAGATACTAGAATTCAAGCCTACAGATAAAGCAGAGAATTTAAATAGAAGATAAGCAATGGAAGACATACACACAACTAGAAGTCCAGAGTTAGAGCCAGACACTATTTATATTTATAGCAGAATCCGAGTTACAACAAGCTTCTAACAAACACCCATCCATTTTACAATAAGAAGGCAGGCTTATATAGCAAATTCTGCCGCTTGAACACACACAACCAGAAGTCCAGAGTTAGAGCCAGACACTATTTATATTTATAGCAGAATCCGAGTTACAGCAAGCTTCTAGCAAACACCCATCCAGTTTACAATAAGAAGGCAGGCTTATATAGCAAATTCTTCCGCTTGAACATTAAATGCACACCAACAATGTAGACAGCAGTTCTAAGCCCTAGGACTGGATGGAACATCTCGTTCATCAATTTTGCAATGTACATAAGTATTTTGGTTATGTTATGTCTTATTTTCTGGAAAAAATACAGCCAATGAGAGCAAGGCTGAATGTAAACGCATATGGCACTAAAAGACAAAAACAGCCGTCATGCTTGTTAGTACTAGACGGGTTAATTAGACGTCTAGTTAGGAGTTGTTTGTGTTAACAAGTAGTTGACGTCTAAATGCAATGTTAAGCATGTGTGTTAAAGGGAAACGGTTGGGGCGGTTTTAGAAGTGGTTGGGGAACCAACTTACCCCCTCCTATTTAACCCCCCACTTCAAACATTGTAACATCTATCTATCTATTCATGCTGTGAGAGCTATATGCTGTTCATTCTACATAATACAGATGCTGTTATGCTGTTTACACATTCTGCGTACATGGTGAATGGATGATTGTGTTGTGAGTTGCAGGTTGTTCTGTGCTAATCCATATTGCAAGTATTATCATTGAAAGGTTGCAGAAGACAAACACGGAGGCGAAGAATGTAGACAGGCATATTGAGATATCCTTAATTGCAGAACTAGTTTTGATATTATGTGTTTTATTGTAAATGCACGCAAAGTGTTTGACGAAACGCCTGTGCATATATTTTAATGTTGTAAGTGCAATTTAATATTGTGCGTAAAGAATAAAGTCATGTAAAGTCATATTAAATCATATAAGTCGGCTAAATAAGATATTTTGTCCTATAGTGCAAATGAAATGTAAATGCAAAGTAAATGCACATAAAATGTAATTTGAGGGTAGTTGCAAGGTAGTTGGAGAAAGTAAGTACTTGGTGGGTGTATAAATAAACCCCCCCCCCCATTCATTAGAGTTGCTGAAGATTGGTACGTGAGCAGATTGAAGTCTATGGGTAGAATGCAGTCTAGCATGATGTGCAGCCATGGGGGATGTTCAGCCTAGGGTTGAATAATGGATACCTAGAGGAGATATTGCAGGGCATTCATGCAGATTGATGGAAAAGTGCAGTCCAGTCCTGTGTACAGCCATGGTTATGCTGACTGTAGATTGTATTGATGAAACTGTAATGTTGTATCACACCTAACATTATTAATACAAACTGCTATAATTACTGTTAACTGTTATTGCTGTATTTTCTGCCATTACTGTTGTTATTTAATGTTGTTGCAGAATTTCTGCGTATTATTATTGCTATACTACAATGTTGGCAGATCTATAGATTACTTACGTGGAAAGGGAACTGTTGGGATATGTAAAAACCCTTTCTACATTCTGGCACCGTTGCTATTACGAAATTGGGTCTAAATTGGTGACATAGGGTTTGAAGAAGTGAAACCCTTGGGAAGACGGGCAAACGAAGATCAACCCCGTGCAAAGACGAAGGAGAAGACGTACCAGAATTTTTTTTTGTGGTTGCAGATTAAAAGATGTGCACACCAAACGGAGGAAAAATCTGAGTGAGATTTTGCAGGTGGGAAGTTGCAGAAGTTTGCAGGCCTGACGTCTGCAGGCTAGACGTCTCCAGACCAGACGTCTACAGGCCTGATGTCTGCAGGCCTGACGTCTTGAGACCCGACGTCTGCAGGCCTGACGTCTGCCGGCTAAGACATCTGCAGTGGAACGACACATTGCTGATAGGAACGAAAGAACGGGTACAAGGATCACCAAAAGTCAAGGAAAATGTTGATTGATGCAAAGATATGTTGAGTGGATGGTAACACCTGAACAAGCGACAGGAAGGTTGTAGAGGAGTGCAGAGGACGGGAGTCAGGCACCAGAGCAACAGCACGCGAGGGCTCAGGAAGGAAGACCAAGGCCACAATCGATATCCCAGCGAAAGAAGTCGCAAAGTAAGGAAGTTGAAAGAATGTTTGGTGAGAGTCAAGACGAAGAATACCCGACGAGGAGCAGCATAGCAGAAACCCCACCAATGGATAACATAGACACCCAAGCATTGGAGAATTTGCCACTTTTCACAGGAGAAGGGAAGGAAGACCTGATTAGGCATTGGAGAATTTTCCATTTGGAGTGGAAAGCGATTGGGCAGAACAATGAAGAAGATTGGAGGAGGTGGTTCCAGACATGGGGAGAGTTGCGTGATGCATTTGTGGAAGAATTTCGATCATACGACACTAACAAAAATTATAACATTCAAGGTGAGAAGGAGCCTGTTTGTTATTACAATCGAAGGGTGAGTAGGTTGTTTGACTATGTGGAGAAAGGCCACTCAGAGGAATTGAAGACCATGTGGTTCATAGATGGACTGCTCCCTGTGTATGAAAGGAAGATGAAGATATTTCCTCGAAGATCATACCAAGAGGCTTTGGATTATGCCTTGACTTGGGAAAGACATGCAAAATCCTCACCGATGAAGGAGACTCAAACAACTAGAGAATGCAGTCAGATGGCGACGAAGGAGACGTTTGAGGTGCAGACGTCTGAGCAAGAGCCGTCTGATGTGGAGATGTCTAAGGTACAGACATCTGAGCAAGAGTCGTCTGAGAAGAAGACATATGAGGTGCAGACGTCTGAACAGGATTCGTCTGAAGTGGAGATGACCGAGGTGAAGTCTGTAGTGCATCTGTCGGAGGAAGAGCAGTCTGAAGAGAACCCGTCTGAAGTGGAGTTGTCTAAAATCTACCCGTATGAAGGAGTTAAACGTCAGGCAGTTAGACTAGACGTCTAGCAGTCAGTCAACACAGACGTCTAGCCGTCTGGCCGAGACGTCTAGCAATCCGTCAATCCAGATGTCTAGTCGTCAGACCTAGACGTCTGGCCGTCTGGTTGGTCGTCCGTCTGGCCACTTGTCCCAGAAGTCTAGCAACTTGTCCAGACGTCTAGCCCATCTATTTGCGACGTCTACCCTTACCCGTTTGAGACGTCTACCTGTGTACAATCTGTCTGAGACGTCTACCCATCTGAGTTGTCTAACCCGTTGTCCTAGACGTCTAGACATTGTACCCGTCAGACTCCTCTATTCGTCTGGTCTAATCCGTCAGAAACTAAGCTGTCAGGGATTGTCGTCAGAAATGTTGACGTTGGAGGCAGTGCAGTCAGAAGAGTTGTCGTCAGAAGCAGAATCCGACAAGGGAGAGGTCTGTCAGAGGATGATAAGCAGTCAATTTGATCAAGAAAGCAGTTTGAATGAGTTGAAGGAAAGCTTCCAAATGGTTGATGAGAAGAAAAATTTAGTTTGGACATTGAGGCTTTCAAGGGTTTTGTTGCACGCGAAGGGCGCTGCCCCTCGACCCCACAAGGGACGCTGTCCCTTGACCCTGCAAGGGGACTCTCGCCCCCTTGACCCCCGACATAGATGGCGGAGGGCATTACCGATTATGTTCATGATGTTGATGGCATTTCTCATGCTGATGATTGTTGCCACATTTTGCATGGGGTGCCATGTTTTCATTTATTTTTTGTAAGTATGCTGCTCTCCCTTCCCTCCTCCTTTCCCTTTCTCCACTATCCCCTTTCTCCCCTTCTGTCAGTTTCATTTCCCCTTTTTCCCCTTGTACTTTCTTCGGTCAAATTCCCAAAACAAAGCAAAAGGTCCCTGAAAATTTCTAAGTCTAAGAGTGCAACCCGGCTGCGAAGTCGGGGTGCGCCCTTAAGTTCGAGCGCACTCGGGAATGAGAAGTGCGGAAAAGGACCGAAATTTGACTAAGTACAGGAGCGCAACCCGACTTCGCTGTGAAGTCGGGGTGTGATCTCGTTCCTGTGTGCACTTGGGAAGCAGCAGATCCCGAAAATCGGCTAAGTGCCAAAGCGCAACCCGACTTCGCAGCGAAGTCGGGCTGCGCCCTCATTTCTGTGCGCAGTCTGAACAACAAGCAAAACTGGCTAAGTGCCAGAGCGCAACCCGACTTCACAGCGAAGTCGGGCTGCGCCCTCTAACTTGTGCGCACTTGGGCAGGATGTTTCAAGCAGCCCAAAAATGTCAGCGAAGTCGGGCTGCGCCCTCTAACTTGTGCGCACTTGGGCAGGATGTTTCAAGCAGCCCAAAAACTGTCTAAGGCACAGAGGCCTCCCCAACTGCGTTGTTCCCCACTTGCGCTGTCTAATTGCACTCTGATTCCGGGCGATGTCGGACATAAAAGAGAGACTGCCTTTCAAGGCAGATGGGTCCCTCATCAGATTTTGACAAGTGTCCAGCCTCGGGATTCGAGCCGAAGATGTGACAGGAAAAGGACAGGCGTGGGCAAAATTATTATACCGCAGCTACCCTCATTCAAGCTGACTCAAAGTTTCATCAACCGCACTGCCACGTAGCTGCCAATTTTTCAGGTGGACCTTGCTGCAAGTACAGTCCCTGTCTGCAGAAGTCAACATCAGCAGCTCTTTTGCCGCTTTTGTCAGCTTTGTCAGCTATTGTCGGGTCTGGGATTCTGTGCCCAGAGTTGTAATCGGGGGGAAATTGCGCTATAAATAGCTGCGCCATATCATTGTAAAGTGGTGGAAGGGGGATATCCTGCTAGGGAACCATTGTAGCTGTACATTTGCTTCTGAATGCAAGATACACTTGGCTCTATTTACTGTTATTGTTCTTTATGCTGCCTTTACTTAGCATTTCTGCCTCATGTTGCTTATGTTATTGCTTACTATTATTCTGCTATCTAGATATCGGTATTTGATGATTAAGTATTCCTGGAATGCATAGTTAGAGGATACATAGAATGAATGACACTGGTAGTTTCTGTAATGTATTCTGTATTTAATTGTTGTTAGTAGTGGTGATTGATAGTTGTCGTGTTGCTTATCCTCCCCACCCAACGCAAATCACATTTATATTTCTTTCCGCATTTCTAATTTCTTTCCTGCACTCTGAGCTTAAAACCATCTGAGAAAACACATAGGAAGCCGACCTTCTCCGGAGATTGGCACAGAAGGCATTCCTTTCTTCCGGCCTTTCAATCTGTTGGGCGAATCTAGGGCACATTTCACTAAATCTTATCCTAGTGGCAGATTCGTAACCAACAGTTTCTCTGGCACGCCCAGTGGGACATGAAAGTTTCCCACCCAAAACATAATCGAAGCACTGGTGTTCGCTTCATTGCTGTTGAAATCAGAACACATGGCGACTCTGCAAGTACCTGAATATTCTCTGAGTCCGTGAGACCGGTCCAAGCGCCTTCATGCATACAAGAAGGTGGAGAGCAAGGAATCCGGGAAACCAACCTGATCTCTACGAAATTGACATCAACGCTCTGGGAGAGTGTGTCAGGCTGGCTGACTACCAAGCTCGCATACACGAATCCGAAACCGAAATCGAAGAGGCCGAAGTTGAAGAGCAACCTACATCTTCGAACAACACCGATACCGAGTACACGACCGGAGGGGAAGAAGACATGGCTGCTCAGCAAAATGATGACGACCTCTTCCCAGCGGTCGACTCCACGGGGCCCTTGGCCCTAGTCGGACAAGAGGTTGTACCCCCCGCTGCCTTGAAGGCCATCCCTACTTACGATGGCTACGGCAAAACGGCATATGAGCACATCCAAGACATTCTGGCCTTGGCTGCGCTACACTCTATTACAGATGAGAGTGTCAAGACCCGTCTACTAGCTCTTTCCCTAAGGGGGAAGCTTCTCTATTGGTGGAGATCTTTGCCAGAAGGATCTATCACGGGGTGGCCTCAGTTGGCAGGCAGGCTTGTAAAAGGATGCAACGAGTCTGTCGATCCCTCTTCGCTGTTGCATCAGTTCCAAAGTATCCAACGTCACCCACAAGAGGAGGTATCAGACTTCAACATAAGGTTTGCGAGGTCTTGGAAAAGAGTACCTCGCGAACTGCGACCTTCGGCAGGTCAAGCTGCACACTACTACTTGAGGTCTTTCAACTCGGATATCTGCCTACTTCTTAAGATAGCCCGAGTCGATTCCTTCCTTGCGCTATACGATGCTGCCCAACAAGCAGAATTAGATATAATCTCCATAGGTAGACTCCCGCATAGAGTGCAGCCCCCCATTTATCCTGATTTTCCTCAGTCCCAGTATCCATCGGCCTCTGGTGTGATGCCATCATCCTCAAGTCAGCACCCCCAGCAGCCATGGAATCTGACACCAGTTATAAACCCTTACCGCCCGCCTCAAATTCATTATCCTAACCCACCACCTCCGCCTTTGCAGTATCCTGCACTCCCAGCTCCCCCTCATTATGCGGCTTATTCTGCATCCCCGCCATTGGCTGCATTACCTCCGTCGGCCCGGTTGGCACCTGCAGACGATGATATTCAAAATAAAATCCTCCAAGAGGTACGGGCTCTGGCCTCTGGGTATCATACCATGTCTAACGACATGACGATAATGAAGAAGCAAGCCCAGATGGAGTTCCTTCCAAGGAGGCCATATCCTCCTCCAACGTTAACAAAAGATCAAGCTGCACAAGCTCAAAGACACCCCCCTGCGAGGAATGTTTCCAATGAGGATCAACCTGGCACTTCTGACCAGGTTAACTGGTGCTCTACGTGCAACGATCCGCACTCAGAAGAAGGGCGCACGCTGCATCAGCATTATCTCCAGACCCTGGCGGGCAGCGCCATAGAGGATGAATTATACATGATCCTGGACGATGAAGGCAACTTTGTCGTCCCAGAAGAAGATCCTGCGTTGCTCCTAACCGAGGAAGGCAAAAAACCCGTTGAAGCTGCCACGGCCCAAGCAAAGCCGTTAAAGGTATACTCCAGAAGAGAGAGGGCGCAACCTGCTGGGCTACCACCTGACAAGTCACTGTGGCCTCCTGTAGCTAAAGAAAAGTTTCCTGCGCTCAAGGCTCCCGCGGTGAAAGCCCCCACAACTCAGCCTCCATCCGAAACAAAGGAACAAGCTCAAGAGAAGCTGAGATATCTGACGCTGACGAAGAGATAGAGTCGAAGCCACGCAGCAATACCGGACTAAGTATGAGCCTGCGAAAGAAATAGAAGGAGCTAGCACTTCAACCTACAGCATAGTTGACGAGCTCAAGAGGACCCCTGAGAAGATAATTATGTACGAGGCTCTTCTGCTCCTAGGACAAGTTGATCTACTGCAGGAATCTTTGAAAAACATAAAAGACGGGCAGCCGACGCAACCTGCTGTGTTAGCTCAACCCTTGACAGTCTCCGCCACCGGAAAAAACAGGCCACCTCCTTTCTATCTGTCATTATGGATGGAAGGCTATATAGTGCACAACTGCATGGTGGATTCTGGTGCTTCCACGACTGTCATGCCGAGAGCCGTCTGCGAAGAGATCGGTATGGAATATACAAGGAGCAGCCAAGGTGTGCTGCAGCTAGACGGCACCCCTGTCAAGACAGTTGGTGTCATCAAGGATATCCCGATCCGACTGCATAAAGCCCTCGACATAGTGGTCATACAGGAAGTCGTTGTGGTCGACTTGGAACCCTACTTCGGCATGTGCCTCTCCAGGGAGTTCATTGCAAA
Organism: Wollemia nobilis; assembly: GCA_028583015.1. NCBI lineage: Eukaryota > Viridiplantae > Streptophyta > Pinopsida > Araucariales > Araucariaceae > Wollemia > Wollemia nobilis. Next base: position 1,887,292 of record JAQPPZ010003648.1, on the reverse strand, counting down.
GCTGGGTGGGTATCTGTCTCTGGATTACTCACATATGGAAGTGCCCTTCAAAGGAAGGAGATCGAAGATCTATAATGAAAAGCCTTCCACATTTCTAGTAGAGAAGATACCCGGAGAAGAGCCACAGAACGGCATGGTTCAGTCGACAATCGAAGAACTGGTAGTGGTGGACATGACAGAAAAAGCCTTTTGAGCTGTTACAAGTGGAGGATAAGTTCTCCTTGCTGGACTTCAATGCCATGATTGAGACTGAGCAAGGCTGTTACTCCGTCACCCAGCCTGAAAGACTTGACCAGTCAGCAAGGAAAGAGGTAGGACCTGCACCAGAAAAGCTATGGCAGCTGTTCTTTGATGGCGCCCGATGCAAAAATGGCGCCGGTGCAGGGGTACTCCCGGTTTCCCCGTCCGGGATCCAGAAGGATTACACTTACAGGCTGGCTTGGAGCTGTACTAATAACGTGGCGGAGTATGAAGCTCTGTGCTTGGGTTTAAGAAAAGCAGAGAGACTGGGGGTGAAACATTTGTAGATCTTTGGCGACTCAGAGCTGGTGTGCAACCAGATTACGAATAAGTGAGCTTCCAAGAAGCATTACCTCAAGGTGTATCGTAACCGTGTCTGGGACCTGATGGAGTCATTCGACTCGTTGAATGTCAAAGCCATATCACGTGAGAAGAATAAACACGCTGACATTCTGGTGTTTGTTGGAGCCAGGTACGTTCCGGCTGATGACACTGTCCAGAAGCCGAAGCCGGTTCGTACCATCTATAGGCCTTTTGTGCCTGATAAAGACACCCACTGGCATGTGTTTTATTGTGACGAGGATATCGTCACTTTTTTGATTAATGAAGCAAGTACTATAGAAGGTAGAGACCCTGATGACGAGCAGTACGAGGGGTTGATACAGTTAAAGAACAATCATGTCCCGAAAGGATTAATTACCCTAGAGAGTCTCTTTGATCAGAACGATAGGGCAATATCCCACAGAATCAAAGTAGACCCCAAGCAGTACGTAGACCTGGAACTAGAACCTGGAAAAACAATCAAGGTCGAGACGGACTGCACTGAAGAGGAACTGGAGCAGATCATATCATTATGCGGAAAGTTCCCTGATATCGTGGCTTGGTGCTACCAGGACTTGAAGGGGTATGACAGAGAGATGATCCAGCATACCATAGAGCTGGAAGATAATGCAAAACCTTTTCGGCAGAAACAAAGGGCAGTAAACCCGAAAATTGAAGCAATGATGAAAGCAAAGCTCTTAAAGATGCTGGAGGCCAAAATCATCCCATCAAGCACTCAACTTGGGTTGCGAATTTGGTTCCTGTGAAGAAAAAGAATGGAGACATCCGCCTCTGCGTGGATTTCAGAAACCTTAATCAAGCCTCGCTGAAGGACCATTAACCTCTTCCCCAAATTGATCAAATCCTCCACATCGTTGCTGGAGCGCAGAGGTTCTCTCTCTTGGACGGATTCTCTGGATACAACCATATATGGGTAAAGGATGAAGATCAGCACAAGACAACGTTCACCACCAAATGGGGAACGTTTGCATATCAGCGCATGCCCTTCGGCCTGTCTAATGCCGGCGCTACGTTTCAAAGAGCCATGGACTTGGCATTCCGGGAGCTGCTCAACAAGGTCATTGTCATCTACTTGGATGATATGACTGTATTTTCTCACAGGAGAGAGGACCATGCTTCCCACTTACGGAAAATATTTGAGAGATGTGAATTCGGCATTTCCATCAACCTGAAGAAGTCAGTCTTCGCGGTAAAAGAAGGTAAGCTGCTAGGACATGTCATTTATGAGAAAGGCTTTGCAGTGGATCCTGACAGAGCAGAAGTCCTTCTCCGCTTACCCATCCCAGTCGACAAGAAGGGGTTACAGTCATTCTTCGGCCAAATCAACTTCGTGAGGAAGTTCGTACCGGACTTTGCACAAGTAATTAAGCCCATGGCCGAACTATTAAAAAAGAATGCCGAATTCTTGTGGATTGACGAAAGAAAGCAGGCCTTCGAAGAGATCAAGGCCAGAATCGCGCAAGCTCCGGTATTGATAAATCCAGATTATTCCAAGGATTTCATCCTGTACGCGGTGGGAGAACCCGAGAGTTACGCCGCAATCCTGACTCAGAAGGGAGATGATGGCGAAGAACGCCCCATAGCGTTCTTAAGCCAGGTGATTCAGCCGCATGAAGAAAAGTACAATTTTATTGAGTGGCAGGTTCACGCAGTCATGAAATCCCTCAGGAAGTTCAAGCACTTCGTCTCCCAGAGCCGGATAACTGTCTTCGTGATACATCCGGACATCAGGAATTTCATCATACAAGGGGAGCCAGGTCACAAGAGGGCAGGATGGATAGCCAAAATCCAAGAATTTGACATCGAGGTACGACCAACGAAGCTGATCAGAGGCCGAGCCTTGTGCAAGAGTTGGCCCGAAGCGCCGCAGCTGAAATCTCTGCCTGCAAGTGGCAAGATCCGATAGCAGAAACTAACCTTGCCAACTCCTTATCAGAGCAAAGTAATTGGACAAATGACCTGGTGCAGTATTTTAGCATTGGGAGATGTCCAGATCATCTCAATGCCTCACAAAGGATGTTTAGGCTAAACGCCTTGAGATACGTACTGCGCCCCGAGGGGCTCTATTTTAAAAACATTGACGGCATCCTGTTGTGATGCGTCAGAGAAATAGATAAACCAAGGGTCCTCGGAGAATTCCACTCCGGGATGCCTGGGGGACATCATTCTGGGAGGCCTACGGCCTTAAAAATTATCAGAGCTGGGTATTATTGGCCCACTCTCTTCACAGACGCACATGCGGTCTGTGTTAAATGTGATAAATGCCAGAGGTTCGCTGGCAGGAACAGAAAGGCACCCTTGCCCCTCTAGCCAATTCAAGCCGAGACTCTGTTTCAGCAGTGGGGTCTAGTCTTCATCGGGGCCATCATGCCTAACTCTGCATCGGGACATAAGTTTATCCTTGCAGCCACCGATTATTTCACTCGGTGGGCAAAGGTGATCCCCACTAAGCACGCTGACCAAGAAACGGTCATTGGGTTCCTCGAGAGCCTTATCACCCGTTTCGGGGTCCCAGAGGCAATAGTTACAGACAATGGTCCGGGGTTCCACCAGACGGCTAGCCGTTAGCCCATCAGCCAGACGTGTGGACACCCCTGACGTCTAGGAACCATACGTCTAGACCTGCTAATCCGACGTCTAGCAACCAGACGTCTAGACTTGCTCATCAGACGTCTAGACCCCTGACGTCTAGACCCAGCCGTCAACTAGCAAAGTTAGGATATTGACCGATAAATCAGTATAACCCTTGCTTGGAACCTGAACCTGATTTGTCATCACCCCATCCCGGGAATGTACTCACCCTTGTCTACATTTGGCATCGTTGCCTAAATAAAAATCCGGAGTTTAGCGACAAGTGATAGGAAGAATAGGTGAATGACTGGTTTCAGGTCACAGAATAAAGAGCAAATACCGGTAAGAAGAAGCGCATGACTGGCGAATTTAAGGACACACGAGGCCACCGAGGTGTCTCACCCTAAGGTGGAAAGAGTGTGGAACATTGACGAGAACAACGCAAGCATCGAGACATTGTTGGTGACTGCAAAAAACGAGGGAGAACAAATAGCTGAGGAAGAGCCCATCATTGAATACTGGACGGCAACACCAGAACCAGCAACGGAAGGGTTGCCAGAGGATATTGAAGGAGAGAACCTTGTATCAAGGCACCTACGCAGAGGTTCGTGGGGAGGAAGGCCGGAGCCACGTTTGGTATATTCGCGAAGGAGGTCGCGAAGCAGAGACCAATTGGAGACGGGAAGAATGCTATTTGAGTACAACTTGGCACCACCAACAGCAAATAGACAATCGAATCAACCACTACAACCACCAACACCAGGAATACAGAATACCATGGCGAATCCCGCCATTAGAACGATACAACTTCTCCGGTGAAGGGAAGGAGGATCCATCACGACATGTGGGAACTTGCATTACCATTTGGGGAGCTAATGGAGTCACGCAGGACACACAATGGTTGCAACTATTTCCAGCCACATTGCGAGACATGGCGATAGACTGGTACTTGAAAAGACAGTACGCTAGCATTTACACAATGGGATGAGTTGAAGAATGCATTTATAGAAGAATTCCGACCCATGAGGGATGACACTGACATAATTACAGAAATCTGTGTCACTAAACAAAAAACGGATGAGGATGTCAAAAGCTACAATAGGAGATTTAAACAACTGACAGACATGGAGATGACACCTGTCGACGGTATGATAAAGCGGTGGTTTTTGGATGGGCTACTACTTGTTGGCCACGGATCCGCCACCTGGGAAGGACTTGGTATATCAATGCGCCCTAGACCCGGACCAACATTGAAAGGCCGGAAGGAAGGGATGCCTTCCGTGCCGATCTCCGGAGAAGGCCGACTCCTTTCCTATTCTACCTGGGGGTTTTTAGGTAAGAGTGTGGGAAAGAGATAAAAAAGGGTTAAGGGAACTGGAAAGAGATTAAATATGCAGAAAGAAATATAAATGGTAGGCAATAGAGTTTGGGAAAGAACAAGCAGCACGATTACTAACTAATAACTCAAACCAGCAGCAATCAACATAAAGCATGTAACAAAAACTAACACTGCTACTCCTCCCTATGTATCCTTCAACAAGAATTTCAGATTCACTCAATGTCCAATGCCCTAATCCAGACTGCAGAATTACAACAAGAAGAAATATAAATGAATATAAGCAAAGAAACTTACAGAAGGCAGCATAAAAGGAAGAGACAAGAATTAGAGCCAAGGATGCTTCAAATTGATGCAAGGAGTTCGGTTACAGCAGCTCTCTAGCAATATGTTCCCCCCCTTTTACAATGAAAGCACACTGCTATTTATAGCAGAAATTTCCCCCCAATTACGATGATGCACAGAACCCAAAGACTGCAAAAGCTGCCGATATTTGACCCTTGCTGGCCGTGAGCGTACCTGCAGCAAGATTCACCTGAATCTGGTACGGCTCCGGGCAGATCTGGTGGGTGAGAAGGCGCGTCTGATTATTGCGGTAGGTGCAGTACAATTTGCTGTTGAATAACTACTCTTAATGCCCACGTACCCTGTACTTTGAAGTACACCTTCTGTTTTACTCTGACTGGGTCAAATCCCGAAATCTGCATGTTTTCTGCCTAAGTCTGGGGTTCGCTGAAATGGAGGGTGTTGACAAGAGTCGCTCATAAGAAATAGCGACCTCGGGAGTCGCTCCAGAATGGAGCGAACCCGGGACACGCTTTGCCTTAGAAAAATCTGCAACTTCATTCTTTTCTGCTTGCGGTAGCAGAATGGGAGGGGCGACGACGAGAGTCGCCAGGAGATGGCAGCGACGACGGGAGTCACTTAAAAACCAAGCGACCGACGTCAACACCAACACTTAGACAAATTTGCAACTTGTTCTCCCTATTGACCATGGTCATTGAAAAATTGAACGACCAGCGTCGATCGCTGAAAACTGAGCGACCGACGTCGTCGACTGCTCACACTAAGACATTTTTTGATTTTTCTCCCTCCGTTGCTCATGGTCGCTGAAAAATTGAGCGACCGGCGTCGACTGCTGAAAAACTGAGCGACCGACATTGATTGCTGAAAAACTGAGCGATCGGCGTCGACTGCTCACACTGACATTTTTTCGATTTTTTTCCCTTCGTTGCCCATGGTTGCTGAAAATCGGAGCGACCGGCATCGATTGCTGAAAAACTGAGCGACCGACGTCGACTGCTGAAAAACTGAGCGACCAGCATCGACTGCTCATGCCTCAGGATTTTTTCATGTCTTTGCTTCTTGCTAACGGTCGCTAACTCCGAGGGTTGCGCTGAAAACGAAGCGATGCCGGGAATCGCTCGTCGGCTGAGCGAGGACGGGGATCGCCGAAGAACAGGAGCGAACTCGGGCGGGGTCCATGCCTTAGCCGATTTTTCGTCCCGAATTTGAGCTTCCTGGTTCCGCTTCCCGAGGCCGTAACTTTTGATCCGCTGCCCCGATCGCCTATTATAATATACCGCCGGAAAGCTTGCGAAAAGATCTGCAATGATGAAGTATCCAAAGATCATTTCATCCACTTTATCATCCTCTTTTCGGGCCTGCGAAAATGCCAACACTTCTGCATGCTCTTTGCCGCCTTGAAGCTCCACGCTTAGGCAAATTTCTGTGAAAAAAAAATAATGTGGCAAAAATGCCAACATTCCTGGCGGCTCGCGGGGCATTGAGCTCGCCTCAATGTGAGGACCCAAGCCTTTATCCATTGGGCAACGGAGTCATCCTCGCTGTCCTCCTCTTGATGCTCACTGCCGGCAGCAAACTCTTTCTCCAACTCCCTGGCACCCATGGCCCTCTTTGGCGCACTAAAAAAAAAAAACTGCACAAACTAAACTAAGAAAACAACTGAAACTTTACTTACTAGCCGGCCTATTTACAGTATTTACACAAAATTTTGCGACATGACTGGCATGTCGCCACCACAAAGTTGGCTTCGGGTGCTTATCCGGTGAACCTGCAGTGTCCGGACCAGATTTGATTGTAATTGAGTTGATCTTTGAAGTCCGGCTAGCCTCCCGAAGTTTGCCAGGTTGCGAACAGGGTGCAACATGGCAGGTTATCATGCATGCCAATACAACTGATGAATAATGTGGCAAGGAGATTTGCCACACGAGAGCCCTCTTCGAGTACCAGTTGCGGTGATGGTTGGAGCCAATACCACCACTTTAGAGAGTCCACTGCCTGTGGGCTCTCGAGTACGGGTTCCTCCAACTCCTCGATGCGATAGTAGGACTCTTCCGGCGATAGGCCTTCTTCCGGGATCTCCTCAGGATCAGCCTCCTGATGAGGCATGCTTGTTGAGTTCTGGCTGAATACTTGCGTGCTATGCTCAGGGATACAAAAAGGGTGCAACATGGCGCCCTCTTCGCACTCAAAGCTTGCCGTTAGACCCTGCTCCCCTTCTTGGCCCACCTCCTGATGGAAACTGCAAGCATCCATTTTATTCATTGCTAGGGCAGCGCTTACATATTCCCATTGGATGAGATCTGCCTCTTGATGAGGCATGCTTATTGGGCTTTGGCTGGATACTTGCGTGATATGCTCTGGGACACAAAAAGGGTGCAAAAGTGTGCCCTCATTGCTCTCAAAATTTGCCACTTGAGCCTGTTCCCCTTCTTGGCCCATCTCCTGATGGAAACTGCAAGCAACCATATTATTCATTGCTAGGGCAGTGCTTACATACTCCCATTGGATGAGATCTGCCTCTTGAGCTCCACACAACTGCATTTGAAGTCTCTGCACAGTATGAGGGATTTGCCATGGTGAATACTGCGCAGGATAGACAGGAGCAGGAGCAACAACATCTTCAAGGTGCTCTCGGGCCATTCCCTTAGTGCCATTGTATTTTGTTAGGGTTTTCAGGGCACTTTTGGGAATCTCGTGCCAACTTTGGAGATTCAGGGGGCCAGGATCATCCCAGCTGGGGTAGCATGCCATTATAGCAGTGGTCTGCAGAGATCACGGTTCTCACCACTAAGTCGGAGTCGCTAGGTGAACATTCTCTTCTCCGCTTGTGAGGTCAAGGCTGCTCACCAAACCTTGATTCCCTCGAGGTGTCTTCTTTCAGCATAAAAGGCGCCTACGATCAAGAAATCTGGATCTTCAGCTCAATCAGAGTCGCCAGGTGATTTTGCCAGGTGAAGGCAAGCCAGAGATTCACCAAACTCGAGCTTCCTTAAAATAAGGAGACTGTTCATCCCACCGAGCGTGCCAGAAACTGTTGGCCACAAATCCGCCACCTGGGAAGGACTTGGTATATCAATGTGACCTAGACCTAGACCAACATTGAAAGGTCGGAAGGAAGGGATGCCTTCCGTGCCAATCTCTGGAGAAGGTTGGCTCCTTTCCTATTCTACCTGGGGCTTTTTAAGTAAGAGGGTGGGAAAGAGATAAAAAGGGGTTAAGGGAACTGGAAAGAGATTAAATATGCAGAAAGAAATATAAATGGAAGGCAATAGAGTTTGGGAAAGAACAAGCAGCACGATTACTAACTAATAACTCAAACCAGCAGCAATCAACATAAAGCATGTAACAGAAACTAACACTGCTACTCCTCCCTATGTATCCTTCAACAAGAATTTCAGATTCACTCAATGTCCAATGCCCTAATCCAGAGTTCAGAATTACAGCAAGCAAAAATATAAATGAATATAAGCAGAGAAACTTGCAGAAGGCAGCATAAAAGGAAGAGACAAGAATTAGAGCCAAGGATGCTTCAAATTGATGCAAGGAGTTCGGTTACAGCAGCTCTCTAGCAATATGTTCCCCCCTTTTACAATGAAAGCACACTGCTATTTATAGCATAAATTCCCCCCCAAATACGATGATGCACAGAACCCAAAGACTGCAAAAGTTGCCGAGATTTGACCCTTGCTGGCCGTGAGCGTACCTGCAGCAAGATTCACCTGAATCTGGTATGACTCCGGACAGATCTGGTGGTTGATAAGGTGCGTCTGATTATTACGGTAGGTGCAGTACAATTTGCTGTTGAATAACTGCTCTTAATGCCCACCTACCTGTTGGTTACGAATCTACCATTAGGAAAGGATTTCGTGGAATGCGCCCCAGATTCGGCCAGCAGATTGAAAGGCCGGAAGGAAGGAATGCCTTCCATGCCAATCTCTGGAGAAGGCCGGCTTCCTATGGGTTTTCTCAAGTGTTTTAAGCTAAGAGTGTAGGAAAGAGATTAAAATGCAAAAAGAGATTCAAATGTGATTTGAGTTGGGTGGGGGAGATAAGCAGCACGACAACGATCAATCACCACTACTAACAGCAATTAAATACAGAACACACTACGGAAACTATAACTATCATACATCCTATGTATCCTCTATCTATACATTCCAGGAATACTTAATCATCAAATACCGGAATCCAGAATTCAGAATAACAATAAGCAATGAAATAAGCAACATGAGGCAGAAATGCTAAGTAAAGGCAGCATAAAGAATGATAACAGCAAAATAGAGCCAAGTGTATTCTTGCATTCAGAAACAAACGTATAGCTACAATGGTTCCCTAGCAGGATATCCCCCTTCCACCCCTTTACAATGATGTAGTGCGGCTATTTATAGCGCAATTCCCCCCATTACAATCTTGGGCACAAAATCCCAGACCCGACAATAGCTGACATAGCTGACAAAAGCGGCAAAAGAGCTGCTGATGTTGACTCCTGCAGACGAGGATTGTACTTGCAGCAAGGTCCACCTAAAAACTGGGGCAGCTACGTGGCAGTGCGGTTGATGAAACTTCGAGTCAACATGAATGCGGGTAGCTGCGGTAGATGGAACTTTGCGTCAGCATGAATGGAGGTAGCTGGAGTAGGTAATTCGGCCCATGCTTGTCCTTTTTCCCATCACATCTCGGCTCGGATCCCGAGGCTGGACACTTGTCAACTTCTGATGGGGGCGCATCTGCCTTGGAAGGCAGTCTCTCTTTTGTGTCCTACTTCGCCTGGAATCAGAGCGCAATTGGGTAGCGCAAGTGGGGAACAACGCAGTTGGGGAGGCCTCCGTGCCTTAGATAGTTTTTGGGCTGCTTGAAAGATATTGCCCAACTGCGCACAAGCTAGAGGGCGCAGCCCGACTTCGCTGCGAAGTCGGGTTGCGCACTCCGACACTTAATCAATTTGGCCGCTATTCAGACTGCGCACGACGGAATCAGGGCGCAGCCCGACTTCACTGCGAAGTCGGGTTGCGTTCTGACACTTAGCTGATTTTCTGGATACTGCTTCCCAAGTGCGCACAGGAAGAAGAGCGCACCCCGACTTCGCTGTGAAGTCGGGTTGCGCTCCCATACTTAGCCAAATTCTGTTCATTTTCGGTCTGCTTCCGCACTTCGCATTCCCGAGTGCGCTCGAACTTAAGGGCGCACCCCGACTTCGCTGCGAAGTCGGGTTGCGCTCTTAGACTTAGAATTTTTCAGGGAATGTTTGCTCTGTTTTGGCCGAAGAAAGAACAAGGGGAAAAGGGAGGAATGCAATTGATAGAAGGGGAGAAAGGGAACAGTGGAGAAAGGGAAAGGAGATCGAGGGAAGGTGTCGAGCTCGCCTCGACGCAAAGAACCAGGCCTTCATCCTTTGGGCGCAGAGGAACTCCCTTCCCCTGCTTTCCGCTGCTCTGACGGCTTCTTCTTGGGCAATTGCTCCTCTTCAGATCCGCTTTCGGCAGTTGCTTCTTCTGTTTCTCCTCCTCTTTCTGAGTCTGAATGGTCGCCATTGTCGCCCTCTTGCTCGGCCGACTGCTCCCGCTCACGGACATGATTGTATGCGGCCCTGGCTTGGTCCCAGGCTGCTGCCTGAAATGGCCCTAAGTCGTTGACATCTTTCAGCGCTGCTCTGAATGCTGCAACCGCATGTGCGTCGATGGTGTTGTATCTCTCTCCCAACTCCTTAAGGGAGGTGTTGATCTTGCAATATCTCGACACCATCTGGGTGACTTGAGCTTCTTGGACTGGCTCGGCCCATCTGTCAATTTTTGACGTGTCTGCCTCAAAAGACAGCCAATTCATCTTCACCTGCTCAAGGGTCAGAAACTCTCCATCCTGGACGAAGCTCGGGCAACCGTGCTCAAAAAGAGCATTGAAGGGGGCCAGGCAAATGTTCATTTCGTGGTCTAATGCGTCCAGCATTTTCCTGGCGGCCCTTATTTTCTCTGTTTTTTCAAAATATTTGTGCAAGGTTGCCCTTGCATCTGCCCATTCTAAGGCAATTCGGGACATTGGGGGAAATCGGAGGCCTTTGCACTCGTACTCCTCAAGTTTTAATGCCAAGTCCAGCCACTGCTTCACTTGGTGTTCGACCTCCTCTACCATAGGCTTTCCCTGGGCAGATACTTCTTGGATCCTGGATGCGAAATCCAGGAAGGATATAGACCTGACAACGTTGGCCCTACATCCCTGCAGCAAACCAGCCCGCATCGTTTTGACCTTATTCTTCGAAAAGGCCGCCATCTAGGATGTTTTCTCCTCGAGCTAAGATTTAGCCTGCTTTAACGAATCCTGGAGCTGAGAGACCTGCTCAAGCGTTGCCATTTTCTCCTCTGACAGCTGTTCGGCTATCTGTCTTTGCGCTGTGGCCTCCTGCTGAGAGGCGGCGAGCTGGGCTTTCAGGTCATTGATATCCTACTGTGCGGACTCCAACTGCGCGGTGGCCCTAGCCAGATCTTCCTCCAGCTGCCTTGAGTTATTTTGCAGCCGAAACAGCGTCTCTTGACTTTCGAGTCGCTTGACAAGGAGATTATGGGTTCTACGACAAATACCATTTATTTCGTATTCCACGTTTATATCATCAAAGCTCTTCTCCTTGACTTGGTGTTCATAGTTTGCCTCGGTCATTTCTCGGAGAGGCTTCTTCACTTTCGGAATCAACTTCTCAGTTCTCAGCACTCTCTTGTCCAAGTCGTACTTGGTGCGCTTCACCGGGGCAGCTATCTCCTCGGCTCTTCTCCGTTTGACGCCCTGAAGGAAAGAGGCGGAACACCCTATGGCCTTTGCTGCCAGAGGCTGATCATCTGTGATCTGCAGCTGTTCTCCCATGAAGTCAAGATCTTCTAGCATCGGATCTTGCTGCGGCATTTTTCCTGCAAACAGCGAAGCAGGAGGTATTCCAGAAGTCGTGGTCGCTTTTAAGGACGACCGGGTCCTAAGGGAAGGGAGCGACTGAGTGGAAGGTGTAGGCAGGGTCTTGAACAATGGAGGTGAGCGGCGCGGCGATGTAGGCACAACTTTGGCACTGGCCGCAGGCTAGGGGTCTAGGGTTTGACTGAGGGACTGGAAAGCGTTTGGGTCTTGGGCGAACTGGTCGAAGGAATGGGGGTTGTGGGAGGGTTGGGTGGTCTGAGGAGAAGAGGATGCAACTATGGCTTGCCCTGATACAATGGGGGACGACGTTATGGCAGGGCCGACTGGGATTTGGGGGAGCGGGGAAGTGGACGTACCTGCGGGCTCCGCCTGAGCCGTTGTTTGAAGGACGCCTGTAGCCCAAGTTTCTGCTTCTATCTCAGGGCTGTCTAACGAGACGATTTCCGACGCGGCTGTCCCTGTCTGTGCTGCGGCCGTTTGCTGTGCAGACTCTTTAGGCCGCTTGGCCTTTTCGCTCCTCTTCCTCTTCTTTTCTTCTGGAGCTGCAGCTGGTTCAAAGGAGGGAGAGGAGGTTGGGGCGACAGGCAGCGATGTTCCCACGGTAAACTTGTACCTGGGTCTAGACGGGAGAATGCTTGCTGCGGCCGCTCCACTTGCTGATAGTTCTGGCGCCTTTTCTTTTTGGGGGGCCACCTCAAGAGTTGACTTTTCTGGCCCTTGTGCCCTTTCAGGTAAGGCTTCAGGAGCTGGAGGCAACATTGGGCCCACTTGGCTGCTCGTTGGTGTCACGCTGGGAGTCCCTGGAGTAGGCAATTGCTGGGACGGGGACCTCCTTCTATATCTTTTTCTGGTGCCTCGGGGAACGCAATCTCGAAATGCGAAAGGCTGCCATGTGTCAGCGTATTGATCATATAAGGCCGAAAACTCATCATCGACGGCCAACGTCTTCGGGGTAGAATTATCGTGTTGCGTGCGGCACCTCATCTTCCAGCATTCAATGATTTTGTCTTTTTGCCAGTTGAGGGGCACCACCTTGGAGAGGAATTTCTTGAAGCCCGCTGAGTCTAACTGGTGATCCGGGTTTCGCTCTGGATCATACGCCACCTCTTCGTAGTAAAAATCATGCCATGGCGGCCATGATTGCATCTGCTCAATGTGCCATTCCAGGTCTGCGCCCGTTCTATTGCACCTTTCTTGCATGATCTCTGCTCGGGGGCAAATATGCACAAACTTTCCCCTGACCCCAATCGCGTCATACTTCCAGCGTTGAGGTAGCTGTATCAGGCCCATGTCGATGAGTTCTCGTTCGAGGTAGACATGTTGTCCAATCTCGCGTACTTGGATGTTCGCCCAGGTAATAGGATATTGGAAAATATGGCCTCTCTTCTTTCCTTGGCCGAATTCCTCCTCGACATAGTCCATCTGGCGTGATAGCTCCATTCCGAACTGATGGTCAGTGCATAAATAGGGCAGCAGGAACGTCTTCCCCTTGAATCCGTAGATTCTGACTACAATGCCCTGCGTCAGCCAGAAGGTGTCCCCGCATTTGTACTTCCTCAGATAGCTCGTCATGGCCTCTGGCGGGCGAGATGCCTCACCGTTGAACAACGCCAGGGTCATACCTAGAAATTTGAAGTTGAACTCATAGTACGACCCTTTCCTGTACAGGGCTTCAGTCCATTCGTACACAGGCAGCGGCTCTCCCTTTTCATTCACCTTCTTCAAGTCTGGAACTTTAATCCGGTAGTGCGTGTGGTACAGGCACAACCATGTGAGGAACCAGTAGAGCTGGAATTCTGTTGTCTGCTTCTGCTGCAACCTGACCAAGTTCGAATGTATGGCGTACGCCAGCCAATCTGCCCAGTCAAAGAAAATAGGGCGCCTCCCGCTCCTTTGCGACGTGGAGTCGTAAAACTCCCCATGCAGGATGCATTCTGCTAGCGCCAGCTGGTACGGGTGTACCACTCTGTCGGAATCGCAGTCGAGTACCTGTTGGTCATCAAATCTGCCACAGAAAAGGATTTTGGAAAGTGTACGCGCCCTAGACCTAGACCAACATTGAAAGGCCGAGGGGAAGAGATGCCCCCCGTGCCAATCTCCGGAGAAAGGCCGGCTCCTTTACTAAACTACTTGGTGTTTTGAGCTAAGAGTGCAGGAAAGAGATAAAAATAGAAAGGGTGCAGGAAAGAGATAAACAGAGTAAGGGAAGAAATATCGATGGATTTAAGCGGGAAAGAACCAGCAGCACGATTACTAGCTAACAGCTTGAAATAGCAGCAATAGATACCAAGAATAAAATAAAATGAACGCAGTACTAGCCTTCCTATGTATCCTCTGGACGAGTTCCAGGATTACCCTCCCCTTACGTCGAAATCCAGATTTCAGAATTACGGCGGTTAGGAAATAAGTGAATATAGCAGAAACACTATCCACAGGCAGCATACAAGAAAACTATCGCAGCGTTCTCCCCCCTATGTTTCCTTCGGGAAAATTTCAGGGTTCTATCCCCAATCACACACCTAAATCCAAAATTCAGAATTTCAGTATGCAAATGAAGAAAAGAGATAAATAATCACAGAAGGCAGCATACAAGAGAGAAATGAGGCCCGAAGCTCTTAGTATTAATTGCAGGAAATCAAGTTACAGCTTTCTAGTAGAAAGTTCCCCCTCTTTTCATTACAATGCATGGGTTTTTATAGAGGACCCGCCCCTCTGAGCCATCAATGCACAAAATTGAGGAGTACATCCTCGAAAACCTGAGAAGTCGGCTCCCACTGCTCCCGTGACTGAGCTCTCAAATCCTTTTCTATAACTAGCAGCTGCGACCGGGTCAGCCGGGGAAATTCGCATTTATGAGCCGCTTGACTCATCCTAGGCTTCTCCGGGTGCGGAGCTCGAGTGGCCGCCATGTCCGTTGGGCTCTCCTTCTGAGACTGATACCTCCTTTCAAATTGCCAAAAATGAGCCCCGAGTCTTCCGGGCACGTAAAAATTCATTTATGAGGCACTTGATTGCCTCGGAAAAATACCCGGGCTTGGAGTGCGTGCCCCTAAAGTGCTTCGCCAATTTCCAGTTCGCGACCCTGCTTCGCAATGGATATAAGCCGAAGCAGATCCATCTTCCTCGGTCATGCACTTCGCGCGAAGGAGCTTCTCAAAATGGCTTCGCAGATGTTAAATGCCGAAGCAGATATCCCTTTTCAAGACGGGGCTTTCAATATTTTGCTGCTTCGTTGGAAAGGCGTGTCAAAGGCTGCTTCGCGAGGTTCCCTGCCCGAAGTGGATGCTTCGCTGATGAGTTGTCAAAATGCTTAGCCGCAAACCTTCTTCAAAGCCGTGGTTCGGGGTTTTTTCGGCCGAAGTGCAATTTTGCCTTGGAAAAATCTTCCGCTCTTTCACGGGCCACTACCGCTTCGGGTGAAAGCGCTTCGCACGAAAGTTATCCGAAGTGGATGCTTCGCGACAACTTTGGGCGAAGTAGAAATGGTTCGCCAGTACAAAGGCCCAAAGTGGATGCTTCGCTGATTTCTTAGCGAAGCAGTTTTCCAATGCTTGAACTTTTTTGAATCCCGCTTCGCAAAGTTTTCGCTCGAAGCAACTGTTTGGGCTGCTTCGCGTGCGAAGCTCTTTTCATGCCGTAGCGACCTTGGACCGCGATCTAGACTTCCTTGCTTTCTTTCTCTTGGCGAAGTTGTCTTTCTTTTTCTGCGAAGCTCCTAAACTTAGCTTGCTCAGTAGCGAAGCTCTTGTATATCCTATTCTATGTACAAGGGGGATGGCAATGAAAGCCAAAATTGCTGCTATGCTTAAAAAATGTTTTTCTATAAACAAGGGAACAAATTCATAAAAAGAAACACTTCACAAAATTTTTGATTTTTACTACCCCTCTAGGCAATGTGACAAAATTGTCAACATTCTTTGAGGCTCGCGGTGCAAGAACCCTCAGCCTTAATCCGTTGGGCCAGAGTTGCCTCCAGACCCTTCTCCTCTTTGTCTTTCTAGGGGTGCTTCCACAGCTACCTCTTCTTCTTCATCTTCCTCTTTTTCCTCTTCCGGCGTGGTCTCTTGTTGCGGTGGTGGGGGAAGGCGATCGCGGATGCGTTCCATAGTTCGACGAACATGAGCCCAGGCACCTTTCTGAAATGGCTCTCGGTCTTGTAGCGCTTTGACCAGAACATGGAACCGATCAATTTGCCCTATGTCGGCATGTTTGGCTCTTGTGCTCAGATCATTTAGGCAGGCCGCGATTTTGCAATGTCTCAGAATAAAATCCGTGACTTGCCCTTCTGTGATTGGCTCCTCCCACTCGTCTATCTCTGAGACGTCACTCTCAAAGAGGAGCCAAGCCGGCTTGAGTTCTTCCTTAGTCAAAAGGTTCCCATCATCATCAGTGAAACTTGGGAAACCTAATGCAGAGAGATCTTGAAAATACCCCAGTGATGTGCGCTGCTCGTGTTCAATACATCCATGAGGTCCTTCGCCTTCTGTGCTTTCCTCACTTTAGAGAAGAAGGCGCAGACTGTAGCTTGGGCTGTGGACCAATCTTTGGCTGTCCGACTCATAGCGGCGACCTGCAAGTCCTGATATTTGATACTTTGAACCTCAAAAGCCAGTTTGAGTCGGCTTCTAATTTTTTGTATAATCTCATCCACTATTGGTCCCTCTTGGGCAGCGGCATACTGGGCTTCGGTGATATAAGTCAAAATTGACAGGGCACTGGAGGCCCGACATCTGAAGTTCTTAAGCAGGTGCGAGTGGATTTCTTTTATTTTGCCTCTCTCAAACAACTCTAGGCTCTCCTTCTCATACAACTGCTGCTACATCTGCAAGATCCTGCTTTCAAACTCTTTGGCCTTTAGCTCAGCTTCGGCCTGTATCTTGCTCTGATTCTCAGTTGTACCCTGCAGTTGTTCTACCTGCTATTTCAAGGCGTCTACTTCCTTTTTCATCTGCTCACACTGCTTCTCCGCGTCTTCTAGCTTAGAGCGGGGTCCTGGCTAGATCCTCTTCCAACTTAATGTTGGCGCTCTCTACTTCATACCGGCGCTGATTGGCGATATTAGCATGTGCACGGAATGTTTCTATTCTCACATGCATGGATGCAGATTCATTATCTACATCCAAGTGCTCCAGGTCCTTGGACTTCTCCTGATAGTCGTAATCCGCTGGGGTCATCTCGTCCAGGGGCTTTTGGATCTTAGGAACCTTCTTTACTTTATGCAGCTTTCCGCCTTTTAGGTCGAATACAACGCACTTTTCTATTCTTTCTAGAGAGCGCCCTCTCTTTTTCCTTGCATCCTTCAGCATCTTGTCAGTGTTCTGCCGGGCTTGGAGCAGCTTTTCTGCCAGAGGACATTCCTTGATCGTAGCCAATTCTGTTTCAAACGAGGCTGGGTCTCCAGCCAAGGGGGTGAACAAATATAATGAATGTACAAGGGATGCCTCACCAGTAGGTTCGACAACGGGTGTGTTGGGTGTTTCGGCGAAAGAAACGCCATGTGTGACGGGGGAGCGGGAGTCGGGGTTCGGAGTTGGAATACTACCTTCGCCCTGACTAAATACCAAGGGGATGGTGGCGTGGGAGAGCGAAGTGGTATCCATGGACCTGTCCCGGCCTGATGACTCGAAGGGGGTGGATATGCTTGTGAGGCTGGCGGGATCGCTAGGCAAACTCGTGGTGGCGAGGGGCACCATGCGATGGGGTGACTGAATTTCCAAGGGAGATTTATCCGAGAGAGGGAGAGACTGATGGGGACCTTCGGCCGGGACCGTAGTGGACATGACTTGAGAAACCAAGGTAAAGGGTGAGGAATGCGTACCTGAGTGCTCTCCCGATAGAGCAGAAGTGGTAGCTTCCTGCATGGTCGGCTCTTGTTCCTTTTCAACTTCGGTACTTCCGACCTCTATGATTTCTTCTTCAAGGCCCCCTTCCTGTTGGAGGAGTTCCTCCACATCGATGACATCTACTTCCGCAACTACCTCGGCCCTTTGCGACGTTGTCCCTTCAACATTCACCTCGGCTGAGCCTGTTACAGGCTGTTCGCCAGACACACCTGGAGGTTTGGTACGTGGTCGCTTCGGATGAGTCGGAGGCACTTGGACTTGCTCCAGTTTCTTTCTTTTTCTTTTCTCCCCTTTCTCTAATTGCTGCGTCGACCCTGCGACACTCAAGTCATGACCTCCAACAGGTTCCTGAGGCAACTCTTGTGGTGTCGTCGTTGCCTCCTCTTCCTCTTGTTCAGAAGCATCGTCAGCTCTCCTTGGGCTTTCGCCCGAACCTGGGGCACTGGGAGGAACGAAGTCAACGAAGGAGATGGGCTTCCAAGACCCAGCGTTGGCTTCATAGAAAATTGCAAAGTCCCTATCTGTCTCCAAGAGCCCATTTGATTTCTGCTTTTGATGGTGGACTCTCATTATCCACCACTCCTTCAATTGCTTTTCACCCCAACTCTTCAATTCTTCCCTCAAATCATCTTTCATTTTTCTCCAAAAGGTGGAGTCTGGGCCTAGGAAGGGGTGCCGAACTGGATCATACTCGACCTCCATGGAGTAAAACTCATGCCAGGGAGGTAAGGTTTTCATTCTTTCCAGGTGCCACTCCAAATCTCTCCCATTGGGGTTGTTCCTTTGTTCTACTATCTCCGGGTGAGGGCAGACATGAAATTTTTTGAATCGGAGGTGATCCCTCATCACACCCAAGGGGTCGTAACACCACCGTTGAGGAATCTGCAGCAAACTGAAGTCGACAAGCTTCTCCTCCAAGAATACATGTTGCTTCAGGGCAAACACCTCAATTACTCCCATTTTGAAAGGGAAGTCACATGTGGGTGCCCATTTTCGGCCGTGGCCGTAAATAACATTTGTCGCGTCGCTCTGCCGAGCGACCTCCAACGCGAACTGGTATTCAGAGGGGTAAACGGGCAGTAGGAAGGGCTTCCCCGTGAATCCGAATAGGCGAACCACAAGCCCCTGCGTCAATTGAAAAACGTCTCTCTTTTCCTCCTTAACCACTTTGTCCCTTAGGCTGATGGGCACCCGAGGGCAAGAACCCTGCAACAGCTGAATAGCAGGTCCTAGAAACTGCTGATTGAAAACGTAATATGACTCCGTCCTCGCCAGGAGGGGAGTCCACTGATACACCGGCAGAGGAGTTCCGTCCTTGCCGCTCGAAGTAATGGCGATGTGGGGGAAATGCTTATGGACATGGTAGAAAAATAGCCAAACCAGGAAAGAGCAAGGTCCAAAATACTGACCCGTCCCAGCATTCTTTATGCTAACTAGCCGCGTATGCAAGGTCCGGGCCACCCATTCCGCCCAGTCGAAGAAGACCGGGTTAGTATTCAGCCTTGACGCATCTGGGGCATAAAACTCCCCTCGTGAAATACATTCGGCCAGTGACACTTGCCAAGGGTGCACCGAAGCATCGGTAGACAGGCCCGCGACCCACGCAATGATAGAGAAGATGTCCGTGCTCTTGAAATCCCTCAGGGGGAGAGGCATTTGGGGCAACCTTCTTGAAGGAAGTCCGTCCTTGAGGTTCTCGCTCAGAAATTTTATAATATAGCTGGAGGTAGTGAACCTCTCCATTTGTTCGCTCAGGATGACATTGCGAATGGAATAGCCCTTGGGCGGCCCTTGCTGTGGCGCGAAAGCTCCTTGTACATCCTCTTTTAAAATTGTAAACAATTTATTGCCCGCGACGTCCAGCACTTGTCTGGTGGATGGCTGGTAGTTTTGCGCGATGGCACAGATCAATTCGGGACAATGGTGCGCGGGCGGAATCAGATACCAGTATATTTGCGAATAATAAGCAGCGGCTCTCTTGTTCTCCGCGGAGAGTCGGCTTTTCATGAACTCGATAGTGTATCGGAGCTCAGCCACGCTTTTTGAAAGTTCGGTGTCCCTTATTTTCTCCCACCCATCAATCGGCGGTTCTGCAAGCTGCTCTTCTTCTGAATTGTCCCTTTCCTCTACGGCTTGCTTTTCGGGGCGGAGGTTGAGGTCGACCCTTTTAGGTCTGTGTTTTTTCTCTTCTTTGCCCTTCTTTGTTTTCTCTGGGCCTGCTACCTCAGGCTCTTTCCTCTTCTCCTTAGAATTCTTCTTCCCCATTCTGAATTTTGACGATAGCAGAGTCTTTTGAGGCAGAGAGTTTCGATGCGAAGAATCAGGAGAAATGCAGACTTCCAAGGCATACACACACACCTAATATAGGCCACTGCAAGTGCTTAGACACCAACATAGACGTGCGTCGCGTCGCGCTCTGAGACACACTCGTTCTCTGATAAACAACTAGAGCACACCCCATACACAGGGAACACAATCTACAAACCCAACACTGTGCACTGAGCCAACTAGACACACAATCTAGTGCTTTGATACCAATTGTCGCATGCCCAAGGTGGCTCAACCCTGAACACACGCGGCACTGCGTGCTCCCTTTGAGTCTACCTCTTCAGACTAGCCTCGCCAAGAGCCACGGACTACGCCTTCCAATGTTCTCTTGCACATGTCAACACACTTAGCATGGTTTTGCATTTACACGTCGGTTTCTTTGATTAGTGGAAGCATACATGCACTTGCAATGAAAGGAAACCTACTCTAACCAAGAGAGCACATCCACAAGACACCACAAGGCACACATTTGGGGAACAAGTATATTTATTGCATTCACAGGGACCAATGGTCCTCTATTACAACTGGCAAGCATACGGCTGCCAAATATACTTTACAACCATCAAGTACAATGCATTACAAACAAGCCAATCCCCATGCCCACAACACACCCATGTCAAGTCAAGCTCCGTCGACAATGCTCGACGAGTACATGATGATAACATGGACAATCCTCCCAAGGACTCAACTCTTGAACCAACTCGGTCTTCAGCTAGGCGCACCGGCCCCCAGAACAACAAACTATCCATCCGCAACCGACCCTCTACTCTTCTCCAGGATAACTGTCGTTGCAATGACATACCTCTTGAAGCACAACTCGCAGAGAACCTCACCACTGGCTTGCTGCCCTCACCAAGCATCTTGCCTAATCTCCAGAGCAACACAACTCAAGCTTCCCACTTAAGGTGAGGCCACAATGCATAAACTACAAAATACCAAAACTTACTCATTAAATGCAAACATATCAATTTGCCTGCCTACATTGATGTCACCTAAAAGAATGACATCACACACTAATGAATATATAGAAATATCCAAGTAGAGATCCAAATATAAGTCACCATTGGAGTGGATAGCAAAGTTGACATTGTTGGAGGAAAATCACATATTGTTGTGAAGATGTCTTTAAGAGGGGTGGGCCCCTTTTGATTTGGAATCACATATGTCTGGAGTGTTCATTTGACATGAACAATGACATCTGCTGACAAAGGAATCCTGAATGAGGCATGCCACACCACCTAAACCATGAATGCCACTTGATCGTCAAGTCTCATGCTTGAAAGGAGAAACCCAAAAGTAACCACTGACTAATGGAAGAGATCATTGCGGTTCCTCATGGGTCTCAATGATAAAAACATGATCTCGTGAAGAAATAACATCCTAGAATGTACTTAGGGTAGACCATATTGCCCTATTACATTTCCAAAAAGCAACAAAAATGCTATTGTTACCTACTAGGACACGAGAACACCTTCATTTTACAGGCCAAGGATGTGACCACAATGACCTGGGGGAGTCACGAATCACAACTTTCTGGTCACATATAACTGTCCACTTGTCCTTTCGAGTAGCTATTGCTTGTGCACGTGCTTGTTATAGTTTCTCCATCTCAAGATGTGTGAGGTCCTCATCCGAGGAAATTTTTTTGGACAAATTAAAAAGTTTCTTCTTGGCTCTTAACACCCTCAAACATTCCTCAAATGAGAGGAATCAAATTAGAATAGTGCCATCAAGGGCATCCAAGCTTGATCATGGATAATATCCTTTATATCCAATGTGTTTTGCAAAAAAAACATGGCATGCCTTTAAGGGATCAGCAGGCTTTGGAAGACCTCAAACTTGAGATTTTTGATGATGTCAACAAATGTTATCTGAAGGGCAAAACTCATCTGCAATAGAGGGCAAACAGTTTTGTAAATTTTCTACAAAAGAAAAATATTCTTCTGCATGGGAAGTCATTCCACTGGGGACAGTCTTGGTTTCATAATATATTGTCTATTCTCTTGGCCTTTTCAAGACTACCTTTGCCTTTGTTATGTGAAATTGAGACAACAATCAAAGTCTGAGCATGGTTCAAGCTGCTCAAATACAATCGTTTCAGCTGTAAAAGTGGCATTTTCAAGGCCACTTTGCTTGTGCTTGTCACTAACCATGACCAAAAGATCTGCATGTGGCATTCTTCAAGTTTAATGAAGGTGAAAACTTTGTCTTTATTTTAATTTGTCAAGTTAGATTAACAAACTTTACAAATTATTTATGCAACAATCATCTCATGTCAATGAGTTTTTTACTTGTATGTTCTATAGCAAGTAGTATCCACCCATGATTAATGCAATAGCTTATTGTCCAATGATTTTGGTATGAACTAATACATTTTCATATACACATCTGAAGAACACAAGCTTATACTGAGAGGGGGGGTGAACAGTATAAGACCACTTTTTACTTTTCTTTTCAATTCAATATTATGCAGTGTATAGATAGCAGTATCAATAGCAATAATCAAAGCAATGCACAAAACAACATCCACAAAAGTGACACAACAATTTACGTGGTTCACCCAATGCGGGCTACTCCACGGAGAAAATCTTTTGCTAAAACTTTCTCAATCAATCTCTTGGGAATCCTTCCCAATTACAATGTTTATGGACCTCTG
The DNA here is from genome assembly GCA_028583015.1 of Wollemia nobilis. Classification (NCBI taxonomy): domain Eukaryota; kingdom Viridiplantae; phylum Streptophyta; class Pinopsida; order Araucariales; family Araucariaceae; genus Wollemia; species Wollemia nobilis. The sequence continues at coordinate 1,864,776 of JAQPPZ010003648.1, read as the reverse complement.
TCCAAAGGAGATGATGATCCCCTAAATCTCAAGTTCATGGATCTCTTCCATAGGAGAACTCTTTCCCCTTCTGCTCTGGCTAGTGATCTTCTAGAAGACTCTATCTCTTTGTTGCACTGACTTGTGGATCTCTCTCCACTTGAAGACTCCTCACTCAGATCTGTCTTCAATTGTCCTGGCTGCTAGATCTCTATCCATTGAGACCTCTGTCCTCTATACTCTGTCACCTCCAAAGCTCTGTCAATAGGTTCACTCAGAACCTCTTCAAATCTGCTCAATAGGCTCACTCAGAACCTGCTCAAATCTGCTCAATAGGCTCATTCAGAACCTGCTCAAATCTGCTCAATAGGCTCACTCAGAACCTGCTCAAATCTGCTCAACAAGCTCACTCAGAACCTGCTCAAATCTGCTCAACAAGCTCACTCAGAACTTGTCCAAATCTGCTCAATAAGTCCTCTCTAGGATTTTCTCAAATCTGCATAGCAAGATTTCACAAAAGCTTACACAAAATCAGTCCACAAGCCTTCTCAAAGACTTGCTCAAATTTGCTTAACAAGTCCACACAGAACTTGTCCAATCTCACATAAACATAAAGAGAATTGTTAGAGACTCAATATGTTCTACACTCAATGCTCAACCACTTTCTCAACTCAATCTCATAGAAGCATAAAGAGAATTGTTAGAGACTCAATATGTTCTATACTTAAATCTCCAATCTCAACTCAAATCAATCTCATAGAAGCATAAAGAGAATTGTTAGAGACTCAATATGTTCTATACTCAAATCCCAATCTCAACTCAAATCAATCTCATAGAAGCATAAAGAGAATTGTTAGAGACTCAATATGTTCTATTCTCAAATCTCAATCTCAACTCAAATCAGAATAAAGAATAGTTTGTTTCTTGGAACTTGAACAACCACTTGCATCCACTTGACTAGGCTCAATCAACTCAACTCAACCATTCACCACAAGGAACAACTCTTTCTTACAAACCCTAGTCCAAGCATGTATCAATCAACTCAAAATGTTCCCAACAATGCTCAACAACAAATCTCACATAACAATGATACTCATGTTCTTTTCTAACTCAAGTTCAAGTTCTTTGCACAACCAATGGCTTCAACAACAATGCTTATAAAACAAGGTTTAATCACAACACTCAAGCCAGAAAACCTTGAAGCATTAACTCAACCACTTTCGAAAAGGAAACCACAATCAATCCTTTTCACTCCAATGATATTTCAGAAATCAACCACCCAAATAAAATCAATGGAGAATATTGCTCATACCTTTTTGATGCCTTATTTGTTGTCCACAAAATCTGTCTCACTCAACACACTTTCTTTTTCAACTCTCAACAAGGGTTAGAGTAATAACACAACAAAAATATCCAAGTAACACCTTATTACTCCTACTTTATTTTAACATCCACCAAAGTTCTTTAATGCAAGAAATAAACCCTCAATAGAATGGATCAAACTTACTTTTGGAAACTCCTTGACAAAACCTGAAATATCTTCTTACACAACCCTTATTTCTCCTTCTAAGCAAGTTAATTAAATAGCTCTTGAAAAATGCTTTCCAACGATATATAATATGCTACCCTTCCAAAATTAAAAGGAATAGTAATTTCAGAATTTTCTAAAACAACTCATAAGCCTTATTTCTCCTCAAAGCTTTTCTTACAAATATTAAAATAAAAATTTAACTTGCCTTTTTCTTCTCAGCGGGATTCGATCCCCTGTCGCTGTCCAAGCACCACTCTAACCGCGGTGCCACTAACCACGTGAGCCAACCGCTCACATGAAATGGTGAGCGCAGCCACTATGCTTTCCTTCCTCCAAACGTGCCCCAAAAGACACGTGCGCCAAAAGGTGTACTTCCTTTCCACTTCGCAAAAACCAGCACCGGCGGGATTCAAACTTCGGATCTCCTAGCGCTCAACAACTTGACTGCCTCCTTCTTGCCGCTAGGCCACAAGCGCCTACGGTGTATGGGAAGGGTCCTCCCTTCCTTCTATTTCTCCCTTTCTTCGCAGGTTTCGATTGCGCTAAAATATCTTTTCTCTTTGTTCGAACGAAACTCACACACATTCGAATTATTGCCAAATGAATTTTTGGCAATGGTATTTATACATATTGCCTTGAATTTTCATACGTCGGCCCTTAATCGAATTTGATGACGTCGACGGGAATTTCCACTTTGGAAATTTAAATTTAAATTTTAAAATATTAAAATTTAAAACTTAAACTTCAAAGTTGAATAACTTTGTCACCGGGACTCCTTTTTCGATGAAACGAAAAGCCAACTTGGGTTTTAAGAAAAACCCATTTCAAATCTGCCATCCATGGTTTTAAATAAAACCTTTTATTTTGCCTGCCTTGGTTTTCACAAAAACCCTTCCTTGCACTTTCACAAAACATAGTGCATGCCATCATAGATCCTTTTGACATCAATGATAACATTTTAGCTTACGGACTCAAAATATCCAACAACATCATCTCATTCAACATGTAAAAATACATAACCCACAGTTCTTACCCACGAAGAGGTGCTCGATAACCATCTAAAAGCAGGGTTCCTTGTGGCTTATGACCATAAGAACAATAATAGTCGGATATATTTATTTGTAGCATTGAAAAAGTAACAAGGACATACATCTATGTGATGTAAATGTCTTTCTTTCTCATGGTTTTGCTTGAGCGATTCTTCCTAAAGGGTGTCAGTAAAATCATCATTATTTATCATAACATTACTTAATACAATAAAAAATAGGTTGTCTGCAATATACATAAATAAAACCAAAGAAGAAGAGCATACCTTTTTATGGAGTAAGATTCTTTTGCCAAGAGCATCCCCAAAGGATTTATAATTGGATAAGATAATTCTATTAATATGCACAGATGGCCAAAGTAGGTCAATAGAACTCATTGAAAAAAGCTGTTACAAATTCCAATGCATTGTACTAACCACAAAGTCCTATGAAAACAAGCTAAACTAGAGTTAACAATCTAGTGTAAACTACTGTATAGTGGAACAATTGTATGACATTAAATTACAGCCTCGAGGGTTACCCAAAATGGATACCCTAACATGCTAAAAGTAATGATTAAGAGACAGCTAGAATTCGAGGTACAACAGAGATAGAAAGGAGGTTTAGTGAGTCCAAGCATCAACATTAATGTGTAGTGGGATGTAAAGTAGAAGCACAGTCGTTGTCATCACCAACTATCTCAAAAGGGTCAACATAGGATCTAATGATGCTTCTAGGAGAATGGCCAGGACTAAGAGGGCCTGGTTGGAGAATGCTAGGATACATGGAGTTCGACCCCTCATGACTCTTCTAGCATCTTTCATTATGGAACCAATAGAAGAGGACAAGAAACTAGTAAGTTGCGCCTGTCTACAACTCCTTGGTATGTGAGGGGTGGCCAAAACCTGATGTCAAATAATTGCAATCTTGTCCTATCATAAGCAAGAAGAAAGAACTGAAGCCCTAGTAGCCACTATTGTATGTCGACAAAGGTGCACAGATTTGTCATTAACATTTTGGATGGTTGTAGCTTCAAATGAGTGCTTAATACTCTTGACTGCAGAGATAGAGTGAAAGAATGAGGTGATTAGTCAAGTAGTAATTTGTCTCCCTTGTAATAACTGATGTTGAAGAGTGATAGCTTTTCTGAGTAAAGAGCCAAGCATCTTTGGTCAAGATAGTTGAAAAAAGTGGCAAGCAATCTACCTGAGTCTCTATACAAGCAAAAGTACCTCCCTCAAATCTCATAAGCAGGCACCTGAAAATGAAATGTTCTTCAGTCTAGAATAGAGCAAAGATGGCATATCCTATCCTCTTGAGGAATAGGGTTGTTCGTTAACACTTGCAACTGATGTGAGCATACAATGAGTTGACCAAGAGGAATCCTAAGGTTGTGTGTACAATGTCGCTCGACATAATTAGAACGAGTAATAATGTCATTCTCAATCCTGATGAAATGCTTAGTGTAAAAGGCCAACTTCGAACTAAGAGGTTGAGATGGTGTGACCCAAGTGATTTGAATATATTGTCGATAAACATCATCTCTGATTGCTTGATTGATTAGCCTCTTATAAGGAAAAAGGCAAGGAAGAGAATTTAAAGAGTATTTGAAAGGAGGTAATTGATCTATGGAGATGCCAACTGACTAAAAAAGAGAAATAATTTATGAGTACCATTCATGATGACGACCAAAATAGCCCCTAGAGGTAATGCATTCTAAGGAGAAAAGTGCCAAATATGGGTATCTCTCTTGGCCTGACGTGTAGTCACCGATGGATCTAAGGTGATGAAGTTGAAAATAATTTTGAAGATGCTCTCAAGGTGAAAAGGATGAGCACTAAACTCAGCCTGAACAATAAATTGGGGAATTGTTATTTTGCGTTGGATAAATCTCTGAAGCAAAATATTTTGGACCCTCTCAATGCAGACCAATCAACACACCCTAGACTTGGACCCCAAATCTCAGATCCATAAAGGACTGTGGGTTTCGTAATGTGATCAAAGAGGTGCATTTTTGTAGGTATGTTTTGAAAGTGTTGTTGGAAGTTGTTGGTTACGAATCCGCCACTAGGAAAGGGTTTGGTCTATCTATGCGCCCTAGACCTGCCCAACAGATTGAAAATCCGGAAGGAAGGGATGCCTTCCGTGCCAATCTCCAGAGAAGGCTGGCTCCTTTACTACACTACACTGGGTTTTAGATTAGGGAACTGGAAAGAGATGGGAAAAATGCTGAAAGAAATGTAAATAACTGAAAGAGATGGGAAATGTAGATGGTTCCAAGGGGAAGAACAAGCAGCAATGAATATTAGGAGTATAACAGAAACTAAAACTGAACACATCTTGATACGTATCCTTCAACAATTCCAAATTTCATTCTTCATCACACACCTAAATCCAGATTGCAGAATTCAAAGTATGCATATGAAATAATAGAAGGCATCATACACAGGAAAAGAGTCCGGAATCAGAACCAGGAGTCTTAATATTGAAGCAAAGTCTAAGTACAACAACTTTCTAGCAAATGTTCCCCCCCCCCCGATTACATTACAATGAGTTGGCTTTATAGGGGAATTCACACCCGTCACCATTAATGCCAAAACCCTAAAACTGTTGGGGCAGTTGAGATTTGACCCTTGTCAGACGATAGAGAATCCATGGGATTTGGCCCACTCGTGTTTACAGCGGCTCCAGACGGGCATTGCAGTTGGGACAGCATGTTTCATTACTGCAGTTGGTGCAGCTTGCCCTGGGGGGGCTTTCCGGGACCTGACATGGTTGTCCTGATGAGATGGGCTGGAGACCCAAACTCGTGTGCCATGAAGGCGCCTTAAATTCCCACCTAACTTCTCTTTCCGAGACGCATGCCATCTGGATGTAGTCTTAGCGTTAAAAAATGCTCGACAAAACTTCGCTAGAAATAGGGCCTAAAATGCAGTTTTCTGGCCAAAGTTGAGCATTCTGGTGAGGTTGGGAGCATTCTGGCCGACAGAGCATTTTGGCCGACATAGAACATTTTGGCCGACACTGGGGTTCGCTCCGCTTGCTACCCGAAACTGGGGTTCGCAAGGGATTCGTGCAAACTTAAGCATTTTGGCCGACATAGAACATTTTGGCCGACGTTCGCTACACAAATAGCCCGAAACCAGGGTTCGTTGGGGATTCAAGCGAACTTAAGCATTTTGGCCGACATTCACATTTGGCCGACTTTCGCTTTTGGTCGACGTTCGCTACACAAGGAGCTCGAAACCGGGGTTCGTTGCGACTTCGGGAAAACCAGAGATTAACCCCGCCTTAGCAAGTTTTTACGCCTTTTTGCACTTCGCTCGCAGAAGGGCCCGAAGTTGGGGTTCGCTGGCAACTCGGGCGAACCCGAGGTTCGCTACTGCTGGGGACGAACTGGAGACCTCCATGCCTTAGCCCCTTTTTGCACCACCCAAGCTGCACTTCGCTCAAAACGATGTCGAAGCCTAGGTTCGCTGGATTTCGGGAGCGAACTTGAGCGCGCTGAGCTTCGGGAGCGAACTTGAGCATCGGGCGAACCTGAGCATTCTGGCTATGCCTTAGCCAATTTTTCAAGCCCGAAATTGGCTTTCGCTGGCTCTACTTCCCGGGGCCATAAATTTTGATCTGCTGCCCCGATCGCCTATTATAATATATCGTCGGAAAGCTTGCAAAAAGATCTGCAATGACGAAATATCCAAAGATCATTTCATCCACTTTATCATCCCCGTTTAGGGCCCGCGAAAATGCCAACACCTCTGCATGCTCTTTGCCACTTTAAAGCTCCATACTTAGGCAAAATTTTGTCAAAAAATTTAATGTGGCAAAAATGCCAACAGAAGCATTGGCATTCCAAGACCGAGAGAAATGCATATCCCTTGTAGATACATGACTGTGAAGTTGGCTGAAGATTATGGGATGGACCTATAAATTGGACCCCCAAGTAGGTGTAAGTAATGGTGATCTCAATGGACTCACCTTTATAGAAGAATTGAAACTTAGATAAGGGTACTCTTTTAAGTCACAAAAGCGAGTAAGGGCATCCAACTATATTCGCTATCCCTTAGGAGAATGAGTAAGAAGAAAAACATCATTTGCAAAAAGCAGTATAGCTATCAAGACATGATGTAGAAAGCAACCATCCCCAATATGTGTGCTTTTGAAAAATAAATTCTTCAAGCTCGTCAATGTAGATCCCAAAGAGTGAAGGATAAAGAGGACAGCCTTGTTTGATGCTGATGGTGCTTTGGACATCCTATGAGAAACCAAAATTTGTCCAAGGTTGATTGGTTTTATATCACTCTTATCAATTTTGACTTCCCTAGCATGTACCCATTTGGGTTCTGTTGCCACATTTTGCACGGGGTGCCATGTTTTTGGTTTCTGCATGTGAGCTGCTCTTTTCCTTTCCTTCTCCTCATTTCCCCTTTCTTCATTTCTCCCTTTCTCCCTCTTCCTTGCAATTTCATTCCCCCTTCTTCTTTTCCCTTTCTTCCCCCAGTAAGTTTCCAGAACAGAGGTGTTCCCTGAAAATTCTAAGTGTTGGGGCGACACCCGACTTCGCAGCGAAGTCGGAGTGCGCCCCTCAGTTGGAGCGCAGTAGGGAGCCCGAAGTGCGCAACGAGCGGAACAAATTGAAAATTGACTAAGTGTCGGGGCGACACCCGACCGCGGCGAAGTCGGGGTGCGCCCTTCTTCCTGGGCGCACTAGGGGAGCGGTCTGGCAGATAATCAGCTAAGTGCTGGGGCGACACCCGACTTCGCAGCGAAGTCGGGTGCGCCCCTTTTCCGATCTTGCGATCCGAGCGGCGGAAGAAGACAGCAAGCACCGGTGCGACACCCGACTTCGGAGCGAAGTCGGGGTGCGCCCTCTGACCGGTGCGCAGTTGGGAAAAGCTAACTCAGAAAATGCTAAGGCAAGAAGGCCTTCCAAACTGCGCTGTTTTCCTCTGACGCAACCCGATAGCGCCCGAATCCTGGGCGAAGTTGGATAAACTGCCTTTCAAGGCAGACACGTGTCATACCTCAGCATCCGACAAGTATCCACCTTCGGGATTCGAGCCAAGACTTGACCGCGCAAGGACAAAGCATGGGCTACACTACCGGCGCCATCTGTCACCATTTAAGCCGATGTGAAGTGCCATCTGCCGCACCTACCCGCATTCCTGCTGACCGAAGATTTGACCCAACGCGCTGCCACGTAGCTGTACCGCCTTCAGGGACACCATCTTGCAAGTACAGTCCTGCCAGACAGAAGTCAGCATCAGCAGCTCCTCAGCCGCTCGTGTCAGCTACTGTCTTGTCTGGGACTTTGTGCCCATGAATGTAATCGGGGGGAAATTGGGCTATAAATACCCACCACGTTTTCATTGTAAGGTGGTGGAAGGGGAATATATTGCTAGGGGACAATTGTAGCTGTGCGTTTGCCTCAAATACAAACATATACTTGGCTCACCTTCTTGTCTTTTATCTTGTATGCTGCCTCTCCTTGTCATTTCTGCCTCATGTTTCTTGTGTCATTGCTTGTTGTTGTCTTGAACTCCGGACTCCGGCATTTGGTGGCCAAGTATTCTGGAATGCATAGATAGAGGATACATAGGATCGCTGATAGCTGTAGTTTCAATGTATGTTTGTAGATGAATGTTGTTAGTAGTGGTGATTGATTCGTTGCCGTGCTGCTTATTCCCCCCACCCAACTCCAATCACATTTGGAATCCCTTTCTGCACTTTTATCTCTTTCCGTACTTTTATCTCTTTCCTGCACTCTTATCTTAACACAAACCCCACAGGAAGCCGGCCTTCTCCGGAGATTGGCACGGAAGGCATTCCTTCCTTCCGGCCTTTCAATCTGGTGGGCGAATTTGGGCGCAATAACAACAAATCCTTTCCTCATGGCGGATTCGTAACCAACGGTTTCTCACGCCGGTGGGCGCCCGCGCCCGGTGGGACATGGTAGTTTCCCACCCCCAAACAGAATCGAAGTACTAGTGCTCGCTTCATTGCTTGTTCAAAATCAGAGCACCTGGCGACTCTGCAAATATCTGAACACTCTCTGAGTCCGTGAAGACCGGTCCTAACGCCTTCATGCAAACGAGAAGGTGGCGAGCAAGGAATCCGGAGAACCCGCCTGACTTTTACGAACTTGACATTGACGCTCCAGGCGAGCGCGTCAGGCTGGCTGATTACCAAGCTCGCGAAGAAGAAATCCAAGAAGAGGCCGAGGCTGAAATCCAAGAAGCGAGGCTGAAATTGAACAAGTTGAGGCCGAAGAAGAATCCACATCTTCGGACAGTTCCGATACCGAGTACACTACCGGGTCAGAAGCAGACATGGCTGATCATCTGGATGATGATGACCTCTTCCCGGCGGTGGATTCTACGGGGCCCTTGGCCCTAGTCGGACAACAAGCTGTGCCCCCTGCTGCCTTAAAGTCTATCCCTACGTACGACGGCTACGGCAAGACGGCGTATGAACACATCCAGGACATTCTTGCCCTGGCTGCGCTACACTCCATTACTGACGAAAGTGTGAAGACCCGTCTGCTAGACCTTTCCCTAAGGGGAAAGCTTCTCTACTGGTGGAGATCATCTGCCGAGAGGGATCCATCACGGGGTGGCGACGGTTAGCCGGCGAGGCTTGTGAAAGGATGCAACGAGTCTGCTGATCCCTCTTCTTTCTTTGCATCGGTTCCAAAGTATTCGAGAGACACCCCCAAGAGGAGGTGTCAGACTTCAACATCGGGTTTGCGAGGTCTTGGAAACGAGTGCCTCGCGAACTCCGACCGTCAGCAGGTCAGGCCGCCTACTACTACCTGAGATCTTTCAACTCAGACATTTGCCTCTGCTGAAGGTTGCCAGAATCAACACGTTCCCCGCTCCGTACGAGGCTGCCCAACAAGCTGAAATGGACATCATCTCCATCGGCAGGCTCCCGCACCGAGTGCAACCGCCCATCTACCCCGATTTTCCCCGATCGCAGTATCCATCAACTTCTGGTTCGGAGCCGTCCACTTCAGGACAGCAACCCCAGCAGCAATGGAATCCGGCGCCGGTCGTGAATCCTTACGGCCCGCCGCAAATTCATTATCCGCCTCCTCGTCCTCCGCGTTTTCCAGCACTTCCTGCTCCCCCGCAGCATGCACAATATTCCACTCCTCCATTGGCTGCATTGCCTCCCCCAGCTCAGTTGCCGCCGCCTCCCGACCATGATATTCAGAATCAAATCCTTCAGGAGGTACGGGCTCTGGCCTCTGGCTATCACACCATGTCCAACGACATGATTGTCCTGAAAAAGCAGGCCCAGATGGACCTGGCTCCAAGGAGGCCATATCCACCCCCGGCATTAACAAAAGATCGGCCCCCGAGCAACAACTGCAAAGGCGGCCCCCTCGAGGAATGCTGCCATTGAAGACGAACATGGTACTTCTACCGGGTCAGCGGTGCACCACGTGCAATGACCCGCATGCTGAGGAAGACTGCACCTTGCATCAACACTACCTCCAGACCTTGGCCGGCAGCGCCATAGAGGACGAAGAACTCTACATGATCTTGGGCGACGAAAGCAATTTCGCCGTTTCAGAGGAAGTTCCCATGCCGCCTCCTGCCAAGGAAAGCAAAAAGTCTGCTGAAGCTGCTGCCAAACCCTTAAAGGTGTACGCCAGAAGAGATAAGGCGCAACCTGAGGAGCTACCACCCTACAAGAGGCTGTGGCCCTACACAGCCAAAGAGAAGACTCCCGCAGTCAAGCCTCCCATAGCCAAAGCTCTTCCGGCTAAAGCTCCCGCTGCTCAGCCTCCAGGTGAAACCAAAGAACAAGCTCGGGGAGAAGTGCCGAGATATCCGTCTCGACCAAGAGACGAGAGAGTTGAGGCCACTCAGCGGTACCGGACGAAGTATGAGCCGGCAAAAGAAGCGGAAGGAGCTAGCACCTCGGGCTACAGCATAGTAGACGAGTTGAAGAGAACCCCGCAAGAATCAGCATGTATGATGCTCTTCAGCTCCCAGGCCAGGTTGATCTGCTGCAGGAATCTCTGAAGATCATGAAGAATGGCAAGCAGATACAGCCCGCTGTCTGGTGCAACCCACGACAGTCTCAGCCATTGGGAAGAACAGACCACCTCCCTTCTATCTGTCATTACGGATGCAAGGGTACATAGTGCACAACTGCATGGTGGATTACGGTGCTTCCACGACCGTAATGCCGAGAGCCGTTGCGACGAGAATCGGGATGGAGTACACAAGGAGCAGCCAAGGCGTGTTGCAACTAGACGGCACCCCTGTCAAGACAGTCGGTGTCATTAAAGACATCCCTATTCGGCTGCACAAAGCTCTCGACATCGTGGTCATCCAAGAGGTTGTGGTCGTCGACTTGGAACCCTACTTCGGCATGTGTCTCTCCGGGGAGTTCACTGCGAAGTTGGGAGGGTATCTGTCTCTGGACTACTCGCACATGGAAGTGCCCTTTAAAGGAAGGAGACTGAAAATCTTCAATGAGAAGCCTTCCACTTTCTTAGTAGAGAAGATACCCGGAGAAGAGCCTGAGGATTGCATGGTCCAGCTGTCGGAGGAAGAACTGGTGATGGTGGACATGACGGAGCAAGCTCTCGAGCAGCTGCAAGTAGAAGATGAATTCTCCTTGCGGGACTTCAACGCCGTGATTGAAACTGAGCAAGGCTGCTACACCATTGTTCAGCCTGAGAGGCTTGACAAGTCAGCCAGAAGAGAAGTAGGACCTGCACCTGAAAAGCTGTGGAAGCTTTTCTTTGACGGCGCACGATGCAAAAATGGCGCCGGTGTTGGAGTACTTTTGGTTTCCCCAACCGGGATCCAGAAGGATTACACCTACAAGCTGGCTCAGGCTGTACCAACAATGCGGCGGAGTACGAAGCCCTGTGCTTGGGTTTGCGAAAAGCGGAGAGGCTAGGGATTAAACATCTGCAGATCTACGGAGACTCGAGCTGGTGTGCCACCAGATCACGAATAAGTGCGCCTCCAAAAGCACTATCTCAAGGCGTACCGAAATCGGGTGCGGGATCGATGGAGTCTTTTGACTCGTTGAATGTCAAGGCTATTTCACGCGAGAAAAACAAGCATGCTTGACATTCTGGCGTCTGTTGGAGCCAGGTACGTCCCGGTGATGACATCTGTCCAGAAGCCGAAGCCGGTTCGTACCATTTACAAGCCTTACGTGCTCGATAAGGACACCCAGCGGCGGTGTTCGAGCGTGACGAGGAGATCGTCACATTTTTGATAAATGAAGCTGTTCAATCGAAGGTAGAGACCACGATGACGAGCAATATGAGGGGTTGATACGGTTGAAAAATAATCATGTCCCAAAAGGATGATTACTCTTGAGAGTCTATTTGATCAGAATGACGAGCCATATCTCACCGGATCAAAGTAGACCCGAAGCGATATGCTGACCAGAGCTGGAACCTGGTAAATCAATCAAGGTCGGGACAGATGCACCACGAGAGGAACTCGAGCGGATCGAGCATTATGTCGAGAGTTCCACGACATAGTAACTGGAGCTACCGGGACTTGAAGGGGTATGACGGAGAAATAATCCGAGCATACCATTGAGCTAGAAGATGGCGCCAAGCCATTCCGGCGAAACGAGAGGGCCGTCAATCCAAAAATCGAGGCCATGATGAAGGCCGAGCTCTTGAAGATCTTTGGAGGCCAAGATCATCTACCCCATCAAGCATTCATCCTGGGTTGCGAACTTGGTTTCTGTGAGGAAGAAGAACGGAGACATTCGTCTTTGCGTGGATTTCAGAAATCTAAATCGGGCCTCCCTCAAGGACCATTACCCGCTTCCCCGGATCGATCGGATCCTCCATATAGTTCTTTGGAGCCCGGAGATTTTCCCTCTTAGACGGTTTTCCGGCTACAACCGGATATGGGTCAAGGATGAGGACCGGCACAAGACGGCGTTCACCACCAAATGGGGAACGTTCGCCTATCGGCGCATGCCTTTCGGCTTATCCAATGCTTGGCGCCACATTCCAAAGAGCCATGGACCTGGCCTTAGAGAGCTGCTCAACAAAGTGATTGTCATCTACTTGGATGACATGACTGTTTTCTCTCACAAGCGAGAAGATCATGTTCCCCACCTGCGGCAAATATTCGAAAGGTGTCGTGAATTCGGCATCTCCATAAACCCGAAGAAATCTGTCTTCGCGGTGAAAGAAGGAAAACTGTTGGGGCATGTCATCTCCGAAAAAGGCCTAGCCGTGGACCCCGATGAGCGAGAGGCCCTCCTCCGCTTGCCCGCCCCAATCGACAAGAAAGGGCTGCAGTCCTTCTTCGGCCAAATCAACTTCGTGCGGAAGTTCATACCGGACTTCGCGCAGGTAATCAAGCCTATGGCCGAGTTGCTGAAAAAGAATACAGAATTTCTATGGACTGAAGAAATGGGGCAAGCCTTCGAGGAAATCAAAGCTCGAATTGCACAAGCACCGGTGTTGATAAACCCGGACTACTCCAAGGATTTCATCTTGTACGCGGTGGGAGAACCAGAGAGTTACGCCGCGGTCCCGACCCAAAAGGAGATGATGGCGAGGAGCGCCCCATAGCGTTCCTAAGCCAAGTGATCCGGCCGCACGAGGAAAAGTACAACTTTATAGAGCGGCGGGTTCACGCGATCATGAAATCTCTCCGAAAGTTCGGGCACTTTGTCTCCCGAGAGCAAGATCCTTGTCTTTGTGATCCACCGGACGTTCGAAGCTTCATCATACAAGGAGAGCCGGGTCACAAGAGAGCGGGGATGGATTGCTAAAATCCGGGAGTTCGACATCGAAGTGCGGCCCACCAAGCTAATCGGAGGCCGAGCCTTGTGCCGGGAGCTAGCCCGAAGCGCGGCGGCCGAGATATCCGCTGCGAGTGGGAGGATCCGGCAACACGCATCAACCTAGCCAACTCCTTACCGAGGAGTGCGACTGGACAGATGACCTGGTGAGATACTTCTGCACCGGAAGATGTCCAGACCACATGAATGCCTCACAAAGGAGGTTTCGGCTAGGTGCTTTGAAGTACACTCTTCGCCCCGAGGGGCTTTACTTTAAAAACATTGACGGCATCCTGTTGCGGTGCGTCAGAAAAACAGACCAGTCTAGGGTCCTTGGAGAATTTCACTCCGGGATGCTTAGGGGTCACCATTCGCAAGGCCTACGGCCTTGAAAATAATCAGAGTTGGGTACTACTGGCCCACTCTGTTTCTGAGACGCTCCATGCGGTGCGTACCAAGTGTGATCAATGCCGAGAGATTTTTTGGCGAGAAATAGAAAAGCACCCCTGCCCCTTCAACCGATCCAAGCCGAGACTCCGTTTCAGCAATGGGGTCTGGACTTCATCGGGGTGATTTCGCCGAACTCTGCAACGGGACACAAGTTTATCTTAACCGCCACCGACTACTTCACGCGGTGGGCAGAGGCGATCCCCACAAAGAACGCCGACCAAGAGACGGTCATCAGATTCCTCGTGAGCACGATTACCCGTTTCGGGGTCCCCGAGTCGATAGTAACAGACAATGGTCCGGGGTTCGCAGGCGCTGTACTCACGGAGTACACCAGCAAATTTGGCATCTATCACAAGATGTCTTCCAACTACTACCCGCAGGGGAACGGTCTTGCCGAGTCCACCAACAAGAACCTACTGAAGATCATCCGAAGGACAGTAGAGAAAAACAAGAGGACTTGGCACCTACTCCTGGATCGGGCGCTATGGGCGGACAGAATTTCATTCAAAAAGTCCATCAAAACGTCCCCTTATGCGCTCGTGTACGGCAAAGAAGCTGTCTTGCCAACGCACATTGAAATACCCGCTCTCTGGATGCTTGATGAGGAAAGAAGCAGCGGGGATCCAGTAGAAGACAGACTTTGCCAACTTCTGCAGTTGGAGGAAGACAGAGAGAAAGCGTACCAGGCCTTCACCAAGCACGCTGAAGCAACCCAAGGCTGGTTCGCAAAGGCACCACCTGCCCGAGTTTTCAAAATCGGGGACCTGGTGCTGAAATGGGACTCGTTGAAGGCGAAACCCGGCAACCATGGAAAGTTTGATGCCCTGTGGGAGGGCCCCTATCAGATTGCTCGGGTGAATCAGTTCAACGCATATGTGCTCCGGGACATGGAGGGACATCCTCTCCCCATTCCCGTCAACGGGTTCCACCTGAAAATGTACCACCACTGAAGGCGCCCGAAGGGGCCCTTCTTTGTACAGATTTCCCTTTTTGTTTTTTTTCAGCATGTAAATATTTCAGTTTTTTTATTTTTAGTTTTCCAAGTAGCCCAAGTAGGTCTGAGGCAAATCCCCGACTTCGCAGCGAAGTCGGGTAGCGCTCATCAAATGGTGCGAAGTAGGGAAGAAGGCGACTGAAAAAAGAGCTAAAATGTCTAAGTGTGGCTGCCCAACCCGACTTCGCAGCGAAGTCGGGCTGCGCCCTCTCCAAAGGGCGCAGTTGGGTAGCGGACTACAAGGAAATACCAAGTGTCAGACTGCACCCATGTTGTTGGGCGAAGTCGGATTGCGCCCATTCTGGAGCGCACATGGGGATGGTGGGAAAGAGAAGGGCCAAGTCTATCGAAGTGCGCCGTTTTTGGGCGAAGTTCGAATTGCGCCCACTTTCAGGGCGAAGTCCGAACAGCTCACCACGGAAAACACGAAAAATCATAAGTGTGGGCCCAGGGCGAAGTTCGGCACAGGGCTAAGTTGGGTTGTGGACTTGAAAGTTGTTCTTTGAAAAGTGTGCCCGAATGGTGGCGGTGACGTCAGCAACGGCACAACGATCAAGGAAGGTTTTAAATGATTGCGCAATTACCAATGATGATGCATTTAAAGGGTAAGGTGCGTTTTGGGCCAACGACTAATAAAGCACGCTTTTCCAAAAAAGCCCATGCGCAGCCGCCAAAATCATAACGCCTCCACCAACCCCGAGTTAACTGCCCTAACTCCCTCCCTCGCGCCATTAATGTTGCAGTCACTGTCTACAAAAGGACCCTGGCGCGGCTAGAAAATTCATATTGTTCGAGCTGACTCCCTGACTGCAAGGAATAAATCTGACAAGCTCAGAAGCCGTAGCTCCTGCCTCTGTTGTTTCGACAAGGATGGATAAGGGGAAAGCGCCCGTACAGGCGCAATCGAGTGAAGAACCGCGCGAAGCTGAGGAGTCTCCAGAGTCGAGTGCTCATGAGAGCGCGGCGCCGCAGAAGGACAAGAAAGCGAAATCCCGAACGAAGAGGCGCGTAGTTGGCCAGACTCCGCCTCCACCAATCAACCGCTTGTCTGGATACAAAGATGGTTCCTTTTCCATCAGTCTCTCGAAGCTGCGTCTGAATATCGCAAAGTGGGTGGATAAGGTTTCGCCTTCCCACCACCTCGGAGCTGCGTACAAGTCAAACCTTTATTGGTTCTTGTGCCCTCCGACCCACTGGTGCCCGGAGCTGGTTGAAGCGATTGTTGAATACTACAAACCAGCGGCGCGGCAAGTGCGATAACAAAGGAAGGGTGTTGTTCACTCTTTTCCGAGAGAGCATCCAGCCAGCGTTCGCCCCAGGGCTTCAGTACGGCCCGACGCAATTATCGGAAGGGTGAACATAGAAGAAGCGGACCGGCGATTTTCTCAGACGAAGCGGATGAGAGAGTTTCTGGACTCAGAGCTGAAGACTCCGCTGAATGTTGGACAGTGGCCGACGGCCCCATACCATTGGATCATTTTGAAAACGGATATATCTATATCATCCTGGCGTGGGTCCTCGGCTGCGACTCAGACAGAGTGGTGCGGCCTTTCCGGTGGCGATGGCCGAGTGTATCTGCACGGGGAGTTCTACGACTCCACGGCGCGAGAAGAGTGGGAAGCGCCCTATCTTCTACGGCAGGCGGATGGTTGGCATACGCGATTCACTCGAGCCTGGTAAGACTGTAGCGAAAGCAGTTGACGGACTTTCGGTTTTGCTCCTTCCTCACATGGCTATGCCTGTATCACATGCATTATCGGATGAACGTCCCTGACTTGAAGAAAGTGAGCGAACAAGGAGAGCCGCTCCCCGTGTACGAGTGGACTGAGGTTCTGTACCGGAAGGGCTCATTTTATGATTTCAATATTCAATTTCTGGGCCAGGCAATGGGATTGTTCAACCGTGGCGCGACTCGCCCACCAGCGGTTATGACCAAGTATCTGTGGAACAATGAGTTCGGGGATACCTTCAGGCTGACTCAGGGCATTGTTGTCCGAATCTACGGGTTCAAGGGAAAGCCATGTTTGCTGCCCTACTTCTGCACTGACCACCAGTTCGGGATGGAGGTGGCGCGGCAGATGGATTACGTCGAAGAGGAATTTGGCCAGGGGAAAAAGAAGGGTCACATATTTAAATATCCTATGACCTGGGCCAATATTCAAGTCTTCGAAATCGGGCAGCACGTTTATCTTGAGCGGGAGCTGATTGATATGGGCCTGATTATGTTGCCGCAACGCTGGAAGTACGACCCAATCGGGGTCCGGGGAAAGTTCACTCACATCTGTCCTAGAGCTGAAATCATGCAAGAAAGAAGAAACAGGACAGGTGCGGACCTCCACTGGCGCATTCACTTGATGCAATCATGGCCACCATGGCATGAGTTTTACTGTGAGGAGGTCACTTACGATCCAGAGCGAAACCCGGACCATCGAATGGAGTCAGTTGGCTTCAAGAAGTTCCTCGCTAAGGTGGCGCCACTCAACTGGCATAAGGACAAAATCCTCGAATCTTTGGAAGATGAGGTGTCGCACGCAACACGACAAATCAAGCCGGAGGAACCTTGCCGTTGATGATGAGTTTTCGGCACTTTATGACCAACACGTCGACACGTGGCAGCCCTTTGAATTTCGCAATTGCGTTCCCCGAGGCGCAAATATAAGGTATAAAAGAAGGGCTACCTCTCAGTCATTGTCAACTCCCGCGACTTCCAGCGCGACTCCAACCGGCAGCCAAGTGGGCCCGATGCAGCCTGTAGCTCTGTGGCAGTGCCCGAAGCGGCGCAAAGTTCAGAACGGTCAACTCCTGAGCTGGCCCCTCCAGCAGAAAAGACGTCCGCGCTGCCAGCCAGTAGACCAAGTGCGGCAGGTATTCTTCCAGCGCGACCCAGGTACAAGTTTACCGTGGGGACATCAGCGCCTGCCGCCCCTTTATTGCCGCTTTCTTCTGGACCAGCCACGGCGTCGGGAGAAAAGAAGAAGAAAAAGGTCGAGAGGACCAAGCGACCTAAGGAGCCGGTGCGGCAATCAGCCGCAGAGCAATCGCAAGCGGCAGCGCCGGAGGTTGTCTCTTTAGACAGCCCTGAACCAGAAGCAGACATCCAGGCTGCGACCATCCCTCCAGCGTCGGCTCAGGCGGAGCCCGCAGGTACGTCCTCCGTTCCTCTTGCCCAAGTCCGCGTCAGCCCTGCAAAAGCCCCATCTCCCACTCCATCAGGGCAAGCCGTAGCCGTGTCTTCCGCCTCTCAAGCTACCCCGCCGTCTAGCGGCCTGCACTCATTTGACCAGTTTGCTCAGGATCCCAACGCCTTTCAATCCCTGAGCCAAACCCTAGAGCCTTCACCCGCAGCCAGCGCTGAAGCTGCTCCCTCATCTCCGCATCCTTCGCCCCAGCCGACCGAAACCCTACCAGCGCCATCCACTCAGACTCCTGTCACCCCTAGGACCCGGTCGCCCTCAAAGGCTGCTACCCCCTCTGGTATCCCTCCTACTTCACTATTCGCGGGAAAGATGCCGCAGCAAGCCCAGGTGCTGGAGGACCTCGATTTCATGAGTATCACCGAGGACCAGCCTACGGCGATAAGAGTCGTGGGGGGATCTGCCTCCTTTCTTCGAGGCGTTAAGCGCAGAAGGGCCGAAGAGATAGCCGCCCCAGTCAAAAGCACAAAGTTTGACTTAGATCGGAGAGTGCTTACGACAGAAAAGTTGGTCCCAAAGGTGAAGAAGCCTCTCCGTGACATGACCGAGGCTGACTATGAGCTTCAAACAAAGGAGAACTTTGATGACATCGAGGAATTCGAGATCTGCGGTGTTCGTCGTAGAACAGACAACCTCCTTGTCAAGCATCTCGAGACCCGGAAGGCGCTTTTCCAGTGCGAGAATACCACAAGGCAGCTCGAAGAAGACTTGGCTAGGGCTCTCTGCGCGGTTGGGGTCGGCACGGCAAGAAGTAGAAGATCTTAAGGCTCGGCTGGCCGCCTCTCGGCGAGGAGACCGCGAGAAGAGAAAAGAGCAGCGCTAGAGCAGATTTCACAAGCTGCAAGATTCGGCTGAAACGAGCGCGATCGCAGCTTACAGAGAAAGCATCACAAGCGACGGCCTTTTCAAAGAGCAAAGCAAAGGAGATGCGCGCTAGTCTGCTACAAGGTTGCAAGCCCAACCTTGTCAAGTCCTTGTCAGTTCTGGATTTCGTATCCAGAATTGAAGAAGTATCCGCCCAGGGAAGGCCTGTGGTAGAGGAAGCCGAACACCAGGCGAGGCAATGGCTGGACCTGGCTATGAAACTCGAGGAGTTAGAGCGCAAAGGCTTCCAAGTCGCCCCCATGTCACAACTTGCCTCAGAGTGGGCAGATGCAAGGGTAACCTTGCACACTTATTTTGCCAGGACAGAAAAAATCAGAACGGCCAGGAAGGCGCTGGACGCCTTAGAGCATGAAAGACACATTCTCCTGGCGCCCTTTCACATTCTGTCCGAGCACGGGTGTCCGAGCTACGTCAGAGATGGCGAGTTCCTCACCCTTGAGCAGGTAAAGAAGAACTGGCTGTCCTTCGAGACTGATACAGCTGAAATTGATAGTTGGACGAGCCAGTTCAAGAAGCACAGGTCGCTCAAATGGTGGCAAAGTCTTGCAAAATCAACTCTTCTCTTGAGGAGTTGGGAAAAAGATATAACACCATTGACACTGCACGCGGTCGCTGCATTCCACGCAGTACTCAGAGAGATCGGCGACCCCACTCCCTTCCAAGCCGCAGTCTGGGATCAAGCTAAGGCTGCGTTCGAACGCATAAGCAAGCGGGAGGCCGAAAGTGGAGAACCCTCAAATTCAGAAGGCGAGACTGAGGAGGCAACTGGTGAAAGTGAACCTGAAGAAGAACAGTTGCCCCAAGGGAAGCGACCAGAGCAGCAGAAGACAGGGGAAGGAAGTTCCTCTGCACCCAAAGGATAAAGGCATGGTTCTTTGCGTCGAGGCGAGCTCGACACCCCGCGAGCCGCCAGGAATGTTGCCACATTTTGCACGGGGTGCCATGTTTTTGGTTTCTGCAAGTGAGCTGCTCTTTTCCTTTCCTTCTCCTCATTTCCCCTTTCTTCGTTTCTCCCTTTCTCCCTCTTCCTTGCAATTTCATTCCCCCTTCTTCTTTTCCCTTTCTTCCCCCAGTAAGTTTCAGAACAGGTGTTCCCTGAAAATTCTAAGTGTTGGGGCGACACCCGACTCGCGGCGAAGTCGGAGTGCGCCCTCGGTTGGAGCGCGGTAGGGAGCCCGAAGTGCGCAATCGAGCGAGGATCAAGCCGAAAATTTGACTAAGTGTCGGGGCGACACCCGACTTCGCGGCGAAGTCGGGGTGCGCCCTTCTTCTGGGCGCACTAGGGAGGCGGTCTAGCAGATAATCGGCTAAGTGCTGGGGCGACACCCGACTTCGCGGCGAAGTCGGGTGCGCCCCTTTTCCGATGCTGCGATCCGAGCGGCGGAAGAAGACAGCAAGCACCGGTGCGACACCCGACTTCGCGGCGAAGTCGGAGTGCGCCCTCTGACCGGTGCGCAGTTGGGTAAAGCTAACTCGAGAAAATGCTAAGGCAAGAAGGCCTTCCAAACTGCGCTGTTTTCTACCTGCGCAACCCGGTAGCGCCCGAATCCTGAGCGAAGTTGGATAAGCTGCCTTTCAAGGCAGACACGTGTCATACCTCAGCATCCGACAAGTATCCACCTTCGGGATTCGAGCCAAGACTTGACCGCGCAAGGACAAAGCATGGGCTACACTACCGGCGCCATCTGTCACCATTTAAGCCGATGTGAAGTGCCATCTGCCGCACCTACCCGCATTCCTGCTGACCGAAGATTTGACCCAACGCGCTGCCACGTAGCTGTACCGCCTTCAGGGACACCATGCTACGAGTACGGTCTGCCGGACGAAGTCGGCATCGGCGGCTCCTCGGCCGCTCGTGTCGGCTCACTGTCTTGTGCGGGACTTTGTGCCCATGAATGTAATCGGGGGGAAATTGGGCTATAAATACCCACCACGTTTTCATTGTAAGGTGGTGGAAGGGGAATATATTGCTAGGGGACAATTGTAGCTGTGCGTTTGCCTCAAATACAAACATATACTTGGCTCTGCTTACTGTCTTTTATCTTGTATGCTGCCTCTCCTTGTCATTTCTGCCTCATGTTTCTTGTGTCATTGCTTGCTGTTGTACTGAACTCTGGACTCCGGCATTTGGTGGCCAAGTATTCCTGGAATGCATTGTTTACTTCACATTGACTTCACATTTCTAATGTTTATTAAAATAATAATAATCAAATGAAAGAAACCACAAGATGTTAAAGAATATAGTTGATGCAAGGTAAGTAAATGGAACTCCTTATCTTGTTTCTGAAGAAATGTTTTGTGTGCTAACCATGAAATTGATATAAGCACTAAATTTCAAATAAATCTAAAGCAAACGGCTCAGGAACTAGTTTGACTGATACACGATAGATGAGTTTAATTATGAAATGTTTGTTAACTTTGACCTTTTTAATCTTTATTTTATAAGTTCTTAGAATTTTGATTGTTGTTGGTTTTTAGATTTGAATACAATGTTATCTGTGATTACTAATATCTCACTTATTTGACCAGGCAATTACTAGCTTATGCTGGCAGCGGTCAAACCCCACTCTTGTCAATGAAGACAATTGCACATCTGAGGCTGTTCTTTTAGGAGATTCTGGAGAAGATTGCTTCCTTATGCCAGATCCACTTCCTACTTCAACTTCCCTATTACATTCTTCCACATGCATGACAACACAACCCCATATTTTTGGACAAATTGGTTTTTGTACCTTAGATAGTTCTCTGATCTCTGAAAGTGGTATAAGTGCAGTATCATCTGGATTATATTCATCAGCAGGAACACAGACCCCAGGTGGAAATCATTTACGCGTAAGTGGGGTCATGTCAAGGCTGCATGCTTCTCAGAGTGATTTCAGTTTTAAGGATGACATGGAAGTCTTCTCTCCTCTAGTTGATGTTCAGCCTATTAATTCTCCACTCCCTATGGACATCTGTGTGGATACAAATAGAGAAGCAATAGTTGATGCGAGCTGTAAAAAGCTGGTACCAGTCCCATCACCTTTGGGTGCAGGCAGAAGTTTACCCTCAAGCGACGAATTAAAATCTGACTTTTTCTTGAAATTTGATCATAAATTAGTTGCCAAACAGGTATGAATTTGAACTTCAGGCTATGTAATGGCATGCCATGTACCTGTGTTAGATTGTGTTCACTGATTTGTTTAGACTGCAGTAATTTTTGTAGTTTTTTTACTATTGCTGTCTAAATATCATGGAAATACAATAATTTTTTATTTTGATGCTTTCAATATGAGAGGAAATGATAAAACAAGTTTAAATTTTGTTCTTATGCTTCTGTTAGCTTTTGCTACAAGTAAATCCATGAACAAGTCTCTATAAGATACAATGTTTATTATATACTTAAGATCCTAACCCCTTAAATTAAGCCATTCTTCCGAAACAATTTAATCAATTCCACCATTTCCAAAGTACTGCAGTAACGAGTCATTTTTGAGGTTTGCCCCTTTTTGGGTCCACACAAACTGCTGGAATTGTGTAACAGACATTAGATTATTTTAGTTTAATTTAATCTTGTTTAGTTACAAGTTATATTTCGTTTACCTCAGAAGCCACATTTTTTCCTTCTGGCTTCTGCAGTGTTTCGTAATAGACTCTCTTTCAAGTCACATTGAACTATTTTAGTCATTCATGGACATTAATAGAATTTCTTTCTTTCCTTCTAGTAGAGGTTGATTAACTTAATTTAACACTTCCTACCACTTCCCTTTGCAATGATATTACTACGACAATGTTTCCTAGGATACAATGCTTCTGTTAGCTAGCATCTACGTGAGATAGGATGATCAGGTCGGGTTTCCTTATTCCATATTCATGTTGTTTTAATAGCTTGGAGAACATTCCATACTATGTTCCTTTCATAAGATTCCTATTACCAGAAAATACTTGAGAAGTCCTTTTTTTTTTGCGTTCAACTTAAGAATGTTGAAGCAATCACTAAATCCTTACTCAAGTCCAATAGATATACCTTCATAATCATTATGATGTTTCTAGGGAGAACATCGTTCTTTTAGTGTTTGTATGTGTGCTTTGGTTTTTGTCTTTTCTAGGTAGAGTTTCTATTAACACTGAATATTTCCAGGAATTTCTTAAGACATCTTCAACCTTCATCTTTCAAATATCCTCATAGACCGTCAAGGCTTCATTGTTTCATAGATGACATTGTCCATTGAGCTTGCATATTATCAATCAAATTCTTTTAAGTTGGGCTAATTATGGTGGCATCTATAATGTTGACATCATCCAGATTTCCAGATGTTTTATAATGAAAACTTTAAAACAAAAGGATAACCAGGGAAGAGAAATTGCTTCAAATTGAGCCAACCAGGGAAGAGAAATTGTCCATTGAGATTGCATATTGTCAATCATTTTTTTCAATTATTTGTGCTAATTACAGTGGCATCCATTACGTTGACACCATCTCAGAGTTCTAGATGATTTATAATGAAAGCTTTAAAACAAAAGGATTAGCAGGGAAGAGATTTCTTCAATGCATCCACTGGGTTTTTATCAATGGTCAAATACTAAAAGGTGCAATATATGACATTGGGTTTTTATCAATGGTCAACTACTAAGAAGTGTTGTTTGAGGAGCTAGCATTCGAGGGGGTGCTGTACAAATCCATTGGTGAGACGGCAGGGTGCCATACAAGTTGACAGTGTGATGGCAGAGGGCACTGTACAAGCCCATCAGTAAGACAGCAAGAGGGTCATATAAGCAAAGTCGGAAGATATGCAAGTAGAATTGTTGAGCAGGATGCATAGAAGGCCAAACATTCTGGAAAGAATTCGGCAAGTGGAGTAGCAGCAGAGAAAGCCAGAAAGAAGAAAAAAGAAATAGCCTCATAATCACTAGCTTTTTATGTAAAGATGTTCTTTTCTAGAAAACATGTTTTATTAGAGAGAAATTGCTTTTACTAACAAACACAACTAGTTTTTTAAGAAAAGGAAAAAAACATGGATTAATTTGTGAGACAGCAGTTTAGAATTGATGTTGTATTGTCCAATATCTGTAACAAAATACAATGTCTCATGTCTTTTGTGGCTTTTATTTTCTTATAGGGGATGGAGGTTATTTGTGTTTTCTTTAGCTGTAATTTCTCATGATTTACAGAGCTTTAAATTAGTGTTTTATATGTTTTGGCACTTGCACTATGTCTGTAACTCTCAATGAAATATCATAGTTAGAACTGTGGATCTTTGCTTTATCATTATTAATTATTTGCTGGAAAAAGTTTTAATATATTTGTACCCCTGCCAGGATGATGCAGTACCTCGGTATAGCTCTTTGCAGCTGCCTAGTCCTCTCCTTAGTATATCTTCGAGGTATGAACGATCCCCATCTGCCACACCACAAGAAGCTTGGGGAGGGGATCCACCAATACAGAGATCCAACTTGAAGCATAGTTTATCAAGGTTTTCTCCCTCTGCATACCTGGATTCAGATGAGCTTTCATCAGGTTCAATCTTTTCTCGACTACAGGATTTAGTCTCATCCAATATTTCTGCTACTCCCTGTCATCCTGCAAAAAGTAGTATGAATTCCAGTTCTCCTACACTTGTAGAAGTTGATTTCTCAAGATCAGGAAACTCTTCTGTTGTTTCAGAGCCTTCCCCTAATAGCATGAATAATATTGTAAGTTCCATGGGACCAAATTTGGTAACCGGACAACTGAATACTGACATGTCTGGATCAGCATCACTGGGTTTATACCATAAATACACGGAGTACATTGGAAAAAGAGAAAGCAATGTTTTATCCAGGGATTTTTTGTCTGCAGGTGATGGGGTATTGTCAAATGTTGAATCACCTAAACAAAAGAAAATGGATTCAGAGAAGAGGAAAAATAAAAGTGGTGCTACTGGAAATATGAATGAGAAAAAAATCCCTGAAAGCACTTCAATTTTAACGTCAGACATCGCTGTTCCTTTACTGCCATCTGCTCTTTCAGTCACAGTACGTATCTATCTTATCTTTTGCTGGAAATATGTCATATATAATGTACCTAAGAGTTTTTCTGTAACTACTGTACACTGAATGTAGAAGACATCATAGTAGCAAAACTCGGACTCGACTCGGACTCGGAAAGTTTGACTTGGGAGTCGGCAAAAAATCTTGGCAAGACTTTGTAAAAACTCGGAAGAAAGAAAAAATGAAAAAAATACAATTTTTTATTGAAAAAATAAGTTATTTCATGCATATTACTTATTAGTATATTCTAACACACTTACTCAACATTCAACATTATACAAATAAGAAATTAACAAGAGGAAGGAGCATATCCTAATAGCAAGCTAATAATTTTGTTTTTTTTTTTTGGATACATAGGGAGTTGGTTACATCCACATTATTTTTAGTAACCTGCCAAGTGCAAGGTTCAACTTCAAACTACAGGGGCTGCCCCACACTATGATTGAGCGCTTGATGGAAATGCGATCAGCCCAAAGCGACTGGTCTAAGAGCAGATGCCAGCTTCGCTTATTCTTCTCCAGGGACCTCTTCAGAATCCGCAGCAGGTTCTTGTTCGTAGACTCCGCCAATCCATTGCCCTGCGGGTAATAGTTAGACGAGGTCTTCAAGTAAATTCCGTACCTGACTGCGAACTCGCAGATCCTCGCACCGGTGAAAGGAGAGTCGTTATCAGACACGATTGCTTCAGGCACGCCAAAGCGAGTGATCAACCCTTGAAGAAAGGAGATAACCACGTCTTGGTTGGCCTGCTTGGTCGACACTGCTTCCGACCACCGAGTGAAATAGTCTGTAGCGGTCAAAATGTATTTGTGGCCGGCGGAGGAGTTGGGGTTGATGATCCCGATGAAGTCCAAGCCCCACTGCTGGAACGAAGCTTCTGCTTGGATGGGGTGGAGAGGAAGCGAGGCGTTCCGGGTTCTGCCGGAGTAGCGCTGGCATTTGTCACAGCACTGACTGGTCTTGAAAGCGTCGGCGAAGAGGGTGGGCCAATAGTAACCTGCCTTGATGATCTTCAGGGCCATTGGCCTACCTGCGAAATGACCTCCCAAAATCCCAAAGTGAAACTCTTCAAGGATTTTCGACTTCTCCAACTCTCTGATGCACCTCAAGAGGACTCCGTCGATGTTTTGATAGAACAGTCCGTTGGGTGTCGGAACATACCGGCCAGCCTGTAAGCGAAATCTCCTTTGCGAAGCATTGAAGCGAGAAGGACATCTGCCCGTGTCGAAGTACTTGACAAGGTCATATGTCCAATCTGGACTGTTAACCGACAGGTTGGCAAGGTTGCTTTCGGGCGTAGAGTGGTCTGAGTCGGGGATTGCTGCTTCAGCTGCAGCACTTCTGGCCAGTTCTTGACAGAGCGCTCGACCTCGGACCAACTTGGTAGGGTGCACTTCAATATCGAATTCCTGGATCTTGGTGACCCATCCAACCCTCCTATTGCCAAGCTCCCCTTGAATAATGAAACTCCTGACGTCGGGGTGTACCACGTACACTATCGTCTTACTCTGGGAGATGAAATGTCGGAATTTTTGGAGCGACTTCATCACCGCATGCACTTGTCTTTCGATAAAATTGTACCTTTCTTCGTGCGGTTGGATGATCTGGCTAAGGAACGCTATCGGGCGCTCATCTCCATCTTCCCCCTTTTGGGTCAGAACAGCTGCGTAGCTTTCTGGTTCCCCGACAGCGTACAGGATAAAATCCTTTGCGTAGTCGGGATTTATGAGGACTGGAGCTTGAGTGATCCACTCCTTGATCTCTTGGAACGCCTACTTCCTTTCATCGGTCCACTTGAATTCGGCATCCTTCTTCAGAAGCTTGGTCATCGGCTTCACCACTTGGGTGAAGTCGGCTATGAACTTCCTAACGAAGTTGATTTGTCCGAAAAAGGACTGCAGGGCTTTCTTATTTGTCGGTAGTGGAAGTCGGAGGAGCGCTTCAGCTCGAGCGGGATCAATAGTTAATCCCTTTTCAGAGATCAGGTGCCCGAGAAGTTTGCCTTCCTTCACTACAAAGATTGATTTTTTGGGGTTGATGGAGACCCCGAACTCCCGGCATTTCTCAAAGACTTGCCGTAAATGTAGGTCGTGTTCCTCCCTCTTATGGGAGAAGACTGTCATATCATCCAAGTAGATCACAATGACATGATTTAAAAGTTCGCCAAAAGTGAGGTCCATCACCCTTTGGAAAGTCGCTCCGGCATTTGAGAGGCCGAAGGGCATACGTTGATAGGCAAAGGTTCCCCACTTGGTGGTGAACGCAGTCTTATGTTGGTCTTCGTCTTTGACCCATATCTGGTTGTAGCCGGAGAAGCCATCCAGAAAAGAGAACCTCTGCGCTCCCGCCACTACGTGAAGAATCTGGTCAATCTAAGGTAGTGGGTAGTGGTCCTTGAGCGACGCTTGGTTGAGATTTCGAAAATCGATACACAAGCGAATGTCCCCATTCTTCTTTCGAATAGGGACCAGGTTGGCCACCCAGGAGGAGTGCTTGATCGGGTAGATGATCTTCGCTTCAAGCATCTTTAGAAGCTCAGCCCTCATCAGCATCTCGATCTTCGGGTTGATGGGCCTCTGTTTCTGCCTGAAGGGTTTGATCCCTTCTTCCAGCTCAATGGTGTGTTGGATGACATTCTTGTCATACCCCCTTAGATCTTGGTAGCACCAAGCGATGATATCAGGGTACTCCTTGCATAGGGCACGAATCTATTGGAGCTCTTTGACTGTACAATCGGCCCCTACCTTGATAACTTTCCCCGGTTCTAACTCCAGGTCCACGAACTCTTTTGTATCCACTTTGATCTTGTGCCCGACAGACCTGTCGTTCCGATCAAACAGACTTTCTAATGTGATTAGACCCTTGGGGATATGATTATTTTTCAATTGAATTAACCCCTCGCGGTCTTCTTCATCCAGAGTTCGATTCTCAATCGAGGATGCTTCATTAACCAGAAAATTGACAAGTTGTTCGTCATTGTCGAACACTTGCCAATGGAGTTTCTTATCAGGCACAAAAGGCCTGTAAATCAGCCTCACCGTTTTCGACTTGTGCATCATATTATCTATCGGTGAGAATCGGGCACCGATGGAGGCTAAGATGTTCGCAAGCTTGTTTCGCTCTCGCGAAATTGACTTGATGCTCAGTGCGGTGAAGGATTCAAGCAAATCCCACACCTTGTTGCGGTACGCCTTTAGATAGTGCTGCTTGGAGACGCACTTGTTGGTAACTTGGTTGCAGATCAATTTGGAATCCCCGAATATCTGCAACTGCTTGATGTCGAGTTTCTTGGCTTTCTTGAGTCCGAGGCACAAAGCCTCATACTCTGCTGCATTATTCGTACAACTCCATGCGAGCCTGTATGAGTAAGTCTTCTGTTCGTCGGATGGAGAGATAAGAGCGATGCCAACTCCTGCGCCATTCTTGCATCGCGCGCCGTCGAAGTACAGTTTCCATAGTTGATCGGGTATCGGGGGCTCTTCTTCGGGTGCTTTCGTTTGAGCCTTTTCAAGCTTGGTGAGTGAGTAGCACCCTAAATTCATCCCGATGATAGCATTAAAATCGGTCATGGAAAACTCATCTTCAACTCGGAGCTCGCCGAGAGATTCTTCCATCAGGTCCACTTGTATTTCTTCTATCATCAGGTTGACAGAGATCGAGCCCTTCTCCTCGTCTTCAAGTTTCTCAACATGAAAACCGGTAGGCTTCTCGTTGAAGAGTTTAAATTTGTTCCCCTTGAAGGGGATTTCCAAGTGTGAGTAGTCGAGGGAGAGGTAGCCTCCCAACTTAGCTGTGAATTCTCTTGAGAGGCACATACTGAAGTATGGCTCAAGGTCGACCACCACGATCTCTTGGATGACCGTGACTTGCGGCATTTTGTGGAGTTGGATCGGAACGTCTTTGATCACTCCTACCATCTTTACGGGAGTCCCGTCTAACTGCAACACCCCAGGGCTGCTCCGGGTATACTCCATGCCCATGATGTCGCATACTGCTTTGGGCATGACGGTTGTCGCAACACCAGAGTCGATCATACAATTGTGCACGATCCATCCTTCCATCCGAAGGGAAAGGTAGAATGGCGGGGGCCTATTCTTACCTGTGGCCGAAGTCGTCAACGGTTGAGCAAACACCGTCTGCGTCGGCCTACTCTCCTTGTCTTTGGCAGACTTGAGAGATTCCTGCAAAAGGTCAACTTGACCCGGAAGTTGGAGGGCGTCATAAAGGCTTACCTTGGCGGGTGCCTTTTTCATCTCTTCGACTATGTTGTACGCCGAAGTGCTAGATTCTCCCACTCCTTTTGCAGATTCATACGTATTCCGGTATTGTTGCGTGGCATCCACCCTTTGATGCTTGGTCAGTGAGGGGTATCGGAGCTTCTCCCTGGCTTGATCTCGCGTCTCGGCTTGCGGCTGCGAAGTCGAAGCTTTGGGTTGGAAACCCCTTTCTCTAGCTCATGGGGGCAGGAAGTCCTTCAGTAAGTCGGATTGCTCTGGGGTCGTCGTTGGATTGGGAGCTTTCGCCAATGACTGGGCCTTTTCGCTCCACGGCTTGGGTGCAACAGGCACCTTTAGCGGATCCATCTGAGCTGGATCTACCTCGATAGGCTTCTTCCCAGCCTTGGTGAGGACTGAGACTTGCTCGGCGGAAGGCATCATGAAATTATGACCAGCTTCCCTGATCATGTTGATTTGCCCATCGTAGGCGCCACCGGCCAGCGTCTGGACATAGTTGAGGTGCACCATGCAGGTTTCTTCACTGTGCGGGTCATTGCACGTGGTGCACCAATAAGTTTTGCCGGATGAACCGACTTCTTCACCTTCCAGTACTGTTGTGTTCCTCTCAGGAGCCCTGTTGGTGGAAGCGGCTTGCTCCCTAGTGATCGGAGGAGGAAATCTTCTCGGTTGGAAGCTTTGGTCATTTTGCCTCCTCATGACAATCATCTCATTGGCTATCGTTTTCACATATGCACGCAAATCCTGCAATTCTTTGACCTGGTCCGCATTTAAGGCTGCTTGAGGCGCGGGCGCGGGTAATGGCAATGGCGCCAACGGTGCAGGCAATGTCGGATATTGGGCAGGAGCTAGAAGCTGAGGAATGGCGGGTGCTTGATACTACGGAGTGGGTACCGCTTGATTCTGGGGGCTTGGATTCCATGGTTGACTGGGGTACATCGAGGGTGCAGGCGTTGACTGAGAAGATGCACTGGGATACATGTTCTGAGGGAAATCCAGGTAAATCGGCATAGTCACCTTCGGAGGCAACTTTCCAATGGCTATCAAGTCAGCCTCGGCCTTTTGAGCCTGGTCATACAAGCCAGGGAACATGTTGACGTTAGAATGGCGGATGCTCATGCTAATGTCCGAATGAAAAGCTCTCAAGTAGTAGAACGTTGCTTGCTCAGGGGTGGGCCGAAGCCCGGGAGTGACCCTCTACCAGGTTCGAGCGAACCTGACGTTAAAGTCAGCTATCTCCTCTTGAGGATGTCTCTGGATAGTGGTGAACTAATGCAACAGTGAGAATGGGTCTGCTACCTCATTGAACCCTTTAATCAGTTGCTCTACTAACAGGTCCCAGGAAGTGATAGTGTCGGCCGGGAGCGACCGGTACCAGTAGAGGAGCTTACCTCTGAGTGAGAGCACTAGCAACTTCACCATGACGTCTTCCGCCGTGATTTGATGAATGGTCGCCAACGCAACGACGTCTTGGACGTGCTCGTAGGCGGTCTTTCCTGTGCCATCGAATGTAGGTAGAGCCTTCAACGCTGCAGGCGGCACTTGGTTCTGAGCCGTCAAAGATAGAGGCCCCGAATGATTCCATGCGGGGAATTGCCTGGGGGCAGCTTGCTGCGCCATCTGGGTTGGCGGAGTTGTTTGAGCCGGAGGAGTTGGTAGAACTGTCTGAGCCAGAACAGTCGGAACACTCGGAACGTTCAGTTGAACGTTCGGTTGAACCGGAGGATTTTGATGATCCGGAGAATTCGGCGGATTCGGGGCAAGCTAGTTGTCGTGTTGTTGGGAGTTGGAGTCCGCGAAGCAACAACAACTACTTGCGAAGATGTCCCGTCTAACGGGATATTCGGTCGGACCACTCTAGGATGCTCTCCCAAAGCGTCGATGTCAAGCTCGAAGAACTCGATTTCTTCTTCTGTATTCTTAGCTCTCCATCTCGTGTGCATGAAGGCGTGATATTTTAAACTGGTCTTCGAGATTTGGAGGTGTCTGAGTTTAGCTGAGTCACCAAATGTTCGGATTTGACAGCAATAAGATGAACATCAACTTCTTAATACTGCTTTTGCAGTGGAACGTTTGGGTCCCACTGGGCGTGCCAGAAATTGTTGGCAATCGAATCGGCCTAGATATAGATTTTCTAAGTCTACAACGCCCTAGACCCACTGCCAAGCATTGAATGTCCGAAGGAAAGGAATGTCCTCCATGACAATCTCCAGTAGGGCTGGTTCCGAAAATAAAAATGGTTTTTTTGAGATAAGGGTTAGGAAAGATGCTAAAAGAGAGGGAAATAACTGAAAGGAATGGGAAAGAGGCTAAAAGCCTGAAATACGGGGGTGATGGATAGGAAGCATGATACACAACCTAACACTTGAACCAACAACAATCAAAACAATAGACCTTTAACAGAAACCAACATTAAATCCTCTCAACTGCATAACCTCCAGGGGTATTCCAGAATTAATCCTTCACCGACAGCTAAATCCAGAAAATAGAATTCAAGCTGTATAACAAAGTAATTAACTTAACAAAAATAACATGATAGAAGGCATACACAGAGATAGAAGATTCAAGACCGGAACCAGAAGTCTGTATTTCGGAAGCAGATTTCAAGGTATACAACTGCTTTTCTAGCAGAGATTGTCCATCCTTAGTTACAGCTGAAATCCTAGTTTTTATAGAGGATTCCGCCTCTTAAAACATTAATGCCCAACCACTTAGGTAGATTTGATCCGGAACCGACTTAACATCATAAATTCGATTTGATCTTGCAGATAACTTAGCCTTGAATGTGTAGAAAGGGATTTTACATGTTCCCAACAGTTCCCTTTCCACGTAATAAACTACAGATCTGCAAGCATTGTAGTATAGCAAATATAATACACAGAAATCTGCAACAGTAATAATAATAACAGCAGCAATGGTAGATACAGTAAATACAGCAGTTTATATTAATAATGGCATGTGTGATACAGCATTACAGTTTCATCAATACAACCTACAACCAGCAATCCTAGGCTGAACATCCTTCATGGCTGCATATAATACTGGACTGTATTCTGCACATAGGCATCAATCCTCACACGTACCAATCTGGAGCAACTCTAATGAATGAGGGGGGGTTTATTTATACACCCACCAAGTAGTTATGTTTTCCAACTACCTTGCAACTACCCTCAAATTACATTTCATGTGCATTTGCTTTGCATTACATTTCATTTGCACTACAGGACGAAATAGCTTATTTAGCCGACTTACATGATTTAATATGACTTTACATGACTTTATTCTTTACGTACAATATTAAATTGCACTTACAACATTAAAATATATGCAGGGGCGTTTCGTCACACACTTTGCGTGCATTTACAATAAAACACATAATATCAAAAATGGTTCAGCGATTAAGGATATCTCAATATGCCTGTCTACAGAATGTAGAAGGTTCCACTAATCCAACATAATCGGACAACTCAGAGCACAGCTTCGGGGTCGATTGGGCAGTCCATGACGGTTCTGGGCAGCTTTTGTTGTGATTGGGGCCCGCCTGGAGCTTCGTTCCCTAACTGGAGCGACAGCATTTTCGCTCCAAAAGTGGAGCGAAAATGTCCTCTTGATTTGCCTTAGAAACTTTAACTTGCACTCTGGCCAGCTTTCGCTCCACAAGTGGAGCGAAAGCACCCTTGGCCTTGTACTTAGGCGATTTGTGCCTTCACTTTGGGTGTCGCTCCCTGGGTGGAGCGACAGAGACTTTCGCTCCACTGGTGGAGCGACTGGAAGATTCGCTCCACTGGTGGAGCGACAGCAGGTTTGACCGCGCCTTGACTTTCTTGGACTTGTCGCTCCTTGGGTGGAGCGACGGAGACTTTCGCTCCACTGGTGGAGCGACAGCGCCTTTGACCACATCTTTGACTTTCCTTTGCACCCTTCTTTACAAATGCCTCTTTGCGCCTTACTGGACTTTCGCTCCACTGGTGGAGCGACTGGAAGATTCGCTCCACTGGTGGAGAGACTGCAACTTTGACCAGTTTTTGACTTCCCTTGCATTTTGAGTGGCACGGTTCTCAAGAAGGAGCTTTCGCTCCCTGAGTGGACTGAAAGTTTGGTCATCATGCACAACTCTTTGGGGGGACTTTCGCTCCACATGGAGCGAAAGTCTTTTGCGCCTTAGCGAGGACTTAACCATTTGCCTCCCCCTGCCTTTATGGGAACTTTCGCTCCGCAAATGGGAGCGAAAGTGTTCCTGCATTGTACTCGAAGGGAAACTTGATCTGAAAATCGTCTAAGTGCTAGAAATCATTACCATGTGCGCAGAGTGGAAAGAACTTGTAGAAAACAGCTCTAAGGCAGAAAACACATTCACAACATCGCCCATGCTAAAACATTCACAATTTTGCATGCGAAACGACAGGAAAAGTGCAGAAAAGCAGAGAAACCACAGAATCTGAAAGAAAACAGCATTTGAGAAAAAGGGAACAGCTGGTGAAAACACAGCAAACATAACATCTTAACCATTTTTGATGGAAAAAGAGAAGTTTTACAATGATAATTTCCCAAAACTGCATACAACTTAAAGTTTTTCAAAATGTGGCAAGAATGGCAACAATAGGTATTTTGCGGAATCCTGGTGGTTCGTCAGAACCATTAGGTGACCAAGACATACCCAACCAAGGGAGGAGTGTGGTTAACCTCCATCCCGGTAATCGGAGGGGAAGAAATTCACCTCTGGGTACCTCTAGGTCGACTAGTCCACTGGCTGAGCCGCAAGGCCCACCTGTGGATGTAGTCTCAGTTAACCCATCACTATGTGCTCCGGAGGAAGGACCAATAGGTCCGCCTTAGCGAGCTCGTAGGAACCGAAGACGTCGTCAGGAACGAATGAGGGACCGATCGAATCTCGAGCAGCTGGGAGTGAGGCAGCCCAACATTAGGGAGATTTGATCAGAAAGAGGTCAAGGACACGCTAACCAAGTCCACAGGAGAAGAGGAACTTGGGATAGACATCTCAATATAGAACAAAGGGATCAAGAAAGGGCAGTTGCAGGGAATGACATAAGTCAAGGAAGAGGCCCCAGAGCAAGACGACCCCACCAGAATAGGAGGCAGCGAAGACAGCAACAACCCAACCACAATGAACTTGATCAACAAGCACACAAAGGGGAGAGGTTCCACTATTTAGATGACTGCATAATCATCCAGCGAATTGATGGAAGTACAGAATGGATTCCACGGGAGGCAGAGCCTGCCCGTCTAGAGGATGATGATACACGCCCAAATCTGGCTAGTAGACATTTGGTAGACGTAGTTGAACACCTGTATCACAATAATGACAACCCAGAAGAGGGAGAAATACGCCTGGTAGAGGAATGGATGGAATAGACACGTCTGGCAACTGAAAGAAATCAGCAAGTTGTTAATAATGACAGACGATGAATCGAAAACTACCAGAATTGTTAGCCAGGAATACAACATCAGTCGGGAGAAGCAGATCGGCCAGATTGGCGTATTGTGTCGAGAAACATCAGAAAACGTCAGCAGCAGTCACGACCAGAAACTCGACCAAGACGAAATAATCATTGAAGACGTCAGTCGGCAGAAGGAATGGAAACTGGTGACGACGATGACTTCAGCAGTTTCGAAGGAAGTAGTCGTCATCAGGATAATAGGACGTCAGATGCATGGGAAATACGTATTGGCTTGGCCATGCGTTTTACCCGCCGACGTTGAGAAAAAGCGCAAGGCGAAAAGAAGTTTTGAAAAATAATAAAAATAAAATAAAAAGTAGAAAAAGACAAAAAGAAAGAAAAAGACAAAAGATAGAAAAAGACAAAAAGCAAATAAGACAAAAAGGGGAAAAAGACGAAAT
Source organism: Wollemia nobilis (assembly GCA_028583015.1). Classification (NCBI taxonomy): domain Eukaryota; kingdom Viridiplantae; phylum Streptophyta; class Pinopsida; order Araucariales; family Araucariaceae; genus Wollemia; species Wollemia nobilis. The sequence goes on along the minus strand of JAQPPZ010003648.1, from coordinate 1,829,826 downwards.
AAACCCTAGACGTCTTACCTGACGATGTGGCGTGCATGCAAGAAAGCGGTTGCTAGGTGGCGGTTGCAAAACGGTTTTAGGGGCGGTCGAGCAACTATAAAAGGTGAAGGCGTGAGGAGCATTATGCATTGTGCTTTCATTGTGCAGGAGACTAAGAGACGAGAAAGGAGACACAGATGCCTAGACTGGAAAGGAGAATGGTTCGAAGCACACCAAGTTTTTTGGACCAAACGGAGGAAAGACGCCATCTGGAACGACATGGCCGTCAACCACTTCGTTAAGGAGAATTAATCATTCTGTGCAAGTGCAAGGGCGAATCTCCAACCCAATCGACGGTGCGGATTAGGGCATTTGAGATGGCGTCTAGGAAAAATGCGCAGACGTCAGATAAGCAGACAGCGAGCAGAAGACATCTATGCGAAATATTTCAGCCGTCTGATGGCTGGTAGACGTCTAGCCGGAAGAGCCGACGTCTGGCGGTAGGTGGACGTCCAGTCAGAATAGCAGGTAGACGTCCAGTTGGAGGAGTTGACGTTTGACAGTAGGTAGACGTCTAGTGGGAGGAACAGACATCTAACAGATTGGTCGACGTCTAGCAGGTGGAACCAATGTCTGCAACAGTTTGACGTCTAGATAAACAAGGCAGACGAGACTGACGTCTTGGAAGAGACACCTAACCTCCAAGTGTATTGGGCGAAGTTGAAGTTGAGGAACAGAGGGGGAACTGGTAAAGCAAAATGGGACATCAGAAATCTGGCAAGACTCCATTCCGGTCAGAACCCGAACCTGAGTCGGTGGTAGCTAAAAGACTGCGGCATCAACAGGAGCATGAGATGCGCGGACAGATTGAAAGTCCAGACAAAGGACAGGTTCGGAATCGAAGAGAGGTAGCTGAGATTGCCACTCTCAAGAATATGGAAATCCACCACAGTGGCAAAGCACAAATCCCAGTTGACGAAATTACCTAGATATGCCCGACAGGTGATTATGGCCGTCAATGGTGGGCAGAGGCACCAGCCGATAATTCAATACGCGCAAAGATCAAGGCAGCAGGATTACACTTCATCCTACAAGCTCCTAACTTTGAGAAGGAGTTTTTCAAGGAATACCTGCTACAGATGTTGGAAACATATGATGAAGGGAAGAACACCAGCCTAGTGCAGGTGGGGAATTATACATTGGTGGTTGATTTCTCTCCTACAGCATTTCAGCGCACATTTGGACTTCCACGGAAGGGTAAGCCAGTGGTGAATGAAAGAGTGGATCCCAAGAAAACACCAGAATTAATCATGAGCATCACTAAACTGTAGAAAGAGGTGGATGCTATGTTAAGCATTCATGGTGGAAGAGGGATCAAACAGCCACAACTGCGGAACGACGGATTGGAAGTCATAATGAATGTCATCATGGCCAGATTGTCAGGAGAGCAGCGCAGTTCAGATCTGCCCATATGGCTAATTCTGTACTTGCAAGGGATAGCGTAGAGAATAGCCTATAATTGGGCAACACACTTAGCGCTTCGTATTCCGACTTTTTTGATGCGAACAACAAAGAACATCTCCATGGTATTTCATGCCATTGGGTTGCTCTTGGATGCAGCCACTAGAGCAGGAGTGCAGATCCCGGACTTTGATTCTCCAAGAGAGCTTCTAGACTTAGTACCATTGATAAGGATACGGTATGGCATTAAATAATATGCCTTAAATGATAAGGATATGGTATGGCATTAAATAATATGCCTTAAATACATTTGTATAGATAGAGATGAGGGATATTAACTATTATTGTGCATATTAAATGCACCCTTATCCTCTTATCCACACATGGTATTGAGCACATGGTTCGGCTCATACCATGGTATTGAATATGTATTTCAGGCCTATAAATTGGCATGTTTTATGAATACAAAATAATCTAGAGTTTAGTTTGTAATTCTGTATCATTTGGTATCAGAGCATTCCTCTTGCCCTGTGAGGGGGAATTTCCCTCCTGGGAAACTCCCCCCCTTCCGTTCCGCATTTGTCATGCCAGTTTTCATTTTCTAGTGCCTTATTTTGGAATATCTGTGTTTGTGAAATCTTACGATCATGTCCTCCAGCGATGCCCCCTAGCCATAAATAGTTTTGCAGCTCTACATAGTCTTGCAAACCAGCACGCAGAGGTCCATATCTCACTTCTGCCAGATCTGCTCTACTCGGTCTACATGGAGCTCCTCCGAAGATGTTGCATCAATGGAACTTGTGTTACAACAAATGTCATTAAGGCATATTATTTAATGCCATACCGTATCCTTATCAACCATCTATTTGTCGGTGGATGGATGCTCAACCAGTGAAGAAGCTGACACCAGTCAAGAAGGCTCGAGTAAAGCAGATATCGCACAAGCCGCGCCAAGAGAAACTGGTGGCCGCTTTAGAAGGGGAGGATACCACAGTAGTACAGGTCAGGGAAGAGAAGTTACAGAAACAGAAGGTTGCCCAATCACCAGAAGAGTCCAAGCGGAAGAAAAAGAAAGGGCGATTTGATGAACCACCCCCAACTTTCTCCCAGGAAGCACTGCAGAAAATAGCCCAGAATTTGGAGGCAGCTCGTGCTCGGGAGCAGCAGCAGCCAATACAATGGGAGGAAGTGGATTTTGCCATACCCTCAGTTCTTCATGATCAGACAGTCAGAACAAGCTCGGTTGCACAAATTGGACCCGCGGATTATCTGGCAGAGGCTGGCTTTTGGGCCCGTACAGGTTCACCCGAACCAATTGGGGAATCTTTGGCGAGACCAACCACACTAGCAGACACCTTGAGCACATTTTCACTGGAGGAAATGTTTGCTGCAGCAGTAGTTCAGGAATCAGCCGACACAGGTAATCCGGGAGTAAGTACTAATCCTAGGGTAGAGGAGGGCCTACCACCACCGGATATGGGACATTTGGCACCCGAGGCGGAAAAGCCCATTATCACAGAGGAGATAGAGGTGTCAATAGAAATGGAAATCCCCACAGGTGAAGGGGAATAGCCCCCACGAATAACAAATCCCTCAACAGTTGGAGCAGCAGGAAGGCCATAACAGCCAAGTTCTAGTACAGCCTGGAGTAACCGCAGGGGAGGTGGATAAGCCAACTGTTGATCGATCAGATAAAGGGAAGGAAGCAGCACAGGAGGAGAAACAAAAGGACACCTGGACCAAAGATTTTCTTGTACAGGTGCCCAACTTCATGGACCCATCAGATTCCATGGATCAGCAAGCAGTAAATTGTTTCGCAAAACTGGGAGACATCATGGATAGTTTACGCTTGCAGTTTGAAATTGCATGTATGGGCCAATGGAAGAAGTGGCAAGGCATGATAGAGGACGAGTTGGATCAATTGGTGAAGTGGGCGGCACAAGGACCTTGGCGTAAAGACATTTCCAGCATATACATGGCTCAACCTTGGTCACTGCCCACTACCCATTTGAAGACTATGGAGGGCATTGAGCAGTTGCCTGAAAAGACACCAAGCCTCTATCTGGAGACAGCGCAGGTGTATGTCTACGGCCACAGTATAAATCCTCAGCATCTTGTGGAGCAAGGCTCACAAGTGGAGCTAGTGCTCGAATTACTGCCAATTTATACACAGCTGAATTTCCTCGCACATTTGTTGAGTTGGCTAGGAGAAGGGATTAAGTGTGTACACCCAGCAAAGCAGGCAATGGAGAATGAATTACAAGCCGCCTATAAAGCCTTGGAGGGAAAGGATCGCCTCTTAGAGCAAGGAATGGCACGGATGGATGAAGTCAAACAGGAGATTCAGGGACTAACACAGAATTTACAGAACCTGACCACCCAACTGGAGGAAAAGAACCAACAAATTTCTCAATTGGAAGCTAACGTCTCACAGCTTGAAAGTGTGAAGGAATTATTAATCAAACAAACAGAGACATTGCAGCTAACCGGAGTCAACAGGAACGGGCTTGGAAACAGGAAAAGGAAAGTTGGCAAAAAGAAAAGGCAGCCTTAAGGGAAGAACTGCGACTGGCACAACAGCAATTAGCACAAAAAGCTACACCTGCTCCTTCAGTGTCATAACAGTGCATGAAAGAAATCTTCCTACGAAGGGAGGCGGAGCTGTTATCCAGTCAGGCAAACCAAAGATCGTGCTAACGCCTTGGGAGTGGAATGGGCCAAATACTTCAATTATTCCAAGAGGCTCAAAGAGGAACGTGAGAGCATGCAGGATCAGCTTTGGGAGTACGAGGAAGCGTTTCAAGCTGCAAATCCACAAACTGCAGTACGCACAGATGCTGGAACTCCTCAAACTGAACGGAGAAAGTCGCTAAGGACATTGACTTCTTCGAAGGGAAGGATAGATGTAGACAACAATTCTAAGCAAGACAAATCATAAAGAACTGGCTGATGACAATGTCCATCAATTTTGATTGTAAATAGCAATTTTGGAATGTTATGTTGCTTTTGTAAAATCAGCCAATCAATGGAAAAGGCTTGATTACGTAGATAAGCACTAGAGGACAAAAACAACCGTCATTTGTGTTAAATGGCTGTTTAGGCAGACGTCTAGTTAAGTTAAGACGTCTAACAAACTGTATTTAGGCATCTAAGCAAATTGGTTAAGGGGACGGTTGGACGGTTGGAGCAAAGTAGTTGCACTAACTACTTTGCCATCCTATTTATACCCCCCATTCATTTTTGTATCTATCTGTATCTATTTGCTGATAATGCCAAAGCTCTTGTGCGAATTACTTGTTCTGCGTGTGGTGTTGTTGTGAAGTTTCCATGCAAGTTGCAGGTTGTGTTGCAAGGTCGAGTTGACGGATTGTCTTGCAGGTTGCACTCAGCGTCGAGGACGAGAACGGGTTCTGTGTGTTTGCAGGTGTTAAGGATTGAAGCAGACAAGACTCAGACGTCTAAGCCTTGCCGTCTGACTTAACCGTCAGACGACTAGCTTATCCGTCTAGCCGACGAGACAAGCAGTCAGACGTCTATGACTAGCACCTAGACGTCTAACCACCCAGCCGACGAGTCCTGAACCTTAGACGTCTATCCTGTGCCATCTGACGTCTAATCCCTTAGACGTCTAACCCAGTATCTTAGACGTCTAGCCATTGACAACTGACGTCTAACCTGAGTACTCCTAGACGTGCAGCCAAGACGTCTACTCCAGTGTCCTGACGTCTAGTCACTAGACGTGTTCCTCAGACGTCTAGCCCCTGACGTTTATCTTGTGCACTTGACGTCTGATCTCTCTGACGTCTAGACTTGGTATAGTAAGAGACACATTGCCCATGACCTATTGTTAAACCATCCTGATTATCATCATCCCCTCATCCCGGGAATGTACTCACCTCTGTCTACAGCGGGGTGCATCAATGCCTTAGTAGTCCCTTTTGGGAAGGACTCTTTACAATGCTTCCCCAAGATACACCCCTCACAAACACCACTAGGAGGATAGATAGGAGGAAGACCAATAGCCAATTGATGTCTACTCATGTATCTTAAGGAACCATTGCCAAGATCCCCAACTCTATGACGCCATTGCTTGCTAATGTCATCTACTTGCGCTACCATAGCCACAAAGTCCTTATTCTTGGAGGAGAGGAAGAAGAAGAATATGCACAATCACCAATCTTATACATTTAATTAGACTCGTCAGAATACCCTAAGGAAATTGTCTTGAAGTTGTCATCAATGTCCTTAATCACTTATCGATCTGACCAAAACTCAACCTTCATATTTATATGAGTGATACGATAGATGGAAAGATGACTGAGGCCCATACCAGGAACATGAAGGACTTTATCAAATGAGGATGAACCGTCACCTCACCACATCTAGCCATCTATAAAGAGGAATCATCCTCAATAACCACACGTTCTCGAGAATGCTGGCTACTATAGTCACTCAACAGATGGTGATGCTTAGTCATGTGTTGGGTTGCCCTTGAATCTACAATCCACTCTTTAGAAGAAGTGGATGTCCAGTTTGTTGGATAAAGTATAAACCATAGTTGAGAAAATCGGAATCGGGTAGTAAATTGGCAATGAATCGGAATCGGCAAAAAAAAAACCGAAGAAAACGATTTTTTTTTTCATGCAGATTACAATGAATTAACGTTATGCAAATCAAATATTGCAATAAAAGCAACAATTCAAATGAAACAAGGCTCAATATTTAAGTACATGTGAAAGTGATAAAACACATCCTGTATTGCTTATAATATGATAAGGTACAAATTACAAAATGTGTAAAAATGCCTCAATAGGCCCACACACTAATGTCTTACAACTCCTTTGCCCCTTGTCCTAGCATAAGCCCTAGTCTCTCTTGGTTGATGTGTTCTTGTAGTTGCTTGTGCCGCTTCTCGTGCTAAGGCCTCTTCTTGGTCCCTTGCTGCCATCTCCTCCGCTAAGTTCTCATAGTTTTGTAATTCTTCCATGTTGAATAGAGGCTCTTGCCCTACCTGCTACTCTTGTGCTGCATCTGTGATCCATTCATATGATTGATCAATGTCACTTAGGTCAATGGGCTCAATATTTGTATTTTCATAAGTTTTTTGGTGGAGACGAAGGTTGTAATGCACAAACACAAGATCATTGAGCTTTTCTTGTGTAATTTTGTTGCGTTTCTTGGAATGTATGTGCTGAAACATACTCCAATTGCGCTCACAACCTGAAGAGCTACATGGTTGTGATAATATTCTAATCGCCATGTGCTGCAAATTGGGCGTAAAATCACCAAAATAATCCCACCATAAATCTAGAAACAACAACAAAAAAAAAAATTAATATTTCACATGTAACAGCTTAAAATTTTAAATTTTAAAACAAAATCAAAAGACAATAAATAATAATTCGATGAGGTTTACCTGGCCTCATATACTTAATAGCATTTTTGCATTGCTGAGATGGGAATTGGCGACCACAGCATGCCTTATAATCTTGTATCTCGGCACGCGTTTTATCATGCAATTGTTGATTCGCAAAGTACATGCGGTCAATGCAATCTTGAAGGCCAATCTTGACCTCATAATCAGCACGGAATGTGGGCTCATAAAAGAATTTGGGGTTCAAATAGTAACCCACTGCATGATGAGGGCTATGGAGTTGTGATGTCCATCTGTTATCAATGATAGTCCAAATGGCATCATATTTGGCGCGGTTATGTTCATAAAATGCAGCAATGGCCTCTTTCGCCCTATCCATAGCCTCATATACAAATCCCATTGGAAATTGTTGTCCATCAACAAGATGAAGAATCTTCACCAATGGCTCTGAGACCTGAAAGAAAAAAAAGAAAAAATAATTTAAAGAAAAATACTTTGCAACATAAATAAAATAAAACAAATTAATAAGCGTAGTCTTGTACCTTGATGGCCTCATCCATGGCCATCCAGAATTCCTCAAACAAATAAGTATAAACATTTTGCCCCTCAGATGATGTTCGGTATCTTGCAACTACTTCAGAATTCCACTCATCACTCACAAACATTTGTTTTAGTGACCCTCTTGCATCCTAAATGCTCTGCAATGTCACAAAGTTTGTGGCGAAGCATGTAATGCCAGGCCGCACTCGCTTCCTTCCATTGGTAAATCGCCTCATGAGGCTAAGGACCCATGAATGGTTGTAAATGAATTTTGTGATGGCCTTACCCCTCCTTACAACCTCTGCCACCCAAAGCAATTTCCCAATGTCCTCGAGGAGCAAATCGAGACAATGGGCTGCACATGGGGTCCAAAAAATGGTGGGGAATTTCTCCTCCAAAATCCTCCTAGTTGCCTTATATGCTGTTGCGTTGTCCGTGATGATTTGGACAACATTCTCCTTCCCAACCTCCAAGACCTCCTCCAACAACCCTGCAAGCATTTCAACACTCTTAACATGTGTCGATGCATCCACGGACTTAAGGAATGCAGTTCCCGCTGTAGATGCAACCAAAAAATTAATCAGGGTTCTTCCCCTCCCATTTGTCCAACCATCAGACATTATGGTGCAACCCTTGGTGCTCCACACCATACACTAGTTGTCACGTACATTTCATATTGATTTTATCATATAATATATATAAGAAAAAATTAGTCATGCCATATAAATATAAATTTAGTCAAGCACAATGACACAAAGTGAATGTCGTCCACAGATTGTTAAAGTAGAGGGCCCCTAAGGCCATCATATGTTGGTGCCTTAAATCCTGCACCGCAGCTTGCGACGACATCTATCATGCGCTTCCAGTATAAGACCTTTCCACATTGAAGAGAATGTCAAAATAGTACCAAAAAATGGCAATGGCTATCCTCGCTACACTGTGCTTCTCTTGGTTCCACGCGGCCATACCCTCAAGCGTGGGTTGTGCCCCTGGCCCAAAACAGTCTACAAAAGAGGACTCTCCCGTCCCACTAGCTACTTGTGCACTTGAAGGACTTGAACTACTTTGTTGAAAGTGTCGCTTAAGGTTGCCACGTTGGGAGGGGGGGGATGAAATGGCTTCGCTAAAACTTCTTTTGTTACTTGCGTTTTCATCTGCCGCAGTAATCATGGCGTTTACTTTGTTTTTAATACCATCTGGCACCTTATCACATATTGCTAAATTATTTCCTTCTAACTGTGCCAAATGGAATTTGAGGCGATAAACGCCTCCATTATAATTATTGCCACAAAAATTGCATTTAAAATGCCCTCTTGGTTGCAGTTGCATTGCATACGCCCATGCTGGATCCAATGGTTTCATTTTTTATATGCCTGCACATTGAAACAAGTTAGTAACAAGTAACAACAAAGTTACAATCACTTGAAAAAAAAAGGAAAAAAATAGGCTTGCATACATAGTTATTAGGCAGCAATATTTACTTAAAAAGAAAAGGAAAAAAAATTCGAAACCCTAAACCCGTTTAATGTTTAACAAATATTGATAGGAATTAAGATAGCTAATAATTTGGCTTGCATATATCAATTTAGCATCTATTTAAAAGGAGAAAAAAAAACCCTAAACCCAAACCCTAGACTAGGGTTTTGGGTTTAGGGTTTAGGGTTTTGTTGTCACATTTTGCACGGGGTGCAATGTCTTCAGTGTTGTAACAGTGCTGCTCTTCTTTTCCCTCTTCCTCCATTTTCCTTCCTTCTTCTCTCCCTTTCCTTTTCTTTCCCGCATTCTCCTTCTTTCCCCCCTTTCTTGGAGTCCCCCACTTAATTTTTCAACTTCCAACGAAGTCACCCGAAAAATGGCTAAGTCCTGGGTGCGAGTACGCACTTCGCCCAGTTTTGGTGCGAAGTACGCACTTCGCCCAGTTTTGGTGCGAAGTACGCACTTCGCCCCTCTTCTGGGCGCACCTTGTAACTGGCAGACTGGCAGGCTGACAAAAGAGAAATCAAGTGCTGGAGCAAGTCCGTACGGCGGCAGACATCAGTTTTCGCCTGTGCGCATTCCGACTTCACACCGAAGTCGGAGTGCGCCTTGACAGGTGCGCAGTAGGGAACAAACCCGGAATTTGACCAAGGCATGAAGGCCTTCCCGACCGCACTACGTTCGCCCGCGCATCCCGAGGTGCTCCGATCCCAAGCGAAGATGGACAGATCGCCCTCCAAGGCCGACACGTGTCAAACAAAGATCATCCATCATCCGACAAGTGTCCGACTCGGGATTAGAGCCGAAACGTGCCGAGCAAAAGGACGAGCATGGGCCGCACCGCTCGTGCGCGTAGCCTCATTCAAAGCTGATCTGAGGTTTTACCTGCTCCAGCTACCCGCATCACTGCCAGATTGAAGTTCTGCCCAGCGCACCGCCATGTAGCTGTCCAGCTTCCAGGAAGACCATGCTGCGGGTACAGTCCGGTCCGACAAAAGGTCAGCATTTGCAGCTCTTTCGCCGCTTTTGTCAGCTTATGTTTGACTGGGACCTTGTGCCCATTAATGTAACGGGAGGGACTCGGGCTATAAAAGCCCATCATGAATTCATTGTAAAGTGTGGAAAGGGGAATGTCTGTTAGGGAACTACTGTGCTTATTGTAACCGTGCTTCTGCTTATGAATATAATCTGTATGCCTGGTTCTGTTCTGCTGTCTTTCATTATATGCCTTAGGCTAACCTGTCACGGCTTGTTGATTCATTTCAGCATTTGGTGAGCAGGTCCCTCTAGCATTGCTTGTTTAAAGCACCCTCTGTATTTCATTAATTTAAAGCATATATAGAATAGATGCGGTAGCAGTTCCATCAGTTATGTGTTTTGTTGCTGGTCCGTATCTGGTGATTGATGCGATCCCGTACTGTTAGTTCCTTGTAGGGAATGTCTGTTAGGGAGCCATTGAAGTTGTGCGGTTAAATTCTCTACATAAACACATATACCTGGCTCTGATATCTCTAAGTCTGCTTTCTACTCATGTTAGTGTACGTATCTGGTAAACCGGTGCATTGCCATGTTGTTAGTTCCTTGTAGGGAATGTTTGCTAGGGGATCATTGGAGCTGTGCATACACTGCATGAGTATCGGAAGTACACATAGTTTTTGCAGTTCCTGTCATGCTCTATGTTTATAATGCAGTAAGTAGTGGTAATTAGTATGTTCCCGTACTGTTAGTTCCCCCCACCAACATCTGGACATATTTGTAATTTCTTTCTGTACATTTGTCCCTTTCTGTACATTTATCTCTTTCCTGTACTCTTAGCTTAAATCAGAAAACCCCCCCCAAGGAGCCGGCCTTCTCCGGAGATTGGCTCGGAAGGCATCTCTTCCTTCCGGCCTTTCATGCTGGTGGGCGAATCTGGGCGCATTAACCCAAAATCCTTTCCTCATGGCAGATTCATAACCAACAGGTTTTAAATTTAAGAACAGCCCTAACCTAATTTCAAACAACCCTAATCTATTTTCAAACAAGCCCTAATCTATTTTCAAAAGGAGGAGAAAAAAACCCTAAACCCAAAACCCTACACTAGGGTTTTGGGTTTTAAATTTGAGAACAGCCCTAACCTAATTTCAAACAGCCCTAATCTATTTTCAAACAAGCCCTAATCTATTTTCAAAAGGAGGAGAAAAAAACCCTAAACCCAAAACCCTAGACTAGGGTTTTGGGTTTTTAATTTGAGAACAGCCCTAACCTAATTTCAAATAGCCCTAATCTATTTTCAAACAAGCCCTAATCTATTTTCAAAAGGAGAAAAAAAACCCTAAACCCTAAACCCAAAACCCTAGGGGCTTGTTTGAAATTAGATTAGGGCTGTTTGAAATTAGGTTAAGGCTATTCTCAAATTTAAAACCCTAAACCCTTTGAGAACAGCCTTAACCTAATTTCAAACAGCCCTAATCTAATTTCAAACAAGCCCTAATCTATAAAAAAAAAAAAAGAGTTTTCAAAAATTTATGACCTTGAATGAATCTTCTAAAAGGATGTTGTTGGTTGTCGGATTCCTTCACACCACAATCAATCGCGCTCCTAGGATGCCTTGGCGTAGTTGGTCGGGGTGGTAGCAAGGTGGGAGGGTTTGTTTTTGTCTCTGCTCAGCTTAGAAGAAAGAATGAAGAAAAAAAATTACTTTTTTATTTAATCGGCCGCAGCCTCTACTTGCGCGGTTGCGGCCGATTCATTGATGATTTTTTGAAAAAATCGGCAATGAATCGTCGATTCCGATTTTTTCAAAAAATCGACAAAAAATCGCCAATGAATCGGCAATGCAGCGATACGATGCCGATTGACTCGTTTGGGCAATGAGTCGCGATTGAATTGCGATGTAGTCGATTTTTTCGCGATTTTCTCAACTATGGTATAAACTACATGTGCCTGGGAGGTTGACCATCATGATCATCCTCACCCTGAGCATAGAATAGAGCAGCATCAACACCCCCTTTTTGGGTGCCTCTTCCAGTTTAATCTACAAACAACAAAATTCTACCTTATGTTGTTCCTAACAAAAAGTGCAAACAAGCATTTTGAAGGGCTTCTTGGCTTTCCTCCCTCCTTGCTTTGGCTTGTTGTCAACTTCTGATTTAACACTTCCCTTGCATGAGCCGATTAGTGAGTGAACAATTCTTATGAGTTATGCCTCTATGGTCAAGCCTGATGGTGAAGAAGGTATTTGAATACATCATCAAGTAGAACTCTTAGGAAAGTATATTTGAAGCATCTCAAACACAATGGCAACCATCTCATAAGTTTCAGAAACATTAATGAACACAATATTGGGAATATCAATATCATCCTTTCCACTAGTACCTCCATTGGCAATGCAGATGTCTTCCTCTAGCTTCTTGAAACAACTCATGTACTCATCCATAGTCTCAAAATTCTCCAAGTTCAATACCTCCAATCTGTTGATCTATGTAGAGTCAATGTGGTCATACATGTGGAATTTCTTCAATAGCTCCTTTGGATCCAAGGTGTTGTTGATGTGGTTGTCAAAGATCTTGTCAACATGAAGAGCAATCACACCATGAGCTTCTTCTTTTTCGCTCTTGCACAACTGCTTTTTCTCACTAAAATTAGTGGCTAGAGGGTCCTCCTTCACATATTTGTTGAGTCCCTTACTACGGAACAAAGCTTCAATCTTGATTTTCCAAGTGGCATAATTAGGTTCATTCAGCAAGGGCACATGTTGATCCATGGAATTCCTGACAAAATACAATCTCTTGCATGCTGCTATGACCAAAAATAATATTGCCAATGCAAAGAGCTCAAGACATCATAGGATTTGAAAAACAAAATGGGCTCAAAACACTTCCATATGCAAAAGTCATGGCCCAAAAATCGCACAAAATGCTATAGAAACCTTTCAAAAAAATACATGTATCTTCAACCGATGAGGAGATACCATGTGTCATTGATTGGGCAGTTGTGGGTATGCCAACTGGGCAATGTTTCACCAAACTAACCGCTGCCAGGTGTTGTTGAGTGGACAAGGGTGTTGCCACTGGGATGGTGACTACCTAGGCCACCGGAGAGAATTTGCAAACTAGGGATTGCCATGTGTTGCATTGCTGAGATAGAATGTACCTATGTGCCACGTCTGTGGACAAGGGTGTTGCTTGTTGATAATTGGGATCTTCCAATTGGTTGTTCTTGTTTATGTACTCAAAATTGGGGTACACTTACTCCATTATTATTGCCACATCGGGCAAGGATGCCATGTCGGTTGTGAGATCACCAATCATCAAGTTAAAGCTATTGAAAAGATGGGAAGGAGAATTGAACCACAAACCTCTAATGTCCAAAGCCTTCATGTCGTTTCCCCTAGCCAAGGAGCCACTATCGTGCCTTGGCACCAACACCTCGTCTGCATGCAAAGAACCAACAAAGCGCACATCATGCTTCATCAAGCCAAAAGGAACACAATGGAGTTTGAACCCTTGCCCAAGTGGGAGGAGTGCCTTAGCCAAAGGCATCCTAACCACCATATTACGTGTCGCATCAAGAATGGCTAACACTATTGTTGTTAAAACCCACACACCAGCCTAGAGAATGGGTACACGTGCTTCATAGTGCCCCTACATGGTTTGTGAGTCAAAAAAATGACCAATCGACACCCAAGCTTTGGCATGCAATGTCCAACAATCCATGACCTTTGATGGGATTGGAAGCTGATGCATTCAATTTCCATGTCGTCTGAACTCCTCTATCCACAAAGCGCTGCCCTCCAATTCCCCCAAATGCCAGAATATTCCCTTTTGAATTTTTCAAATGTTTTAAAAACAAAGAGAAAAGGTAGAAATATTTAACACAAAAGGTGAAGCACCTAGAGGTGAGATGACAAAAAGAGTTGAACTGGGACCCCCCTTGAAATTTCGCAAAGAATCCAGACATGTGGCAGTTCATTCATATTTGTCATGGTTTGCCCTACACAACCTTTTTTTGGAGCATAGCCAATCAAGCCATTCTCTCTCGCCTATGCAACAAAAACATTTTTGGACTAGTTTAACAACTTGTCAAGCAACTCAAAGGTCTTTGCCATGCACAAAAGTCTTCCTATGACTTCTTTGGCATAAAGGGGGTGCCAAAATTTATTCAGCCTCTTCTTTTCGCCTTCAACAACCATGCAGATTGGTGGCCTCTCATCTATGCTGCATTTATACCAGAAAATTCAAAGCAGAAAATGAAATAGATTTTTTTCGACAAATCTGTAAAAGATGAGGGTTTCAAACACCTTTGAAAGATTCAATTTAACAACTAGGACATCCATTTAGTAGGGAAAAAATAAAGCAAATCAGATTGAATTTCAAGAAAGGAAAGAATAACCTGTCAGTGAATATTTCTCTTGAGGCAACAAACTTGTTGCAACATAGTGAGATCTTTGCAATTCAAGCCCACCTAGGGTTTTGGTGCAAAACCCTAAAAGACTAATGGCAGCACACAAAGCTTGCATAAACTGCTCCCAAACACAATGTTGTTGGAAAATTCGTAGATGAGAAATCGCCAAAAGCTTGAGATCGAGTAATGGAGATTCAAACCTACTTTGATACTATATTGGATTTCACAATACTTTCCAGAAACAAATGGAATCAACATATTAACCAGAAATGAAACAACTCACTTAAAGAACATAACAGTATGAAGGGTGTCCATAGACCCCAAAATAATCTCACTAAAGGAAAGAATAGCACTCTGTAATGTCCCTTTCTAAGAAACAGCAAACCCTTACTACGAAAATGCAGAAATTAAGTACAGCAAGGAAATAACTCAGAAATTGCTCATAAAATAACACAAGTATGAGGAGAAATCAGCCAAATATCATATATTAAATATTGCCAAACCAATACAACAGCTCCCCAAGGCTGAACAGATGCAAAAACTCCTCAAAAATGACCCCAAATACAAGCGTAGGGTTTGGGGCTGCCAACGGATCTGAAACACATGACACAAATGCTCCCAAAAATGCCACGAACTCCTCACGGATGCCTCTTTTTTGTATTTTTGATATTTTAGGGCAATAACACCTGCAATGATATTGCCAAGACCCCAACCATGCACCTCCAATGCACTATGGGAATGAGCAAGACCTGCAATCTCAACTCATGGAACCTCTAGGGTTTCAATATTCAATTCCGATATCAACATAACATGCCCAAAATGGGACGTCTCACTCCCTTATATAGGGTGAGGTTCTAATTTGGAGTTGACATCTCCCAACCCTAAAATCACTTAAAGTGCCTTATTACAACATAAAAACATAAAACATAAATAAACACAACTTAAGTTATGTCTCCTAGTCACATGAACCCCTTTTTCACTTTTATAATTAAGTGTAGGAGACATTTACAAAAAATATTTATTTTTGGGACATTACAAGTCCACCCTCCTCAAATTGCTTGTCCTCAAGCAAAGTCAAAGCTGGAGCATCTAAAATTTCTGCACCTTCCCAAGTAGCATCCTCCATAGGCAAGTCCTTCCACTTCACAAGATATTCTTTGACAGTCCTACTCCTAAGCTTTCTCTCCCTTGTCTCAAGGATCAATTCAGGTTCAAGAATGAGCTTTCCTTCATCATCAAGGGGTGGCAAATCTGAAGATGGCTGAATATGTTGGCCCAAGGCCTTCTTCAAACAAGAAACATGGAAGACATTATGTATTTTACTTCCACTTGGAAGTTCCAAAGCATATGCAACCTGTCCAACCTTACTCAACACCTTGTAAGGTCCATAAAATTTGGGTTTGAGTTTTTCTGCTCCACTTCTTTTCAATGTAGACTGTTTGTAGGGCTGCAACCTAACATAAACCAAGTCTCCCACCTCAAATGAGCGCTCACTACGCTGCTGATCTGCATACTTCTTCTGCTGATTTTGTGCCGTAAGAATATTGTCCTTCAAAGCATTAAGAATATCTTGATTTTCTGCTGCAAAGTCTCTAGCTTTTTGGACCCTTGAATCACCAAAAATCAGATCTGAAAAGTGTGGGGCATCATAACCATAAAGTGCCTTGAATGGAGACATTTTTATGGACATATGATAAGTAGAATTGTAGCAATATTCACCAAGGTGCAGCCATTTAACCCATGCCTTTTGTTGACCTGAAACATAATTTCTCAAATATCCTTCAAGCCATTTGTTAACAATTTCAGTTTGCCCATCAGTTTGGGGATGGTAGCTAGTACTAGGAGTCAATTTAGTACCACATAGCTTAAACAATTCTTGCCAAAACATGCTCAAAAATCTGCTGTCCCTATCACTCACAATGGATTTAGGCAAACCATGCAATCTGAAAACTTCTTTAAAAAACAAATCAGCAACTTGTATGGCTGTACAAGTTGTTGAAATGGCATAGAAATGAGCAAATTTTGTCAATCTATCAACAACAACAAATATGCAATCCTTCATGTATACCTTGGGCAAACCAGGAATGAAGTCCATGGAGATACTTTCCCATTTCTGATTGGGAATAGGAAGTGGCTGAAGTAAACCAGCTGCAAATTCATGTTCCCCCTTGTTTTCTTGGCAAATAACACATTCCTGAACATGCAAGAAGACATCCCTTTTCAAACCCTTCCAATAGAATCTTTCTCTAACTTGTTTGTAAGTCTTGTAGAAACCTGGATGGCCTACAAGTGGAGCATCATGCATGGCTGTAATTAAAGCTTGTTTCAGCTTTGATTCAGGTACTAAAAACACTCTTCCCTTGCAAAAAATCAGTCCTTCTTTATGGCTGAACCTGTCATCTTCAACTTGCCCATTTATTAGTTTAGAACAAAAATCATTCTTTGCATATTCAGCCATAATTTTCACCTTCCAATCAGCAGAAATAATGGAAAGAGAATGAAAAGTAGGGTGCCTAGAAAGTGCATCAGCAGCTGAATTCTTCTTACCCTTTACAAACTCAATTTCAAAATCATATGATTGCAACTTTGTTACCCATTTCTGCTGTCTTTCATTCAGTTCAACTTGCCCCAAGAAGTATTTCAAACCGTTATGATCAGTTTTGACCACAAACTTGCCACACACTAAGTATTGCTTGAATTTGGTCAAGGCATGCATGATAGCTAGCATCTCTTTATCATAGATGCTGAAAGTTTTCTCCACATTTGAGAGCTTTCTACTCTCATAAGCAATGGGGCGTCCTTGTTGCATAAGTACAGCTCCAACTCCAACACCCGAAGCATCACAAGCAATAGTAAAAGCAACAGAAAAATCAGGAATAGCAAGTAAAGGAGTGGAAGTCATTACATCTTTCAGCTTTAGAAAAGCTAAAAGAGCCTCATTGGACCATGAAAAGGCCCCTTTCTTAGTTAATTCAGTAAGGGGGCAGCCAAAGAAGAAAACCCCTTAATGAACCTCCTGTAGTAACTGCATAAACCCACAAAACCCCTCAATTCCGTTAGGTTGGATGGTATAGGCCATCTTTGTACAACTGAAACTTTAGTTTGATCAACCTTCACCCCATCTTTGCAAATAATGTGCCCACTCTCAAGTAAATCAGCAATGGTCTTTTCAATCTCATCTTTGAAAACCTTAGGATGCCTATAAGGTTTAATTATGACAGGTTTACTATTTGCTTCCAATTCAATAACATGCTGAAAACCTCTACTAGGTGGCAAACCTTTAGGTAGGTCAGAAAATACCTTAAGATGTTTTTGTAGTAAACCTTGAATTTGAGGATGATAGGTGGCTGATTTTTTCCCTTCTGAACTGAAAATTACAGCTGCCCACTCAACGTCCTTATGCCTTATCATCTTCTCCATTCTTTTGTATGAAACCTCCAAAATTTTGCAAGAATCTTTTGACCCATTTTCCTTGATTCCTTGCAACACCACATCTTTCCCTTCAAGCACAAATTTCAGTTCTAATTTCTGATAATTAGTAACATAATCACCAAGTGAATACAACCATTGCACACCCAAAACCATATGTGGAATACCTCCTAAGGGAAAAACAAAGAATTGCTCATCTACTTCCATGTTGCCAAAATTAATTTTTATGTTTCTTACCACTTTGTTGCATGTGATAAGATCACCATTGCCAATAGCAACACTAAAACCAGGAATGATAGCTGTAGGAAGATTCTTTCTAGTGGCAAACTTCTCATCAACAAAATTGTAAGTAGCACCACCATCTATTAAAACAATAACCTTTTCATCAAAAGATCTACCTGGTACCTTAATAGTGCGAAACTGATTCAGCCCACTTAAAGTGGCTAGGGAACCTTCAGGAACTTCCTCATACTCCCTTTGTGCTTCCTCTTCCAAGGGTGTCTCATCCGCCTCATAAAAATCAGGATTATCGAATCAGAATCAGAATGTAATTCAATGATTTTCATACCTCCTTCTTCGCATTTATGACCTCTTTGCCAAGGAGACTTGCAAATGAAACACTTGTTTTGTTTCCTTAGCTCATCTTTCTCTTCTTGTGTCAAGCGTGGGCCATTTGGGGGCTTATTAGGTGGCTGAAAACCAGATCTGAAACCTTCTCCATGCGTGGGATTCCTGCCATAAAAATTTCTCTCATTTCCACCTTGCTGCGTGAGGTTTCCTTGCTGCCCATACTGCTGTCCAAAAACTGTTTTTCTGGCTGCAAAAGGTGGTCTAGCAGGTGGATTATGTGCAAAATATTTCTGTCTAGGAGGTAAAACAGATTCTAAGCTTAAAGCTCTCTTAATGGCATCTTCAAGAGTGGCTGGTTCAAAAGCTTTAACTAATCCCTTCACGGGTTCCAACAAACCATCCATAAAAAGAAAAATTACCCTCTTGGGTGAAATATTTTGTACCTGAACTGAAAGTTGTTCAAACTCCTCCACATAGGCATGAATGGATGAAGTTTGCTTCAAAGTGGCAAGCTCCTTGAAATACTCTTCCACATTCCTCCTTTCAAACCTGTTCAAAACCCCGGTACAAAATTCATCAAATGTATCAATATCACCATGCCCTTGGGTTACTAACCCATGATGCCACCATGAGTAAGCACTACCCTCAAGGTGGAGTGTAGCAATCTGAACCGCATCGGCTTCAGAAATAGGCTCCAAGGTAAAATAAGTCTGCAATTTTTGAAGCCATGCCCTAGCAGTAAGACCATCTTGACCATTAAATGAGGGAATGGTCACCTTTTGATGCAAAAAGGGCTTCTTTTTCTCTTTTTTAGCCTCAACAACAGATTTACCCACAATCTTCAAATATTTATCAAAAGAAACCGCTGCCCTAAAACCCTCGGATTTATTACTATAAGAAGCAAACCATTCATCTAATTCATCAGTTACCTCATTTTCCTCCCGTGGAGGTGGTGGAACAAGGAACATAGGCTTGGACGGCCTAGGCAAGGGAGTGTGTGAGTTAGATGATGACTCATGCCCATTGTTGTTGCCTCCCCTTTCTCCTTCCCTCCTTGTGCCATTTGGGTTGCCCAAAGCTGCCCTCAATTCTTGCTGATTTGTCTCTTGTAAGGACACCATTCTTTGCAGCATGTCAAGTAGGGCATCGAATTTTTGCTCGATCCTATCAACCGGCCTTTGGGGCTCCTCAACCTCTTCCCTGTTTGACATTTCCAAAGCGAGTCTGTTTCTCCTAGTAAAATACTGATGAACAGGAGGACGATGCATAAAACCCTATCAAACCCTAAAAAGATGGAAATCTGAAATTCTGAAAATTTTGACCACCAAAAAAAATTTCTGAAACCACAGAACTGCAAATTGGTCAAAAGGGTATCCAAATCTGCAATTTTTATTTTCTGAAAAAAATCCCTAAAAATCCGCGATTTTCACTAGGGCACAACTTTTCACCACAGAAACACACTTATCACCACGAATAACTGAAAAAAACTAAAAATGCTGAAACTAACCACAAGTTGGCAAGATTCCAGCTCTGATACCACTTGTAATGTCCCTTTTTAAGAAACAACAAACCCTTACTACGAAAATGCAGAAATTAAGTACAGCAAGGAAATAACTCAGAAATTGCTCATAAAATAACACAAGTATGAGGAGAAATCAGCCAGTATCATATATTAAATATTGCCAAACCAATACAACAGCTCCCCAAGGCTGAACAGATGCAAAAACTCCTCAAAAATGACCCCAAATACAAGCGTAGGGTTTGGGGCTGCCAACAGATCTGAAACACATGACACAAATGCTCCAAAAAATGCCACGAACTCCTCACGGATGCCTCTTTTTTTGTATTTTTGATATTTTAGGGCAATAACACCTGCAATGATATTGCCAAGACCCCAACCATGCACCTCCAATGCACTATGGGAATGAGCAAGACCTGCAATCTCAACTCATGGAACCTCTAGGGTTTCAATATTCAATTCCGATATCAACATAACATGCCCAAAATGGGACGTCTCACTCCCTTATATAGGGTGAGGTTCTAATTTGGAGTTGACATCTCCCAACCCTAAAATCACTTAAAGTGCCTTATTACAACATAAAAACATAAAACATAAATAAACACAACTTAAGTTATGTCTCCTAGTCACATGAACCCCTTTTTCACTTTTATAATTAAGTGTAGGAGACATTTACAAAAAAATATTTATTTTTGGGACATTACACACTCCAAGTGATGATTAAATGGTTGGTTCAAGGGGTATAAATATTGATTACATGTGAGGTTTATTAATAAACTATTACAATAAACCCACCTATAGAGGGTGTACAAAGACCCAAAGGGTTACACAATAAATATAATATACAAGTCGATTGTGGCCTCAAGTTTATCTTAACACCACATATCCAAGATGCTTGAGTATTTCCATTGATTTTATTTTAATTATAAATTAAATCTCATTACTTAAAGTGGTAATAAAGCCTTTAGTTTGGTACAAGAGGTTTAGAGCAAGCGGATGGGAGTGAAGAATTTCATACCTTAGACCAAGGTTTGAATCCCATTGATGAACCTTAATATTTTATCAAATGGCATGAGTTCACTTGGTTAAATACCTATACTTTCAAGGGGAAGACCCAGGTTCAAATTTCCAAGTAATATATGCATAATTGCCAAAAATGCTGTTGTAATACCATAGTCCAATATAATCAATAAAAAATAAATAAATAAAGCCTTTAGTTTTCTCTGTGGAGTTTTACTCCCAGAGAAGGTTTCTTCATATTAAACAGGGTGTCATACTGTCATCTATGATGTTTACAATCTGTTTATGGAGTTTGTTTCTGAATTCAGGCTTGAAGTACCCTGTTTCCTTTGTTTTGCAAGATGGATAAACTATTGCATATAAAGAATTAGATTTGAGTGGTAAAAAAACTCCTAGAGGATTTGTTTGGTGAGTTACATGGTGGTTTCAGATCAAGCCATGTACGAAAAATAAGACCAAAAAATGGGGAGAAAAGGGGGAAAAAAATGAAGTTTTAGGAAACAAAATACCTTGGAAAGAACAAATTGGATAGAAAAAGGATGGGGAAAAATGATACGGAATTTTTTACCAGTAAATATGCCAAAAAAATGCGGCTATTAATAACATCATACGAAATGAGTATGACAGATTATACTCACAAATAGATCCCAATTACAAAAATATTTAGTTGAAAATTGAAATCAGTTAGAAGGAGTATGCAAAACAGAAATTTTATCCAGAAGTCTAAAATAAAACCAAAAAACATTGTTTATTAAGCCCTTTTTTCTTTTTTTCTTTTTGGTTGTATGGATAATACTTGTTTGGAAAAGATCTACTTTGACGACAGTGCATTAAAATTGAAGTACTTTTTTCAGGGAAATTCACAATCAAATCACTCGCCAACTATAACCCATCCAGATCCCAATCATCAACGGCCTACATCATTTGCACTTCAGTTAGTACAGCATACACTTGAGGAAACTCTTGGGACGGTACAGAAAGCTATTCATGAAGATGTGCAGAATCTTCATCTAGAATTGCTACACCAGTTTCACATACACCAGGTGCTTAAAGTTTAATTCTTCTGGTTTTCTTCCAAAACATGACAGAATAATATTAGGAGCACAAGAAATATATTTCACTCTGCAAGCTACAAGAGTCAAAAAAAAAATTGCTGGTTGCAGACTGAAATGTCCACCTTGATGCAGTCCATGATGTCAAAGCAAGCAGAATTAATGAATGAAGTACAAGCTCTCCGAAAAGAGAATCAGCAGCTGTGCCAACTACTTTGAGCAATATATTTGTTCTAAGAAATGCTTTTGAAATGGGAGTCAAATTTTAGGTACACTTCTTTCACCCAGCTCCGTGGAGTGGAACCAATTAAACATGCTAACTGGCGAGTTGCAATGTTAGAGCATTAAATGAATGTGGTAATGTACCCTATCATGCAGGTGATTCCGCTTAAATCCGAAAACACCAGTACACTATCTCATACAATGTTGCTTGTGGAGATCTGGTCTGTTCACACTGGAAAAGTCTTGTCTCAAAGTCAGCCTGTCGTGGCTATAAATATCGGCAGGATGCTACAGATGGTTGTTTTCCTGGAGCCTGTTGAGTGTACTTTAGGTTGGTTGTGGGGTCATTTGTTCAGCTTCATTAGAAGAATTTTGTAGAATGTCAAGGATTTTTTTGTGTTGAAGGGGTCTTTGAAATGGCTGTAAGTTCAAGCTCTTTTGTGTGCATTATTTGAGGGAGCTTGGTCAGGACATAGTGTGTTCTTCCAATCTCAGAACTTTTGTACTTCATGAAGTTATTTTTGGATTAGTTTAATTTCCATGGGTTTATACCCACATGGATGACTTTTCAGATCTCTCATACCCATACTGAATTGCTGATATTATTGAATTCAGAACATGAGCACATTGCCATATGTGAGTATAAAAATAACCCTCGGTATCTTTGCAGCAGATGTTTTGTATTCATTGCCTGCTTGGAGTATAATGACAATCATTTGTATTTCCCGGCATGTGTTTGTGTTAACTAGTGGTTACAGCAAAGAACAAGAAGGTTTTATTTTTTCAGATCTCATTGGGATAATGTATAGAGAATTATCATGTTCGAAATACAAGCTGCCACTATAATTCAAAATCTTTTTGCTAATTCATTGGATCATGATATACTTGAGTTCTAGTCACTGTTCAATTAAGTTTCGGCCAAAATCTGTCCTTTGCACAAGTTGGGTCTGAAAAACGATGTTGAAATTGGATTGAAAATTTATTGTTGTAGTTAAGCCAAAATCAATGGGACTCTGGTATGTAAGTATTCATATAGCCGTTAAGTGCTTGCCAGTGGGCGGTCTAAGGATTATAGAGGTTACCTACCCAACAAAAAAAATATTCAAATGGGGAGAATCTAAAGCATCTCCCAAAGCTTAATGCTTCTTTAGAAAATCTCAAACAAATTAAACAAGGAAATAAAGAGACCGTGTTAATGTCTACAAATGACAATAGTCTGTCAGTGGGACAGAAATTTAATTAGTTCAATAACAAGTAGGAACGCTAAAGAGAACTCTTAACGTCTCAGAAAGTCATGGAAATGAAAATGATGAAAGTTCCTAGCTAACAGGTGAACATAGAACGGGTCAAAGCCAAGTAATGCAATAAGCATGTGAGAGGAATAATTTATTGGATCTTAAAAAAATTATTTAATCAACCACAATCTTTGGGCCAGTATATTCCAGAATAGCTCTAAATGAAAATACCAGATGTATAATAAATAATAGAATTCTACAAATAGCTTTAACTTCATAGTTTCCATAGCCTAAATTTTGATTTGCGTTCCTTAAAATTCTTTCTAGATGATGAAAGAAACCAAATCAAATCTTTACAATATTATCTTTATTGTTAGGGATTTATTATTGTTTCCCGTTAGCAACACCCTGAGCAAATGTGATTATTGTGATTGACCAATAGCTAGACTCTTAGAATGTCCGTAGAAGTTGTATGGGGATTACAAATATTTTATCACACAATTAGTTTTAGTTTTTTTTTTTAATACATATGGGAATCAGAAACTTCCCTTCATTTTTTACTATTAACGTGGTTTCAAATCTTTGGAGTTGCCTCTATAACCCCTATCTCACCTCGTTATTAGTGACTCGGAGTGAGTGAGACCACAGTTGGTTTGCGGTTAAAAATATGTGTTATTAGATTTACACATGTCAATCTTGCATGATAGACTTAGGTTAAAAAAATATATAGAGAGAATGCTAGTTTGACATTTCAAGACATTGTTTATATTGCATCTCTAGAAATGAGATAGATGTGGAAACATGGCTATAAGAAGATTTGTTTTCTATCTTCTATTAATATATCTTACAAATCTCCTTAGGTGCAAAATGTAACCAATGGCTAGTCTTTTTTTTTAATAATATTTCTTATAAACATCCTTTGTGGAGATTGAACACTAGTCACACTAGTCACTTGTGAGTGTGGCTAGTCTTCAAATAATTTAATACTAAACCCTGAAAACTAGACAAGGATAAAAGAAGGGGACAAAAACAATGTTTTTTTGCTTGCATTGAGGTGTGATACCATGATCCCTTTTGAGCATTGCATTAGGGGTTTCCACGAAGAACTAAGTTTAAGACCGTCTTTCCTATTGAGATTCAAAGGCATTTTTTCAATATGCAATGCTTCCCTACCATTCTCTTAATTTTGTGATTTTCTTTAGAGAACAACTTGGCATCCTTTAAACATATATGGTGTCTTGATTAAAAAGGGATGTTTTGTTAAGGTTCATTTTGCACATATATTATATAGTATATAGACATTATGCTCCTCTAGCCTAGGTTATATGGGTCTCCTAATTTTGCGTAAGACACCCTACATAAGGAATGAATTATTTATCAACATTGTAATGTTTTGGTTTCATTTCTC
Organism: Wollemia nobilis; assembly: GCA_028583015.1. Lineage (NCBI taxonomy): Eukaryota > Viridiplantae > Streptophyta > Pinopsida > Araucariales > Araucariaceae > Wollemia > Wollemia nobilis. Next base: position 1,805,156 of record JAQPPZ010003648.1, on the reverse strand, counting down.
TTCTATCTAGAATTCTTCTTAAGAGTGTGTTGTGGCTGATCCACAACGTACCCCAAAATTGGGGACCCACCTTTTTTGCATGTTTTCCAAGAAGACCGAAGTGGCCCATAGGCTAAAGATCAAAGAAAAAGCAAAACACCACAAGGAGAAAAAGTGTCGCGATATCGCGACATGTTGCATTTTCGCGATTCAAAGCAAAGGGAGAGGCCAAAAGAGAAAAAGTGTCGCGATATCGCGACATGTTGCACCATCGCGGCCAAAAGAGAAAAAGTGTCGCGATATCGCGACATGTTGCACCATCGCGGCCAAAAGAAGAAAGAAAAAGTGTCGCGATATCGCGACATGTTGCATCATCGCGACCAAAAGAAAGAAAAAGTGTCGCGATATCGCGACATGTTGCATTTTCGCGGCCAAAAGAAAGAAAAAGTGTCGCGATATCGCGACATGTTGCATTTTCGCGGCCAAAAAAGAAAAAGTGTCGCGATATCGCGACATGTTGCATCTTCGCGGCCAAAAGAGAAAAAGTGTCGCGATATCGCGACATGTTGCATCTTCGCGGCCAAAGAGAGGAAAAAGTGTCGCGATATCGCGACATGTTGCATTTTCGCGGCTAAAAGAAAAAAAAGACGGAAGGGGCAAAAGTGTCGCGATATCGCGACATGTTACATTTTCGCGATTCAAAGCAAAGAGAGAGAAGACAAGAAGTGTCGCGATATCGCGACATGTTCCATTTTCGCCAAGGTAACGGACCTGCATAGTGACGTGGACATAAGGACAAAATCCAATGAATAAGACAAAGCGTTACATAAGGAATATTTAATGATTTGAAATCATTTAAGATGGTCGTTACACACGGAAGGAAACGAATGCAAGCCCATGTGGAGAAAATGAAACGAAGGGCCACAAAATAGAAACGAAAAGTTTCTTGGAAACCAAAGCACACGCATGCAAGGAAGGTGAAATGAACAGTCATTGGAAAATGAAACGAACCGTCATGGAAGGAGAAACAATGTTTTCAGAAGTTTAAATACGCCATTCAAAGAGGCCAGAAGGGGTGGAAAACTGTTGCAAGTAGCGTTGCAGGTTTGAAGGCAAGATAGCCATTTTGGACCTAGTTGGGTTGTTTTTCTTTCGTAGACTAGTTTTTCTTCTTCATGGACATGGGTTGGAAATTGTTGCGAGCAGAGTTGCAGATTTGAAGGCGATGAGGCCATTCTGGACCTGTTTGAGTCGTTTTTCTTCCATGGATTGGTTTGGGAAAACCAAAAATTTTGCTATTGTAAAATGACATATTTTTAATGCAAAAGTTTTCAGAAATTTGCATCTTGTGGGCAAGAAAGGAGGAGTATTTTCTTTGCATGCTATGGATTAAATGTTTATTCTTTCACTTTTTCAGATTTCAAGTTTATAGATAATGTTAATGCCATGTTTTCTTGGTTACATTATGCGAATATTTGAAATCTGAAAATATCTCATTTAAAACCCTAGGAGCCAACACTTAGCCTATGGGGATTGTGCTTGTTTTGCAAGTCCAATAGGTTAGGTTGCATGCATGGAGACCTCACATCTTCGGTTTTGTCGAAATAGGATAGCATCATATTGAATGCATTTTATTTTCAGTTTTTCTACATTTCATTTTCATTTTTCTGCATTTTATTTTTTCTAGAAATTTTAACTTATTTTAAGGCATTAAAATAAACATTTAAAAAATTTCAAAATCCAAAAAAAAACAATGAACAATCACTAAAGTTTCATGGTGAAATAAACCAACATTGCCCCTTGTTTACAGTTACTTGCAATCACTAAGGTGTTCCAAGCATTTAAATTGAATATCTTTATTTGAGATTACTAATACACATATGCAAATGCTAATACAACGGAGACCTTGGAGAAGTTGTTTGTTTAACTTCTTTGCAAGAGGGGATTTGGAACCCAAATCCTAAAGGAGAGTGTACTTTCACAATCGGGTGAAAATACCACTCAACAGATTGGCGCTAGAAGGAGGGCCTGAATTGTTTTATTTCATAGTGATTTAAATGCTATAGGGATTTAAATTTTGAATATTTCATGCCCTATTGATTATTATCTTTAGCCCTCTTTTAACAATACAACCTTGTAGTGTTAAAAGGAGGACATGAATTGCTATGCATTGTTCTAACACTTTTGATTGTTCATACAGGAATAATGTGTTTTGATTTGATTTAAAAAAATTTTGGTCTTGACTAACGAGGTTGTCTCCATGCAATTACTTTCATTTGATTTTAATGGATACATCTCTTGGTTGATGCTAACGATTATCTACTTACTTGTTTGTATTTTAGTCTTTCGATTTGTAAGGAATTATTTTGTCTAAAAATGTATTTGTTGTCGGTACCCGTTATGCTCTTCACTTGCGCATATGCGATCTCGGTGAATCGAAACTTACATTTTTAGAATATTGCTTTGTCAAGGTTCCTTCTTTCATGACTAACAAATTGATTTTGAAGTTATTCTTTGAATTTCATTAATTGCAGGATTTTCTTTGTGTCGCAGGTTTTCTTTGAGGTATTGAGAGTTTTGTCAGGTTCTTGTAGGGTTATCATCATCGATTTTGAATCAAATGGCCCAACCTCCACCACCTCCTTGGTACGGAGCCAATAACATTCCTTTGAATATTGCAGGGGATATTCATGAGATCCCTAAGAATATAGAGAGATTTTTGCCCAAATACAAATCGGATGGCCCAAGGACCGCAGAAGAACATATTCAGGCCTATAGGGATGTTTTGATAAGATTGCAAGTTCAACATGAAGATGTGGCTTGTAGACTCTTCCCCATGAGCCTAGACCAAGTGGCTTACGAATGGTATATTTGCTTACCTATTGGTTCCATTACGTCATGGACGCAAATGGAGAATGCTTTTGTCAACCAATTCAGGTCACCATTAGATCCCACAATCATCTATAATCAGTTCATTACATGCAAAAGAGGCCAGGGTGAGCCAATCCGAACTTTTAATCAGAGATTTCAGAAGTGCTATAATAGAGCAATTCGGCATTTTGCCATTGATCCCGTAGTAGCTTTGCAAATATATTTTGGGGCATTGGATCCTATGACGGCAATGTTTGCAAGGCGAAATCCTCAAGTTACCATGCTTGCTCTAGCCTACAATGAAGCTATGACCATTGAACAACAAATGACACCACAGAGTTATGGGTTTTCCCAGATGCCTATGGTAGGACAATATGGTCCATATGGTCAAGCTCCTATGATGAATCAGATCATGGCACCACAAATATCAGGCATAAATGCTTTGCCTTATCAACAACCATATTCATCAACACCCGCTTACGCACCCAATCCAATTCCGATTCAAAGTGTGAATCCCTACGCAAATCAAGTGGCTCAAAATCCAACTCAAATGTTAAGTCAAGATCTCACCAATTACGCAAATCCTATTGGAACTAGCAATAACATAGCTCAACCAAAAGAGATTTATTCAGAGGTTGAAGAACTCAAAAAGATGGTTCACAAATTGAGTAATGATTTGGTTCAAAAATAGAAGTATGAATCCCATGCCCCTCACCCAAATCAAAATTTCAACGATAGAGGGAGACAATGGAATACGAAGCCAAACAATGGGGGTGTGCCTTCCCCTATTGCTAATCGGATAGATACTTCTACAAGACCAAGTCACTCTAGTTCCATTCTTAATATTTCTGATTTTGCATGGGAAAAGGGGTGTAGATTGCATAATACAAAGGAGCATAATGAAAGGAATTGTCCCAAAATTGCTATGTATACCCATTGTCTCCAAGCTCAAGTGGATGATTTGGAACTTGTGCCAAATAAGGGTCCACCCCAACATCAACAAGGAGAGGACAACATTTTGGTGGTGGAAACTCTATATCGTCAAGAGAGTGATGACCAGGAGGACCCCCCCTTTTAAAAAATGGGGTTAAATTTGTTTTTATAGTTTTTCCTTTTTTTTTTTAAAAAATAACCCCTTTTTGGAAATAATGGACATCTGGAAGGTGAAGATGAATTGGATGAGAAACATGTTGATGAATCGGGAAGATGAAGAAGAAGTACTTGAGCGTCACAACTTGAACTTGGAGGATGATTACTATGATTCATGGAAGAAATGGGAAGAATATTATCAATCTAAATCTTCTAATAAACTTGTTGTGTCAATTAATATGCAGGATAACTCAATTGCTTCCTCGCATGAGGATACTATAAATCCTGTACAATTTGAGAAAGTTTTGGAAGAGGAATTCGAATCTCATCAAATTTTGGAACATGATAAGGATTCTACAACCATGAATCAAGAAAGAGAGTCACTTGCTTTAGATTCCTTTGAAGGAAAAGAAATTGAAAATCTTGATCCACTTACTTGTGCTACAATGATTATGCCATTTCAAAATGAGAAAATTACAAAACCTGAATCATTTGGGTTTGATATCATTGATGATCCAATTGAAAATCTCACGTTACCCAAAACAACCCAAGTGATTGATCACGGAAATGTGTTAGTTAACCCACCCCTAGATAGACAAGACTTATGGTTTGAAAGGGATGGGCATATTTTCAATTGGGTACCTAAGTTTGGTGCCTTTGATAAACAAGTCATGGAGAAAGAACAAGTGCTACATGATGATGAATGTCATGAGAGAAAAGAGGAATTTTCAAATCCTCTTCAAGTAAGGTCAAATGAAAACATGCCAAAGGTAAAATCTCATCTTTTTGGTTTCACCATGCAAAATTCGAATGAAGGTTTGCCTAATGAATGGTTTGATTCAAATATTATTAATGTTATGGCTTTATTGAATGAAAATGAAAGCTTATTTCTACACCATGAATCAAAGTGCGGAATGGACATCTTAAAGAATAGACATAAAGGAATTGAATATCAATCATTGTCTAATCAATTTGAAAATTTGAAACTCCACCATAGGATTATTAATGAAACTAAATCAAATTGGTATGGTGAGAGGGGCAAGTGGAAGTTTGTTTCTTTGTTTGGTTTGATCTTGTTTTTGTTGGATTCCTGCAAAACTTGGTATGCGTATCACGTCATATGTCTTTTAAAGAATTCTAATCAGGTTTGGGATCCGAGAAAATGATAATCCAAACTTTTTGTACATTTGTATATACTTTTGGTTTTCGTGTTTTGGTTTTGGATTGGATCTCATTTTGGTTTTAAGTTTTGTGTGTTGGTCCTTTGGACACTTTTGGTTTGTCAACTTAGGTCCTTATGAATGTTGACTAAGACTAGGAGAATATGAAACATCGAAATTGTATTGCAGAAAGCTCCACGAATATCGCAAACACATTAAAGAATATCGTTTGGAACTTGTGATGCATGAAGTTGTCAGCTTTATAAATTATGGCAAAGTAGGTGGTATACTCCATCCGCATTTCAAAAGGAGCAATGCATTCATATCTCATGTTACATTCCGCATTGCATATACATTTCATCTCAGTTGCATCTTCATTTCATGTACAATCATTGAAAAGGTGTCGAATCCTCTTAGGGTTATTACATAACATATATTAAAAGGATCCTAAGGTTGGGAACTGATGCCCGAACTATCTTGAACCAAGCACGTTCTGCACATATTAAAGAGGATCTTGAGCAAAATGGTCAAAACCATACTTGGAAGAAAAGGTGAGGCGAAAGGAGTATTTCGTGTCTGTCCTATCATGCAACATAATCCTTAAAATAGTGGTTTTTACCACTCCCATAAGTGCTTAAAGCCTAAAATCAGAGTAGTAAGGATAGGGTTAAATCCTCATCGAACTTAGGTTGAGGATCCAACTCCCCAAAGCTCTGATTTGACCTTCATGGAGTAGTAAGGATAGGGTCTAATTCTCATCTCGCTTAGGTTGAGAATCCGATTCCCCAAAGCTTCTATTTTGCCCACTCAAGAACTTGAAATTCAAAAGAAAATATTTTTCATTTCTTTATTAATATTGGATTGGAAGGATCGTACTACATGTCCCTTGCAAGGATGGGTAGTCATCCCCAAGGTCCAAGAAATCAAAGTAGAGCCAAATCATGGATTATGGGGTTAATCTCCATCGGGGCTATAGACGCCTGGCTGGCAGTGGAGTATGCTCATGCGTGGCAACATGTCTTGTCTAAAAGCAAGACCACTGACTGCTCAAACGGACAGGCTAGCCTGACAGTTTCATCCATAACAGGTTAAATCATTTTGTTCAAGATGAGGTAATGAATTCTGGATCAGAGTAGTAAGGATAGGATTAAATTCCCATCTCGCTTAGGTTGGGAATCCTATTCCCCAAAGCTCTGATTTCACTTACACCTGCACATGGGTTCAAGATGGTAGTGACACATAACCAACTTTGGGATCTAGTAAATTAATTCAAGTATACATATATTTGGTCCTAAGAGGGTTTGACAGTTTTAATATGTTTGTTCATGATACTAGAAATTCTGAGCCTTTGCAAAGCAGGTTGTTATATCTCTAGCATATTCGTCATACATCAAATCCTGCACAAATCATTCATAGCCTTGCATACGAATCATAAGTGAAACTGACAATGGAATGTTGATCAATTTCAAATGATAGGGAATGAAGCACATTGCACACACCGAGCTGATGCTTAATAATTCTAATGTTTCATGTATTTCTCGTCTAGTTTCATTCTTGGGATATTTGCTAACGCTTGTATTTGAGTCTGTGTGTTTTCAGGTTGAGTTCTCACCGAAATGCTCAGGAGCATTTCCCAACAGAGTCACCATTTGTTGTGGCTGCTCCACAACGTACCCCAAAATTGGGGACCCACCTTTTTTGCATGTGTTCCAAGAAGACCGAAGTGGCCCATATGCTAAAGATCAAAGAAAAAAGCAAAACACCACAAGGAGAAAAAGTGTCGCGATATCGCGACATGTTGCATTTTCGCGGTCCAAAGAAAAATGTTGCACCATCGCGGCCAAAATAGAAAAAGTGTCGCGATATCGCGACATGTTGCACCATCGCGGCCAAAAGAGAAAAAGTGTCGCGATATCGCGACATGTTGCACCATCGCGGCCAAAGGAGAAAAGTGTCGCGATATCGTGACATGTTGCACCATCGTGGCCAAAAGAGAAAAAGTGTCGCGATATCGCGACATGTTGCATTTTCGTGCCAAAAAGAGAAAAAGTGTCGCGATATCGCGACATGTTGCATTTTCGTGACCAAAGAAAGAAAAGTGTCGCGATATCGCGACATGTTGCATTTTCGCGGCCAAAAGAAAAAAAGTGTCGCGATATCGTGACATGTTGCATCTTCACGGCCAAAAGAGAAAAAGTGTCGCGATATCGCGACATGTTGCATTTCGTGGTCAAAGGAGAAAAAGTGTCGCGATATCGCGACATGTTGCATTTTCGTGGCTAAAAGCAACAAAATACGAAAGGGGCCAAAAGTGTCGCGATATCGCGACATGTTACATTTTTATGATTAAAAGCAACAAAAGAGAGAAGCAAGAAGTGTCGCGATATCGCGACATGTTCCATTTTGCCAAGGTAACGGACCTGCATAGTGACGTGGACATAAGGACAAAATCTAATGAATAAGACAAAGCGTTACATAAGGAATCTTTAATGATTTGAAATCATTTAAGATGGTCGTTACACATGGAGGGAAACGGACGCAAGCCCATGTGGAGAAAATGTAACGAAGGGCCACAAAATAGAAACAAAAAGTTTCTTGGAAACCGAAGCACACGCATGCAGGGAAGGTGAAATGAACAATCATTGGAAAATGAAACGAACCGTCATGGAAGGAGAAACAATGTTTTCAGAAGTTTAAATACGCCATTCAAAGAGGCCAGAAGGGGGTGGAAAACTGCTGCAAGTAGCGTTGCAGGTTTGAAGGCAAGATAGCCATTCTGGACCTAGTTGGGTTGTTTTTCTTTCGTAGACTGGTTTTTCTTCTTCATGGACATGGGTTGGAAATTGTTGCGAGCAGAGTTGCAGACTTGAAGGCGATGAGGCCATTCTGGACCTGTTTGAGTCGTTTTTCTTCCATGGATTGGTTTGGGAAAACCAAAATTTTTGCTATTGTAAAATGACATATTTTTAATGCAAAAGTTTTCAGAAATTTGCATCTTGTGGGCAAGAAAGAAGGAGTATTTTCTTTGCATGCTATGGATTTAATGTTTATTCTTTCACCTTTTCAGATTTCAAACTTATAGATAATGTTAATGCCAGTTTTCTTGGGTTACATTAGGCGAATATTTGAAATCTGAAAATTTTATTTAAAACCCTAGGAGCCAGCACTTAGCTTATGCGGATTGTGCTTGTTTTGCAAGTCCAATAGGTTAGGTTGCATGCATGGAGACCTCACATCTTCGGTTTTGTCGAAATAGGATAGCATCATACTGAATGCATTTTATTTTCAGTTTTTTGCATTTCATTTTCATTTTTCTGCATTTTATTTTTTCCAGAAATTTTAACTTATTTTAAGGCATTAAAATAAACATTTAAAAAATTTCAAAATCCAAAAAAAAACAATGAACAATCACTAAAGTTTCATGGTGAAATAAACCAACATTGCCCCTTGTTTACAGTTACTTGCAATCACTAAGGTGTTCCAAGCATTTAAATTGAATATCTTTATTTGAGATTACTAATACACATATGCAAATGCTAATACAACGGAGACCTTGGAGAAGTTGTTTGTTTAACTTCTTTGCAAGAGGGGATTTGGAACCCAAATCCTAAAGGAGAGTGTACTTTCACAATCGGGTGAAAATACCACTCAACAAATTGGCGCTAGAAGGAGGGCCTGATTGTTTTATTTCAGAGTGATTTAAATGCTATAGGGATTTAAATTTTGAATATTTCATGCCCTATTGATTATTATCTTTAGCCCTCTTTTAACAATACAACCTTGTAGTGTTAAAAGGAGGACATGAATTGCTATGCATTGTTCTAACGCTTTTGATTGTTCATACAGGAATAATGTGTTTTGATTTGATTTAAAAAATAATTGGTCTTGACTAACGAGGTTGTCTCCATGCAATTACTTTCATTTGATTTTAATGGATACATCTCTTGGTTGATGCTAATTTGTAAGGAATTATTTTGTCTAAAAATGTATTTGTTGTCGGTATTATGCTCTTCACCTGCGTGTAATGCGATCTTGTGAATCAGAAAGCCTACAACACTAGGAGTATGCTCTTCACTTGCGCATATGCGATCTGGTGAATCAGAAACTTACATTTTTAGAATATTGCTTTGTCAAGGTTCCTTCTTTCATGACTAACAAATTGGTTTTGAAGTTATTCTTTGAATTTCATTAATTGCAGGATTTTCTTTGTGTCGCAGGTTTTCTTTGAGGTATTGAGAGTTTTGTCAGGTTCTTGTAGGGTTATCATCATCGATTTTGAATCAAATGGCCCAACCTCCACCACCTCCTTGGTACGGAGCCAATAACATTCCTTTGAATATTGCAGGGGATATTCATGAGATCCCTAAGAATATAGAGAGATTTTTGCCCAAATACAAACCGGATGGCCCAAGGACCGCAGAAGAACATATTCAGGCCTATAGGGATGTTTTGATAAGATTGCAAGTTCAACATGAAGATGTGGCTTGTAGACTCTTCCCCATGAGCCTAGACCAAGTGGCCTACGAATGGTATATTTGCTTACCCTACTTGGTTCCATTACGTCATGGACGCAAATGGAGAATGCTTTTGTCAACCAATTCAGGTCACCATTAGATCCCACAATCATCTATAATCAGTTCATTACATGCAAAAGAGGCCAGGGTGAGCCAATCCAAACTTTTAATCAGAGATTTCAGAAGTGCTATAATAGAGCAATTCGGCATTTTGCCATTGATCCCGTAGTAGCTTTGCAAATATATTTTGGGGCATTGGATCCTATGACGGCAATGTTTGCAAGGCGAAATCCTCAAGTTACCACGCTTGCTCTAGCCTACAATGAAGCTATGACCATTGAACAACAAATGACACCACAGAGTTATGGGTTTTCCCAGATGCCTATGGTAGGACAATATGGTCCATATGGTCAAGCTCCTATGATGAATCGGATCATGGCACCACAAATATCAGGCATAAATGCTTTGCCTTATCAACAACCATATTCATCAACACCCGCTTACGCACCCAATCCAATTTCGATTCAAAGTGTGAATCCCTACGCAAATCAAGTGGCTCAAAATCCAACTCAAATGTTAAGTCAAGATCTCACCAATTACGCAAATCCTATTGGAACTAGCAATAACATAGCTCAACCAAAAGAGATTTATTCAGAGGTTGAAGAACTCAAAAATATGGTTCACAAATTGAGTAATGATTTGGTTCAAAAATAGAAGTATGAATCCCATGCCCCTCACCCAAATCAAAATTTCAACGATAGAGGGAGACAGTGGAATACGAAGCCAAACAATGGGGGTGTGCCTTCCCCTATTGCTAATCGGATAGATACTTCTACAGGACCAAGTCACTCTAGTTCCATTCTTAATATTTCTGATTTTGCATGGGAAAAGGGGTGTAGATTGCATAATACAAAGGAGCATAATGAAAGGAATTGTCCCGAAATTGCTATGTATACCCATTGTCTCCAAGCTCAAGTGGATGATTTGGAACTTGTGCCAAATAAGGGTCCACCCCAACATCAACAAGGAGAGGACAACATTTTGGTGGTGGAAACTCTATATCGTCAAGAGAGTGATGACCAGGAGGACCCCCGTTTTTTTTTTCCTTTTTGACCCCTTTTGGTAAGGACCTCTAGGTGAAGATGAATGGGATGAGAAACATGTTGATGAATCAGAAGATGAAGAAGAAGTACTTGAGCGTCACGACTTGAACTTGGAGGATGATTACTATGATTCGTGGAAGAAATGGGAAGAATATTATCAATCTAAATCTTCTAATAAACTTGTTGTGTCAATTAATATGCAGGATAACTCAATTGCTTCCTCGCATGAGGATACTATAAATCCTGTGCAATTTGAGAAAGTTTTGGAAGAGGAATTTGAATCTCATCAAATTTTGGAACATGATAAGGATTCTACAACCATGAATCAAGAAAGAGAGTCACTTGCTTTAGATTCCTTTGAAGGAAAAGAAATTGAAAATCTTGATCCACTTACTTGTGCTACAATGATTATGCCATCTCAAAATGAGAAAATTACAAAACCTGAATCATTTGGGTTTGATATCATTGATGATCCAATTGAAAATCTCACGTTACCCAAAACAACCCAAGTGATTGATCACGGAAATGTGTTAGTCAACCCACCCCTAGATAGACAAGACTTATGGTTTGAAAGGGATGGGCATATTTTCAATTGGGTACCTAAGTTTGGTGCCTTTGATAAACGAGTCATGGAGAAAGAACAAGTGCTACATGATGATGAATGTCATGAGAGAAAAGAGGAATTTTCAAATCCTCTTCAAGTAAGGTCAAATGAAAGCATGCCAAAGGTAAAATCTCACCTTTTTGGTTTCACCATGCAAAATTCGAATGAAGGTTTGCCTAATGAATGGTTTGATTCAAATATTATTAATGTTATGGCTTTATTGAATGAAAATGAAAGCTTATTTCTACACCATGAATCAAAGTGCGGAATGGACATCTTAAAGAATAGACATAAAGGAATTGAATATCAATCATTGTCTAATCAATTTGAAAATTTGAAACTCCACCATAGGATTATTAATGAAACTAAATCAAATTGGTATGGTGAGAGGGGCAAGTGGAAGTTTGTTTCTTTGTTTGGTTTGATCTTGTTTTTGTTGGATTCCTGCAAAACTTGGTATGCGTATCACGTCATATGTCTTTTAAAGAATTCTAATCAGGTTTGGGATCCGGGAAAATGATAATCCAAACTTTTTTTGTACATTTGTATATACTTTTGGTTTTCGTGTTTTGGTTTTGGATTAGATCTCATTTTGGTTTTAAGTTTTGTGTGTTGGTCCTTTGGACACTTTTGGTTTGTTAACTTAGGTCCTTATGAATGTTGACTAAGACTAGGAGAATATGAAACATCGAAATTGTATTGCGTAGAAGCTCCACGAATATCGCAAACACATTAAAGAATATCGTTTGGAACTTGTGATGCATGAAGTTGTCGGTTTTATAAATTATGGCAAAGTAGGTGGTATACTCCATCCGCATTTCAAAAGGAGCAATGCATTCATATCTCATGTTACATTCCGCATTGCATATACATTTCATCTCGGTTGCATCTTCATTTCATATACAATCATTGAAAAGGTGTCGAATCCTCTTAGGGTTATTACATAACATATATTAAAAGGATCCTAAGGTTGGGAACCGATGCCCGAACTATCTTGAACCAAGCACGTTCTGCACATATTAAAGAGGATCTTGAGCAAAATGGTCAAAACCATACTTGGAAGAAAAGGTGAGGCGAAAGGAGTATTTCGTGTCTGTCCTATCATGCAACATAATCCTTAAAACAATGGTTTTTACCACTCCCATAAGTGCTTAAAGCCTAAAATCAGAGTAGTAGGTGTTAAGATACTAGTGCTATATATTTGAATGTAAAATTAAATAAGAAGAAATCGCTGGATAGTATGAATCGCCTTTGAAATTGAAGGAAAAACCTGCAATATTGATATATATAAAATGAATGTATTTTGATGATTTAAAATGAATATGGTGATACACCATAAATATGAAGGATGGGGTGCGATTGGAAAGACGCACCCCGGATAATTATAATTACAATATGTTAGGAGGGTCCTAACATGCCACCCCCCTTAAAGGAGCTTTGTCCTCAAAGCTGGAAATTTGGAAATTGCCGCTGGATATCGTGAAGAGTTTCCCACGTCGCGTCTTCTAAAGGTAGACCTTTCCAATGGATTAACACTTCCGTGATATCGCGAGTACGAAGGTGACGAGAGCGGCGATCCAAGATAGCTTCTGGCTCGACTAAAAGTACTCCCTCCTCGGAGAATTCCGGAAGAGTGGTTTGTGTCGTGATATGTGTTCCGACTGCGAGCTTAAGGCAAGATACATGAAATACGGGGTGAAGTTTGGAAGAGGGAGGAAGCTCAAGTTTGTAAGCAACGGTCCCAATACGTTGGAGAACTTTATACGGCCCGTAAAATTTGGGTGCTAATTTCTGAGAACCTTTTTGTTTAAGAGAGGTTTGCCGGTAAGGTTGGAGACGTAAGAAAACCATATCACCCTCGTGAAAACTACGTTCGCTTCTATGTTGATCGGCTTGCTGCTTCATGCGATGTTGGGCGGTGTGTAGGTTCTCTTTTAGGGTCCGTAGTATGTCCTCTCGACTAGCAAGTTCTATTTCCACCGCATGGACTTTTGTAGTCCCTGGAATATAGGAAGTGAGGGATGGTGGTGTTTGACCATATAGTGCTTCGTAGGGAGTCATTTTGATGGACGTATGGTATGAAGTGTTATACCACCATTCCGCTAGTGACAACCACCTTACCCAATGGAGTGGTTGAGTAGAGACAAAACATCGAAGGTATGTTTCCAAACATTTATTTACAACTTCGGTTTGGCCATCGGTTTGAGGATGGTAAGCGGAGCTCATACTAAGTTGAGTACCTTGTAATTTGAATAATTCCTTCCAAAAGGTACTAGTGAAAGTTGGGTCGCGATCACTAATAATTGTGGAGGGCATACCATGTAATTTAAAGATGTTATCGAGGAAAAGGTGGGCTATAGTGCTTGCGGTATACGGATGAGCCACTGGACAAAAATGGGCATATTTAGATAAACGATCAACAACTACGAAAATGGTTGTTTTTCCGCTTGATTTAGGTAATCCTTCAATAAAGTCCATAGAAATATCTGCCCATGTTTTGGTGGGTATAGGAAGAGGTTGAAGTAATCCAGGAATAGCGATGGTCTCCCCCTTTTGTCTTTGGCACACTTCACATTCTTTTACAAAGTTTTTGATGTAATTTTTCATTCCTACCCAATAGAAGGAGGTAGTGGCTCTTTTATAGGTTTTTAAGAACCCTGAGTGGCCTGCAATGGGTGAGGTATGTAACTCATGAAGAAGTTTCTTTCGATAAGTTGAATTGGGGGTGAGGACCATCCTCCCTTTGTATCTTAATATATTGTCCTTCCAAGTGTATGGAGGTTTGCTACTAGGATTATGTTGAAGTTGTTGAATTAAGGCGTGGGTAATAGGATCATTTATCCATTCTTCATGCACCTCATCTACCCATTTAGGAATAAGGGAGGAAAGAGCATGAACTTGAGGCATATCTTCAAATTTTCTAGAAAGTGCATCGGCTGCCATGTTGTCCTTGCCCTTTTTATATGTAATTTCATAATCATAGCCAAGAAGTTTAGTAACCCATTTTTGTTGTTCCGGGGTATTAGTCCTTTGTTCCAAAAAATATTTCAAGCTATGATGGTCGGTGCGTATAATGAAATGTTGGCCAATAAGGTAAGGCCTCCAATGTTGAATAGCATGGACAATCGCCAACATCTCTTTTTCATATGTAGAGCGAGCTAAATTCTTAGGAGAAAATGCTTTGCTTATAAAAGCTAGAGGTCTTTCATCCTGCATGAGTACGGCTCCCATTCCTATTCCCGAAGCATCACTTTCAATGACGAACGGTTTAGAAAAGTTGGGCATGGCTAGAACAGGGGTGGTACACATTGCAGTTTTCAAGGTGATAAAGGCCTCGTCCGCTTTAGGCGACCATTTGAAAGCATTTTTCTTAAGTAATGTTGTTAGAGGAGCAGCGATTTTACCATAATTTTGGACAAATTTTCTATAATATCCCGTTAGTCCAAGAAACCCACGTAGAGCCTTTACGGTTTTTGGAATAGGCCAATTTTTCACTTCCTCGATTTTGGAAGGATCTACCATCACGCCTTCCTTTGAGACAATATGCCCTAAGTATTCAATTTCTTGTTTCCCAAAGGAACACTTTGATCTATTTGCATAAAGTTGATTTTCCTTCAAGATTTGGAACGCTTGTCTAACATGGTCCAAATGTTCTTCCCATGTTTTGCTATAAATCAAAATGTCATCAAAGAAAACTAATATAAATTTACGAAGGAAAGGGTGAAATACCTTATTCATTAGACTTTGAAAGGTAGAAGGAGCGTTGGTAAGGCCAAATGGCATCACCAAGAATTCGTAGTGCCCTTCGTGAGTGCGAAAGGCCGTCTTAGGAATATCCTTTTCAGCGACTCGTATTTGGTGGTAGCCTGACCGTAAGTCCAACTTGGAAAAGTAAGCTGCCCCGTGGAGTTCATCTAGTAGCTCGTCTATGACCGAAATAGGAAATTTATCTTTGATGGTCATTTTATTTAGCGCTCGAAAATCGACACATAAACGCCACGAACCATCCTTTTTCCTAACTAATATAATTGGAGAGGAGTAAGGGCTTTTGCTAGGTCTAATGACTCCTGCTGTAAGAAGCTCTTGTACTAATTTCTCTATTTCGGTCTTTTGGAGGTATGGATAACGATAAGGTCTAATATTAGGAGGTTGATGCCCTGGAAATAGTGGAATAGTGTGATCGTGACTTCGTTGTGGAGGTAGTCCTTTTGGTTCGTTGAATACCGCCTTATGGTGGTCTAAAATTTTTTGTAACTCTGGTGTCTCGTCGTTTTGGTGACTAGGTTGAATTGAAAATAATTGGGCAACCATTCCTTTGTTCCCTTTTCGGATAATTTTCTCCATTCTATGCGAGCTGACGATTTGGGAAGGTCCCGATTTCAGGCCTTGGATAATATAGGTTTGGTTCTTTGCTCGTGAATTTCATCCATAGTTCATCAAATTCCCATTGGACTACGCCCAAGGTTCTTAACCATTGTACGCCTAGTACAATGTCGCATCCCCCTAGGGGTAAGACGTACATGTCGCTTTGCATGGTATAAACTCCCATAGTTAGTTTTATATTTCTGCATTTTCCTTTGCATGCAATTTTTCCGCCATTTCCGATCATCACTTCGAAGTTATTGCAAGGATATATGAAACAATTTGCTTGTTTAGCCACTTTTGGATCGATAAAATTGTGTGTGCTACCAGAATCTAGGAGCACGGTAAGGTTTTGTTTCTTAAAATACCCTTTTACTCGCATTGTTTGAGGGGCAGAAAATTCGGCAAGGGCGTTGAAGGAAACCTTTGGTGTATTTTCTTCGTCACTTTCAAATGTGTTTGATAATACCTCTACTTCGAGTTCAGGTTCCTCTTCAGTAGAATTCCCTTCCTCTGTGGCATCGAGAATATATAATTTTCGTGAGGCACATTTATGATTTCTATCAAATTTCTCATCGCAATGGTAGCAAAGACCTTTAGCTTGTCTTTCCTTCATTTCCTCGAAACTCGGACGTTTAATTGGTAGAGCGGGGTTAATTTTGGGGGTTGTGTAGGAGTTTTGGGTTCGTCCATTTTGCATTGGCTTGGGGTTGGTATAAGTGTTTGATTGTTTCCCCCAAGTTGGTTTTGTGGATCGATTTCGTGCCTTGATTTTGTCTTTCACTAATTTCGCTAAGCCGATGGTCTCTAACATGTTTGTAGGGTTGTACATTTGTACCTCAATTCGAATTTCTTCTTTTAATCCGCTAACGAAACATTCTTGAAAGAAGGCAACGTCTAATCCGGATGTTCGATTAGCTAACCTTTCAAATTCTGCTTGGTACTCGCTTATCGAAGTGGTTTGGCATAATTTAGTGAGGGCCCCTGTAAAGCTTTGAAACTTTCTAGGGCCAAATCGTACTAATAAGTTATGTGTAAAGGTTGACCACGTCGGAGTGCCATTAGTTTTCTCGAACCATTGGTACCATTGGATGGCGTCATTTTCCAAATGGAAGGAGGCGATATGCACTTTTTGTATTTTCGAAATTTGATTTAGTGAGAAATATTGCTCTGCTCGGTAGATCCAGTTTGTAGGGTCTCCGCCTTCAAATTTTGGGAAGTCTAATTTGGTCGTCCGTGGTAGAATGGAAGTTTGTGGACCTCCTAACATTGCTCGGTTTGATGACCCGGTGTTGGTTGAGTTTGCTTGTGTTGTTGCCTATTTTTGACTGATGGCATCAAGTTTAACATCCATTGCATAAATTTTCTCGAAGAGTTCTCTTGTGTTACGGGAATTCTCTTCTCTTTCCTGTTTAACTTCTTCAGCGAGCCTTTCGTGTTTCTCGTGGATGGAATCCAATGATCGTCGTCCGTCGGCCATTGCGGTTGGTGTAGGTAACGATCAAGGTGAGCAAAATTTAAAAATTTATTGGGCAATAATTTAATTTAATTTAAAAATTAAATTAATTATATATATATATATATATATATATATATATATATATATATTTTTTTTAAATTTGGTGGGCAATGCCCTATCAACTATTTAATTTTGCCCCCCGAGAGTGCGCAGTGTTTTGCGAGCAGGACGGACTGAGAGAGCGACAGCGAGCCGGCAGAGACTGACTGAGAGAGCGACAGCGAGCAGGCGGGACGACGTCCGACAGAGGTGGCGAACAGGCGGGACGGTGTTCGACAGAGCGACAACGAGCAGAGGCGGTGAACAGGCGGACTGGCAGAGCGACAACAAGCAAAGGCGGCGAACAGGCGGGACGACGTTCAGCAGAGCGACAACGAGCAGAGGCGGCGAACAGGCGGGACGGCGTTCGACAGAAGCGACGAGCAGGCGGACAGTGGGTACGCGCAAAGCTTGGTCAAGGGCGGGCGTGACCGAAGTCACGCTTCAGTAAGCGTGCTGCCCACTTAATAAACTGGAAAAGAATTCCCGCACCCGCTATGTGGGATAATTCCCTACGAGAAAAATTAATTTCGTGTATACCCTGCTTTCACGTCGATTTAAAACTTATATTATAACCTTTTTAAAAAATTTTGCCGTGTCTTCTGCAGGAACCGGTTGGCGATGTTCGAAGAGATGCTGAGTTTTTTTTTTTTTTGATTAAAAAAACAGGACGTCTTTGATTAAAACAATGTTATTAACTTACTTTGCCAGTGCCGAAAAACTTAGAATTGTATTATAACTTTATAATATAAAGTTAGTTTTATAAAAACTCGCCGATTTTGTTTTGGATGTCACCGAGAGCTTAATAAAAATTTTGTATTCCGCCGAACGACGCAGCGGCTTCGTCTCGCTGGAATTTTTTTTTTTTTTTTGTTGACGACGGAAGTTTAATGATAGCAGCGACTATTGTAGTGGATTGGGTAGTTCGTTTTGCTGTCCCCGGTGGGAGAAAATTTCTACCCAGTAATGGCTCTGTACCAGATGTTAAGATACTAGTGCTATATATTTGAATGTAAAATTAAATAAGAAGAAATCGCTGGATAGTATGAATCGCCTTTGAAATTGAAGGAAAAACCTGCAATATTGATATATATAAAATGAATGTATTTTGATGATTTAAAATGAATATGGTGATACACCATAAATATGAAGGATGGGGTGCGATTGGAAAGACGCACCCCGGATAATTATAATTACAATATGTTAGGAGGGTCCTAACATAAGGATAGGGTTAAATCCTCATCGAACTTAGGTTGAGGATCCAACTCCCCAAAGCTCTGATTTGACCTTCATGGAGTAGTAAGGATAGGGTCTAATTCTCATCTCACTTAGGTTGAGAATTCGATTCCCCAAAGCTTCTATTTTGCCCACTCAAGAACTTGAAATTCAAAAGAAAATATTTTTCATTTCTTTATTAATATTGGATTGGAAGGATCGTACTACATGTCCCTTGCAAGGATGGGTAGTCATCCCCAAGGTCCAAGAAATAAAAGTAAAGTCAAATCCTAGATTATGGGGTTAATCTCCATCGGGGCTATAGACGCTTGTCTGGCAGTGGAGTATGCTCATGGGTGTCAACATGTCTTGTCTAAAAGCAAGACCACTGACTGCTCAAACGGACAGGCTAGCCTGACAGTTTCATCCATAATAGGTTAAATCATTTTTTTCAAGATGAGGTAATGAATTTCGGATCAGAGTAGTAAGGATAGGATTAAATTCCCATCTCGCTTAGGTTGGGAATCCTATTCCCCAAAGCTCTGATTTCACTTACACCTGCACATGGGTTCAAGATGGTGGTGACACATAACCAACTTTGGGATCTAGTAAATTAATTCAGTATACATATGTTTGGTCCTAAGAGGGTTTGACAGCTTTAATATGTTTGTTCATGATGCTAGAAATTCTGAGCCTTTGCAAAGCAGGTTGTTATATCTTTAACATAGTGGTCATACATCAAATCCTGCACAAATCATTCATAGCCTTGCATACGAATCATAAGTGAAACTGACAATGGAATGTTGATCAATTTCAAACGATAGAGAATGAAGCACATTGCACACACCGAGCTGATGCTTAATAATTCTAATGTTTCATGTATTTCTCGTCTAGTTTTATTCTTGGGATATTTGCTAACGCTTGTATTTGAGTCGGTGTGTTTTCAGGTTGAGTTCTCACCGAAATGCTCAGGAGCATTTCCCAGCAGAGTCGCCATTTGTTGTGGCTGATCCACAACGTACCCCAAAATTGGAGAACCACCTTTTTTGCATGTTTTCCAAGAAGACCGAAGTGGCCCATATACTAAAGATCAAAGAAAAAGCAAATCACCACAAAGAGAAAAAGTGTCGCGATATCGCGACATGTTGCATTTTTGCGGTCCAAAGCAAAGGGAGAGGCCAAAAGAGAAAAAGTGTCGCGATATCGCGACATGTTGCACCATCGTGGCCAAAAGAGAAAAAGTGCCGCGATATCGCGACATGTTGCACCATCGCGGCCAAAGGAGAAAAAGTGTCTCGATATCGCGACATGTTGCACCATCGCGGCCAAAGGAGAAAAAGTGTCTCGATATCGCGACATGTTGCACCATCCTGGCCAAAAGAGAAAAAGTGTCGCGATATCGCGACATGTTGCACCATCGCGGCCATAAGAGAAAAAGTATCTCGATATCGCGACATGTTGCACCATCGCGGCCATAAGAGAAAAAGTGTCGCGATATCGCGACATGTTGCACCATCGCGGCCAAAAGAGAAAAAGTGTCACGATATCGTGACATGTTGCATTTTCGCGACCAAAACAGAAGAAAGAAAAAGTGTCGCGATATCGCGACATGTTGCATTTTTCGCGACCAGAACAGAAGAAAGAAAAAGTGTCGCGATATCGCAACATGTTGCATTTTCGCGGCCAGAACAGAAGAAAGAAAAAGTGTCGCAATATCGCGACATGTTGCATCGTCGCGGACAAAATAGAAAAATTGTCGCGATATCGCGACATGTTGCATCGTCGTGGCCAAAAGAGAAAAAGTGTCGCGATATCGCGACATGTTGCATCGTCACGGTCAAAGGAGGAAAAAGTGTCGCAATATCGCGACATGTTGCATTTTCGCGGCTAAAAGCAACAAAATACGGAAGGGGCCAAAAGTGTCGCGATATCGCGACATGTTACATTTTCGCGATTCAAAAGGGGCAAGCAAACAGAGAAGCAAGAAGCGTCGCGATATCACGACATGTTCCATTTTCGCCAAGGTAACAAACCTGCATAGTGACGTGGACATAAGGACAAAATCCAGTAAATAAGACAAAACGTTACATAAGGAATCTTTAATGATTGGAAATCATTTAAGATGGTCATTACACATGGAAGGAAATGGATGCAAGCCCATGTGGAGAAAATGAAACGAAGGGCCACAAAATAGAAACGAAAATTTTCTTGGAAATCGAAGCACACGCATGCAGGGAAGGTGAAATGAACAGTCATTGGCAAATGAAACGAACCGTCATGGAAGGAGAAACAATGTTTTCACAAGTTTAAATACACCATTCAAAGAGGCCAGAAGGGGTAGAAAACTGCTGCAAGTAGCGTTGCAGGTTTGAAGGAAAGATAGCCATTCTGGACCTAGTTGGGTTGTTTTTCTTTCGTAGACTGGTTTTTCTTCTTCATGGACATGGGTTGGAAATTGCTGCGAGCAGAGTTGCAGACTTGAAGGCGATGAGGCCATTTTGGACCTGTTTGAGTTGTTTTTCTTCCATGGATTGGTTTGGGAAAACCAAAAAATTTTGCTATTGTAAAATGACACATTTTTAATGCAAAATTTTTTAGAAAGTTGCATCTTATGGACAAGAAAGGAGGAGTCATTTTCTGCATGCAATATTAAATGTTTATTTTTCCCCTTTTCAGATTTTAGGCTTGTAAATGGAGTTTATGCAATTTTTCTTGGTTGCTTCATGCGAATGTTTAAATCTAAAAAATCTCATTTAAAATCCTAGGAGCCAGCACTTAGCTTATCCGAATTGTGCTTGTTTTGCAGGTCCAATAGGTTAGGTTGCATGCATGAAAACCTCACATCTTCGGTTTTGTCGAAATAGGATAGCATCATACTGAATGCATTTTATTTTCAGTTTTTTTGCATTTCATTTTCATTTTTCTGCATTTTATTTTTCCATAAATTTTAACTTATTTTAAATTTTCAAGCATTAAAATAAACATTTAAAGTTTTTCAAAATCCAAAAAAACAATGAACAATCACTAAAGTTTCCTGGTGAAATAAACCAACATTGCCCCTTGTTTACAGTTACTTGCAATCACTAAGGTGTTCCAAGCATTTAAATTGAATATCTTTATTTGAGATTACTAATACACATGCAAATGCAAATACTGCGGAGACCTTGGAGAAGTTGTTTGTTTAACTTCTTTGCAAGAGGGGATTTGGAACCCAAATCCTAAAGGAGAGTGTACTTTCACAATTGGGTGAAAATATCACTCAACAGAGTGTTTATAAGTTTGGAAACCATTTCCAAATTGTGTTTTTATTTTTAATCCTCTTCAATATTTTTTAGGCTTCTTGTATTAAGGTAAAGTAACAGATATGTGGTTTTTCCTTTATATTTCCTTTTGTTGTGTTGTTTTGACATTTTAAACGCCTTGCAAATTTGACTTCGATGTCAAGTTACACAATACTTTCTGGAACCAAACATAAACATAGCATTCACCACAAGTAAAATGGAAGAGAATAGAAAAGAGAAATAGATGAAAGACAAAAGTGGGGTTCTCTTGGGCACCCAACAATAGATCACTTGATGTCACACCTATGCAATATATCAAAGTGGTTGGGGCATATTTATAGTGGATACCTAAAGCCCAACAAAAAATAATTACATATCACATTAACCCAAGCCAACATAAGCATAAAGACTTAAAGGTTAATTACAAGGTTAACCATGATAGTAGTTTAACCAATGTTACTAGGGTTCAATACATCAAATCATTACATAGTGATTGTCCATAGGTTTATAGAAGGCTTACATCACACATTGTTGGCATTGGCTAATAAGGTCAAATTACCATTATTCCAACACTCCCCATAATTTTAACTAGGGGTCAAGAAGAGGAAACATTAGAGATAGTAGCATCTCCCTACTCCCCATAATGAATGCTTGAATAGGCCAAGGAATATCTAAGCCTGACTTACCATCTAAAATACTATAGTGTGTTCTAATAGGATGGACATTTGAATATCTCACTATCTAGAAGATTGGCATTTCCTCCCTTAGAAAGAGTTCTATAAATCTTGAAGACCATAAAATAAAGGGTTGTCCTTGCATCTATAACAACTCCTTGAATAAATACCATGAATGCGAAGAGCTCAAAAAAATGTACAATATGAAAAAATGGGCTCAAAGCACTTTGGTATGTAAAAGTTAAGGTCACAAAAATTTTGGGCTTATTAGCAATAAAAAATAGTGAAAAATTAAAGCCTCCAAACTTTAGGAGAAGATAAGCAAACTAGAAGTTTATACTTGTTTTTGTTTGATTGGTTGTTTCCACACATAAAACCTTTTAAATGTCGAGTGAATCCACGTTAGCTAATAGGTCATAATTGACTTTCATATCATCATCATCGTTAATAAAGAAATGCGAGAATGGGGTTTGAACTATGGCTAGCTTAAAGAGGAGTGCCTTGTGTTGGCTAAGCTAGCCAAGCCACCAATAGTCTTGTCAAGTATAAAGTTCACCCCTAATAGATGAAAGGAAGGAGACATGGCTAAAGGACACAAACAAAAGTTCATCAAAAAATATGTCTACCTGAGACTTGAACTCAAAACCTCCAACAAAAAGTGGCCTTAACACTAGCTTTCTAACCAACAAAGACAATCCCCCAAATGAGATGGAGATAAACCTTCCTCGAAGGAAAGGTGCAATGCTTCCACCCCAAAAGAAAGGCATCGACATGGGTTGTACCAAAGATCTATGAGTAAAAAATTCTTAATATCCATCATGTTGCCCAACACACCATCAATGTCAAGCTAGAAATATGAGGGACCCTCCATGGAGAAGTCTTGAGACATGGCAAAGAAAAGAGAAAAGTGTTCAAAATATGGTGTTGGTGAGGCTCTGCCATGTATCTTACAAGTCTTTACTGCATTCATGCTAACCAATAAGATGTGGAGCCTAGCTAGACCAACATTACCACGATCTTGACCTTGACCAAAGACCATAACATGCTCCCCAAAAGAATTATCTTTAGTAAGAATGAAAACTATGGTATCTTAGGACCAAAATCTTGCATAGTCATCCATTGTCCAACAATGCTCATAATGTTGGTAAGAATGAAAGGTAATGTTATGATGAACACTGAAAAGGATCAGTGTCTTAATGAACATGAAAAATGCATAAATGTGTTATGAGAGAAGTAAAGAAATAGGATAAGCTTGAATCTATGACCTTAGGATAGGGAAGACAAAGGATCACTAGCCTATCCAATTGTCCCACCAAGGATTTCAAAATAGAAACCACACCCCTACCCCCTAAGGTGAATTGAAGCATACAGTTGTTCATTATCCAATCCAAAGCAAGGAAGGGGCCTCGACTTGAAGTTGAGTCTCTTTCATCACAAGTCTTAAGAACCAAAAGCTGACCGATACCTCTGTAATCGTTGAGACAATGGGCAAGCGTGTCCTTGAAGGTAAATAAATATTCTTAGTCAATAACAAGTCAAAGCTTTAGAGCTCTAAAATGAGTGCAAACATAATTTAAATTATGACATTTTGAACCTCATTCAAGTGTTTTAACAAACACAACATTCTGTCCCTATAGGAAACCACAATGGAAAAAGACATCGAAATTTTCTAACAGAGACCCAAGTTCAATTCATAAGAAGGGTGGCCCTGATATGCCCTCAACTTTTCAACCTTTAAAAAAAACACAACATTCCCCATGACCTACCAAATTGGGTGAACATCATGCTACTTGAAGTCAATGATGAAACGTGTTTCTTCGACAAAGAAAAAGTAGGGTTAGTGTTGAACTTATGCCTCATGGATTTTAAAGATCCAAAATATGATACCCCAACCTAACTAACAATCCATCTGTCAAGAAAACAAGTGCATCATTCTCCTTAAAAAATGGCATGTCAAGAGGAATAGAAGGCCTCAAACTCACAAACTTAAAAAATACAACAATCTTAGAAACAATGCATTAGTCGATCAAGCCACATGTGCATGTAAGGAAAAAGACAAACAACTCCTTAAAGATTGTGGTGCCTCTATGCCAAAGCACCACAACATTTATTGCAACAACATGAATATAATGTTGAAGTATGAGAATTGTCATGCAAAAATTTGAAGAAGATTGACATAAAAAAAATTAACTTAAAAATTCGAAAAATATTTCCTCCAAATTTGTAAAGGAGATTTCTTGTTTTGCTACTTTTGTTGCCAAAAGTTTTATTTTTCTTTGTGACCAAGTGATGTCTCTTTGATACTTTCTAGAAACAAATAGAAGCATAGCATTCACCACAAGTCTTTAGACCAAAGAGATAAGTGGGGTGTGTTGATAAGCAACACACCCCCACTGAAAAATGAGATTCCATCCTTAGAAAATTATGAACTTTCATTTTTTGCAGCAGGGACCCTCTTGATCTTTTCAGGTTTTAAATCCAAATTTGCTTGCCTCCTTTTTAAAGTTGTGCTTTTTCTTGCATTCTAGCTGTGTTATCCAAGAATTCACTTTTTACATGCTAGAATCATTCATGCACAAGCAAAATCTTGCACCGGTACCGAGAAAATCCAGAAAACAGTTGCATAATTCATTGAAAAATCAAACTTTCCATTTTTGGTAGTGTCGCGATATCGCGACACTTCCATTTCGAAATGTCGCGATATCGCGACGGGTAAGTCAAAATGCGGCTAAGTGCCGGAAAGGTCGCGATTTCGCGACATGTCGCGAAATCGCGACAGTTTTTTGGAGAGAGACGCAAGCTGTACGGAGGGCGCGATTTTGCGACATGTCGCGAAATCGCGACATGTCGCATTTTCGCGGTAGGAGAGAGAAAGTGGCTGCAGGATGAAAAATAGGCTAAGTCGCAAACACGTTCCAAAATCGCGGTCAACGCGGTCAACGCATGCAGGTAAGGAACTGTCGCGATATCGCGACGTGTTCTAGAATCGCGGCTGAAAATCGGGATGGCTGTACGGAGGCCGGGAGGGTCGCGATTTCGCGACACGTCGCGAAATCGCGACATGTCGTGTTTTCGCGGCCGACGAGGGAGGAAGTTGCCGATGCGCTGGCAGGGTCGCGATTTCGCGACATGTCACGAAATCGCGACATGTCGCAGAATCGCGGCAGGAGAGAGAAAGTCATAAGAGGGCCCGAAAGTGCATTTCAGCTGAAACAGAAGGCTTCCTGGGGTAGCGACACGTGTCAAAGCGTGAATGGGACAAACAGAAGCCGACATGCAAACTTATTTTGCGGTTTTTAATCTGTTTTTAATGTTTTAAGCTTCGATTTAATGTTTAAAAGTGCTAATCTAATGCATCTTTTTGTCTTTCATGCAGGATTCCACCTGGCACTTACGGGACAACCGGGAAAGACCATAAAGGCAAAGATAAAGTGCGGATTTAGTCAAGGACCGCCATGCTAGAAGAGAAGAAGCCGGTAAAGCATTCAATGGCAAATTTATTGCAGACTTGATAGCATGAAGACAATTTCAACACAGGGATGGCTTTACGGAGATCAGATCTGAGAGAAGTGGTGACTCATCCGGCTCACCAGCAGAATTAATGGAGGCATTTATTTGCAGTTGCGGATGAATGCAAGTTGCATTTGATTTTATCTTCTCCATTTATGGCAGCTAACTGCACAGATTTGCCGAAGGGTTAAGTTCTATCCGGACTTTGATTTTTAAATGGATTTTTATTGTAAAACCCGGGTCCTAGGGTTTAAGTGCGATAAGATTTAGGGTTTGAGCAAGATATTTTGGAAAAGATCAGGGTCTGTCTTGAGTCTATAAATACAGATTCTAAATGTAATCGCGGGAGGCGGAGACTTAGAAATAAAAGGCTTATAAGCAATTTCTTGCAAATTTTGTGAAATCCTTTGTTTTCGGACTTGGAGTTGATGTGCTTTAGCTTTTACGTGATAGCATGGCCGGGAGCCTAATCTTTTGCGAGTGTGATAAGTGTATCTTCTTTTGTTATCCGTTCCATTTAAAGTTTGTTAGATATATCTTTGTAAATCCGCCATTGTCAAGATTAAATATCTTTGTTAGGCTTCAGTTGTTCTATTATACTGCTAGGGAAATTACAGATTTCAGGTGTAAGTTTGTTCTAATTGCTCTGTCTTCACTGTGCGAGCTAGGCTGCCGGTGAAAGATACCAATTTTAACCAGCTGCCCTTGGATTTATAATTTTCTGCTAGATCTGTTTCACTCTGCCTTGTGCTCTTAGTTGAAAGTGATCTTAGAGTGACTGGACACTTTCTTCTTTGATTTGTTCTGTTGTGAAGCTGATAGCATAGATAAGATTGATAGTTTTAAGTTTTACAGTTTAATGTTTGATAAACTTCTCTTTTCTGCCTTACCCTACCCTCTCTTTGCTTTCCGTGAATGATCCATTTTTATTTTCTTTATTTGCCTTTTATTTAAATCTGCTGACCCATGAGAGCTAGATCAAAGAATTCAAGTCAAATCTGATTGTCAACAACTTTTGCAACTATCGAACAAGTTCAGGAACCCCCTGTAAGGTAACAGAGTAGTCCATATTGAAATCTATTCCAGAAGTGGAAAAGAGTGAATTGCCATTCGACCCAACTCTGTAACTCGCACCTTGGATAACCAGCTAGATCCTAAAGATGAGTGGGATCCGTCCCGTGGGTGTCTCCGGAGCTTTCCTTGCCTTCATCCTTTCCCGGGGTGTGCATGAAAGCCGGACCAACATCTAATTGGCGCTAGAAGGAGGGCTGAACTCAGTTCAAGTGTTGTAAGGGCATAACAACAACATTTGAAGGACCCACAGTGAACTCCGGACAGTTTTTAAATTGTCAGTGCGATTTTTAAATTGTCAGTGCAGTGTTGTCAGTGCAGTTGTCAGTACAGTATTTCAACTTGCTAAAATACGAGAACACTTTCGGAAGCTGCGAGTTTGTCGGTACTGTGAAAGCTGGATTCTACATACGGGGGTAACAAGGTCCCACCCCAGAGCTGGAGAGCTCCTTGTCCCTGAATTAGAAACTCCGAGAAGAAGTAGCCACGGAAGAGCCACATCTCTATCACAGACAGTTTTATCACCATTGATAGTCACTCCAACCAGAGCTCAAAATATCCCTGTTAATCCATTAGCTATGGCAAATTGGTTGGGCTCCACTGCTTTGAAAATTCTGGGTATAGCCCATGACTTGCCCGAGAAATCCGAGAAAGATACCTCCCTAGGTATAAACATGATGGGACAAGAAGCTGAGAGGAACACTTAATTGCATTCAAGAATGCATTGAAGTTATTAAATGTACGACATGAGGATGTTGCCTGCGAGACTCTTCCCGTTCACTCTCCAGGAGGGAGCCTATGATTGGTTTCTAAATCTTACCAATGATTCCATCACCAGTTGGAGTGACTTAGAAAAAGTCTTTGTGTCACGGTTCGGGGAAGTGATAGACCCCGGTATTTTATATCAACGAGTTTTCTAGCATCAAAAGAGAACTGAATGAGTCTATTAGATCCTATAATGTCAGATTCCAGAAAGCTTATGGTAGACTCACTGGCTATTATGTACCGAATGCTGACCTGGCATTAGAGATTTTTAGGAACTCTCTGGACCCAATGACCTCTGTCTTCTTGAAGAGGGATGCCACTGTTACCAACTTGA
This sequence comes from Wollemia nobilis, assembly GCA_028583015.1. Classification (NCBI taxonomy): domain Eukaryota; kingdom Viridiplantae; phylum Streptophyta; class Pinopsida; order Araucariales; family Araucariaceae; genus Wollemia; species Wollemia nobilis. The sequence continues at coordinate 1,777,066 of JAQPPZ010003648.1, read as the reverse complement.
CAGAAGCTTATAAAGAAGCTTTAATCCTGGAAAGACAGTTGGGACCCGACCTTTAAATATTCAACAAACTCCTCCGATCACTCGGCTGCTCCTATACTCAATCCTATCCCACATCGAGATGATCTTTGCCAGTTTGTCGGACTTTACCATCGGCGGCACCATTAGGCTGCAGCACTGTTGAGAATGTACGAACCCGGTAAAAGAGGCTGAAAATGCTAGGATTGAAGAAGTTTCAAATATTGTTCAGAAGTTGGCCAATGATTTTTTGAGTTTTAAAAGGCAAACTTCTACTGGAGACAATCCCAACAGATATTCATACCAACCAAACAGATTTAATAGGCCCCCATATGAGCCTAATAAAGATTACAAGGGTAAAGCTCATGATGTGAACATCTGTGATTTGGCTCTGCCCAACTGGTGCAGAATTCATGCCACTTCTCAACATGGGGAATTAGATTGTGTGGAATTTTGCAATGCATTTGAAGCTTTGTCAGGAGATTTGATCTCCCCTGAAAATCAAAGAACTGCTGAGGGCCCAAGTTCATCTGGACACAGTGCAGCTATGGTCTTGGATTCTTTTTCTTTCCCGGATGAATCTGAGAATGTAGTTGAAATGCCCATGGATGAAGTACAGGCTTTCCAGCAGTACAGAAGAGATAGCTACAACCTGAGGAACAGGAATCTAGAGCCAAATACCACATCAACTCCTCTTGATAATTCTCACAATATTCCTCCTGACCCCTCTCCAAGCAATAATCCACCCCCACCAAAGGGAGGAGCTCAAAGAGTACCAGATGTTGCTATTCCTCCACTTAACAAAGGATATAACATAGTGGAGGATATGAAAAAGATTAAGGCTAACATTACTCTGCATGAGCTGGCACGGATTTCGAGCAGAGAGACAATCTGATAAAGACATACTCTGGCCCTGCTGCTAAACCTGTGGATAAAGGGAAGAAAATAGCCAATGCCAATCTGGCCATGTACAAGGAAAAGACTGAAGTTCCCCCATTTTCTTGGTTGTCAGAATTTTTGGGAAGAACTTACATAATTGTTTGGTGGATTCGGGTGCATCTGCTAATGTCATGCCATTGGCAATTTGTCAGCAGTTGGGGCTGACCCCAATGAAGTATGAGAGGAGAGTTGTCCAATTGGACAAGTCAGAAGTTAAGGTTGTGGGAGAGCTGCAAAACATTCACATTCAATTGGCATCTGAGCCAAGGGCTCAACATAAGATCGAAATCCAAGTTGTGGATATCCCGAGTGGGGTATGGAATGCTTGTTGAGTAGGGATTGGTCTAAGTCTCCGAATGGATATCCGGCAGCGAGACTTTTCACACATGTGGTTGCCATGGAAGGGTGTGGCTAATCAATTGTGGGTTGACAGAGAACCCAGGTACAAGCACACCATTACAGAGTACAATGCTGCAAATGAGACTGTCAATATTGCAGAGGTAGACATTGGTGTCTACAATTTAACAACTGGGCACAATGATAAATTTAACAAAGCTCATCCTGTACATACTAATGAAGTTTGGACACTTCATGTGGATGGAGCCAGATGTAAGCGGGGTTAGGAGCAGGGCGAGTCCTCAAAGGGCCTCAAAGTCGGACATTTTTTATGTCTTACCGCTGCGAGTTCCCATGTACTAATAATTTAGCGAGTATGAAGCTACGATTTTAGGTTTAAAATTTGCATTGGATAAAAATGTGAAGAACATTCAAGTTTTCAGCGATTCGGAATTAGTGGCAAGCCGGGTCGGGGGTAAGTTTCGGTGTAAAGCCTCTTATACGAAGGGATACAAGCACGAGCTTGGGATCTTGTGGAAGGCTTTGATGCATTTAACTTAACACATATACCCAGGGAACAAAATTCACATGCGAGATGTCTTGGCATCTTCGAGTTGCAAGTTTAAGGCCATTGGAAGATTTTAAGTGGGATAAGTTTTCAATTGAGCTAGTCCCTGTCCTTCGAGTTCCAAACAATATTGACAGCTTTCAAGTTTTCTCGGATGATCAGCAGATTGTGAACTTTCTGCGAGTACCAATACCTTTGAGAATGCTATAATTGATGAGGGCCAAAGGGACACCACTGATGGAGCGGCTAGATGATGACGGGGGAATCATGAGATTGAAGGACAAGAGAATCCCAAAGGGAATGGTAGAGCTGGAGAGGCTATTCGATGTTGACAAGATCAGGCAAAGGGTGAATTCTGAGGATTATGTGGGCACCACAGACAATGATACTGAAAATTTGAATGTAGGAACTGAAGAGGATCCAAGGAACATCAAGTTGGCAAAGAGTTGTGATCCGAGAGATAAAGAGAAATATGATTGATTTCTGCACGGGTCTAAGGATGTAATGGCCTGGTCATACAAGGATTTAAAGGTATTTGATCCAAAAGTTTACACCCACATCATACCTTTGAAAGAATCTTGCAAGCCTTTCAAACAAAAACGGAGGCATGTTAATGCTCTGTTAGAACCCCTTATTCAGAAAGAAGTGGAGAAGCTCTTGAGTGCAGCAATTATTTTTCCTATCAGGCATTCTACTTGGGTGGCAAATCTGGTGCCAGTAAGGAAGAAAAATGGGGAGATCCGCCTTTGTGTGGATTTTAGGAATCTGAACAAAGCATCTGAAAAGGACAACTATCCCCTGCCTTCTATGGATGAAGTACTTGCAGATTGTTAATGGCTCAGAGATGATGTCTTTTACGGATGGCTTCTCGAGGCTATAATCGGATTCTAGTTGAGAAGGAGGATAGAATGAAGGCTGCTTTTACAACTAAGTGGGGTACTTTTGCTTACAAGAGGATGCCATTTGGTTTAATAAATGCGGGAGCAACATTTCGAGAGAGCAATGGACCATGCCTTCAAGGGGCTTATGGGCAAATGTATTGTAGTTTACATGGATGATCTAACGAGTCTTTTCCAAATCCAGATTTGACCATGTCAAGCATTTAGAGTCTGTATTTAACAAGTGCGAGAGAGTTTGGCATCTCTTTGAATCCAAAGAAATGCATATTTGGTGTAACGAGAAGGCAAAGCTGCTTGGGCATTTGGTCACAAAGGATGGCATTTCCATGGATCCGAGGCGAGTTGAGGCCATATCCGGCATACCATTTCCCAACTCCAAGAAAGAGTTGAGATCATTCTTTGGAAAGATTAACTTTGTCGGAAAGTTTATCTCGGGCTTTGCGAGAGATAGTTAAACCAATGAATGATATGTTAAAGCAAAGCTGCCCAGATTGCTGGACCACTGAAGCTAAGACTGCTTTTCAAGAAATCAAGACAGCCATTAAACAAGCACCAGTCTTAGTAAGCCCAGATTTCGGTGCAGATTTCTATCTGTACACTTTCTCTTACGAACATACACTTGCTGCGAGTGCTGACTCAACGGAGAGATACGGGAGAACATCCAATTGCTTTTAAGAGCACTAATTTGAAGGGAGCTGAACTGAAATATTCCAGATTAGACAAACAGGCTTATGCTTTGGTAAGGGCAGTGAAGCAGTTCAGACATTATATACTCAGAAGCAAAACTCATGCCATAGTGCCAGACCCGCTGTGAAGTACCTTCTAAGTCGGAATGAGTTGGGTGAGCGAGGGGCAATTGGGTCACCGAGCTGCAAGAATATGACTTGGAGATTAGGCTCGCTAAAGCGATCGAGAGGACTTGGCTTGTCTAGACACATTACTGAAGTGCCTCCACAGCAGGAAGTTAATCAATTAAACTACGAATCTGATGATTGGTATGGGGATATCATTCATCTGCTACAGTTTGGAGTTTGCCCATCCCATTTGAACAGAACTCAAAGGAGAGCATTAAAGTTAAAAGCTGCTCACTATCTCCTCAAGGCGGGTACTCCGTACGGGGAGAATTATCTTGGCATCTTCCTAAGGTGCATTTCTCCCGGTGAAGTCGGTGAAGTCATGGCTAGTTTTCATGAAAAACTAGGGGCGGGGCATTCATCGGGATGCTGCTACGACACATAAAATATTAAGAGCGAGGCTATTCTTGGCCTACACTTTTTAAGGATGCACATCAACATGTCGGAACACTGCCATCGGTGCCGGACATTTGCGGCCAAAGAGGCAAACCGAGCTCCGCCATTGCAACCGGTTGTGATAAACAAACCTTTCATGCAGTGGGGACTTGATTTTGTGGGAGTCATTAACCCGAATTCCTCGGCAGGGCATAAATATGTGCTGACAGCTAATGACTATTGCACAAGGTGGGTTGAAGCAGCAGCCACTACAAGAAGTACAGCCCAGGAAGTTATTGATTTTCTTGAATCAAATGTCATAACTAGATTTGGGGTTCCCCTGAATTTGGTCTGTGATAATGGGCCCGCCTTCCAATCATTGGAGTTTGCAGATTGGGCATACCAGATGGGGATAGTTATCGATTCTCATCCAACTATTATCCCCAAGGCAATGGGTAGGTGAGTCAACAAACAAGAACTTAATGAATGCCATCAAAAAGTCTGCAGACGAGACAAACCCGAGCGGTGGCATACATTGTTGAAATATGCACTTGTGGGCTGACCGGATAACACACAAAGTGGCTCTTAAGACCTCTCCCTTTGTTTTTTTGTATGGTACTCGGCCAATTGTCCCCATCTCCTTGAAATTGCCTACCTATCAGTTTGCCTTAGATTATTTTGAAGGTCATGATGATGTTGAAGCCCGTGTTTTAGACCTCACTAACTTGCAGGATGAAAGACTCCAAGCCCTGGAGCACTTCAGCAGACACCAAGAAACTGTCAAGCGGTGGTTTGACAAGAGAGCCAAGGTGAAGGCTTTCGAGTGGCAGACTTAGTGCTTACGTGGGACAAGGCCCATGAGAAGAAGGGTAAGCACACAAAGTTGCAGCCACTGTGGATAGGCCCCTACCAAATTGCTGAAATATTGGGTAACAATGCTTTCCGCTTGCAAGACCTGGATGGTAATTTTCTGGACCTCCCTGTTAATGGCCAGTACTTGAAGCATTATTTCTCTGCTGTTCCATCCAATGTATCATTTGAGTAAGCTATAAAGAAGTTGTAACATGTGTACATATTGTAAATAGCTCCGTAAGTTTTATTTTGTTCTAGTTTAGTTCTTTTAATAGCTCCGTACGGTTGCTTTAGTTGCTTCTTTTTAGTTTTAATTGGGTCTTTGTACGTACAGGTTTGTTTGTTAGATTAATCCTTGTTCTCAGTGCGGTTTTATTTTTTATTTTTATTTTTTTATTTTTTAATATGTCTGTACAGTTGCATTTTAGTTTATTTGTCTTTTTCCTCTTTTTGCTTCTTTTATTTTTCTTTTTTTTATTTAGTTTTTTCTTTTCTTTTGTTTTAGTTATTTTTTTTTTCATCCTTTGTAAATAGCCTTGGTTTGTTTTACCTTTTTCTTTTTCTTTAGTTTATTTTTTGGGTTTAGCTTTCTTGGGTTTGGTTTTAGTTACTTTGCTTGAGTTCTTTTAGTTTGTTTCTTTTATTCTGTACGATTTTATTTTCTTCCTGCATTTCTTTTTCTTTTTTCTGTACAGTCTTCAGTTTTAGTTTTAGTCTTAGTTGCTTGTGCAGTTTTATTTGCAGTCTGTGCAGTTTTTATTCTGTCTTGCTTTAGAAGCCTGTGCCTGTCTTTGGAAGTCTGTGCAAAGTCCTTTGGCTTCTGAAATATTCTGTATTTTAACCTCTGCCTGAGCAATCAATGAAAAGTCAGCCTGCTGAAAATTGTTTTATTCTTAGCTGATAAATCCTCAATCCAGTGTTCATGGTCATCATCCAATGCCCATGTTGTTCACCATTCTAATTGAGATAGTCTGCTTACTCTGAACTGTAGAACTATTTTGTTATCCAGGATGAAGGTAGAGAGATGATTGGATCTTGTGTCTTACTTGCCATAGTTGTTTTAATGATAGAAAAGTTGCTATCTTTGTTTAGTTGGAGGAACTCCGGGGAATCCAAGAAAAGCTGGTTATAAGAGGGGACTATGGTTCATGCAATTATTTGGGTGTCACCAGAGGCTATCAATGCCTAGACTGAAACAGTTCCAGATTGATCAAGTGTTAAAAGAAAATTGTGATTTCCCTAAAAGCATCTCAGATATTGATATATTTCAGAGGAGAGATATAAAAAAAAAAGAGGAAGAAAAAAAAGAGAAAAAAAGAGTTATATATTAAAAGAGGCGGCCAATATTAGATTCTTCCCTACAGTTGTAAATTTGGGTCGTGTAAATCTAAAGGGTAACTCTGTCTAGGCTGTAAAAAGCTAAACTAGTAAACAGAGCTCTACTCGGTTTCCCCTTTTACAATCTAGAAAAGTTGATTAATCCAAGTTTATCATTCAATTCGAGTCATCCTTGAAGAAAGTTTTATACCCTTTGAAATTGCACATCGGAAATCTTCCTTGAAGTAATCCCGACCTAGTATGTCCTTGGGAAATTTTAACGACTTGCGGTTAGCGGTCAATTTATTGTGAAGAATGTCTGTGGCAAGGCATGATGCATGGTCTTTTTGTTTTGAAACCCGAGTCTTGGGTTCTAAAATAGTGCTACTATTTTACCCGCGAGATATCGCCATTTGTTGATAAGCAACACACCCCCACCGAAAAATGAGATTCCATCCTTAGAAAATTCTGAACTTCCATTTTTTGCGGCGGGGACCCTCTTGATCTTTTCGGGTTTTAAATCCAAATTTGCTTGCCTCCTTTTTAAAGTTGTGCTTTTTCTTGCATTCTAGTTGTGTTATCCAAGAATTCACTTTTTACATGCTAGAATCATTCATGCACAAGCAAAATCTTGCACCGGTGCCGAGAAAATCCAGAAAACGAGTTGCATAAATTCATTGAAAAATCAAACTTTCCATTTTTGGTAGTGTCGCGATATCGCGACACTTCCATTTCGAAATGTCGCGATATCGCGACGGGTAAGTCAAAATGCGGCTAAGTGCGAGAAGGTCGCGATTTCGCGACATGTCGCGAAAATCGCGACGGTTTTTGAGAGAGAAGCAAGCTGTACGGAAGGGCGCGATTTTGCGACATGTCGCGAAATCGCGACATGTCGCATTTTCGCGGTAGGAGAGAGAAAGTGGCTGCAGGATGAAAAATAGGCTAAGTCGCAAACACGTTCCAAAATCGCGGTCAACGCGGTCAACGCATGCAGGTAAGGAACTATCGCGATATCGCGACGTGTTCTAGAATCGCGGCTGAAAATCGGGATGGCTGTACGGAGGCCAGGAGGGTCGCGATTTCGCGACACGTCGCGAAATCGCGACATGTCGTGTTTTCGCGGCCGACGAGGGAGGAAGTTGCCGATGCGCTGGCAGGGTCGCGATTTCGCGACATGTCGCGAAATCGCGACATGTCGCAGAATCGCGGTAGGAGAGAGAAAGTCTTCAGAGGGCCCGAAAGTGCATTTCAGCTGAAACAGAAGGCTTCCTGGGGTAGCGACACGTGTCAAAGCGTGAATGGGACAAACCGAAGCCGACATGCAAGCTTATTTTGCGGTTTTTAATCTGTTTTTAATGTTTTAAGCTTCGATTTAATGTTTTAAAATGCTAATCTAATGCATCTTTTTGTCTTTCATGCAGGATTCCACCTGGCACTTGCGGGACAATCGGGAAAGACCATAAAGGCAAATTTAAAGTGCGGATTTAGTCAAGGACCGCCATGCTAGAAGAGAAGAAGTCGGTAAAGCATTCAATGGCAAATTTATTGCGAGACTTGATAGCATGAAGACAATTTCAACACGGGGATGGCTTTACGGAGATCGGATTCGATGGAGAAGTGGTGACTCATCCGGCTCACCGGCGAGAATTAATGGAGGCATTTATTTGCAGCTTGCGGATGAATGCAAGTTGCATTTGATTTTATCTTCTCCATTTATGGCGGCTAGCTGCAGCGATTTGCCGAAGGGTTAAGTTCTATCCGGACTTTGATTTTTAAATGGATTTTTATTGTAAAACCCGGGTCCTAGGGTTTAAGTGCGATAAGATTTAGGGTTTGAGCAAGATATTTTGGAAAAGATCAGGGTCTGTCCCGAGTCTATAAATACAGATTCTAAATGTAATCGCGGGAGGCGGAGACTTAGAAATAAAAGGCTTATAAGCAATTTCTTGCAAATTTTGTGAAATCCTTTGTTTTCGGACTTGGAGTTGATGTGCTTTAGCTTTTACGTGATAGCATGGCCGGGAGCCTAATCTTTTGCGAGTGTGATAAGTGTATCTTCTTTTGTTATCCGTTCCATTTAAAGTTTGTTAGATATATCTTTGTAAATCTGCCATTGTCAAGATTAAATATCTTGTTAGGCTTCAGTTGTTCTATTGTCCGCTAGGGGAAATTACAGATTTGAGGTGTAAGTTTGTTCTAATTGCTCTGTCTTCACTGTGCGAGCTAGGCTGTCGGTGAAAGATACCAATTTTAACCAGCTGCCCTTGGATTTATAATTTTCTGCTAGATCTGTTTCACTCTGCCTTGTGCTCTTAGTTGAAAGTGATCTTAGACTGACTGGACACTTTCTTCTTTGATTTGTTCGTTGTGAAGGTGATAGCATAGATAAGATTGATAGTTTAGAGTTTACAGTTTAATGTTTGATAAGCTTCTCTTTTCTGCCTTACCCTACCCTCTCTTTGCTTTCCGTGAATGATCCATTTTTATTTTCTTTATTTGCCTTTTATTTAAATCTGCTGACCCATGAGAGCTAGATCAAAGAATTCAAGTCAAATCTGATTGTCAACAACTTTTGCAACTATCGAACAAGTTCAAGAACCCCCTGTAAGGTAACAGAGGAGTCCATATTGAAATCTATTCCAGAAGTGGAAAAGAGTGAATTGCCATTCGACCCAACTCCGTAACTCGCACCTTGGATAACCGACTAGATCCTAAAGATGAGTGGGATCCGTCCAGTGGGTGTCTCCGGAGCTTTCCTTGCCTTCATCCTTTCCGGGGTGTGCATGAAAGCCGGACCAACACCTAATTGGCGCTAGAAGGAGGGCCGAACTCGGTTCAAGTATTGTAAGGGCATAACGACAACATTTGAAGGACCCACGGTGAACTCAGGACAATTTTGTAAATTGTCGGTGCGGTTTTTAAATTGTCGGTGCGGTGTTGTCGGTGCGGTTTAGCGATATTTCAACTTGCCAAAATACGAGAACCCGTTCGGAACTGCGAGGTTTGTCGGTACTGTGAAATCGGATTCTACATACGGGGTAACAAGGTCCCACCCCGGAGCTGGAGAGCTCCTTGTCCCTGAATTAGAAACTCCGAGAAGAAGTAGCCACGGAAGAGCCACATCTCTATCACGAGACGGTTTTATCACCATTGATAGTCACTCCAACCGAGCTCGAGAATATCCCTGTTAATCCATTAGCTATGGCAAATTGGTTGGGCTCCACGACTTTGAACATTCTGGGTATAGCCCATGACTTGCCTAGAAATCCAGAAAGATACCTCCCTAGGTATAAACATGATGGGACAAGAACTGCCAGAGGAACACTTAATTGCATTCAAGAATGCACTGAAGTTATTAAATGTACAGCATGAGGATGTTGCCTGCAGACTCTTCCCGTTCACTCTCCAGGAGGGAGCCTATGATTGGTTTCTAAATCTTACCAATGATTCCATCACCAGTTGGAGTGACTTAGAAAAAGTCTTTGTGTCACAGTTCGGGGAGTGATAGACCCCGAGTATTTTATATCGGCGGTTTTCTAGCATCAAAAGAGAAGCCGAATGAGTCTATTAGATCCTATAATGTCGATTCCGGAAAGCTTATGGTAGAATCACTGGCTATTATGTACCAAATGCTGACACTGGCATTAGAGATTTTTAGGAACTCTCTGGACCCAATGACCTCTGTCTTCTTGAAGAGGGATGCCACTCGTTACCAACTTGACGAAGCTTATAAAGAAGCTTTAATCCTGGAAAGACAGTTGGGACCCCGACCTTTAAATATTCAACAAACTCCTCCGATCACTCGGCTCTGCTCCTATACTCAATCCTATCCCACATCGGATGATGCTTGCCGGTTTGTCGGACTTTACCATCAGCGGCACCATTAGGCTGCGACACTCGTTGAGAATGTACGAACCCGGTAAAAGAGCTGACAATGCTAGGATTGAAGAAGTTTCAAAGATTGTTCAGAAGCTGGCCAATGATTTTTTGAGTTTTAAAAGGCAAACTTCTACTGGAGACAATCCCAACAGATATTCATACCAACCAAACAGATTTAATAGGCCCCCATATGAGCCTAATAAAGATTACAAGGGTAAAGCTCATGATGTGAACATCTGTGATTTGGCTCTGCCCAACTGGTGCAGAATTCATGCCACTTCTCAGCATGGGGAATTAGATTGTGTGGAATTTTGCAATGCATTTGAAGCCTTGTCGGGAGATTTGATCTCCCCCGAAAATCAAAGAAGCTGCCGAGGGCCCAAGTTCATCTGGACACAGTGCAGCTATGGTCTTGGATTCTTTTTCTTTCCCGGATGAATCTGAGAATGTAGTTGAAATGCCCATGGATGAAGTACAGGCTTTCCAGCAGTACAGAAGAGATAGCTACAACCTGAGGAACAGGAATCCTGAGCCAAATACCACATCAACTCCTCCTGACAATTCTCACAATATTCCTCCTGACCCCTCTCCAAGCAATAATCCACCCCCACCAAAGGGAGGAGCTCAAAGAGTACCAGATGTTGCTATTCCTCCACTTAACAAAGGATATAACATAGTGGAGGATATGAAAAAGATTAAGGCTAACATTACTCTGCATGAGCTGGCACAGATTTCAGAGCGGAGAGACAATCGATAAAGACATACTCGACCCTGCTGCTAAACTCTGTGGATAAAGGGAAGAAAATAGCCAATGCCAATCTGGCCATGTACAAGGAAAAGACTGAAGTTCCCCCATTTTTATTGACTGTCAGAATTTTTGGGAAGAACTTACATAATTGTTTGGTGGATTCAGGTGCATCTGCTAATGTCATGCCATTGGCAATTTGTCAGCAGTTGGGGCTGACCCCAATGAAGTCTGAGAGGAGAGTTGTCCAATTGGACAAGTCAGAAGTTAAGGTTGTGGGAGAGCTGCAAAACATTCACATTCAATTGGCATCCGAGCCAAGGGCTCAACATAAGATCGAAATCCAAGTTGTGGATATCCCGAGTGGGGTATGGAATCTTGTTGAGTAGGGATTGGTCTAAGTCTCTGAATGGATATCCGGCAACGGACTTTTCACACATGTGGTTGCCATGGAAGGGTGTGGCTAATCAATTGCGGGTTGACCAGAGAACCCAGGTACAAGCACACCATTACAGAGTACAATGCTGCAAATGAGACTGTCAATATTGCAGAGGTAGACATTGGTGTCTACAATTTAACAACTGGGCACAATGATAAATTTAACAAAGCTCATCCTGTACATACTAATGAAGTTTGGACACTTCATGTGGATGGAGCCAGATGTAGCGGGGTTCGGAGCAGGGGCGGTCCTCAAAGGGCCTCAAAGTCGGACATTTTTTATGTCTTACCGCTGCGAGTTCCCATGTACTAATAATTTAGCGAGTATGAAGCTACGATTTTAGGTTTAAAATTTGCATTGGATAGAAATGTGAAGAACATTCAAGTTTTCACCGATTCGGAATTAGTGGCAAGCCGAGTCGGGGGTAAGTTTCGGTGTAAAGCCTCTTATCCGAAGGGATACAAGCACGAGCTTGGGATCTTGTGGAAGGCTTTGATGCATTTAACTTAACACATATACCCAGGGAACAAAATTCACATGCGAGATGTCTTGGCATCTTCGATTGCAAGTTTAAAGCCATTGGAAGATTTTAAGTGGGATAAGTTTTCAATTGAGTTAGTCCCCTGTCCTTCGGTTCCAAACAATATAGATAGCTTTCAAGTTTTCTCGGATGATCAGCAGATTGTGAACTTTCTGCAGAGTACCAATACCTTTGAGAATGCTATAATTGATGAGGGCCAAAGGGACACCCTGATGGAACAGTTAGATGATGACAGGGGGAATCATGAGATTGAAGGACAACAGAATCCCAAAGGGAATGGTAGAGTTGGAGAGGCTATTCGATGTTGACAAGATCGGGCAAAGGGTGAATTCCGAGGATTATGTGGGCACCACAGACAATGAGACTGAAAATTTGAATGTAGGAACCGAAGAGGATCCAAGGAACATCAAGTTGGCAAAGGACCGTGATCCAGAGATAAAGAGAAATATGATTGATTTCCTGCACGGGTCTAAGGATGTAATGGCCTGGTCATACAAGGATTTAAAGGTATTTGATCCAAAAGTTTACACCCACATCATACCTTTGAAAGAATCTTGCAAGCCTTTCGGACAAAAACGAGAGGCATGTTAATGCTCTGTTAGAACCCCTTATTCGAAAGAAGTGGAGAAGCTCTTGAGTGCAGCAATTATTTTTCCTATCAGGCATTCTACTTGGGTGGCAAATCTGGTGCCAGTAAGGAAGAAAAATGGGGAGATCCGCCTTTGTGTGGATTTTAGGAATCTGAACAAAGCATCTGAAAAGGACAACTATCCCCTGCCTTCTATGGATGAAGTACTGCAGATTGTTAATGGCTCAGAGATGATGTCTTTCTTGGATGGCTTCTCAGGCTATAATCAGATTCTAGTTGAGAAGGAGGATAGAATGAAGACTGCTTTTACAACTAAGTGGGGTACTTTTGCTTACAAGAGGATGCCATTTGGTTTAATAAATGCAGGAGCAACATTTCAGAGAGCAATGGACCATGCCTTCAAGGGGCTTATGGGCAAATGTATTGTAGTTTACATGGATGATCTAACAGTATTTTCCAAATCTAGATTTGACCATGTCAAGCATTTAGAGTCTGTGTTTAACAAGTGCAGAGAGTTTGGCATCTCTTTGAATCCAAAGAAATGCATATTTGGTGTAACAAAAGGCAAACTGCTTGGGCATTTGGTCACAAAGGATGGCATTTCTATGGATCCAGGCAGAGTTGAGGCCATATCTGGCATACCATTTCCCAACTCCAAGAAAGAGTTGAGATCATTCTTTGGAAAGATTAACTTTGTCAGAAAGTTTATCTCAGGCTTTGCAGAGATAGTTAAACCAATGAATGATATGTTAAAGCAAACTGCCCAGATTTCCTGGACCACTGAAGCTAAGACTGCTTTTCAAGAAATCAAGACAGCCATTAAACAAGCACCAGTCTTAGTAAGCCTAGATTTCAGTGCAGATTTCTATCTGTACACTTTCTCTTCTGAACATACACTTGCTGTAGTGCTGACTCAACGGAGAGATACAGGAGAACATCCAATTGCTTTTAAGAGCACTAATTTGAAGGGAGCTGAACTGAAATATTCCCGTTTAGATAAACAGGCTTATGCTTTGGTAAGGGCGAGTGAAGCGGTTCGGACATTATATACTCGGAAGCAAAACTCATGCCATAGTGCCGGACCAGTTGTGAAGTACCTTCTAAGTCGGAATGAGTTGGGTGAGCGAGGGGCAATTGGGTCACCAGGTTGCAAGAATATGACTTGGAGATTAGGCTCGCTAAACCGATCGAGAGGACTTGGCTTGTCCAGACACATTCTTGAAGTGCCTCCACAGCAGGAAGTTAATCAATTAAACTCTGAATCTGATGATTGGTATGGGGATATCATTCATCTGCTACAGTTTGGAGTTTGCCCATCCCATTTGAACAGAACTCAAAGGAGAGCATTAAAGTTAAAAGCTTCTCACTATCTCCTCAAGGCAGGTACTCTGTACAGGGAGAATTATGCTTGGCATCTTCCTAAGGTGCATTTCTCCCGGTGAAGTCGGTGAAGTCATGGCTAGTTTTCATGAAAAACTAGGGGCGGGGCATTCATCGGGATCGCTACTAACACATAAAATATTAAGAGCAGGCTATTACTGGCCTACACTTTTTAAGGATGCACATCAACATGTCAGAACCTGCCATCAGTGCCAGACATTTGCAGCCAAAGAGGCAAACCGAGCTCTGCCATTGCAACCAGTTGTGATAAACAAACCTTTCATGCAGTGGGGACTTGATTTTGTGGGAGTCATTAACCCGAATTCCTCAGCAGGGCATAAATATGTGCTGACAGCTATTGACTATTGCACAAGGTGGGTTGAAGCAGCGACCACTACAAGAAGTACAGCCCAGGAAGTTATTGATTTTCTTGAATCAAATGTCATAACTAGATTTGGGGTTCCCCTGAATTTGGTCTGTGATAATGGGCCAGCCTTCCAATCATTGGAGTTTGCAGATTGGGCATACCGGATGGGGATAGTTATCGGATTCTCATCCAACTACTATCCCCAAGGCAATGGATTGGCTGAGTCAACAAACAAGAACTTAATGAATGCCATCAAAAAGTCTGCAGCGAGACAAACCCGAGCGATGGCATACATTGTTGAAATATGCACTGTGGGCTGACCGGATAACACACAAAGTGGCTCTTAAGACCTCTCCCTTTGTTTTGTTGTATGGTACTCGGCCAATTGTCCCCATCTCCTTGAAATTGCCTACCTATCAGTTTGCCTTAGATTATTTTGAAGATCATGATGATGTTGAAGCCCGTGTTTTAGACCTCACTAACTTGCAGGATGAAAGACTCCAAGCCCTGGAGCACTTCAGCAGACACCAAGAAACCGTCAGCGGTGGTTTGACAAGAGAGCCAAGGTGAAGGCTTTCGAGTTGGCGGACTTAGTGCTTACGTGGGACAAGGCCCATGAGAAGAAGGGTAAGCACACAAAGTTGCAACCACTGTGGATAGGCCCCTACCAAATTGCTGAAATATTGGGTAACAATGCTTTTCGCTTGCAAGACCTGGATGGTAATTTTCTGGACCTCCCTGTTAATGGCCAGTACTTGAAACATTATTTCTTCGCTGTTCCATCCAATGTATCATTTGAGTAAGCTATGAAGAAGTTGTAACATGTGTACATATTGTAAATAGCTCCGTAAGTTTTATTTTGTTCTAGTTTAGTTCTTTTAATAGCTCTGTATAGTTGCTTTAGTTGCTTTTTTTTAGTTTTATTTGGGTGCTGTCTGTACAGGTTTGTTTGTTAGATTAATCCTTGTTCTCAGTGCAGTTTTATTTTTTATTTTTTATTTTTATTTTATTTTTTTATTTTTTTAATATGTCTGTGCAGTTGCATTTTAGTTTATTTCTGTTGCTTTAAGTTTATTTCGGTCTTTGTTGCGGTTTCCATTTGTCGATTTTTAGTTCTTTGTGTTTTTAGTTAATCCTTGCTTTTATTTTAGTCTGTACAGTCTTTTCTTCCTTGCAGTTCTTTTTCTTTGCTATGCTACGTTCGGTTTAATTTATTTCGGTTGCTTTAAGTTATTTTCAGGTCTAGGGTTTTAATTGCTTTGCTTTTGTTTTAGCTTATTTTTTCTGAGGTGTGCTTTGCATCCTTTGTAAATAGCCTTGCGGTTTGTTTTAATCCTTTGTTGTACAGTTGCTTTAGTTTATGTCGTTTGGCTTAGCTTCGTGTTTAGGTTTAGTTACTTTGCTTGTTCTTTTAGTTTGTTTCTTTTATTGCTCGTGTTTTATTTTCTTCCCCATTTCTTTTTCTTTGCTGTCTATAAGTCTTCGTTTTAGTTTTAGTCTTAGTTGCTTGTGCAGTTTTATTTGCAGTCTGTGCAGTTTTTATTCTGTTTTGCTTTAGAAGCCTGTGCCTGTCCTTGGAAGTCTGTGCAAAGTCCTTTGGCTTCTGAAATATTCTGTATTTTAACCTTTGCCTGAGCAATCAATGAAAAGTCAGCCTGCTGAAAATTGTTTTATTCCTAGCTGATAAATCCTCAATCCAGTGTTCATGGTCATCATCCAATGCCCATGCTGTTCACCATTCTAATTGAGATAGTCTACTTGCACTGAACTGTGGAACTATTTTGTTATCCAGGATGAAGGTAGAGAGATGATTGGATCTTGTGTCTTACTTGCCACAGTTGTTTTAATGATAGAAAAATGGTTATGCTGTTTAGTTGGAGGAACTCCCGAGGAATCCAAGAAAAGCTGGTTATAAGAGGGGACTATGGTTCATGCAATTATTTGGGTGTCACCAGAGGCTATCAATGCCTAGACCGAAGCAGGTTCCGGATTGATCAAGTGTTAAAAGAAAATTGTGATTTCCCTAAAGGCTTCTCGAGATAGTGATATATTTCGGAGGGAGAGAGATAAAAAAAAAAAGAGAGAAAAAAAAAAGAGAAAAAAAGAGTTGAACATATTAAAAGAGGCGGCCAAGTACTTTCTCGTATAGATTCCGCCCTACGGTTTGTAAATTTGGGTCGTGTAAATCTAAAGGGTAACTCTGTCTAGGCTGTAAAAAGCTAAACTAGTAAACAGAGCTCTACTCGGTTTCCCCTTTTACAATCTAGAAAAGTTGATTAATCCAAGTTTATCATTCAATTCAGTCATCCTTGAAGAAAGTTTTATACCCTTTGAAATTGCACATCAGAAATCTTCCTTGAAGTAATCCAGCCTAGTATGTCCTTGGAAAATTTTAACAGCTTGCAGTTAACAGTCAATTTATTGTGAAGAATGTCTGTGGCAAGGCATGATGCATGGTCTTTTTGTTTTGAAACCAGAGTCTTGGGTTCTAAAATAGTGCTACTATTTTACCCGCAGATATCGCCATTTGTTGATAAGCAACACACCCCCCACTGAAAAATGAGATTCCATCCTTAGAAAATTCTGAACTTTCTAAGTCGCAAACACGTTCCAAAATAGGCTAAGTCGCAAACACGTTCCAAAATCACGGTCAACGCGGTCAACGCATGCAGGTAAGGAACTGTCGCGATATCGCGACGTGTTCTAGAATCGCAGCTGAAAATCGGGATGGCTGTACGGAGGCCAGGAAGGTCGCGATTTCGCGACATGTCGCGAAATCGCGACATGTCGCGTTTTCGCGGCCGACGAGGGAGGAAGTTGCCGATGCTTGTTGCGAGGTCGCGATTTCGCGACATGTCGCGAAATCGCGACATGTCGCGAGAATCGCGGTAGGAGAGAGAAAGTCATAAGAGGATCCGAAAGTGCATTCCAAGCGGGAAACGAGAAGGCATCCTGGGGTAGCGACACGTGTCAAAGCGTGAATGGGACAAGCAGAAGCCGACATGCAAGCTTATTTTGCGGTTTTTAATCTGTTTTTAATGTTTTAAGCTTCGATTTAATTAAAATGCTAATCTAATGCATCTTTTTGTCTTTCATGCAGGATTCCACCTGGCACTTACGGGACAACCGGGAAAGACCATAAAGGCAAAGATAAAGTGCGGATTTAGTCAAGGACCGCCATGCTAGAAGAGAAGAAGCCGGTAAAGCATTCAATAGCAAATTTATTGCAGACTTGATAGCATGAAGACAATTTCAACACAGGGATGGCTTTACGGAGATCAAATTGATGGAGAAGTGGTGACTCATCCGGCTCACGAGCAGAATTAATGGAGGCATTTATTTGCAGCTGCGGATGAATGCAAGTTGCATTTGATTTTATCTTCTCCATTTATGGCAGCTGACTGCACTGATTTGCAGAAGGGTTAAGTTCTATCCGGACTTTGATTTTTAAATGGATTTTTATTGTAAAACCCGGGTCCTAGGGTTTAAGTGCGATAGGATTTAGGGTTTGAGCAAGATATTTTGGAAAAGATCAGGGTCTGTCCTGAGTCTATAAATACAAATTCTAAATGTAATCGCGGGAGGCGGAGACTTAGAAATAAAAGGCTTATAAGCAATTTCTTGCAAATTTTGTGAAATCCTTTGTTTTTGGACTTGGAGTTGATGTGCTTTAGCTTTTCTGTGATAGCATGGCCAGGAGCCTAATCTTTTGCGAGTGTGATAAGTGTATCTTCTTTTGTTATCCGTTCCATTTAAATTTTGTTAGATATATGCTTGTAAATCTGCCATTGTCAAGTTTAAATATCTTGTTAGGCTTCGGTTGTTCTATTGTACTGCTAGGGGAAATTGCTGATTTGAGGTGTAAGTTTGTTCTAATTGCTCTGTCTTCATTGTGTGAGCTAGGCTGTCGGTGAAAGATACCGGTTTTAACCAGCTGCCCTTGGATTTATGATTTTTTGCTAGATCTGTTCCACTCTGCCTTGTGCTCTTAGTTGAAAGTGATCTTAGACTGACTGGACACTTTCTTCTTTGATTTGTTCTTTGTGAAGGCGATAGCATAGATAAGATTGGTAGTTTTAGGTTTTACGATTTAATGTTTGATAAACTTCTCTTTTCCGCCTTACCCTACCCTCTCTTTGCTTTTCGTGAATGATCCATTTTTATTTTCTTTGTTTGTCTTTTATTTAAATCTCTTGACCCATGAGAGCTAGATCAAAGAATTCAAGTTAAATCCGATTGTCAACAACTTTTGCAACTACTTGAACAAGTTCAAGAACCCCCTGTAAGGTAACGAGATCGATCCATATTGAAATCTATTCCAGAAGTGGAAAAGAGTGAATTGCCATTCGACCCAACTTTGTAACTCGCACCTTGGATAACCAGCTAGATCCTAAAGATGAGTGGGATCCATCCCGTGGGTGTCTCCGGAGCTTTCCTTGCCTTCATCCTTTCCCGGGGTGTGCATGAAAGCCGGACCAACATCTAATTGGCGCTAGAAGGAGGGCCGAACTCAGTTCAAGTGTTGTAAGGGCATAACAGCAACATTTGAAGGACCCACAGTGAACTCCGGACAGTTTTTAAATTGTCAGTGCAGTTTTTAAATTGTCAGTGCAGTTTTTAAATTGTCAGTGCAGTGTTGTCAGTGCAGTTGTCAGTACAGTATTTCAACTTGCTAAAATACAGAACCTTTCGGAAGCTGTAGAGTTTGTCGAGTACTGTGAAGCTGGATTCTACATACGAGGGTAACAAGGTCCCACCCCGAGCTGGAGAGCTCCTTGTCCCCGAATTAGAAACTCCGAGAAGAAGTAGCCACGGAAGAGCCACATCTCTATCACAGACAGTTTTATCACCATTGATAGTCACTCCAACCAGAGCTCGAGAATATCCTGTTAATCCATTAGCTATGGCAAATTGGTTGGGCTCCACGACTTTGAACATTCCGGGTATAGCCCATGACTTGCCCGAGAAATCCGAGAAAGATACCTCCCTAGGTATAAACATGATGGGACAAGAAGCTGAGAGGAACACTTAATTGCATTCAAGAATGCACTGAAGTTATTAAATGTACAGACATGAGGATGTTGCCTGCGAGACTCTTCCCGTTCACTCTCCAGGAGGGAGCCTATGATTGGTTTCTAAATCTTACCAATGATTCCATCACCGAGTTGGAGTGACTTAGAAAAAGTCTTTGTGTCACGGTTCGGGGAAGTGATAGACCCCGAGTATTTTATATCGACGGTTTTCTAGCATCAAAAGAGAAGCTGAATGAGTCTATTAGATCCTATAATGTCAGATTCCAGAAAGCTTATGGTAGACTCACTGGCTATTATGTACCGAATGCTGACCTGGCATTAGAGATTTTTAGGAACTCTCTGGACCCAATGACCTCTGTCTTCTTGAAGAGGGATGCCACTGTTACCAACTTGACAGAAGCTTATAAAGAAGCTTTAATCCTGGAAAGACAGTTGGGACCCCAGCCTTTAAATATTCAACAAACTCCTCTGATCACTCAGCCTGCTCCTATACTCAATCCTATCCCACATCAGATGATGCTGCCAGTTTGTCAGACTTTACCATCAGCAGCACCATTAGCTGCAGCACCTGTTGAGAATGTACAGAACCCCGTAAAAGAGGCTGACAATGCTAGGATTGAAGAAGTTTCAAAGATTGTTCAGAAGCTGGCCAATGATTTTTTGAGTTTTAAAAGGCAAACTTCTACTGGAGACAATCCCAACAGATATTCATACCAACCAAACAGATTTAATAGGCCCCCATATGAGCCTAATAAAGATTACAAGGGTAAAGCTCATGATGTGAACATCCGTGATTTGGCTACGCCTAGCTCGGTGCGAGAATTCATGCCACTTCTCAACATGGGGAATTAGATTGTGTGGAATTTTGCAATGCATTTGAAGCTTTGTCAGGAGATTTGATCTCCCCTGAAAATCAAAGAAGCTGCGAGGGCCCAAGTTCATCCGGACACGGTGCGGCTATGGTCTTGGATTCTTTTTCTTTCCCGGATGAATCCGAGAATGTAGTTGAAATGCCCATGGATGAAGTACGGGCTTTCCAGCGATGCGAAGAGATAGCTACAACTTTGAGGAACAGGGAATCCTGAGCCAAATACCACATCAACTCCTCCCGATAATTCTCACAATATTCCTCCTGACCCCTCTCCAAGCAATAATCCACCCCCACCAAAGGGAGGAGCTCAAAGAGTACCAGATGTTGCTATTCCTCCACTTAACAAAGGATATAACATAGTGGAGGATATGAAAAAGATTAAGGCTAACATTACTCTGCATGAGCTGGCACAGATTTCAGAGCAGAGAGACAATTTGATAAAGACATACTACGAGCCTGCTTGCTAAACTCGTGGATAAAGGGAAGAAAATAGCCAATGCCAATCTGGCCATGTACAAGGAAAAGACTGAAGTTCCCCCATTTTTATTGGTGTCAGAATTTTTGGGAAGAACTTACATAATTGTTTGGTGGATTCAGGTGCATCTGCTAATGTCATGCCATTGGCAATTTGTCAGCGATTGGGGCTGACCCCAATGAAGTCCGAGAGGAGAGTTGTCCAATTGGACAAGTCGGAAGTTAAGGTTGTGGGAGAGCTGCAAAACATTCACATTCAATTGGCATCCGAGCCAAGGGCTCAACATAAGATCGAAATCCAAGTTGTGGATATCCCGGTGGGGTATGGAATCTTGTTGAGTAGGGATTGGTCTAAGTCTCTGAATGGATATCTGGCAACAGACTTTTCACACATGTGGTTGCCATGGAAGGGTGTGGCTAATCAATTGCGGGTTGACAGAGAACCCAGGTACAAGCACACCATTATAGAGTACAATGCTGCAAATGAGACTGTCAATATTGCAGAGGTAGACATTGGTGTCTACAATTTAACAACTGGGCACAATGATAAATTTAACAAAGCTCATCCTGTACATACTAATGAAGTTTGGACACTTCATGTGGATGGAGCCAGATGTAAGCAGGGTTCTGGAGCAGGGGCAGTCCTCAAAGGGCCTCAAAGTCGGACATTTTTTATGTCTTACCGCTGCGGTTCCCATGTACTAATAATTTAGCAAAGTATGAAGCTACGATTTTAGGTTTAAAATTTGCATTGGATAAAAATGTGAAGAACATTCAAGTTTTCATCGATTCAGAATTAGTGGCAAGCCGGGTCGGGGGTAAGTTTCGGTGTAAAGCCTCTTATACGAAGGGATACAAGCACGAGCTTGGGATCTTGTGGAAGGCTTTGATGCATTTAACTTAACACATATACCCAGGGAACAAAATTCACATGCAGATGTCTTGGCATCTTCAGCTGCAAGTTTAAGGCCATTGGAAGATTTTAAGTGGGATAAGTTTTCAATTGAGCTAGTCCCCTGTCCTTCAGTTCCAAACAATATTGACAGCTTTCAAGTTTTCTCAGATGATCAACAGATTGTGAACTTTCTGCAGAGTACCAATACCTTTGAGAATGCTATAATTGATGAGGGCCAAAGGGACACCCTGATGGAACAGCTAGATGATGACAGGGGAATCATGAGATTGAAGGACAACAGAATCCCAAAGGGAATGGTAGAGCTGGAGAGGCTATTCGATGTTGACAAGATCAGGCAAAGGGTGAATTCTGAGGATTATGTGGGCACCACAGACAATGATACTGAAAATTTGAATGTAGGAACTGAAGAGGATCCAAGGAACATCAAGTTGGCAAAGGACTGTGATCCAGAGATAAAGAGAAATATGATTGATTTCTTGCACAGGTCTAAGGATGTAATGGCCTGGTCATACAAGGATTTAAAGGTATTTGATCCAAAAGTTTACACCCACATCATACCTTTGAAAGAATCTTGCAAGCCTTTCAGACAAAAATAGAGGCATGTTAATGCTCTGTTAGAACCCCTTATTCAGAAAGAAGTGGAAAAGCTCTTGAGTGCGGCAATTATTTTTCCTATCGGGCATTCTACTTGGGTGGCAAATCTGGTGCCGGTAGGGAAGAAAAATGGGGAGATCCGCCTTTGTGTGGATTTTAGGAATCTGAACAAAGCATCTGAAAAGGACAACTATCCCTTGCCTTCTATGGATGAAGTCCTGCAGATTGTTAATGGCTCAGAGATGATGTCTTTTCTGGATGGCTTCTCAGGCTATAATCAGATTCTAGTTGAGAAGGAGGATAGAATGAAGGCTGCTTTTACAACTAAGTGGGGTACTTTTGCTTACAAGAGGATGCCATTTGGTTTAATAAATGCAGGAGCAACATTTCAGAGAGCAATGGACCATGCCTTCAAGGGGCTTATGGGCAAATGTATTGTAGTTTACATGGATGATCTAACAGTCTTTTCCAAATCCAGATTTGACCATGTCAAGCATTTAGAGTCTGTATTTAACAAGTGCAGAGAGTTTGGCATCTCTTTGAATCCAAAGAAATGCATATTTGGTGTAACAGAAGGCAAACTGCTTGGGCATTTGGTCACAAAGGATGGCATTTCCATGGATCCAGGCAGAGTTGAGGCCATATCCGGCATACCATTTCCCAACTCCAAGAAAGAGTTGAGATCATTCTTTGGAAAGATTAACTTTGTCGGAAAGTTTATCTCAGGCTTTGCAGAGATAGTTAAACCAATGAATGATATGTTAAAGCAAACTGCCTAGATTGCCTGGACCACTGAAGCTAAGACTGCTTTTCAAGAAATCAAGACAGCCATTAAACAAGCACCAGTCTTAGTAAGCCCAGATTTCGGTGCAGATTTCTATCTGTACACTTTCTCTTACGAACATACACTTGCTGCGAGTCTTGACTCAACGGAGAGATACGGGAGAACATCCAATTGCTTTTAAGAGCACTAATTTGAAGGGAGCTGAACTGAAATATTCCGTTTAGACAAACAGGCTTATGCTTTGGTAAGGGCAGTGAAGCAGTTCAGACATTATATACTCAGAAGCAAAACTCATGCCATAGTGCCAGACCCAGCTGTGAAGTACCTTCTAAGTCAGAATGAGTTGGGTGAACTGAGGGGCAATTGGGTCACCGAGCTGCAAGAATATGACTTGGAGATTAGGCACTGCTAAGGCGATCGGAGGACTTGGCTTGTCTAGACACATTCTTGAAGTGCCTCCACGGCGGGAAGTTAATCAATTAAACTACGAATCGATGATTGGTATGGGGATATCATTCATCTCGCTATGGTTTGGAGTTTGCCCATCCCATTTGAACAGAACTCAAAGGAGAGCATTAAAGTTAAAAGCTTCTCACTATCTCCTCAAGGCGGGTACTCCGTACGGGGAGAATTATCTTGGCATCTTCCTAAGGTGCATTTCTCCCGGTGAAGTCGGTGAAGTCATGGCTAGTTTTCATGAAAAACTAGGGGCAGGGCATTCATCAGGATCTGCTACAACACATAAAATATTAAGAGCAGGCTATTACTGGCCTACACTTTTTAAGGATGCACATCAACATGTCAAAAACTGCCATCAGTGCCAGACATTTGCAGCCAAAGAGGCAAACCGAGCTCTGCCATTGCAACCAGTTGTGATAAACAAACCTTTCATGCAGTGGGGACTTGATTTTGTGGGAGTCATTAACCCGAATTCCTCGGCAGGGCATAAATATGTGCTGACAGCTACTGACTATTGCACAAGGTGGGTTGAAGCAGCAGCCACTACAAGAAGTACAGCCCAGGAAGTTATTGATTTTCTTGAATCAAATGTCATAACTAGATTTGGGGTTCCCCTGAATTTGGTCTGTGATAATGGGCCCGCCTTCCAATCATTGGAGTTTGCAGATTGGGCATACCAGATGGGGATAGTTATCAGATTCTCATCCAACTATTATCCCCAAGGCAATGGACTGGCTGAGTCAACAAACAAGAACTTAATGAATGCCATCAAAAAGTCTGCAGCAGACAAACCCAGGCAGTGGCATACATTGTTGAAATATGCACCGTGGGCTGACCGGATAACACACAAAGTGGCTCTTAAGACCTCTCCCTTTGTTTTTTTGTATGGTACTCGGCCAATTGTCCCCATCTCCTTGAAATTGCCTACCTATCAGTTTGCCTTAGATTATTTTGAAGGTCATGATGATGTTGAAGCCCGTGTTTTAGACCTCACTAACTTGCGGGATGAAAGACTCCAAGCCCTGGAGCACTTCGACGAGACACCAAGAAAGCGTCAAGCGGTGGTTTGACAAGAGAGCCAAGGTGAAGGCTTTCGGGTGGCAGGACTTAGTGCTTACGTGGGACAAGGCCCATGAGAAGAAGGGTAAGCACACAAAGTTGCAACCACTGTGGATAGGCCCCTACCAAATTGCTAAAATATTGGGTAACAATGCTTTCCGCTTGCAAGACCTGGATGGTAATTTTCTGGACCTCCCTGTTAATGGCCAATACTTGAAGCATTATTTCTCTGCTGTTCCATCCAATGTATCATTTGAGTAAGCTATAAAGAAGTTGTAACATGTGTACATATTGTAAATAGCTCCGTAAGTTTTATTTTGTTCTAGTTTAGTTCTTTTAATAGCTCTGTATAGTTGCTTTAGTTGCTTCTTTTTAGTTTTATTTTTTATTTTTTATTTTTATTTTATTTTTTTATTTTTTTAATATGTCTGTGCAGTTGCATTTTAGTTTATTTCAGTTGCTTTAAGTTTATTTCGGTCTTTGTTGCGTTTCCCTTTGTCGATTTTTAGTTGTTGTGTTTTTAGTTAATCCTTGCTTTTATTTAAGTACATACAGTCTTTTCTTCCTTGCGTTCTTTTTCTTTCTTGTACTGTACGATTGCGGTTTAATTTATTTCAATTGCTTTAAGTTATTTTCGGGTCTAGGCAGTTTTAATTGCTTTGCTTTTGTTTTAGCTTATTTTTGCTGCCTGTACAGTTGTGCTTTGCATCCTTTGTAAATAGCCTTACGGTTTGTTTTATTCCTTTGTCTGTACATGTGCAGTTTTCAGTTGCTTTAGTTTATTTCTGTCTTTGTTAGGTTTAGCTTTCCTTGCGATTTAGCGGTTTTAGTTACTTTGCTTCAGTTCTTTTAGTTTGTTTCTTTTATTGCCTGTACAGTTTTTATTTTCTTCCCTGCATTTCTTTTTCTTTGCTGTCTGTACAGTCTTCAGTTTTAGTTTTAGTCTTAGTTGCTTGTGCAGTTTTATTTGCAGTCTGTGCAGTTTTTATTCTGTCTTGCTTTAGAAGCCTGTGCCTGTCTTTGGAAGTCTGTGCAAAGTCCTTTGGCTTCTGAAATATTCTGTATTTTAACCTTTGCCTGAGCAATCAATGAAAAGTCAGCCTGCTGAAAATTGTTTTATTCCTAGCTGATAAATCCTCAATCCAGTGTCCATCCAATGCCCATGATGTTCACCATTCTAATTGAGATAGTCTGCTTGCACTGAACTGTGGAACTATTTTGTTATCCAGGATGAAGGTAGAGAGATGATTGGATCTTGTGTCTTACTTGCCACAATTGTTTTAATGATAGAAAAAGCTTGCTATGCCTGTTTAGTTGGAGGAACTCCCGGGGAATCCAAGAAAAGCTGGTTATAAGAGGGGACTATGGTTCATGCAATTATTTGGGTGTCACCAGAGGCTATCAATGCCTAGACTGAAACAGTTCCAGATTGATCAAGTGTTAAAAGAAAATTGTGATTTCCCTAAAAGCATCTAGATAGTGATATATTTCAGAAAGAAGAAAAAGAAAAAAAAAGAGAAAAAAAGAGTTATATATTAAAAGAGGCAGCCAATATTAGATTATGCCCTACAGTTGTAAATTTGGGTCGTGTAAATCTAAAGGGTAACTCTTGTCTAGAGTCGTAAAAGGCTAAACTAGTAAACAGAGCTCTACTCGGTTTCCCCTTTTACAATCTAGAAAAGTTGATTAATCCAAGTTTATCATTCAATTCGAGTCATCCTTGAAGAAAGTTTTATACCCTTTGAAATTGCACATCGAAATCTTCCTTGAAGTAATCCAGCCTAGTATGTCCTTGGAAAATTTTAACGACTTGCGGTTAGCGGTCAATTTATTGTGAAGAATGTCCGTGGCAAGGCATGATGCATGGTCTTTTTGTTTTGAAACCCGAGTCTTGGGTTCTAAAATAGTGCTACTATTTTACCACGAGATATCGCCATTTGTTGATAAGCAACACACCCCCCTTTGAAAAATGAGATTCCATCCTTAGAAAATTCTGAACTTCCATTTTTTGCAGCGGGGACCCTCTTGATCTTTTCGGGTTTTAAATCCAAATTTGCTTGCCTCCTTTTTAAAGTTGTGCTTTTTCTTGCATTCTAGTTTGTGTTATCCAAGAATTCACTTTTTACATGCTAGAATCATTCATGCACAAGCAAAATCTTGCACCGGTACCGAGAAAATCCGGAAAACGAGTTGCATAATTCATTGAAAAATCAAACTTTCCATTTTTGGTAGTGTCGCGATATCGCGACACTTCCATTTCGGAAATGTCGCGATATCGCGACGGGTAAGTCAAAATGCGGCTAAGTGCCGAGAAGGTCGCGATTTCGCGACATGTCACGAAATCGCGACGATTTTTGGAGAGAGAAGCAAGCTGTACGGAGGGCGCGATTTTGCGACATGTCGCGAAATCGCGACATGTCGCATTTTCACGGCGGGAGAGAGAAAGTGGGCTGCAGGATGAAAAATAGGCTAAGTCGCAAACACGTTCCAAAATCGCGGTCAACGCGGTCAACGCATGCAGGTAAGGAACTGTCGCGATATCGCGACGTGTTCTAGAATCGCGGCTGAAAATCGGGATGGCTGTACGGAGGCCAGGAGGGTCGCGATTTCGCGACACGTCGCGAAATCGCGACATGTCGTGTTTTCGCGACCGACGAGGGAGGAAGTTGCCGATGCGCTGGCAGGGTCGCGATTTCGCGACATGTCGCGAAATCGCGACATGTCGCAGAATCGCGGTAGGAGAGAGAAAGTCTTCAGAGGGCCCGAAAGTGCATTTCGGCTGAAACGAGAAGGCTTCCTGGGGTAGCGACACGTGTCAAAGCGTGAATGGGACAAACCGAAGCCGACATGCAAGCTTATTTTGCGGTTTTTAATCTGTTTTTAATGTTTTAAGCTTCGATTTAATGATAAAAATGCTAATCTAATGCATCTTTTTGTCTTTCATGCAGGATTCCACCTGGCACTTACGGGACAACCGGGAAAGACCATAAAGGCAAAGATAAAGTGCGGATTTAGTCAAGGACCGCCATGCTAGAAGAGAAGAAGCCGGTAAAGCATTCAATGGCAAATTTATTGCAGACTTGATAGCATGAAGACAATTTCAACACAGGGATGGCTTTACGGAGATCGGATCGAGAGAAGTGGTGACTCATCCGGCTCACCGAGCGAGAATTAATGGAGGCATTTATTTGCGGCTGCGGATGAATGCAAGTTGCATTTGATTTTATCTTCTCCATTTATGGCAGCTAACTGCATCGATTTGCCGAAGGGTTAAGTTCTATCCGGACTTTGATTTTAAATGGATTTTTATTGTAAAACCCGGGTCCTAGGGTTTAAGTGCGATAAGATTTAGGGTTTGAGCAAGATATTTTGGAAAAGATCGAGGTGCTGTCACGAGTCTATAAATACAGATTCTAAATGTAATCGCGGGAGGCGGAGACTTAGAAATAAAAGGCTTATAAGCAATTTCTTGCAAATTTTGTGAAATCCTTTGTTTTCGGACTTGGAGTTGATGTGCTTTAGCTTTTACGTGATAGCATGGCCGGGAGCCTAATCTTTTGCGAGTGTGATAAGTGTATTTTCTTTTGTTATCCGTTCCATTTAAAGTTTGTTAGATATATGTTGTAAATCTGCCATTGTCAAGATTAAATATCTTGTTAGGCTTCGGTTGTTCTATTGTACTGCTGGGAAATTATAGATTTCAGGTGTAAGTTTGTTCTAATTGCTCTGTCTTCCTTTGTGCGAGCTAGGTGTCGGTGAAAGATACCGGTTTTAACAGTTGCCCTTGGATTTATAATTTTTGCTAGATCTGTTTCACTCTGCCTTGTGCTCTTAGTTGAAAGTGATCTTAGGTGAGTGGACACTTTCTTCTTTGATTTGTTCTGTTGTGAGCTGATAGCATAGATAAGATTGGTAGTTTTAAGTTTTACAGTTTAATGTTTGATAAGCTTCTCTTTTCTGCC
Organism: Wollemia nobilis; assembly: GCA_028583015.1. Taxonomy (NCBI): domain Eukaryota; kingdom Viridiplantae; phylum Streptophyta; class Pinopsida; order Araucariales; family Araucariaceae; genus Wollemia; species Wollemia nobilis. Next base: position 1,748,819 of record JAQPPZ010003648.1, on the reverse strand, counting down.
TTACCCTACCCTCTCTTTGCTTTTCGTGAATGATCCATTTTTATTTTCTTTATTTGCCTTTTATTTAAATCTGCTGACCCATGAGAGCTAGATCAAAGAATTCAAGTCAAATCTGATTGTCAACAACTTTTGCAACTACTGAACAAGTTCAGGAACCCCCTGTAAGGTAACAGAGCAGTCCATATTGAAATCTATTCCAGAAGTGGAAAAGAGTGAATTGCCATTCGACCCAACTTTGTAACTCGCACCTTGGATAACCAGCTAGATCCTAAAGATGAGTGGGATCCGTCCCGTGGGTGTCTCCGGAGCTTTCCTTGCCTTCATCCTTTCCCGGGGTGTGCATGAAAGCCGGACCAACATCTAATTGGCGCTAGAAGGAGGGCCGAACTCAGTTCAAGTGTTGTAAGGGCATAACGACAACATTTGAAGGACCCACAGTGAACTCCGGACGGTTTTAAATTGTCAGTACAATTTTGTAAATTGTCAGTACAGTTTTTAAATTGTCAGTGCAGTTTTTAAATTGTCAGTGCAGTGTTGTCAGTGCAGTTGTCAGTACAGTATTTCAACTTGCTAAAATACAGAACCTGTTCAGAACTGCAGAGTTTGTCAGTACCTGTGAAAGCTGGATTCTACATACAGGGTAACAAGGTCCCACCCCAGAGCTGGAGAGCTCCTTGTCCCTGAATTAGAAACTCCGAGAAGAAGTAGCCACAGAAGAGCCACATCTCTATCACAGACAGTTTTATCACCATTGATAGTCACTCCAACCGAGCTCGAGAATATCCCTGTTAATCCATTAGCTATGGCAAATTGGTTGGGCTCCACGACTTTGAACATTCGGGTATAGCCCATGACTTGCCCGAGAAATCCGAGAAAGATACCTCCCTAGGTATAAACATGATGGGACAAGAAGCTGAGAGGAACACTTAATTGCATTCAAGAATGCATTGAAGTTATTAAATGTACAGCATGAGGATGTTGCCTGCAGACTCTTCCCGTTCACTCTCCGGGAGGGAGCCTATGATTGGTTTCTAAATCTTACCAATGATTCCATCACCAGTTGGAGTGACTTAGAAAAAGTCTTTGTGTCACAGTTCGGGGAAGTGATAGACCCCAGTATTTTATATCAGGAGTTTTCTAGCATCAAAAGAGAGCTGAATGAGTCTATTAGATCCTATAATGTCGATTCCGGAAAGCTTATGGTAGACTCACTGGCTATTATGTACCGAATGCTGACACTGGCATTAGAGATTTTTAGGAACTCTCTGGACCCAATGACCTCTGTCTTCTTGAAGAGGGATGCCACTGTTACCAACTTGACGGAAGCTTATAAAGAAGCTTTAATCCTGGAAAGGCAGTTGGGACCCCGACCTTTAAATATTCAACAAACTCCTCCGATCACTCGACTTGCTCCTATACTCAATCCTATCCCACATCGGATGATCTTTGCCAGTTTGTCGGACTTTACCATCGGCGGCACCATTAGGCTGCGGCACACTGTTGAGAATGTACGGAACCCGGTAAAAGAGGTGACAATGCTAGGATTGAAGAAGTTTCAAAGATTGTTCGGAAGGCTGGCCAATGATTTTTTGAGTTTTAAAAGGCAAACTTCTACTGGAGACAATCCCAACAGATATTCATACCAACCAAACAGATTTAATAGGCCCCCATATGAGCCTAATAAAGATTACAAGGGTAAAGCTCATGATGTGAACATCTGTGATTTGGCTCTGCCCAACTGGTGCAGAATTCATGCCACTTCTCAACATGGGGAATTAGATTGTGTGGAATTTTGCAATGCATTTGAAGCTTTGTCAGGAGATTTGATCTCCCCGAAAATCAAAGAAGCTGCGAGGGCCCAAGTTCATCCGGACACGGTGCGGCTATGGTCTTGGATTCTTTTTCTTTCCGGATGAATGCGAGAATGTAGTTGAAATGCCCATGGATGAAGTACGGGCTTTCCGGCGATACGGAAGAGATAGCTACAACTTTGAGGAACGAGGAATCCTGAGCCAAATACCACATCAACTCCTCCTCGATAATTCTCACAATATTCCTCCTGACCCCTCTCCAAGCAATAATCCACCCCCACCAAAGGGAGGAGCTCAAAGAGTACCAGATGTTGCTATTCCTCCACTTAACAAAGGATATAACATAGTGGAGGATATGAAAAAGATTAAGGCTAACATTACTCTGCATGAGCTGGCACAGATTTCAGAGCAGAGAGACAATCTGATAAAGACATACTATGGCCCTGCTGCTAAACCTGTGGATAAAGGGAAGAAAATAGCCAATGCCAATCGGCCATGTACAAGGAAAAAGCTGAAGTTCCCCCATTTTCTTGTTGTCAGAATTTTTGGGAAGAACTTACATAATTGTTTGGTGGATTCGGGTGCATCTGCTAATGTCATGCCATTGGCAATTTGTCGGCGAGTTGGGGCTGACCCCAATGAAGTCCGAGAGGAGAGTTGTCCAATTGGACAAGTCGGAAGTTAAGGTTGTGGGAGAGCTGCAAAACATTCACATTCAATTGGCATCCGAGCCAAGGGCTCAACATAAGATCGAAATCCAAGTTGTGGATATCCCGAGTGGGGTATGGAATCCTTGTTGAGTAGGGATTGGTCTAAGTCTCCGAATGGATATCCGGCAACGAGACTTTTCACACATGTGGTTGCCATGGAAGGGTGTGGCTAATCAATTGCGGGTTGACGAGAGAACCCGGTACAAGCACACCATTACGAGTACAATGCTTGCAAATGAGGCTGTCAATATTGCGAGAGGTAGACATTGGTGTCTACAATTTAACAACTGGGCACAATGATAAATTTAACAAAGCTCATCCTGTACATACTAATGAAGTTTGGACACTTCATGTGGATGGAGCCGGATGTAAGCGGGGTTAGGAGCAGGGGCGGTCCTCAAAGGGCCTCAAAGTCGGACATTTTTTATGTCTTACCGCTGCGATTCCCATGTACTAATAATTTAGCGAGTATGAAGCTACGATTTTAGGTTTAAAATTTGCATTGGATAAAAATGTGAAGAACATTCAAGTTTTCAGCGATTCGGAATTAGTGGCAAGCCGGGTCGGGGGTAAGTTTCGGTGTAAAGCCTCTTATACGAAGGGATACAAGCACGAGCTTGGGATCTTGTGGAAGGCTTTGATGCATTTAACTTAACACATATACCCAGGGAACAAAATTCACATGCAGATGTCTTGGCATCTTCAGTTGCAAGTTTAAGGCCATTGGAAGATTTTAAGTGGGATAAGTTTTCAATTGAGCTAGTCCCTGTCCTTCGAGTTCCAAACAATATTGACGGCTTTCAAGTTTTCTCGGATGATCAACAGATTGTGAACTTTCTGCGAGTACCAATACCTTTGAGAATGCTATAATTGATGAGGGCCAAAGGGACACCCTGATGGAACAGCTAGATGATGACGGGGGAATCATGAGATTGAAGGACAAGAGAATCCCAAAGGGAATGGTAGAGCTGGAGAGGCTATTCGATGTTGACAAGATCGAGGCAAAGGGTGAATTCCGAGGATTATGTGGGCACCACGAGACAATGATACTGAAAATTTGAATGTAGGAGCTGAAGAGGATCCAAGGAACATCAAGTTGGCAAAGAGTTGTGATCCGAGAGATAAAGAGAAATATGATTGATTTCTGCACGGGTCTAAGGATGTAATGGCCTGGTCATACAAGGATTTAAAGGTATTTGATCCAAAAGTTTACACCCACATCATACCTTTGAAAGAATCTTGCAAGCCTTTCGGACAAAAACGAGAGGCATGTTAATGCTCTGTTAGAACCCCTTATTCGAGAAAGAAGTGGAGAAGCTCTTGAGTGCGGCAATTATTTTTCCTATCGGGCATTCTACTTGGGTGGCAAATCTGGTGCCAGTAAGGAAGAAAAATGGGGAGATCCGCCTTTGTGTGGATTTTAGGAATCTGAACAAAGCATCTGAAAAGGACAACTATCCCCTGCCTTCTATGGATGAAGTACTGCAGATTGTTAATGGCTCAGAGATGATGTCTTTTACGGATGGCTTCTCAGGCTATAATCAGATTCTAGTTGAGAAGGAGGATAGAATGAAGGCTGCTTTTACAACCAAGTGGGGTACTTTTGCTTACAAGAGGATGCCATTTGGTTTAATAAATGCGGGAGCAACATTTCCAGAGAGCAATGGACCATGCCTTCAAGGGGCTTATGGGCAAATGTATTGTAGTTTACATGGATGATCTAACAGTCTTTTCCAAATCCAGGTTTGACCATGTCAAGCATTTAGAGTCTGTATTTAACAAGTGCAGAGAGTTTGGCATCTCTTTGAATCCAAAGAAATGCATATTTGGTGTAACAGAAGGCAAATTGCTTGGGCATTTGGTCACAAAGGATGGCATTTCCATGGATCCAGGCAGAGTTGAGGCCATATCCGGCATACCATTTCCCAACTCCAAGAAAGAGTTGAGATCATTCTTTGGAAAGATTAACTTTGTCGGAAAGTTTATCTCAGGCTTTGCAGAGATAGTTAAACCAATGAATGATATGTTAAAGCAAACTGCCCAGATTGCCTGGACCACTGAAGCTAAGACTGCTTTTCAAGAAATCAAGACAGCCATTAAACAAGCACCAGTCTTAGTAAGCCCAGATTTCGGTGCAGATTTCTATCTGTACACTTTCTCTTCTGAACATACACTTGCTGCAGTTTTGACTCAACGGAGAGATACAGGAGAACATCCAATTGCTTTTAAGAGCACTAATTTGAAGGGAGCTGAACTGAAATATTCCAGATTAGAAAAACGGGCTTATGCTTTGGTAAGGGCGGTGAAGCGGTTCGGACATTATATACTCGAAAGCAAAACTCATGCCATAGTGCCGGACCAGTTGTGAAGTACCTTCTAAGTCGAGAATGAGTTGGGTGAAGCGAGGGGCAATTGGGTCACCGAGCTGCAAGAATATGACTTGGAGATTAGGCACTGCTAAGCTGATCGAGAGGACTTGGCTTGTCTAGACACATTCTTGAAGTGCCTCCACGAGCGGGAAGTTAATCAATTAAACTACGAATCGATGATTGGTATGGGGATATCATTCATCCGCTACGGTTTGGAGTTTGCCCATCCCATTTGAACAGAACTCAAAGGAGAGCATTAAAGTTAAAAGCTTCTCACTATCTCCTCAAGGCGGGTACTACGTACGGGGAGAATTATCTGGCATCTTCCTAAGGTGCATTTCTCCCGGTGAAGTCGGTGAAGTCATGGCTAGTTTTCATGAAAAACTAGGGGCGGGGCATTCATCGGGATCCGCTACGGCACATAAAATATTAAGAGCGAGGCTATTCTTGGCCTACACTTTTTAAGGATGCACATCAACATGTCGGAACACTGCCATCGGTGCCGGACATTTGCGGCCAAAGAGGCAAACCGAGCTCCGCCATTGCAACCGGTTGTGATAAACAAACCTTTCATGCGGTGGGGACTTGATTTTGTGGGAGTCATTAACCCGAATTCCTCGGCGGGGCATAAATATGTGCTTGACGACTACGACTATTGCACAAGGTGGGTTGAAGCGGCGACCACTACAAGAAGTACGGCCCGGGAAGTTATTGATTTTCTTGAATCAAATGTCATAACTAGATTTGGGGTTCCCCCGAATTTGGTGCTGTGATAATGGGCCCGCCTTCCAATCATTGGAGTTTGCAGATTGGGCATACCGGATGGGGATAGTTATCGGATTCTCATCCAACTATTATCCCCAAGGCAATGGGTAGGTGAGTCAACAAACAAGAACTTAATGAATGCCATCAAAAAGTCTGCGACGAGACAAACCCAGGCGGTGGCATACATTGTTGAAATATGCACTTGTGGGCTGACCGGATAACACACAAAGTGGCTCTTAAGACCTCTCCCTTTGTTTTGTTGTATGGTACTCGGCCAATTGTCCCCATCTCCTTGAAATTGCCTACCTATCAGTTTGCCTTAGATTATTTTGAAGGTCATGATGATGCTGAAGCCCGTGTTTTAGACCTCACTAACTTGCAGGATGAAAGACTCCAAGCCCTGGAGCACTTCAGCAGACACCAAGAAACTTTCAAGCGGTGGTTTGACAAGAGAGCCAAGGTGAAGGCTTTCGAGTTGGCAGACTTAGTGCTTACGTGGGACAAGGCCCATGAGAAGAAGGGTAAGCACACAAAGTTGCGGCCACTTGTGGATAGGCCCCTACCAAATTGCTGAAATATTGGGTAACAATGCTTTCCGCTTGCAAGACCTGGATGGTAATTTTTTGGACCTCCCTGTTAATGGCCAATACTTGAAGCATTATTTCTCTGCTGTTCCATCCAATGTATCATTTGAGTAAGCTATAAAGAAGTTGTAACATGTGTACATATTGTAAATAGCTCCGTAAGTTTTATTTTGTTCTAGTTTAGTTCTTTTAATAGCTCTGTACAGTTGCTTTAGTTGCTTCTTTTTAGTTTTAATTGGGTGCTGTCTGTACAGGTTTGTTTGTTAGATTAATCCTTGTTCTCAGTGCAGTTTTATTTTTTATTTTTTATTTTTATTTTATTTTTTTATTTTTTTAATATGTCTGTGCAGTTGCATTTTAGTTTATTTCGAGTTGCTTTAAGTTTATTTCAGTGCTGTTGCAGTTTCCCTTTGTCAGTTTTTAGTTGCTGTGTTTTTAGTTAATCCTTGCTTTTATTTAAGTTTGTACAGTCTTTTCTTCCTTGCAGTTCTTTTTCTTTGCTTTGTCTGTACAGTTGCAGTTTAATTTATTTCGGTTGCTTTAAGTTATTTTCGGGTCTAGGCAGTTTTAATTGCTTTGCTTTTGTTTTAGCTTATTTTTGCTGCCTGTACAGTTGTGCTTTGCATCCTTTGTAAATAGCCTTGCGGTTTGTTTTATTCCTTTGTCTGTACAGCTGTGCAGTTTTCAGTTGCTTTAGTTTATGTCTGTGCTGTTGCAGTTTAGCTTTCTTTGCAGTTTAGCGATTTTAGTTACTTTGCTTCGATTCTTTTAGTTTGTTTCTTTTATTGCTGTACAGTTTTTATTTTCTTCCCTGCATTTCTTTTTCTTTGTTGTCTGTACAGTCTTCAGTTTTAGTTTTAGTCTTAGTTGCTTGTGCGATTTTATTTGCAGCCTGTGCAGTTTTTATTCTGTCTTGCTTTAGAAGCTTGTGCTGTCTTTGGAAGTCTGTGCAAAGTCCTTTGGCTTCTGAAATATTCTGTATTTTAACCTTTGCCTGAGCAATCAATGAAAAGTCAGCCTGCTGAAAATTGTTTTATTCCTAGCTGATAAATCCTCAATCCAGTGTTCATGGTCATCATCCAATGCCCATGCTGTTCGCCATTCTAATTATGCCCATGCTGTTCACCATTCTAATTGAGATAGTCTGCTTGCACTGAAACTGTGGAACTATTTTGTTATCCAGGATGAAGGTAGAGAGATGATTGGATCTTGTGTCTTACTTGCCACAGTTGTTTTAATGATAGAAAAATGGTTATCTTTGTTTAGTTGGAGGAACTCCGAGGAATCCAAGAAAAGCTGGTTATAAGAGGGGACTATGGTTCATGCAATTATTTGGGTGTCACCAGAGGCTATCAATGCCTAGACTGAAACAGTTCCAGATTGATCAAGTGTTAAAAGAAAATTGTGATTTCCCTAAAAGCATCTCAGATATTGATATATTTCAGAGGGAGAGATATAAAAAAAAAAAAAAGAGGAAAAAAAAAAGAGAAAAAAAGAGTTATATATTAAAAGAGGCAGCCAATATTAGATTCTGCCCTACAGTTGTAAATTGGGTCGTGTAAATCTAAAGGGTAACTCTGTCTAGGCTGTAAAAAGCTAAACTAGTAAACAGAGCTCTACTCGGTTTCCCCTTTTACAATCTAGAAAAGTTGATTAATCCAAGTTTATCATTCAATTCAGTCATCCTTGAAGAAAGTTTTATACCCTTTGAAATTGCACATCAGAAATCTTCCTTGAAGTAATCCAACCTAGTATGTCCTTGGAAAATTTTAACAGCTTGCAGTTAACAGTCAATTTATTGTGAAGAATGTCTGTGGCAAGGCATGATGCATGATCTTTTTGTTTTGAAACCGAGTCTTGGGTTCTAAAATAGTGCTACTATTTTACCCGTGAGATATCGCCATTTGTTGATAAGCAACACACCCCCCACAGAAAAATGAGATTCCATCCTTAGAAAATTCTGAACTTTCATTTTTTGCAGCAGGGACCCTCTTGATCTTTTCAGGTTTTAAATCCAAATTTGCTTGCCTCCTTTTTAAAGTTGTGCTTTTTCTTGCATTCTAGTTGTGTTATCCAAGAATTCACTTTTTACATGCTAGAATCATTCATGCACAAGCAAAATCTTGCACCGGTACCGAGAAAATCCAGAAAACAGTTGCATAATTCATTGAAAAATCAAACTTTCCATTTTTGGTAGTGTCGCGATATCGCGACACTTCCATTTTCGGAAATGTCACGATATCGCGACAGGTAAGTCAAAATGCGGCTAAGTGCCGAGAAGGTCGCGATTTCGCGACATGTCACGAAATCGCGACAGTTTTTTGGAGAGAGACGCAAGCTGTACGGAGGGCGCGATTTTGCGACATGTCGCGAAATCGCGACATGTCGCATTTTCGCGGCAGGAGAGAGAAAGTGGGCTGCAGGATGAAAAATAGGCTAAGTCGCAAACACGTTCCAAAATTGTGGTCAACGCGGTCAACGCATGCAGGTAAGGAACTGTCGCGATATCGCGACGTGTTTTAGAATCGCAGCTGAAAATCGGGATGGCTGTACGGAGGCCATAGGATCGCGATTTCGCGACACGTCGCGAAATCGCGACATGTCGTGTTTTCGCGGCCGACGAGGGAGGATTGTTGGAGCCAAATTTGACTCAAACTTTGAAACCCCCAAATTTAAATTTTTGGTTTCAATCAAAATGCAAAAAATGTTGGTCACTATTTCAGTCAGTGTGAGTAAATTGATTTTTCATGGGCTTATTTGATAAGTTTTACCTTGTTCATTAATAATGTGTGCCCCTTTTAATAATGCTCAATTATCTTAATAGGGGTTATGGCAAAATTTTATTAATCAGATTTTTAACAAGCCAAACTCCGATCCTCCTAAAATAAAGTCTCCCTTGGGCCTAAATCAAATGATAAATCTTTAAATCCTAAGGTATTCTAAAGTAAGGGGGAAATTTAATCAAATACCTTGGTCTAAAGCCCGAAAAACATAAGTAATGTTGAAGAATTTAATTAAGGCTTAAGGGTATGCACCCCATTAGTTAAAAATCGAGCACCTTAGATCAAATCCAAAGGTCGCGTTTGAATCCAATTTAATCAGACAATGGCACTTTGATAAATCGCTTAAGGGATAAGTCAAACAAGTCAAAAGGTAGTGTTCAAAATAAAAAGATACATATTAGGTTTAAAATTTAAAAACATGTGTCCTTTAATCTGACGGTAGCGCTTAAGCGCAATGTAAATCCAACGGACGTGCTTGATTTGATTAAACCACTCTTTAAAATACTATGGTCAAAAGCATTAAGGGTATGCGCCCCCTTGAAATTAAACATCGAGCTAATTGGATAAATTTGATGATTGCGCTCGATCAAGATCTAATCCGACGGTGGTGCTCTCATAAAAGGCGCATCAAAAAGGTAAAAGACCCCATGAGATTAATTAAATCTATTAAATAATATTAGTAAGGGTCTAACACATCGGATAATTATCCCCCTTTTGGCTTAATCAAAGTTTAAAATCATGTGCCCCTTGGTAACTAACCCCGCAGGTTGATCGAGATCAATGGCCGCGCCAACATCGATCGAGATCCGACGACCGCGCCAAAATCGAAACCCAAATGAGGAAATGGTAAGATATCGGGAAAAGCGAAGGTAAATCCAATATTAATTACGCATTAGTGAGGGTATAATACATTATTAATTGCCCTTTTCAGGCTTAAACCGAGATTAATCAAATGTAATAATGCACCCCTTTCGGCTATCGAGTATGCAACTTGCAGGAGATCTAATGGTAGCGCTAGAACAAGCTCAAAGATCAACGGACGTGATCCATTCCACGATTTCCTTTTATCATACGAATATTTAAAGTAAAAATGGAATCAATAGATGCGAAGGCCCTTGTCAATATCTGACGATGACGAATAAGTCAAAGTCAAACAAAGGGATGAAACAACGCAAAGATCTGACGACAGCGCCCATCTCCGCTCATATCCAATGGTAGCGCATTGTTAAAAATGATCAAAGGTTAATTCACAAGGTTTTGGTCAAATAATTGATTAAATGCATTATCAAGGCTAAGAAAAGCCCTTAATCAAGTTTTATAATGTTGATACGGGGATAATCTTCCCACTTCCTTTTGCTAAACCTTGCGCATGTACGGGGGATCCAACGATCGCGCCCCTCATTGTATGATCTAACGATGAGCGCATAGAGAGGTGAACTGATTATAGGATACCTATGTTTAATGCAATGTTGTTAAAGTTTTAATCACTAGATTAGCCATGATTATATGATGATTAATACTTCACATTATTATAAGGTCAAATAAATGATTGTATAAACTTTGAACCTAAGTATCGTTGAATGAATTATTACTAATCAAAAATTTTGACTTTATAAACGTGATTAATCTGATTAACCTGGCACAGGTTCATATTAGTGGACTAACAATTATGCAGAATCTTGGACATCAACGACTGCATTAATTCTCCTCAGGATTCGATGGCATCGAGCAAGTCAAAAGTCCAAGTAATGAAAAGATCATGAATGTCTTCCAGTAAATCCGACGGTAGCGCTCCATTGAGATTAAAAGGATCCGATGGCATCGGTTGAGTCAAAGTCAAAACAATAAGATATAAGCAAGGCTAATCCTATGGACAACTTTCAACGAATCCAACGGATGCGCTCCCTCTCAAAGTAATCCAACGACGGTGCATGTTTCAAAGATTAATCTAATGGCTGCAGCCTTATCCAATCAGATCGAACGACTGCGCTCGATCGCGGTTATTCTAAAACACGAGTTGTACCCTATTAATATCAAAGAATGTTGTTGGTCCCTTATAAGATCTGATGATAATTTATTGATCTAGGCCACATAAGAGGAACCAAGTAAAATGGGTTATATATGGTCAACTAAATATCTGTACTCAGTTGAACAACTGATCTGAAAATAAGCCACTGAAAATCAGCAAAATCATGTTCCAAAAAGAAAATTTGATAGTCTATACTTTCGGAAAAGGGGCGATCACTCCACAAAATGTCTTAAATAAATACCGAGGTAGAAAGCAAGGAAGTGACTCATCCACAAAAAGGTACACCGAGGGACGATATGAGGATCAACAACTAAGATGAAACAGAATAATTAGTACACACTAACAATGTGAGTCCATATGATAGACAGGGAAGGAAATATTCAAACAATCAGAGTAAATCCCATAGACAGTACACAGAAAGGAGCAATGTTGACTGAGCAAAAGATAAACCCTGATGTTCAAGCATGAAATCAGGCCATACGTATTCACTGGAAATGATAACATACTATGTGAAAGACTAAAATAATTTTACTCAAAAAACTCACGCCTGAAACTCTTGGCTTATAAATAAGGGCACCAACAGGGAGCTGATAGGCATCAATAAGAAAAACAATGGAGTACAAGGAGTATGAACATATTTGTTTTATATTCTGCAAATACCCGAGACGAAGAAAGCGCATGAAGAATAAATATAGTTTCGACTTACAAAAATTCATTTAGTTCGCGCTTCATTGGAATATAGTTACAAGGGGCACACTCTGATGGAATATAGTTATGGAAGCAGCTTATAGATGCTTCCAGATCTTGTTTTCCATTCTCGTCTTCCTCCTACTTATCACTACCTCCCTCTTTCTATGCATTCTTCCTTAACCATCCTGACATTTTTCCCAACATTACGCCATCTCACCTCCATACATTGCGTGAAGCCATCACATTTCCTCCCTTCTCCCTTCACTCTATCGCATGATCAGGGCCATTTCATCCAATTGCCACTAGCACGCCACCCCTTGTCTTCGCCATCACGTCAGGTCCCCCTCTGTCCTTCGTCTAAATTTCACGATAGCAACCTGGTCGATCCTTAACAGCAGACCATAGTGATCAGGCAAAACTGAACAAAAATGAAAAATATAATATTGAATCCTTAGTTTCTAGGGCCAACAAGAGAATAAAACGGTCAAATTACTCATCGAAAGAGCTCCCTTCAGCCTAAAAGCAGACCATGACGCTCAGTTTAGAGCTGCACTAGCTGGACAACATACATAATAGGTTCAATCAGATGTTGATAAGTGTAAGGCCAGAACCATACCAAAAATAACAGAATCAAGAACCAGCAGCTATAAAAGGAAGTAGATAGGTTCAGATTCATCATCAAGCAATTAGAGAATAGCATTTTTGCTAAGAGGTATACTTGAGTTTCCTTGAGAGTTGTGTTGTTGTATCTCCCATTTGTGTCTATTTTTCTCATTCATTCTTCTTTCTTACCTTTACTGTGCAGGATTTTGATAGGAAAGTGCCCAAGAAGCTAAGATTATTCCCTGTCTTATTGAGCTTGAGATTCAGAGACTCTACTGTTACCATATTGGAACAAGAAGAGTAGAAGAGCCCTGTTACATTATTTGAACAGAGTCTTATTCATTGTATTGATGCATTTCTTAGAGAAAAACGGAGTTAAAAGGCATCATGCCCACTCTGCATGTAATATTTTATGAAATCGATACAATTCTGAGTTTTATTCTTGTTATATCTTTGTCTTGGTACTGTGTGTCAGTGTAATGGATTACATTATTTGAATGCATTATATGCGTTTCTTTTGTTGGTTAAATTTTAGTTTTATTACGATATTCGAATAAATCTAAGAGCACTAATTTTCTTTTCCCCATTCTCTCCGTTCATGTCAAAATTGTTGTTAAATTTTTTATAACAGCCCAATGAATCTAGGCACCGGTCTACATAAAGCATAACAATTGGTTATTTTCTTTCTTGGTCATTTTAATACATATAGTGTTATATTAATCTGGAGCACGTAATAAACGATTTATCACAGAATTACCGTTGGGGTTTCCTTACTCGTTCTGTAGTTTTCTTTTAGCAATATTCATGTTTATCAGAACAAAGAGGCAGGTTGACCAAAGCCTGTAATAGCTCGTTGGTTTCAAACGGATTTTTGCAGCCTAACAATCGAATCCTATGGATGCAAGAATCAGTTCCAACAGTTTTTTGGCGCCATTGTCGGGGAGGACTTGATAGAAATATTTAATTATCTTCTTAATAGTTTTCTTTCAACGATTATTTTTAATCAATGGACGACCAGTCAAAATAAAGAACCAGCGTCTTTAATTTTATATTTTTAGTGTTCTTTATTTGTTATGTCTGTGATTCTTGTTTTAAATTGCTTTTTGAAGTTTCTACATTTCTTGATTTTCTTGATTTTTTCCAAGAACCAACTCCTGTGAGGATGAGTGTTACTATCAAGCATTCTTGATAAAAGCATACGATGTTCTTTCTGCACCCCGATGATGGCGACTCTGTCTGAACGAAACCAAAAGATAAAATAAAAAAGGAAAGAGCAAAACGTGTTGGCGAACACCAGGAGAAGAGGTAACGAGCTATTCCCAAAACTCGAGAATCCAAAGGTATTTATACATAATTAGAAAACTCCACTTTTCAAGAGTACTGCTTATAATAGTAGATCAAATTCTAGCGATAAAAAATATGTAAAGAAAAATAAAGATCATAATACTTTTAACTGTTGATATCACTATAGATGAACATTTGAATTGTGTTGTAGAAGATACATGTGTTTATTCTCATTGTCCAATAAATAGTAATTCAAAGGTAGATAATCCATTAGATTACATTCAGGCTACCCAAAAACATATTCCTGTAGGTATTGCTATTGTGAATTTGAATTCTACAGTAACAATGGCCTAGACTAATGTTCATTTATGGAGAACTAATAGGTATAGGCCTTTTGTGTTACCATAAAATCTTAATACCTTGCCGAGTAAATCTCACAAATACCTTCCAAAATTCTTAGGAAATAGTGCAGTAACTGGAGAAGATCATATCAAGAGTTTCTTGTATGCAATGGATAGTCTAGAAGTTGAACATGAAGACGTAGTCTTAAGACTGTTTTTACAGACTTTAGAAAAAGATGCTAGAGAGTGGTTCAATTTCCTTCTCGACAATGATATCCCAAACTTCACCAAAATGGAAGTTGTGTTTCTAAAGAAATATGATGAAAGGAAAAATGAACAATCTCTGTTAACCGAATTAGCCACCATGAAGAAAAAAGAGAATGAGGTTGTTAGTGACTTTAACAGAAGATTTTCAAAGACCAGAAACAAAATCCCTGCCAACCTTAGGCCTTGTTATATTCAGTCTATTTGTTTTTACAAAAATGCTTTTCAAGGAGAGTTTAACTATGAGCTAAGGCAAGAACGAATCGCTACCATTGATGGTTGTATGGAAAAGGCAATGGATATAGAAAGAAATATACTTGGCAGTGGTAATATGAAGCCTTATTCTTTGGAAGTCAACCTACCTGATAGAAAACCTAAAAGAGTAGCATTTGATATACAAAGAAGAACTAAAATTGATCCAATGGAGAAATTGACTAGTCAAATGACTGAGATGCTCAGTAACATGAACAACATGATAGCAAGAATTAAAAGAAATAATGGTAATAATGGTGAATCGTCACAAATAGAGTAACCTCATGTTGATAATCATCCTCCTTTTAAAAAGAACTTCAATAGAAATTGGGGAAACAACAATGGTTTTGAATAAGGAAATAGGAATAGGAATAGCGGTAACAATAGTTGGAAAAACAAATATTCTGACAGAGATCAGAACAGTGCTCCTAACCCCATACCATCTACCAATGTAGCAAAAGGCTTTCCCTATTTTTGCTCTACTTGTGATGCACCTCATAACCCTGATGCATGTGGAATTCACCTAAGTAATCAGCACAATGTAGATTTACATGTTGAATTAGAATAGGATATAAGAATCAATGTTTGCTGGTCTATTGAAGATGAATCCAAAGAAAGGTTGTTTGAAGGAAATTGATAAATATGATTCAAATTATCATCTCCAAATCTTAGTAGCTGAAGGAACTAAAATCTTGCAAAAATCACATGAGACAAGATATGACAAGATGAACCAAGGGAAATTAATCCCCACTGCTCAAGAAGTTGAAGAATTTGAGGCTACCCATACTTTGAATTTAAGAAACAGGAATGTCCTAGATAGGACAAATAATGCCTCCACAAGTGAAACAAGAAAATAAACTTTCATAAATAAGAACAATAGTAAAGAGAGAACTGATAAAACCCTAAAAAATATTACTCTTAAAGTAATAGAATTAGAGGAAGAGATTCCCAAAGAAGAAAGTAACAAACCACTAGATATAAAGAAGATAGAGTTTGATGTTGGGTCAGAACTCAGTAAACAAAATGTTAACATCACATTTGGAGAACTTATGAAAGTTCAACAATACAGAGAACAAGTCTATAGAGCATTTGGATTAGTGCAACAAAAAGAAGACCTAATTTTCCATGCTGCTAGACAAAATCAACTTGATATAAGATCACCATCCTCTATCAGATCCTTTTATGTATCATTAAGGTACAACTCACATGAAGGAGAAAGATATATCATCCATAACTGCATGTTAGATAGTGGGGCCTCACACAATATCATGCCCAAATTAATAGTTGATCAAATGAGATTAATCTGTACTAAAGATTCTGCCCCTATTTTAGTAATGGATAGAAGACAAATTCCTTGTGTAGGTGTAAAACTGGATTTTTGGTTTTCTTGGATCAACACCCCAAAAAGGGCATAATGTTGCATAACTTTATTATCATTAACATAAACCATTCACCAATATGTAGAAATATCAAATCATTCATCCACAATACATTATCCACAATAACAATCCAAAAATGAGAGAGAGATAGATAAAACCCTTAAGGTAGGGCAACACCAATAATAATCCTTAAGGAAGGAATAATTCCACAAGATCTCCCAAGTTGAAAGGCCACTTCATGGGTACAACGATTACATAATAATCTTTTTCAATGATATGAATGATAACAATAACAAATATCTCTTCTTTATATATCCATATTCTTATTCTACTTTGGGGAGCCTAATACTAATATAATATTATATTATAATATAATATAATATTATAATACAATCAACCTTGGGTTATGTATGGCCCATGCCAACCCTTATACAATTTAATAATATATCCCCAAATATCTATTCCTAGGTACCCTACCATGCCACCCTCCTTACAAATGTTTCATCCTCGAAACATATGAAGAAAAATGATAATATGATTTGCTAAGCAATGTTAGCAACTGATCACTGTTGACAATTTTGTCACATTGCCTTAGAGGGGTAGTAAAATCAAATTTTTGTAAAGTGTTTCTTTTTGTAAAGTATTTTTTTTTGTTATTTTGAATATATTTGAAAGTATTGTAGCAATTTTGGCTTCTATTGCCACCCCCTTTGTATATATAATGGAGATGCAAAAGCTTTGCCACTGAGCAAGTTAAGGAAAAGAGCTTCGTAGGAAAGAAGATAGCTTCGCCAAAAGAAAGAAGTAGAGAATGAAAAGAGCTTCGCACCCAAAGCATTTCAAGCAGTTTCTTCGGGCGAAAGTTTTGCAAAGTGGCATTCGAAGAACTTCAAGCATTGAAGAACAACTTCGTCGAAGAAGGAAAGCAAATATTAGATCGCAACTCAATTGCTAAGGCATGAAAAGAGCTTCGCACCCGAAGCATTTCAAGCAGTTACTTCGGGCGAAAATCTGGCGAAGCGGAATTTTAAGGAGTGCAAACATTGAAAACTACTTCACCAAAAAATCATTGAAGCATCCACTTCGGGCCTCCCCACTGGCGAACCATTTTTACTTTGTCGAAAGTTGTTGCGAAGCATCTGCTTCGGATAGCTTTCGTGCGAAGCACTTTCACCTGAAGTGGTATTAGCCTGTAAAGAGCAAGATATTTTTCCAAGGAAAGAATGCACTTCGGCCCAAAAAACCTCGAACCGCAGTTTTGAGGGAGGATAGCGGTGAAGCATTTTGAAGACTCACCAACGAAGCATCCACTTCGGGCGGAGAACCTCAGCGAAGTAGTTTTGACACGCCTTTCCAGTAAAGCAGCAAAAGAGTGAGCCATCTTGAGGAGGAATACTTACTTCGACATTTCACATCCCCTAATCCGTCTCGCGAAACACATTCATGCGAAGTGCATAACCAAGAAGAAGGATCTGCTTTGTAGCAAGTGTGAACAAGACTTAGCTTGAAACGGCTTAGAAAAATCTAGTTTTTCTAAGCACAGTGTGAACACACTTACCTTTTGTCGGCTAATCTTGTCGGATGGTCGGCATGATATTCTTTCTCCCTTACCTCTATTTTCTCCTTATCCCTCCATTGTCCTTCCTCCTTTCTTGCCGTCCATTTTCCCTTATCACTCCACTTCCTTCCTCTCCCCACGCCCGTTGCCACCTCCCACTCCACTTCCTACTCCTCCGTTCTCTCTAATCTCCGCTATCTTCCTCCACCTTCCCTTCCCTACTATTTCGCATGTTCTAAGCCTATATAAGGTTTATTTTAATGTAATATTCATCTGGTTAGTTTAATGAATTATTTCGGCTATATTTTATTCGTGTCAATTTTTACCTTGGCCTAATGTTAATCTAAGCTTACCTTAACCTTAGATTCACACTGGTATCAGAGCTGAGGGGGCACGGATCCCGAGGGCCGAGGTAAGGCACGAAAGTCAAGCGCAACGGATCTAGAGGTGCGACTGGCGAGAGACTGGCGCACGGATCCCGAGGAGCGGTTGTCGCATGGATCTCGAGGAGCGACGAAGCGACTGTCGCACAGATCCCGAGGAGTGCATGGATCTCGAGGATCTGACTGGACGCTGATAGCAGGCTGACGTGGTGGTGTCGAACTGGCGGTGGAGCTAGGCGACAGTTGCTGACATGGAACAGAGCTGGCAGCACGTGGATCGAGGCTAACCAGGAGCTGACATGGATGACGTGGCAGAGGCACGAGCAGACGTGGACAAGCATGCTGACGTGGCAGAGGCGCGAGCAGACGTGGACAAGCGTGCTGATGTGGACGACGTGGACGAACCGGGTGTGTGCCACGTGGCAGAGTTTGTCTGGTCGACGGAAGGGCAAAAGGTTGGCGAGATCGATTGCCCGAAGGCAATCGACCTAATGAGTGTTCGCAGGCTTTGATAAAGCCTGGAAACACTCATCGCCCACTGAATGTGGGACTAAATTTTTTTTTAAAAAGTGTTTTAGCCGATGATTTCAATTATAAACTCTTACCTCTCTTTTTCCATCCGGCTAGAGTGGTCTAGCGGTCAAGTCTCCCGCCTTGCAGAGAATAGACCCGGGGTCGAATCCCGTCGGGGTAAAAAAACAAAAGGTTTTTTTATTTTTTTGTACTTCGCCATTTAGAAGGATTCAAATTTATTTGTTGACATTCTCTACCACAACAGCCGCGTGGTGCAGCGGCTAAGACTGTCGGGTAGACGACGGAGGTCAACAGATCGAATCTCGTCGGGGATTTAAAAAAAAGGTTTATTTTTTTAATTAAATTTTTTATTATTTGTTTTTTTTTTAAAGGTTTTAAAAAAAATAATTTAGTAATTTCTATATATTTTTTATTATGTTTTTTTTAAATATCCATTTTATTTAAAAATAATAATTAAAAATATATATAGGAAATTGTTAAATGTTTTTTTTAAAAGGTCTTTATTAAAACAAATTTTAGAAAAAAAAAAATTATAAAAATAAAAGGGTGCAAAGATATTTTGATATAAAAAGTTTTTTTTTGGCATCATACTAAGTTGTAACCCAGTTCATACGGTGTGCTTCTGGGTAGATGATCCGGTCAGCCGGATGCTATAATGCATTACTCTCTCTGTTGAGAAGAGAGACTCCTGATTCCTTTGACGGGAAAGTCCAGTGGTATGGACTTCATACAGTGTTTTGCCAATTAGAAAACCAAGTGATTGCTCATCTGAGGAAACCAGATTCTGGCTACGAGGCGGATTCTGAAGATAATATCTTCGGGCAAAGGATAGTTGAATCCGAGACGGTTGAAATAGTACCTGAAGGACAATCAAGTGACAGTTATTCACCTGCAGTGCCTAAAGTAGAAACAAGTGAGAGCTATACACCACGCTCTCCTGATTCAGAACAAGAAGAAGAAGAAGAAGAAGAAGAAGAAGAAGAGGAAGAAGAACCAGTGGAGGTGAAACCTGCAACTGAAGAACGAAATGTTCTCAAAAGAAGTTATGAACCAGCAGCAACACAAGAAGTCATTATAATTAGTGACGACGAAGCAGACAATTTCACCTTTCCAGTTTTGGGTGATCCTCGAGAAGAAGAACGCCAAATCAGTGAGCATATTAAGAAAGCTAGATTTGATTTAAATCAGTAAATCAGTGATCTATTTTGTACTTCTTTGTACTACTTGTTTGAAGTTGCAATAAAGTTTGCTTTCTAAAATGGCTTCCAATACTAGTCTACCAATCCTTGAGTTCAATGGTGGTGATTACGAGTATTGGTCAATTAAAATGAAAACTCTTTTGATAGGCAAAGGTCTTTGGGATGTGATTGAAGAGGGATATACTGAACCTACTGCTGCTGATTGGGCAGCTTTGAATGTTGTTGATAAAAGGGCTAGAAAGGAAGCACAGAAGAATAATTCTTTCGCCCTTTATCATATCCAAGCCACCCTTGATGAAGTATTTTCCCTAGAATAGCTTCTTTTATAACTATTGAATCTGCTTGGAATGCTTTAAAAGAAAGTTATAGGGGTAGTGACCAAGTCAAACAAGTTAAACTACAAACCTTGAAACGAGAGTTTGAGACTCTTAAAATGCAAGAGAGTGAAAAGGTTGGTGATTACTGCGTGCGTGTGAAAGTCGTAGTAGATAAGATGGTCACTTTAGGAGAAGATGTAAAGCCTAAAGTTATAGTGAAGAAAGTGTTGAGGACACTTCTTCCTAAGTGGAATTCAGTTGCCATAATTATAGAAGAATCCAAAGACCTAACTTCTCTGTCTTTTGAATCCCTAATTGGCTCACTTCTCTCACATGAAGAGAGGTTACAGCAAACTCCTTCCACAAGTTACGGAGGAGATGATAAAGCCTTTGCTTCACAAGAAGGCAGAGGTAGAGGTCATGGCAGAGGACAGTATAGAGGTAGAGGCAAAAATAATCAGAGAGGTGGAACTCCTAACAGAGGAGGAAATCAGAACAGAGGAGGATTCTCAAACAGAGGTGAACAACAGAATAGAGGAGGACAGCAAAATAGAGGAAAACAATCAGGTAGAGGCAAAGGAGGAGATAAGTCAAAACAATCTTGCTACAACTGTGGCAAACTTGGCCATTATGCTCGTGACTGTTGGAAAAAGACTTCACAAGGAACTAGTAGCAACCAGAGCAATCAGTTTGGAAATTTTGGAGAAGAGGAAGAGGCCACAAATCTCTTTCTCTCTTATGGTCAAGCAGATCAGAACATGAATGATACATGGATCTTGGACACTGGGTGTTCAAACCATATGAGTGGCAAAGAAGAGCTCTTTGCTACTCTAAACTCCTCATACAAATCCAACATCAAATTGGGAGATGATAAATCATTGGCCGTTGAAGGCATTGGAGCCATGGCAGTTCCAACTAAAGAAGGCGTCAAACATGTAAGTGATATCTATTACACACCCCATATTCAACACAATATTTTAAGTGTTGGTCAAATGTTAGAAAAGAACTACAAGTTGCTTTTTGATGAGGGTAAATGCACTATTTTTGATAAAAATAACGAGTAATAGAATCATTACACAAGTGCCAATTTCAAAGAATAGATTGTTTCCTTTGAAGTTTGGCCAGCCGAGGGGAGATAAGTTAGCAAATGTTGCTATTTCCAATCCAAGTGTCCTATGGCACTTGAGATATGGTCATTTGAATTCAGCTAGTTTGAAAATGCTAACTTCACAAGCGATGGTAACCGGATTTCCTAAAGTTCGGGATAGTAAGGAAGTCTGTGAAGGGTGTGCTCTTGGGAAGCATGCCAGATCAAAATTTCCTCATGGACAAGCATGGCGGGCCAGCTACCCACTCCAGCTAGTGCATACAGACATCTGTGGTCCGATGCGGACCAAGAGTCTTGGTAACAACTCTTACTTCCTACTCTTCATTGATGATTTTACTAGAATGTGCTTGGATATATTTTTTGAAATATAAGGATGAAGCATTTGAATGCTTTGTCGATTTCAAAACAAGAGTTGAAAGTGAGAGTAGATATTTTGTAAAATGTCTTAGATCAGATAGGGGAGGAGAATACTCCTCTAATGAGTTCTTGAATTTCTGTAAGCAACATGGCATTAAGAGGCAGTTCACAGCTGCCTACACTCCACAACGAGAATGGTGTCGCAGAGAGGAAGAATCGCACCATTGTGGAGATGGCAAGGTCTATGCTTCGGACGAAGCATTTGACTAATTCATATTGGGCAGATGCAGCCAGGACCAGCGTACATATCTTGAACATAAGTCCTACTGCAAGTTTGGAAGGACAGACACCTTACCAAGCTTGGTATGGTAAAAAGCCAAATGTTAAGTATTTTAAAGTGTTTGGCTCATTGGCATATTCTCACATTCCTGATGAGCTAAGAAAGAAGCTCGATCCAAAGAGTCAGGCATGCATCTTTGTAGGATATTGTGAGAATACAAAAGCTTACAGACTCTACAATCCCAGGACTAGAAAGTTTGTGCTTTCCAGGGATGTGATTTTTGATGAAGGGGGAGAATGGGGTAAGCCCCAAATTTTCAGTGATGATGAATCTAGTGATGTAGGTTCTAAGCAGGTGCAACAACAGACACCACAGAAAAGTAAGCAGTCTCCTCCCATAGACCCAGGTTCATCTTCTGATTCAACTTCTTCACCAAGTCCTTCTCTGTAGAGATCAGTAAGCTCCTCACCAATGGACATCGATTCTCCATCCAGAGGTAAGAGAACTCTATAGAATCATCCATCATATCAGATGTTGGATAAGAATTTTTCAAAAAGATACACTAGGAGTCAAGCTAGTGAAATGAATTATGTTCTACAAAGATTAGAAAATATGCACTTGTATGGTGATGATGTTTCCCGAGCAGGAACCTAGGGGAGATTTAGTTAACTATGCTTTGTTAACTAATACATAGCTTGAACCTTCTAGTTATGAGAAGGCTTGTACTCAAAATATTTGGCAAGATGCCATGAAAGAGGAGATCACCTCTATAAAAAACAATGACACTTGGGAGCTGGTGAAGCTTCCTAAAGGAAAGAAACGTGTTGGATGTAAGTGGGTCTACAAGACCAAGTTTAATGTTGATGGTAGCATCGAGAGGCACAAGGCGAGATTAGTTGCAAAGGGATTTACTCAAAAATATGGAATTGATTATGAAGAGACTTTTGTTCCTGTAGCCAGACAGGAAACTATCAGATCAGTTCTTGCCTTAGCTGCACACAAGGGATGGACAGTCCAACACATGGATGTAAAGAGTGCATTTCTAAATGGTTACTTGACAGAAGAAGTGTATGTTGAGCAACCACAGGGATTTGAAGAGAAAGACAAGGAACATCTTGTTTACAAACTGAAGAAGGCTCTTTATGGCCTCAAACAGGCATCGAGAGCTTGGTACTCATGCATTGATGGGTACTTTAAAGATTATGGGTTCATCGAAGCAAAAATGAACCCATGCTCTACTACTTGAATCAAGGAAATGACATCCTCATAGTTTGTTTGTATGTGGATGATCTCATTTTTATGGGTAGTAATGAAAAATTTAACATGGAGTTCAAGCACTCCATGATGCAAGAATTTGAGATGAAGGATCTTGGCTTAATGAAATACTTTCTTGGAATGGAAGTACATCAAAAATATTCAGGGATCTGAAGGGTACATTGGATTTTGGAATCCAGTACTACAAAAGTGATACTATCAAGCTTGAAGGCTTTAGTGATAGTGATTGGGGCAGCAATATTGATGATAGAAAATCCACATCGGGTAACTGTTTTAGTCTTGGTTCGGGCCTAATAACTTGGAGTTCCAAGAAGCAGACCATAGTAGCGCTATCTTCAACAGAAGCTGAGTATATAGCGGTTACTCATGCTAGTACTCAAGCTCTATGGCTACGAAAGGTATTAGAAGAGATTGGAGAGCAGAAAAGTGGTCCAACTCGAATATTCTCGTGACAACATCAGTGCCATTCAATTGGCATACAATCCTATCCACCATAGTAGATCAAAGCATTTTGATATGAAGTACCACTTCATCCGAGATATGGTGGAAACTGATATTGTTGAGCTTCACTATTGCCACACTTTGGAGAACGTCGCTGACATCTTCACCAAGGCGCTGGCCAAAGCTCAATTTGTAAAGTTGAGAGACTGTATAGTCAGTTCTCTCAACTTTAAGGGGGAGAATGTAGCAAGTGTGAAAAGGACTTAGCTTAAAACGTCTTAGAAAAATCTAGTTTTTTCTAAGCACATTGTGAACACACTTACCTTTTGTCGGCTAATCTTATCGGATGGTCGGCATGATATTCTTTCTCCCTTACCTCTATTTTCTCCTTATCCCTCCATTGTCCTTCCTCCTTTCCTGCCGTCCATTTTCCCTTATCACTCCACTTCCTTCCTCTCCCCACGCCCGCTGCCACCTCCCACTCCACTTCCTACTCCTCCGTTCTCTCTAATCTCCGCTATCTTCCTCCACCTTCCCTTCCCTACTATTTCGCATGTTCTAAGCCTATATAAGGTTTATTTTAATGTAATATTCATCTGGTTAGTTTAATGAATTATTTCGGCTATATTTTATTTGTGTCAATTTTTACCTTGGCCTAATTTTAATCTAAGCTTACCTTAACCTTAGATTCACATGCTTCGGCTCAAATCCATCGCGAAGCGGAGTTGCGAACTAAAATTTGGCGAAGCGCTTCAAGGGCACGCACTCCAAGCCGAGTATTTTTTTGAGGCAATCAAGTGCCTCATAAATGAGTTTTTACGTGCCCGATGAACTCGCTGCTCATTTTTGGCAATTGGAAAGGAAGTATCAGTCCTTGAAGAAGAGCCCGACGGGCATGGCGGCCACTCGAGCTCCGCACCCGGAGACCAAGGACGTTCAGACGGCTCATAAATGCATGTTTCCCCGGCTGACCCGATCGCAGTTGCCAGTTATGGGAAAATATTTGAGAGCTCAGTCACGAGAGCTGCGGGAGCCGACTTCTCAGGTTTTTGAGGATGTACTCCTCCATTTTGTGCATTGATGGCTCAGAGGGTCGGGTCCTCTATAAAAACCCAGGCATTGTAATGTAAAAGGGGGGAACTTTCTGCTAGAAAGTTGTTGTAACTTGAATCCCTGCGATTAATACTAAAGAGCTTTGGGCTTAATTTCTCTCTTGTATGTTGCCTTCTGTGATTATTTCTGTTATCTCTTTCTTCATTTGCATACTGTAATTCTGCATTCTGGATTTAGGTGTGCGATTGGGGATAGAACCCTAGAATTTTCCCGAAGGATACATAGGGGAGGAAAACGTTATAATAGTTCTCTTGTATGCTGCCTGTGGATAGTGTTTCTGTTATATTCACCTATTTCCTGGTCGTCGTAATTCTGAACTCTGGATTTCGACGTAAGGGGGAGGGTAATCCTGGAACTCGTCCAGAGGATACATAGGGGGCTAATATCGTGTTCATTTCATTTTATTCTTGGTATTTATTGCTGTTGTTTTGAGCTATTAGCCAGCGATCGTGCTTCTGGTTCTTTCCCACTTTAAATTATTGACATTTCTTCCCTTACCCTGTTTATTTCTTTCCTGCACCCTTACTCTTTTTATTTCTTTCTTGCACCCTTACTCTTTTATCTCTTTCCTGCACTCTTGTCTTAAAACACCGAAGTAGTTTAGTAAAGGAGTCGACCTTTCTCCGGAGATTGGCACGAGGGGCATCTCTTCCCTTCGGCCTTTCAATGTTGGTCCAGGTCTAGGGCGCGTACACTACCCAAAATCCTTTCCTGGGTAGATTTGATGACCAACAATTTTTGGCACGCCCGATGGGACCCGGTCAGTCTCACCTTGTGAGTGGTAGTGAGGATCGATGCTCGTCTCATTGTCGAAAGACTCTTAGCATCTGGCGACTCTGTTTAACCGAGAATATTTAAGTCGTAGAGACCGGTACCTAAGTCTGTGCCTTCATGCAAACAAGATGGAGAGTTAGGAATAGAGGAGAGGAAACTAAGTTCTTTGAGCTTGATATTGATGCCTTTGGGGAACGTTCTAGGTTGGTCACCCCTGAGTCACTATTACGTGGAAC
The DNA here is from genome assembly GCA_028583015.1 of Wollemia nobilis. Classification (NCBI taxonomy): domain Eukaryota; kingdom Viridiplantae; phylum Streptophyta; class Pinopsida; order Araucariales; family Araucariaceae; genus Wollemia; species Wollemia nobilis. The sequence goes on along the minus strand of JAQPPZ010003648.1, from coordinate 1,723,380 downwards.
ATCCTCGCAAGAGGCTGCTATTGATGAACAAGGATTAACTTTGGATAGTACAGCAGCTAGCTTTCCTCCTAATCCTCCCAACTCACCGAAGCATCCTAGTGCCTCCATTCACATTAGTCATCCTGTTAGCAACCAAGGAGGAGCTTCGGGAATTCTTGTTTCTCAAAATCTAGGAGCAAATATGGCACAACAGCAACAACAACAACAACAACAACAACAAATGCAGCAGCAACCATCGCCCAGATTGTTCCCGACATGGAATTCTTCGGGACCGCTAAATCTAGCGGGACAAGGGCAAGTTTCACCTGTCGCTATGAAGAAGATCCCTACGTTCGATGGAACTAGGAAGACTGCTCTGGAGCACATCCAGGACATAGTTTCTCTGGTGGTGATTCATGACATCACAGAAGAGCGAGTTATGGTAAAGCTTCTGGTTCTATCTCTTAGAGGGAAGCTCCTCTATTGGTATAGATCTTTACCACCCGGTACTATAACGGGATGGGACCAGTTAGCCGAACAGCTGATGAGAAGCTTCAATGAGTCCGTCGATCCATCCTCTCTCCTGCATCAGTTCACAATGATTCAGAGGCATCCACAAGAGGAGATCATCGATTTCAATGTTAGGTTCGCTCGAACCTGGCAAAGGATACCAGTTGGACTTCGGCCAACTAGCGAAGCTGCAACATACTATTTCCTTTGGGCTTTCAACCCTGATATCAGTGTCATGGTAAGGTATTCGAATATCAATACCTTCCCCGAGTTATACGAGTTAGCCCAGAGAGCGGAGATGGATCTAATAGCTATGGGCAAGCTTCCCCAAAGGATGTCGATGCCCATACTTCTTGATTTCCCTCAATTCTAGTATGCGAGCGTAGCCGCTTCGCAGATCTCTGCAACCCCTGCATACCCGATCTCGTCTTGGAACCCGAATCCCATTGTATCACAGATTGCTACTCCACAAATCCATTTTCCTACGTTCTCGGCTTCGCAGCCCACTGTCTCTTCGGCATTCCCTGTACTGCCAGCGCCACCTCAACACCCCGCCCTACCTCCAATACCAACGATGGCTCCATTGCCACCCATTCCTAAAGCCGATGATATGCAAGTCAAAATACTACAAGAGGTTCAGTCCCTGAACTCCACAGTGCAAACCCTGTCCAATGATATGACCATTATGAAGAAGAAGCAAGCGCAACACGAGTTTCTACCGAGAAGGTCGTATCCTACACCCGCGCTTACTAAAGATCAAGCAGTCCAGCAAGGGAGAGCATCGACAAGAAATGTCGTGATTGACGAAGCTCCGAGCACTTCCGATTACATACATTGGTGCTCCACGTGTAATGACCCTCACGAAGAGAATACCTGCATGCTGCACCAACATTATGTACAAATGCTGGCGAGCAGTAGTCATGGTGGTCAGGTCAACATCATCAGGCAATTGGATCAAAACTTGGTAATTGGTGAAGAAGAGCAAGTTGCAGTCCTTACCAGAGGAGGAAAAAGGTCAATAGAGGTAGATGCTACTCAAATGGCTCCCCTAAAGGTGCATGCTCACCACGAAAAGGGACAACAACTTTCTCAGGCCCCGAGCGAAGCTCCTCAGCCTGCACCAGTCAAGGAGAAGGCCCAACAGGCCCCTGCAAATCCACCTCAGGTGGAAACTAAAGAACAAGCTAGAGAGAAGCTCAAGCTTCCTTCGCTGACCAAGCGACAAAGGGTCAAAGCTACGGAGCAGTATCACACCAGGTACGAGGCGAAAAGAGAACCTGAGGTGCACAACTCCCTAGCCTACAATATTGTAGATGAGCTAAAGAAGATTCTGGCCAAGATCAGTCTGTATGATGCACTGCAACTACCCGGACAAGTGGACTTGCTGCAAGAATCATTGAAGACGACCAAGGCAAGAAAGTCAGCACCGCTTGCCCTAGTGCAGACCCTATCCACATCCATTATGGGGAAGAACAGACCACCTCCGTTCTACCTGTCTCTACAGATGGAAGGGTATGTTGTACACAATTGTATGATTGACTCCGGGGCCGCGACGACAGTCATGCCCAAAGCAGTGTGCGAAGAGATAGGTATGGAGTATACGCGAAGTAGCCACGACGTGCTCCAGTTGGATGGTACTCCCGTGAAGACTATAGGAGTGATTAAAGATATACCTATCCGACTACACAAGATGCCTCAAATCATAGTTATACAAGAGGTGGTAGTCATCGACCTTGAGCCGTATTTTAGTATGTGCTTGTCGAGGGAGTTTACAACGAAGCTGGGAGGATACCTATCCATGGATTACTCGCACTTAGAGATTCCATTCAAAGGGAAGAAGGTAAAGATCTACAATGAAAAACCTTCTACTTTCCTTGTACAGAAGATGTCCGAAGAAGAGAGCAGCGATCCCATGCAAGCGATAGTGGAAGGGATAGAGCAGGTGGACCTGGTCGAGGAATCCCTTGCACAGTTAAGTTGTGAAGATGAGTTTTCATTGGCAGACTTTAATGCCATGATAGAAACCGAGATGGGATGTTATGCCATCGCCAAGCCTGAGAAACACACCAAGTCAGAGAATAAAACATGTGCCCAAGAAGGACTATGGAAGTTGTTCTTCGATGGTGCCCGATGCAAAAATGACGTTGGGGCAGGCATTCTTTTAATATCACCATCAGGGGAGCAAAAGGAATATTGCTACCGGTTGGTTTGGAGCTGCACCAACAATGCAACAGAATATGAAGCATTATGCCTAGGACTCAAGAAAGCAGAAAAGTTAGGCATAAAGCATCTCCAAGTCTTTGGAGATTCAGAATTGGTATGCAATCAAGTCACAAACAAGTGTATTTCAAAGAAACACTATCTCAAGTCATACCGTAATAGGGTATGGGACTTGTTTGACCAGTTTGAATCTCTCAATCTACAGTCCATTCCACGAGAAAAGAACCGACATGCCGATGTTCTAGCATCCATCGCAGCAAAGTACTCTCCAACAGAAGACATGGTGCATAAGCCTAAAGCTGTGAGGATGATTTACAGGCCCTCTGTCCCAGACAGAGATCTGCATTGGCAAGTTTTTGACAATGATGAGCAGATTGTGAATTTCATGATTCAAGAAGCAACCACCATTGAAAGAAGAAGCCCCGAGGATGAAGAATATGAAGGGCTAGTTCAATTGAAGAATAATCATGTCCCCAAGGGATTAATTACTCTTGAGAGCCTCTTTGATCAGAATGATCGAGCAGTTTCTCATAGGATCAAAGTCAATGCAAAGCAGTACCAAGATCTGGAGCTTGAACCTGGAAAAGCAATAAAAGTTGGAACAGATTGCACTTCGAAAGAGCTAGAACAGATCCAATCTCTGTGCAGGAAGTATCCTGACATAGTGGCATGGTCTTACCAAGACCTGAAGGGATACGATCGACAACTGATCCAACATACAATTGAGTTGCAGGAGGGAATCAAACCCTTTCGACAGAAGCAAAGGCCTATTAATCCGAAGATCGAGGTCCTGATGAAGGCCGAGCTCCTAAAAATGCTCGAGGCAAAGATAATTTATCCCATAAAGCATTCCTCTTGGGTAGCGAATCTAGTCCCAGTTAGAAAGAAGAATGGAGATATACGATTATGCATGGACTTTCGCAACCTGAACCAGGCTTCGCTCAAAGATCACTACCCTCTCCCGCAGATAGATCAGATCTTGCACTCAGTGGCTGGGGCTCAACGCTTCTCCCTACTCGATGGTTTCTCCGGATATAATCAGATCTGGGTTAGGGATGAAGACCAACATAAAACCGCATTCACTACCAAGTGGGGAACATTTGCTTACCAGCGGATGCCATTCGGCCTTTCGAATGCGGGGGCCACTTTTTAGAGGGCCATGGATTTAGCTTTTGGTGAGCTTTTGAATAAGGTTATTGTTATCTATTTGGATGACATGACCGTCTTCTCCCGAAGAAGGGAGGATCACCCCTTACACCTACAATAGGTATTCAAAAAATGCCGAGAGTTTGGCATTTCAATCAATCCAAAGAAGTCTATATTCGTAGTCAGCGAAGGGAAGTTATTGGGACATGTGATATCAGAGAAGGGTCTCACCGTAGATCCTGATAGAGCTGAGGCTCTATTGAAGCTCCCACTCCCCGTGAACAAGAAAGGACTTCAATCCTTTTTCGACCAGATCAACTTCGTGAGGAAGTTTGTTCCATATTTCGCCCAGGTCATCAAGCCAATGTCCGAACTTTTAAAGAAGGGCGCTGAATTCATCTGGACGAAAGAGAGAAAAGAGGCATTTGAAGAGATCAAGGCCCGAATTGCTCAGGCACCAGTCCTGACCAACCCTGACTATAACCGAGATTTCATCTTATATGCTATAGGAGAACCTGAGAGCTATGTTGAGTCCCGACACGAAGGGGGAAGATGGCGAAGAGCGCCCCATCGCGTTTCTAAGCCAGGTGATACACCCCCATGAAGAAAAGTACAATTTTATAGAAAGGCAGGTGCATGCAGTAATGAAATCTCTTAGGAAATTCAAGCAATTCATTTCCCAAAGTCGGGTTACGGTCTTTGTCATTCACCCCGATGTGCACAATTTCATTATCCAAGGAGAGTTGGGAAGCAAAAGAGTCGGTTGGGTCAGCAAGATACAGGAGTTCGACATCGAGATCAGACCCACAAAATTGGTTCACGGTCACGCGTTATGTCAAGAGCTGGCAAAGAGCGTAGCGGCCGAAGTGACAGCTTGTCAGTGGGACGACTCAGCAGCAGAAGGATGCTTCGCAAACCAAGAAGAGGATGAGAAGGACTGGGTCGGTGAGATAGTTGAATACTTCAACATCGATAGATGTCCTTCGCATCTAAATGCTTCGCAGCGAAGGCACTTCAGGATGCGGTCCCTCCGATACACATTGCGCCCCGAAGGCCTATTTTTTAGAAACATCGATGGCGTTCTTCTCAGGTGCATAAAAGAAGATGATAAGAAGAGAATCCTAGGAGAATTCCATTCAGGATTATCTGGGGGCCACTTCGCAGGAAGAACGACGACATTGAAGATAATTAAAGCTGGTTATTATTGGCCTACACTCTTCGTCGATGCCTTTGCGGTCTGTCGCAGATGCGAGCAATGTCAGAAGTTTGCTGGCCGAAGCAGAAGTGCTCCTATGCCTCTCCGACCGATACAGGTAGAAATGCCTTTTCAACAATGGGGGTTGGATTTCATAGGGGTTATATCGCCGAACTCTTTCGTTGGGCATAAGTTCGTCCTGACCGCAACCGACTACTTCACCAGATGGGCCGAAGCAGTACCCATGAAGCATGCTGATCAGGAGACCGTCATCGCCTTCCTAGAGGGTTTGATCACCCGGTTTGGCATCCCAGAAGCAATCATTACGGACAATGGTCCCGGCTTTTCAGGCGCCAAAATCAACGAGTTCCTCTACAAATATGGGATATATCATAAAGTCTCCTCTAATTACTATCCACAGGGTAACGGATTGGCGGAATCAACTAACAAGACTCTGTTAAGGGTGCTAAGAAAGCTCATGGAGAAAAACAAAAGAACTTGGCACCTCCTTCTAGATCGGGCCTTGTGGGCCGATCGGATTTCTATCAAGAAGTCAATCAAGACATCACCTTACGCCCTGGTGTATGGCAAAGAGGCCATCTTACCTACCCATGTAGAGATCCCTGCGTTGCAGCTGTTAGATGAGGAAGGAGAAGTTAATCCTATGGAAAATAGGTTGGCTCAGCTACTGCAGCTAGAGGAAGATCATGAGAAGGCCTACCAGAGCTTCGCTAAGCATGCTCAGATCACCCGAGACTGGTTCAAGAAAAAATCCTCCGACCGCACGTTCAAAGTGGGAGATCTGGTATGGAAGTGGGACTCTTGGAAGGCTAAGCCTGGGAATCATGACAAATTGGACGCTTTCTGGGATGGACCGTTCGAAATTGTGAAGGTAAACTCAGCCAACTCTTTCATCCTCAAGGATGCAGATGGCCAAGTCTTGCCAATTTCTGTCAATGGTCTTCATCTGAAGACTTTCCATCGCTGAGACGAAAAAAAAAAAAAAAAATGTTCAAATTTTACTTTTGTATGTAATTTTTCATTTATGTATATATATACCCTGTTTCAAGATCTCCGAGAGGTTAAGTGTCACACTACCACAGTGACAAACTCCAGCTTCGCTAAGCCTAGCTAGAATCTCCTTCGGGAACTTTTGATGCGAAGTGACTAATGCAAGATGGTTCGCAGCGAAGCGCGTTGTCCTCGAAGAGCCAAACAAAATTCAAAATGAAGGCGTGAGAAATGCTTCGCAAAACGAGTATGAGCGAAGCAGTTTTCAAAGAAAGTCTAGCGAACCATTTCTCAAAAGGAACGAGCTTCGGAGGCAGCCTTTCGCGAAGCAAAGTGGTGATGCAACAAGGTAAAAATACTTTGGGCCCGAAGCATAGAAAATCAGCTTATACCGAAGGTTCACTGCGAAGCATCTTCAGCATCGGTTTCAACTTCGCCAACTCAATAGCATGCAAGGCGAGAGCATTTAAAATGTGCCTTGGAGGACGTGCCAACGACAACCTAGGGAAACGTTCGAAGCGGGTGAGTTTAATGCAAAGGTGGCGGAGCACATCCCGAGAGGATTCGGTTATGAGAAAAGCTCACGCCTAGGTACGAGGTGGCAGAAGGTTGAGTTTTCGATGTCGGGCATAATCATCGAAGCGCATGGGTCCACGTACAACGCTATCGTAAAGCCAATCAAAAGGCAAAGCAACCTTCCCATCCGAGTTGTAAATTTAATTATGGCAGGAGCCATAAATAGAGGTAGTTGCCTTCTAAGGCTATAAAACTCAAGCCTCAGCGGTAAAGAAGGTTGTTCACCTACTGGTTCATGCAAGACGAAGAGCTTCGTTGACACCTACAATTCTTCCGCCCTTCGCGTCGAAATCCTTCACGTCGAAGTCTTCTGTGAACTCTGCTACCGTGAATATCCACAATGGGGAAGAAGAACTCCAAGGAAAAGAGAAAGGAGCCAGAAGTAGCAGGCCCTAAAAAATGAAGAAGGGCAAGGAGGAGAAAAAATAGAGACCAAAGAAGGTCGACCTTAACCTCCGCCCCGAAAAGCAAGTCACGGAGGAAAGAGAAGATTCTGAAGAAGAACAACCCGAAGAGCCACCAATTGATGGGTGGGAGAAAATTAGGGACACAGAGCTTTCAAAGAGCGTGGCCGAACTCAGATACACCATCGAGTTCATGAAGAGTAGGCTCTCAGCAGAGAATAAGAGAGTCGTCGCGTATTATTCTCAGATATATTGGTATCTGACTCCGCCCGCGCACCATTGTCCCGAACTAATCTGTGCCATCGCGCAGAACTACCAACCCTCCTCCAAACAAGTGCTAGACGCCATTGGCCATAAATTGTTTTCAATTTTGAAAGAAGATGTGCAAGCAGCCTTCGCGCCATAGCAGGGGCCGCCCAAAGGCTATTCGGTTCGCAATGTCATCTTGAGTGAACAAATGGAGAGGTTCACCTCCTCCAGCTATATTTTGAAGTTTTTGAGCGAGAACCTCAAGGACGGGCTCCCTTCAGGCAAGCTGCCCCAAATGCCCCTCCCCTTGATAGATTTCAAGAGCATGGACATCTTCTCCATCATTGCTTGGGTAGCGGGTCTGTCGACCGATGCTTCGGTGCACCCCTGGCAGGTGTCTTTGGCCGAATGTATTTCAAGAGGGGAGTTTTATGCCCTCGATGCTTCAAGGCCGAACACCAACCCAGTCTTCTTCGATTGGGCAGAATGGGTGGCCCGAACCTTGCACACGCGGCTGACCAGCATGAAGAATGCTAGAACGGGCCAGTACTTCAGACCTTGCTCTTTCCTAGTTTGGTTATTTTTCTATCATGTACATAAGCATTTTCCCCACATTGCTATTTCTTCAAGCGGCAAGGATGGAACTCCTCTGCTGGTGTACCAGTGGACTCCCCTCCTGGAGAGGATGGAGTCATATTATTCTTTTAATCAACAATTCTTGGGACCTGCCATTCATTTGTTGAAGGGTTCTTGCCCTCGGGTGCCCCTCAGTTTAAGAGATAGAGTGGTGAAGGAGAAGAAGGGAGACGTATTTCAACTAACGTAGGGGCTTGTGGTTCGCCTGTTCGGCTTCACGGGGAGGCCCTTCCTGCTGCCCGTCTACCCCTCTGAATACCAGTTCATGTTAGAGGTCGCTCGATAGAGCGACGCAACAAATGTCGTCTACGACCACGGTCGAAAATGGGCGCACACTTGCGACTTCCCCTTCAAAATGGGGGTAATTGAAGTGTTTGCCCTGAAGCAACACGTATTCCTGGAGGAGAAGCTTGCCAACTTTGGTCTGCTCCAGATTCCTCAAAGGTGGCTCTACGATCCCTTGGGGGTGATGAGGGACCACCTCAGATTCAAGAATTTTCATGTCTGCCCCCACCCAAAAATCATGGAGCAAAGAAATAACCCCAATGGGAGGGATCTGGAGTGGCATTTAGAAAGGATGAAGACCTTGCCTCCCTGGCATGAATTCTACCCTATGGAAGTTGAGTTTGATCCTGTTCAGCATCCTTTCCCAAGCCTAGACTCCATTTTTTGGAGGAAGATGAAAGATGATCTGAGGGAGGAATTGAAGGATTGGGGCATAGAACAATTAAAGGAATGGTGGAAAATGAGAGTTCATCGACAAAATATGAAATCATACGGACTCTTGGAGATGGATAAGGACTTCACGGTTGTTTACGAAGCCAATGTTGGGACTTGGAAGCCCACCTCCTTCGCCGACTTCATTCCCCCAAGTGCCCTAGGTTCGGGCGAAAGCCCAAGGAGAGCTGATGATGCTTCAAAACAAGAGGAGGAGGAGGGAGGCTAGAAGAACTACCTCAGGAACCTATGGAAAGCCATGACACCAGTGCCATGGGATCGGCACAACAATCAAGAAGAAGGAGGAGAAGAAGAAAAGAAAGAGGCAAGAGCAAGCTCAAGTGCCTCCAACCCACCCGAAGCGACCACGTACAAAGCTTCCAGGTGCTTCTAGCGGACAACCTACGATAGGCCCAATCGAGGCAAATATTGAAGGGATGACATCACAAAGGGCCGAAGTAGCCTCAGACGTAGATGTCATTGATGTGGAGGAACTCCTCCAACAAGAAGGGGACCCTGAAGGAGAGGTCATGGAAGTCGGGAGTGCCGAAGCTGGAAAGGAGCAAGAGCCAATCACGCAAGAAGCCACCACTTCTGCTCTACCAGGAGGGCACGTAGGTATGCACTCTTCACCCTTCACCTTGGTTCCTCACATGTCCACTACGGTCCCGACCGTAAGTCCCCATCAGTCTCTCTCTCCCCCACAAATTCAATCACCCCATCACGTGTCGCCCTTCGCCACTTCGAGTTTGTCTCACGATCCCGTTAGCCCCACACGCATGTCCACTCCATTTGAATCGTCTAGCCGGGACAAGTCCATCGACACTACTTCGCTCGCCCACGCCACCATTCCCTTGGTCCTCAGTCAGGGCGAAGGTAGTACTCCAACGTCGAACCCCGTTCCCCACTCCCCTGTTACACACGACATTGTTTCACTCATCGGAACTCCTACCACACCCGTCGTCGAACCTACTGGTGAGGCATCCCCCGTTCATTCCTTATATTTGTTCACCCCTTTGGCTGGAGATCCAACCTCATTTGAAACTGAGTTATCCATGATTAAGGAATGTCCTCTAGCTGAAAAGCTACTCCAATCCCGATAGAACATAGATAAGATGCTAAAGGAGGCGAGGAAAAAGAGAGGGCGCTCTCTGGCCCAAGTAGAAAAGTGCGTTGTGTTCGATCTGAAGGGTGGAAAATTACATAAGGTGAAAAAGGTCCCCAAGGTCCAAAAGCCACTGGACGAGATGACCCCGACGGATTATGATTATCAAGAGAAGTCCAAGGACCTAGAACACTTGAATGTAGATAATGAATCTGCATCCATGCATGTAAGGATTGAAACTTTCTGTGCACATGCAAACATCACCAATCAACGTAGATTTGAAGTAGAGAGCGCCAACATCAAGTTGGAAGAGGAGCTAGCAAGAACCCGCTCCAAGCTAGAGGACGTAGAGAAGCAGTGTGAGCTGATGAAGAAGGAAGTAGACGTCCTAAAATAACAAATAGAACAACTGTAGAACTCAACTGAAAACCAAAGCAAGATACAGGCCGAAGCTGATCTAAAGGCCAAAGAATTTGAAAGCAAGATCTTGCAGATGCAGCAATAGTTGTACGAAAAAGAGAGCCTGGAGCTGTTTGATAGGGGCCAAATAAAAGAAATCCGCTCACACCTGCTAAAAGGCTTCAGATCTCGGACCTCCAGCGCCCTGTCAATCTTGACATACATCATCGAAGCCTAGAATGCCGCTTCTCAAGAAGGGCCAATCGTAGATGAAATCATCCAAAAAATTAAAAGCCGACTCAAACTAGCTTTTGAGGTCCAAAGTATCAAATATCAGGACCTGCAGGTCACTGCTATGAGTCGGACGGCTAGGGATTGGTCTACAGCCCAAGCCACGGTCCGCGCCTTCTTCTCCAAGGTGAGGAAAGCCCAGAAGGCGAAAGACCTCCTGGATGTATTTGAGCATGAGCAACGTGCATCTCTGGGCTACTTTCAAGATCTCTCTTCATTAGGTTTCCCTAGTTTCACTGATGATGATGGGAACCTTCTGACCAAGGAAGAACTCAAGCCGGCATGGCTCCATTTTGAAGGCGACGTCTCAGAGATAGACGGGTGGGCAGAGCCAATTACATAAGGACAAGTCATAGATTTCATTCTGAGACATTGCAAGATCACGGCCTGCCTCAATGATCTAAGCACAAGAGCCAAGCATGCCGACATAGGGCAAATAGATCGGTTCCATGTTCTGGTAAAAGCGCTACAAGACCGAGAGCCTTTCTCGAAAGGCGCCTGGGCTCATGTTCGCCGAACCATGGAACGCATCCATGATCACCTTTCCCCACCGCCACAGCCGGAGGCCACGCCAGAGGAAGAAGAAGAAGAAGAGCCAGAAGAAGAAGAAGAAGTCGTGGAAGCACCCATAGAAGGAGAAAAAGGAGAAGGGTCTGGAGGTAACTCTGGCCCAACGGATCAAGGCTGAGGGTTCTTACACCGAGGCGAGCTCGTTGCCCCGTGAGCCGCCAAGAATGTTGACAATTTTGTCACATTGCCTTAGAGGGGTAGTAAAATCAAATTTTTGTAAAGTGTTTCTTTTTGTTATTTTGAATATATTTGAAAGTATTGTAGCAATTTTGGCTTCTATTGCCACCCCCTTTGTATATAGAATGGAGATGCAAAAGCTTCGCCACTGAGCAAGTTAAGGAAAAGAGCTTCGCAGGAAAGAAGATAGCTTCACCAAAAGAAAGAAGTAGAGAATGAAAAGAGCTTCGCACCCGAAGCATTTCAAGCAGTTGCTTCGGGCAAAAGTTTTGCGAAGCGGCATTCGAAGAACTTCAAGCATTGAAGAACAACTTCATCGAAGAAGGAAAGCAAATATTAGATCATGGCTCAATTGCTAAGGCGTGAAAAGAGCTTCGCACCCGAAGCATTTCAAGCAGTTGCTTCGGGCAAAAATCTGGCGAAGCGGAATTTGAAGGAGTGCAAACATTGAAAACTACTTCGCCAAAAAATCACCGAAGCACCCACTTCGGGCCTCCCTACTGGCGAACCATTTTTACTTCACCGAAAGTTGTTGCGAAGCATCTGCTTCGGATAGCTTTCGTGCGAAGCACTTTCACCCGAAGCGGTATTAGCCTGTAAAGAGCAAGACATTTTTCCAAGGCAAGAATGCACTTCGGCCCAAAAAACCTCGAACCACAGTTTTGAGGGAGGATCGCGATGAAGCATTTTGAAGACTCACCAGCGAAGCATCCACTTCGGGTGGAGAACCTCAACGAAGCAGTTTTGACACGCCTTTCCAACGAAGCAGCAAAAGAGTGAGAGCCATCTTGAGGAGGAATACTTACTTCGGCATTTCACATCCCCTAAGCCGTCTCGCGAAGCACATTCGTGCGAAGTGCATAACCAAGAAGGAGGATCTGCTTCGGCTCAAATCCATCATGAAGCGGAGTTGCAAACTAAAATTCGGTGAAGCACTTCAAGGGCATGCACTCCAAGTCGAGTATTTTTTTGAGGCAATCAAGTGCCTCATAAATGAGTTTTTACGTGCTCGATGAACTCGTTGCTCATTTTTGGCAATTGGAAAGGAAGTATCAGTCCTTGAAGAAGAGCCCGACGGGCATGGCGGCCACTCGAGCTCCGCACCCGGAGACCAAGGACGTTCAGATGGCTCATAAATGCATGTTTCCCCGGCTGACCCGATCGCAGTTGCCAGTTATGGGAAAATATTTGAGAGCTCAGTCACGAGAGCTGCGAGAGCCGACTTCTCAGGTTTTCGAGGATGTACTCCTCCATTTTGTGCATTGATGGCTCAGAGGGTCGGGTCCTCTATAAAAACCCAGGCATTGTAATGTAAAAGGGGGGGAACTTTCTGCTAGAAAGTTGTTGTAACTTGAATCCCTACGATTAATACTAAAGAGCTTTGGGCTTAATTTCTCTCTTGTATGCTGCCTTCTGTGATTATTTCTGTTATTTCTTTCTTCATTTGCATACTGTAATTCTGCATTCTGGATTTAGGTGTGCGATTGGGGATAGAACCCTAGAATTTTCTCGAAGGATACATAGGGGAGGAAAACGTTATAATAGTTCTCTTGTATGCTGCCTGTGGATAGTGTTTCTGTTATATTCACCTATTTCCTGGTCGCCGTAATTCTGAACTCTGGATTTCGACGTAAGGGGGAGGGTAATCCTGGAACTCGTCCAGAGGATACATAGGGGGGCTAATATCGTGTTCATTTCATTTTATTCTTGGTATTTATTGCTGTTGTTTTGAGCTATTAGCCAGCGATCGTGCTTCTGGTTCTTTCCCACTTTAAATTATTGACATTTCTTCCCTTACCCTGTTTATTTCTTTCCTGCACCCTCACTCTTTTTTATTTCTTTCCTGCACCCTTACTCTTTTATCTCTTTCCTGCACTCTTGTCTTAAAACACCGAAGTAGTTTAGTAAAGGAGCCGGCCTTTCTCCGGAGATTGGCACGAGGGGCATCTCTTCCCTTCGGCCTTTCAATGTTGGTCCAGGTCTAGGGCGCGTACACTACCCAAAATCCTTTCTTGGGCAGATTTGATGACCAACAGTACCAATATCGATCATCCATCCATCCAAGTGAAACATGTTGATGTTGGTATGTCATTTTGTTACTTGAGTATCCAAATCTGCTTCGTTGGCTCCATGCTTCTACTGTTGTATTTTGATAACTGAATGATAGGTCCACTTTTTCCTTGATGTTGATGATCCACTCTGAAAACTAGGATCCTTATGATTTTTTTGCCATACACTGCCATAGTTGGTGCCCTTCTGATTCCATGTAGAACCATAATATTGTTGCCTTGAACCATACTTCCAAGATTGTTTATGCTCATGGTAGTGTGGATGGCGATATGGTGTAACCTTAACTTGATGTTCTACCTTCTTTGACTTCTCAACATTTGGCTCCATTGTTTTAAATTCTTCTACACATTGTCCTTTCATGTCTTCTTTGTTTGGTGTGTCCTTGTGCTCTTCTATCAAAGCTTCCTTAGAATCTGTTACTTTTATTTCCACGGACTCCGTTGTTGCTACTTCTTCCATGGACTTTGTTGTTGCTACTGCTTTCTTGGATTCTATTTTAGGTTCTTCAATTTTTTTCTCTACAACCACTTCTTGATTTTCCTTGCATCCTTGCTCCTTAAGTTGAGAAATATCCTGTAATGTTATCTTCTTTTTCCTGTACCATAACTTCATAAACTTCTTTTGCACATTAATTTTAACAGTAACCAAAGAATCTAACCAAGGATAACCAAGAACAATATCCTCATCATCCATCTCAACAGCATAGAAATTTGAATGTAAAACATATTTATCCATGGTGATCTTCAAATCTTCAAAAATCTGAACATTCTCACCCTTTAATTGTATGTCCTTAATTTTTGTTGCTTGAACTTGCAACTTCTTAGCCAAAGCAATATCAATAAAATTATATCTGCTACCAGGGTCAATGGAAATAATAACCTGTTCTTTTTTAATGCTTCCATGAACCTGTAAAATAGACTTTTGAGATTCAAACAAATTGCTTTGTCCATTTTTTAATTTATCTTCTACCAAAGGTATGGTTTCTTCTGTCTGCATACTGACATCTTTTTTATCTTCTACCACTTCTTTGAAATTTTTCAACTCTTTTTTTATTTCCTTTTTTCTTTTTGAAGCATATTTATTTTTTCTACATATCCCTTGATGGTGACCTTCAAACTAGCTATCTTTTTATATGGGTCCCATCTACTCAAGAATTTATGCTCCATTGTTTCCCAAGTTAGTTCATCTTCATGGGTGCGAGGAATTCTAGAATACCAATTCCTAGCTTCTCCTCTAAGATGAAGAAAAAGTGTATCTTTCCAAAGAGGATAACCATACCACAAGGATTTAAATTTTTTCCACCAATCTCTAACATCAATATCATCTTCTCCAGAAAACAATTGGAGTGTCATTGTTCATGCCCTAATGCAACTAGGGTTTTATGGAAATAAATATCTTCCCACTGATTTGAAGCTAAAAATACACATAGACAACTAGATCTACAATTTTTCTTCCAAACAAAATAAAGTGACACTGATTTGCTTACCCGAACTAAACAAATTTTATCTTTTGAAAAATTTGTGACTTGAAAATTCATCACTACACTTGTTCCAGATGGCTAACTTCAGAAGGTTGTATCTCCCTCAATACTACTCGGATTCCTTCATATGACCACTCATTTAAAGCTCTTCAAACGGATCCAAAAATTGCCTGAATCGGATAAACTGTCGTAGAGATATGGCTTCTGAAAGATGAGACGTTTTTCTAGAAAAAATTTGTGAAATTCATCACTATCCTTATTTCATATGACTAACTTCAAAATGTCGTATCTCCCTCAATATTTCTCAGATTCATTCATATGACCACTCATTTTAAATCTCTTCAAATTCTGCACAATATGATCCAAGAATCGCCAGAATCGGATAAACCTGTGCAGAGATATGACTCCTGAAAAATGAGACATTTTTCCAAAAAAAAATTGCCCTAATTTTACAATTTCACAAAAATCCCCACTTTGCCAAAATTTTTGCTTTGATACCACTTGTTGCATAACTTTATTATCATTAACATAAACCATTCACCAATATGCAAAAATATAAAATCATTCATCCACAATACATTATCCACAATAACAATCCACAAATGAGAGAGAGATAGATAATACCCTTAAGGTAGGGCAACACCAATAATAATCCTTAAGGAAGGAATAACTCCATAAGATCTCCCAAGTTGAGAGGCCACTTCATGGGCACGACGATTACATAAGATTCTTCTTCAATGATATGAATGATTACAATAACAAATATCTCTTCTTTATATATCTATATTCTTATTCTACTTTGGGGAGCCTACTACTAATATAATATTATATTATAATATAATATAATATTATAATACAATCAACCTTGGGTTATGTGTGGCCCATGCCAACCCTTATACAATATAATAATATATCCCCAAATATATATTCCTAGGTACCCTACCACATAGTCATTGATGTTGCAGTAGTTGATGTTGATCCATTCTTCTCACTATTACTCAGTAGACATTGGGCAGAACAATTGGGAGGTTCAATTCAATTGGACTGGTCCTATGCTACAATCCCAATATCAGATAAGGAGAATATAATTTTATGAGTGAAATCACATATTAGGCTTAACTGTTTTGCTCAGATATGGTAAAGTTCTGAAAGACTTAGAAATAAAAAATAAATGCACAAACACACACATGGGCTTAAACATGATGGAGCAAAAAGCTTTTGACAAATTTTGTGTAATCATATCTTATAACTTAGCTAGAAAAAGCATTACAATATATCTCAAAAGCTCATTTGTTTATAAAATTCTGACCCTATTTTTTTCCAAAAAGTGAATAAAAGGAAATTATAGTTTTTCATTACTCTCTTACTTTGATGTTCTGTCATTTGTACAGTTTTTCAGTTTTAAAATTGTAATGTTTTGTTGTTTTTAAATTTTTTGTTTATCAATCTTGATGATGTGAATTTGTATCCAAATTGCAATAAAACCAGGAGATTCTATGGTTCTCAAGTGCCTCATGTTTTCAGCACATTGTCCCAAACAGAGCCTATGTTGGAGCCAAATTTGACTCAAACTTTGAAATCCCCAAATTTAAATTTTTGGTTTCAATCAAAATGCAAAAAATGCTGGTCACTATTTCAGTCGATGTGAGTAAATTGATTTTTCATGGGCTTATTTGATAATTTTAACCTTGGTCATTAATAATGTGTGCCCCTTTTAATAATGCTCAATTATCTTAATAGGGGTTATGGCAAAATTTTATTAATCAGATTTTTAACAAGCCAAGCTTCGATCCTCCTAAAATAAAATCTCCCTTGGGCCTAAATCAAATGATAAATATTTAAACCCTAAGGTATTCTAAATTAAGGGGAAATTTAATCAAATACCTTGGTCTAAAGCCCAAAAAACATAAGTAATGTCGAAGAATTTAATTAAGGCTTAAGGGTATGCACCCCATTAGTTAAAAATCGAGCACCTTAGATCAAATCCAAAGGCCGCGTTTGAATCCGATTTAATCGAATGATGGCGCTTTAATAAATCGATTAAGGGATAAGTCAAACAAGTCAAAAGGCAATGTTTGAAATAAAAAGATACATCTTAGGTTTAAAATCTAAAAACATGTGTCCTTTAATCTGACGGTAGCGCTTAAGCGAAATGTAAATCCAATGGACGCGCTTGATTTGATTAAACCACTCTTTAAAATATTGTGGTCAAAAGCATTAAGGGTATTTGCCCCCTTAAGATTAAACATCGAGCTAATTGGACAAATCTTACGATTGTGCTTTATCAAGATCTAATCCGACGGTGGCGCTCTCATAAAATGCGCATAAAAAAGGTAAAAGACCCCATGAAATTAATTAAATCTATTAAATAATATTATTAAGGGTCTAACACATCGGATACTTATCCCCCTTTCAGCTTAATAAAAGTTTAAAATCATGTGCCCCTTGGTAACTAACCCCGTAGGTTGATCAAGATCAACGACCGCGCTAACATCAATCAAAATCCGATGACCGTGCCAAAATCGAAACCCAAACGAGGAAATGGTAAGATATCGGAAAAAGCAAAGGTAAATCCAAGATTAATTATGCATTAATGAGGGTATAATACATTATTAATTGTCCCCTTTCAGGTTTAAACCGAGATTAATCAAATGTAATAATGTGCCCCTTTCAGCTATCGAGTATGCAGCTTGCAGAAGATCTAACAGTAGTGCTAGAACAAGCTTAAAGACCAACGGACGTGATCCATTTTGTGATTTCCCTTTATCATACAAATATTTAAAGTAAAAAGGGAATCAATAGATGCGAAGGCCCTTGTTAAGATCTGACGACGGTGAATAATTCAAAGTCAAACAAATGGATGAAATAATGCAAAGATCTGATGGCAGTGTCCATATCCGCTCGGATCCAACGACAACGCATTGTTAAAAATGATCAAAGGTTAACTCACAAGGTTTTTGGTCAAATAATTGATTAAATGCATTATCAAGGCTAAGAAAATTCCTTAATCAAGTTTTATAAGGTTGATACGGGGATAATCTTCCCCCTTCCTTTTGCTAAACCTTGTGCATGTACGAGGGATCCAACGATCGTGCCCCCATCATTGTATGATCTAACGGTGAGCGCATAGAGAGGTGAACTGATTATACAATGTCTATGTTTAATGCAATGTTGTCAAAGTTTTAATCACTAGATTAGCGATGATTATATGATGATTAATACTTTGCATTATTATAAGGTCAATTAAACGATTGTATAAACTTTGAACCTACGTATCGTCGAATGAATTATTACTAATTAGGAGTTTTCAACTTTATAAACGTGATTAATCTGATTAACCTGGCATAGGTTCATATAAGTTAGTGGACTAACAATCATGCAAGATCTTGGACATCAACGACTGTGTTAATTCTCCTTAGGATCCGACGGTAGCGAGCAAGTCAAATCCAAGTAATGGAAAGATCGCAAATGTCTTTCAGTAAATTCGATGATAGCACTCCATTGGGATTAAAAGGATTCGACGACAATGATTGAGTCAAAGTAAAAATGATAAGATATAAGCAAGGCTAATCCTACGGATAACTTTCAACGAATCCAATGGATGTGCTTCCTCTCGAAATAATCCAACGATGGTGCACGTTTCAAAGGTTAATCTAATGGTTGTAGCCTTATCCAATCAGATTGAACGACTGCGCTTGATCACGGTTTTATAAAAACACGAGTTGTGCCCTATGAAGATCAAAGAATGTTGTTGGTCCCTTATAATATTTGACGATAATTGATTGATCTAGGCCACATAAGAGGAACCAAGTAAAATGGGATATATATGGTTGACTAAATATTTGTACTCAGTTGAACAACTAATCTGATTATAAGCCACTGAAAATCAGCAGAATCATGTTTCAAAAAGAAAATTCGATAGTCTAGACTCTCGAAAAAAGGGTGATCACTTCACAAAATACCTAAAATCAATACCAAGGTAGAAATCAAGGAAGTGACTCATTCGCAACAAGGTATGTCGGGGGATGATATGAGGATCAACAACTAAGATGAAACAGAATAATTAGTACACACCAACAATGTGAGTCCAAATGATACACAGAGAAGGAAAGATTTGAACAATCAGAGTAAATCCCATAGATAGTACACAAAAAGGAGCAATGTTGACTGAGCAAAAGATAAACCCTGACGCTCAAGTGTGAAATTAGGCCATATGTATTCACTAGAAATGATAACATACTATGTGAAAGACTAAAATAATCTTACTCAAAAAATTCATGCCCAAAACTCTTATCTTATAAATAAGGGCACCAACAGGGAGCTGAAAGACATCAGTAAGAAAAATAATGGAGTACAAGGAGTATGAATATATTTGTTTTCTGTTCTGCAAATACCCGATATGAAGAAAGTGACTTACAGAAAGTCATTTAGTCTGCGCTTAGACAGAATATAGTTACAAGGGGCACACTCTGACGGAATATAGTTATAGAAGCAGCTTATAGATGCTTCTAGATCTTGGTTTCCATTCTCGCCTTCCTCCTACTTATCACTACCTCCCTCTTTCTATGCATTCTTCCTTAACCATCATGATATTTTTCCTATAATTACGCCATCTCACCTCCATCCATCGTGTGAAGCCATTACCTTTCCTCCCTTCTCCCTTCACTCTATCGCGTGATCAAGGCCATTCCGTCCAATTGCCACTAGCACGCCACCCCTTGTCTTTGCCATCACATCGGGTCCTCCTTCGTCCTTCGTCTAAATTTCACGATAGCAACCTGGTCGATCCTTAACAACAGACCATAGTGACCAGGCCAAAAAAAACAAAAATGAAAAATATAATAATGAATCCTTAGTTTCTAGGGCCAACAAGAGAACAAAATGGCTAAATTATTCAACGAAAGAGCTCCCTTCAACCCAAAAGTAGACCATGACGATCAGTTTAGAGTTGCACCAACTGGATAACATATAGAATAGGTTCAATCAAATGCTGACAAGTGTAAGGCCAAAACCAGACCAAAAATAATAAAATCAAGAACCAGCAGCTATAAAAGGAAGTAGATAGGTTCAGATTCATCATCAAGCAATTAGAGAATAGCATTTTTGCTAAGAGGTATACTTGAGTTTCCTTGAGAGTTGTGTTGTTGTATCTCCCATTTGTGTCTATTTTTCTCATTCATTCTTCTTTCTTACCTTTACTGTGCAGGATTTTGATAGGAAAGTGCCCAAGAAGCTGATATTATTTTTTGTCCTATTGAGCCTGAGATTCAGGGACTCCACTGTTACCAGATTAAAACAAGAAGAGTAGGAGAGACCTGTTACATTATTTGAACAAAGTCTTCTTCATTGTATTGATGCATTTCTTTGAGAAAAACAGAGTTAAAAGGCATCCTGCCCACTCTACATGTAATATTTTATGAAATCAATACAATTTTGAGTTTCATTCCTATTATATTTTTGTCTTGGTACTGTGTCATTGTGTAATGGATTACATTATTTGAATGCATTATATATGTTTCTTTCATTGGTTAAATTTTAGTTTTATTACAATATTTGAATAAATCTAAGAGTGTCGATTTTCTTTTCCCAATTCTCTCCGTTCATGTCAAATTTTTTGTTAAATTGCTATAACAACCCAATGAATCTAGGCACCGGTCTACATAAGGCATAACAATTGGTTATTTTATTGCTTGGTCATTTTAATACATATAGTGTTATATTAATCTAGAGCGCATAATCAACGATTTATCACAGAATTACCGTTGGGGTTTCCTTACCCGTTTTGTAGTTTTCTTTTAGCAATATTCGTGTTTATCGTAACAAAGAGGCAGGTTTACTAGAGCCTATAATAGCTCATTGGTTTCAAATGGATTTTTGCAACGTGATAATAAAATCCTATGGATGCAAGAATCGGTTCCTGTTGGTCATCAAATCTGCCCAAGAAAGGATTTTGGAAAGTGTACGCGCCCTAGACCTGGACCAACATTGAAAGGCCGAGAGGAAGAGATGCCCCTCGTGCCAATCTTCGAAGAAAGGTCGGCTCCTTTACTAAACTACTTGGTGTTTTTGAGACAAGAGTGCAGGAAAGAGATAAAAATAGTAAGGGTGTAGGAAAGAAATAAAAAGTGTAAGGGAAGAAATATTGGTGAATTAAAGTGGGAAAGAACCAATAGCATGATTACTGGCTAATAGCCCAAAACAACATAACCAATAGCACGATTATTTTGGGAAAGAACCAAAATAAAATGAAAGGAACGTGATACTAGCCCTCCTATGTATCCTCTGGACGAGTTCCAGGATTACCCTTCCCCTTACGTCGAAATCTAGAATTCAGAATTACGGCGGCTAGGAAATGAGTGAATATAACGTAAACACTATCCACAGGCAACATACAAGAGAACTATTATAGTTTTTTCTCCCCTATGTATCCTTCGGGAAAATTCCAGGATTCTATCCCCAATCGCACACCTAAATCCAGAATGCAGAATTACAGTATGCAAATGAAGAAAAGATAACATAAATAATCACAGAAGGCAGCATACAAGAGAGAAATTGAGCCCAAAGCTCTTTAGTATTAATCGTAGGAATTCAAGTTACAGCAACTTTCTAGCAGAAAGTTCCCCCCTTTTTCATTACAATGCCTGGGTTTTTATAGAGGACCCGACCCTCTGAGCCATCAATGCACAAAATGGAGGAGTACATCCTCAAAAATCTAAGAAGTCGGCTCCCGCAGCTCCCGTGACTGAGCTCTCAAATCCTTTTCCATAATTGGCAGCTACGACCGGGTCAGTTGGGGAAACTTGTATTTATGAGCCGTCTGATCCGTCCTAGGCTTCTGGGTGCGGAGCTCGAGTGGCCGCCATGTCCGTCGGGCTCTGCCTCTGAGACCGATACCTCTTTTCCAATTGCCAAAAATGAGCAACGAGTTCACCGGGCACGTAAAAATTCATTTATGAGGCACTTGATTACCTCAAAAAAATACCCGGCTTGGAGTGCATGCCCTTGAAGCGCTTCATCAATTTCTAGTTCGTGAACCTGCTTCGCAATGGATGTAAGCCGAAGCAGATTATCTCCCTTGGTTATGCACTTCGCACGAAGGAGCTTCGCAAAACCGCTTCGGGGATGTAAGATGTCGAAGTAGATCTCTCTCCTCAAGACGGGGCTCTCCATCTCTCACTGCTTCGCTGGGAAGGCATGTCAAAATTTGCTTCGCGATGTTCTTTGCCCAAAGTGGATGCTTCGCTGATGGGCTTGTCAAAATGCTTCGCTGTGAACCTTCTTCAAAACTGCGGTTCGAGGAATTTTTGGCCGAAGTGCATTCTCGCCTTGGAAAAGTGTTCTGCCTTTTAAACGGGCCGCTATCGCTTCGGGTAAAAGCGCTTCGCATGAAAGCTAACCGAAGTAGATGCTTCACGGTGATTTTGGGCGAAGTAAAAATGGTTCGCCAGAAGAGAGGCCCGAAGCGGGTGCTTCGCTGATTTTTTGGCGAAGCATTTTTTAGTGCTTTAACTCTTTTAATCTTGCTTCGCAAAACTTTCACCCGAAGCATCGGTTTGGGCTACTTCGGGTGCGAAGCTCTTCTCATGCCTTAGCAACCTTTCTTCAGTGAAGTAGTTTTTTCAATTTTTGGACTTCTTCAAATCCCGCTTCATGGGGTTTTCGCCCGAAGCATCTGTTTGGGCTGCTTCGAGTGTGAAGCTCTTTTCACTCTCTACTTCCTTCCTTCAGTGAAGCCGTCTTCCTTTTCCACGAAGCTCTTAAACTTAGCTTGCTCAGTAGCGAAGCTATCTCCATTCTATGTACAAGGGGAATGGCAATGAAATCCAAAATTGCTTCTTCTTCTAAAAAAAAACAAGGGAACAAATTCATGAAATTAAAAGAAACACTTTACAAAATTTTTATTTTACTACCCCTCTAGGCAATGTGACAAAAATTGTCAACATTCTTGGCGGCTCGCGGGGCAACGAGCTCACCTCGATGTGAGAACCCTCAGCCTTAATCCATTGGGCCAGAGTTACCTCCAGACCCTTCTCCTTTTTCTCCTTCTAGGGGTGCTTCCACAACTTCTTCTTCTTCTTCTTCTTCTTCTTCCTCTTCTTCTTCTTCTGCATGGCCTCCTGTTGTGGCGGTTGGGGAAGGCGATCGCGGATGCGTTCCATGGTTCGACGGACATGAGCCCAGGCGCCCTTCTAAAATGGCTCTCGGTCTTGTAGCACTTTGACTAGAACATGGAACCGATCAATTTGCCCTATGTCGACATGTTTGGCTCTTGTGCTTAGATCATTCAGGCAAGCCACGATCTTGCAATGTCTCAGAATGAAATCTATGACTTGCCCTTCTGTAATTGGCTCTTCCCACTCGTCTATCTCTGAGACGTCACCTTCAAAATGGAGCCAAGCCGGCTTGAGCTCTTCCTTGGTCAAAAGGTTCCCATCCTCATCCGTGAAACTTGGGAAACCTAATGAAGAGAGATCTTGGAAATATCCCAGTGATGTGCGTTGCTCATGTTCAAATACATCCAAGAGGTCCTTCACCTTCTGTGCTTTCCTCACCTTGGAGAAGAAGGCACGGACCGTGGCTTGGGCCGTGGACCAATCTCTAGCTGTCCGGCTCATGGCGGCGACCTGCAGGTCCTGATATTTGGTACTTTGGACCTCAAAAGCCAGTTTGAGTCGGCCTTTAATTTTTTGGATGATCTCATCTACTATTGGCCCTTCTTGAGCAGCGGCATACTGGGCTTCGATGATGTAGGTTAAAATTGATAGGGCACTGGAGGCCCGAGATCTGAAGTTTTTGAGCAAGTGCGAGCGGATTTCTTTTATTCGACCCCTATCAAACAGCTCCAGGCTCTCTTTTTCGTACAACTGCTGCTGCATCTGCAAGATCCTGCTTTCAAATTCCTTGGCCTTTAGATCAGCTTCGGCTTGTATCTTGCTCTGATTTTTAGTTGTACCCTGCAGTTGTTTTACTTGTTGTTTTAAGGTATCTACTTCCTTTTTCATCATTTCACACTACTTCTCTGCGTCTTCCAGCTTGGAGCGGGTCCTGGCTA
This sequence comes from Wollemia nobilis, assembly GCA_028583015.1. Lineage (NCBI taxonomy): Eukaryota > Viridiplantae > Streptophyta > Pinopsida > Araucariales > Araucariaceae > Wollemia > Wollemia nobilis. Next base: position 1,699,593 of record JAQPPZ010003648.1, on the reverse strand, counting down.
GCTCCTCCTCCAACTTGATATTGGTGCTCTCTGCTTCAAATCGGCGCTGATTGGCGATATTTGCATGTGCACGGAATGTTTCTATTCGTACATGCATAGATGCAAATTCATTATCTACATTTAAGTGTTCCAGGTCCTTAGTCTTCTCCTGATAGTCGTAATCTGCTGGAGTCATCTCGTCCAGAGGTTTTTGGACCTTGGGGACCTTTTTCACCTTATGCAACTTTTTGCCTTTCAAGTCAAAAATGGCGCATTTTTCTACTTCGGCCAGAGAGCGCCCCCTCCTTTTCCTGGCCTCCTTTAGCATCTTATCGATGTTTTGCCGGGCCTGGAGCAACTTCTCTGCCAGGGGACGTTCCTTGATCATGGACAACTCTATTTCAAAAGAGGTTGGGTCTCCAACCAAAGGGGTAAACAAATATAATGATTGTACAGGGGATGCCTCACTAGTAGGTTCGACGACGGGCGTGGTAGGGGTTCCAGCGAGAGAGACAATGTCGTGCATGACAAGGGAGCGGGAGACGGGGTTCGACATTGGAATACTACCTTCGCCTTGACTATAAACCAAGGGAATGGTGGCATGGGCGAGCGAAGTAGTATCGACGAACTTGTCCCGACCTACCGACTCGATCGGAGTAGATATGCTTGTGGGGCTAACGGGATCGTGAGGTAAACTCGAGGTGGCGAGGGGCAAGTGATGGGGTGACCGAACTTCCGTGAGAGGAGACTGATGGGGATTTACGATCGAGACCATTGTGGACATGACTTGAGGAACCAAGGGGATGGGTGAGGAGTGCGTACCTGCGTGCTCCCCTGATGGAGCAAAAGTAGTGGTTTCTTGCGTGATCGGCTCTTGTTCCTTCTCTGCCTCTGTATTTCCAACCTCCATGACCTCTCCTTCAGGGCCCCCTTCTTGTTGGAGGAGTTCCTCCACATCGATGACATCTATCTCTGGAATTACCTCAGCCCTTTGCGATGTTGTTTCCTCAACATTCCCTTCAGTTGAGCCTGCTACAGGTTGTTCGCCAGACGCACCTGGGGGTTTTGTGCGTGGTCGCTTTGGGTGAGTCAGAGGCACTTGAGCTTGCTCCACCCTCTTTCTTTTTCTCTTTTCTTCCTCCTGAGGCAACTCTTGTGGTGTCACCTCTGCCTCTTCCTCCTCCTCCTGTTTAGAAGCATCATCGGCTCTCCTTGGGCTTTCGCCCGAACCTAGGGCACTGGGGGGAACGAAGTCGACAAAGGAGATGGGCTTCCAAGTCCCAGCATTGGCTTCATAAACAATCGTGAAGTCTCTGTCTGTCTCCAAGAGTTTGTATGATTTCATCTTCTAATGGTGGACTCTCATTATCCACCACTCGTTCAATTGTTCTTCGCTCCAACCCTCCAATTCTTCCCTCAAGTCATCTTTCATTTTCTTCCAAAATGTGGAGTCTGGGCCCGGGAAGGGGTGTTGAACTGGATCATATTCAACCTCCATAGGGTAAAACTCATGCCAGGGAGGTAAAGTCTTCATTCTTTCTAAATGCCACTCCAAATCTCTCCCATTGGGATTATTCCTTTGCTCCACGATCTTTGGGTGAGGGCAGACATGAAAATTTTTGAATCGGAGGTGATCCCTCATCACCCCCAAGGGGTCGTAACACCACCATTGAGGAATCTGGAGTAGACCGAAGTCGGCCAGCTTCTCCTTCAAGAATGTATGTTGCTTTAGGGCAAACACCTCAATTACTCCCATTTTGAAAGGGAAGTCGCATGTGTGCGCCCATTTTCGATCGTGGCCATATACGACGTTTGTCGTGTCGCTCTACCGAGCGACCTCCAACGTGAACTAGTATTCAGAGGGGTAGACGGGCAGCAGGAAGGGCTTCCCGTGAAGCCGAATAGGTAAACCACAAGCCCTTGCGTCAGTTGAAATACATCTCCTTTTTCCTCCTTTACCACTTTGTCTCTCAGACTGATGGGTACCCGAGGGTAGGAACCCTTCAACAAATGAATAGCAGGGCCCAGGAATTGCTGATTAAAAGAATAATATGACTTCGTCCTCGCCAGGAGGGGAGTCCACTGGTACACAGGCAGAGGAGTTCCATCCTTGTCACTTGAAGAAATGGCAATGTGGGGAAAATGCTTATGCAGATGATAGAAAAACAACCAAACCAGGAAAGAGCAAGGTGCAAAGTACTGGCCCATCCCAAAATTCTTCATGCTGGTTAGCCACGTGTGCAAGGTCCGGGCCACCCATTCTACCCATTCGAAGAAGACCGGGTTGGTGTTTGGCCTTGAAGAATCTGGGGCATAAAACTCCCCTCGTGAAATACACTCGGCCAAAGACACTTGCCAGGGGTGCACCGAAGCATCGATTGACAGGCCCGTGACCCACGCAATGATAGAGAAGATGTTCGTGCTCTTGAAATCTGTCAAGGGACAAGGCATCTGAGGAAGCTTTCCTGAAGGGAGCCCGTCCTTGAGGTTCTCTCTTAAAAATTTTAAAATATAGCTGGAGGTAGTGAACCTCTCCATTTGTTCGCTCAGGATGACATTGCGAACGGAATAGCCCTTGGGTGGCCCTTGCTATGGCGCGAAAGCTCCTTGCACATCTTCTTTCAAAATTGAAAACAATTTATGGCCCACGGTGTCCAACACTTGTCTGGAGGAGGGCTGGTAGTTTTGTGCGATGGCACAAATTAATTCGAGACAATGGTGCATGGGCGGGGTCAAATACCAGTATATCTACGAATAATACGCAGCGACTCTCTTATTTTCTATGGAGAGTCTGCTTTTCATGAACTCAATAGTATATTTGAGCTCGGCCACGCTCTTTGAAAGTTTAGTGTCCCTTATTTTCTCCCACCCATCAATTGGTGGCTCTTCAGCTTGCTCCTCGTTCGAATCCTCTCTCTCCTCTACAGCTTGTTTGTCGGAGCGGAGGTTGAGGTTGACCTTCTTAGGTCTGTGTTTTTGCTCTTCTTTGCCTTTCTTCGTTTTCTCTGGGCCTGCTACCTCAGGCTCCTTCCCTTTCTCCTTAGAATTCTTCTTCCCCATTCTGGATAAAGGTGGTAGCAGATTTTTTGATGCAGAGGGCTTCGGCACGAAGGATTTTGATGTGGAGGGCGGAAGAAATGCAGGCTATCAACGGAGCTCTTAATCTTGCATTAACAGTTGGCGAACACCCCTTTTATCGCTAAGGCTCGCGTTTTATAGCCTTAAAAGGCAACTACCTCAATTTATGATGCCTGCAAAAATTAACTTCGCAACTTGGATGGAGGAGATCATTTTGCCATTTGATTGGCTTCTCGATGGCGTGGTACGCGGGCCCATGTGTTTCGATGATTTGCCCAGCATTGGAAACTTAACCCTCTGCCACCTCATACCTAGGAGCGAGCTTTTCTCCTAACTGAATCTTCTTGGGATGTGTCCCACCACCTTTGTATTAAAATCACTTGCCCTGGCATGTCTCTCAAGGCACATTTTAAATGCTCCTCGTCTCGCATGCTATTGGGTTGGCGAAGTTGAAACCGGTGCTGAAGATGCTTCACGGTGAACCTCCGGTGTGAGCTGATTTTCTATGCTTCGGGCCCGAAGTAGTTTTACTTCGCCGCATCACTGCTTGCTTTGCGGAAGGCTAGCCTCCAAAGCTTGCTCCTTTTGGAAATGGTTTGCTAAATTTTCTTTAAAAACTGCTTCGCTCAAACTCCTTTTACAAAGCATTTCTCACACCTTCCTCCTGAACTTCGTTTCTTTTGAGGACTCCTTCCAAGCCAAAGTGCTTCGCTGCAAAGCATCTCGCGTTAGTCACTTTGCACACAAAATCCCCGAAGGAGATCCTCGCTAGGTCCAGCGAAGCTGGGGCTTGTTGCTATGGTGGTGTAAAGTTGAACCTCTTGAAACAGGGTATATACATAGATAAAAAAATTTACATACAAAAGTAATACTTGAACATTATTTTTTTTTTTGTTTTTTTTTGTTTGTTTGTTTGTTTTGTCTCAACGATGAAAAGTCTTCAAATGAAGACCATTCACAAAAATCGGCAGGATCTGGCCATCGACATCCTTGAGCATAAAAGAGTTAGCTGAGTTTACCTTCACAATCTCGAACGGTCCATCCCAGAAGGCGTCCAATTTATCATGATTCCCAGGCTTGGCCTTCCAGGAGTCCCACTTCCATACTAGATCTCCCACTCTGAAAGTGTGGTCGGAGGACTTTTTCTTGAACCAGTCTCGGGTGATCTGAGCATGCTTAGCGAAGCTCTGATAGGCCTTCTCACGGTCTTCCTCCAGCTGCAGTAGCTGAGCCAGCACTTTCTCCATAGGACTAAATTCTTCTTCTTCATCCAACAGCTGCAATGTAGGGATCTCTACATGAGTTGGTAGGATGGCCTCCTTGCCATACACCAGGGCATAAGGTGATGTTTTGATTGACTTCTTGACAAAAATCCGATCGGCCCACAAGGCCCGATCTAAGAGGAGGTGCCAAGTTCTTTTGTTATTCTCTATGAGCTTTCTTAGCACCCTTAATAGAGTCTTGTTAGTTGATTCTGCCAAGCCGTTACCCTATGGATAGTAATTAGAAGAGACCTTATGATATATCCCATATTTGTAGAGGAACTCGTTGATCTTGGCTCCAGTGAACCCAGGACCATTGTCTATTACGATTGCTTCTGGGATGCCGAACCTGGTGATCAAACCTTCTAAGAAAGCAATGACAGTCTCTTGATCGGCATGCTTCGTGGGTACAACTTCGGCCCATCTGGTGAAGTAATCGGTTGCAGTCAGGACAAACTTATGCCCTACGAAGGAGTTCGATGATATAACCCCTATGAAATCCAACCCCCACTATTGAAAGGGTGTTTCTACCTGTATCGATCGGAGAGGCATAGGAGCACTTTTGCTTTGACCGATGAACTTTTGACATTGCTCGCATCTGCGACAGACCGCAAAAGCATCGACGAAGAGTGTAGGCCAATAATAACCCGCCTTAATTATCTTCAATGTCGTTGTTCTTCCTACGAAGTGGCCATCGGACAACCCTGAATGAAATTCTCCCAGGACTCTCTTCTTATCATCTTCTCTTATGCACCTGAGAAGAACGCCATCGATGTTCCTGAAGAATAGGCCTTCGGGGCGCAACGTATATCGGAGGGACCACATCCTGAAGTGTCTTCGCTATGAAGCATTCAAATGCGGAGGACATCTCTCGGTATTGAAATATTCAACTATCTCACTAACCCAGTCCTTCTCGTCCTCTTCTTGATTTGCGAAGCACCCTTCTACCGCCAAGTCATCCCACTGACAAGCTGTCACTTCGGCTGCTACGCTCTTCGCAAGCTCCCGACATAGTGTGCGACCGTGAACCAATTTTGTGGGTTTGATTTCAACGTCAAACTCCTGTATTTTGCTGACCCAACCAGCTCTTTTGCTACCCAATTCTCCTTGGATAATGAAGTTGCGCACATCGAGATGAATGACAAACACTATAACCCAACTCTGAGAAATGAAGTGCTTGAACTTCCTCAAGGATTTCATTACTGCATGCACCTGCCTTTCTATGAAATTATATTTCTCTTCGTGAGGGTGTATCACTTGGCTTAGAAACGTGATAGGGCATTCTTCGTCATCTTCCCCCTTCTACGTCAAGACTGCAGCATAGCTCTCAAGTTCTCCTATAGCATATATGATGAAATCTCGATTGTAGTCGGGGTTGGTCAAGACTGGAGCCTGAGCAATTCGGGCCTTTATCTCTTCAAATGCCTCTTTCCTTTCATCTATCCAGATGAATTCAGCGCCCTTCTTCAAAAGTTTGGACATCGGCTTGATGACTTGGGCAAAATCTGGAACAAACTTCCTTACGAAGTTGATCTGGCCAAAAAAATATTGTAGTCCTTTCTTATTCGTCGGGAGTGGGAGCTTCAAGAGAGCCTCAGCTCTATCAGGATCTACGGTGAGACCCTTCTCTGATATCGCATGTCCCAATAACTTTCCTTCATTGACTATGAATATGGACTTCTTTGGGTTGATCGAAATGCCAAACTCTCGACACTTTTCGAATATCTATTGTAGGTGAAAAGGGTGATCCTCCCTTCTTCGGGAGAAGACGGTCATGTCATCGAGGTAGATAACAATGACCTTATTCAAGAGTTTTCCAAAAGCTAAATCCATGGCCCTCTGAAAAGTGGCCCTCGCATTCGAAAGGCCGAATGGCATTCGCTGATAGGCGAATGTTCCCCACTTAGTAGTGAATGCGGTTTTATGCTAGTCTTCATCCCTAACCCATATCTGATTATATCCTGAGAAGCCATCGAGTAGGGAGAAGCCCTGAGCCCCAGCCACTGAGTGCAAGATCTGATCAATCTGTGAGAGAGGGTAATGGTCCTTGAGCGAAGCCTGATTCAGGTTGCGAAAATCCATGCATAGTCGTATATCTCCATTCTTCTTTCTAACAGGGACTAGGTTCGCTACCCAAGAGGAATGCTTTATGGGATAAATTATCTTCGCCTCGAGCATCTTCAGGAGCTCGGCTTTCATCAGGACCTCGATCTTTGGATTAACAGGCCTTTGCCTCTATCGAAAGGGTTTGATCCCCTCCTGCAATTCAATTGTATGCTGGATCAGTTGCGGATCATATCCTTTTAGGTCTTGATAAGACCATGCCACTATGTCGGGATACCTTCTGCACAGAGATCGGATCTGTTCTAGCTCTTCCAAAGTGCAATCTGTTCCAACTTTTATTGCTTTTCCAGGTTCAAGCTCCAAATCCTGATACTGCTTCGCATTGACTTTGATCCTATGAGAAACTGCTCGATCATTTTGATCGAAGAGGCTTTCAAGAGTAATTAATCCTTTGGGGACGTGATTATTCTTCAATTGAACTAGCCCTTCATATTCCTCATCATCTGGGCTTCTTCTTTCAATTGTTGTTGCTTCTTGAATCATAAAATTCACAATCTGCTCATCACTGTCAAAAACTTGCCAATGCAGATCTCTGTCTGGGATAGAGGGCCTATAAATCATCCTCACAACTTTAGGTTTATGCACCATATCTTCTGCTAGAGAGTACCTAGATGCGATGGATGCTAATACATCAGCATGTCTATTCTTTTCATGGGGAATGGACTGCAGATTGAGAGACTCAAATTGGTCAAACAAGTCCCATACCCTGTTATGGTATGCCTTGAGATAGTGCTTCTTTGACATGCACTTGTTGGTGACTTGATTGCATACCAATTCTGAATCTCCAAAGACTTGGAGATGCTTTATGCCTAACTTTTTTGCTTTCTTGAGTCCTAGGCATAATGCTTCGTATTCTGCTACATTGTTGGTGTAGCTCCAAACCAATCGGTAACAATATTCCTTCTGCTCTCCAGATGGTGATACTAAAATAATTCTTGCCCCGACGCCATTCTTGCATCGGGCGCCATCGAAGAACAATTTCTATAATTCTCCTTGGGCAGAGATCTTATCTTCTGACTTGGTGTGTTTCTCAGGCTTGGTGATGGCATAACATCCCATATTTGTTTCTATCATGGCATTAAATTCTACCAATGAAAACTCATCTTCACAACTTAATTGTGCAAGGGATTCCTCGACCAGGTCCACTTGCTCTATCTCTTCCACTATCGCATGCACGGGATCACTGCTCTCTTCTTCGGACATCTTCTGTATGAGGAAGGTAGAAGGTTTCTCATTGTAGATTTTTACCTTCTTCCCTTTGAATGGAATCTCTAAGTGCGAGTAATCCATAGATAGATATCCTCCTAGCTTCATCGTAAACTCTCTTGACAAGCACATACTAAAATATGGCTCAAGGTCGACGACCACCACCTCTTGTATAACCGTGATCTGAGGCATCTTGTGTAGTCGGATAGGTATATCTTTAATCACACCCATAGTCTTCATAGGAGTCCCATCCAGTTGGAGTATGCCATGGCTGCTTCGGGTGTACTCCATTCCTATTTCCTCGCACACTGCTTTGGGCATGACTGTCGTCGCGGCCCCGAAGTCAATCATATAGTTGTGTACAACATACTCTTCCATTTGTAGAGACAAGTAGAATGGAGGTGGCTAATTCTTTCCTATAATGGACGTGGACAGGGTCTGCACTAGGGCGAGCGATGCTGACTTTCTTGCCTTAGTTGTCTTCAACGATTCTTGCAGCAAGTCCACTTGTTCGGGTAACTGCAATGCGTCATATAGGCTAATCTTGGCCGAAATCTTCTTCAGCTCATCTACAATATTGTACGCTAGGGAGTTGGGCACCTCAGGTTCCCTTTTCGCCTCATACTTGGTGTGATACTGCTCCATGGCTTCGACCCTTTGTCGCTTGGTCAATGAAGGAAGCTTGAGCTTCTCTCTAGCTTGTTCTTTAGTTTCCACCTGAGGTGGATTTGCAGGGGCCTATTGAGCCTTTTCTTTTACTGGTGGAAGCTAAGAAGCTTCGCTCGGGGCCTAGGGAAGTTGTTGTCCCTTCTCATGGTGAGCATGCACCTTTAAGGGAGCCATTTGATCAGCATCTACCTCTATTGACCTTTTTCCTCCTCTGGTGAGGACTACAACTTGCTCTTCTTCGCCAATTACCAAGTTCTGATCCATTTGCCTGATAATGTTGACTTGACCACCATGACTACTGCTCGCCAGCATTTGCACATAATGTTGGTGCAGCATACAAGTATTCTCTTCGTGAGGATCATTACATGTGGAGCACCAATGTATGTAATCGAAAGTGCTCGGAGCTTCATCAATCACGACATTTCTTGTCGATGCTCTCCCTTGCTGGATCGCTTGATCTTTAGTAAGCACGGGTGTAGGATAAGACCTTCTCGGTAGAAACTCGTGCTGCGCTTGCTTCTTTTTCATAATGGTCATGTCATTGGATAGAGTTTGCACTGTGGAGTTCAGGGACTAAACCTCCTGTAGTATTTTGGCTTGCATATCATCGGCTTTGGGAATAGGTGGCAATGGAGCCATCGTTGGTATTGGAGGTAGGGCAGGGTGTTGAAGTGGTGTTGGCAATACAAGAAACATCGAAGAGACAGTGGGTTGTGATGTCAAGAATGTGGGAAAATGGATTTATGGAGTAGCGATCTGAGATACAATGGGATTCGGGTTCCAAGATGAGATCGGGTACGCGAGGGTTGCAGAGATCTATGAAGTGGCTGCATTCGCATACTAGGATTGAGGGAAATCGAGAAGTATGGGCATTGACATCCTTTGGGGAAGCTTGCCCATAGCTATTAGATCCATTTATGCTCTCTGGGCTAACTCATACAACTCGAGGAAGGTATTGATATTCGAATACCTTACCATTACACTGATATCAGGGTTGAAAGCCCAAAGAAAATAGTATGTTGTAGCTTCACTAGTTGGCCGAAGTCCAATGGTATCCTTTGTCAGGTTTGAGCGAACCTAACATTGAAATCAGCAATCTCTTCTTATGGATGTCTCTGGATCATTGTGAACTGATGCAGAAGAGAAGATGGATCGATGGACTCATTGAAACTTCTCATCAATTGTCCAGCTAACTGGTCCCATCCCGTTATAGTACCAGGTGGTAAAGATCTATACCAATAGAGGAGTTTCCCTCTAAGAGATAGAACCAAAAGCTTTACCATGACTCTCTCCTCTGTGATGTCATGAATCATCACCAGAGAAACTATGTCCTGGATGTGCTCCAAAGCGGTCTTCCCAGTTCCATCGAACGTTGGGATTTTCTTCATAGCAGTAGGTGAAACTTGTCCTTGTCCCGCTAGATTTAGCGGTCCAGAAGAATTCCATGTTGGGAACAGTCTGGGTGGTGACTACTGTGATTTTTGTTGTTGTTGTTGTTGTTGTTGTTGTTGTTGTTTGTTGTGCCATATTTGCGCCTGGATTCTGAGAAACAAAGATTCTCGAAGTTCCTCTTTGGTTGCTAACAGGACGACTAATAGGAACGAAGGCACTAGGATGCTTCGATGAGTTGGGAGGATTGGGAGGAAAGCTAGATGTTGTGCTATCTAAGGTTAGGCCTTGTTCGTCAAAAGTAGCCTCTTACGAGGATGTTCCATGTAATAGTGACTCAGGGGTGACCAACCTAGAGCGTTCCCCGAAGGCGTCAATATCAAGCTCAAAGAACTCAGTTTCCTCTCCTCTATTCCTAACTCTCCATCTTGTTTGCATGAAGGCACATAATTCAGTATCGATCTCTTACAACTTTAAGATTCTCGGGTTGAATAGAGTCGCCAGATGCTAAGAGTCTTTTGGCAATGAGATGAGCATCGATTCTCACTACCACTCACAAGGTGAGACTGATCGGGTCCCACCGGGCGTGCCAAAAATTATTGGTCATCAAATCTGCCCAGGAAAGGATTTTGGGAAGTGTACGTGCCCTAGACCTGGACCAACATTGAAAGGCCGAGAGGAAGAGATGCCCCTCGTGCCAATCTTCGAAGAAAGGTCGGCTCCTTTACTAAACTACTTGGTGTTTTTGAGACAAGAGTGTAGGAAAGAGATGAAAATAGTAAGGGTGCAAGAAAGAAATAAAAAGTGTAAGGGAAGAAATATTGGTGAATTAAAGTGGGAAAGAACCAGTAGCACGATTACTGGCTAATAGCCTGAAACAGCAGCAATAAATACCAAAATAAAATGAAAGGAACACGATACTAGCCCTCCTATGTATCCTCTGGACGAGTTCTAGGATTACCCTTCCCCTTACGTCAAAATCCAAAATTCAGAATTACGGCGGCTAGGAAATGAGTGAATATAACAGAAACACTATCCACAGGCAACATACAAGAAAACTATTACAGCGTTTTCTCCCCTATGTATCCTTCGGGAAAATTCCAGGATTCTATCCCCAATCGCACACCTAAATCTAGAATGTAGAATTACAGTATGCAAATGAAGAAAAGATAACATAAATAATCACAGAAGGCAGCATACAAGAGAGAAATTGAGCCCGAAGCTCTTTAGTATTAATCGTAGGAATTCAAGTTACAGCAGCTTTCTAGCAAAAATTTCCCCCCTTTTTTCATTACAATGCCTGGGTTTTTATAGAGGACCCAACCCTCTAAGCCATCAATGCACAAAATGGAGGAGTACATCCTCGAAAATCTGAGAAGTCGGCTCCCGCAGCTCCCGTGACTGAGCTCTCAAATCCTTTTCCATAACTGGCAGCTGCGATCGGGTCAGTCGGGGAAACTTGCATTTATGAGCCGTCTGATCCGTCCTAGGCTTCTGGGTGCGGAGCTCGAGTGGCCGCCATGTCCGTCGGGCTCTACCTCTAAGACCGATACCTCTTTTCCAATTGCCAAAAATGAGCAACGAGTTCACCGGGCACGTAAAAATTCATTTATGAGGCACTTGATTGCCTCAAAAAAATACCCGGCTTAGAGTGCGTGCCCTTGAAGCGCTTCATCGATTTCTAGTTTGTGAACCTGCTTTGCAATGGATGTAAGCCAAAGCAGATTATCTCCCTTGGTTATGCACTTCGCACGAAGGAGCTTCGCAAAACCGCTTCGGGGATGTAAGATGCCGAAGTAGATCTCTCTCCTCAAGACGGGGCTCTCCATCTCTCGTTGCTTCGTTGGGAAGGCATGTCAAAATTTGCTTCGTGAGGTTCTTTGCCCGAAGTGGATGCTTCGTTGATGGGCTTGTCAAAATGCTTCGTCGTGAACCTTCTTCAAAACTGCGGTTCGAGGAATTTTTGGCCGAAGTGCATTCTCGCCTTGGAAAAGTGTTCTACCTTTTAAACGGGCCGCTATCACTTTGGGTAAAAGCGCTTCGCATGAAAGCTAACTAAAGTAGATGCTTCATGGTGATTTTGGGCAAAGTAAAAATGGTTCACCAGAAGAGAGGCCCGAAGCGGGTGCTTCGCTGATTTTTTGGTGAAGCATTTTTTAGTGCTTTAACTCTTTTAATCCTACTTCGCAAAACTTTCACCCGAAGCATCGATTTGGGCTGCTTCGGGTGCGAAGCTCTTCTCATGCCTTAGCAACCTTCCTTCAGCGAAGTTGTTTTGATGTTTGGACTTCTTCGAATCCCGCTTCGCAAAACTTTCGCCCAAAGCATCGATTTGGGCTGCTTCGGGTGCGAAGCTCTTTTCACTCTACTTCCTTCAGCGAAGCCGTCTTCCTTTTTCGTGAAGCTCTTAAACTTAGCTTGCTCAGTAGCGAAGCTATCCTATGTACAAGGGGAATGGCAATGAAAGCCAAAATTGTTGCAAATGCTTAAAAATGTTGTTTTTAAAAAAAAAAAGGGAACAAATTCATGAAATTAAAAGAAACACTTTACAAAATTTTTGATTTTACTACCCCTCTAGGCAATGTGACAAAATTGTCAACAGTTCCAACAAGGATACATAATCTTAAGAAATAATTCTTCTTATATACTTCACTAAGGATATAAGTTTAAAATATTGCTTCGATCATCTTTTTAAAATTTTCATACTAATTGCAAGTCTTGAAGCTTTTAGAATCTGATGTTTGTACCAACTATTGAGTTATTTGATGCGATGAATATATTGTTGTGTTTTGATTGTATTGTATTTTATATAATGTTACATTTAGTACTTATGGAACTTGTATCTTATTATGTTAAATATAATTCTTTAAATTTTTAATAAACAATGAAAATATTACAATTTTTCTTAAGTTTTCAATGTTTTTTTTTTTTTTGTGGAAAACATCCCAAAAGGGATGCCACTTTCGGGTAAGACCCAAGGAGGCAGGGGTATCCATTCCGCCAAAAACGCCTAGGACTCGGACCTGGCCTACCACCTTTGACATACTCAAGGAGCAAACAAACACACAAAACCAATTTAAAAATAAGTAAATAACAACAAAAATAATAAAATAAAATAAAAAACATGCTCCTTGAGTGTGTCAAAAACAAAAGCAGAACCAAACACGCACAATAAGATAAAAGAAACCACAACACAAACCACATAGAAAAACACAAGAACCACATAACAAAACACAAACAAGACAAAAACAAGAGAACACTACAAAGACATAACAAAAAAAAAACATGAAAAATAAACACAACCAAAACCTAAAAAATTTAAAAAAATAAAAATAAAAAACAACCAACAACAGACAATAAACAAAAACAAAAAACATAGAAAACACTCACATATAAAAACATGAAATAACACAAACAAAGAGAAACCCAAGAACAAGAATGAAAAAAACACAAGAACAATAACAAAAAAAAAAAACAACAACAAAAACACAAGAACAACACAAAAACAAAACAAAACAAAAGAACCCACCCACCTTAAAAAACTAAACAAAAAATAAAAAAAAATAAAAAAATTGAACAAAACAATGACCTATCTAGACTAGAAGACTATTAAGGCAAGAATCAACAGAGGAAACAAAATAAAGAATAGAATGAGCTAGGGAACTAAAAAAAATTGAATGAACCAAAGAGAAGCAAAAAAAAAAACAAGAAGAAACTAGGTACCTTAAGAACTGGAGCCATCCAAAGAAATGATAGAAAGAAGAGCTTCCCTAATTTGAGAAGCCCACCATATAGGAGGGTGGCCATAACAAGTAAGATCACCTTTGTCCAAAGCCCAATTAGCTAAAGCATCAACACTCTTGTTTTGATCTCTCGACCACATGATTGTAATCAACTTTCAAAAATCCCATCCGGATTAACCGAATCTTCTCAATAATTCTTTTTATTCTCCAATCCACCTTATGATTCTTAGAAGGATTCTTCAAGAGATTAATCATAAGTTGAGAGTCAGACTCAACTAACACCTTTTCCCATCCAACCTTAGTAGCCTCCTGAAGGCCTCTAAGGATACCATACCCCTCAGCAAGGTTATTGGAAAGAATACCCAAATTCACAAAGAAAAGTAAAAACCAGGGAGCCATCTGAAAGTCTACCAATTCCTCCCACACTGGCTTTTCCAGGGTTCCCTCTAGAGGCTCCATCAGTATTGACTTTTCCAAAATTCTTAGGAGGTTGCCAATTTCTAGTCCTATCCATCTTACTAATACTCACATTCCCTTTAAGTTGGTTGCCCTTATAATATTTAATCTTCAATATTTGCATCACTTGATCCCATCTTTGGTGGGAGTTTTGGGGGTGATTAAGGAGTTGATGGACTGATTCAACTAAGTTGGCTATGGTCTTTTGCCAAATATAGTGAATATCCTTCCTATCTTGATTAAAAATTTGGTTGTTCCTTTCATTCCAAATATTCCAAAGAAGAATTGTAGAACCCATCCAAACTAACTGCCTAATAAAATGATCAACACCCTCTTGATTAGGCCAATCCCTCCAAAGTTGATCAAAAGTAAAAAAAATTGGACCACTGTAAGCCAAGTAAAGTGGCCATTCTCCTCCATAGCTCAGATGCTAAAGTACACTTAATAAAAATATGGTTGATATTTTCTACATTCTCTTCACACATTTCACATCTAAAAGGGCCATGAAAACCACGCTTCATAAGTTGCTCACTAGTAAGCACCCTACGATGCAATAAAAGCCAATTAAAGAACCTCACCTTAGGCCAGAGCTTTTAAGCCCACAATCGAGAAAATATGTCAGAAGAATGGTTGGGATTATTATGGCATAAGGTCAAATAACCTTGAGCAACTGAATACTCACCCTTAGTAGTGTTGTTCCATCCAAAACAATCTTTTTCATGGGACCAAAAGAGGGATCTCATATGAAGGATGCCTTGGATATCTTGTCTTTGCCTTTTTGGGATTTGAATAGGCCAATCCTCAATAGGGATCCAATATCTACCAACCTTTGAATTACCAGTATGGTACCAACAGTAATTAGCCACCTTTATCCAATTAGCTCGATGAAGCTTCTCCATCCAAGACCTCCAATCGGGAAACTGAGTTATCAAAGGCTTGTGACCATCCCAAGAATTTGTCCAAAAATTTGCATGTTGACCATTATGAATGATCCAAAATAATTTTTTCTTTATCAAATCCTCACCAGTCTTAAGAACTGCTAAAATATGAGAACCTTTGGTAGGAAGTTGATAGCGAACAAGGTCTTCGGGACTTTTGTTCTCAAGCATATTTAGCACGGAGATTATTGGCCCAAAGAGCATTGGGGTTATGCAACATCCTCCAATATAATTTAGCAGCTAAAGCTTTGTTGTTATTAATTGAAGACCAGAATCCTCACCCCCCTTCACTCTTAGGAAGACAAAGTATCCCATTTCACCAAGGCCCGTTTTCTTTTCTCCTTAGTACCACTCTAAAGGAAACGATGATTGATTTGATCCAATTCTCGAAGAACAACCTTTGGGATATTCAAAATGAAAGAAACATAAATAGGAATAGCTTGAAGGACTGATTTTACCAAGGTGATTCTACCCCCATAAGAAAGCCACTTGTTGGTCCACTTTCCAATTTTCTTCTTGACTTTGTCCAACAACCAATTCCAATATTTTTTTCTGCCTTTGAATATTGATGGGAATACCTAAATAAGTGATTGGAAGGGAGGTCTTCTTATATCTTAATTTATCCAAGACCATGGATTCCTGTCTAGCAGAGCAGTGAAAGAAAATAACTTTATATTTGTCTTCATTGATCAACTGCCCAGTAGCCTTAGAAAAACAATTGATGATTTGCTTAATATTAGAAGCTTCCTTAACTGTAGCTTTACTTAAAAGAGTATAGTCATAAAAAAATTGAAGATGAGAGATAGATCTCACTCTATGAGCAATGGTAACTCCCTCAAGGGTTTTGTTTTACCTCTTTTTGGTTATAGTCCTACCCAAACATTCAACAAGAATGATGAATAAATAAGGGGATAGCGGGTCACCTTGCCTAATACCTTTAGAAGTTGGGAATGACTGAGAAGGCCTACCATTGATAATAACTAAGTAGGAAACTAAATAAATACATCCCATAATCTAATCCATCCAATCCTTAGAGAAACCAAATTGCCTCAAAACTTTGATAAGGAAGTGCCAATCCACTCTGTCATAAGCTTTGGATAAGTCTAACCGAATGAACATGGAAGGACATTTTTGCATATCCATGGAATGGATGGATTCCTGGAGCAAGAACTATCTCATCTACTATTTGATGCCTTTCCACATAACCCCCTTGTTTAGGGGAAATAATCTTATGCAAAAGAGACTTCAACCTTTCTGCCATGATCTTAGTAATGATTTTGAGAAGAACATTACATAAAGCAATAGGTCTAAAAGTTGAGATATGATCAACCTCTTGAGATTTTGGAACAAGAGTAATATAAATTTTATTGATAACCTTCAAAATTTCTTTGGATTTCCTGGATTCTTCCACTACCTCTAATAAATTAGCATGAAGGATATCCCAGAACTCTTGGTAGAACTCAATGGAAAAACCATCAGGGCCTAGGGTTTTCCCTTTTTGTATTTTAAAAACTACCTGTTGAAGCTTATTGATAGTAACAAGAGCAGTCAAAATAGAGTTCTCCTCAGAAGTGATAAGAGAAAGGGATTGCTTGAAGAACATTTTGTTGAGAATTTGAGTCAAGAGGAGTAGCAGCAAAAATATTGGAAAAGTAATCGACAACAATAGAGTTCATTGCATCCCAAGTATAGACAACATATCCAAAATCTGATTTTAGGGAAAAATAAAGTTGTGAGATCTTCGGGCTAGAACGGATTTGTGGAAGAAATTTGTGTTTCGATATCCTTCTTTGAGCCATTGAATTCTAGATTTTTGCTTCCATAAGAGTTCTCTTTTTTCCCATTCCTCTAACTGAGTTGTGAGTTTAATTTCATCTGCACTTATATTCTTTGTGAGGCCATCTAAACGGATTTTCTTATTCAAATTTTCAAGTTGAGCAATAACTTCATGTTTTTTTTATGAACATCCCCAAACTCCTTCTAGTTCCAAGTCTTGATTTTGGATTTAATTATTGCAGTCTTTTGGAAAAATAGAACATCTTAGTCTCATACCTAGGCTTACCTTCCTTCCACCATTATTTCACACGAGGTCTAAAGGAACTGTTGTTGGCAATTTTGGGTTTGAGATCCTAGCTTCTTGTCTATGAGTTGTCATTGATGTCAAAAGGAAATGGCATTAATGTTAAGAGGATGTGTTGGCTTCAAAGGTGGAAGATTCCAAGAGAATATTTTTAAGAGAATCCGGAGAGATTCCATTGGCAAGGGTTTTTCATTAAAACCAAGTTGGATAGGGTTTTTATTAAAACCAAGTTAAATGGTTTTTATTAAAACCAATGGAGGTTCTCTTTATTATTTATTTAATTATTATTTAAAACCCTTCAAGGTTTTAATTAATTAATTATTTAATTAATTAAGGGAGAAATTATTTTTAATTTATTAAAAATACTTAAAGGTTTTTAAACCTTTTTTATTCTTAATTTATTAAAATTATTTAAGGGTTTTTAAACCCTTTTTGAAAAGACTTTTGATTAATTTCGAAATGGTCTTTATTTCCATCGACGTCAAGGTGTCTTCGAAGAGACTATTTATTCTCCAACTCCTAAGGTTGGAAGGCTAATTAATTCAAAATTCCTCGAATGCAATTTGCGGTGTTTGTGCTCTGTATTCGTTGCGATCGAAGGAAGACTTAGAAGCACGTGCGGTTGAAAAGTCTTCGGGAGTTTTTTTCGAGGGTGAAGTGGAGGGAAGTTCACTTGTGAACTTCGTAGCCCGCATGGGCTAGTGGCAGCGAAGGCTGCTGTTGGGCGCTGCATTGGCGGAGGTCACCGTTTCGAGTCTCGCGGGGGTGCTTTGCTAGAGTAACACACGTTTTTATTAAAACGTCTTTATGCCACGAAATTCGGAGTTTCTTGGACAACGATTTATAAGTTTGAGAGTTGTGTGTGGTGACAACTTGAAGGTTCAATTATCTTCTACTCCAATAAGGTATGGGCACATTCTTCTTATGAGTATGATTGGTGTATGTTTTCTGAAATAAGGTTGGAGTGAAAAGGTATTCTACTAGGTATCCTTTGGCTAGGTGTAAATCCTATTTTCTGGTTTGTTGAAGACTACTTATGCATTGTTATCCTTAAGGAGAGTTTTTGGTGAATGCATAATTTTTGGTTTGAGATAGTGGAAGCTTTGTGCACTAGGGTTTATATTTGTGAGTCTAGCTACTTGCATTGAGTTGGTGGAACCCTTGGTTGGCTGTTTTGAGTTTGATGGTTGAGTTGCTTCCATAGAGGTTGTTTGATCAAGTTATTGCTTTACTTGATTCATGATATTGGGCTTACTCCATTGAGTTGATTTGAGCAAGTTATTCTTTGCATTTGGTGATATTGTGTTGGTGGCTGTTTTGTTCAAATATCTTTGGAGGGAAAAGGATTTCTACTTGTTTCCTTTTCTTGTGATGATTGGTTGAATGCTTCAAGGTTGATGTTGAGTTGAATGGTGTTGGTTGACTAAACCTTGTTTGATGAGCATTGTTGTTGAAACCCTAATTGATGGTGAAAAGAACATGAGTATCATTGTTATGTGATTCTTTGCATAGTTGGCAATTGTTGGGGTTTCATGTTCTTGAAAGAAAACATTCTATCCTATCCATTTCAGATATTGAGTTGAGTTTTCAGATTTGAGATTGAGATTGAGCTGAGTTGATTTGAGTTGAGTTTTGAGATTGGGATTTGAGTATAGAACATATTGAGTCTCTAACAATTCTCTTTATGCTTCTATGAGTTTGACAAATCACATTGGGTCTCTAACAATTCACTTTGTGATTTCCTACTAAGAAAGTTTTTCTTGGTGAGCTTGCTGAGTTTTTGGACAGGTTCCAGTGGGGACTTGTGAGCAGTTTTTGGACAGGTTCCGGTGGGGACTTGTGAGCAGTTTTGGACAGGTTTCGATGGGGACTTGTGAGCAGATTTGGACAGGTCCTAGCAGAGGACTTGTGAGCTGAGTTTGATAGTTCTATCAGAGAACTTGAGGACAGAGGTGCATTGGTTCTATGAGAAGAACTCGAGGATAGATTTGGCAAGTCTTTGAGAAGGCTTGTATGCAGAGGATTGATTTGTTCAAGAGTTGGACAGATCTGACGGATAGAGGAAGACTTGTACTAGACCGACCGACTGTGTTTGGTACAGAGTTGCTGAGCTGCTGTGGACGTGATCATAGAAGGCAGAGGTCTCTTAGGCTAAGCATTGAGGATAGGAGGTCTTCGATGGAAAGGAGTTCCACGTGTCTGGCAAGAGGTAGAGGCAGTTGATCTTCTGAGGGATCATTTCTAGAGCAGAGGGGAAGGTATCTCCTTTGAGCAGAGGCTCATAAATTCTGATTGGGGGAAGGTATCTCCTTTGAGTAGAGGCTCATAAATTCTGATTGGGGGAAGGTATCTCCTTTGGGCCGAGGCTCATAAACATTGTAATTGGGAAGGATTCCCAAAGAACTTTGAGATAACTTTTAGAGAAAAGTTTTGTGGACGTAGCCCAACCATTCTGGGTGAACCACGTTAAAATTGGTGTCACTTTGTGGATGATATTGTGCATTGCTTTGATATTGCTTTGGGTATATTGCTTTACTATTTTGAAGTATAAAGGAAAAAGTAAAAAGAGGTCTTATACTGTTCACCCCCCCCTCTCAAGTATAAGCTTGTGTTCTTCAATTGGTATCAAAGCAGGTGCCTTCGAAAAGTTTAACAACTTGAAGGAAAAGCTAGTAAAGAACACAATGGATCATTCAAGTGGCAATGCAAGCACCTATTCTTGATGGGTCAGATTTTGGTCTTTGGAGTGCAAGGATGAAGGTTCATCTAATGGCACTTGGGAATGAGGTTTGGGAAGTGATTGAAGATGAGTACACTATTCCTGAACATGGTCCTAATACTAAAGAAGAAAGGCTCCTACATCACAAGCAATTCAAAAGCAATGAATGCAATCCCGAAAGGCTTACGTAAAGCAGATCTCACCAAAGTGATTCACCGCAAGACAACTAGTGAAATGTGGAAACAGTTGAAGGTGGTTCATACAGGTGATACAAATATTCGAAAGGCCAAGTTGAGACACTTCAAAGGTATGTTTGAACAACTCAAGATGAATGATGATGAAAATATTAGTGACTACATGCTTCGTATGGATGAGGTTGTTAACTCCATGAAAGACTTAGGTCTTGAGCTTGCTGAAAATGATGTTTGTGATAAGATTTTAAGATCTCTTCCTAATAGATTTAGTGAAAATATTTCTGCTATTGAGGAAGCTAAAGATTTGGATAAGTTGAAAAAGGATGAGCTCCATAGTATACTTGCAGCATTTGAGTTGAGAACTCAAGTGAAGGTTGATGTCAAGAAAGAGGCATCTTTCAAGGCTACCAAGAATTCCAAGGGTAAACAACTTCAAGATAGTGATGAGTCTTCTAGTGATGAAGAGGCATATTACAACAAGAAAGGCAAGTTCTCTAGAAAGCACAAAAGTATGAAAAATATAAGATGTTTCAATTGTGGAAAGTTTGGTCATTATGCTACCGATCGTACTGTTCCCAAGAATGAAAGTGATGAAGATAAACAGGATTCTAAGAGCAAGGATTCTCAAAAGCACAAGCATCACAGGAAAAACAAAGATGAGCACAACAATCAAGGAAAGAGGTATTCTCACAAGCACAAGAAGAGTTTCTACCTAGACAAAGCAAGTAAGTGTTCTAGTAGTGATAGTGAAAGTTCTTCAAGTGATAATGAAAATGAGATGTTGTTCATATCAGAAAAAGAGGAAGAACCGAAACATAGATTCATTATCATGAAATGTCTTAGATGTGGAAATTTTGGTCACCTTGAGGATGATTGCACAAATAATGATTTGGTTTCTAGTATGTATGAGGATGCTTCAGAAAACTATAAGGAAGATGCATGTATGGTTTTTGAAAAGGGTAGCACCTCTAGTGATAAGAAATCTGAAAAAGGCTTTGATGATTCAAAAAGCAAACAAATAGAGGAAGATATAGAGGAAGGTGAAGTAGATCTTGAAGGTGAACTTATTAGTGCTCTTAGTGCTTTGAAAAAGGAAAGAAAGAAGAATGCTAGACTCAAGGATAAGTTAGATGAATGTTGTATGGAGAGAGATGATCTTATAGAAAGTCTTGACTTCTCTATGGCTAAGACACAAGAACTCAAGGATGAGTTAGAGTCTAAGGTTCTTGAGTATAGTGAGTTAGAACAGAAAATGGCTTCTTTGAAAGAGGAAACTAAAGAGTACAAGGATAAGCTTTACAGGTTTCAAGATAGCTCCAAAAAGGTTAAGTCACTCATCAAAGGTCAAAGAAAGACAACAGATAAAACAGGCCTTGGTTTTGTTAAGCCACACAAGGAACAAGTTGGAGAGTCTAGTAAGAGACTCCAAAAGGAAGAGAGTTCTGATGAGGAAAGTATTTCAGAAAAGGAGTCCTTGAATGATAGATGCACAGAAATAGAAAACAGAATTCAGAATGAGAAGAAGAAGTTTTCATAACCTAAGAGGTCAATTAAAGGAAAGTTTCAAGGCAGATGTTTTGCTTGTCACAGGTTTGGTCACATGGCTTCACATTGCATGGCTCAAGTGAAGGAGGTAAATGACAGTTTTAGAAGTGCTAGTTACTTTCAAGGGTATTGCTACTCTTGTCAATAGTTTGGGCACAAGGCAGTTTATTGCAAGGCAAATAACAGGAATAGGTTTGGTCAGAACAGTTTTGTCAGAACAAGTTTGGTCAGAACAGGTTTGGCCAGAACAGGTTTGGTCAGAATAGGTGGATTCAAAGATCAGGTTTACCTCAGAGAAACAACATCGTCAAGTGTTTCAAGTGCAACAATGAAGGTCACACAATCAGACAATGTAGAGCTGAAATTCCAGAATACAGGAACAGGAACAATGGCATGATCAGGTCCAAGGATCAAGGCATGGACAAGAACAGGGATGAGAACAAGAACAAGAATAGTGACAGGAATAGGAATATGGACAAAGAGTTCAAGAGAAGGCCCGGCAAGGAAGTTATAGACGCTGATGATGATCAGTGCCTAATGGGAGTTTTACTCCCACCCAAGAATTAATCACCTCATCAAGAGGTGGGGGAGGGACTAAGCTAAGAGGCTCATTCTTAGTCCCGAGCCCCAAAGGTGACCCTTTGCCATTGATGACAAAGGGGGAGAGATTTGAGTAAGGGGGAGAGCCTCAAGACAGGGGGAGCTGTTTATGTTGAGTTTCTGTGTTGTTGAGAAGCATGGTTTGCCATCAATGACAAAGGGGGAGATTGTTGGCAATTTTGGGTTTGAGATCCTAGCTTCTTGTCTATGAGTTGTCATTGATGTCAAAAGGAAATGGCATTAATGTTAAGAGGATGTGTTGGCTTCAAAGGTGGAAGATTCCAAGAGAATATTTTTAAGAGAATCCGAGAGATTCCATTGGCAAGGGTTTTTCATTAAAACCAAGGTTAAAGTTAAATGGTTTTTATTAAAACCAATGGAGGTTCTCTTTATTATTTATTTAATTATTATTTAAAACCCTTCAAGGTTTTAATTAATTAATTATTTAATTAATTAAGGGAGAAATTATTTTTAATTTATTAAAAATACTTAAAGGTTTTTAAACCTTTTTTATTCTTAATTTATTAAAATTATTTAAGGGTTTTTAAACCCTTTTTGAAAAGACTTTTGATTAATTTCGAAATGGTCTTTATTTTCGCCGACGTCAAGGTGTCTTCGAAGAGACTATTTATTCTCCAACTCCTAAGGTTGGAAGGCTAATTAATTCGAAATTCCTCGAATGCAATTTGCGGTGTTTGTGCTCTGTATTCGCTGCGATCGAAGGAAGACTTAGAAGCACGTGCGGTTGAAAAGTCTTCGAGAGTTTTTTTCGAGGGTGAAGTGGAGGGAAGTTCACTTGTGAACTTCGTAGCCCGCATGGGCTAGTGGCAGCGAAGGCTGCTGTTGGGCGCTGCATTGGCGGAGGTCACCGTTTCGAGTCTCGCAGGGGTGCTTTGCTAGAGTAACACACGTTTTTATTAAAACGTCTTTATGCCACGAAATTCGGAGTTTCTTGGACAGCGATTTATAAGTTTGAGAGTTGTGTGTGGTGACAACTTGAAGGTTCAATTATCTTCTACTCCAATAAGGTATGGGCACATTCTTCTTATGAGTATGATTGGTGTATGTTTTCTGAAATAAGGTTGGAGTGAAAAGGTATTCTACTAGGTATCCTTTGGCTAGGTGTAAATCCTATTTTCTGGTTTGTTGAAGACTACTTATGCATTGTTATCCTTAAGGAGAGTTTTTGGTGAATGCATAATTTTTGGTTTGAGATAGTGGAAGCTTTGTGCACTAGGGTTTATATTTGTGAGTCTAGCTACTTGCATTGAGTTGGTGGAACCCTTGGTTGGCTGTTTTGAGTTTGATGGTTGAGTTGCTTCCATAGAGGTTGTTTGATCAAGTTATTGCTTTACTTGATTCATGATATTGGGCTTACTCCATTGAGTTGATTTGAGCAAGTTATTCTTTGCATTTGGTGATATTGTGTTGGTGGTTGTTTTGTTCAAATATCTTTGGAGGGAAAAGGATTTCTACTTGTTTCCTTTTCTTGTGATGATTGGTTGAATGCTTCAAGGTTGATGTTGAGTTGAATGGTGTTGGTTGACTAAACCTTGTTTGATGAGCATTGTTGTTGAAACCCTAATTGATGGTGAAAAGAACATGAGTATCATTGTTATGTGATTCTTTGCATAGTTGGCAATTGTTGGGGTTTCATGTTCTTGAAAGAAAACATTCTATCCTATCCATTTCAGATATTGAGTTGAGTTTTCAGATTTGAGATTGAGATTGAGCTGAGTTGATTTGAGTTGAGTTTTGAGATTGGGATTTGAGTATAGAACATATTGAGTCTCTAACAATTCTCTTTATGCTTCTATGAGTTTGACAAATCACATTGGGTCTCTAACAATTCACTTTGTGATTTCCTACTAAGAAAGTTTTTCTTGGTGAGCTTGCTGAGTTTTTGGACAGGTTCCAGTGGGGACTTGTGAGCAGTTTTTGGACAAGTTTCGGTGGGGACTTGTGAGCAGTTTTGGACAGGTTCCGGTGGGGACTTGTGAGCAGATTTGGACAGGTCCTAGCAGAGGACTTGTGAGCTGAGTTTGATAGTTCTATCAGAGAACTTGAGGACAGAGGTGCATTGGTTCTATGAGAAGAACTTGAGGACAGATTTGGCAAGTCTTTGAGAAGGCTTGTATGCAGAGGATTGATTTGTTCAAGAGTTGGACAGATCTGACAGACAGAGGAAGACTTGTACTAGACCGACTGACTGTGTTTGGTACAGGTTGCCGAGCTGCTGTGGACGTGATCATAGAAGGCAGAGGTCTCTTAGGCTAAGCATTGAGGACAGGAGGTCTTCGGTGGAAAGGAGTTCCACGTGCTGGCAAGAGGTAGAGGCAGTTGATCTTCTGAGGGATCATTTCCAGAGCAGAGGGGAAGGTATCTCCTTTGGGCCGAGGCTCATAAACATTGTAATTGGGAAGGATTCCCAAAGAACTTTGAGATAACTTTTAGAGAAAAGTTTTGTGGACGTAGCCCAACCATTCTGGGTGAACCACGTTAAAATTGGTGTCACTTTGTGGATGATATTGTGCATTGCTTTGATATTGCTTTGGGTATATTGCTTTACTATTTTGAAGTATAAAGGAAAAAGTAAAAAGAGGTCTTATACTGTTCACCCCCCCTCTCAGTATAAGCTTGTGTTCTTCAAGCTGTCTTTGAGCCACATTAATTGAAAATGAAAAGGAGAGAAACTCACATTGGTTTTCCACATTTCCAGCATGACTGGCTAGTGATCCGAACCAGCATTGTTAAGAGTATTCACTTTAGGAATGTGACCATGGATTAAGAAATTTTTAGAGAGCAAAAACCTAACCAATCTCTCCATTATACAAGCTAAGCCTTGCCTTCTGTTAGACCAAGTCATAAGGCCATTATCTGGTTGGATATCCACAAGATGGAGGTTTGTAATATATTCACTCATGAGGTCAGTGCTTTTGTCTAAATTTCTATTTCCCCCCTTTTCTCATCTAGAGAGAGGATGGTATTTAAATCTCCTCCGATCAAGATCCAAGCTTTAGGAAAATGAGAGATAATATGAGTAATATCTTTCCACTGTCTTCTTTTTTCCTCCAAAGTAGTCAGGGCATAAACAGTAATGCAGAGCATAAGTTCGTTAGAATGTCTACTTTGAATAGCTATAGCCAAAAGACCCCAACTGGAAACCATATGGTGAATAACTACCTCTTTTGGGTTCCAAAGACAAGCAATGCCACCAGAAGTCCCTTGGGAACTAAGGGAAACCACTTTTCCAGCTGGCCAAATTTTACTAGCAATTGAGTCCATATCCTCCATTGACATCTTTGTTTCTTGAAGGAAAACAAGATGTGGATGATTTATCTGAATCATTCTTCTAATTTCATTTTGTTTTGAAAGACTCCCTTTGAGTCCTCTAATATTACAAGTGATGATCTTCATTAATACCAGGGCTAAAAAATTTGGTAAGGGCATTAATCTTACCTTTCTCTACAAGCTTTTCACCTTCTTTTACCATAAGATATTGATTGGTCTTGCGACCTGCCTTTTGATTAGAATCCATCTTCAGTTTGTTTTCCCTGTTTCTTGACTTACTCCAATTGAATTTGAGATGGCTTCTAACCTTGAATAATTCTCGTACACAACCAAAATTTTACTAGAGGGTTCAACAAAGTCTATATTGGGACCTGTATTATTTGAAGTTTTGACATTTAAAAGATTGCTTTACTTGTGTAAATTTTCTTCTTTTTTTTCTGTTGAAAACCTTTGATTTGTTGGTTTATCTCTGAGTTCTTCCTTTCATCTTTAAATTGTGTTTCTAAGATTTATGTTTTCATTATTTCCTCTTCCTCACTTGGGACATCATTTGTGGAAAGGATTTCAAACATATTAGCATATGACTTTGATTGATCCTTCATAACTAGTTTTTTCTAAGTGTTCTTCTTCTTAGGCATTTGGAAACCTGATGAGTTTATATCTTCTTTCTTTTAATCAGGAATTTTATTTGAGCAAGCACTAGCCAAATGACCATATTCATAGCAAATTCTACAATGAAAAGGAATGTTCTCATAGTCCACTACTTGCTCCCAAGAGTCTTCCCCAAATTGTAAAGTGATATTTTTAGGTAGGGGTTTGTCAAAATCCATTAAAACACAAATCCGAGCATAAATAATATGTTCAAAATTTTGAGTACAATCAACAATCATCATAAAAGTTCCTAAAGAGTTTTCAATTGTACTATTCTAGATATTAATAAGCTTTTAAATATGTATATTTCATTACATAGACTAATTAATTATAATATAGGCTATAATTGTATTGGAATGTAAAAATAAAAATACTATGGAAAGTCTCAAAAGGACAATTAAACAAAAGGAAAGTGAAATTTTATAATAGAAAATCACAAACATAGAAAATATGCAAGACGCGTCATATTTATAGGCCTTAATGTGATGGTGATAGTCAAACACATCTTGCCTTTTAACTTTTTAAATACATGTAAAGCCTATAAAAAGATTATATTATTTTGAACTATATTATTATTTTCTAAGGTATTAACTTCAATTTTAGAAGTGCAAAGGATAAGGGTTTTTCTTGAAAAACGTCTCATCTTTTAGGAGCCATGTCTTCGCGAAGAGTTATCCAATTCAGCTAATTCTTGAACCAACTTGTGCATAATTTGAATAGCTTTAAAATGAGTGGTCATATTCAAAACTTCGAGCAATATTGAGGGATATACGACCTTGTGAAGTCAACCATTCAAAACAAGGGCATTGACAATTTTCAAGTCACGAAAAACGAAATTGCAAATATTTGCTAGCTAGGGTTCGAACGATGGGAAGAGCAGTGAAGGGCTAGGACTTCAGCAAGGCAAGACATTCTATTTAGACAAAGAATTTTTCAACTAAGTTTTTTTTTCCTTTCTTTATCTTAGAAATTGTGCATGAAAAATTTATAAACTTTTTATCAATTATTATATTTGTTATAGGACATTAAGATAAATTTCAATAGATTTTAAGTTTTAGTTTACTTTCCATGGATTGATTTATAGTTAAATCCTTAGAATCATTTCTAGTGGTAGAGGTTAGTGAGCACACCTCGAAGAGATCCTCGTTGCTCCAATATAGAGAAATTTTTGATAAATTTAATGGGTATTGGTCAAGGGCTTCAGCCTTGAGAAAATGGATTGATAGGAGTTGGAAGTATCCAGGAGTGATTCTATAATTTATTCCCAAAGGTTTCTTCCTAGTCATTTTTTGTTCTAGGGAAGAAAGAGAAAAAATCCTAAAAGGGGATCCTTGGTTTATGGGAAGAGCAAGACTCTTCCTTACCCGCTAGTATGAAGGCTTTTCACCTGAAAATGTAAATCTATCCCTAGTACTAGTTTGGGTTAGGATGTTTGGGTTGAATATTGAATTTTGAGAAATTGATACCCTCAATGCAATAGAAAACACTCTAGGAGAATTCCTTGAGATTTCATATATGACAAAAGATATTTTTTTGGCTATTTATGCTCGGATATTACTCATGATTGATATAAGTAAAGTTTTACCATGATCAATCATTCTTAAGTATGGGGATAAGATGTGGACCCAAACTATATATTATGAAAACATATCATTTAGATGTAGAAGATTTCATGAGGTGGGCATATTGAGAGATCATGCCCTAAGAAGAGCCCAACATAATCATTTGTAGAAAATCGCAAGAGAAACTTACAATTGGTTATGGATGAAGATGGTTTTAAACATCCAAAAAACAAATCTAGAAAAATAAAAGAAAATAAACATCGGAGACCAATAAGGAAGGATATTGGAAGAAATACCAACTCTTTTGAGGCTTTAGCCTATGAAGAAAAAGTAGATCAAAACTTAGAGGACATTGTACAATAATTTCAACATATTAACAAGGAATCATCTATTTAGTATGATCCTAATTTAAGGAAGAACATTCTCGATGAACCTAAGAAATGTGTCTCATCAAATTTTGAACTCTCTTGAAGTACCATGCACCATTTAGGATAAAATAATTGGTAAAGAAAATGTAATTTTAGAAGTTAATATCTATGCCATTAATAAGGAAATACCAAAAAATGAACATGACAAGTCAAAAGCTTCTATAATAGAGCCAGGAGAGCATAAATATGATGAAAAAAAAATTATGAAATAATATTGAGGAATAGAATAATGAGACCTACTCCTGATATGTGCAAGGCAAAAAGAGGAAAACCCTCAAATTATCAAGCAAGATCTAGGGAAGCAAGAACAAACATAGAGAAAGGAACACAAACTAAGTTGGTTGAAGTTTTCTTTAACAAACAACAAAATGATATTGGTAGTACAAAAGAGGGGCCAAAAGCCCCTAATGAGATATGATTATCATCTCATGGAATATAAGGGGTACTAATGCCCCCTCAAATTAGAGGTGTATTAGGGACCTATGTTTAAGTAATAAACTTGATATTCTCTATATCTAGAAAACTAAAATGACAAAAGAAGAAGTTTCAAAAACTATGAAAGCAATATAGACAAGATGTGAATGGGATGCTATGGATTCTGAAGGGGCGGTAGAGGGAATTCTAACTTGTTGGAATCCTTCTAGAACATATTATGTAATCATTCATAAAACTAGGTATTGGATAACCTCTTTAGTCACTTGCGTAGATATTCGTTTCATCCTTATCAGTGTATATGGACCTACAACTCAGTCAGGTAGATTGGAATTTTGGAGTGGCATTGAAGCCTTTATGAGAAGTAAAGACCAAGAAACACGATTCATGATCATTGGAGATTTTAATGCCATAACCAAGTTGGATAAAAAATTTGGGAAAATTATAAAATTGACCCAAAGTATGAAATATTTCTCAGCTTTTATTCAAAACAATAATCTATGGGAAGTTGAGTTCGAAGAAGACAACTATACTTGGACCAACAGGAGAGACCGTAACCTAATAGTAGAAAAAATAGATAGATGCATTCTCTTATATCATTGGCTAGATGAAGGAACTTGTGCTAAAATTAATACCTTGACAAGGATTTGTTCGGATCACTGGCCAATAAGAGTTAAAATGGTGGTAAGTGAATTCAAAAAAAATATCATATTTTAAATATGAGCAGATGTGGAAAGACCATCCTCAATTTGTTAATATGATAGCTCAAATGTGGAATTCTTTAGGTAATGGTGGGTTGTATACTCTCCCAAACCAAATTAAAGCTACGATATCTAAATTAAAAGAATGGAACAAGAACACCTTTGGAAACATTTTTGAGAAAAAAGAAGAACTAAAAGATAAACTTTCAAAATTCCAAAAAGGTGATGATAATAATCCAAGCTCATAGGAAATGGAGTTGCTTAGTGAATATCATAATATTTTGAGTAAGGAAGAGAAATTTTGGAGATTAAAATCAAGATAGACTTGGTTAAAAGAAGAAGACAAAAATACAAAGTTTTTTCATCGGATGGCTAGAGTACAAATACCAACTTCCAAAATTAGTAGAATCAAATCAATAGAATGGGTTTGGATTAAAGATCATAGTGAAATCAGAAAAGAGACAAATTCATTTTATCAAAATATTATAGGTTAAGAGGAGACCAAAGTTCTTAATGATAAGCTTCTTCAAGATGTTTCTTCAATTATAATGAATGAAGAAAATAGGAAACTGATGGAGCCTATTACTCTAGAAGAAGTTTATTTAGCTCTTATATTTTATTAAATATAAATTCCTAGGTCCAAATGGGCTCTCTGCAGCTTTTTACCAACATAATTGGGATATAGTGAAGGATTCTTTATTGGTGGCAGTAGAATAGTCTAGGGGTAAAACAATACATACCTCATAAAATAAATGCAACATATCTTATCCTAATTCCAAAAAATAAGGATGCTTAATTGTTTGATTCTTTTAGACCCATAAGCCTATGTAATATGGCATATAAGATTATTTTCAAAGTGATGGCAAATAGATTAAGGTCATTGTTAGACAAAATCATTTCAAAAGAGCAAGGAGGATTTGTGAAAGGGAGACAAATTTTGGATGAGATCATAGTAGCTCATGAAGTTATACATTCAGCAACTTTAAGGAAAGTGAAAACAATGATCTTAAAACTTGATATGAATAAATCCTGTGATAGGGTTTAATGGAATTTTATTTTGTAGTTTTAGATAAGTTTAGTTTCAGGAAGAAATGGGTTAGATGGATTAAAGCTTGTGTCTCTACAGTTTCTTATTCAGTGTTGGTCAATGGATTAGTAATAGAATGTTTTAAAGCCAAGAGAGACCTTAGACAAGGAGATCCTCTATCTTCTTATTTGTTCATTATTATGGCAAAATTTTTGAGTAGGAACTTGAAGAAGGCTTAAAAATATGGGCTTATAAGTGGACTTAAGATTAGTAATAACATCGATAACATCACCCATCAACAATTTGTAGATGATACAACCTTTTTTGGAAGGGAAAGGATAAATGAGACCATGGCTTTGAATAACTTTTTAAAAGAGTACAAAAGAGCTTCGAGGCAAAAACTTAATAGGACTAAATCCAAAATTTACCTCCTTAACTTGCTAATATCAAAGCAAGAATTTGCAAGTTGCTTTAAATAGAGGAGGTAAATTTTCCAACAACTTATCTAGGGATGCTTTTATTTAAGGGGAGAATGAGGATAGATTTATAGAATCTAGTTATTAATAAATTTCATAATAAACTTCCAACTTGGAAAGGTATATGGTTATTGTTAACAAGAAAAGTGCAGTTAATTAAGTCAGTCTTGCAAACCATTCCAACATATTATATGTCATTGTATTCTATGCCAAAATCAATTGAAAAAAGTTTAATCTATGATATGCAATCCTTTTTATGGTTAGGTTTACATAGTAAAATAAAATTTCTTTGGTGAAATGGAGCAAGTTGTGTGATGAAAAAACTAGGGAAGGTCTTGGTTTAAGAGTTCTTATATATGTTGTTAGAGTAAATATTCCATCATTTGGATATTTTACCCTTTCCCTACATTAGGTAGATTTTATTTATTGCATGGTAAAAAGTAGCTTGTTACTTTTTACCACTAGTATTTACTTTTACTACTAGGTTAGTTACCTTTTACTATTTACTATTTACCTTTTGGATATTTATCTAAATATCCTAGGTTAGTCGTAGTCAATTTGACTACATAGTTAGTTGTTAGCGCTTATTCATGAAGCGCGTTTGTTAGCTAGGTTAGTGGCAGATATCTTGGGATATCTCCTAACGTTTAGCGCAATGTATTATTTAAACATTCGTTTGATTAATACTAAGGTTAATAATTGAGTGCATATTTTTGGTTTACTAACATTGGTATCATTCGCGAGGTTTCACCTGGTTCCTGTGAGCACGGAGAGAGCGACCCTCGTTCCAAGTGGCGAAGACGAGAGCCACTCTTGTTCCACTAGAGAAGGCGAGAGGCCCCTCTTCCGTCGTGTGAGGAAATCTTTGATGCGTTTGATCGCTTCTAAGGTTGACAATTATTTTCATGTTTAATTATTATTAAATTTTCTTCTCTTCGAGAGGAGAGTTAGGAGATTTGGAAGAGGGCAGGCGTGCCATCCCTCGCAGGCCACACGACCTCGTGGGCAGGAGGCCCATGTAGACCCCCCGCCAGCATCCGACGGCCCAAGCGGCACCTGCGTGACAGAGGGTAGGAGCGCCCTCTGTCAGGACGCAGGTCACCGGCGGTCACCAGTGCTGCCCCCGTGGGTCCCGCGCATAGCCGGGAGGGCAAGCGCGCCCTCCCAGGCGGGGACCGAACCCAAACCCGAGGGCAAGAGCGCCCTCGGGTCTGACGACCTCCCTGACAATTGTCAGACGCCGACCTAGACACTGACAAACCCTGACACAGCCTGACAGACGTGACACGGACTGACGCACTCATAACTCGCTGACGTGAACTGCTGACCGATGACGTGACAGGAAGGACACGTGGGGAGCTGACGTGGCCAAACACGCGGGATTGCTGACGTGGACTAGACAGACCAGGGTGACACGTGGCGACACAAGCAGAGGAGGCACGAAAAGTTGGTTAGTTGGGCAGCTAGTGGCCACATGGCATTCAGTCATTGGTCGAGCTGTGTGACATGGCATAAGGTCAAAGGGCGGAGGAGCAGCGATTGCCACAGGCAATCACGCGTTCTAGGCACGCGTTTAGGCCTTTAAAGGCCTAATTCATCCCTTACGGGATGAATGTGGGATAAATCCCATAGAGCCAATTCAAAGGCTCGACGCGCCTTAACACTAAGCATGCGGGGACGGCTTTCAAAGCCGCCCCAGCAGTGCAGTGGTCAAGGCGCGGCCTTGACACACGCGAGGTTTCGCGTTCGACCCCGCCCGCCAACATTTTACAAAGGCAAATTTAAAATTTTTTGGTTTTTTAATTAAATTTTAATTTTTCTAAAGTTTTTAAAAGCTTTTTAAATATTTTTTTGATATTTTTTTTATAATATAGTATAAATTGCTGAAAAATGTCAATTTTTAAACATTTAAATTGATTTTTTATTCAATTTTGCTTCATTATAAAGAAATTTTGTCTTTAAAAGTATTTTTTTTGTTTTTTGAACTTACAGATTTTTTAAATTAAACCAAATTATTTTGCAATAAGTTCCACTCCATTTTTTTTGTGTTTTCTCCAATTTGGGGATATAAGACATAAAATTGCACATTCTTTTTGCAAAATTGAGAAGAATTTGAAGCCTTGGGTCCATACAAACTAAGTCGTGTGTCGACTAGTACTGGAAACCTTTCAAACGCGGGTCGTGTGTCGACTTGTCTTGGAAGGGGTGCTCATTTTTTGTTTATTTTGCAAATTAAGGGGGGAAGACAACACTTGTACTTCTTTTGCAAAATTGTAAAACAAAGTAGGAGACATAAAAATATCATTCTTGCACAAATACACATTTTTGTTGCAAAAGTTGGAAATAAGGTGCATTCTCGATTTTACTCGACACCTTCATTTCAAAATTGGCAAAATAGGTGCATTCTCGGTTGCATCCGACACCTAAGTGATAATAATTTTGTGGGAATTCTTGTTTGATTATTGCATTTTCCTTTTGCAATTATAAGTCATAGAATCAAGAACACACCATACCCCAAAATTTCACAAATTTGTGTAACTCAAATTGCACAATTAGAAGCCATTTCTAAAAACTTGATATATTCTCCTAAATCAAAACAAAACCCCTAATTCACTCTTATTTGTTTGGCTTAAATTCCTCCAACTTTTCATCCTTTTTGAAGGGTGTTAAGGCAGGTGCCATTAAATAGTTGTTTGAGTGAATTAAACCTTTCAAACTCTTATGTGTTTGGCTTAATTTCCTCCACCTGATTATCTCTCTTCAAGAGAATCTTCAGGAAGGTGCCATTAAATACCACTTGAGAGTGAAAGAAATATCATCTTAGTGCATTGTAGGACCTTCCTCATGGCAACAATTAACAAATACTTGAGTGAATCTCAATTGCTAAAAGGTCATAACTATACAACTTGGAAAACTAAGATGAAAGCCATTTTGACTGTAGAGGACTTGTGGGACTTAGTTGCTGGCACTACACCACGACCCACAACAACAAGAGCTGATCAAAGAGAATGGGATAAAAAGAACAATCGTCTACTCATGTTAATCCTTCTAGCCACTTCTGATGAGGTACAACCTCACATTAGTGAGGCAAAGAATGGAAAAGATGCATGGGATTCCTTGTCCACCATTTTTGAAGGAAAGAATCAATCCACGATTCTCAACCTTCAAACCCAACTTCATACACTCGCATATGAAGTCGGGTGAGTCAGTAGAAACCTTCCTCTGTAGAACTGCAGAACTGAAGACTAAGCTTAATGCTTTAGGGGCCAAAGTTGAGGACGCCATTTTGACTTCAGTTATCTTGAGAGCCCTTCCTGAATCCTACAAAAGTTTGATTACATCCCTTTCTGTTTCACAAAGAACTCTCACCTTTGTGGAGTTAGTAAATTTGCTTCAAACTGAAGAAGCTAATCAACTCCAAAAAGATGAAGCATCTAATAGTGCACTTTATTCACACAATAAGGTTGAGAAGAAGAAAGAAAACTATAACAAGGGAGGATCATCCTCAAAAGGTAAGGGAAAGAAATCTCAAAAATGGTTTTGCTCATATTGTAAGAAAGATAACCATGACACCAATCGGTGTTGGTTCAAAAACAAGCAAAACAAGAAAGACAAAGGCACAACACAAAATCAAAACAAAGGCAACATTGCTAGTGAAGTGTCTAATTCAGATTCTGATTCTGGTTCAGAAAAAGCACACAAAGTGCTCATTGCTAAAACAATATTGTAGAGGGAAAACACATGTTTGTCACATTGGGCAAAGCACCATTATCCTCTCTCTCTTTTTTAGGCTTCATAGAATAGCATAAGTTTTTTGTTTGAAGTTCTTACAAATAAGGGGTGATTTGTACCTCTTTTAGGCTTCATAAATAGCAAACTCTTAATGTTTGAAGTCCTTGTAATAAAAAGAAGAGACTTTTTATGGTGTAAAATTGCCTAGGAGGCAATGTTTGTAAAAATCCTTCACAAAACTCTTGAGTTGCACATCTTTTTGTAATTAAGGGGGGATAAACATTTCTTTTCTTCACAAATTTTTGTAAAAAGGGAAGAAGACTTATAAGGGTGCATTTTCGGCTGCGACCGACACCTTAGTCACTCTTCTTTCAGAAATTAGATACAACATGTTTTGCAACGAGAAGGGGGGAACTTATAAGGGTGCATTTTCGGCTGCGACCGACACCTTAGCAACCTTATCTTTTGCAAACTCATATTGTAAAATGAATGAATCTCGTATGAAGTGATCTACTCTACTACACCTAGCGATTGCAGCGGCTGGTTACCCATGCAATTCGGTTGGATGATGTGATTACTATAAGGACATTCGTTGGTGTGAAGACAAAGTGAGGAATGACCCATTTTTTTGCTTAGAAGCAGCCATAGTACTGTGACAGAGCAAGAACCAGCAGATCGACATCCTTTTTCACTGTATTGGGGCAGTTATATACTTTACCCAAATATTGTTGTATTAGAGGATATGTATGTATTACCCAAATAATGTAATAAGGGGGGATGTTAGAGTAAATATTCCATCATTTGGATATTTTACCCTTTCCCTACATTAGGTAGATTTTATTTATTGCATGGTAAAAAGTAGCTTGTTACTTTTTACCACTAGTATTTACTTTTACTACTAGGTTAGTTACCTTTTACTATTTATTGTTTACCTTTTGGATATTTATCTAAATATCCTAGGTTAGTCGTAGTCAATTTGACTACGTAGTTAGTTGTTAGCGCTTATTCATGAAGCGCGTTTGTTAGCTAGGTTAGTGGCAGATATCTCGGGATATCTCCTAACGTTTAGCGCAATGTATTATTTAAACATTCGTTTGATTAATACTAAGGTTAATAATTGAGTGCATATTTTTGGTTTACTAACATATGCAAACTTAGCTCTTAGGGGAAAAGTTATCTAGAGATTGTACAAAGAGAGTCAAAGATAATGGTAAATAATTATTCTAAGTATGTTGATCACAATGATCCAAGTTTAATATTTATTGCATTCTCTCTACCAAATGGTTTTGCCCTTTGGAATGGTTTAAAAAATATCTATTGATCTTATGATTAAAGGTTTAATATGGGTGGTGGGAATTGGAGAAAAAAATTATATTTGGATGGATACGTGGTGTAATAAAAAACCACTCAATTTAGATACAATTTTGAAACCTTGGATGAGATTTCTTCAAGATAAATATGGTGATAGGGTTTCAAACATTTTGTACAAGGATCGAGAAGGAAGATACAAATGGAAAGAATATTTTTTTACAAATATACAAGACATTGGTTCTAGGAGGCAATTGAGTAGAAAGATAACAACTGTGATTATTTCGAGGGGAGCCAAGGATAAATTGATTTGGGAGTTGAACAACTCAAGAGAATACACAACAAGAAGTGGATATAATGTCCATGAAGAAAATAATAATATCACTAGAATATGGAGAGATATTTGGGATAGCCCAAGCATTCCTAAAGATAAAATGTTTGTTTGGCTAGTAGGTCATAGAAGAATTTTATCCTGGGATAACCTTATGAAAAGAGGTTTTTATGGCCCCTCTTAATGTGTTTTCTATAATAAGGAGGAGAGTATAGACCATATCTTAGGACATTACTCAATATTTTAGAATCTATGGCAAAGGATTCTTAATATGTTTGGTAAATGCATGGTGATGAATAGCATAATTGAAGATTGATTAAAGCAGTGGCAGAGCACTTATAAAAGTGAGGCTTTACAAAGAATATGGGATATTTCAAAAGATACAATACTTTGGATAGTATGGCTAGAAAGGAATAGAAGAATATTTAAAGGAAAGGAATGTAGTTTAGAGGTAATGAAAAGGAAGATATGTTTAGACATAGAGGATTTTAAACCAACCCTATCAACTCACCTAGTCCCTAATCTGAAAGCGGAGAGTCTTGATAGATGGAGTCAAGTCATTGAATGGAATTATGATGTTGGGTACAAGAGAAGCAAAAAGAAGGCAAAGAATATAAAGTGGAAACCACCAAATATGGAGTTGGTTAAATTAAATTTTGATGGAGCATCTAAATAAAATCCAAGACCAGTAGGAGGAGGAGGAATAATTAGAAATAATAGAGGAGAGATTTTGTCTCATTATGCTTTCAATAGTGCATTTAATAAAAATAATGAAGCTGAAGCTTGGGCAGCTTTAAAAGGGTTAAAAATATGTAAAATACCCCTGCCTCCTTGGGTCTTACTCGAAAGTGGCATCCATTTTGGGATGTTTTCCACACAAAAAAAACAAATGTAAACAAATGAAATGGAATAGAGTTTGGATGGAAGGTGATTCTCTCATAGTAATAAATTCAATTTTGAGGAAAGCAAAGGCTCCATGGAACATACAAGAGATCACTGTGGAAATTCAAGATCTTTCTAAAGAGTTTGAAGAAATCGGGTTTACACATATAAGGGAAGGAAACAAATGTGCAGATAAGCTAGCCAATAGAGGGGTTTTGATTGAGGATCATGAAGTTAAATTCTCCTTTCAATAGTTAGAGGAAGTAGAAAGTTTAGTTGAAGCTGACAAAAAAATGTTGATTGCCTAAATCAATTAATGATTAAGATTTACTTAAATGTTTTCCATTGGTAATATCTTCTTTATTTTGTAACGATAATGTGTTTTCATTTAGACTATTTTTTAAAATTTTTGTGGTTCCACTTGTGTTTTAGGAAGGAAATTGTTGACAATTTTATCACATTGCCTTAGAGGGGTAGTAAAATCAAATTTTTGAAAAGTGTTTCTTTTTGTAAAGTATTTCCTTTTGTTATTTTGAATATATTTGAAAGTATTGTAGCAATTTTTGCTTCTATTTCCATCCCTTTGTATATAGAATGGAGATGCAAAAGCTTCGCTACTAAGAAAGTTAAGGAAAAGAGCTTCGCAAGAAAAAAGATAGCTTCGCCAAAAGAAAGAAGTAGAGAATGAAAAAAGCTTCGCACCCGAAGCATTTCAAATAGCTGCTTCAGGCAAAAGTTTTGCGAAGCAACATTCAAAAAACTTCAAGCATTGAAGAACAGCTTCGTCGAAGAAGGAAAGCAAAGATTAGATCGAGGCTCAATTGCTAAGGCATGAAAAGAGCTTCGCACCCGAAGCATTTCAAGCAGTTGCTTCGGGCGAAAATTTGGTGAAGCGAAATTTGAAGGAGTGCAAACATTGAAAATTACTTCGCCAAAAAATCATCGAAGCACCCACTTCGGGCCTCCCTACTGGCGAACCATTTTTACTTCGTCGAAAGTTGTTGTGAAGCATCTGCTTCGGATAGCTTTCGTGCGAAGCACTTTCACCCAAAGCGGTATTAGCCTGTAAAGAGCAAAACATTTTTCCAAGGCAAGAACGCACTTCGGCCCAAAAAACCCCGAATCGCAGTTTTGGGGGAGGATCACGATGAAGCATTTTGAAGACTCACCAGCGAAGAATCCACTTCGAGCGGAGAACCTCAGCGAAGCAATTTTGACACGTCTTTCCAGCGAAGTAGCAAAAGAGTGAACCATCTTGAGGAGGAATACTTACTTCGGCATTTCATATCCCCAAAGCTGTCTCACGAAGCTCATTCGAGTGAAGTGCGCAACCAAGAAGGAGTATCTGCTTCGGCTCAAATCCATCGTGAAGCAGAGTTGCGAACGAGAATTCAGCGAAGTGCTTCAAAGGCACACACTCCAAGTCGGGTATTTTTTTGAGGTAATCAAGTGCCTCATAAATGAGTTTCTACGTGTCCGATGAACGCGTTGCTCATTTTTGGCAATTGGAAAGGAAGTATTAGTCCCTAAAGGAGAACCCAACGAGCATGGTGGCACCTCGAGCTCCGCACCCGAAGACCAAGGACGTTTAGACGGCTCATAAATGCATGTTTCCCCGGTTGACCCGATCGTAGTTGCCAGTTATGGGAAAATATTTGAGAAGCTCAGTCACGAGAGCTGTGGGAGCCGACTTCTCAGGTTTTCAAGGATGTACTCCATTTTGTGCATTGATGGCTCAGAGGGTCAGGTCCTCTATAAAAACCCAGGCACTGTAAAGTAATGGGGGGGAACTTTCTGCTAGAAAGCTGCTGTAACTTGAATCCCTACGATTAATACTAAAGAGCTTTGGGCCTAATTTCTTCCTTGTATGTCGCATTTTGTGATTATTTTTGTTATCTTTTCTTCATTTGCATACTGTAATTCTGCATTCTGGATTTAGGTGTGCGATTGGGGATAACACCCTGGAATTTTCTCGAAGGATACATAGGGGAGAAAAACGTTGTAATAGTTCTTTTGTATGCTTCCTATGGATAGTGTTTTTGTTATATTCACTCATCTCCTAGTCGCCACAATTCTGAATCCTGGATTTTGACGAAAATGGGAGGGTAATCTTGGAACTCGTCCAGAGGATACATAGGAAGACTAGTATTGCGTACATTTTATTTTATTCTTGGTGTTTCTTGCTGCTATTTCGAGTTGCTAGCCAGTGATCGTGCTACTGGTTCTTTTCCACTTTAATCTATTGACATTTCTTCCCTTACCCTGTTTATTCCTTTCCTGCACCCTTACTCTGTTATTTCTTTCCTGCACTCTTACTTTTTTATCTCTTTCCTGCACTCTTATCTCAAAACCCAAGTAGTTTAGTAAAGGAGTCGGCCTTTCTTCGGATATTGGCACGAGGGGCATCTCTTCCCTTTGGCCTTTCAATGTTGGTCCAGGTCTAGGGTGTGTACACTACCCAAAAACCTTTCCTGGGTAGATTTGATGACCAACAATTTTTGGCACGCCCGGTGGGACCCGATCAGTCTGGCCTTGTGAGTGGTAGTGAGGATCGATGCTCGTCTTATTACCGAAAGACTCTTAGCATATGGCAACTCTGTTTGACCCAGAATCTTTAAGTCATAGAGACCGGTACCTAAGTTTGTGCCTTCATATAAAAAATATGGAGAGTTAGGAATAGAGGAGAGGAAACTGAGTTCTTTGAGCTTGATATTGACGCCTTCGGGGACCGTTCTATGTTAGTCATCCCTGAGTCATTATTACGTGGAATATCCTCATAAGAGGCTACTGTTGATGAACAAGTATTAACTTTGGATAGTACAGTAGCTAGCTTTCCTCCTAATCCTCCCAACTCACCGAAGCATCTTAGTGCCTCCATTCACATTAGTCGTCTTGTTACCAACCAAGGAGGAGCTTCGAGAATTCCTGTTTCTCAAAATCTAGGGGCAAATATGGCATAGCAACAACAACAACAACAAATGCAGTAGCAGCAGCAACAACCGTCGCCCAGATTGTTCCCGACATGGACTTCTTCGGGATCGCTAAATCTAGCGGGACAAGGGCAAGTTCTACCTATTGCTATGAAGAAGATCCCCACATTCGATGGAATTGGGAAGACTGCTCTGGAGCACATCCAGGACATAGTTTCTCTGGCGGTGATTCATGATATCATAGAAGAGCGAGTTATGGTAAAGCTTCTGGTTCTATCTCTTAGAGGGAAGCTCCTCTACTAGTATAGATATTTACCATCCGATACTATAACGGGATGGGACCAGTTAGCCGGACAATTGATGAGAATATTCAATGAGTTCGCTGATCCATCCTCTCTCCTGCATCAGTTCATAATGATTCAGAGGCATCCACAAGAGGAGATCGTCGATTTCAATGTTAGGTTCGCTCAAACCTAGCAAAGGATACCAGTTGGACTTTGGCCAACTAGCGAAGCTGCAGCATACTATTTCCTTCGAGCTTTCAACCCTGATATCAATGTCATGGAAGGGAATTCGAATATCAATACCTTCCTCGAGTTATACGAGTTAGCCCAGAGAGCGAAGATGGATCTAATAGCTATGGGTAAGCTTCCCCAAAGGATGTCGATGCCCATACTTCTCGATTTCCCTCAATTCTAGTATGCGAGTGCAATCGCTTCGCAGATCTCTGAAACCCTTGCATACCCGATCTCATCTTGGAACCCAAATCCCATTGTATCACAGATTGCTACTCCACAAATCAATTTTCCTACGTTCTCGGCTTCGCAGCCCACTGTCTCTTCGACATTCCCTATACTGCCAGTGCCACCTCAACACCCCACCCTACCTCCAATACCAATGATGGCTCCATTGCCACCCATTCCTAAAGTCGATGATATGCAAGTCAAAATACTACAAGAAGTTCAGTCCCTAAACTCCACAGTGCAAACCCTGTCCAATGATATGACCATTATGAAGAAGAAGCAAGCTCAGCACAAGTTTCTATCGAGAAGGTTGTATCCTTCACTCGCGCTTACTAAAGATCAAGCAATCCAGCAAGGGAGAGCGTCGACAAGAAATGTCGTGATTAACGAAGCTCCGAGCACTCCCGATTACATACATTGGTGCTCCACGTGTAATGACCCTCACGAAGAGAATACCTGCATGTTGCACCAACATTATGTACAAACACTAGCGAGTAGTAGTCATGGTGGTCAGGTCAACATCATCAGGCAATTGGATCAGAACTATTGAGCAAGGTGCAGCGACAGTATTGTCATTGTTGTCAACACAGTCAGATAGATCGGTTGATGCAGTGGACAGGAGTTCAGAGGTTATTCAGAGTATGTAGAGTGATGTTAAATGCTTATGAGGATGTTTTTGATGTTTGGGTGAAGTTGTTACAGGTTGTTTGTGCAAAGTTGAAAAAATCGTCATGTTGTGGCTGCTCCACAACGTACCCCAAAATTGGGGACCCACCTTTTTGCATATTTTCCAAGAAGACCGAAGTGGCCCATATGCTAAAGATCAAAGAAAAAGCAAAACACCGCAAGAAAAAAAAGTGTCGCGATATCGCGACATGTTGCATTTTCGTGGTCCAAAGAAAGAGAAAAA
Organism: Wollemia nobilis; assembly: GCA_028583015.1. Classification (NCBI taxonomy): domain Eukaryota; kingdom Viridiplantae; phylum Streptophyta; class Pinopsida; order Araucariales; family Araucariaceae; genus Wollemia; species Wollemia nobilis. The sequence continues at coordinate 1,658,207 of JAQPPZ010003648.1, read as the reverse complement.
AAAAAAAAAGAAAATACAAGAGAAAGAAAGAAAAAAAAGTGTCGCGATATCGCGACATGTTGCATTTTTGTGGCCAAAAGAGAAGAGAAAGAACAAGAAAGAAAAAGTGTCGCGATATCGCGACATGTTGCATTTTTGGCCAAAAGAGAAGAGAAAGAACAAGAAAGAAAAAGTGTCGCGATATCGCGACATGTTGCATTTTCGCCCAAAACAAAGAGAAAGAACAAGAAAGAAAAAGTGTCACGATATCGCGACATGTTGCATTTTGTGGTCCAAAGCAAAGAGAAAGAGCAAGAAGAAAAAGTGTCGCGATATCGCGACATGTTGCATTTTTGACTCAAAAAGAGAAAGAGCAAGAAGAAAAAGTGTCGCGATATCGCGACATGTAGCATTTTGTGACTCAAAAAGGGTAGGCAGGCAAAGAAACAAAAGTGTCGCGATATCGCGACATGTTGCATTTTCGTGACTCAAAAAGGAGAGGCAGAGAAACAAAAGTGTCACGATATCGCGACATGTTGCATTTTTGCCAAAGGAACAGAGTAGTTGACAGTGCATCTGATATTAGTGATGAACACCAGGATAGTGAAACTGAAGACTACATAGTGACGTGGACCTATAAGGAATAAATCGAAGATTGAATAAGGTAATTTGTCACATAAGGACAAAATTCAATGAATAAGACAAAATGTTACATAAGGAATCTTTAATGATTTGAAATCATTTAAGATGGTCGTTACACATGGAAAGAAGCGGACGCATGCCCATGTGGAGAAAAGGAAATGAAGGGCCACAAAATAGAAATGAAAAGCCTTTTTGGAAACCAAAACACATGCATGCACAAGGGAAGGAGAAAATGAACAGTCATGGAAGGAGAAAAAAGTCATGGAAGGAGAAACAAATTTTTTTCAGAGGTTTTAAATACGCCATTCAAAGAGGCCATAAGTGTTGGTGCTCCTTTCTGTTGGTGCAGATAAATTAGGGGTTGGTGCTCCTTTCTGTTGGTGCAGATAAATCAGGGGTTGGTGCTCCTTCCAGTGGGTGTTGGTAAATTGATTGTAAAGTTGGTGCTTTGCAAAGGCTGGATTTGGATGGGAGTCCAAACAGTCATTTTGAGGATGTAGCCAAATCGGTGAACCTCGGTACATCTTGTGTTGTGTGATGTTCTCTTGTTATACTTGCTTTATTTGGTTTCAAGTTTTCATTGTTTCGGCTTTAAGAGTTGAAGATTTAAGTTTTAAAAGAGCTACACTGATTCACCCCCCTCTCAGTGTCATTGTGAGACTAACAATTTGTATCGGAGCGAGGTTCCTGAACAAGCTTAACCGGCTAGGGTGATCTTGGAAGTGACACAATGGCAGGTGGTGAAGGCTTCTCATCAAACAAAGCACCATTGTTTGACGGAACTAATTACGCATTTTGGAGACTCAGGATGCAGACATATCTTTGTGCTTTGGGATACGACATTTGGGATTCAGTAGATAGTGGATACACAATACCCACCACTTCTCCAACCGATGTTGCCGGTAAGAAACTATTTGAGAATGACTCAAAAGCAAAGAATGCTATCATGTGCGGATTAGTGGACAGTGAACTGGTAAAGATTATGAGTTGTAAAATGGCAAAAGAAATATGGGACAAACTGAGGAGCATTCATGAAGGAGACGTTAAGATCAAGGAGGCCAAGTTACAAACACATCGAGCTCAGTTCGAAGTATTAAAGATGAATGACGATGAGAACATAGAGGCATATATGCTAAGAGTTAATGAAGTCATTAATGCGATTAGAGGACTCGACGAGGAAATCAAAGATTCTGTCATCGTGAAAAAGGTATTAAGATCTCTTCCCCAAAGATTTGATTCTAAAGTTTCAGCTATAGAAGAAGCTAAAGATCTAAATTCTTTTAGTATGGATGAGATGCATGGTTCTTTGACTGCATATGAGATGAGAATAGGAAAATCTAAACCCACAGACAGAGAAGCTGCTTTTAAAGCCCATAAAAATATGAAAGCAAAACAAGAATCCGAGGAAGAAGAGACATCGAGATGAAATGGAAGCAAACTTTGTTCGAAAACTAAAAAGGGGAAAAGGAAAATACGAGAGGAAAGTTACCGTTTAAATGTTTCAATTGTGGAGGCATTGGGCATTTTGCAGCTAAATGTCCACTTAATGAGAAGAACAAAAGTGATGAAGGATCGCACCAAGAAAGAAGTGACTGGAAGAAAAAAACAAATTTCAAAAAAGGCAACTTCAAGAAGAAAAGTTTCATCTCCAAGAATGTCAGTTCATCAGAAGACAGCTGCGGTGAGGATTCTGAAAAGGAAACAGGTGAAGCTCTTTTCATGGCACTCAAAGAAGAAAAAATAGAAAAAGAACAGGAATGTGATGAAGAAGAAATTGATGCAGAAGTAAATTTGGAAGAGGAACTAATTGCAGCTCTGGATGAATTGAAGATAGAAAGAAAAAAGAATAAGAAAATTTCAAGAAAGCTTGAGGATGCAAATGAAATCATAACCAGTTTGAAAGTACGAGATAGAAGAATCCAAGAAAATATCTGAAGATCTCGAAGTGCAAATAACCATGAAAATAGATTATTGCAGCAAGCTAGAAGAAGAGACTGTTGGTTTAAGGATGCGAGATAGAAGAGATGAATCGTAAAATTAGTTGTTATCACAAACGTGAAGAAAGTTCTATGAAGCTGGATAAGATCATAAATAACCAAAAGACTACAGGCATCAAATTTGGTTTGGGCTTTGACGAAGGAGAATCATCAAATGGATCAAAGGCCATAAATGAAGAATCCATAAAGAATGAAGATAAGAAACAGGTTGATCAAGAAAAATTGACTCATGCAAAAGAAAGCAATAATGCAAGGCACGAAAGGAGAATTGACAATGATGGATTCACCAATGTCACACATCAAAGAAGAAGAAGATTTATGGCTCCTACGACAACATGGCAAAGACCATCACCCAGGTTCAATCATCTCTTTTCTGGTTACTATTTTAAATGCAATGGTTATGGACATAAGATTTCAGATTGCAAGTATAATGTAGGACCAAGGAATTTTACCAGTAGAAATGTTTTTTCACCTTTGATGGATTATGCGGTAGAATGTTATAAGCTGTCATAATTTTGGGCACATTGCAAGAAATTGTCGAAGTACATTTGCATCAAATCAATTTCAGGGAAGAAAATTTCAACCAAATGGAATGAGACAAAATAGAAAATTTCTCGAAAAACATGCACAAGCTACTGAAAAAGAAAAGTCAAAACAAGAGCCCAAAACTGTAATCAAACCAGAGTGGAAAGAAAAAGAGCGATCTAAGGAAGAAAAGGAATCCCTGATCGTACAAACAACATTTAAAGCACAGAATAAATCTGCACCATGGATACTTGATAGTGGATGCTCCAGTCATATGACAGGTGACAAACAAAAATTTGAGAAGTTACAACAATATGAAGGTGGTTCAGTAAAATTTGGAAATAATGATGGAGCTAAGATAGTTGGCAAAGGTTCAGTTAAGATCAGTGATGGAAAAATCAAGTCAAAAGAAGTCTTGTTTGTGGTTGGTCTGAAGCATAACTTGTTGAGCGTAAGTCAGATTTGTGATAGAGGTCATGAAGTGATTTTTAAGAAGCGGGGTTGTGAAGTCGAGAAAAGCAAACAGTGGAAAGTTGATAGCAACTGGATCGAGGACATCTGGCAACCTGTACACTCTCTCGGAGACTTCAGAAGGAGCTTGCTTGATTGGACAGGAAGAAGAAAATTGGTTGTGGCACAAGAGGCTCGGTCATATCGGTTTTGACAATCTAGTAAAAATCAGCTCAAAAAAGGCAGTGAGAGATATTCCCACCATTGGAAAACCATCAAATAGCATTTGTGCTTCATGCCAAAAGGGGAAGCAAACTAGAGTCTCATTTAAAACAAAAGAGTACTACACAAGCAAACCTTTGGAACTAATACATACTGATTTATGTGGACCCATGAGAACGCAAAGCATAAATGGTGACAAATATTTTATGTTGTGTATAGATGACTATTCCAGGATGACATGGGTACTATTTTTGAAGCATAAATCAGAAGCTTTTGAGATGTTCAAGGTTTTCAAAAACCAAGTTGAGAATCAAACAGGAAAAAAGATTAAATGTTTAAGATCAGATAGAGGAGGAGAGTTCATTTCAGAGGATTTTATAGAGTACTGTGAAAAATATGGTATTAGGAGACAGTTTTCAGCAGCCAGGACACCTCAGCAGAATGGTGTGGTAGAAAGAAAGAACAAGACAGTGCAGGAAATGGCACGGACTATGTTGACTGAGAGCAAAGTAGCAGACATATTTTGGAAAGAGGCAGTCCATACTGCGGTATACATCCAAAATAGGTGCATGTTGAGGACGCATGAAAGCAAAACTCCTTATGAGTTGTGGTTCGGTAAAAAGGCAATAGTAAGATACTTTAAAGTTTTTGGCAGCAAGTGTTACATCAAAAGAACTGAAGAAAACCTTGGTAAGTTTGAAGATAGAGCGGATGAAGGTATTTTTCTTGGCTATTCGTCAAAAAGCAAAGCTTACAAATGCTACAACAAGAGGCTAAGGAAAATTGTGGATAGTGCCGATGTTAAAGTTGATGAAGGTAGGGAACGAGTAATTAGCTATGAAGAGAACTACCCAATTTATGAAGAGGTTATTGAAGGAGATGAGGAAAAGGAAACGAAAAAGAAACAAAAAATTGACTCAGATGATTCAAACAGTGATTCAGAAGTGGAAGAAAATAAGAAATTCAAAACAGGCAGCTGGCAGAAAGATCATCCTAGAGAGCAAATAATTGGAGACCCCACAGTTGGTGTTCAGACAAGAAGAAGAGTAGTAAGTAACTACTCTCTATTATCCAACATTGAGCCCAAAAATGTTGCTGACGCAAGCAAAGATGAAAGTTGGATGAAGGCAATAAATGAAGAATTAGATCAGATCGAGAAAAACAAAACTTGGGAGTTAGTACCAAGACATGCAAATAAAAATATAATCGGTACTAAATGGGTCTTTCGAAACAAATTGAATGAAGACGGACAGGTAGTCAGGAATAAAGCAAGATTGGTATGTAAAGGCTATGCACAAGTTGAAGGTATTGACTTTGAGGAAACCTTTGCACCTGTGGCTAGACTAGAGGCAATTAGAATGTTTCGGCTTTAGCAGTTTACAAGAATTTCAAAGTTTATCAAATGGATGTGAAATCAGCATTTTTGAATGGGAAACTTGAAGAAGAGGTTTATATTGAGCAGCCAGATGGTTTCCAACTTGGTGATGATCCCAACTTGGTTTGCAAGTTGAAGAAAGCATTATATGGCTTAAAACAGGCACCCCGAGCATGGTATGCAAGGCTAGACAACTATCTTACTCAACAAGGGTTCAAGAAAGGTATGGTGGATAGTAATTTGTATGTCAAAATAGAAAATGGCCATCTTATTGTTCTTGTTGTATACGTAGATGATATCATATTTGGCGACAACAAAGATGAGTCGTGTAAAGATTTAGCAAATAAGATGCGAGAAAGAATTTGAAATGTCAATGATTGGTGAACTTTCGTATTTCCTCGGGTTGCAAGTTAATCAAAATGAGAAGGGCATATTTATTTCTCAAATTAAATATGTGAAAGAGATGCTAAAAAAGTTCACAATGGAGGATTGTAAGCCAGTTAGCACTCCCATGATGACAGGTTGCAAGTTGAGCAAGGATGACAAATCTCCACATGTTGATCAAACCATGTACAAATCTATGATTGGGAGCTTACTGTACTTGACAGCTACCAGACCAGATATTTTGCAGGCAGTATGCATGGTAGCACGATTTCGGGCTAGTCCCAAGGAGACTCATGTGACAGCAGTGAAGAGGATTCTTCGGTACCTCAAGGGTACTATGGAGTATGGGTTATGGTATCCGAAAGGTAAGGACTTCACCCTTATTGCGTATTCGGATGCAGATTGGGCAGGATGTGTAGATGACAGAAAGAGTACCAGTGGAGGTGCATTCTATCTTGGAGACAGGTTGGTCGCGTGGCACAGTAAGAAACAAGAGTCAGTCTCCTTATCCACAGTAGAGGCAGAATATATTGCAGCGACAACGTGTTGTACGCAGGTATTATGGATGAAACAAACCCTGAAAGATCTTGGTATTAACTTCGGTGAGCCAATTTCGGTTAAGTGTGATAACACCAGTGCCATTAACATCTCAAAGAATCCGGTTATGCATTCTCGCACAAAACATATTGCTATCCGGTATCACTTTTTGAAGGAGAAAGTTGCGAAAGGTGAGGTTAAGTTGGATTTTGTTCCAACAACAGAGCAAGTAGCGGATATCTTCACAAAACCGTTGCCCAAGGAAGTCTTTGAGTACCTTCGCAATAAATTGGGAGTGGTCACGCTTCCCAAGAATTGACTAGCTATCGGGACCACATTCTTCGGGGGAGCATTTGTGTATTTGTTTATCTTTTTGCTCATGTTTGTGATTTTTGCTAAGTGTAATAATTTTTCCTGAGAATGTTGTGCATGGACTCAGGGGGAGTTTGTAGTAGCCCTTTGGTATTGTTGTCAAAGGGGGAGAAGAGTTACAGGAAATTGCACGTGTGTTGCCAACAATTCCAAAGGGGAGATTGTTGAGCAAGGTGCAGCGATAGTATTGTCATTGTTGTCAACACAGTCAGATAGATCGGTTGATGCAGTGGACAGGAGTTCAGAGGTTATTCAGAGTATGTACAGTGATGTTAAATGCTTATGAGGATGTTTTTGATGTTTGGGTGAAGTTGTTACAGGTTGTTTGTGCAAAGTTGAAAAAATCGTCATGTTGTGGCTGCTCCACAACGTACCCCAAAATTGGGGACCCACCTTTTTGCATATTTTCCAAGAAGACCGAAGTGGCCCATATGCTAAAGATCAAAGAAAAAGCAAAACACGAAAGAAAAAAAGTGTCGCGATATCGCGACATGTTGCATTTTGCCAAAGAGAAGAGAAAAAAGAAAAAATTATTTTTTTTAGAGAAAAAGAAGAAAAAGTGTCGCGATATCGCGACATGTTGCATTTTTGTGGCCAAAGAGAAGAGAAAGAACAAGAAAGGAAAAGTGTCGCGATATCGCGACATGTTGCATTTTCGTGGCCAAAAGAGAAGAGAAAGAACAAGAAAGAAAAAGTGTCGCGATATCGCGACATGTTGCATTTTCATGGTCAAAAGAGAAGAGAAAGAACAAGAAAGAAAAAGTGTCGCGATATCGCGACATGTTGCATTTTTCGGTCCAAAGAAAAGAGAAAGAACAAGAAGAAAAAGTGTCGCGATATCGCGACATGTTGCATTTTTGTGGTCCAAAGCAAAGAGAAAGAGCAAGAAGAAAAAGTGTCGCGATATCGCGACATGTTGCATTTTTGACTCAAAAGAAAGAGAAAGCGAGAGAAAAAAAGTGTCGCGATATCGCGACATGTTGCATTTTGTGACTCAAAAAGGGTAGGCAGGCAGAGAAACAAAAGTGTCGCGATATCGCGACATGTTGCATTTTCGACTCAAAAAGGCAGGCAGGCAGAGAAACAAAAGTGTCACGATATCGCGACATGTTGCATTTTTGCCAAAGGAACAGAGTAGTTGACAGTGCGTCTGATATTAGTGATGAACACCAGGATAGTGAAACTGAAGACTGCATAGTGACGTGGACCTATAAGGAATAAATCGAAGATTGAATAAGGTAATTTGTCACATAAGGACAAAATTCAATGAATAAGACAAAACGTTACATAAGGAATCTTTAATGATTTGAAATCATCTAAGATGGTCGTTACACATGGAAAGAAGCGGACGCATGCCCATGTGGAGAAAAGGAAACGAAGGGCCACAAAATAGAAATGAAAAGCCTTTTTGGAAACCAAAACACATGCATGCACAAGGGAAGGAGAAAACGAACAGTCATGGAAGGAGAAAATAAAAATGGAAGGAGAAAACGAATAGTCATGGAAGGAGAAACAAAATTTTTTAGAGGTTTTAAATACGCCATTCAAAGAGGCCATAAGAAGTTGGTGCTCCTTTCTGTTGGTGCAGATAAATTAGGGGTTGGTGCTCCTTTCTGTTGGTGCAGATAAATCAGGGGTTGGTGCTCCTTCCAGTGGGTGCTGGTAAATTGATTGTAAAGTTGGTGCTTTGCAAAGGCTGGATTTGGATGGGAGTCCAAACAGTCATTTTGAGGATGTAGCCAAATCGGTGAACCTCGGTACATCTTGTGTTGTGTGATGTTCTCTTGTTATACTTGCTTTATTTGGTTTCAAGTTTTCATTGTTTCGGCTTTAAGAGTTGAAGATTTAAGTTTTAAAAGAGCTACACTGATTCACCCCCCCTCTCGGTGTCATTGTGAGACTAACAAGAACCTGGTAATTGGTGAGGAAGAGAAAGTTGCAGTCCTTACCAGAGGAGGGAAAATGTCAATAAAGGTAGTTGCTGATCAAATGGCTCCCTTAAAGGTGTCTGCTCGCCATGAGAAGGGACAGCAACTTCCCCAAGCCTCGAGTAAAGCTTCTCAGCTTCCACCAATAAAATAAAAGACCCAACAGGCCCCTGCAAATCCACCTTAGGTGGAAACTAAATAACAAACTAGAGAGAAGCTCAGACTTCCTTCGTTGACCAAGCGACAAAGGGTCGAAGCTACGGAGCAGTATCGCACCAGGTACGAGACAAAAAGAGAACCTGAGGTGCACAACTTCCTAGCCTACAATATTTTAGATGAGCTAAAGAAGATTTCGACCAAGATCAGTCTGTATGACGCACTGCAACTACCCGGACAAGTGGATTTGCTGCAAGAATCATTAAAGATGGCCAAGGCAAGAAAGTCAGCACCGCTTGCCCTAGTGTAGACCCTGTCCACATCCATTATGGGGAAGAACAGACCACCTTCGTTCTACCTATCTTTACAGATGGAAGGGTATGTTGTACATAATTGTATGATCAACTCTGGGGCCGCAACGATAGTCATGCCCAAAGCAGTGTGCGAAGAGATAAGTATGGAGTATACACGAAGCAGCCACAACGTGATCCAGTTGGATGGGACTCCTGTGAAGACTGTGGGTGTGATTAAAGATATACCTATCCGACTACACAAGATGCCTCAGATCACGGTTATACAAGAGGTGGTGGTCGTCAACCTTGAGCCATATTTTAGTATGTGCTTATCGAGGGAGTTTACAGTGAAGCTGGGAGGATACCTATCCATGGATTACTTGCACTTAGAGATTCCATTCAAAGGGAAGAAAGTAAAGATCTACAATGAAAAACCTTCTACTTTCCTTGTACAGAAGATGTCCGAAGAAGAGAGCAGCGATCTCGTTCAAGCGATAGTGGAAGGGATAGAGCAGGTGGACCTGGTCGAGGAATCCCTTGCACAATTAAGTTGTGAAGATGAGTTTTCATTGGCAGACTTTAATGCCATGATAGAGACGGAGATGGGATGTTATGCCATCACCAAGCCTGAGAAACACATCAAGTCAGAGAACAAAACATTTGCCCAAGAAGGACTATGGAAGTTGTTCTTCGATGGCGCCCGATGCAAAAATGGTGCCAGGGTAGGGATTCTTTTAGTATCACCATCTGGAGAGCAAAAGGAATATTGTTACCGGTTGGTTTGGAGCTGCACCAACAATGAAGCGAAATACGAAGTATTATGCCTAGGACTCAAGAAAGCAAAAAAGTTAGGCATAAAGCATCTCCAAGTCTTTGGAGATTCAGAATTGGTATGTCATAAAGTCACAAACAAGTGTATTTCAAAGAAACACTATCTCAAGTCATACCGTAACAGGGTATGGGACTTGTTTGACCAATTCGAATCTCTCAATCTGTAGTCCATTCCATGAGAAAATAATCGACATGTCGATGTTCTAGCATCCATCGCAGCCAAGTACTCTCTAGCAGAAGACATGGTGCATAAGCCTAAAGCTGTGAGGATGATTTACAGGCCCTCTATCCCAGACAAAGATCTGCATTGGCAAGTCTTTGATAGTGATGAGCATATTATGAATTTTATGATTCAAGAAGTAGCCACAATTGAAAGAAGAAGCCTTAATGATGAGGAATATGAAGGGCTAGTTCAATTGAAAAATAATCATGTCCCCAAGGGATTAATTACTCTTGAGAGCCTCTTTGATCAGAATGATTGAGAAGTTTCTCATAGTATCAAAGTCAATACAAAGCAGTACCAAGATCTGGAGCTTGAACTTGGAAAAGCAATAAAAGTTGGAACAGATTGCACTTCGAAAGAGCTAGAACAGATCCAATCTCTATGCAGGAAGTATCCTGACATAGTGGAGTGGTCTTACCAGGACCTGAAGGGATACGATCGACAACTGATCCAGCATACAATTGAGTTCCAGGAGGGAATCAAACCCTTTCGGCATAAGCAAAGGCCTGTTAATCTGAAGATCAAGGTCCTGATGAAGGCTGAGCTCCTGAAAATGCTCGAGGTGAAGATAATTTATCCCATAAAGCATTCCTCTTGGGTAGCGAATCTGGTCCCAGTTAGAAAGAATAATGGAGATATACAATTATGCCTGGACTTTCACAACCTGAACCAGGCTTCGCTCAAAGATCACTACCCTCTCTCGTAGATAGATCAGATATTGCACTCATTGGCTGGGGCTCAGCGCTTCTACCTACTCAATGGTTTCTTCGGATATAATCAGATCTGGGTTAGGGATGAAGATCAGCATAAAACCGCATTCACTACCAAGTGGGGAACATTTGCTTACCAACGGATGCCATTTGGCCTTTCAAATGCGGGGGCCACTTTTCAGAGAGCCATGGATTTAGCTTTTGGTGAGCTTTTGAATAAGGTTATTATTATCTATTTGGATGACATGATCGTCTTGTCTCGAAGAAGGTAGGATCACCCCTTACACCTACAACAGGTATTCGAAAAATACCGAGAGTTTGGCATTTCAATCAATCCAAAGAAGTCTATATTCGCAGTCAACGAAGGGAAGTTATTGGGACATGTGATATCAGAGAAAGGTCTCACCATAGATCCTGATATGGTTGAGGCTCTATTGAAGCTCCCACTCCCCGTGAACAAGGAAGGACTTCGATCCTTTTTCGACCAGATCAACTTCGTGAGGAAGTTTGTTCTAGATTTTGCCCAGGTCATCAAGCCAATGTCTGAACTTTTAAAGAAGGGCATTGAATAATTCTGGATGAAAGAGAGAAAAGAGGCATTTAAAGAGATCAAGGCCCGAATCGCTCAGGCACCAGTCCTGACCAACCATGATTACAACCGAGATTTCATCCTATATGCCATAGGAGAACCGGAGAGCTATGCTGCAGTCCTGACACAGAAGGGGGAAGATGGCGAAGAACGCCCCATCGCATTTCTAAGCTAGGTGATACACCCCCATGAAGAAAAATACAATTTCATAGAAAGGCAAGTGCATGCAGTAATGAAATATCTTAGGAAATTCAAGCAATTCATTTCCCAAAGTCGGGTTACAGTCTTTGTCATACACCCTTATGTACGCAACTTCATTATCCAAGGAGAATTGGGTAGCAAAAGAGCCATTTGGGTCAGCAAGATACAGGAGTTCGACATCGATATCAAACCCACAAAATTGTTCGCGGTCACGCACTATGTCAAGAGCTGGCAAAGAGCGTAGCAACCGAAGTGACAGCTTGTCAGTGGGACGACTCAGTAGCAGAAGGATGCTTCGCAAACCAAGAAGAGGACGAGAAGGACTAGGTCGGTGAGATAGTTGAATACTTCAACACCTGTAGATGTCCTTCACATTTAAATGCTTCATAGCAAAGGCACTTCAGGATGCGGTCCCTCCGATATACGTTGCACCTCGAAGGCCTATTTTTCAAAAACATAGATGGCGTTCTTCTCAGGTGCATAAAAGAAGACGATAAGAAGAGAGTCCTATGAGAATTTCATTCAGGGTTATCTGGAGGTCACTTTGTAGGAAGAATGACGACATTGAAGATAATTAAAGCTGGTTATTATTGGCCTACACTCTTCACCGATGCCTTTGCGGTCTATCGCAGATGCGAGCAATGTCAAAAATTTGTTGGCTGAGGCAGAAGTGCTCCTATGCCTCTCCGATCGATACAGGTAGAAATGCCTTTTCAACAATGGGGGTTGGATTTCATAGGGGTTATATTGCCAAACTCTTTCGTAGGGCATAAGTTCGTCCTGACCACAACCGACTACTTCACTAGATGGGCTGAAGCTGTACCCACGAAGCATGCTGATCAGGAGATCGTCATCGCCTTCCTAGAGGGTTTGATCACCCGATTCGGCATCCCAGAAGCAATCATTACAGACAATGATCCTGGCTTCGCAGGCACCAAAATCAACGAGTTCCTCTACAAATATGGGATATATCATAAAGTCTCCTCTAATTACTGTATCGCTCCAAATTTTTTGCATCTCTACCTTTAGGCTATTGGATCCGCGCTCGGAAGGAGGATGGGAAAAGGATGTCGCGGTACCTCGGACTGAGAGGACTTTGCGAAGGTCCCGCCTCTCAAGGGAGGTGTATTTTGATGATTTTTCGACGAATGGTGGGTTCACCAGGAAACATTTAACGGCAGCTTCCATGCATAGGTTTTGGAATGTGTTTTTAGTGTGTTCGTTTTTAACCTTAAGCATTCATATCCTAGGTTTGGCCAAATGAATCTAGATTAATCTATATGAAAATGTAAATTCCATGAATACAAAAAACAAGTTTAAAGACAAAAAACAAAGAGATTACATAATGCAAATGAGGAATACCTAATTCGGATGTCTGAAGAAGATTCTGATGTTGAAGCAGTCTGGATCGTCTGAGATTTCGATAGAATCGTCTGCAATTAGACAAGATCGTCTGAAATCACAAATTCGTCAGAGACCTGCAAAACCGAAAATAGATGCAAAATACAAAAAGTACTACAGTGCTAACAGAGGGAAATGATATAAAATGGCAGCAATGTTATCAAACTGAAACTTAAACACAGAGACATAAATGAATCGTGCTAATTAGATGATAATTAGGATTTAATTATGCACTTAATCTAAATGGGTGAACTCCAAATGCAAAGTAACATAAAACATCGAATAGACTATCTAATTCTACGAATAAAATGACGAGAGAAAAGGTTGAGAAAGGCAAACTTCGAGCATCGATTTCCTTAATACGGACTGCAGTCGAGATCGTCTCGCATCAGTACAAAATCGCCTCGAATTCGACAGGTTCGCCTCCAATATGAACAGGTTCGTCGACGACGATAGGTGTTGGCTTCGACTAAAGAACAGTGATGTACCTGCAAAAAAATTGATATGGAACTAGTGCAAATGAAGAATAGGGATGATTTAACGTGAATGGAGTTAACTTGCAGAGAATTTCGGCTAGGGGGGTGCTAAAGGAATAGTTTAGGATTAAATAGGCTTAGGGGAGTAGTTAGGAGGTTGGAGATCATCCCAATTTGGGAGATCTCCAACGGGGGAGGGTCCCTAATGGCGCAGACATGCTTCTGCCTAGATTGGAGACCCGTTGAAACAGAATCCAACTTTGCAAAATTAGTTTTGCAACAAGATCGTCTAGACGTCCTAGTCCAGACGAAATCGTCAAATCTGGGGGGATATCGTCTGATCGACGACGATATCGTCAAACGGTCAAAACAACCTCTAAAAATGGCATGAAAAAGGGGGAAATGGATTTCCCGGTGGTTAACGGGCGGTTTGGGAAGTTAAATTTGAATTTTAAATTATTTACTAAGGTGAATGTAATTATTGTAATTTTACTGCGCCAATTTTAGGGTGCTACATTTTGCCCCCTCTTTAGCGAATTTTCTGAAGAAAATGCGTTAAATATGAGTTCTTCTCAATCTACGAGAAAGCAAAAATTATTCTCATTTTTAGGCGACGATTCTTGGTCGAATCGTACGACAACTTACTATGGTGCCCCCTCCGTGTTTTTACCCAAATCGAACATTTGAGGTAAAAACACGGAGGGGGCACCATAGTAAGCTGTCGTACGATTCAACCAAGAATCGTCGCCTAAAAATGGGAATAATGTTTGCTTTCTCGTAGATTGAGAAGAACTCATCTTTAACGCATTTTCTTTGGAAAATTCGCTAAAGAGGGGGCAAAATGTAGCACCCTAAAATTGGCGCAGTAAAATTACAATAATTACATTCACCTTAGTAAATAATTTAAAATTCAAATTTAACCTCCCAAACCGCTTGTTAACCGTAGGGAAATCCGTTTCCCCTTTTTCGTGCCATTTTTAGAGGTTGTTTTGACCGTTTGACGATATCGTCGCCGATCAGACGATATCGCCCCAGATTTGATGATTTCGTCTGGACTAGGACGTCCAAACGATCTTGTCGCAAAACTGATTTTGCAAAGTTGGATTCTATTCCAACGGGTCTCCAATCTGGGCAGAAGCGTGTCTGCGCTGTTAGGGACCCTCCCCCGTTGGAGATCTCCCAAATTGGGATGATCTCCAACCTCCTAACTACTCCCCTAAGCCTATTTAATCCTAAACTATTCCTTTAGCACCCCCTTGGCTGAAATTCTCTGCAAGTTAACTCCATTCACGTTAAATCATCCCTATTCTTCATTTGCACTAGTTCCATATCAATTTTGTTGTAGGTACATCACTGTTCTTCACCAGAGCCAACACCTATCGTCGTCGACTGAACCTCGTTCGGATCGGAGGCGAACCCGTCAAATTCGAGGCGATTTCGTATCGATGCGAGATGATCTCGATCGCAATCCATATTAAGGCAATCAATGCTCGAAGTTTGCCTTTCTCAACCTTTTCTCTGTCATTTTATTCTACAAATTAGATAGTCTATTCAATTGTTTTATGTTATTTTGCATTTGGAGTTCACCCATTTAGATTAAGTGCATAATTAAATCCTAATTATCATCTAATTAGCATGATTCATTTCTGTCTCTGTGTTTAAGTTTTAGTTTGATAACATTGCTGCCATTTTATATCATTTCCCTCTGTTAGCACTATAGTACTTTTTGTATTTTGCATCTGTTTTCGGTTTTGCAGGTCTCTGATGAATTTGTCTGACGAATTCGTCAGATCTCAGACGATCTTGTCTGATTGCAGACGATTCTGTCGAAATCTCAGACGATCCAGACTGCTTCAACATCATAATCTTCTTCAGACATCCGGATCAGGTATTCCTCATTTGCATTCTGTAATCTCTCTATTTTTTGTCTTTAAACTTGTTTTTTGTATTCATGGAATTTGCATTTTCATATAGATTAATCTAGATTCATTCAGCCAAACCTAGGATATGAATGCTTAAGGTTAAAAATGAACACACTAAAACACATTCCAAAACCTAGGCGTGGAAGCTGTCGTTAAATGTTTCCTGGTGAACCCACCATCCATCGAAAAATCATCAAAATACACCTCCCTTGAGAGGCGGGACCTTCGCAAAGTCCTCTCAGTCTGAGGTACCGCGACATCCTTTTCCCATCCTCCTTCCGGGCGCGGATCCAATAGCCTGAAGGTAGGGATGCGAAAAATTTGGAGCGATACATTTTGGTGAACCCGACGTGAATGCATTGTAAACCTTTTGAAAACAAAAACAAAAATATATATATGTATACAAGAAAAACAAAAACAAAATCATCATTTCATGTTTTAGATTCAATTCTAAATAGTAGATGCTAAATATTACTTTTAGAAGCACTAAACAAACCATGAGTTTTTACTCAAATCAATATGAGCCCATTAGTAATGTTGGAAGAATTCAGCCAAATACATTTGTTGATTATGATCAACCTTATCCCTATTCAACATCACCTCCATCACACTTCTCTCATTTTTCATCCTTACCCCAACAAGACAATCCCTTTGCCAATCCTCTTCATAACGATATTATCTATTCTCCCATATATCCATATTATGTCTATCAATCCACATATAATCCTCCACCACCTTTTCAATACTCTTCTTTCAATACAACACATCCATTTCAACAAGAAAATACTTATTCTTCCAATTCTACCATGCACTCACCTCCTACATCGCAATATTCCTATCATCATTCTACCCATAACAAAGAAAGTAGAGGTGAGAAACCATTAGGCCCTTTTATGATGAAATTCCTAAAGCATTTATCAAAAACCTCTCAAAAACCTTCATCACGTACATTTACAAAGCTCAATCAACCAACGGATATAATTCTCAAGTATTTACTTGACACAAATAGGATTGAACTCCCTTCCGTAAGACAACCTGACACCACAACAGATTGGTTTAAACCTGAGCTACATTGTGAATATCATAGAGTAGATGGACATATGACACAAAATTGTAAAGATTTAAGATGTGCAATTCAAGATTTGATTGATAAGGGTCTTTTTAATATAAAGGAATTACAATCTACAACTCGATGATAAACCTCCAGTAAACAATCAAACTCCTACACAACAAATACCAATAATCAATCAAGACATGGAGATCTCCCAAGAACTCCTATTCAATTATCAACAACAAAAAACCAATCAAATATTGCATGTTAATGTGTCCCATCATGATGATATTATTAATATTGTAACAAAAACTACAAATGAGCAACCTCAAGTTCAATCAACTCAATCAGATATTCAAGATATGGATTGCTCATTTGACCAACCTTCAAAACTATATTTGACTCTAGAGAATGATCCAAAATGGAATGTAAGCATAGAAATCTCATCTTTAGAATCAAAATCTCAATCTGAAATCCACTTTGATAACCAACAACAAGTGATTAATCCTCAAGCAAAGATATCCCTTTTAGAAGTATTACAAATTTATCACAAGGAAATTTTGTTCAAAATACCTAGCCAACAATTTGTTCCTCATCATATTTTCTCTAAGAACATAATTAATGGTATAAACCCTCTTGAGGTTAACCATATTTCATTCTATGATGAGGATATTCCTTCCTCTGCTCCACAAGAAGACTCCTATCTATACATTACAGGATCTAGTAAAGAAACACTTGTTAGAACTATCATGGAAGATAATGGCTTCTCTCTTAATTTATACACTTATCAATTATTCCAAAATTTCAAAACAAAGGAACAAGATCTTAATGAATCAAATGTTATTATAAAATCTTTTAACAATGAAATTCAAGATTGTCAAGGTACTATAATTCTTCCCCTTAATATTGGAACCAAGATCCTGGATACTTTATTCTATGTAGGATATTGCCCTTCACCTTACAACCTACTTCTCGAAGTCCTTGGATTCATACGATGAGAGTTGTCCCTTCCACTCTTCACCAATGTTTGAAGTTTGAAATTGTAAATAAAATTGTTACCATACATGGTGACCCAACACCATTTGAAGAATATTTAACGGTTGAAACATCAAGTTCTATACATTCTCTATTGTCACAATTATCTGCTATCCATCACTTTTCTTCATCCATATATGATCATTCTTGTTTACCAAATAACACTCATGCATATCTTTCACATATACTTTCTCCATCTTATCAAAACTTGGAATATAATAATAAGAATGAAGAACTTTCTTATATTTCTAATATTTTATTTTGTAACATGATCAATTTTACACATATAAAAGTCAAATATTTTGCTACATTATTCTACATTATAACAAAGCTTTTGTTATCACTACCTTTTATTCATCACCTTCTATTCTTACCTTCACCTCAATCAGATTATCCTTCAAAACCTCCTTTGATTTTGAAGCAACCTTAGACATGCTATACTCAAATAACCTTGTATAGTGTATATAGATCATCTTGTATATACCACCAATTTCAATTCATAAATTAAAATCAAAATACAAAAAAATCAAAATCCTCAAAATCTTCAAAAAAATACAAATGCAACTAAGGACATTAAAGGTAAATTCGAGCCCAATTGGCTTGGACCATACATTATTACTGCTAAATTTGAATCAAGAGCATACAAATTATCTACCTTAGATGGTAAAGAACTTAAAGAACCCATGAATATTTTGCATCTTAAACGTTACTATGCATAAATTTGGTCATTCTTCATCCTTGTATATATTTGTTTTCAAAATTTTTTATATTTCTTTCAAATTTATAAAAATCCAAAAACATCAAAAATATTCATAATCTTCAAAACTATCTATTGCATTTATTTAAAGCACTTGTTAAATTTTTTTTTTTTTTTTATGCTCAAAATCAAAAAAATAAAACCAAAAATCAAAATAATGATAAAAATATAATAACAACTATATGCTTGACTCTTTCGAAACCCAAATAAAGAAGAAAGCGAGAGTCAACAGTCTCAAAACTTCTCAAAAGTGTTTATATATATTTTCTTACAATTATTGCAGTTATATGTTTTAAATTATTTTTGGATAAATTAGCATTTATTTGGAATCCCTCACTTGCACACTCACAACAATAAATATCTTGATTTTATCTGGCATGATTACTAATCTCTCTTATATCAAAGTTCACAAAATTCAATTAAATAAAGTTTGAGCATAGAGAATTGATCTTGTTATTTACTTAAACCAAGCACATCTTTTCACAATAAAATGATTATATTTGTAATTTCCATGTTTTGCTACATAGTAGAACTGATTTCTTGAGCGAAAAGTTTCCCCTGCTATCCTATCATGCACATGGTCTAGAATCTTTGAGAATTGGCAAAAGGACAAGCTCACCCCTACCCGAAATAAAAATCCCTTGCTCTACAGCTAATCCGAGCAAGTATCCCTAGCAAAGAAAAAGAAAAGAAAAGTTCAAGAAAAAGAAAAGAGAAAAGAAAAATGTTATTTCAGCAATGTTCCAAGCATTATCAAGCAAAAGAAATACAAAAAGAAAAATAAGCAAAGTTCAAAAGAAAGCAAGAAAGCAATAAAATCCCTTTCCCTACCCTTTGAAAAGAAAAGAAGGGTTGATGAGCTTGAATCCCCGGAATTCTCAATTATTCGAAAACCGTGAGGTAAGCCCCATAACAGGTGGTTTGTGCCCAACCCGCTTGGCCTTGGGTAACTCCTAGCGTGGTGATATGTCCGTCACATTAGCAACCTTCTTTTGTACGGACCTATGTCTACTTATGGAGTAGCTAGCTCTTGATAATCTGACCTACATAGTAGCCTAGTATGGTTATATGCATCTACATCATGGATAATGAACACTTATTTGGTTTCTTCAAATCACTTGTATCATAGTACCTTGCTCAAAACTCGGTAAAAGAACAATGCAATTGCACACACATTTGTATTTGAGAGATTTTGTGTATCATTATGATAAATCAAGATCGGAAATGAATTCACATATGCACATGGGATTCCTTATAAATCTAACTTTTGTCTTCAAAATAATTTGAAATATTATTTTTTGCAACTTGTTTGGAATAAATCAAGTACAGCTTGTTTACCATACGAGACAACTATATAATACAAAAATCAAAAATTTCTTTCAAAATATACAATAAAAAACATATACATATATATCTGGTTGACTTTCGCGATGATGGTATAGTTTCAAAACCAAAATTGGAATTTTATGCCTAGCGCAAGTCCTCATTTTCATATTTTCCGTTCATCAAAAATCAACCATGCAATAAAACTATCTTTTTTGGATTTTCGCGATGATGGTATAAGTCTATACCTACATATTCTATGCCTAGCGCAAACCATTCTAACAATTTTTATTCCCCATTTATTAAAAATCATGAAAACCATATGACTTAATTCATTATGTTACACAAATTATGCTTTTCAAAAGCAAACACATTTTCATTATTTCATGTCATTATGTCAACCTTCAATTTTGCAATGATGGTATAATTCCTAAAGAATTATCCAAAAATTTTATCACACTTAGGAATTTATGCCTAGCAAAAATCATTTTAAAACATTATTTCATGCACAATATTTTTATGAAAATCTGCAAAACAAACCATCATCATCATCATCATTTGCACTATTGCACCAAAGTCTTAAGACAGTTTCTTAAGCACTCTTTTACTTTTTAACAATATTTCTATAAATGGGACTAGCTTGACGACCGAGTGAGCAGCGACTCCATGAAATGGTCTATAATAGCGACAATGTCCTTTGAAATTATTGTTAGAAGTCTCTTTTTATTTTTACATTTCATTACAACAAATCAAATTGTTACATCAGATTATTTCATTTAAAATATTACACGCATGACATTCAAATTATAATATTCCCAACGACATAATTACATCCAATTATCAAATCAATCAATCAAAACATTAAAAGCATCATAAAAATACATAAGACAAGTCATATGATCAAAAATATCTCATCTATATATATCACAAATATATGTACATCATCAAAACTGGATTGGTATGCCACAATCTGTACCTCGGCATACTCAATCCTCTATCAACAAAAACAAATATAATACAATGTCGTTGTCTCAGCCCTCTAGCCTCGAGAGCCCCTCGAGCTCTCTGCCTCATCTCCTCCCCCGCCCTGAGGTGGACGAGGTGGCCCCATCGTCGTCTGTGTAGTCCTCGTCCTCGATCGGGACGTGGTCCTCGACGACCCGATCCTGATCGGATCTATGATGTTAGCTGGTAGGGGTAGTCTATCCGCCTCTGGCACTAGCTGGAAGTATAATGTCTGGTAAAATGTCAGCTGGGCGATAGCCCGTGTCAACTCCCCAGAGCTCGCCCCTCCGCCCCATGCCCTTAGGCGTGCAATCTCATCCCGTAGCTGTGACACCTCAGCCCGGTGTCGTGCAGCCGCATCCTGTAGCGTCTGCACCTGGGCCTGCAGACGATCTCTCTCTGCCCGAAGAGTAGCCATCTCGCTACTCTCTCCTGTTTCCACACCCTTGCCTTTATCAGGCGATGGTGGCCTCTGTGGAGATGGGGGTCTCGCCTCCCTCCTCTCCCTCTCTCTCTTCCGCGGTCGCTCCTGTGCTTGTGGCCTCCTCGCCTCTCTCTTGCCGTGACCCTAGGCTGCCTCCATTGTCGCTTGGCGTCGCCTCCCTATCTGACGTACAACCGCATGGATCGGACCCTGTGCCCTCGTCATTCGAGGAGAGCGGATGCCTACGTACCAGGCATTGTAGCCATTGGCTACTCCTGCATCGTCCCCATCCACTGGCTGGATGGGGGCATCATCTGCGTCCTGGCTCTAAAACCGCTACATTTCGGGAGCCCCGCTAACTGTAGTGTTATCCCGGACAGTCCGAGAAAACTCGTAATCTCTAAGGGATGGGATCCCCTGCTGTAGACCGAACTGCATCAAAACTCGATCGTACCTATGGAGCTCCACCTTTCCCCTCTCCATCCTCAGCCATCAAACTCGCCTAACGCGAGCCAACTCCTGTCCATCCTCTAGCCACCCTGGATGATCCCTCCACGGCCTCCAGGTGATCTACTCCGGGACTAGGTCATCCAATAGCCTTCGGGACATCGACAGGTCGATCCGTCGCTGTGCCCCTCTTCGGAGCCACCAGTAGAAGACTCGGGGCCTCTCCTCGTCAACCCCTGTCAAAGGAAGCCCTATCGGCCTTCGCACGTCAATGTGCTCCCAGCACCAAACCTGTAGTAGCGATGTCATAACTAGACATCGGTCGCCCTTGTACACGACCCCATACAGGATCTTGTATAATCGGCATAGTATAAAACTGCCCCATGAGAACCTGTACCTGTGGTCTCGCATATCGCAGATCACATATGCGAGCATCCACGGCACCCTGCACCCGCTCTGGTGGCACAGCAGAAGTCCACCAACTACTCCAGCTAGAACCCATGTGAGTGTAGATGCCCTAGGCATCTGGCGTAGTGCCTCGATGTTAACTCCGCCCTTCTCTAAGGCGAAGCTCGGGTCACCGCACAGTCGTCCCATAGCGCGGCCCTGATTGGCCGTAGGAGTAATCAGCCGTCCTTATATGGGGATTCTCATAATCCTCCATACATCCTCCAAAGTGGGAGTCATCTCCCCTGTAGGTAGCTGGAAACATGAAGAGCCCGGATACCACCTCTCTGCTAGGGCCGTCAGTAGCCCCATGTCTATAGAAACTTGTGGCATTTCGCCACATGCGAAGTCGGCCTGTGCTAGCTGATCCCACTCTGCCTATGTAAGAGCGGCCAAGTCATCTCTCAACCCGTCGTATTTCCATTCTCTGCTCTTTAGTAATCCTCTCTGCAAACATAAACAACAAAACAACAAGCAATCATTAATAAACAATTCAAATAATCAATAATGCAAGTTAAAAGTTCAATTTTGTACAATTGATGATATCGCCCACTATTGGACGATATCGTCCCAAATTTGAGCATAATCGTCTCCGATTTTGTAGTTCGAAATCGTCCCTAATTTGATGAAATCGTCCCCCTTTCGACGATTTCGCCCTCGGGCGAAATTGCCAAAATTGAGACGATTTCGTCTCGACGACATCGACGGCCCAAAAACGGCCGCGATGCTCAAAATCATCTAAAAATTACCTACAAAGCATGTAAAGTTAAATTAAAGCATCATAGATCAGTCTGGACTCTTACCCGTAGACCGCACCGGACCTCTGTCGATCTGTGCGTCATCTCCACCATTTTTGCTTCAGAGCTCCAAAAACCCAGAAAATGAACAGTAAAAATGAATTAGGGTTTTACCCTATTTTTTTTAAGTTTATTCAAAAATAATATTTTGCTTTTTCGCATTTTTACCTCAAACGTTCGATTTGGGTAAAAACACGGAGGGAGCACCATAGTAAGTTGTCGTACGATTCGACCAAGAATCGTCGCCTAAAAATGGAAATAATTTTTGCTTTCTCGTAGATTGAGAAGAACTCATCTTTAACGCATTTTCTTGGGAAAATTCGCTAAAGAGGGGGCAAAATGTAGCACCCTAAAATTGGCGCAATAAAATTACAATAATTACATTCACCTTAGTAAATAATTTAAAATTCAAATTTAACCTCCCAAACCGCCCGTTAACCGCCAGGAAATCCGTTTCCCCCTTTTTCGTGCCATTTTTAGAGGTTGTTTTGACCGTTTGATGATATCGTCGTCGATCAGACAATATCGCCCCAGATTTGACGATTTCGTCTAGAGATCTCCCAAATTGGGATGATCTCCAACCTCCTAACTACTCCCCTAAGCCTATTTAATCCTAAACTATTCCTTTAGCACCCCCTGGCCGAAATTCTCTGCAAGTTAACTCCATTCACGTTAAATCATCCCTATTCTTCATTTGCACTAGTTCCATATCAATTTTGTTGTAGGTACATCATCGTTCTTCACCGGAGCGACGACTCTATCGTCGCCGACGAACCTGTTCAAATCGGAGGCAAACCTGTCGAATTCGAGGCGATTTCGTACTGATGCGAGACGATCTCGACTACAGTCTGTATTAAGGCAATCAGTGCCTGAAGTTTACCTTTCTCAACATTTTCTATGTCATTTTATTCTGCAAATTAGATAGTCTATTCAGTATTTTATGTTATTTTGCATTTGGAGTTCACCCATTTAGATTAAGTGCATAATTAAATCCTAATTATCATCTAATTAGCACGATTCATTTCTGTCTCTATGTTTAAGTTTCAGTTTTATAACATTGCTGCCATTTTATATCATTTCCCTCTGTTAGCACTATAGTACTTTTTGTATTTTGCATCTGTTTTTGGTTTTGTAGGTCTTTAACGAATTCGTCAGATCTCAGACGATCTTGTCTGATTGCAGACGATTCTGTCGAAATCTCAGACGATCCAGACTGCTTCAACATCAGAATCTTCTTTAGACATCCAGATCAGGTATTCCTCATTTGCATTCTGTAATCTCTCTGTTTTTTGTCTCTAAACTTGTTTTCTGTATTCATGGAATTTGGATTTTCATATAAATTAATCTAGATTCATTCGGCCAAACCTAGGATATGAATGCTTAAGGTTAAAAACGAACACACTAAAACACATTCCAAAACCTAGGCGTGGAAGTTGTCGTTAAATGTTTCCTGGTGAACCCACCATCCGTCGAAAAATCATCAAAATACACCTCCCTTGAGAGGCGGGACCTTCGCAAAGTCCTCTCAGTCCGAGGTACAGTGACATCCTTTTCCCATCCTCCTTCCGGGCGCGGATCCAATAGCCTGAAGGTAGGGATACAAAAAATTTGGAGCGATACAATTACTATCCATTGGGTAACGGATTGGTGAAATCAACTAACAAGACTCTGTTAAGGGTGCTAATAAAGCTCATGGAGAAAAACAAAAGAGCTTGGCACCTCCTTCTATATCGGGCCTTGTGGGTCGATCGAATTTTTGTCAAGAAGTCAATCAAGACGTCACCTTACGCCCTAGTGTATGGCAAAGAGGCCATCTTACCTACCCATGTAGAGATCCCTGCATTACAGCTGTTGGATGAAGAAGAACTTAATCCTATGGAAAACAGGCTAGCTCAGCTACTGTAGCTGGAGGAAAACCGTGATAATTCTTACTAGAGCTTCGTGAAGCATGCCCAGATCACCCGAGACTGGTTCAAGAAGAAGTCCTCCAACCGCACTTTCAGAGTGGGAGATCTAGTATGGAAGTGGGACTCTTGGAAGGCCAAGCCTGGGAATCATGACAAACTGGACGCTTTCTGGGACGGACCGTTCGAAATTGTGAAGGTAAACTCGGCCAACTATTTCATCCTCAAGGATACCGATGGTCAGATCTTGCCGATCTCTATCAATGGTCTTCATCTGAAGACTTTTCATCGCTGAGATGAAACAAACAAACATAAAAAAAAAAAAAAAGATGTGTTTCAAGTTTTACTTTTGTATGTAAAATTTTATCTTTGTATATACCATGTTCCATGATTGCCAGAAGGTTCAACCCTAGATTACCATAGCAACGAGCCCCAGCTTCACTGGACCTAGCGAGGATCTCCTTCGAGGATTTTGTGTGCGAAGTAACTAACGCGATATGCTTTGCAGCAAAGCACTTTGGCTTGGAAGAAGTCCTCAAAAGAAACAAAGGCTTGAGAAATGCTTCGCAAAAGAAGTTTGAGCGAAGCAGTTTTCGAAGGGAAGCTAGCGAGTCATTTTTCATAAGGAACGAGCTTCGGAGGCAACCTTTCGCGAAACAAAGTGGTGGTGCAACGAAGTAAAATTACTTCAAGCCCGAAGCATAGAAGATCAGCTCACACCGGAGGTTCGTCGCAAAGCATCTTTAGCACCGATTTCCACTTCGCCAACCCTATGGCGCACGAGACGAGAAGCATTTAAAACGTGTCTTGGGAGGCGCACCAACGACAACCTAAGGGAATGTTCGGGGTGAACGATTTTAATGCCAAGGTGGCGGAGCGCATCCCGAGAAGATTTTATTACGAGAAAAACTCGCACCCAGGTACGAGGTGGCAGGAAGTTAAACTCCCAATGCAAAGCAAATCATCGAACCACATGGGCCCACGTACCATGCCACCGTAAAGCCAATAAAATGGCGAAACGACCTCCTCCATCCAAGCTGTAGATTTAATTTTTGCAGGTGCCATAAATTGAGGTAGTTGCCTTTTAAGGCTATAAAACGCAAGGCTTAGCAATAAAAGGGGTGTTCACCAACTGTTAATGCAAAGGTTAAGAGCTCCCGTTGATAGCCTGCATTTCTTCCACCCTTCATGTCGAAGACCTTCGCGTCGAAGCCCTCTAAGACTCTGTTGCCTATATCTAGAATGGGGAAGAAGAATTCTAAGGAGAAGGGGAAGGAGCCTGAGGTAGCAGGCCTAGAGAAAATGAAGAAGGGCAAAGAAGAGCAAAAACATAACCTAAGAAGGTCAACCTCAACCCCCGCCCAGAAAAGCAGCCGATGGAGGAAAGAGAGGATTCTGAAGAGGAGCAACTTGAAGAACCACCAATTGATGGGTGGGAGAAAATAAGGGACACCGAACTCTCAAAGAGCGTGGCCGAGCTTCGATACACTATCGAGTTTATGACAAGCAGACTCTCCACGAAGAATAAGAGGGTCGTTGTGTATTATTTGCAGATTTACTAGTATCTGACCCCGCCCGTGCACCATTGTCCCAAATTAATCTGTGCCATCGCGCAGAACCATCAGCCCTCCTCCAGGCAAGTGTTGGACGCCACGGGTCATAAATTGTTTTCAATTTTAAAAGAGGATGTGCAAGTAGCATTCATGCCACAACAAGGGCCGCCCAAGGGTTATTCGGTTTGCAATGTCATCCTGAGCGAACAAATGGAGAGGTTCACTACCTCCAGCTATATTTTAAAATTTCTAAGAGCTTCCTTAGATGCCTCGTCCATTGATAGATTTCAAGAGCACGAAAATCTTCTCCATCATTGCGTGGGTCGCGGGCCTATCAACCGATGCTCTGGTGCACCCTTGGCAGGTGTCTTTGGCTAAGTGTATTTCACGAGGGGAGTTCTATGCCCCTGATGCTTCAAGGCCGAACACCAACCCAGTCTTCTTTGACTGGGCAGAATGGGTGGCCTGAACCTTGCACACACGGCTAACCAGTATGAAGAATTCTGGGACGGGTCAGTACTTCGAACCCTGCTCTTTCCTGGTTTGGTTATTTTTCTATCATGTACATAAGCAATTCCCCCACATTGTCATTTCTTCGAGCGACAAGGATGGAGCTCCTCTGCCAGTGTACCAGTGGACTCCCCTCCTAGAGAGGACGGAGTCATATTATTATTTTAATCAATAATTCTTGGGACCTTCCATTCATTTGTTGAAGGGTTCTTGCCCTCAGGTGCCCCTCAGTTTAAGAGACAGAGTGGTGAAGGAGAAGAAAGGAGATGTATTTCAACTGATGCAAGGGCTTGTGATTCGCTTGTTCGAATTCATGGGGAAACCCTTCCTGCTGCTCGTCTACCCCTTCGAATACCAGTTCATGTTAGAGGTTGCTCGGTAGAGCAACGTGACAAATGTCTACGGTCACAATTGAAAATGGGTGCACACTTGCGACTTCCCCTTCAAGATGGGGATAATTGAAGTGTTTGCCCTAAAGCAACACGTTTTCCTGGAGGAGAAGCTTGCTAGCTTTGGTCTGCTCCAAATTCCTCAAAGGTGGCTCTACGATCCCTTGGGGGTGATGAGGGACCACCTCAGATTCAAGAATTTTCATGTCTGCCCCCACCCAGAAATCGTGGAGCAAAGGAATAACCCCAATGGGAGGGATCCGGAGGTGGCATTTAGAAAGGATGAAGACCTTGCCTCCCTGGCATGAATTCTACCCTATGGAAGTTGAGTTTGATCCTATTCAGCATCCTTTCCCAAGCCCAGACTCCAATTTTTGGAGGAAGATGAAAGATGAGCCGAGGGAGGAGTTGAAGGACTGGGATGTAGAATAATTAAAGGAGTGGTGGAAAATGAGAGTTCATCGATAGAAGACGAAATCATACGGACTCTTAGAGGTGGATAAGGACTTCGCGGTTGTTTACAAAGCCAATGCTAGGACTTGGAAGCCCACCTCTTTCGTCGACTTCATTCCCCCAAGTGCCCCAGATTTTGGCAAAAGCCCAAGGAGAGCTGATGATGCTTCGAAATAAGAAGAGGAGGCAGAAGCTGCACCAGAAGAACCGCCTCAAGAACCTGTGGAAAGCCACGACACTAGTGCCACAGGATCGGTGCAATAATTAGAGAAGGAGGAGAAGAAGAAAAGAAAGAGGCAAAAGCAAGCTCAAGTGCCTCCAACCCACCCAAAGCGACCACGTACAAAGCTTCCAGGTGCTTATGGCGAACAACCTACAACAGGCCTAGACGAGGCAAATATTGAAGGGACGACGTCACAAAGGGCCGAAGTAGCCTCAGACGTAGATGGCATTGATGTGGAGGAACTCCTCCAACAAGAAGGGGATCCTAAAGGAGAGGTCGTGGAATTCGGGAGTGCCGAAGCTGGAAAGGAGCAAGAGCCAATCACGCAAGAAGCCACCACTACTGCTCTGCCAAGAGGGCACACAGGTATGCACTCCTCACCCATCCCCTTGGTTTCTCAAGATGTGTCCACCATGGTCCCGATCGAAGGTCCTCATCAGTCTCTCTCTCTCTTGAAAGTTCGGTCACCCCATCACACGTCGCCCCTCACCACCTCGAGTTTGCCTCGTGATCTCGTTAGCCCCACAAGCATATCTACCTCGATTGAGTCATCAGACCGGGACAAGTCCACTGATACTACTTCACCCGCCCATGCCACCATTCCCTCGGTTCTCAGTCAGGGTGAAGGTAGTACTCCAATGTCGAACCCCGTCCCCCGCTTCCCTATTACACACGGCATTGTTTCACTCATCGAAACTCCTACCACACCCATCACCGAACCTACTGGTGAGGCATCCCCTGTCCATTCTTTGTATTTGTTCACCCCTTTGGCTAGAGACCCAGCCTCTTTTGAAATAGAGTTGTCCTTAATCAAGGAACGCCCTCTAGCTGAGAAGTTGCTCCAGGCTCGGCAAAACACCGATAAGATGCTAAAGGAGGCCAGGAAAAGGAGAGGGCGCTCTCTGGCCAAAGTAGAAAAATGCATCGTTTTTGAATTGAAATGCGAAAAGCTGCACAAGGTGAAAAAGGTCCCCAAGGTCCAGAAACCTCTGGACGAGATGACTCCAGCAGATTACAACTATCAGGAGAAGACTAAGGACCTGGAACACTTGAATATAGATAATGAATCTGCATCTATGCATGTACGAATAGAAACTTTTTGCACACATGCAAATATCGCCAATCAACGTTGATTTGAAGCAGAGAGTGCCAACATCAAGTTGGAGGAGGAGCTAGCCAGGACACGCTCTAAGCTGGAAGACGCGGAGAAGCAGTGTGAGCAGACAAAAAAGGAAATAGTCGTCTTGAAACAACAAGTAAGACAACTGCAGAGTGCAACTAAAACCCAGAGCCAGGTACAGGTCGAAGCTGATCTGAAGGCCAAAGAGTTTGAAAGCAAGATCTTGCAGATGCAGCAGCAGTTGTACGAAAAAGAAAGCTTGGAGCTATTTGATAGGGGCCGAATAAAAGAAATCCGCTCACACCTACTAAAAAACTTTAGATCTCGGGCCTCCAGTGCCTTGTCAATTTTGACCTACATTACCGAAGCCCAGTATGCCGCTACTCAGGAAGGGCCAATAGTAGATGAGATCATCCAAAAAATCAAAAGACGACTCAAACTAGCTTTTGAGGTCCAAAGTATCAAATATCAGGACCTACAGGTCGCCGCAATGAGCCGGACAACCAGAGATTGGTCCACAGCTCAAGCCACGGTCCGCGCTTTCTTCTCCAAGGTGAGGAAAGCACAAAATGCGAAGGACCTCCTGGATGTATTCGAACATGAGCAGCGCACATCACTGGGGTATTTCCAAGACCTCTCTTCATTAGGTTTCCCAAGTTTCACGAATGAGGATGGGAACCTTTTGACCAAGGAAGAGCTCAAGTCGGCTTGGCTACATTTTGAGAGCGATGTCTCAGAGATAGACGACTGGGAAGAGCCAATTACAAAAGGACAAGTCACAGATTTCATTCTGAGACATTGCAAGATCACGGCCTGCCTCAACGATCTAAGCACAAGAGCCAAGCATGTCGACATAGGGCAAATAGATCGGTTCCATGTCCTGGTAAAAGCGCTACAATACCAAAAGCCTTTCTCAAAAGGTGCCTGGGCTCATGTTCGCCGAACCATGGAACGCATTCGCAATCGCCTTTCCCCATCGTCGCAACCAGAGGCCACACTGGAGGAAGAAGAAGAAGGAGAGGGAGAAGAAGAAGAAGAAGAAACCGTGGAAGCACCCCCGAAAGGAGAAAAATGAGAAGGGTCTGGAGGTAACTCTGGCCCAACGGATCAAGGCTGAGGGTTCTTACACCGAGGCGAGCTCGTTGCCCCGTGAGTCGCCAAGAATGTTGACAATTTTTTCACATTGCCTTAGAGGGGTAGTAAAATCAATTTTTTGTAAAGTGTTTCTTTTTGTAAAGTATTTCCTTTTGTTATTTTGAATATATTTGAAAGTATTGTAGCAATTTTGGCTTCTATTGCCACCCCCTTTGTATATAGAATGGAGATGCAAAAGCTTTGCCACTAAGCAAGTTAAGGAAAAGAGCTTCGCAGGAAAAAAGATAACTTCGCCAAAAGAAAGAAGTAGAGAATGAAAAAAGGTTCGCACCCAAAGCATTTCAAATAGCTGCTTCGGGCAAAAGTTTTGCGAAGCGGCATTCAAAGAACTTCAAGCATTGAAGAACAACTTTTTCAAAGAAGGAAAGCAAGATTAGATCGAGGTTCAATTGCTAAGGCGTGAAAAGAGCTTCGCACCCGAAGCATTTCAAGCAGTTGCTTTGGGCGAAAATCTGGCGAAGAAAAATTTGAAGGAGTGCAAACATTGAAAATTACTTCGCCAAAAAATCATCGAAGCACCCACTTCGAGCCTCCCTACTGGCGAATCATTTTTACTTCATCAAAAGTTTTTGTGAAGCATCTACTTCGGATAGCTTTCGTGTGAAGCACTTTCACCCGAAGCGGTATTAGCCTGTAAAGAACAAGACATTTTTCCAAGGCAAGAATGCACTTCGGCCCAAAAAACCCCGAACCGCAATTTTGAGGGAGGATCACGACGAAGCATTTTGAAGACTCACCAGTGAAGCATCCACTTCGGGTGGAGAACCTCAGTGAAGCAATTTTGACACGTCTTTCCAGCGAAGCAGCAAAAGAGTGAACCATCTTGAGGAATACTTACTTCGGCATTTCATATCCCCGAAGCTGTCTCGCGAAGCTCATTCGAGCGAAGTGCACAACCAAGAAGGAGGATCTGCTTTGGCTCAAATCCATTGTGAAGCGAAGTTGCAAACGAGAATTCAATGAAGCGCTTCAAAGGCACGCACTCCAAGCCGAGTATTTTTTCGAGGCAATCAAGTGCCTCATAAATGAGTTTTTACGTGCCCGATGAACTCGCTGCTCATTTTTGGCAATTGGAAAGGAAGTATCAGTCCCTGAAGGAGAACCCGGTGGGCATGGCGACCACTCGAGCTCCGCACCCAAAGACCAAGGACGTTCAGACGGCTCATAAATGCATGTTTCCCCGGCTGACCCAGTCGCAGTTGCCAGTTATGGGAAAATATTTGAGAAGCTCAGTCACGAGAGCTGCAGGAGCCGACTTCTTAGGTTTTCAAGGATGTACTCCTCCATTTTGTGCATTGATGGCTCAGAGGGTCGGGTCCTCTATAAAAACCCAGGCACTGTAAAGTAATGGGGGGGAAATTTCTGCTAGAAAGTTGTTGTAACTTGAATCCCTACGATTAATACTAAAGAGCTTCGGGCCTAATTTCTTCCTTGTATGCCGCCTTCTGTGATTATTTATGTTATCTTTTCTTCATTTGCATACTATAATTTTGCATTCTAGATTTAGGTGTGTGATTGGGGATAAGACCCTAGAATTTTCTCGAAGGATACATAGGGGAGAAAAACGCTGTAATAGTTCTCTTGTATGCTACTTGTGGATAGTGTTTCTGTTATATTCACTTGTCTCCTAGTAGCCACAATTCTGAATCCTGGATTTTGACGAAAAGGGGAAGGTAATCCTGGAACTCGTCCAGAGGATACATAGGAAGACTAGTATTGCGTACATTTTGTTTTATTCTTGGTGTTTCTTGCCGCTGTTTTGAGTTGCTAGCTAGTGATCGTGCTACTGGTTCTTTCCCACTTTAATCTATTGACATTTCTTCCCTTACCCTATTTATTCCTTTCCCACACCCTTACTCTTTTATTTCTTTCCTGCACTCTTACTTTTTTTTATCTCTTTCCTGCACTCTTATCTCAAAACCCAAGTAGTTTAGTAAAGGAGTTGGCCTTTCTTCGGATATTGGCACGAGGGACATCTCTTCCCTTCGGCCTTTCAATGTTGGTCCAGGTCTAGGTCGTGTACACTACCCAAAATCCTTTCCTGGGCAGATTTGATGACCAACAAAAACTAGCAATCCAGATTTGGTAAAGCGAACTATGATAGTGTGATGTTTTAGAAATACTACTCTACTAAGATGTAAGGCATAGATAGTATAGGTGAATTTTTGGCATTGTCAAGGCTACTATAGGAAAATGTCAAAAAAGATGCTAAATTCTGGATTAATTGTATTCATACAAAAATTTGAAAAGATCCAAAAAATAAAAATCAAGAATTCAAACATTTCATTTAAAATGATGTAGGTTTCTAGCTATAACATCTCAATTGAAATGAGAAGTGTATCTATTTTTATAATCTCAAGCTCTAAATAAGAGAGATGTAATTTGTCAAGGATGGGGGACCCTAGTACAACCCCTTACTATCTAGCAAAAAAAAAAACATCAATTTTATTTATTTCATAACTTAAATTGGTTTTGTTATAGATGTATATCTAATTAAACTTAAATCATTGCTTAATATGTTTGGGGTAAGTAGTGGGGAGTGAGGAGTTTCACAACCCAACCAAGGTTTCAATCCCACAAGAGGATACCTTGTAGAGCCATGAGGACACATAGAATTAGTGGTCAAACATATGACAATGCATAGATCTAGGGGTCAATAGGTCATAGATCTAGGGTTGACTATAATGATATTATGAATACAATCCCACCCTTATTTCCTCTGCAAGCTATGCTCCAATTTTCATCTTAACATTTGTATCCCACATGCCTAGTCTAGCAAAGACATAGAAGTTGCCATGATATAGATTTGGGTTTGATCCATGTTGGATGCATTCCATGTGATTATGTAAACAAAATTGTTGGCCAAAAATTAGATGATCTAGAGCATGACTCCCAATTAAATTTTGTATAAGAGAAACCTCTTAGTCATCTAGTTTCTCAATGTAAAGAAACCCTAGATCAAAGGTACAACTACCACTAAATTGTATCGATCTAATTAATTATGATGTGTTATATCAATTTTTAGATTCTCACTGTTGTGATTATAGATTGAAGGTGCACCCCCCACTAACTTGTGACAGAGGAGGTCAAGCATTAGTTGAGGCATCACCAAAGAAATGATACTCACGAACATTGAGATTACATATATTTTATTGATAGGTTATCTAATAAGTTTTGAACTCAAGTAAAGGTTGTTCGAATTTGCAATATTTTCAAAAAGAACTTCCAAAACATGCATTCACTACAATTGTATGCTGAAAAGAAAAAAAAATGTGATTAAAAGATAATAATAATAAATTATGGAAGATAAACAAAGGGAGATAAAAAAATTAAAAGGTGGGTGTCTGTGGACATACCAATATATCATATTTTATTCATGCTTATAATAAAAATGGATCCTCATTGATGGGTATTCATAGTAATACCAAATACCCAATGGGAGGTTAACCTTAAACATAAACTTAACCTTGAGTTTGACCTTATAATAAAATAATAATAAATTGTCCTTTAACTGAGGTTATCCATAAAGGTATATTAACCAATACCACTAAGGGTGAACTACGAAAGAGGCCCATAGGCTTACAATAACATGGTCGTAAGCTTACATAAATGACGGATTCCCATAGGCTTATAATCACATGCCTGTAGGCTACATAAATGACACTCATAAACACCTCATCATACATTTGGCCTTGGCCTAAACAAGATTAAATTACAAATATCTCAACACCCCTCCATAATCTGAATTAAGAGAGCCAAGGAGAGAAGGTATTAGAGATAACACCTTCCTCCCATAATGGATGCTCTAGTGGGCCTTAGTTTTTCCTCCTTCATTCACATATTCATCATTAAAATTCTTGTGTCTAGACCTCAAGAATTTTGTCTTAATATTCTTTAGTCTTGTAATGCAATTCTTGAAGGAGTGCCCTTCCCTTTCATAATACTCGTAAATATTTGACTTCTTTGAAACCTTAGACTTACCCTTAGGTACTTGAGTCTTAAATTACATTGACTTGAAATCTTTTAGATGAGCTCGTGTATAAGAGATAACTCCACAATTCTTTATTATCACTTCATAATGGATTAGAAGCTTGAAAAGTCCAAGAGAGATGGGTTGTGGTTCTTTGATAGTCATAATATTTACATAAAGAACCAAGCCAACCGTAAGAAAATAAGAAGAAAGATTAGAAGTAATAGATTTTACCTTGCCTCTTACTATAGCTAGATCAAATTTTTGAGCTTTTAAGTGAGATATATAGTCATTGACATTACTGAAATCTAGAATTTTGAAATTGGAAAGCTTACTTCATATAATGTTAACTTCACTAGCACTTAATTTTCCATAGAGATATTTCATGGTAGCCCACATATTAGTAGGTTTATTCTTCTCTCTAATGTAGAAAAGTATATTTTAATCCACTAACATGAAGAATAGTCCAATGGCTTCCTTATTTCTCTTACTGAGTTCATAATTGGTGAGACCTTTTGACTTGTTATCGAAGATCAACTAGATACTTTTGCTTCTGAGCGGTCCTTCCATTTAAAATGACCAAGTGCTATAATTTATCCCATTGAAGTGGGTAACATACTCTAAGGAGTCCATATTGCACAAAAAAACCTAAATAAATATATAATAAGTTTGTAAATTGATGTCACCACTACATAGAGATAAAAAATCATTCAATATGAAAAAATGGCTCCAAAGGCTTTCGTATATAAAAATTATGACTTCTAGATGATTTGGTTAGATTAGCACTCAAATTAGGAAAAATTAAATTCCAAAACTTAGAGAAAAATTTATAATTAACTACTAAAATGTGTCACCACTAGATTGGGTGTTATGTCTAAGAATTAGGTTTTATACACTTGTCTAAATATGATTGGTAGATCAGGATCTTATATGTATATATATAAGGTAATTTTTATGCTAATGGGGCATGACCTTGAGACCACTTGTGTATAGGCAAGGGCATTAACCAACACGTTATGCATTCACATTGAAATAATATAGGAGCAATATAGTATTGAAGACACAACTCACCCCAAAGAAACAAATAAAATACTATCAATGGTGGGCTTTGAATTTGAAACTCTCTTGTCATAGATCAAGCATCCAACCATTATGCCACTTAGTGAGTTAGCACTAAAAAAGGGAGGCCCTTTTCTTTAGCACATGCGCCTTCAGGATTTTTAGAAAGGGAGATAAAATATAATGCTAGTGAGATTCTACTTGTTGATCTCTTTGTAGCAAACATGTGACCAAGCATTACACCATGAATGGTGGATGAGATGATATTTGAGGAGCCTCCATAAAATAAACCAACCCTTATAAAAAATTAACATTCATATTATGTATATAATACGACAAATGAGTGAATGTGATTAGCCACAACGAGCCATTTAGGTTGTCGTATTATCCAACCGAACAAGAGAGGGCTCGACCTTGATTTAAAAAGAGAACACCTCCTCTCCCCCTCAACTTTTAAAAGGGTAAAATAAGGACCGTCCCCTTTTAATGGCTATTTAAATGCATGTTATTATATGAAAGAGCTTTAGAATTGCCCCTTTCCATATAATCTAAGATATCCCTCACTTTTATAAGGAAGGATAACCACTCAACCTATATGATAGGTCATTTATGTATTCATTTGACCTATACAGATAATAGGAAGAGGGAGATAGTCGATCTTCGAAGGAGTCAAGATAGTCTTGACTTTATGAGAGGGTAAGATCAACCAACCAAGCACTCGCTTATTTTAAATAATATCAACCTATTTAAATTGAATCTTAGAATTGATAAGTGACCGCTCTCTATTATATTAATTTGTCTCAACCATAATTTCATGTATAATAGACCTATCGGAGACAGGGGGAGTAGGACTCTATTCTCTCGATCGCTCTCCTCCCCTTCCCACTAATAACAACACAACCACAATGAACCTCTTTTAATTTAAATGGTCAAATTATACTTGCTTTTAATAGGGAGAGGAGAATCGTACGCTCATAATCCTGTATCCATATTTGTATATTATATAAGATCTAATAGGCTCTAATAGGGAGAGACCCCTTTTAAAACTTCAGCCTTTGGTTTGGTGCCCCCGCTCATAAGTAAGCCCTTAAGGAGATCCATGGATTAACTCTTTCAGGCTTCTCCTCATTAAAAGGCCATTCATGGTCATAGAGAGGTGGTTGTTCCTAGTTGTGCCCGTCCCTATCCAATTACGTAGCCCAACCATCATATGCATCCATTCTAATTATAGATAGAGTGGTGTTCCATCCATCTATTATGGGTTAAATATGAGATTCATGGGCCTCTCCTTATAACAAATTTTAGACTCTTTCTAACAACCCGATTATGGAAAGAGCCCAAATCCAAGGACTATCCTCTCCTATCTATTTTGAAAGGCCCTCTCCCCTCTCCCATTGTATTTTCAAAGGGTAAATGGCCCACCCTATATATCCTGATGCTTTTAAACATGAGGGTTGGACATTTATATTATTAAAATATGCTCAGGGTCTCCATGCAAACTATAGATAGGGTCGTTTAGTCCCTCGTTCTTGGTTTCATTCTAGGAAATCCATGAAAAAACACTCAATTGTAGTTCCCTTGATCACCACTAATGAGATCCAATGAACAAGCATCAATTATGGATAGAGAGGTTGAGCATATTTGATTCAAATCCCAATTCATTTCATTACTAGAAACAGTTTTGGGTGCCCTTTTAATAGGTCGTATCACCCTTAAAATTTAGGGCTTTCAATGAGGGGGTCTTGAAGATGATATAGTACTTTATAAGTGCCATTAAGGTATTTTAGGTGGGTATCCATCAACCATAACCACATCAAATTGACTTCCTTCATCGAATCTTATAACCAACATCAACCTTGAAAGGTATCCATCTACCACGACTAAAAATGCGCTCAAGCAAGTCATTACCTTTTTCAAGATAGAGAGCATATTGACACCCGATTTTAAATCCTATTTAAATTCATCCTATTAAATGGAAAATTCCTCCCCTCTATTGTAAAAGGGGAATAGAGAGAACCACTTTTCTCTCCAGATTCATGGAGCATTTAAAATAGAGAGCTTCAACCTTTAAAAATTAAGAGAGCTTCACTATAGGTAGAGATAACTTCATTATAGTCATGATCCAAACCATCTCTTTTTGAAAATAGAGAGGGTTGGCATGGTCCAAAAAGAAGACGAACTAGATTGCATTATCAAAGTAGCACTGAATCTTATGTTGTAAATTAGCCTCAGGGCTTAAAAATTGATCCTCTCCTTGGGTTTTTTAAAGGGCCTCTCCTCTCATTGGTCGACACCTTCACCCTTTAAAATAGAGGAGAGGTCGTTATTATTTATATTTGGAAAAAAGAACTTTACCCTTGCTTTATAAGTTGAGGGGAGGGGATAAAAGATCTTTACAAAACAACTTTCAAAAGCTTTAAAGGTAATTATATCTCAAGAGGTCATTGGCCCGCTTTGAAATCCAATGTCATCCCATTAAAAAGTCAATTGAAAAGCTATTTATTTAAAGAGAGGGGCTCTCTCCCTTTAAATTAAAGAGCCCTCTCACCTATTTTAAAAGCAAAAGATATGTACTACTTTTAATTTGAAACTCAACCTTAAAAAGAGTCAGGCAAGCTCATGCTCTTAAGCCTTTAATTTTAAAAATCTAGGAGAGGGTTTTGACATTATTGTGTAGGTAGTATGGGACATGAGCAAGAGGTTTGATAAGTCCTACTTATACAAATGAATCCATCAAACCCTAGCCCCATAATCACAAGTTCAACACTTCAAAAAATCCTTAAGAGTTATTCCCCCTACATTGTTTTGTGGGTAATCAATCAATTATATAAAAGCTCGACCCACCTCTACTTTAAAAGGGTACTCTCTTCCCCACCTTTTAAAGGGACTCTTAAAAGGAGATTTAGGAAATTCCTTCTTTTTGAAGAGGTCAACCTACTCTTTAATGAGCAACCGCTCCTCAAGCTCTCTCTTGTGCCCTCAATTCGACCTTCCTATTCCATGCTCCAAAATAAATGGTAAAGTTGGAGCCAAGCCCCCTTCGAATATCATACCCTTTTTGGGAGAGAATGAGCCCACGGGAATAAGTCCATGTTTGTATGTAGTGTATTATACAAAGCATTAAGAGTTTATTTGACAAAGAAACAAAATTATTGAAAAATATGAATCTTCGATATCTCTTGGAAACTAATGACATCAAAATCAAAGCTAGCCCCCATAACATAATGTATCCAACTCTCCTGTGTGATGGCATATCCAAGGTTCAAGTTTGTTATTTTAGAACAACATATTTAGTTTATGTTCAAGTTTGTTAAGAATTTGGGTTAGCATAACAATTATAGTCTATCAAGAGTTATATCAATCTATCTATTACAGGCTCTTAGA
This sequence comes from Wollemia nobilis, assembly GCA_028583015.1. NCBI lineage: Eukaryota > Viridiplantae > Streptophyta > Pinopsida > Araucariales > Araucariaceae > Wollemia > Wollemia nobilis. The sequence continues at coordinate 1,619,988 of JAQPPZ010003648.1, read as the reverse complement.
ATTTTGTATCAGCTCCAACTAGAGCAATTTTTGTTATCTACGAGCAAACCAACAAGGAATGTAATTTATATATGAAAATTAATATAAATCCTTTCTTTTAGAAAATAAATATTTTATAATAAATTTTAAAAATAAAAGACATTAAAAAATATTATTGATTTTATATAATATATTATATTATAAATAAAATATAAAATAATATTCTCACTAATAATATAAATTCAATCAAATCGTGATAGCTCGACTAGTTAGATGTCTTAATATTGAAGGAGAAGACCTAAGTTTGAATATTGCCAAGCAATACATGGATAATTTCCAAGTTGTTTTAATACTACTATGTGATGATGATGTAATATAGGTTGGGCCCATTTCAATCCCATATAACCAATTGAAAAATATATAAAAATCAACTTTTTGGCTCTCCAATTGTTGCTTAAAATGATTTTTTATTATTATTAAAAAATTTCTTCGTATATTGTTTTGCTGAGTTTTCTCGAGTTGCCAATACAATCTCCAAAATTAGGTTGTCAAGTTTATTACCAATTGCAAGTTTTCAAACTATGATTTGTACTTTTAAATTTCTTCTAGGAAACCCCCTTCAAAATAAAAAATTAACAGATTTTTTTTGCTTTTGATTAGAGAATATCATGATCTTGGTTTTATTAGTATTTACTTGCATGCCCCTCTCCTTGAATAAGTGCTCTTTCAACCTTGTGCTAACATTGCAATCATAATATGATAATCTACATACATAAGAAACCTCACCACGTATTTTTCCAACTGAATATTGTCCCCTCCTCTTAGATTTAGCCACTTTTTAAATTTATCAATATATAACCAAATAAGGTAGGTGATAACAGACATCCTTGTTTAACCTCCATGTCACTTCTAAAGAATTCTAAAAGGTCTACTTGTGTTCTAGCCTCGTTACAGAGTTTATGAACTATTGTTTTATACTTTTATGATATGCCTAAGTCTTTCATTCTACTTCATAATTTACTTATAAGCATTGCATCAAGCACTTTCTTGAAGTCCACAAAACAACAATATGCTTCTCTTTTTTAGTCAATTTTTTTTAGTGATATGTCTTTGTCGGAGGTACTGCATTAGTTGGTACCTTGTAAATAATTTAGATTAGGGTGTGTTTAATATTTGTGTCTATAGTATGTGTCATGTTATTAAAGTGTGAGTATGTATCATGTAAATAAGTGTGGAGTTATGTGAGTTGTCATGTTAGTAAGTGTGAGTTATGTGAGTGAAGTGTCATGTTTAGAAGTGAGGAGTTATGAGCAATCATGAGAGACTTTATATTTATGTAAATATATGATATTTATCATATAAGAGGGAAATATAAAGAGTTGTAACTCTAGTGAGTTTGAGGAGAGCAAAGGTCAAGAGTCATATGAATATGAAGAGTCTCATATATGTATATATTGAAGACAAAGCCATGTAATAGATTATCGAACAAGCATTGCATTTATGCATTGCTATAGTAGATGTATTTTTAATAAAGATTTCAATGTGTTTTATGTTTAGTATTGTGGATTAATTATCGCATGTTGATATATTATTTATTCTTGGAGATTGCTTAAATCTATGAGACTAAGGATAATTTGCTAATAGCAGTATCAAAGACACCATCTGTGAGCTTAGTAAGATCCACATTCAATATATGCTTAGAGAGGTAGCATATTATCTAAAAGAGATAACATATAGTAATTAAGAATACTAGAGCCAAGCCTTGTAGAAGGATGGATCACATTTTTCAATTAAGAAGACCACAATAAAGCCTTGTAGAAGGAAGGCTCGCATTTTTTATGTCTAGGATAGAGAGCGTTGGAGGTTGAGGTGAGATTTTTTTAGCTAGTGAGAGTGACAGTTTTTGAAATCCATTTTACCAAGGTCTATTGAAGTGCCCCATTGTGTAGAAGGTGGCTTTGCTTGAGACTAAAGAAAACATATGTCATGATCTTAGCAAAGAATAAGATCAAAAGTAGAGTGTAGACATCGTTAAAGAGAGAAACATTAAAAGATTGAAGAGAAATCGCTAGTCCACATCTAAAAAGAATGCACAAGAGAACATGTTTTAGACATCCAATAAGTAGTGTTGGTTTGGAGAGGTATTGTTGGTCTACACTCGAGAGGAAAGTGTTGGAAGCATTACTTTTTGGAGGTTGGTCCACAGAAGAATATTCAAGAATGAATTTCAAACATCTAGCGTTTGAGAGTGTAGAATGTCTAACGTCCTAGGAATGTCTAAGTAATGCCTAAATAACTCCTACGGAAAACATATATGTTACATATATACACATAAGCCATCAATAACAAAATTAGCGTTAGAAACATAATACACACAAACTTTCTAAGGCATTACAATCATTTCTAGCTAAATTATTTTGATTGCATGTGAAATTAAATGGAGTTGGAAGGGTTAAAAAGGTTTAAAAAGAGGGCGTGAATTTTAGGAAAGAATAAACCTAATTAGGAGAATAAAAAATTAAGTTGAAATGTTAATGAAAAGAATTGTTAATTGAAAGAATTTGAAGGAAACTCAATTAGGGAGTTATAAGAAGAATTTAAGAAAGATTAAAAATTGATTGAAGGGAGATATAAGAAGATAAAGAATAAAATAAATTGAAGAAGAATGAAATGAAGGGAGAGTAAAATATTGAAAAATTAATTGAGGAAGAAAATTGTTGAACAAATTAATTGAAGAAGGAAATTTTGATTATTGAATGATTAAAATTGAAAAATAATAATTGGAGTTATAAGAAGAAGAAATTAATTGAATTAAAGGGAGTTATAAGAAGTTAAAGAAGAAAAAAATTATTTAAGAATATTGAAAAAGAAATTGAAGAGAAGAATATTGAAGAAGAAGAAGAAGAAAAAGAATAAAATATTGAAGATTGAAATTGAAGAAAATAAATTGAAGAAAGAAGAAGAAATAATTGAAAAATTGAAGAGAAAATTAAAAGGAAGAATATTGAAAAAAACTTGAAGAAATTTTTAATTTGGGAGCAATAAGGGATTCTACAATAAAGAAATTAATTGGAAAGAAATTTTTTTGAAGAAATTTGTATGAAAAAGAATTGCAGATTTATTGTTGCAAAAATGAGTACATCAAAAAGGCCATACAGGTTTAAAGAACCAAGCTTCATGAGGAGAAACTTTCAAAAATAGAAATATTGCCATAGACATGTGCTAAGATATAATAAGCCACAAGAAATTCAATCAAAACCAAAAATGGAATATGAAGATAATTCTTGGTACATTGATTCAAGAGCAAGCCACCATATGATAATCTTTATTGGCTTGATTCAATTCAAGTAAAGCCAAGTATACCAATTAAGATAGTTGATAATAAAAAATTTCATGTACAAGGATTAGGGAATGTCACACTTAGTCTATTATATTCAAAATATACATTGGAAAATGTGTTTTAAGTTCCTGGCATAACAAAAAATCTTATTTCAGTATCACAATTGTTGGATAAAGGAAGAACGATAGATTTCAAAACTATTAATGGCAATAAGAGATGTCTTATTAAGAGACTAATTAAAATTGAAGCTATGAGATTCTACAAAAATGGTATATCTTGGATGTAAAAGAACTTCACAAAAACATTTGAATCAACTTTTGCAAAGAGAACAATATATAAAGAGGTAATTTATTGAACATAAAACTCTTATGGAAAGGAAACATGATTAGACATTGACAAAGTTGTAAAATATATTATGTGATGACTTCTTCAAAAGAATAGGTGATAGCTCAATGGGACAAATACAATGCCAAAATATCAAGCAATACCAAAGCTAGAACTAGAAGACCAAGACAAGAATTAAAGACTAAAGGAAAATTGAAGACACAGGAAGGAAAAATGCCTTCATGCCAAATAATGTAATATAGGGGGGGTGGGGGTGTTGGAGGTATTACATTATTTGGTACCTTGTAAATAATTTAGATTAGGGTGTGTTTAATATTTGTGTCTATAGTATGTGTCATATTATTAAAGTGTGAGTATGTGTCATGTAAATAAGAGTGGAATTATGTGAGGTTTCATGTTAGTAAGTGTGAGTTATGTGAATTAAATGTTGTGTTTAGAAGTGAGGAGTTATAAGCAATCATGAGAGACTTTGTATTTATATAAATATGTGAGATTTCTTATGTAAGAAGTAATATGAAGAGTTGGAACTCCCTTGAGTTTGAGGAGAGCAAAGGTCAATATTCATATGAATATGAAGAGTTGTGTATATATATTGAAGATGAATCCATGTAATAGACTATTGAGCAAGCATTGCATTTATGCATTGCTATAGTAGATGTATTTTCAATAAAGATTTAAGTGTGTTTTATGTTCAATATTATGGATTGATTATTGCATGTTGATATATTATTTGTTCCTGGAGATTGTTTAAATTTGTGAGAATAAGAATAATTTGCTAACAGTCTCGAGTGATGATGTTATCAATTATTAAGTTTTTTGGTCTAAAACTTGTTTATCATTTTCCCCCTTTCCTTTTTTTCTACCCACCCATTCATTCTACTATTAACCATGCTTCCAAGTAGCTTTAGAAAAAGTGGATTGGCCATAATGGTTTAGAAATTTGAGGGATTATCTACATCTCCACTCTTGAAGAGCAGTATTATTGGATTTGTTATCCAGTGCCTTCGAAAACCATGTTGGATGTTGTTAAGTATCTTCTTGATATGTGGTGTTAAGTCCTTTACTTCCCATTTTAAATATTCCACCTATAGTCCATCCATGTCACAAGCGTTACATGTTGTTGGTTATAATTTTGCTTGTATTGCCCTTACATATCCTTTTTTTTGCTTCTATTGCCTAGTTGTACAAACTTTTATTTTCCCTTTCTCTATTCAATTCTTTAGAGCTCTCTTTTCTGCTTTACATTCTTCATTGTACCATATATTTGTTGGAAGTTACATTTTTTCTTCCTAAATTTAAATCTTTTGCACTCTTTTAATACCTCTATAAATATATTTGTTAAATCATAACTCTTAATTCCTTGCTCTCTTGTTTTTTTTTCCTCTCTTTTCATTACCTATTTTACTATTTATTTAACAATTAAACAATTCTCTTCGATCATGAGGACTTTTCCCTTTATATATAATTCTTTGATTGAATTGTATTTTTTATTTGCAGATTTCTTTCTTGCCATAATAATTTTATACACATTGGGTTGTGATCTGAATTTACTTCTATCATAAAGATTTCAATCTCAACTTCCATAATATTCTCTATTAGGCTTTGTAAGCATATGACATAATTGATAACACTTGCCTCATTATAATTTTTGGATATACACTTTCCAAAAATCTTCCATGTACTTATACTATGTATGCCACACAAGGTCAATAGTTTTTCACCAAATTGAGTAATGACCACTTTGTCCTCTATGCATGTTTTTATTGCTTGTTTTCTTCTTCTACTGGCCATAAGGGATTGCTACCCAGATCTTCCTTGATGCTTAGTGTGCTCGTTTGCTTACTTATTGTCCTTGCATTGGAATCCTCTATTACAATACTCTTTAAGTTTGGAATACAATGGAATATATTTCTTAAAATTTGCATATGGATCCTCACAATCCATCCCATATTTTTTGTAGGATTTTGATGTCTTTGGAGCAAAATAACAAGTTTTGATTTTAATTGTTCTTCCATTTTTCCTTATTTTGATATAAAAGTATCTTTGTTTGACTATTATTGCCCCATGTTTCCTTTATCAAATCCATTATTCCTCCATAATCTTTGTCATTTCTTATTATTTCGTTCTATATTGAGATCTTCTTATAACCTTCAAATGTTGGAGTCTTGCATCCACTATGCTCATGCGTTTCTATGAGACAAAGTATGTCTCTTCCTTCTACAATGAACCCTAACTCAAACCCTCTCCTTTAAGTGTAGCCTTTATAGTTCCAACCTACCATATTTAACTACTCTTGGGGGACCACTTCCCTGATTATTTTGGAACATTTGAGGGGACCACTTCTCTATTTATTTTGAAACCTTTGACATGAGATGAAGGCTTTTTCTTTCTTCAACCATATCCTTTCACTTTCTTTCTCATTATTCGTACTTTCTCTGACAGCCCCCTTATTTCTTCTTATTGTATTGTAGTCTCTTAGGATTTTGGATTAGTGGTGTAAGTCTTTCCATTATTTAGACATGCCCACTTGCCTTCATTCTTTGCTGCCCTTGCTCTTTCCAATTCCCCTCTTATATCTTCTACTTGTATTGGGGTTAACTCTCTATTTAGGAAAAATTATGAAAATTTTAAAAGACTTCTATGTTGTAGGATTGGTTATTGTCCTCCATATTCATAATGGTAACTTTGATAAGCTTACATATTTTTAATAAGTTATATGTGGCTTCTATAGGGATCATTCCCATCAAAATACCAAAACTATTACATTTGTTATTATGTCAATTAAACCATATCCAACATGTATCTTTTTTTATTAAATATATTCTTCAACTTCCTCGAAGTGCTATATATCCACAATCAGTGCCTTGACATCATTTTGATGAAGAGATCAAACCTCACTTGGCTAGTTGCCTTCCAAAATTTGAATTTCACCAAGATGAAGATCAACACCATAACTGGTTAAATTATTTGATACCCAATTTTCTTCTTTATAAATATGCTTACACATCCAAGAGATTACCTCTAGTAATAGGTGATGAACATCAACAATAATTTATTTTTAAATCCAATCTCCATATCTATTTTTGTGAATAACATTGATGATAATTTGTTAATCCCCCTTAATTGAAATATATTTCCATATTTTTCTATTGGAATTTCAATTGTTATAAGAAGTGACCTAGACTTTGCATAGTTGTTGGTTGAAGTTCCATATGATTTTGAGTAAGGAGAAATTTTCCTTCACCGTTTCTAAAAACACCACCTCCACTAGATTTTCTTAGATTTCCTTTAGAAGCACCATCAAAATTAATTTTGATAAACCCAATTTATGGATATTTTCATTTTACCCTAGATTGAAGTAGATCCTTTGTTTTAATTCCATTATCATAGATGACTCTTCCATGTATGTTCAAATCATATAGCCAAGTTATTAGCACTTTTTTTTTTGCACTTGAGACTTCCCATGATGAGCACCATATTTATAGACATTTTGCAAGAGAGGCAATAATACGGTTCTAAACTTGGGCATGATTTTGAGATTTATTTTTAAAAATTCTATTGTTCCTTTCATGCCATAAATTCCAAAAACGAATGGTAGGGTCAATCATCCACAAAATACATAATGCTTTAGCTTTGAAATTAATCCAACATTTCATCAACTCTTTCAATATTGACGAAGCTACTCAATATGATTTCATATTTAAAAAAAAAAAGTAACCCCAAATGGTGCAAGCAAAGGGACAATGAAGAAGTAAATGGTCTAATGTTTCTAAATCCTTCTCACACAAGGCACATATAAAAGATCCATAATATCCTCTTCTTTGTAGACCTTCTCCTGTAAGAATCTTACTTTGAACTACTAACAAAAGGAATGTTGAGGCCTTAGGGAGAGAGAAAAATATTTGGGAGAAGGAAATTTTGATTACTCTAAATCCTCATATCCCAACTTGACTGAGTATCCACCATCCTTTGATAAATTCCAAACCAACTTATATTTTTATGTAAAAAATGGTAAATAAAACGCTTGAAGCATATTTTGAAGTTCATTTGAAATTTGTTTGAGTAACTCTCGTTCAACTAGGTTAATAAAAGAAATCCATGATCAGGAGGTATTTCTCATATTAATATAGTCTTTGACCTTTGGACCTTTACATGCTAGGCATGCTTGAGCCAATGGTTTCCATTTTGAGTCAGAGATAAAAGGATAAGGCTTCAACCAATCATCAAACCAAAAATTTGCATAACTCCCCTCATTGACTGACCATCTAATATGTTTCTTTATCAATTGCAAACTATTTGATATGAAGTTCCATGTTGACAATCCTTTGGGTAGGGTTATTTTCCTATAACCTATATATTTTTAAAGTAATACTTTTAACCAATTCTTTCCTTAATATCTGAATAATCTCCACCCAAGATTTACCCCTAATGCCAAATTCATTAGTCCACAATTCTGCAAGCCTGCTCCTCCAACATTCTTTCCTTTGTAAACCCTATCCCTCTTACAATGAGGAAACCTAAATTTTTCCTCACAACCTTTCCATCAAAAGTCTCTTTGAATTTTATAAATTTCTAATGGTATACCTACTAGCAATCTTGAAAGTGATATCATATAAATAGGGATAAATTGCAATGTAGTCTTTTTGAGTTGTAGCCTTCATACCATGGTTAAGAACTTACCTTTCCAACCTATCAAACAAGCTTTCATTCTATCCAAAAAAAAGATCCAAAGCTCCCTTTTATTTCCTTTACGAGACAAAGGAATACCCAAGCAAGTTGATGGGAATTTTTCAATTTTAAGCCCTAAAATATTCATGATAATTTTTTGTAAATATAGGGCAATATTAATGAAAAAAATCTTGGATTTTGTAGTATCAACCAACTGTCCAATAGCCTTCTCATAACATGATAATATTGATTTAAACTCAATGGCCTCATTTATCGAGGAATGGCATAAAAGAAAAGTATCATCAATAAATTCGAGATGAGATTTAAAGGGTCCATTTTTTTTAATAAGTTATGTGTGGCTTCTATTGGGGGCCACTTCCATTACAAAAACAAAACATTACATTTCTATCAAATTAATTAAATCATATCCAACCTGCCTTTCTATCAAAAATATTCTTCGTCTACCTTTCTTATTAAAGAGATTTGTCATCTTCCTCACTACTAAGTTTTCGCAATCAAATATTTTTTATCTTTTCATACAGATGCCTTCTAAAATTGAAATTTTTTCAAGATAAAATACAACAAAATGAATGGCTAAAATATTTGCTGCCCATTTTTCATATCTATAGAATAAACATATTGTCTATAACAATCTAAGAGTTTCTTAATACCTTTTTTTAGGGTTCTTATTCATGCCCCTAATAATCGAATATATCATTTTAATTATTAATTTTTGTTTTTTTTGTGGGTTTAGCCCCACTTCTTGTTAACATTTGAGATATTTCCTTCTTTTTTTTCCATATCAATATCCCTCTTGATTTCTTTTTCTCTTTGTTTTTGCTTCTTGGGTCTTCCTCTTTTTTTTTCATCTTCATTGATCTCTTCGATCTTCTCACATTGCTCAAAGTAAGACTTATCATCTATAGGTTTGTCTTATTGTGCAAGATTTGTAGAGCAAGGAATAACCTCAAAACCACATTCTTCTTTATATTGCCCTAAAAACCCTAAAGTGCAAGGATGCTCTTCCAAAGCAATTACCTTCTTGTTCTGCCCTAAAAACCCTAAATTGTTATGACTTCCTCCATCCTTGTTTCTTTATTATGTTGCTCTTAAAACCCTAGAGTACAATGGATAATATCTATATCACTTTTACTTTTATTACCAAGAAAGAATTCTATACTACTTGAGGAAAATGAAGATGATTTACTTAGAAAGATCTTGATCTCTTCTGTCGTCTTTGTGTTTGGATTTTCCTCCACATTTACCTTTGCACCTTTAATTCCTTTTGAACTTGAACTTACATATTATACTTTCTCATTTCTTATATCCTTCTTTGTTTCATCTAATTGTTGATCCAAGTGAGTTATGGTGGCCTTGATAGGCTTTCTTTACCCCTTCTTTAGGAGTGGAATATCCTTTATTTGATCTACCTTCTATTAATGTATGATTTTTTTGCTTCACCTTGAAATTTTTCTTATGACCAAATTTTTTTGTCTCTTTCTTTGTAGTTTTCACTTTGCAAACTCTTGCCAAGTGACCTATCTCATAATAATTGCGATAACGAAATGCAATGTTTTCATAATCCACTTGTTGATCCCATTCTCTTGATTCAAATTTAATCTTAATGGATTATGGAAAAGGTTTTAAAATATCCATAGAAACACATATTTTGGTATATATAGCATGCTTTCGCTCCTTAATAGCTAGTCCTTCCTTGATGAATTCTCCTAGGGTATTTTCAATATTCTTCAAAACATCTTTATTGATAAGTTGATATGGAAGTCCAAAATGACTAACCCAAATTAAAATCATCTTAATAGTTTTTGTCTCAATAGAAAAAATTTCATTCCATGGTCTTAAATAAAGGGTATCTCACCCTCTAAACCATGGGCCACTACTCAATATTTTATCCCTGATTTTTGAATTAGAAAATATGACAAGGAAAAAACCTTTAGGAAGAAAACTCACAGAGTAATTTGAATTCAATCCCCACTTCCACTTGATCCAATATTGAATCTCCAAAAACCTTGGCTAGGATCTATGGAACTTACATATTAACCCCTTGCTTTTCAAAACCATTATATCATGCTCAATCATCTCATCCTTGATGGATATTTCTAGTGTAACATTTGCTACTTAGATCAAACTTTCCATATATTTGCTCTTCTACTTATCTTCAAGTTGGGCATCTTCACTTCCCATTAGGGGTTTCAAATATGACTCTCCTTCCAAACTAACTAGTGGAGTTGTGGTTGGGGATCGCTCCTGGATTGCATTTCCTCTCAGCTCGCACTCACTTTTGGCTCACACTTCCTCCTATATCGCACTCCCTCTTGGCTCACACTCTCTCTTATCTCTTCTTTCTCCCAACGTTCCTTTGCTTCAACAATTTTTTGGAAACAATATTTGTTGCATTCATGGTACGGGTTTGAAGAATTAATACACTCTAAATGAATTTGTTGCTCTTCTACCATATCTGAAGATCTCAAGATTGGCTTGCACTCCCTCTTGGCTCGCACTTCCTCCTACCTTGCATTCCCTCCCAATTTTAAAGGGACCATATTTTGCAACTTAGTGCCTTTGATTTTTTCTTCTATTTTTTCCTTTGAGAAAGCTCTCCCTAATACTTTTGAAAGACTAATGAATAGATAAGGAGATAGTGGAGCACCTTGAAAAAGTCCATAAGATGACTTGAAGCAACCAATAGGAGAACCATTGGTCAAATTAGAATATTTTGCAGCGCTATTACAACATTTAATCCATTTACACCAACTATAATCAAAGCTAAACTTTTTGAGAATAACATGTAGAAAATTCTAAGAAACCCTATCATATCCTTTGTTTGTATCTAATTTCACAAGCCTGCCTTGTTTTTTTTATGGAATAAAGGGAATATATGACCCTCTATGCAATTATTATACTATTAAGAATTTGTTTACTATAAACAAAACCACCTTGGACCTTTGAGATAACACAAACTATAATGCCCTTCAACTTGTTTGTGATAGATTTTGAAATGATCTAATAAATTATATGACAAAGATTTATTGGATATAAATTATCAAAAAAAATTCTTGTCTTTCTTGGGAACCGACGTAATAAAAGTGATATTGATCTTACTTATTATAGCCTTCCTTTTTTGGGTCCGTTCAACCACAACTAACATATCACTCTTCAATAAATCCCAATTTTTTGAAAGAAAAATATAGAAATCCATTAGGGCCAAGTGCCTTGTTAGGATGGAAAGAGAAAACCGCTTCATGGATCACCTCCATAGATATTTTTTTTGTCAAGATTTTATTTTGTCCTTGTGTGATAATTGATGGAATATTTTGCAAAAGCTTATCTTGTGCCTCCTTATCTTGCCTAGTATTTGATGAAATATTTTTGAAATAATTAATTGCTTCCTTATATCTTCTTTGTTCTCAATATTTCTTCCACCTAGAGTTAAAATATTTTTGATGTGACAAAAAAAATAAATTATTTTCACCGTAGCATGATTTTGTTTTGTATTTCTATCTCCTTTCTTGAGCCATTTTTCTCTAGATTGTTGGAACCAATATGACTCATTTTCAATGCATTATTATAATTAGAAAGTAATTGTTTTTCTTTCACATAAGAATCTTGATCCATTCCATTATTTCAATGGGTTATATGAGATTGAAACGGGTCCCACCTGTATTACATCATCACCACATAATGGTATTACAACAAAGCTTGTATATTATCTATGTATCTTTTGGTAAGATTTGAACCTGGGTCTTCTCTTTGAAATGTTGAGGAATCTAACCAGTTGAGCTAATGCCACTTGATCTTGATCCATTCCATTAATTTATACTCTCTTGTAAATTTTTGAGTTTAGATTCAATTTCTTTATTTTCTTTAAAAATGTTACCAAAAGATTTGGCATTCCAAATCTTCATTTGTTCTTTTAAATATTTTATCTTTTGAACAAACTTGTACATACATGATATTTCAAATTTTGATTCATCCCATCGTAACATAACCATCTGAAAAAATCAAGGTCTTGGAGCCACATAGACTGGAAGAGAAATGGCTTTGGATGACCATTATTAGGTAAATCACAAGTCAAAAGAATAGGTTTGTAATCTGATCATGCTCGTAACAAAATATTTGAAGAGATTGTATACTTTGTTTATAACCATTTATTGGATAATAAGAATCAATCCAATCTTTCTACTATATGAGTTTGCTCAATGCATCTATTATCCCATGAATTTTGAAAGCTTAAAGGACTAACATCCCAAAGGTCATTTGAATTGACATGTGAAGCAAAAATTTACATTGATTTAGACCATCCTAGAATACCACCCTTCTTTTCCAAAGGAGATAGAACAATGTTAAAATCACCTCCAAGAATCCATAGATCACAATGAATCATCATTGTATTTGACAAAAATATGCTAAGGTCCTTCCAACATCTTTTACGAAGAGTAACTAAAGTTGGAGCATATACATTTATAATCCCAACTTTGATGTTTTCCTATTTTGTTATGAATCTCCTTTGCTCATCCATAAAAATCATTAACAATATATAAAAATATTGATTAAACAACCACAAATAATAATCCACACAATACAATTATGAAATTAAAGCAAATTTCTCAAATGCTTTCAATTTATAATTCAAACCCTTAAGGTAGGGCAACACCATACAATGATCCTTATTGGAAGGAAGCCACTCTTTACAATATCTCAACTTGAGATAAATATAATATTCTTCTCCTCATATCCTCTCTATGATTCTTTGTCCATATTTATAATGCCCAACTACCTATCACTCGTGCTTATCCATACACGTCGGATAATTACATCTTTATCCATATTTATAATGCTCAACTACATATCATTCCCACTTATCCATACATGTGGGATAATTGCATCTAATATAATATTATAATATTTATACAATATTATAATATTAAATAATTATCTTGGATTACCAATATTTTTTCTCTAAAATAATTCAGCAACCCAATTACTTTTTACTTCTAATAATTGCCCATCCCATTTGCATTTGTTCCATATTATTGCAATACCGGAAGAAACTGCTAGACAATCACCCATCTTCCAAATCTTCTTAAAAGCATCCTTACATCTCTCACTACTTAATTTTTTTTCTTGTATTAAAATAAACTTAAGACTATAACAACCTATTAATTCTTTAATAACACTTTTTAATGGGTATTATTCATACCCGTAATATTATACGATATCATTTTTTTTGGTAGGTAATTTTTTTTTATTGACTATTCGGGTTGAAGGGTCCCGTCCCTGTTACATTGGGCATAGTCAGTGCCAATAGTACACAATTGACATATTCTAAAAATTAATGTCTACCCATCACCTATAGACTAGACAAACCGTAAACAAAAACAACAAAAACAGAACCAAAATAAAGCCATTATAAACAAAGGTAGTCCAACTGCCTGTTATCACCTTCCCACTTCTACTAGGATTCCGCTTGACCTTCCTCCTTAGCAACATATTTCTGATCAGGGGCAAGGAGGACCTTGAGCGCAACAGGGATCTCCTGGATTTCACTAATGGCATTGAAGAGGAAAGATCCCACCTCCCATTTAGCCCTCTCGCATTCCAGGAGAGGACTTTCATTTGGAACTTTTGGAGGGTTTTTTGCCCCCTTTGCCTTGTTGCACGGGGGTTTGGATCTCTTAGTTTCTTCCCTGTTGGCCATCCCTAATTCCTGGAATAGGGTTCTTTGGGTGCCATTGGCTATATCTTCAGTTGTGTCTCTGTTTCTCAGGTCAACGCCCGAGGGCCTACCCTTTTTCCTATCACCTCCCGCATCAATCTAGGATTTTTTGAAACTCCAAGTTTGTTTTGGACTCCATGGTTTTGGGGATTCTTGGGAGGAATCCTCACTGTCAGCCTCAACATCAAGGGATTTAGATGGGGAGAGGGGTGACCCAGTCTCGTTGGGTGGGGAAAATTTTGGCGGGGTTTGGGAGACTGTGGGGGTTTGGGGGGAGAGCTCTGGGATTCGAGACCAGTGTCGGGTGGGGAAGAAGGGCATGGGGGAGGAGGTGGAAGAGGGGTTTTCTAGGGGAGGTTAGCCTTGGGGCAGGGTTGATTGATTGGATTTGGGATAGGGATTTCCTCACGGGGGAGCTCCTCATCATATATTTTGGCATTAAGAATAAAATTGCTGAGTAAATTGAACTTGTTAGAGATTGTGAGCAAACTACTTGCCTTATGCATATCATCGCCTGGAGAAGGTAGGGCCTGTTGCTTGCCCTTGTGGTTTTGGCTTTGTCCCGTTCTAGCTTTCATCTTTTGGTTTTCTTCGTGGACTAGGCGGGATGAAGTCTGGGAATCAATTTGCGTGCTTTTGTAATTCAGGCACTAGGACGAAAGATGCCCCTATAATTGGCATTCAGAGCAGAATGCAGATTTATTTTTGTACTCCAACGATTGGCTTTGATGGTAAGATTTGTAAATTAGGTTAACATGGTCTGAGAGTTGAGTTTCCAGGTTAACATTGACGTATATGCGAACTTGCGTCAGACGAGTCTGGGTGCGAGTTACTGGATCAATGGTAACCAGTTCCCCGATTGCTCAAGCTATCCTCTGGAGCGCATCTTCGTGAAAGAAATTTGAGGGCAAATTTGGGAGCCAGACCCAAATGGAAGCATGGTTTATGCTTTGTGATTTTGGGTCGAAGTCTGCTCCCCATTTGTGAAGGAAGAGACTTCTTCTTCCAAAGAACCATGGGCCCCTTGATAAAATGTGATCTATGTCTTCCTGTGTATTGAGGTAAATCATGAAGAACCCTTTGGAAATTGCCAGCAGTTCCAGACACCCTCTAATTTTCCACTTGATCATCGCCCAACATCGGAGTGAATCCATATCAGGTCTTCCTCCAACAAATTTCCCTACCAGGGAAAATGAATCTAGGGTAGCATACTCCTCCATAAATTTCTCTGGACAGAAGATGTCGCAACCCTGGGTTATGAAGGTGTTTTATGCCACAGGCGAGGGTTTAGGTTTTCCTTGGAGTGCTTCAACAAAAGAGACTTGGCTAGTCCTCTTGTCGCCCACTTTAGTTTTATACGGTGGGTCTTTTCCCTTGTGATCTCCATTCCTGTCCTTTGTCGTGCCTGCAAAGGTTTTACTTGTTGTTTCGCTCCCTGTCTGGTGGCCTTTGGAGTCGTCGCACGCTCGTGAGCCACTTCCCAGGCTCTTACTCCCGCCTCTCTGCTTCCCGCCCACCGCAAAATCAAAATTTAGATGTTTGCTCGCCATCACATGGATCCATTCTATACGATATCATTTTCATCATCAACATTTTTTTATTTTTATTAGTGGGCTTAGCTCCTCTTTTTGTTAACACTCGTGATATTTTTATTTGGCTTCCCAAATCAATATCCTTTTGAGTTTCTCTTTCTCTTTGTTCTTGTTTTGATGCCTTTGCTCTCATTTTCATCAATCTCTTCTATTTTTTCATATTGTTCATAATGAGACTTATCTTTTAAAGATTTATGTTGACCTAAAGAATCTAAAGTTCAAAGAATAGCCTCATTATCATTTTGTTCTTTAAGTTGCGATAAGCTTACATCTTCCTTCACTTATTTTTCCCATTTTCCTTGACAATTTTATCCTTTCCAATATCATTTGCATGTAAAAAAGGTCTCTTATAAAATTGATTGTATTTTTTGCATCTAGATAGTCTTTTAGCATTCATATGACTATATTTATTTATCTTTTTTTGCTTGATGTTTTTATTTATTTATCAATCATATCTTTTTATTTTATAATTTATTTCTCATCTATCTATATATTATTATTTTTTCAACAAAGAATATAAATATTTCATCCATCTCCTTTTTTTTCCTTGAGAAAAAGGGGTTGTACTCGGGTCCTCCACCCTTACAAATCACAACTCTCCCAGATCTTGAGAGTTTACAAACATATTAAATTCTCATCTCAATTGAGATTCTATAGCTAGATACCTACATTTAAAAAAAAATGAAATCTTGATATTAATTTTTTGGGTCTTCTTCAAATTTCTTTGTAAATACAAATATCTAGCATCATTTTTCTTGACATTTTCCAATCTTGTTCATCTATCCATCCAAGTGAAATATTGATTAGTGTTGGTCTTTCATGATGCCAAGTTACCATTATGCCACTTGAATATCCACAACTACTCTGTTGGCTCCATGCTTTTGCCGCTCTAATATTTTGAACGATTGGTGTCATTATTCCCTAATGCTATTGCAACTCTTTGAAGTCTAGAACCACTATGTTTTTTCTACCAAACACTGCCATACTTGATGCCTTTCGACTCCATGTAGATCTATAATATTGATGCCTTAAGCCATGCCTCCAAGATTGTTGTCGCTCAGAGTGGTGTGGATGTTGATATGTTGCAACCTTAACTTGACATTTTGTCTTCTTTGATTCTTCAACAATTTGTTTATTTATTTTAAATTCCTTTTCACAATCTTTTCTCTTATGCCCTTCTTTTAATGTGTCTTTGTGCACTTCTAACAAGACTTTCTTGGACTTTGTCGATGCTTCTTCCATGAACTTTATTACTGTTGCTACTGTAAATTAAAAAATTGAGTCTTCTATTGGTTCTTTAACTTGTTCCCTTGTCAAAATTGCTTCTTGCTTCTTAAGCTTTTCCTTCTGAATGCAACTATAAACTTGCTGCACATTGTCATCTATTTTTTTTTCCAATTATATTTTTTTTATTATTTCTTTCAGTTCCTTCTTAAGCCTTTTTATTTCTTCATATCCTTTGATGGTGACCCTCAAACTAGCTATCTTTTTATAATACATGTTCCATTTCGTCCCAAGTGAAATTATAATTCCTTTCCTTTTTAACACTTTTCCACCAAACATAAGCTTCCTCTCTTAAAATTTTCATAAGTTGAATTTGCTAAAAATGGTCACTAGAATATAGAGATCCAAACTTCATCCACCATTTTCTAGCATCAATGTCATAATTACAAGTGAAAACTGGTAATTCCGTAATCTCAACTTAAAAAATTTCCTAAAGCAACTAGGGTTTTTAAAAAAAATTCAAATCTCGTAAACTACAAGCTTCCTGCAATGGTAAGGGCTTTAGCTTCTCTTTGAGAGATCCAAGGTTCAAACCCCACTTACTATGAGGGGACCATGACCCCTCATAAAAACAAACATGTATAAACTCAATGATATTTTTTTTTCAAATCTTGTCTATTCCTTGCTATCAATAAACAATTTTATCTAAAGTTTAGACCGTGGAGTGGGCGAGTGTGTGAGGGGGTGGGTGTGTGAGGGGTTTGTGTTAAATTTCCTATTGATAAGTATAGCTCACCCTGTACGTTTGACATAGGGGTTTCTCACAATAACCAAACAAAAAACCAATTTTATAATTTTTTTTTTGAAAAAAATTAAACTGATTTACTTACCTTGATTGATAAAGATATCTTTAATTATCAGCAAGGACGCCACTTGCATTATTGGTGATGTGACTTGGGTTCAACCCCATGGTGGATGTGTGTTAGCAGTATTTCTCAAATAAAAAAGAAAATAAAAAGAAAAAAAGAAGAAATATATCTCTAATTTTAAGATTAAACTGGAATTGATTTACTTAATATATTTTTTAAATAATATCCAAAATATATTTTTTAAATAATACTTCTTATACACATCCATCATGAGATTGAGTCCTGATGATAATATCAAAACTTTTTTTTAAATAATACTTCTTATACACATCCACCATGAGATTGAACCCGGTTATATCACCAATAATATTAATATCCAAACTTTATTATAATACCACTATAGTACAAATAAAACCCATTTTAATCCCATTCCACTGAACCCATTTAAGGTGTACTAAACTAAGTTTTCTAAAACAACAATACCATACCAAAGGGCCTTTGACATAAAAAAAATTCCAATATTTTTACCCTTACCCCATTTAAGGTGTATTAAACTAAGTTTTCTAAAACAAGACAATACCAAAGGGCATTTAACATCCATCTTTTATAATTAGTTAAATCTGTTTTTATCGTAGGGATTCCGCAGGCTCAAGACAGCAACATTGCTTCGAATTCTCAGTAATCTTCTGCATACAAATAATTACATAGCCCAGAAAATCCAGGATTGGAACAAACCCTAAGAAGGTAAGTTGATTACGTCTATTGTTTTTAAAGCGATTTCATTTTCAACTGAGAATATTTCACTCAATAAATATACATTCACAGCGAGGGTTTAGGGTTTATTGTGCCTTCTATCCGATCATTCTTCCATGGCTAATTGGTAGATAACCCTAATTTTAACCCTCGCTAAGTTCAGCAAAAGTTACTGCAATATCTGTTTGCTCAAATGTTTCAACACAATGTTCAATTGTAAGTTCAGAATGTGCTTTGGGGTTGGGGTTTAGGGTTTGGATGGCAAAACTTAATATTTCTATCAAATCTGTCACCGAAGGCCATATTCGTGCTTGCAGAGGTGGATGAAAAAAAAGTTATGGGTTTTTTCTTTAGTTCTTTGGGTTTATCAGCATTCAGCAGAAAGGAACAATATTATTTGAAAAATTTTCGGCATTTTGCAGGGGCTGAATTCATTGCTGTATCATTTGCAGGTTTCTTTCAATTTTGTTTTATCATCTGGTTCTGGAGAAGCAGTTTTAAGCTGTCGAGGAGTTAATTCGTAT
This sequence comes from Wollemia nobilis, assembly GCA_028583015.1. Lineage (NCBI taxonomy): Eukaryota > Viridiplantae > Streptophyta > Pinopsida > Araucariales > Araucariaceae > Wollemia > Wollemia nobilis. The sequence continues at coordinate 1,600,960 of JAQPPZ010003648.1, read as the reverse complement.
CTGCAGCCATGAAGCTAGATGTTAATGTGTTGAGATATTTATCCAAAGATGAATTTCGTGTTCTCACAGCAGTGGAAATGGGCATGAGAAATGTAAAATCCTTGAATTCTTGACTGCAAACCTATTCCATTTATTCTGCTTCTCTTTTTCCTTTAAAAAAAGAATCATCCAAGCGTCATATTTTGAGTTTCATTTGCTAGCACTTGTGTTGTTTACCGGAAAAAAGGAGACAAGTTTTCGTTCCTTCATGGACAAAGTCAAAGAATTCTCCTGTTCTAGGTTTACATCATTATCATTACTGTTTCTCATTTTGAATCTTCAATTTGCAGCATGAAATTGTACCGGCAGAGCTAGTGGATCGAATTGCTGGTCTCAAGTAAGTTTTTCCCCCAACCTCATGCCCATTTATATTAGTTTTTTTTAGCAATCCATGATAATCAGAGCAACGTTGATTAATTAGATATCTTACTTAGTTCTTTGCTATTTTGCTGCAATAAATGCATTTAATCTATAAATGACAAGCCAGATTTATTTTGCAATAATTTTGCATGAACCCTCGAATGCATGACCATTTAAAGATGCATAAGTCCATTATCAACGTTACCCTGTTCTGATAAAACTGGAGAGAATCTTGTTTTTCCCACCATTGGACAGAGATTAAAATTTACGTGTCTACGAATTATGGTTATGTTGTATTTAACGTGTGTAGGTCCATTTAATATCCTAGATGTGGCACAAAAGCTTCTTCAAAGTATTGAGTCTAATTTAAAATAGTATGCTAGCAATGAACATAAATGGTGCCTATTGAATTATAGTCATGGTAGGTTTAGATAGGATTAGTGATGGCTGGACTGCAGCCAGCACTTTGATAATTAAATAGGATTTTCGTTGACCTTGTAATGCTAGAGTGGAATTTTATTCCATGTTAACCATATGTCTATCCATCCTCACTCTTCACAAATGTATGCAACTATTAGACATGCATTTTATAACATCCAAATATGAGAGTGAAATAGAAATGTGAACATGGAATTATATCAGAACCTAGTGAGATCAATAAAATGGTTACCTGCAAAGAGCAAAATCACCTCCCAAAGAACATCTCAATGCAAAAAAGATATTTTATCATCCAATTTAGATTAAGTTTTCATCTTCTTGCAATTGGAACAGGAAGATGGAAAAATACTAATAGAAAAGAAAACTTATGTTTACTCTGCATTCAAGGAGAAATTGAGGATGAGGAACATGTGATGTTACATAGTTCTGCTTACCAAAATCTAAGACAAAAGTACTTGTTGCAACATAATGACTTGGGCAGCTTATGCATGTTATTATTTTTACCATCTATGATAGTATGAGAGTGGGTGTATATCTTAAGAAGGTTTTCAAACATCAGAGAACAAACACAGATAAGATCCTTGTGGATTAATCTTGAAGTAGTATCGAAGTGAATTGTAGACGGGATCTATTTTTCTCTTTTATTTTCAACTGCATAGATCTTATTGGATATTCCATGAACAAAGTTAACAATATTTCATTTCGTTAATATTTGCAAAATAAATAATGCCCAATTCATTTCAGCGAACATTAAATGTGAAGGAAAACTTATAACACATCTATGTACCTAAGGGAATAGAAGACAATGTCCAAAAAGAAGGGAATAATAAGAATAGCAATGAATTTCTAATCAGACAGTTAAATCGCTTTGACTAATGTCCTAACTACAGGAAATATGGTTTTATCATCCCTAAAAAACAAGATAATAAGACAGTGACTTTATCAAAAGTTGACTTCACAATAAGAAGTATGTATTGATACAATGACTAGAGTCGACAACAAGTGTGAAACATAACAATGCAAATATAAGATATTCTACCTATAGCTTTATGGCTAAAAGTTGTAGGAATTGGCTTATACATAAATTTCTGGCATGTTTGTATCAAGTTGTAGTGTTTCTATATTACTGGGTACAGTTTTTATGTGCAGGCAGCTGGACATGTGGAGAAGTGCATACTACATCTTTTATACCTAATTACATTATTCATTGTTCAAGTAAGAGCATGACTGTTTATACCAGAAACCCTAATGTCCATAAATGTAATGTTCAGTATTTGTATTGGTCATTAATCATTTGTAACACTATGTGTATTGATAGAAATATCGCATTCAAATTTTGTGCCTTCGTATCACTTCAAGTGGTATCAGGGCCAATGACAGGAAGCCAAACACTTATGTGCTGCCAGACACAAGTTTTAAGTCCCACAAATTTCTTTGTCTGCTTGAACAAAACAAGAAGATGTTGTTTCAAGGGATGTTGACCAAATCGGTAGAAAGAAACTGGTTATCTTGATTACTCAGTAAATATTAATATGGGTATGATAAGCAGCTGTGGGTTAAGTAGGGATAAAACAAAACAAAACAAAAAAACACTTGATGATGTTAGAATGTATTTACATCATAGTTGGAGAACTTGCAACACGCGAAAAACTCGGCAGCCCAATTTTGGAGCTTTTATCGGCAACTCAGGAAAACTCTACCAAAAAAAACCAAAGAAAATTTTTCAATAATTAAAAAACTTTCAAACAATTGGAGAGCCAAAAAGTTGATTTTATATTAGATATTCATAAAAAGGGGTACAATTACAGGTCATGAATCAGCAAATCAAACCAAATACATTATAGAAATGCAACATTTGAGAATGTGAAGCAGTTTTTAAACTGCTTTTTGTTTTCCCTTCCTCCCCCTCGCACTAGATGGTTGGCCTTGACTTTGAACTGGTGGACGAATTGGAGGCTCCTCGGGTATGGTATCATCATAATATATCCCCTCCAATCCCCTTAAATGTTTCTATTCCACCTTAAGTGCCTCAATGTCCTTTGTAGTAAAATTGGTATCCATAGGACTCCTGGCAATCCAATCACGTAGTGGATCTATCTCATCCAATTCAATTGCCTTATAGGATTCACGAGCCTTTGCTTGTCTTGTTTGAACTGGTGGACGTTACATTTATAAGATTGTATTGCACAAACACAAGGTCATTGAGGTGCTCTTGGGTCAACCTATTGCACTTCTTGGTGTGTATGGCCTCAAATAGAGACCAACTGCGCTCACACCCAGAAGCGCTACAAGGCTGACTAAAGATGCGGATAACCATTCCTCTGCAAAATAGGTGTTTTAGAACCATAGTCCTCACACCATAAATCTACTAAAAAAGATAATTTATAAAGTATAAATTTACTTTCGTAAACTGCATAAAAATTTTAAAAAATGTTAAATTTAAAAAGTTTAAATGCTTTACCTGGTCGTAAGCTTGACCTTGCTTCTTTAGTGAAGGAGGATGCAAACAAGCTCCCTCCCGCGGCCTTATACAGTTGCAACTCAGCAGGGATAAGGCGATGTTTGGTAGGGTTATCTAGAACCCTGCTTGGACCTCTTCGTCATTGCTAAGACCATAGTTGAGAAAATCTGCAAAAAATTCTGATTCAAGCCGATTTTTGCTGATTCACAGCTTGGCCGATTTTTGCTGATTTTTTTCCAAAAATTGTGATATGCATGAAAAAAACTTATTTTCAATGAAAAATTGTATTTTCTTTGGTTTTTTCAATGAAAAATTGTCGATTTTTTGCCGATTCCCAAATTTTCCGGTTTCTTTTTCCATGCCAATTCTGATTTTCTCAACTATGGCTAAAGACTACTTGTGTAAAAGAATTAGGGGTTCAAGAAGCACCCTGCGACATGAATAGGTTGATGGAGTTGCCTTGTCCATCTTCTATCAATGATGCGTCAAATTGGTTTAAACATGCTGGTTGCAACCGTAATAATGTTTAATGGCCTTGTTGAGGTGCGATTTTGTCAGTCACAAAACCACTCGACAACTTAGAACTTTAAGTTATCTCTTGCAAAGAATAGTATATATATCTCCAAGGTTCTTGTTTGAGTTTCGATCTTAAGGAATACTTGAATAACTCAAGAGGTTTGCAAGTTTACTGTTTACAAGGGGCCTGGTTTAACTAATGTTCTTGATTTCAAATTCACCATACATGTTCCCTTTTACTTTCTCGATAATAACTAAATTTATCATTTGAGCATTACCATTTTTGAGAAAGCAAACTTTTAATGTATTCACTTTTAATGCTTTAAACTTAGTATTGCACAATCTAAATCTATTTCAAAGCATTAACTTTAGGAATGGAAATTGTATAAATGAAAAAACAAACAAATCCCTATTAAGAGGTAATAACCTTATACTAGGGCCTTGAATATTTTACACTTAACAATGTGGAGAACATAAAATATTTGAATTCCATTTATAAAGCTTTCACTTTATAATATAAGTTTTAGAATTTTTCTAATCTTTAATTCAACATTTATTAATTCAAATATTTATGACATTAAATATTTAAATTAAATAAGTTTAATTCCTCCCAAAAATAAATTTTGGACATAAAACCTGAGATTTAATATTTTAATGCACCAAACTTTTAAAAATCATAAACAAATCTCAAAATTATAGATTATTAAATTTATACTGTATTTGAAATAAATAATCCATAATTTGTCCTTCTTCTGCTTCATAAAGTTTACCTATCAAATATTTATAAAATATTTGATTCAGAAACTTTATATCCCTTTCTGAATTTTGTATTCCCCACAGAACACAATGTCATGAAAGGAAATAGTGAATTTATTGATTTATAGAATCAAACCAAAATTCACTATGCTATTCATTCACCTGACATATTCATGGAATCCAATATCCAGGTGATATAATTGTGCCTGAACCTAGTATGCAAATATTTTCGTGCATACCACTAGGTTCACTCAAATCTGAACATTTAAAAGAAAATAAAGAAAGATTTTGGATAGAATAATAAATTTGAAAATGTATCCCTCAGACAACTCTGCCACACCTCAAAAATACAGAATACTTAAAATAACTAAGCAAATGCAGATCAGACTTCACACAATCTTACAGTAACTTAATGCTATCTTCTGTGGGATTTTGAAATATTAAAACATTATATCAACTAATTTATCAATTAAAAACACCACTGTTGTGCTTGTCTTCAACAAAAATTAGCTTTGATATAATGAAGTGGATCTTACAATAAACTCAAATAAAGCTCCTGTACTTCACTGTGATGTTGCCTCTTCTGAACCAATTCCTTGCCTTGCTATGTCAGCAGTCCCTGGTTCTTTCTTTCAATACCTGTCCGATCCTTTTTTTTTTTCATTTCAATGGTTTTTTATAATCTTCAAAATCTAGTTATTTAATCCGTTCTTTCGGTAACTTGCTTTGAAACTGTTTTTCTTCAAAACTCCTACCAAAATTTATTTTGGCCTACAAATACTCTTCGAAACCTTTCAAAGCTATTATACATACGTAACCAATGAAATAACGAATACTGATTTCATTTATTATAAACCATCATAGTTAATATTAACTATGCTTTATATAATTTCAAAAATCTTCATTGTATAATCTTTCTTTTAGCCCCCAAGCAATGCTAACGACCCATCTCGGAATCAACCTCTTGATTCTCCACATCACATAGAATCTAACCTTTTGTATATAAAATCAAATTTCACCTCGTAGCCCCCAAACACTTGAATGCAATCTTATTATTTATTGCATTTATACTGCCACAAACTTCTTTAATTATCCACGCTATGTAAAAATGACATCCGAGGTATTTCATGCCCATCAGGTGCGTAATCATCCTTGTATTTTAAATTGACTAAACGGTATAATACTTTAATTTATAAAATCTAATTCTGGTCCCTTCGTGAATGTTCCATTTAAATACCCCACGTTCTCTGAAAATGACCTGATAAACCTCTAAAACCCATCAAGCAACAATTGCTCATATTTGGGTATGGATCTGCCTCCTGTTATGTCAAAATGTATTTGCCATCATATCATCTGAGCCAAGATAATTATCAAATCACGCCTTGACCATATCGTATTTGCTACGTAATCTCCCACCTATGCCGTCGTTCCTGCAGTAAAACTAAATGTACAGTACAACCACCTGCAAATCTGCCATAATTTCTGTGATAAAAATGGGAAAAATGATCATACTGAATAAACCAAAGTGTCTTCAATATGTATTCTCCATGTTCAAATTTGTTTGATCACGACCATCAAATATCCAAACTTTTCTCTAACATAGATAGTGCTGCCTTAATCACCCTGTAAGCGCTGATGTACAGCTGATGTACAACTGAATATGTCATTATTCATCCTTGTTATCATAATTGAGTACTCCTTATGACTTATCCGGTAATTTACTGGGTACTCACACAAACTGTTTATTTCCAGTGACATATTCCTATGTTGGAATTTCCTTCCACTTTAATATTTTTCCTTCTATCCGCAGCCTTACCATTGTGAACTGATAAAATATCAAATGAGTAGAATGTATTTTAAATTGATGATATTTATCCTTCCAATGTCATCTCCTACATACTATCCAGCAATTTACACCGTTGTATTATAATATGCTCAGAGTACTCTCACGAGGAGGTCATACCAGCATTTGCGTCTTGTGATATTTTTGTAATCTTGCAGTGCAGTGACCAGGGAAGAATACTCCAATGCACACCTGACTACTGTTCTTCAATGGATTCCCATACGTTATCTGTGAGTTCTTCTGATGCCCTCATTGGATTCTTCGAATAGTAAAATCGAAAACACAACAAGCATTGTTACCTCTAAATCATGGTTGCTGTCAACTTCAGCATAGTTCTCGATGTCGGCAACATCATTTTCTTGGTAGACGTGCCCATCCTTTCTTTCGGGCCCTGAGAACATGCCCACCTACGTAAATGATTTCCCGGTAACCTCCAGCACACTTCTGGCATGTTTAAAACTTCACTGCAGTGCCCGTTTATCGGCGTTTTTCCTGAACCGGATTCCGTGGCGAGTACCACCATCTATCCCCAGACGTTTTCATTTTACTGGATGCATTCTATTAAGCACATCTCTTGATTCATCAGGCCCAACTATGTCCATCTTTAAGACGTATCCTCCCTGGCCGAACACATCTGCATCCACACTAGCATCAAGCACTTTGACAACGGATCCCACCTGTGTCCTCCTGAGACTGTGATACATAAGCACTCCACTGACCACGTTCTCGTAATCACGAAGCAACCTGTGACATATCATTACCATAGTTAGAATCAAAAGGTGAAATGTAGTATGAATGAAACAAATACTTCAATGCACACTAATGAACACAACAAAATATATGCGACGCATCATAAAACTTCACAATATAACTAACACGTGTGATACGTTAAAACCCACATCTTAAGCATGAATACCCACAACGTACATATAACACCAAATCTAATGACTAACATTTGTCCTAATACAAAGAATCTACTCCTAACCATAGTCCCTAAAACAAGTAAAACAAAACAAATACAATGTATACAAGACACAAAACAATAATACATAACCAACATTCTAACACAACAAAGACAAAATAAAACCAAAACGAACAAAAATTAATTACATGATCTTATAATAACATTAAAACAAAAACATACCATGTAATAACATTAAATCTAAAACACACTTAATAAACACACAACACTACACATAATAATACATAACAACATAAAACTTATATATATATATATAAACCAAAATTATGTGTAAAGTACATAATTATAATTACACATATATAAAAAGACCATGACAATACATAACATGACAAGGATATAAATAACTAAAAATTATGGATGACATGGTATCCATACAAACACTACATCAATGTCTTCACGTCACAAACTCAAATCTAACAATGCCCTTGGTTGTAAGGCAAGTTATACCACGGTGAATATACTCGATAATGTAATGGTGAGGATATGAACCATAAACACATCGGCTTTCAATTTTTGATCAAAGTCGATAATTTAGCTTCAATTTTTAAATTTTCGAGTGGGTCCCCAAATTTTGGGGTTACTGTGAAGGAGTCACAATAGGCCCCTTTGGCTCTTGCCTCATATAGATGGCCCATTGCCAATTTCTCATAATCTACAAGGTGAAGAACCCTTATGACTGTTCTGACAATTAAATAGTAAATTTTGAAAATTTAGAAAAAGTTACACTAGACTGTAAAATAAGGTTTTAAAATTTAAATTTGCACTTAACAAACAAATTGCAATTACCTTAAGAGATTTTTGAACGCTTACCCAAAATGAATCATCAAACACTTGCCTCCATATCTGCTGCCCCTCCTCTTTTGAATGAAATGGTGAGGCATACCATTCCTTGCTCACAAACATTTGCTTAAAAACCAGGTGATGCCATTAGAAGGCTTAGCAAGGTGATGAAATTGGAGGCAAATTGAGTGATCCTTGGGAGAAGAATGCCCCTCTTGTCATTGTGCTGCCTCATCAAGCTGAGCACCCACGTGTGGTTATAGATAAATAGTGTAATGTTCTGCTGGTGTATTAGTCATGCACCTTATTACTTTAGTTCACTTAGGATATTTTTTTTTTTGGTAGGTAAAATTGCTTAAGTGCGGGGTTTAAATGGGCCCCAAACCCAAGTACATAAACTGGTAGCTAAAACAATAGCATAAGATGACACATGCCTGCACATTGGCCAGCTGCAACCTGAACAAAAGGACCAAACAACAACAGAGAAGGCTGAGTGGACGCTTGACGTCATAAACACAAAAATACAGCCCGAGCAATACCCACACAGGGGTTGCTTAAGAGAAGTAACTACCTGTAAACCTTGTAAAGGAGCTATAACAAAAATCCACGTAGGGGATGCTCACAAAAGATCAACAAAAACTATAATAGATACCTGATCAGGAAGAAACATAGTATTCAAAAAGGCCCACACAGGGGCAATAAAGAACTTAGAAACAGTAATGGGAAGCCCTGGAGCTCAGGTTCCCAGTTATGACGATCTCTTCGCACCGCTCGCCCTTTCACCGAAAGTTCTGTCACCTCGGCCATCAGCTTAATAGTAACTCTGAAACGGAGGTTACGCACAACAACATAACCATTATTCCACGAATTGACAAAGGCTTCAGTGATATCTTACTCAACCCCTTTGAACTTGCTGAGGAAAGGAATGAGACCATGAGCTTCCAGAAAGGTCTGAGACAGGGGATCAAGTTGAAGGCTAGATTGATCAAGCAGGGCCATGTTGGTAAGATTGGGGAAAAAGGAAGACCACAGAAACCAGAAACTATGCTTCTTACTGCCTAGGACACACAATAGTGGACAAAACTAGACGACAATGGATTGACACAGACTAGGGTTGTAAATATAGAAATTTTGGCACAATAAACAACCTTTCCATAACATTGAAAGCAAAACTGATCCACTTTCCCAAACATTCTTTCAAGCTTTTCCCAAATATCAATAGGTGTAGTACAATCTACTATGTGAAAAAGTAGACGATCACTTATGTGTAACCCAATGATCCCCATAGCTTCATCCACTTTGTTAAAGCAAGCAAATTGTTCATATTCCTTTGTGAATGCAGATGGTGTATATGTCAACATTTGCCATAATCCCTTAGATTGCAATAGTTGTCTCATTTTAAGTTTCCATGTGTGATAATTGTGAGGTGTTAATAAACACAGACAAGGAAAGCAAATACAAGAGACGAGGCACTTAGAACGTGCCTTGCAACCCCCCCAAGAGATTGAACTATGAATGACCCCCCCCAAAGAATTTTGGCACTTTATCTTAGTGCTTGTTACAATATTATGCTAAGACAAGAAGTCAGCAAGATTTTTTTTGGAAATTCTGCTATAAAACTGAAAAAAGCAGAATTTTTTTTAATACACTACAGTGAAAAAAAAAATTGAAAAAAATTTGTCCACCAGATCTGAATTCTGAATGCACCAATGTGAAGCCCTCGAAATATCAAAGATAAAAAAAAATTTGACCCAAAACCAATTCCAGAAGAGGGAGAAACGACCTCCAAAAGTTGATTTTCCAAAAAACTGCGATAGGGCCGCGGGTTTGCAGTTAAAAAAACTGTAGTTTTCTGAAAAATTCGTCAACCAAATTGTAGATCTGACTGCACCAATGCGAAGCCCTCGAAAAATCAGTCAAGATCAAAAAATGGATTCCGAAAGAGGGAGAAACGACCTCTAATTTGATCCAAAATGGGTTCCGAAAGAGGGAGAAACGACCTCTAATTTGATCCAAAATGGATTCCGAAAGAGGGTGAAACGACCTCCAGAAGTTGATTTTCCAAAAAACTACAGGGCCACGGGTTTGCAATCAAAAAGCCACGGCCTGGGCCTGAAAAAAGGACCTCCAACAGAGGTTTGGATCCACTTTCTAATCACCAAGATCCCCCAAAAAAAAAGGGCGAGGTGAGAGCATACAATGGCCAAACCCTAAGAGGCAAGATCCACACTTTCAGAATTGTTGAAACTTGTTGAAGCTGATCTTGAGCAGTTGGAGGCAGATTTGATCAATGTAGAAGGTTCCTTCAAAGTCTTCAAACCTGCAAAAAATCTGCAATAATGGAGATCCAAGATTGAACAAAAGCAATCCTAAGATCCTCAACCTATGGGTGATATCAAACAACCTAAGCTCTAAATACCATGTTAGAATTGAAAGGATCTAACAATCCTGCATTTCCAAGATCTAGTTGTTTGAAAAACAATATCACCACAATATCTAAGCTATCAACAAGAATCAATTGACACAATGAAAAGCATAAGCAAATGCTACAGTAAAGAAACTGATAGAATGATAATACTCACTATCTTACACTCAAAGAGAGGGAAGCCCTTGCTTATATAGGCAAGGGTGTACAATGAGGATCGTAGGATAAATCATGAAAAATGAGGGAATGGATATCCACCCTAGAAGAAAAAAGCTAACAAGATAAGATAGCCACCTAGCAAGCAAAAAGCTAGATGATCTAATATCCCACTAATAAATAAAACGGAAAAAAGAAATATAATCTCCTAGGTAACATCCTAAGTGAACTTGCTGTTTTACAATAAAATTGTTGTTGATGATCTCTAATCAACCGCTTTTAGAGAACAATGAAATTGTTGTTTTACAGCCTTTCTTGGACACTTTAATTGGTAGCAAGGTTGAAGATTTCATTGACGTTTCATCTGATTCTAAGCATTGGAAAAAATTTCATATTCCAAATGCTAATGGCCAAATCTCTAATGTTTCAGTTGTTCTCAAAACCATCCTAAATGCAACAATCATCCCCACTGGTAATTCCCCTAACTCCCTTTTTTGGAAAAAGACTGATTCTGGGCTGTTCACGGTTAAATATGCTTATGGTCTGACTACTGATTATCAAGTGGTTCAAATACCTTATGATCGAGTGTGGATTAATTTCTCATTCTGAAAGTTGTTCATTTCAGCTGGTTGGCCATCCAAAATAAGATTCTAACGATTGATAATCTTATGAAAAGGGGCATGATTGTCCCTAACAAATGCTATTTGTGCATGAATGCCTGGGAATCTGTCAATCACCTCTTTCTGGAGTGCTCTTTCTCCAAGACAGCTTTGGATCACCTTATGTCCACTTTTCATATCTCATGGGTTCCTCCTAATTTGTTGAGTCACCTTTTCATCCAATGGCCAGCTCCTTTCAAAAACCTCAGATTATCTTCTTTATGGAAAGTGACCCTTCATCATATCTTATGGCAAGTGTGGCTTGAAAGAAACAATAGGGTTTTTTCTTCCTCCTCTAAGGATCCCATCTCTGTTGCCAATAAAGCTATTGCCTTTGCTGTAGAAAATTCCCAGCTCTTCCCTTGTCCCAAATCTCCTGATTCTAGATTGGAGTCTATTTTGTTCTCTTCCTTAAAATTCCCTACAACTCTAGTTCTAGTTTTCCAGCCCCCCATCCCAGAGTGGGTGCTCATTGGATTCCTCCCCCAAGTGAGTGGCTGAAACTTAACTTTGATGGTGCCTCCAAAGGAAATCCAGGGGATGCAGGTGCAGGTGGTCTTGTCAGAGATCACAGTGGTCAAGTTATTATGGCTTATGCTAAGTATCTGGGGTGTCAAACTAATCATTTTGCTGAAGGTCGTGCACTGTGGAGAGGGCTAGATATTCTCAAGTATTATAAAGGCAACCTTTTTATTGAGGGAGATTCTTTGAATATTATAAATGCTCTCAAAAACAAGGTGTCCTCTTGGAATGTCAGAACCATTGTTCAGGAAGCTAAGAAGTTGTCCCAAAATTTCAATGATATCTCTATCAATCATGTGTACCGCGAAGCTAACAGACCTGCAAATATTCTTGCCAATTGGGGAGTTATCCATAAATCACTGTCCATTTGGAAAGAAAGCTTTCCCTAAGAAGTTTTAAATGCTACTAATAATGATTTGGTTTGAAAGATGTGGTCACAGGTTTTGGCGGGTCAGCTTCTCCAATGATGACTCTAGCTTTTTCAGCATGATTTGTTTCTTTGGTTCCAATTCTTAGAGCGGAAGTTTTTTGATTAGCGGAATTTCCAAAAAAAATCTTGCTGACTTCTTGTCTCAGCAGAATATTGTAACAAGCACTGAGATAAAGTGCCAAAATTCTTGGGGGGTCATTCATAGTTCAATCTCTTGGGGGGGTTGCAAGGCATGTTCTAAGTGCCTCTTGTCTCTTGTATTTGCTTTCCTTGTCTGTGTTTGGGTTAAAATGGCTTCAATTGAACTATTAACACCCCACAATTATCACACATGGAAACTTAAAATGAGATAACTATTGCAATCTAAGGGATTATGGAAAATGTTGACACATACACCATCTACATTCACAAAGGAATATGAACAATTTTCTTACCTTAACAAAGTGGATGAAGCTATGGGGATCATTGGGTTACACATAAGTGATAGTCTACTTTTTCACATAGTAGATTGTACTACACCTATTGATATTTGGGAAAAGCTTGAAGGAATGTTTGGGAAAGTGGATCAATTTAGCTCTTTGCAATTGGAAGTTGAATTGTCATCTCTCTCCCCTGATGAGTTCCCCACCATAGAAGATTATCTTGCAAAGTTTAAATATCTTTTGGCCCAATTGAAGGGGAGTGGAAAGAAGAAGAGTGATGAAGAGTGCATTTTTCTCATTTTATCCAAGTTAAAAGGCCCCTTTCAAGTATTCTCCTCTACCTTTTACTCTAGTATGGATGCCTTAGGAAATGCCTTTGTTATGCCCTCACTTGAGTTATTTTGTGAGCATCTCACTAGGGAACAATCCAAGCTTGACCAATTAGATGCACTTCCTTCCAAAATTCAAGCCTTAGTAGCATCCTCATCTTCCAAAGGTAAAGGGAAATCTAGGCCTAAGCCCAAACCAAAGCAAGAATCCACTCCACCTCCTACCAAATCCACTACAAAGCCCTCCAACCCTCCTTCTAAATCCAATGAGTCTTCCTCTAAGAATAAGAAAAAGTGTAGGGATACTTGTGCCTTTTGTGGTAAAGAAGGCCATTCTGAGTCTAGGTGTTGGAAGAAAATGGAAGCCTTAGAAGAAGCCATGCAAAAGCATAAAATCTCTCTTTCCACTCCCTCTTCCACAAAAGACAAAGGAAAGGCCCTTTCAGCACATGCAGTGGAGGCATCATCACATAGTTGGATTATGGATTCGGGAGCTTCTCATCACATGACTCCTTCTAGAGAGCTTCTTTCCTCTCTTAGTCCTAGTTCCACTTCCAACATTGTTTTTTTTGGGTATGAAAAATTGAGTTAGATGGTGGGTGCATCAAGGATGTCTTATATGTGCCCAAACTTTCCACTAGTCTTCTTTCCATATATCAGATTTGTTATTCTGGAGATGGAAAAATAGTTCTCTTTACCCCACATGGTGTTGAGATCAGAGAGTTTTTGGAGCCAGAGACTATTGTTGCTATAGGGGTCATTGATCATAGTGCCCATATTTATAGATTTGAGGGATTTGACACTTCATCCTTTGGAAATTGCCTTGTTGCTCATGTAGACTCTACGAGCAAACTTTGGCATGAGAGATTTGGTCACCTCAACTACAGATATCTACAATAGTTAAGCACACAAGACATGGTGATAGGTCTTCCTAGGGTCTCTTGTTCAGATGGAGTTTGTCCAAGATGTGCACTTGGAAAACAACATCAAGACCCTTTCCCAAAAGGGAAGGCTTTGAGAGCTTTGGCACCCTTAGAGTTGGTTCATAGTGACTTGATGTCTTTTCCAACTCCATCATTTTTAGGGGCCAAGTATGTGCTTACTTTCATTGATGACTTCTCTAGGTGCACTTGGGTGTACTTTCTTAAGTACAAAAGTGAAGTGTTTGCCCATTTTAAGGTCTTTAAGGCCTTTTTTGAGAAGCAATATTCTTGTTCTATCAAGAAGCTATGCACAAACAATGGGGGGAGTTTATGAGCAGAGAGTTTTTAGATTTTCTTGAAAAGCATGGTATACTACATCAACATTCTATCCCTTATACCCCTCAACAAAATGGTGTAGCTGAAAGGAAGAACAAGACTTTGAGGGAGATGGCAAACTGCATGCTTCACTCTTGGGATATTCCACCAGTTTTTTGGGCTGAAGCAGTGAATTGTGCCAACTACATTCAAAATCACACTCCTCACAAAGCACTTGAGCATATGACTCCCGAGGAGGCTTGGACCCATGTCAACCCTGATGTTTCAGCATTCAGAGTTTTTGGTAGCCTTGCTTGGGCTCATGTACCAAACAAGAAGAGGAAAGCCTTGGATAGAAAGAGTAAACCACTTATCTTTGTTGGTTATTGTGAGGATATGAAGGCTTATCGGTTGCTCAATCCAGACACTCACGATGTTCTTTTTTGGAGAGATGTAGATTTTGATGAGCAAACCATTCCAAAAGCCTTCTTACCTTCCACTTCTACTTCCTCTTCTCCATCTTCCTCTTCTTCACTTGAGGATTCTTTTCTTCATCATGAGGATGTTGTTGATGATCCTCCTACTGTCACCATGCCTCGGTGGGCCCGTACTACTCTTGAGGAGGCAACTTCTTTCATTGGTGACCTTCCAACTTCTCGACATTCCACAGGTCATGGACTTTTGAGTCATGCCATTTCAGATGACCCACAACACTTTTTAGATGCACATGGAATTTTTGAGTGGGATACTACTATGGTCGAGGAGTATTCTTCCTTGATGAAGAATCACATGTGGGATCTTGTTCCTCTTCCTAAGGGAAGGAAGTTGGTTCGATGTAGATGGGTCTATCGAACCAAGTATGAAGCTGATGGTTCTATAGCCAAGTACAAGGCTCATCTTGTGGCAAAGGGATTCTCATAGGTTGAGGGGATTGATTACTCTGAGATATTTGCTCCCGTTGCCAAGATGGATTCCATTCACCTTGTACTTGCTCTTGCTGCTTCACAAAGATGGTCAGTTTATCAGATGGATGTGAAGAGTGCCTTTCTCCATGGTGACTTGCATGAGGAGATTTACATGGAGTAGCCACCAAGATTTTCATAGGACCCTTCACTTGTTTTTTGGCTTAGAAGGTCACTCTATGGTCTCAAGCAAGCTCCTCGAGCTTGGTATGAGAAGATGGATGCCTTCTTGCTTGCTTCTAGATTTACACGTTGCCATTCTGACCACACAGTCTACATACAAAGGATTGGAGAGGATATTCTCATACTTGTTCTTTATGTTGATGATCTCATCCTCATTGGCAGCTCCTCTAGCATGATTCAGACTACACAACGCTCCTTGATGGAGCACTTTGATATGATAGATTTGGGACTTCTACATTTTTTCCTTGGTCTTCAGATTACATAGTCTTCTTCAGGGATCTCCATATGTCAGCAGAAGTATACACTTGATTTGCTTCATAGATTTGGCATGGCTAATTGCAAGCCAACCCCTTCTCCATTTCAGTCAGGCATCACTTTGACTTCCACTTGCACCACACCTCGATGTGATCCTACCTTATACAGGTAGTTGGTTGGCAGTCTTATCTACCTGACACATACTCATCTTGATATTTCCTTTGTTGTTGGGCTTGTCTCCCGATTCTCATAGGATCCACATGAGAGTCATTGGAAGGCAACCAAGCGTATCTTGAGATACCTTCAGGGCACATCACACTTTGGTCTTTTGTACACACCAAGGACTTCAAATATTGTTGGTTATTCAGATTCAGATTGGGTAGGCAGTGTTGATGATCGATGGTCTACTTCAGGTTTTGTCTATTGTCTTGGTACTAGTCCTATTGCTTGGTCGTGCAAGAAGCAATCCGCTATTGCACTTTCATCGATAGAGGCTGAGTATAGAGCAACAGTTCTTGCTAGCTAGGAGGTTCTTTGGCTTCACCAGTTATTGATAGAGTTTGGTTTTCCACCTGATCATCCTACTACTCTTTGGTGTGACAACCAAAGTGCTATTCACATCTCTCGCAATCCAGTAGAGCACCAACGCACCAAACATATTGAGATCCATATGCACTTCATTCGATAGCTTATCCAGGATCGAGTTCTCAGTTTGGAGTACGTGCCTACACATGAGCAGATTGTAGACATCTTCACTAAACCTTTGGCATCGCCTCATTTCCTTGAGTTGCGATCAATGCTTGGGGTGCAGGAAGTTGTCCTTGGGGGTCTTCTTGAGTCCTCCTTCCTTCACATTGATATTATATTGTACATGGGTACCTCATCAGGCCTAGTTGTCGGGACCCATATCTGAGGATATTATATTGTACATGGGTACCTCATCAGGCCTAGTTGTTGGGACCCATATCTGAGGATATGCCTCTTTCATTATATTGTACACTTTCTCCTAAGTTTCACTTAAGGGGGGTGTTGGTGTATTAGTCATGCACCTTATTACTTTAGTTCACTTAGGATATTACCTAGGAGATTATATTTCTTTTTTCCATTTTATTTATTAGTGGGATATTAGCTCATCTAGCTTTTTGCTTGCTAGTTGGCTATCTTAGCTTTTTTGCTAGTTGGCTATCTTATCTTGTTAGCTTTTTTCTTCTAGGGTGGATATCCATTCCCTCCTTTTTCATGATTGATCCTACGATCCTCATTGTACACCCTTGCCTATATAAGCAAGGGCTTCCCTCTCTTTGAGTGTAAGATAGTGAGTATTATCATTCTGTCAATTTCTTTACTGTAGCATTTGCTTATGCTTTTTTCATTGTCTCAATTGATTCTTGTTGATAGCTTAGATATTGTGGTGATATTGTTTTTCAAACAACTAGATCTTGGGAAATACAGGATTGTTAGATCCTTTCAATTCTAACATGTTCTTCGCCTCTTCTACCACGATCTTTACCAACGACAATTTGCTAATGTCCTCAAGCACGAGGTCGATGCAATGGGCACAACACATGGGCTCCAAAAAATAGAGGGGTGCTTCTCCTCGAGAAGTCTACCCACATATACACATGCTGGTGCATTGTCCTTCGCTACTTGGAAAATATTCTCCACTCCTATTTCTAGCACAACATCCTCCAACAAATTGAATAACAAATGTGCATTCTTTACCTCTCGCGAGGCATCAACCGACTTTAGGAAGACCATAGATCCACTTGAAGCCACCATGAAGTTCGGGAGCTTGCGGTTTCTTGCATCTGTCCATTCATCAAAAAGAATGCTGCAACTCTTTTTCCTCCATGTACATTCTCCACACCTATTTCTAGCACGACCTCATCTAACAAATTGAATAACAATTGTGCATTCTTTACCTCTCGTGAGGCATCAACCGACTTCAGGAAGACCATGGATTCACCCGAAGCCACCATGAAGTTCAGGAGTGTGCGGTTTCTTGCATCCATCTATCCATAAGAAAGAATGCTGCAGCCCTTTTTCCTCCATGTATTCCTTTGCTCTTCTAAAAGAGCACGTTTGTTGATGGCACACTCCCCCAACAATGGTCCACTTAAATGTTTTGACAAAGGTGTCTTAACTCCTTTTCCAGACTCACTCAATGCTCTCATTAGGGCATTTCAATAGGGGCTGTTCACACAATTGAAGGCAGTGTTGCATTAATACCAAAAATTGGTTGTAGCTGTCCTTACATCCTTTGCCTTGCATCTCCCCATTGATATTATGAGTTGTGGTTTATCTTGTGCTAGAGCCTCGTTTCGCATTTCCCACTCCCACTAGTACTACCTTGCCAAATGCAAGGGCTAACAATAGATTCTTTAGCTACGACATCGACATTGACATCCTCCAGATTGGCCTCATCCCAATAGAAAGAGCCCCAAGGCTGCCCCAAGGTCCCACTCCATGTCCAACTGCAACTCGTCCTTTTGTGCTCGATCTTTTTGGCCTCTTTGGTGCACGACCAAGACGTGACCTCATATCTAATTATATCATATGCTCTAGGGCAGGGGTCCACATCATGTCTTGGTTGGCCAAATAGATGGAATTTGAGGCAATGGATGCCTTCTCGCATGTCCTTGCCGTAGTGTTTACAAAACGCCTGATTCAGTAAGTTTTCTTTAACCCCATGCTTTCACATTGGGTCTCTTTGTAGGCTTGGATTTGGGGCTGCAAATGGAGTTAGTTGGGTTCCACTTGAAGGAGGATCATTGCTGCTTGCGGCTGTTCTAGGGACCTCACCTGAAGAATCCATCTATATTTCTTAATAGGAAGGAAAAATAAAAAAATAATTAATTAGTCAGATGCTGTAGCCTACATGCTTTAAAAAACAAATAAAAAAATTAGGGTGTAGCCTACATACTAGAAAAGAACAAAAAAGAAAAAAAATTGAAAAGAAAACCTAACAAAACCCTAGTTTTTTTAGGGGAGGGGGAAATAAACAAAAAAAAGGGCCTAGCCTACATGTTTGAAAAGAACAAAAAAAAGAAATTAAGAAAAACCTTAACAAAATCCTAGTATTTGTTTTTGGGGGGTGGATACCTCAGAAAAACCTCAAGCCCTTCTCTCTCCGTGGGCCACACGCATAGTTAGTCCAATGAATCGACATCGACACATCATATAAGTTGCGGCGCTCTCTATTCGTTTTTTGAAAAGAGAGAGGGGGGGATTGGTTCATTCAGAAGAAGTCGTTGAAACAAGGAATGAACATCACATAGAAACAGTCTCAAATCTCCTTGAACCAGTGTCCAATCTTTTATGCGATCTGGAAAAGTGGTTTAAGATTATTGTTTTCACCTCTTAGAAGAATTTCCACACAGTTGGAGAGAAGAAAAATGAGCAAATTAGAAGAAATGGGTTTTTAAACAAATTTCTGAGTTTTTCCTCTGTTTTTGCGCCTACAACTGATTTTTTCATGAAACATTGACGAGTTTTTGGTGGAAATCTTGCTGTGAGTCGGCGAGTTTCTCGGCGCCAAGAAATAAAAAAAAATCACAAGCCACTATTTCTTGCAAGTTTTGCTAGAAATTGTGGGTTCCCAACGGTCTTTCTAACTATGATTTACATAACATTGTTGCTGAATAAAAGAAGATTAAGCTATTTTAAAAATATTCACATCCTTATACTGAGAGGGGGGGTGAACAGTATAAGATAGAACTTTTTACTTTTCAATCCAAATGATAACAACAATAATATCAAAGCAGTAAACATTGCACACATCATCACACACATGAGATTATTTAACATGGTTCACCCAATGTGGGCTTCTCCACGGAGAAAATTTCCTTATAAATTTTCTCAATGAATCTTTGGGAATCAAATCCCTATTACAATGTTTATGGACCTCTGTCCAAAGGAGACACCAATCCCCTTATGCTCTAGTTTGTGGATCTCTCTCCACAGGAGACCTCTGTCCCCACTGCTCTGGTTTGTGGATCTCTCTCCACAGGAGACCTCTGTCCCCACTGCTCTGCTCAATTCTGATCAGCTCTGCTCACAAATCTGATCTAACCTGCTCACAACACTGTCTGAAACCTGCTCACAAGTCTGCCTCTAACCTGGTAAAAAATCTGCCTCTAACCTGGTCACAAATCTGCCTCAAATCTGCTCAAAAACCTGCCTCTAACCTGGTCACAATACTGCCTCAAATCTGCTTCTAACCTGGTCACAATCTCTGCTCAATTTTGCTTTAATACATGCTTATAACTGCTCATAACACATGCTCAAAAAGGGTTTTATAAAGATACAAAAACTTGTCTTCAAACAAAGCATAAATGGTTCACACTCTTTCAACAATGGAAGCACACTTGTCCTCGAATTCTAACCCAAATATTTCCACAATCATTCAGCAATGAAGTACAAATCCTAACTCAAAATATTCCAACAATGCTTATCAAACAATCCTTTTCACTCCACCTTATGTTCCAAAACATTCACTTCAACAAACAAGGGATGATTTGCCCATACCTCTTAATTTGCTCTTATGGAGATATGTCTTCAAAACCTGTCTCACAATAATTCCTTCTTCCACTTCAAAAGGATTAGCTCAACACCCTTTTCATATAATGGAAAAACCTTTTAAAGCATGTGCACAATTATATTTCAAATCAATGCTTTAACATTCTCTTGGTTTCACAAAATAGAGCATCCAATCATAAACCAAACCCTTCAATATTCATGCAAGTATTACAAACATCAAATGCACATTATACACCTTTTATCTCCAACTTCAATATTTCAAGAATGAACTTCTAAACCCTAGAAGACCCCTTTTTATAATGCTGAAAATTACACTTGAAAAGAATCTATTTCACACCTTATAACTCCTATCTTGTCTTATATCAAACACACCACAATCTATTTACAATATACAGGAAATACACAACACAGTATACACCTTATCACTCCAATTTAATAAACATTCAACACCCTAATATTAAATCACACAACATGCACCTTATATCATCAACCTTATAATAATCAAGTGATTTAATTACCTTTTCTTTAGACGATGTGCGCTGTGTCTCAATACCAGCCTTGCCCTGGACGTCGTGTGCTTGCCCTAGACGTCGTACGCTGCGCCTCAAAACCAACTGCTCTTGGGCGCATCCAAATAATCCACTTCGAAAACAATCTGCCCACTGTCTTATCAAAACGTATTCGGAGGGATTTGATCAACAACCTTTCTGCCTCAACAGCGCTGTCACAAGGGCCTTCGCCTGCTGTGCTCACGCAGCCGTTGGGACCAAAGTGGCTCCCTCTCAATGCTGTCACTTATTTCTGCGCACACAAATCAACACAAAGAAGCTCCTTCTCCTCCTGTGCTCACACTGTCCCGGTTGGACATTCAGGTGCTCTCAGAATTCGTCAATCAATTAAAGCATGCACACCCTTCATTTTCCTTGCTGTTCGTAGTATTTCAATTCACAGAAAATCATCAACGTTCGCATCAAAAATTAAATCAAATCATACATTAGCGCTTCGTTAAATATTCAAATGTCTTGTTTGATATTTATACATGTTGTGCTTTCTCATGAAACGTCGGCGCTCGATAAAACCCTTTTGAACATTGGCACTTTATTAAAATATTTAATATTTTAAATCTTCGAACACGTTGGCGCCAAACCCATCCTTGGTTTAAATTATAATATTAAAATATTATAATTGACCTTTTGCCTTCCTTTGCAATATCAACCTTTGATTTTTTTCTTTTCTTGCTAATTTAAACTTGCTTTCTTTTCTTGCTAATACAACCATGAAGACTTATCTTTTCTTTGACATCAATGACAACCAGTGTACTCAAAATTTCTGACATCCTCATTATTAATGATTCATCTATGCAGAATATGGAAAAACATGTTGTGATGACCTTACTAATGATTTCTGAATGCTTCACGTTGTATTGTCCCTATTATCAAACAATAATGCAATAGTTTCCTAAAGCTACGCATGCTTTTCCAGCTATTGCCATATAGTTTACAATGCCTAACAAATGTTAGGGTCATCACTGAAAAAGAAATAACAACTCTTTCTATTCAAACATGAACAAAGTTAATGAAGTGCCTTACTCCATTTCATGAGATTTGCAGCATCCATAGATATTGAATGCACTAGCATCAAGCCTCCAACTGAACCTTTGAAAAACTTATGGAATTTATTGATAACAACTTTGGTGTTGTTTGCTAAAGCGACATCCCTCAAACAAGCTCAACTTCATCGAAGGATTTTAAAGCAAAGAGCCACATACAAACTGTTTTGTCATGATGACATGGGTGCTTGCATTGCAACATGTCCAAACCTATGATTCTAAAGAACCACATCTGTTTTATTGCGTTTCATTTGCCAACCATCAGCTGACATCTACTTCAGCTTGTAACTCTTGAGTCTTATTTTGCTATATGGTTTACCTATCAGGAACTGAAAGTTTCTCTACATGCATGTTGTTAGTCACAGTAATTTCACCTTCCTATATGTAGTGTTTACAGATTTCTTTCATGTACTGCTTCAACTATGATTTCATTCTTCTAACTGGTTAGTTTGCATCTAGGGGAATTAAACTGCACCATGAAACCTGAATCTGCAGTTTTACTTATGGCCAACAAAATTTTCTTTTCATGCTAGCACATGCAAAACACTATCCACTACACTGTACATTCCAAGCAATGTAATTGCATTGTTCCATTTTCCAACTACTTAATGGCAAACGCCATCACAAAGATTGGGATTTTTATCTTTAAATGTCTTGCATGGGATGTGTATCATTTTTTGAGTTGTGACATATGCTGCATGGTCCTGGGGTTGTCCATAATTCAGTTATCACAAGAACCAGAACATGCAGTCACTGTCAAAGATCTTGCCACATTAGCTTCTCTCTTCTGCTTGCCAAAATCCTATTTTCAGCAATGCTTCCAAACATATTATCCCTACCAAAAGGTGCACTCCTTTTAGTTTGGAGGGTTTGTAATCCAGTTGTGCAGGAGCCCTTCTTCAACTACTCACAGTTATTGTTTTTGCATGCCATTAGCCTCATGTGAAAGTTATTTCAAGAGAAAAGTGCTGTTGGTTTCTTGTATGTTATGATGGAGACATGTCTCAATACGTCTTCTTACATATGAAGGGAAGTTAAACAATTTTTATCCTGCTTGCATACTCAATACTGGCATAATAACATCAACTTCTTCATTTAGTCTATCAAGCAATACTAATTGCTTAAAAGTGATTTCAGCCACTGCTGTGGTCGGCAATATAGTTTGCTTCTGTTGTATTAAACTGGAAGAGCTCCCTTCAATAAAACCATGTGATCTAAATTTTCCAACAAAGAATGCAATTTTACTTTGAATTGTTTGAAATTACTAGCAAGAACAACTTGACCGCCATTTCATGTCTTCAAATTTGTAATTCCTGCAAAGTTTTGTCCCCTAAGGTGGGTTTGGATTCTATTCCATTCACAGCTCTGAGAAAATCTTGTTCAAAGATTAGTCTGTGCATTTCCAGTTTCAAGAAACGAGGTCCAGCTTAAACTAACGGTTCAACCAACATATAGTCTTAATGATGAACCTTATCCAAGTTCTACAGTGGCTTTACAGGCTGATGACTCTTCAGCCTCTCTTCATGCAGAAAATTAATGAATTCCTTGTGCCAGTCTCAAACGGAAATCTACTAAATGATCACTGCTGAAAAAAATCAAAAAGGAAGAATGGGAGAATGAAAATATGTGGAATGAACTCTGCTATGATACTAATCTAGGGGATTATAAAATAACAAAGCCCCTCTTAGGTCCAAGTGTGTGCCAATGTACCAGGAAGATCTCAAACCTAACACCTTCCATTGACACTGCTGTGAAGTGTGTGGACCATATGACTAAACCACCTGCCCTTGTTTGCACTTTGCTAGAAGTCAAATGCCATGTTGTCTGGCTCTGGTATATGTCGTAAAGGTAAAGATAAAGTAATTTTTAACGTTTACGTAGGCCATATGAGATGACCCTCATAGAGGATGTTATTTACCCAATATATGTTTATCCAACCAAACTCCGGTGTATGGTGTACAACTCTAACTCCCATTGGATTCAGACCTTGAACCTCCTATTCGGAGTTCGAAAGTCTTACTGTTAGGTCAGCTCAAGTTGTACTCAGCACCTCCTCTTCAAACCTACCTTGTACTGGAAGACATGGATCAGCTGAGATTCAAACCTGAAATCTCATCAGCACTGCTGAGCGCTCTACCATAGAGCAACCAGTCATTCACAGCCTCAGGTTGCCAGAGTGTGGATTGACCATCCAACATCAACTGTTGCTGAAAAATCGTATTATGTATGTTTATTTTAAAGACATACAAATATTTCTACAACCGAAAGCAAGACTGTCAAAGGCGATGGGATCTGTCTCATCTCCCTCAACAAAGATTATGCCTTGGCCAGTCAACTGGTGTAGTTATACACCAGCAGGAAAACATGCTTTGCATGAAAATTCAAGATATATTCTTTGTATATTACACAAAATTCCATGAGAGCTTCCCCCACAGACCTAAAAAGAAAATAATTTACAGATGCATCTTTTCTATTTACCTACTTTTTGCTAAAATGCCTAGAAAACAACAAAAGCCAGCCAAACATCTGACCTGTTTGTTTTCTAAAAGTATGCCTATCTGGAAGACCAAAACAAAACTTATTCACCTGACCTGGAAAATTTTATGGGCTTTTTATCCATTGAATAATTGAGTTCATTTGGAAATTTCTCTATATTTAAAAAATAGTTTTAAAAAGTGTCAAATTTGATATAAAATGGGTTTTTGTTTACATAGAACCGTTTTGAACCATGATTATAACTAAAACAAACTCTCTGGCAATTTCTGGGCATTCCACACCTAAATGCATATGTTCGATTTTCAAATTTTAGGTATTAGGTTCAATGGAACTTAAATATAAACTATTAAACATAAATTTCATGTTTTGTGATCTATCAAATATTAGCAATTTAGCATAAATACATTTAGTATAAAGTGTTCTACACTCCACAACAACTACAACAAAAAGAATTCGAGCATTAAAAATTTCTCTGAAATCACACCTGTAACATCAATTTTCTAGAAGATCATGGACAAGAAATGCTAAAAGCTGGCACTCATTAATTATCTTGAAGGAAAGGAATCAGCCAAGTTTTTTGACACTTACTTGGCCCGACAAACATTTTCAAAACTTAGCATGATCAGTCACATGTGCAGGCTGTTGAACAAATTTACAAAATTCTGCACAAGCAAAAATATGTGAAAGCTCAAGTTGTTCTAGCTCCTCTAAACAACGCAATTCTCAAACAAAAGGCTTCAGCCCACTTTCACAGGGTGTACGTTTGTCCTAGTTATTAATTTTGCATGTGCGTGATGATCACGGTAAACACCAGCCTTTAAAAACAAACATATTTAATCTAGTAGCAGGAGCACAATTGGTTAAATATGTTGACTTTCAAGGCAGATGCCAGGGTTCAAATCTTGCCAGTGATATATGCGTAATTGCTATAATGTTTTTAATATGTGAAATACTGTGGTAATGTGGCCATGATGTAACGAGGGTGGGGCCATTTCAATCCCATATAATCAATTGAAAAAGAAAACAATTTTGAAAATTAAAAAAAATCAAAACTCTTCAACACAAAAAAATACAAGAAAAGAATTCAAGCAGATTTTTAAAAATAATGAAATAACTCCAGATGATGAATCTGAGTTAGATTGTGTTGGACTCAACTGCTATAGATGGCTTTGATAGAGTTCGATTGTAATTTTCTGCCTCCTTTTAGTTAGGATTTGATGGATATATTAGATGGCTCGTTAGATATAGTTCTCGAGTGCCTACTTGTGTCTATTGAGCTCACAATAATTTCCTAAGTTACCGTTTCGGCACCCTAGGACCCTCGAACCCGAATCCGGGACGTACCTGATCTGGATTCGGTTCTGGTACGCCTGTGGGTCCGTCCAGGGTTCTGCCTGGGGGACCCAGATACGTTTGGGTCTGTCAAGTGACAGACCCGGTCGTATCCGAGTCCCCCAGGCAGAACCCTATGCACAAATTGAGAAGCACCTTGCAAATTGTCTCTGACTAATTACTTAACTTATGGTTGCGGATTATGATAGAAGAGAAGATGCGCTCATCTCATTGTAGTTAGCAAGACTTTTTCATTTTTGTTTTTGAACCCCATCTGGTATCTGGTCTGGTATCTGGTGGTATTTCTTCTTCAACCCGAACTGCCAAGTAGAGAAACTATGGTATTTCTTCTTGAACCCGAAATGCAGTAGAGAAACTATATGAAAATGATGTGCAATGTGCATATATATTTAGAGCGAGGCCTTTGGTTTTCTTATAAGCTGCCAAGTGTCTTGTTAAACGGCAATTCTCCGCTTATAGCACGACGCTTTGCCCTCCCCTCAATTGAATAATTTAATTAAAAAAAAAGTGCATATGCCAAGTATTTTTTTTTTAAATTTTAATATTATCTCCGAAAGTCTTTGCTACGTGCGCGCTGCCCTCCCCTCTTGGTCGTTTAAAAAATAAAAATGTGTTAATTAAAAAAAAACAGCATATGGACCAAAATAAAAATGGACCATGGTTTAGTTATAATTATAAATTATAACTTATAATTATAACTAAAGTATGGTCGTAAACATCTAATAACATATTGCATAGTTAAAATTTAATTCATTTAAAAAATAAAAATGAACCATGTTTTAGTTATAATTATAAGTTATAATTATAACTTACAAGTTATCAATTATAACTTATAATTATAACTAATAAGCATAACTAAAGCATAAGTTATAATTATAAGTTATAACTTATAAGCTATAACTTTTTTTTTTATATTGAACATCGTTTACAAATATCAAGCAAACACAAGAGGAATCGACCTCACAACCACATGGATGATAATAACTAGGCAACTGCCATTATAAGCTATAACTTATAATTAAAGTATGGTCGTAAACAACTAATAGCATATTGCATAGTTGAAATTTAATTGAACGTTAATACTTGTCTATTTTTTTAATTATTTTTTTATTATTATTTACAATTTTATAATAATTATTAATTTATTAATTATAATCATATGTTTTAGTTTATAGAGGTCAAGCACCCTCTACATATTAAGATATTAAGATACCATTGTTTAAGTGCGAATACGTATACCTCGATAACCCTAATCAGACTCTAATCCTTCTTTTGAGGTAAACATTCTATATCATATTCATATGGGCTTGGTGAATTGCTTAATGGTAAACATTCTATATCATATTCATATGGGCTTGGTGAAATGCTTAATGTTGATTTAGTAAATGAAAATGTTGATTTAATAAATTAATATATGATTTTTATTGATTTTTGTACGGCCGAACCCAAAACGAACCCAAGACAAATTTTTTTTTTCCCGTACCGGCGAACTGGGTTCTTCGAACCCGAACCCGAATCCAAAACGAACGGTAACTTAGATAATTTCTTAATGACACGCACCTACAGATATTATTGTAGAGTAACATATAACAATAACCTATTTAACATGAATTTATTAAAGAAATTATGCAGTCTAATTAAAGTTAGTTGTAGTTCCATGTAAACAGAAATTAGCTTGAAAGAAATTTGTTTCAACTTTCTATTATGGATTTGGCATGAATATAGCTGCCTTATATTCTGTAGCTAGTGAGAGTATTCTTCTGGTATGCAGGCATGGAGGCACTTACAAAAATTTGAGAACATTATTGAAGCATAAGCTTGTGCATCATGACTCGTCCAAATGTGAGTTGTATTTGGTATATTCGAGACTTGTTAGTGATGTTTCTTTTTTCCTCCTTCATTTTGGCATTCCTGATATATGGTTTGTTGTTAACAGATGATGGTTTTCGTCTAACTTACTTGGGATATGACTTCCTTGCTATCAAGACGTTTGTAAACCGTGGTGTAATTGTTGGTGTTGGTCGCCAAATAGGTGTTGGGAAGGAATCAGGTGCCATTTCTATTAGTTGCATCTGTCTATTTAAGACTAAAACTGTCTAGAGACACCAAGAAAACGACTAAGAATTTTTATTATATATATATTTTTTGTGTATCTGTCTCTATGTTTTTTGCAGAACCTGTGTTAATAAAATACTGTTATAATTCCAATTACTCAACCGAATTCGTAAAGTTTTCACATTGTATGACAAGTTCAACCCATACATACACATGACAGAAGGAAGATATTTGGCACAGACCCATCTAAACTTGGATTTGATGTTTTTTTAGGCACCCTATGCCATGATTGCCTTTTTGTTCTTCCAATTGTCAAATCGAGAACATGACTAAGAGTTTTTATTTTTTTTTACATATATATATTCATGTATCGGTCACTATATGTTTTCTGCACAACCTTTGTCAAAAAAATACTGTTATAATTCCAATTTCTCAACCGAAATCGTAAAGTTTTCACATTGTATGGCAAGTTCAATCCATACATACACATGACAAAAGGAAGATAGCTAGCACAGACCTATCTTAACTTGGATTTGATGTTTTTTAGGTGCCTCTTGCCATGGTTGCCTTTTTGTTCTTCCAGTTGTGATGCCCTTTGTTGGGCCTCTCCTGGGACCTTTGGCCCACTCGTTTGTTGTATCACGGTTGATTGGAAATATCATAGTTTTATTTCTTTTTTTGTGAACCATTTTTGTATTTTGTTTAAGTTGCTTCAATGTTGGGTCAAGACTGCTTGAAACATTTTAGGGGAATTCATTGTAAGTGATAATTATAAATTGCCCAGATGAATATCTGTGCTACTTGAGGTGTTTTGAAGTGGATCTCATTGGCACACATTTAATAGAGAGGTATTCTGAGAGTAATGTAGTGTTTTCATAGTATCATACTAATAAACAATGTAAAACATGTAATATATTTTAGTAAAAGGAGGATGTTAATCTGTTATTAACCATTCCCACCCTCTCCTCATATGTATAAAAGGGCATTATTTAATAATATAAAGTATACCTGGTATTTCATCCAATAAAGGCTAGATATTGGGAAACAGAGAAGGCAGATGGAAGAGAAAGAGGTCAGACAGAATTTTGAAAGGGCATGCAATAAAAAGATTCGTATACAAAAAGAAAGAGCCATTCAAGCCCTGGATGATGACACTTGCAAAAAAAAAAAAAAAACCATGCGGCAAGATACAATAGCATATGGATTCAAACATGCGCAGACCAGGAGAAGGAATGGGATGATTTGTGTGAAGCATTGGAAAGGGATGTAGCATGAAGGGGAGTATGTGAAAAGGGACACTTAAAGCAGCAGCCATCAAGATGTCATTTCAAGGAGTGGCTACAGGCAACAACTCAGACATTTTCTGGCTTAAGTTCAAAAATTAAAATCAGACAATCGGATCTGATATAAACACAAGAAGATGTCTAAAAATATGCTGATACCTATTGAAAGAAGTCTAAAATGCTAAAATTGATCTTGTCGGCTATATTTAATTTGTGATTCTGAAGAGTTGAATTTTACATGAAATTAGATTTTGTAACAGAAATTTTGACCTGGATGAAATTGTGGAAATCGGAATTGGGTGAAATTTTGTGAGTTTTGAAATTTGGATTTTTTTTTGAGAAACTATGCTGTGAATTTTGGTCATTGAAACCTATTGGGTTTTATAGTTTCAAAAACTGTGGTGTTCTTCCTATAGGAATCATATTTGTGTGTCGATATGTCTTTAGTCACAGAAATGGGACCATTAAACATCTAACGAACATGACCTCTATGGGAGGCCCTCTCTTAATATTTTAAGCTTTTGGGCGAATTGGTCAAACCATACTGTGTTTGGGGCTTGTAGTTGTTCCTCTCGAGCTTGTGGTGATCCCTCTTTGGTCACCTTCGTATCTTTAGTTTTGTTGCTTTTGCTTTGCTTTCCGTTTACGTGTGGAAGCATGAGAGGTACTTGTTTGCTTATTTTAATCTGCAATCTAAGGCATATAAGGTTGGTTGATGTTTCTACAGATAAGGTCATTATCAGTAGAGATGTTATTACAGATGAAAAGACACCATCTTTCTTAGATGACACAAATTCTTCTCTAGATGTTCCTGTAGGAATTGATGATGTCATAGACACTAAGGTATTTGAAGTTTGAACAACATTTTGGTGTTTGTACCCTATGGTTCAGGACCATTGGCACAATGGAAATTAGTTCCAAGGAGTTGGATGAGAATACATAACTGTTCAAACATGCAACACGACTATTAGAGGAGGTCACATAAATGGTGTTATACCATGTTGTAGGATGTTCAGGAAGATGATCTCTGTCAGCCTTAGTCATATTAGTGTAGGCCTAGAAGGCTGGTTAAATTTGTAAGAAATGGTGCTTCTCAGCAGGTGAATACCGCCTCACTTTTGCTTTGTCCATATTTTAATACCGCATAGCTATAATGACGCAAAAGGGAAGACTCAGTGGGAAAATTCCATGAAGGATGAGTATGATGCTCTTCTGGTGGTCTAGGCATGTGACCTAACCACCTTGCGGGGCTTAAGTTTGTGCTAGGGACTTCTTTTTAACTGTCCAGAAAACGTTGGAAAGCTTAGAGGAAGAACGAGAATTTTCAATGGGAACCAATGGCATAGGCTGGTTCCCATCAAATTTCTGAAGAGAGCGAGAGAGGGGGGGGGGGAACTCCGAAGGCCCTCAAAAATGCAAAGTAAGATAATTTTTAAAAATACTATCTTTTACTTTTAGATAATCACATCCAAAATACATTTCTAGTCATGTTGACACATCACTAAAGGACTAATTGTTGACAATTTTGTCACATTTCTTAAGGGGTAGAAAAGGAAAACAAATTTTGTACAGTGTTGTGTAAAGTTTTTTGCTTTGTTTTTTATTTTGAAAAGTTGCAGCAATTTTGGCTTCCAATGCCACCCCTTTGTATATAAAATAGAAAAGAAAGAACTTCACTGCCAAACAAGCTAGAGAAAAGAGCTTCGCCGAAGGAAAATGAAAAGAGCTTCGCACCCGAAGCATTTCCAGCACTACTTCGGGTAAAAGTTTTGCGAAGTAGTTTTCGCCGAAGAAAAATACAAGGAAAAGAGAATGAAACTACTTCGCGCCCGAAGCGTTTCCAGCAGCTACTTCGGGCGAAAGTTGAGCGAAGCGGCGTTCAGAAGAAAAGAAAGCTTCGCACCCGAAGCATTTTCAACACTGCTTCGGGTGGAGTTTTTTGCGAAGTAATATCACCGAAGTAGAATACAAAAGCAACGTTCGAAAGAACAACTTTGCCGAAAAGCAAAGGCAAGAAATCTACTTCGGGCCCGAAGCATTTTCAGAAGCTACTTCGGGTAAGATTTCTGCGAAGCGGTGTGCCGAAGTGAAATACAAAGAAAAGGGGGTAAAACTACTTCGCATCCGAAGTATTTCCATCAGTCACTTCGGTCGGGAAATCAGCGAAGCGGAACTCAAGGAGCATTGAAAGTACTTCGCCAGAAAGTTGCCGAAGTACTCACTTCGGGCCCCTCCATCAGCGAACCACTTTTACTTCGCCAAAAGCTCATTGCGAAGCATTTGCTTCGGCTAATTTTGTGCGAAGTACTTCTGCCCGAAGTAAAAGGATGCAATGTCTTTTGAAGACAATTGCTTCGGCCGAAATTCTCCCGAACCACAGTTTAGAAAGAGGATCGCAGCGAAGCATTTCTCGAGGGCGTCAGTGAAGTAATTTGGTCAGCGAAGCGGCAAAGACGAAGAGGCCCATTTTGCGAAGCGAATATGCTTCGGCACTCCTCACCCCCGAAGCAGTTTTGCGAAGTACATACCAAAGAGGAGTTTTTGCTTCGGCCCAGAACCATTGCGAAGCAAAGTTGTGAATGAAAACTTAGCGAAGCGCTTCACGGGCACGCGTTCCAAGCCGGGTATTTTCCCGAGGCGATCAAGTGCCTCATAAATGCAATTTTTCATGCCCAGTAAGCTCGCTGCTCATTTTTGGCAATCAAAAATGAAGTATCAAGCCATGATGGAGAGCCCGACGAGCATGGCGGCCACTCGAGCACCGCACCCGGAGATCAAGGACGTCCAGACGGCTCATCAATGCACCTTTCCATGGTTGACCCGGTTGCAGTTGCCAGTTTTGGTAACAGATTTGAAAACTCGGTCACGAGAGCCTCGGGGAGCCGAATTCTCAGGGCTCGAGGGCGTACTCTTCTTTGCTATGTAATTATGACTCAGAGGCCCGGGTCCTCTATAAAAACCTAGGCATTGTAATAAGAAAAGGGGGGAACTATCTGCTAGAAAGCTACTGTAACTTGATGTCCTACGATTAATACTAAAAGTCTTTGAGCTCAATTCTTCTCTTTTATGCTGCCTTCTGTGCTTGATTCTTTTGTCTTTCTTCGTTTGTATATCGAGATGTTGAACCTTGCATCCGATGTGTGATCGGGGATTGTACCCTAAAACTCGTTCTGAAGGATACATAGGAGTTGAAAAGCATTATATTGGTTTTCTTTTATGCTGCCTTCTGTGCTTGATTCTTTTGTCTCTCTTCGTTTGTATGTTGAGATGTTGAACCCTGCGTCCGATGTGCGATCGAGGAATGTACCCTGAAACTCGCTTGAAGGATACATAGGAAGATTGATATTACGTTTCTTTCGTTTATTCTTGGTGTTCTTTGCTTCTATTCGAGTTGCTAGTTAGTGATCGTGCTTCCTGTTCTTCCCCACCTTAAATCACCGATTTCTCTAACCCTAACTCCTTTTATCTCTTTCCTGCACTCTTATCTTCAAACACCCAAGTAGATTAGTATAGGAGCCGACCTTTCTCCGGAGATTGGCATGAAGGGCATCTCTTCCCTTCGGCCTTTCAATGTTGGTCCAGGTCTAGGGCGCATACACTCACCCAAAATCCTTTCCTAGGCAGATTTGATGACCAACAGTTTTTGGCACGCCCGGTGGGACCGACTGTATCTGTCTTAGTAAGATCCATAACCAGTCAAGGTCCCATATTTTAAATCTCAAACCCATCTTCACCGGGGCCAATAGTTCTAACTAGTTCTCGGTGTGACCCGGTCAGTCTCACCTGACTAGTGGTAGTGAGGACCGATGCCCTCATTATTGAAAGACTCTTAGCATCTGGCGACTCTGTTTACCCAAGAATATTTAAGTCGTAAAGACCAGTACCAAAAGTCTGTGCCTTCATGCAAACAAGATGGAGAGTTAAGAATAGAGGAGAGGAAACCAAGTTCTTTGAGCTAGATATTGACGCCTTCGGGGAACAATCAAGGTTGATCACCCTCGAGTCACTGTTACAAGGAACATCCTCTGTTGGCAGACAAGGCTCAACTTCTGATAGTACAACATCTAGTTTTCCTCCCAATCCTCCCAACTCTTCGAAGCATCCTAGTCCCTCCATTCCTATTAGTTGTCCTATTAGCAATCAAGGGGGAGCTTCGAGAATTCCTATTTCTCAAAATCCAGGAGCAAGTATGGCACAGAACAACAACAACAACAACAACAAATGCAGTAGCCACAACCGCCCAGGTTGTGCCCAACATGGGATTCCTTGTCACCACTGAATTTAGCAGGACAAGGGCAAGTGCCGCCTGCTGCCATAAAGAAGATCCCAACGTTCGATGGAACTGGGAAGACTGCTCTAGAGCATATCCAGGACATAATATCTCTGGCGGCGATCCATGACATTACAGAAGAACAAATTATGGTAAAGCTTCTGGTTCTTTCCCTTAGAGGAAAACTCCTCTATTGGTATAGATCTCTACCACCCGGTAGCATTACGGGATGGGACCAATTAGCTGGGCAAATGATGGGAAACTTCAATGAGTCTTCCGATCCTACTTCTCTTCTGCATCAGTTCACTTCGATCAAGAGACATCCACAAGAAGAAATCATAGATTTCAATGTTAGGTTCGCTCGAACCTGGCAGAGAGTGCCAGTTGGACTTCGGCCAACCGATGAAGCTACAACACTCTATTTCCTTCGGGCTTTCAATCTCGATATCAGTCTCATGGTAAGATATTCTAACGTTAATACTTTTCCCGAGTTGTATGAGTTAGCCAAGAGAGCAAAAATGGATTTGATAGCTATGGGCAAGCTTCCCCAAAGGATGCCGACGCCCATACTTCTCGAATTCTTACAATTCCAGTATGCAAGCGCAGCCGCTTCACAAATCTCCACAACCCCTGCACTCCCGATTTCATCTTGGAATCCGAATCCTATCGTGTCTCAAATCACCACCCCACAAATTCATTTCCCTACATTTTCAACTCCACAGCCCACTGTCTCTTTGGCATTTCCTGTACTGCCAGCACCACCTCAACACCCCGCCCTTCCTCCAATATCGACGATGGCTTCATTGCCACTCGTTTCGAAAGTCGATGATATACAAACTAAAATTCTGTAAGAGATGCAGTCTCTGAACTCTACAGTTCAGATGTTGTCAAATGACATGACCATTGTGAAGAAGAAGCAAGCGCAACAGGAGTTCCTACCAAGAAGATCTTATCCTGCGCCTGCGCTTACCAAAGACCAAGCAGTCCAGCAAGGGAAGGCTTCGACGAGAAATGCTACAATTGATGAAGCTCCGAGCACTTCCGATTATGTATATTGGTGCTCTACGTGCAATGATCCGCATGAAGAGAATACCTGCACCCTGCACCAACACTATGTACAAACGTTGGCAAATAGTAGTCATAATGGTCAAGTCAACGTCATTAGGCGGATGAGTCGAACCCGACAATTGGCGAGGAGGAGCCGGTTGCAGTACTTACCCGAGGAGGAAGGAAGGCAATAGAAGTAGATGCTACTCAGATGGCTCCTTCAAAAGAGCAAGTTTGACCCGAGAAAGGACAATCATCTTCTTCGGCTCCAAACGAAGCTCCTCCACCTGCACCCATCAAAGAAAAGGCTCAAAAGGCCTCTGCCGAACCACCTCAGGCAGAAACTAAGGAGCAGGCTAAGGAAAAGCTCAAGTTTCCTTCCCTGACTAAGCGGCAAAGAGTTGAAGCTACAGAGCAGTATCGCACTAGATATGAGCCCAGAAAGGAACCCGAAGTGCTCAAATCCCTGGCATACAACATTGTAGAGGAGTTGAAGAAGATCCCAGCCAAGATCAGCCTTGTACGATGCACTCGCAACTACCTGGACAAGTGGACCTGCCGCAAGAATCATTGAAGACAATTAAAGCAAAAAAGGCGGCACCGCTTGCTCTTGTGCAGACCCTATCCACATCTATCATGGGAAAGAATAGACCACCTCCGTTCTACCTGTCCCTACAAATGGAAGGGTATATTGTACATAATTGCATGATCGACTCTGGGGCCGCTACAACAGTAATGCCAAGAGCAATCTACGAAGAAATAGGGATGGAATATACGCGAAGCAGCCAAGGTGTACTCCAGTTGGATGGTACTCCAGTGAAGACCGTAGGGGTGATCAAGGACATTCCTATCCGACTACATAAGATGCCTCAGATCACAGTCATACAAGAGGTAGTTGTAGTCGACTTGGAGCCATATTTCAGTATGTGCTTGTCAAGGGAATTCACGGCAAAGTTGGGTGGATATCTATCTATGGATTACTCTCATCTAGAGATTCCATTCAAAGGAAAGAAGGTGAAGATCTACAATGAAAAGCCTTCTTCCTTTCTTGTGCATAAGATGTCCGAAGAAGAAAGTAGCGAACCAGTGAATGCAATGGTGGAGGAGATAGAGCAGGTAGACCTGGTCGAGGAATCTCTTGCACAATTAAGTTATGAAGATGAGTTCTCATTGGCAGACTTCAACGCCATGGTGGAGACCGAGATAGGATGTTATGCGATCGCCAAGCCTAAAAATCACTCCCAACCAGGGAATAGAACAAGTGCCCAGGAAGGACTATGGAAGTTGTTCTTCGACGGTGCCCGATGTAAAAATGGCGTTGGGGCAGGGATTCTTCTAATTTCACCCTCCAGAGAGCAAAAGGAATATTGCTACCGGTTGACATGGAGCTGCACTAACAATGCAGCAGAATACGAAGCATTGTGCCTAGGACTTAAGAAAGTGGATAAGTTAGGCATAAAGCATCTCCAAATCTTCGGAGATTCTGAACTGGTTTGCAACCAGGTCACAAATAAGTGTACTTCAAAGAAACATTATCTAAAGTCATACCGCAATAGGGTATGGGACCTGCTTGACCAGTTCGAGTCTCTCAATCTGCAGTCAATCCCATGAGAAAAGAACCGACATGCCGATGTTCTGGCATCCATCGCAGCCAAGTACTCTCCAGCAGAAGACATGGTGCACAAGCCCAGAGCTGTGAGGATGATCTATAGACCCTCTGTCCCAGACAAAGATCTGCATTGGCAAGTCTTTGACAACGACGAGCAGATTGTAAATTTCATGATCCAAGAAGCCGCCACAGTCGAAGACCGAAGCTCTGATGAAGGAGAATATGAAGGGCTGATTCAATTGAAGAATAACCATGTTCCCAAGGGACTAATCACCCTTGAAAGCCTCTTTGATCGGAATGACCGAGCCCTCTCTCACATGATCAAAGTCAATGAAAAGCAGTATCAGGATTTAGAGCTTGAACCTGGAAAAGCAATAAAGGTTGGGACCGACTGCACTTCAGAAGAGATAGAACAGATACAGAATCTGTGCAAAAAGTTTTCCGACATAATTGCTTGGTCTTATCAAGATCTCATGGGATACAATCGACAGCTGGTTCAACACACAATCGAATTGCAGGAAGGGGTCAAACCCTTCCGACAAAAGCAAAGACCGGTTAATCCCAAGATCGAGGTCCTAATGAAGGCCGAACTCCTGAAGATGCTCGAGGCAAAGATCATATATCCCATCAAGCACTCTTCATGGGTAGCGAACCTGGTCCCAGTCAAAAAAAGAACGGAGATATACGGTTATGCGTGGACTTTCGCAACCTAAACCAGGCTTCCCTCAAGGACCACTATCCTCTCCCACAAATCGATCAAATCTTGCACTCGATGGCCGGAGCTCAACGCTTCTCTCTGCTCGATGGTTTTTTTGGATACAATCAGATCTGGGTCGGGGACGAAGACCAAGCACAAAACAACATTCACCACCAAGTGGGGAACATTTGCTTACCAACGAATGCCATTTGGCCTTTCGAATGCTGGTGCCACTTTCTAGAGAGCGATGGATCTTGCTTTTGGCGAGCTTCTAAATAAGGTTATCATCATCTATCTGGATGACATGACCATTTTCTCCCGAAGAAGGGAAGATCATCCACTACATCTACAACAAATTTTTGAAAAATGTCGAGAATTTGGCATCTCAATCAATCCAAAGAAGTCCATATTCGTAGTCAGCGAAGGAAAGTTGTTGGGACATGCGATATCAAAAAAGGGGCTCACTGTAGATCCTGACAGAGCCGAGGCCCTAATGAAGCTCCCACTCCCAGCAGACAAGAAAGGACTCCAATCCTTCTTCGGCCAGATTAACTTCGTGAGGAAGTTTGTCCCTGACTTCGCCCAAGTCATCAAGCCAATGTCCCAACTCCTGAAGAAGGCCATCAAATTTAGTTGGATGGAAGAAAGAAAGGAAGCATTCAAAGAGATTAAGGCTCGAATCGCTCAGGCGCCGGTCCTAATCAACCCTGACTACAGTCGGGATTTTATCATGTATGCCATAGGAGATCCCGAGAGCTATGTTGTCGTCCTGACACAAAAGGGGGAAGATGGCGAAGAGCGTCCCATCGCGTTTCTGAGCCAGGTGATCAATCCCCATGAAGAGAGATATAATTTCATAGAACGTCAGGTGCATGCAGTAATGAAATCACTAAGGAAGTTCAAGCAGTTCATCTCTCAAAGTCGAGTCACAGTTTTTGTCATTCACCCCGATGTGCGTAATTTCATTATCCAAGGAGAATTGGGAAGCAAAAGAGCTGGTTGGGTGAACAAGATACAGGAGTTTGACATTGAGATCAAGCCCACAAAATTGGTTCGCGGTCGTGCATTGTGTCAAGAATTGGCAAAGAGCGCAACGGCCGAAGCTGCAGAATCTCGGAGGGATGACTTACCAGCCGAAGAATGCTTCGCTAACCAGGAAGAGGACGAGAAGGATTGGGTTAGTGAGATAATTGACTATTTCAACATCGGCAAGTGTCCTTCACATCTAAATGCATCACAGCGAAGACATTTCAGGATGCGGTCCTCCAGATACACTCTGCGCCCCGAAGGCCTATTTTTTAGGAACATTGATGGTGTCCTTCTCAAGTGCATCAAAGACGATGATAAAAGGAGGGTCCTAGGAGAATTCCATTCTGGACTATCGGGAGGTCACTTTGCAGGAAGAACAACGGCATTAAAGATCATTAGGGTGGGTTATTATTGGCCCACACTCTTTGCCGATGCCTTCGCAGTTTGTCGTAAATGCGAGCAGTGTCAGAGGTTCACCGACCGAAACAAAAATGCTGCAATGCCCCTTCATCCGATACAAGTAGAGACACCCTTTCAACAATGGGGGCTAGATTTCATAGGGGCCGTATCACCGAACTCCTCTGCGGGACATAAGTTCATCCTGACTGCAACGGACTACTTCACCAGGTGGGCCGAAGCAATTCCTACAAAGCATGCAGATCAAGAAACTGTAATTGCATTTCTAGAAGGATTGATCACCAGGTTCGGCATTCCCGAATCTATCATCATAGACAATGGCCCTGGCTTCACAGGCACTAAAATCAATGAATTCCTCTATAGATATGGGATATATCATAAAGTATCCTCCAATTATTATCCACAGGGCAACGGCTTGGCAGAATCCACCAATAAGACTCTGTTGAGGATGCTAAGAAAGCTCATAGAGACAAACAAAAGGACTTGGCATCTCCTTCTAGATCGGGCTTTGTGGGCCGATCGAATTTCTATCAAAAAGTCAATCAAGACTTCACCTTATGCCCTGGTTTATGGCAAGGAGGCCATCTTACCCATTCATGTGGAGATCCCTGCATTG
This sequence comes from Wollemia nobilis, assembly GCA_028583015.1. Taxonomy (NCBI): domain Eukaryota; kingdom Viridiplantae; phylum Streptophyta; class Pinopsida; order Araucariales; family Araucariaceae; genus Wollemia; species Wollemia nobilis. The sequence continues at coordinate 1,562,184 of JAQPPZ010003648.1, read as the reverse complement.
CAGCTGTTAGAAGCAGAAGATGGAGTTAGTCCGATGGAAAACAGATTAGCTCAGCTGCTGCAACTAGAGGAAGATCATGAAGAAGCCTACCAGAACTTCGCTAAGCATACTCAGGTCACCCAAGAATGGTTCAAGAAGAAGTCATCTGATCGCACATTCAAAGTGGGAGATCTGGTATGGAAGTGGGACTCTTGGAAGGCCAAGCCTGGGAATCACGACAAGATGGATGCCTTTTGGGATGGGCCATTCGAAATTATGAAGGTGAACTCAGCCAATTCATTCATCCTCAAAGATGCCGATGGCCAAGTCTTGCCGATCTCCATCAATGGTCTTCATCTGAAGACTTTTCACCACTAAGGTAAAACAATTTCTTTTTAAAAAAAAAAAAAAAAAAAAAAATGCGTGTGTATATATACTTTTGTATATAGTTTGCATTTGTGTATACATCCTCTTCCAAGATCATGGAAGCCAAGTACCACATCCAAATCCTCTTCGGGGACTTTTGATGCAAAGTAGCAAGTGCAAGGAGGTTCACTGCGAAGTAGGTTACTCTCAAAAGGACCGAACCAAAGGCACAAAAGAAGCTTCGCACCCGAAGCACTTCCAACACTACTTCGGGTGAAAATTGTGCGAAGTCATTTTTCTGAATAAGAATGCAGAGGGCCGATAAAAAGAGCTTTAGGCTCGAAACATTTCAAATCCCTACCTTAGGCGAAAATCATCCGAATCGACAACTTCACTAAAGAAGAAAAGTCTAGGCCATGATTCAAGTTTGACCAAGGTGGAAGGACTTCGGGCCCAAAGCATTTTCAGTAAACACTTCGGCTAGGAAACAAGAATCCAAAGAAACATTGAAGATTATTGCAAAGTTGAAATGGCTCTCTCCCGAACCTTTTCTGGGAAACCATGGAAGCATTCTTGGTAGTTTTCGAAGCATTCGACAAGGAAGAGAAGAAATGAAGAAAGAAGTATTTGGCAAAATCATCGAACCAAATTTTGAACAAAGGTTCGCCGCGAAGCATTTTCAACATTGAAGTTCAACTTCGCCGAACCGAACATGCGCGAGGTGGAGAATTCGAAACATACCTCGGAGAACGTGTCGACAACGGCCTTGAAAGGAGTACAAAGCGGATGAATTTAAGGAAAAGGGTGGTGGAGCATTTCTCGAGATGATCGAGTCAAAAAAGGGAAAATAAAAGCTCGCACTAAGGTACGAGGTGGCAGCGGGTGGCGTCTCCAATACAAAGTGTAATCATCGAAGCATGCAGCCCTGTGTACCACGTCGCTGCAGAATCGATTTAAGAATACGACAATCTCTTCCGTCCGAGGTACAAATTTAATTTTGGTAGGTGCCATAAATTCAGGTGGTTGCCTTTTTAGGCTATAAAAGCGAATTCCTGGCAAGAGGGAAGTTATTTGTCCATCAGTTAGAACTAGACCTAAGAGCCTTCGGATACTCTGCAACCCTCCTGTCCTTTGCATCTGGCCATTCACATTAAAGCCCTCTGTATCAAGAACTCTGCTGCTGTCACTAACAACATGGGAAAGAAAAACTCTAAGGAGAAGGGGAAAGAGCCCGAAGTTGCAGGCCCCAAAAAAACAAAGAAGGGGAAGGAAGAGAAAAAGCGTACTCCGAAGAAGCTAAATCTTCCCCTTCGACCCAAAAAGTAGCCAATGGAAGAGGGGGACGACTCGAAAGAAGAACAGCTTGTGGAGCCACCAATTGATGGGTGGGAGAAGATCCGAGACACACAGCTCTCTAAGGGTGTATCCGATCTTCGACACACCATAGAGTTCATGACAAGCAGGCTCACACCAGAAAATAAGAGAGCTGCTGCATATTACTCCCAGATTTACTGGTTTTTAACCCCGCCTGCTCACCATTGTCCCGAGCTGATCTACGCTATCGCACAGAATTACCAACCTGCGTCCAGGCAGGTGTTAGATGCTTCGGGACACAAACTATTCTCCATCCTGAAGGAAGATGTACAAGCAGCCTTCGCACCACAGCAGGGCCCGCCCAAGGGCTATTCTGTTCGCAATGTCCTCCTAAACGAACAAATGGAGAGATTCACCTCCAACAACTACATATTGAAGTTCCTGCGGGAGAATCTCAAGAGCGGGCTACCTTCAAACAAGCTGCCCCAGATGCCCTTACCCTTGGAGGCTTTCAAAAACATCGATATTTTCTCCATCATTGCATGGGTGGCGGGATTGTCAACGGATGCTTCAAGACAACCCTGGCAGGTGTCTTTGGCCGAATGCATTTCAAGAGGGGAGTTTTATGCCCCTGACGCTTCAAGGCCGAACACCAACCCAGTTTTCTTTGATCGGGCGGAATGGGTGGCCCGAACCCTGCATACAAGGCTCGCTAGCATGAAGAATTCAACAGCAGGCCAGTACTTCGCACCCTGTTCCTTTCTTGTCTGGTTGTACTTCTACCAGGTTCATAAGCGTTTTCCCCATATCGCCATCTCTCCAAGCGGCAAGGATGGAAATCCTCTGCTAGTGTATCAATGGACTCCCCTCTTATTGAAGGAAGAGTCCTATTATTCTTTTAATCAACAATTTTTGGGACCCGCCATGCACCTGTTAAAAGGTTCTTGTCCTCGGGTACCACTCAGTTTGAGAGATAGAGTGGTGCTGGGAAAAAAGGGGGACGTCTTCCAATTGACACAAGGACTGGTGATTCGCCTGTTCGGCTTCATAGGGAAGCCCTTCCTGTTACCAGTCTACCCCTCAGAATATCAGTTCGCATTGGAAGTCGCTCGACAGAGTGACTCTACAAATGCAGTATACGGCCACGGCCGAAAGTGGGCACATACCTGCGACTTCCCCTTCAGAATGGGTGTAATCGAAGTCTTTGCCCTTAAACAGAATGTTTTCCTGGAGGAAAAGCTCGCCGATTTTGGCCTACTCCAGATTCCTCAGCAATGGCTCTATGATCCTTTGGGCGTGATGAGGGATCATTTGAAATTCAAGAACTTCCACATCTGCCCTCACCCCGAGGTTGTGGAACAAAGGAATAACCCCAATGGAAAATACCTGGAGTGGCATTTGGAAAGAATGAGGACATTGCCTCCATGGCATGAATTCTATCCTATGGAGGTCGAGTTCGACCCTGATCAGTACCCCCTCCCGACTCCAAGCTCCACCTTTTGGAAGAAGGCAAGGGACGATTTGAAGGAGGAAGTAAAATACTGGAGCGAGGAAAAGCTTCGGGAATGGTGGATAATGAGAGTCCACCGTCAAAAAGTGAATTCTTATGGACTCTTAGCATCGGATAAAGACTTCGCGATTCTCTATGACACCAATGTCGAAACCTGGAAGTCTATATCCTTTGCTTATTTTGTTCCCCCGGCCACCCCAGGGTCAGGCGAAAGCCCAGGAGGCGCTAAGGATGCTTCGGAGAAAGAAAAGGAAGTAGGGGCCGAAGCTACGCCTGCAGCACTACCACAGAGGCCATCGAAAGTTCATGATACAAGTGCAGAAGAAGCAGAGCAACCTTTGGAGAGAAAGAAAAGAAAAAGGCAGGAGCAAATTCAAGTGCCTCCGAGCCACCCAAAGCGCCCTCGCACAAAGCCTTCAAGTACTCCTACTGAATCACCTGCATCAGGCCCGGTTGAAGCAAACATTGAAGATGCAGGGGCACCAAGTGCTGAGACGGTCCCCGAAATAGATATCATTGATGTGGAGGAACTCCTCCAACAAGAGAAAGACCCCGAAGCAGAAGTTGTGGAGGTCGGGAGTGATGAAGCCCAAGAGGAACAAGAGCCGACCACGCAAGAAGTTACCACAGCCGCTTTGCCAGGAGGGCACACAGGTACGCACTCTCTTCCCTTCGCTTCGGTCTCTGACACATCCACGACAGTCCCGAGTGGAAGCCCTCATCAATCTCTCCATCCCCCACAGGGTCAATCCCCCACTCAAAAACTGCCCATTGCCAGTCCAATCCTGCATAGCCCCACTCCTCCCGAGTCGTCTGACCAGGATAAGCCCGCTGAAACCACTTCGCCTACACCAAGCCCCGTAGCCCACTCTCCCATAGCTCAAAGCATAGTCCCGCTCGCCGAAGTCCCTGCTACACCCGTCCCCGAGCCGTCAGGGGAATCCTTCCCCGTTAGTTCTTTATATTTGTTCACACCTTTGGTTGGAGATTCGGCCTTCTCTGAAATAGATTTATCCTCAATAAAGGAGCGCCCCCTGGCTGAAAAACTACTCCTAGCTCGACAGAATACAGAGAAGATGCTAAAGGAGGCAAGAAAGAAAAGAGGGAAAACTCTGGCCCAAGTTGAAAAATGTGCGGTTTTCGACTTGAAAGGTGGAAAGTTGCATAAGGTTAGGAAGGTCCCTAAGGTCCAGAAGCCTCTGGATGAAATGACTCCAGCCGACTACGACTACCAGGAGAAGACCAAGGACCTAGAGCATTTGAATGTAGATGACGAATTCGCATCCATGCATGTCGAGGTTGAAACCTTTCGAGCACATGCAAATATTGCCAATCAACGCAGGTTTGAGGTAGAAAATGCCAACATCAAGTTGGAAGAAGAGCTGGCTAGGATTCGCTCTGAGCTGGAGGATTCGTAGAAGCAATGCAAATTGCTCAAAAGGGAAACACATGCCCTCAAACAACAAATTCTACAATTGCAGACTTCGGCCGAGCAACAAGCACAAAAATAGGCCAAAAATGAGCTAAAAGCCAAAGAGCTCGAGAGCAAGATCTTACGGGCCCAGTAGCAATTGTACGAAAAGGCAAACCTAGAGCTGTTCGACAAAGGTAGGATCAAGGAGATCCACTCTTACCTACTCAAAGGTTTCAGATCTCGGGCCTCCAAGTGCCCTGTCAATTTTGATTTATGTCACCGAAGCTCAGCATGCCATTGCTAAGAAGGGACCAATAGTGGATGAGGTGATCCAAAAAATCAAGAGGCGACTCAAGCTTGCCTTTGAAGTTCAAAGCATTAGATATCAAGACCTGCAGGTCACTGCTATGAGTCGAACGGCTAGGGATTGGTCTACTGCCCAAGCCATTGTTCGCGCTTTCTTCTCCAAGGTGAAGAAAGCGCAAAAGGCGAAGGACCTCCTCGATATATTTGAGCAGGAGCAGCGCACATCAATGGGATACTTCGAAGACCTTTCTTCTTTGGGTTTCCCGAGTTTCACAGACGATGATGGGAACCTTCTCACCAGGGAAGAACTTAAGCCGGCGTGGCTCCATTTTGAAAATGACGTCTCCAAAATTGATGAGTGGGAAGAGCCAGTCACGGAGGGACAGGTCACTGACTTCATCCTGAGACATTGCAAAATTGCAGCCTGTCTGAATGACCTAGGTGCAAGAATCAAACACGCCGACATAGGGCAGATTGATCGGTTCCATGTTCTGGTCAAGGCACTCGAAGACCAAGAACCATTTCAGAAAGGGGTTTGGGCTCATGTTCGCCGAACTATGAAGAGAATCCGCGACCGCCTTGTCCCATCACCACAGCAGGAGGCCACGCCAACAGACGAAGGAGCAGAGGAGGAAGAAGAAGCAGAAGAAGAGGGAGAACAAGAACCAGCTACAGAAGCACTCCCAGAGGAAGAAGGAGGAGAAGGATCGGGAAAAGACTCTGGCCCAATGGATCAAAGTTAAAGGGTTCTCCCACCGAGACGAGCTCGTTGCCCCGCGAGCCGCCAAGAATGTTGACAATTTTGTCACATTTCTTAAGGGGTAGAAAAGGAAAACAAATTTTGTACAATGTTGTGTAAAGTTTTTGCTTTGTTATTTTTATTTTGAAAAGTTGCAGCAATTTTGGCTTCCAATGCCACCCCTTTGTATATAAAAATAGAAAAGAAAGAACTTCGCTGCCAAACAAGCTAGAGAAAAGAGCTTCTTCGAAGGAAAATGAAAAGAGCTTCGCACCTGAAGCATTTCCAGCACTACTTCGGGTAAAAGTTTTGCGAAGTAGTTTTCGCCGAAGAAAAATACAAGGAAAAGAGAATGAAACTACTTCGTGCCCGAAGCGTTTCCAGTAGCTACTTCGGGCGAAAGTTGAGCGAAGCGGCGTTCAGAAGAAAAGAGAGCTTCGCACCCGAAGCATTTTCAACACTGCTTCGGGTGGAGTTTTTTGCGAAGTAATATCACCGAAGTAGAATACAAAAGCAGTGTTCGAAAGAACAACTTTGCCGAAAAGCAAAGGCAAGAAATCTACTTCGGGCCCGAAGCATTTTCAAAAGCTACTTCGGGTAAGATTTCTGCGAAGCGGTGTGCCGAAGTGAAATACAAAGAAAAGGGGGTAAAACTACTTCGCATCCGAAGTATTTCCATCAGTCACTTCGGTCGGGAAATCAGCGAAGCGGAACTCAAGGAGCATTGAAAGTACTTCGCCAGAAAGTTGCCGAAGTACTCACTTCGGGCCCCTCCATCAGCGAACCACTTTTACTTCGCCAAAAGCTCATTGCGAAGCATTTGCTTCGGCTAATTTTGTGCGAAGTACTTCTGCCCGAAGTAAAAGGATGCAATGTCTTTTGAAGACAATTGCTTCGGCCGAAATTCTCCCGAACCACAGTTTAGAAAGAGGATCGCAGCGAAGCATTTCCCAAGGGCGTCAACAAAGTAATTTGGTCAATGAAGCGGCAAAGACGAAGAGGCCCATTTTGTGAAGCGAATATGCTTCGGCACTCCTCACCCCGGTTCGAAGCTGCAATTTTGCGAAGTACATACCAAAGAGGAGTTTTTGCTTCGGCCAGAACCATTGCGAAGCAAAGTTGTGAATGAAAACTTAGCGAAGCGCTTCACGGGCACGCGTTCCAAGCCGGGTATTTTCCCGAGGCGATCAAGTGCCTCATAAATGCAATTTTTCATGCCCAGCAAGCCCGTTGCTCATTTTTGGCAATCAAAAACTGAAGTATCAAGCCATGATGGAGAGCCCGACGAGCATGGCGGCCACTCGAGCACCGCACCCAGAGATCAAGGACGTCCAGACGGCTCATCAATGCACCTTTCCATGGTTGACCCGGTTGAGCTTGCCGTTTTGGTAACAGATTTGAAAACTCGGTCACGAGAGCCTCGGGGAGCCGAATTCTCAGGGCTCGAGGGCGTACTCTTCTTTGCTATGTAATTATGACTCAGAGGCCCGGGTCCTCTATAAAAACCCAGGCATTGTAATAAGAAAATGGGGGGAACTATCTGCTAGAAAGCTATTGTAACTTGATGTCCTACGATTAATACTAAAAGTCTTTGAGCTCAATTCTTCTCTTTTATGCTGCCTTCTTTGCTTGATTCTTTTGTCTTTCTTCGTTTGTATATCGAGATAGCTGAACCTCGCGTCCGGTGTGTGATCGAGGACTGTACCCTGAAACTCGTTCTAAAGGATACATAGGAGTTGAAAAGCGTTGTATTGGTTTTCTTTTATGCTGCCTTCTGTGCTTGATTCTTTTGTCTTTCTTCGTTTGTATATTGAGATGTTGAACCCTGCGTCCGATGTGCGATCGGGAATGTACCCTGAAACTCGCTTGAAGGATACATAGGAAGGTTGATATTACGTTTCTTTCATTTATTCTTGGTATTCTTTGCTTCTATTCAAGTTGCTAGTTAGTGATCGTGCTTCCTGTTCTCCCCCACCTTAAATCACCGATCTCTCTAACCCTAACCCCTTTTATCTCTTTCCTGCACCCTTATCTTCAAACACCCAAGTAGATTAGTATAGGAGCCGGCCTTTCTCCGGAGATTGGCACGAAGGGCATCTCTTCCCTTCGGCCTTTCAATGTTGGTCCAGGTCTAGGGCGCATACACTCACCCAAAATCCTTTCCTGGGCAGATTTGATGACCAACACTAACCACAAAAGGACAAGTCATATGTATGTAATTCTTCCTTCAATATGCACTTTGTAATTGAATTGTAGTGGAATATGGTGACTTGTTGAAGTCACCAACTGGGTTGCCACTTCATAGTGAGGGAAAGCATTTCGTTGATTTAGTTCTTGGTTTTCCTTTGCCTAACACACCTGTATTGCAGATCAGTCCTTGAAAACAATGAAGTTGGGAGGCAGATCCAATAAATGATTTAGAAGGGGCACATTAGACCAAGTGCTTCAACATGTGGCCGTCCAATTGTCTTGGCTTCAAAGAAAGATGGATCGTGGAGACTTTGTATCGACTACAAAACTTTGAATAAAATCATTGTGAAGAACCACTATCCACTATTTCAGATAGACAACTTGTTGGACCAGCTTTGAGGTGCAAAATTCACCAAAAATGTTATCAAATCTGAATATTATCAAATACACATTGAGCCCATTGATGTATAGAAGACTGCATTTAAATCTAAGGGGGTTTGTTTGAGTGGTTGGTTATGCCTTTCGACTTGACCAATGCACCTACCATATTCATGAGGATAATGGATGACATCCTGCATCCCTACTCCAACTCATTTGTAGTAGTCTACTTGGATGATATTCTCATCAATAGTAAGACATGGGAGGAGCATTTGCAACATGCTCAATTGGTACTCCAAACTCTTCGGAGACACAATCTGTATGCTAATTTGGGAAAGTGTTCATTTGGCATGACAAAGATTCAGTACCTTGGGTACATCATAAGGAGGAGTCCATGTTGATCCTAATAAGATTCAAATAATTAGAGATTGGCCTACCCCAAAGACTTCAACAGAGCTTCGTAGCTTTTTGGGTCTTGCCAGTTTCTATTGAAGATTCGTATTGGACAAAGTGACCAAAGGGGTTGTCAAATTCAAGTTCCATTGGGGAGATACACAATGGAGAGCATTTGAGGAGTTGAAAGACCAATTGTGTTCAGCCCTATCTTATCTACAACGACCTTTTGAGATAATGATTGATTCATCAGAGTACTTATTGGGAGATGTTGTCAGACAACATGGGCATTGAGCTGCCTATTACAGTGAGACATTCAATGAAGCTGTTTGGAAATATCCCACATATGACAAAGAGCTCTATGCCATTGTCAAAGTATGTAAACAATGGAAGCACCACATATTGGGCAAGGAAACAATCATTCATACCACTGTTTTAAAACTCTTAACTTGGGTAAAACTCGGCAGCCAAATTTTGGAGAGTTACTCGGCAACTTGGGAAAACTCGACAAAAAAAAACAGAAGAAATATTCCCAATAAATAGAAAAAAATTTAAGCAACAATTGGAGAGCCAATTTTGTATTAGATATTCATTTGCAATGAGTACAATTATAGTTTATGATATAACAATTCAGCCCAAATGACAAATACAACATAAAAATGCAACATTTTGAAATGTAAAGCAGTTTTTAACAAACTCCAAATTAACCTTTTATATCTAATAGTGCTCAACATATAAATATCTAATTTGTTTTATCTTCAATTCAAGATAATACAATTTTATTATAGTAGGCAATAATACCATTACAAGCCTTTTTCAAAACCTTCCTTTTACTTGTGAAGTAGATATTCTCCCACTTGTGAGTTTAATTTCCCTTTAGGGGCATTCAACTTTCTCAAACTATCCAACATGTTTATAGCTTACATTCCATTGATACATACATTTAAAATCTAAGGTTCAATAAACTTGTATGATACAACTTGAGTGGGCCTAACGTTGAAGGCTCTTGGTTTCTCTAGATAGGAAATCCAAGGCTTGGATCCAATGAGGCAGATAACACATGAGTGGACTTAAAATAGTCTAGGTGGTCTAATATATGTAATGTTCATGGGTTGTAAAAATTACTTTGCTTAATTAACTTGAAAGCTTTTTAATTTTAGATATAATTATTATTGTTTTCATAAAAATAAATACCTAAAAATATATAAAAAGAATAATATAAATTTATCTTTATTAATAAAAATATTTATTTATCAAACAAGTTTTACTATTTAAACTAATGTATGTCATTATACCTCATATTATATAAAAAAAACTAAATTAAACCAAACTTTTTAAAATTAAAGTTAAAATAAAGTAATATATTTAAAAGTAAAAAGTTGACCTTTCCACCTAGTTAAAATAAATTATAGTTTAAAAAAAAATTAATTAAATAAGTTAATTTTAATTAATTTGAAAAAAAATTAATTAATAAAGTTAATTTTTATTAATTTAAAAAACAAATTCTAAAACTTGCCGATTGCCTCTACCCATGCGAGTCTTGACGAGTAATGGGAGAGTAACTTGCCCTGAGTATTAAAAACAAATTGTAGAGCATTTTGACTTGTGAGTTTTGCGAGTTCTCTTAGGTACTTTGCTAATTATAAAATTATGATTCATACAGATCATAGGCCTCTTGAGTTCACTTAAGACATAGAGTAAGCTAAGGAGTGAAAGACATCAAAAGTGGGCCACATATCTATAAAAATTTAATCTGATCAACAAACATAAGAAAGAGAGTGCTGACTCAGTAGCAGATTGTCCGAGTCAACTATCAATTGTTGCACTTACCATCATACTTGATTCCTATGGGCACGAGACGTCCAATTGGTCCACCTTTATGTAGGTGAGTTGATATTATAGATACATACCGAGCTCTTCGTGTGGGTAAGCATGTTCCTAACGTTTGTTTGCAAGATAATATCCTTTGTCACATGGGATATATTTGTGTCCATTTAGCGAGTGCTCAAAAATGATCTGGGAAGCGCACTTCAACAGAGCAGTCCGTCACTTTGGGAGTTGAGAAGATATCAGTTCTCCAAAAGTATTTCTATCGGCCTGAGATGAGGAATGATGTCGAGCAGCACATCAACTTATGCACCACCTGTGCTGTTGCCAAGCCAACCAACAAGAAGCATGGACTATATACACAATTGCTAGTGCCAACCAAGCCTTGGGAATCCATCTCCATGGATTTCCTCTCAAGTTTGCCCACATATGCTTCCTTATAAGAAATCCATTTCAGCTGAGGAGACTGCTAAACTCTATTTCAGTCATGTATGGCTCAACTTTGGTTTGCAGTCCATTGTCTGACAGGGATAACAAATTTATGAGTATTTTCTGGATACCAAACTAACTATGCCCACAACCTTCCATCCTCATACTGATGGTCAAACTGAAGTTGTGAATTGATTGATTGCACATCTTCTTTGAATGTACAATTCCAATGCATCAACAGCCATAGGAATTCTTTAATTTTGCAAAAGAAGCTCCAAGATTGGAGTCAATTAAATGAAATTTTAATAATGTTATTTTGCAATTGAGTTTATCAATAAATATTTATTCATTGCTTGAATGAATTATGTCCATTCATATCTATGTTGCCTTATGCTTTGCATATAGGTGGGAAACCTTCATGCCCTTGGCTTGATCAGCATGAGTTTGTCTACATGTAGTTAAGAATGAAAATTAATTTTAATTGTTATAAAAATATATATTAACGATAGTTCCTTGTTAAAATAATTACTAAAACCGATTCCACCATGTAATAATAATAATAATAATAATAATAATAATAATTTACTAAAATTTATTAGTAATTTTTAAATTTATTTACTATTTGTTATTGTATTGTTTTTATTGTCATTGTGTTGTTATTGTATCTGCGTGCTGTGGTCTACCGGCAAGGACGCCACTTGCATTATCGGTGATGTGACCCGGGTTCAACCCCCACAGCGGTGTTTTTATTGTCATTGAGTAAATACTTCTTATGTATATGTATAAGAAGTATTTACTCAATAAAAAAAATAATTAGGAACAAGACTTATTTTGGAATTTAGAGTTTTAATTTTTATCTTTGGAGAAATTTGAAGAATGAAAAACTTTCATGTGACAAGCTTGATATCAATAAAAAATCATTTGACGAATCGTTAGTTGGAATGAGCATGCCCTAGTTGAGGAAAGTAACCTTTTGCTGGTCAAGCACAAAGGGAAGAAGCAATCTGTTACAAACCTTATTGAGGAAGGAAATGATCTACCAAATATGATTATCAAAGATGAGATGATTGAGCCTAGATTTTTATTTAACTTTCTTTTCTCTGTTTTGGGGAATAATATTAACATTGCTATGATATAACTATTCAAACAAGTACTGGCTGCTTTGGATGAAAAATACTCTGATGTTTTGCTGTTTGCCCACATGTTGTATCCACAAAGATATATATGAGGTGGTCACAGAGGATGGAAGAACTCTGGCAATGAAATTACATAGATTGGGTCGAACATCGTTTAGAGCTGTTAGAACGAAGCGTGACTACCTGAGGCATCGCACCAACTACAATTGGCTTTATCTATCGCGACTTGCAGCTCTTAAAGAATTTGCTTTTATGAAGGTTTGGTTAATGTATTTTTCCTTTTCATTGGCTTATTGTCATGGGTGCTTTTTAATTGTCATGCACAAAAAGTGTTACATAATGTATATATACACAAAAGTGATATCTATATCTATATATATATATGAGATACATCTGATCTTTGCACCTGATGTTGCAGGCCTTGGAAGAAAATGGTTTTCCAGTTCCTAGTGCTGTGGATTGCAACCGGCATTGCGTTTTAATGTCTCTCGTTCAAGGTTATCCTCTGTAAGAATTCTTTTTCATTTGATACCTCAATTTCTCTGCAGTAAACGGTTAGAACTTGTGAAGTTGAACCTGGATTTGATCTTAAGATGGAATAAGAGCACATTGTGTTTTTGAATCTCTCTTTCTATCTAGTAGTCAATAGGTCATAATGATCAGTTATAAGATACTTCTCCTGTCTGTCAGAATGCTTGGAGTATGCAATTTTTTACACTAATTGTTGGTTAGCAGAAATACTAAATGTATTCATATTTAAACTTGGCCTTGTCCTTCAATTTGAGGACGAGAATGATACATGCTGAGAAATCATTCTCTCTTTGTGGCATACATAGGTGAAAGGAGGATATTATTTACATGCAACTAGTGAACTAACAATATACCTGACTTGTAGGCAGACAAATTGATATGCCTGCATTTAGTGAATAAGTTTTGGTATTTGTGTTGTTTTATAGTTGTACACAAAGTGTTTGATGAAATGTGTGTACATATATCTAATAATGTTATAAAGTGGCAATGTATAATGTATGTGATAATGTAATGTTAAGTTTATGTATGTCGGCAAAATCATAGTAAGTTAGGAAATGAAAGGTAAATGCATATGAAATGTAATTTAGGAAATGATGAAATGTCAGGTAGTTGGAGGGTGCAACTAATTCTTAGTTGTATAATAAGACCACCACCTCATTCATTCATGTGCCTGTGAGCGTATGGTCAGGTTGAGGATGCGTAGGGTATGATGCAGTCTGGTCATGTATGCAGTCATGTAATTGTGGAATTGGACGTGTGTGTGTGATGGCTGTAACGTGAGGGCCGCAGCATATTGCTGTTGGCTGTAGATGACTATGGGCCTGAAGAGTATTTTGCATAGGGTTTGTAGACTGTATATGTAATGCTATTACCATACAACCATTGTTAATACAAATCTGCTTATATTATTTATCATCTGCTATTGTTATTGTATGTTTTTTGTGTATTGTTATTGCTAATTGTTGTAGATCAGTAGATTTATTTAAGTGGAAATGGAATTGAGTGCATGTTAAATTACATTTCTACATTCTGGTGCCATTGTCTCTGTGAAATTGGGTCCATTCTGGTGACATGGAGTTGTGAGCAACAAAACCCTTGGGCAAATGTGCAACGACAACAATGGAATGCAGCCAACAAAGCAGTAGATTTGTTTATTGATGCAGATGAAGGGCTGTCTAATGGGACGTGCAAGGTAGGCGTGCAGACGGGAGGAGGCAAGGCAAACTGCTGTCTAGATGATGGAGACTGCCGTCCAAATGTGGTTTGCTGTACAAATGACAAAGACTGCAGTGCAAATGCAGTATGCCATTCAAATGACGGAGATTGTCTTCCAAATATAGATGGAGAAGTTGCAGTAGGAGAATTTATAGTCAAAGGAAGCATCGTTTTCAGTTAGAGGAAGTGTAGTTTGCAGCCTGAAGGAAGTGTCGTCTGTAGTCAGAGGAAGCGTAGTTTGCAGCCCAAAGGAAGTGTCGTTTGTAGTCAGAGGAAGCGTAGTTTGCAGCCCGAAGGAAGTGTCGTCTGTAGTCAAAGGAAGCGTAGTTTGCAGCCCAAAGGAACTGTCGTCTGTAGTCAGAGGAAGCATAGTTTGCAGCCTGAAGGAAGTGTCATCTGCAATCAAAGGAAGCGCAGTCTACAGCCTGAAGGAAGTGTCGTATGCAGTCAGAGGCAGCACAATCTGTAGCTCAAAGGAAGTGTCGATAGTCAGAGGGAGCGTTGTCTGCTGTTCGAAGCGCCGTTTGGAGCCACAATTAGAAGGAAGACTGTTGTCTGGAGCTGCAGTCAAGAGATAGACTACTGTCTCAAAAGGTGTCGTCCGAGGATCTATTGTTCAAAGAGATTGCCGTACGAATGGAGGTGTCATTCAAGGAATCTATTGTACAAATAGAGCTTGCTATACAAGTGCAAGTAGTAGTACATACAAGTTGAAGAGTCGTACAGACCAGGAAAAAACAGAATTTGACAGAAGGTGTTGGTGAGGAATTGCATGCTAACAAAGATTGTTTGCCACTGAAGCAATTGCAAGTGGAGGTGCACGATAGTGAGCAGGACTGGAGTCCGACATCGGTGCAAATGGCAGATGATGTGTCCAACAATGCGCGAGACGAGAGTATGGTATTAGGAAAAATGCAGGTTGGTATGCTCGATGGTGAGTGGGACGAGAGTTCGACATCAGAGCAACTGCAGTTTGGAACATTGCCTAGTAAGGACGAGAGTCTAGTGGAAGAGCAATTGCAGGGTGGTGCGCTTGATGCTCTGCATAAGGGAGATACGCAAACAACTGCTGCCAATGACAAGCCAACCTATCATACCAAAGGCCAATTTGGGCATATCATGTAAATGGCCATTGTTTCATGGAGAAGCAACAGAAGATCCAGTTAGACATTGGAGAATTTACCACACTAGAGAAGAGTTATAGCCCTTGCTAGGAAGTAGAGGAGGTGAATCCGATTGCAATTGAGGTGAACTTGATGAGCTTGATTGGAAAAAGTGAATTTGATTTCAATTGAGGGAGGAAGAAATTTGGCAATTAGTTAATGCTATGCAAGACGAATTGGCAGGGTGTAGTTAGCGGGGTCACTAGACGACAGAGTGTAGTTAGTAGGGAGGCTAGACGGTAGGGTTTCGTCAGGAGGATGGGTAGATGGCAAAACGTTGTCAAGAGGATGGTTACATGGTAGATCGTCATACGGATGAGGCTAGGACGACAAGAGACCGTAGTCACGCAACGAAGGAGGAGAAAGTGTCGTCTAAGGTGCCGTCTGAGAAAGTGTCATTCGAGGAGACTCTGTTTGTGAAAGTGCCGTCTGAGAAAGTGCAGTTAGAGGAGAGGCCATCTGAGAGTGTAGTCAAATGTACCCTCCATGAGAGGGGTGTCAATCAGAGGCCAACAAGTAGTCACCTAGAGCAAGAGAGGAGTAATTTAGAGCTGAAGGGAAGTTGTTTAAGTGGGTTGTGGAAAGGCTACCAAAAAGCTGATGAGGAGAAAAATTTAGTTCAGGCGTTGATGGGTTCAATGACATGCAAAGGGCGTTGCCCCTCGACCCCACAAAGGTGCTTCAGACAACAATTTGAACATTGTGAGCAATTAGAGAACATTGTGTTACAGACAACAATTTGAAGTGAAGTCAATTGCAAAAGATATATGGAATAGAAGAAAGCGGCATGAGCGCAACAAGAGATCCTTGTACGTTATTTAGTGCATCTATTCCCAATGTTGAGCTAATGTGTCATCGAGGACGTCGACAAGTTTAGCAGAGGGGATAGATGTAGGGAAGCAATTTGATATGTCTGTATTTAGTGAATAAGTTTTGGTATTTTGTGTTTTTTGGTAGTTAGTGTTTCTCAAAATGTGTGTACATATATTTAATAATGTTATAAAGTGGCAATGTATAATGTACGTGATAATGTAATGTTAAGTCATGTATGTTGGCAAAGTCATAGTGAGTTAGGAAATTGAATGGTAAATGCAAGTTAAATGCATTTGAAATGTAATTTAGGAAATGATAAGGTGGCAGGTGGTTGGAGGGTGCAACTAAATCTTAGTTGTATAAATATAACCCTTACCTCATTCATTCAAGTGTGTGTGTGCGTAGGAGCAATGTATCGTACGCAGGATTGTGCCGTATGGTATGGATGCAATCAGATGGTTGTGGAGATGGCTGACGCATAGGGTATGATGCAGTTGGGTCATGTATGCAGTCATATAATTGTGGAGCTGGCCAATGCCTGTGTGTGACAGCTGTAATGTGAGGGCCGCAGCATATGGGTGTTGCCGCTGGCTGCAGATGACTGTGGGTCTGAAGTGTATTTGGCACAGGGTTTGTTGACTGCATATGTAATGCTGTTACTGTACAGCCATGGTTAATACAAATCTGCTTATATTATTTATTATCTGCTATTGTTATTGTATGGTTTCTGTGTATTGTTATTGCTAATTGCTGTAGATTGGTAGATTTATTTAAGTGGAAATGGAATTGTGTGTAAGTATGTTAAATTTCATTTCTACGTAACTATCTGTATCCTTTTTTTTTTTAATGTGGGCTGAAGTTACTATGTTCTCTTTTACTTATGGAAATATTTAATGGACGTTTTTTCTTTTTTATTTTGACCTATGAGCATGTTACATTATCTGATAAGACAAGTTTGTTGGCCTTTTTCAGGGTTCAGGTAAAGCAGCTGCAAAATCCAACTGTCATTTTTGAAACTATAATTGGCCTCATTGTTCGCTTGGCAGAGCATGGCCTCATTCACTGTGATTTCAATGAATTCAATATTATGGTAAGCTTTTTGGTTTGTTTCCACAGGTCTTAGCATACTTTTATACATGAGCCCCCCTTGAAACTAAAGCCAAGGATCTGTCTATTTGATCAAATGTGTTGCACTCTTCCATATACCTTGTGCCTTTTGGGTCTCTATTATCGTAATTTATATTTCTTATAATCCAATGAATGTTGGTTTTATTCCATTTGGTTCAAAATGGTAAAGGATTAATATTGCTTGCTGGTTTGAACTTCAAATATATCATAGAAAGTAAAAATCTTGAACTGGCATTGAATGCATTGTTGCCCGCTTGGTAGATACAGGTTGTATCATATCAATCTGCAATGTTGCCTAGGAATACAGATTTTTAAGATATTGCAAATACAGGCAAACTGCAAAACTCCAAAGGATTTATTATTGATACATGACCATAACAAATTGTGCTAAATTTTTTAATTTCTGCTAACCTGGTTAAAGGGATTACTGATCGACATATCTCTGATTTGCCAGTTTAGGGGAATAGTGAGACAAGATAAGTTGCAGTGCAAAGACAGTTCTCCCAAATACTAACTGCATCTTAGTGTGTGTTCAAGTATACATATCTACAGGCAATACCTTGTCGAAACACATTGGCATGCACTCATGTAACTTGAAAGATAAGGACCATATAGACAATCTCAAAAGATTGGCTCAGATATATTGACAAGAATTTATCTTCCTAATTTACAACGTGAACTAGAAGTATGGTTATTTAATTTTTGGCCAGGTTTTTGTGCGTAAAAGTATGGGAAAACAAAAAACGCTGAAAGCATTTGACCAGGTTTTTACACTTGCAAGTATGGCAAAACAAAAAAAGATGAAAGGATTTGACCAGGTTTTTATATGTACAATGTCAGAGGATATTCATTGTTTCTGAATATATGAAGGACAAACCAAAGAGAGAGAGAGAGAGAGAGATGAAATGATTTTAACTATGTCCACAAGATAAAAGAGTCTATAGGAATTCAGGTATATACGCTTCAACATGTACACATTTACTAAAGATGGTAACAAGACATTTTAAGCCTCTAATGCCTTCTTTTGGAAGGTGATTCTCCTACTCTCGATGTTTATCAAGAATTCTTCTTTTCGAGCATCTGCCCTTCAAACAGTGTTGCCATAGAGTGGGCCTCTAAAAAATCGGGGTATCTCTCTCAAATGTCATTGTAGGCTGAACATTCTAACATAAAATGTCTCTCTGTTTCGGTTGACCTAGATGAATAAAACACATACATCCTATTTTCCTATTCTTCTCTGGCTGTCATCCATCTGCCATCTGAGATGATGTGAACTAGTCCTCAACTGTTCTGTGAGCATTTTTGTTTTCCATTTCAGCTTTGTCACTATATATAGTTTTTGTTGGTGCTCAGAAGTTTGGGTTAAATTCAATGAGGTAGTAAAGTCTTTTCCTTCCCGGGTTTTGTGCCCACCTGTGTACTTTGAACTTCTCTTTGTATGCTTTTTTACTTCGTGATTGTTGTTTGGACACTCATCCAAAATATCCCATTTCTTCATCCAGTTGTCATTCTTTTTCATTCATGCGCCTCTTCTGTTGTCTAGTTTTTCCTCTAACACTGCTTTGGGCGACATATCCTTTGTTAAACCTGTTGTTTTCTTTAAAATAAGATAGTAATTGGCTCATTGCCGCCCTTCTAAGGGGAATGTGCTTGTTCTGCTAGCAAGATTTTGTATGGGACTGATGCCTTGATTCTGAAATTATTTGTGATTATACGCTTTTGGATTCTTTCAATTTGCCTCTTCTTCCGTATTGATGTGGTGCTGGCCCATACCTCGCAGCCATAAAGCACTACTGGCGTGACAAGTTGTTTGGATAAGACCCTTTTAGTTTTCCAGTCCCACAGTTCTGTGTTTTTGCACCTGTTTTGTAATGAATAAAGTGCCTTCCATCCATTTTGAGCCCTCTTTGTTATACATGTTTCTCAGTTAAGCTTATTTTGGAAGTTTGTCCTAGTTACTTGTAGCTGTCTGTTTGATATGTGGAGTGAAAATACCATAGTTTTAGTTTTGCCAATATTTACTTGTGTCAGAATGCTTTGGAAGCAATATTGGGGTTAAGCAGGGCTATCCACTCTCACCCGCATTGTTTGGCTTGTACATAGACAGGTTGAACTCATGCATAAAAAAAAATGGAGAAGGTGGTTTACATTTAGCCACCTATGTAGCGAAGCTCCTGTATAACTTATGATCTCATCCTAATTACAAAAAGTGTACAAAGTTTAAAAGACCACTTGAGAACTTTGGAACTATTTTGCAAAGAAATTTTGGCTTGTACTTGTCTATAGAGTCTATGGACTGCTGCCATACTATTCTCTGGTTCAGTGATCTCCATTCTACTCCATATTTTGCTTCTAGGTAGTGTCCAGAAAGCATCAATTTTTTTTTTTCCTTTCCATTCCATACTTTTTTTCTTTTAACTCTTAAGGGTGTTGCAAGGTCTATCGTGGAGTGCTTTGGCCTAAAGCCAGCTCGATTCTTTGCTTTTTGTTGGTGTATTTGCTTTGTTGTCCTAGGAGATGCAATTTGTTTTGTTTTGTTTTTTTTTTTTGTGTCAATCTTATCTTGCAGTTTTATAAAACCTCTAGATCTAGAGGTTAATGTATTACAGATTAATTTAGCTACAATCCAAGTAAGTTGTTAAACTCAAATATTCTTCTATTTTTTCTATAAGAAAATAATGGAGATCCAGAGCGGGATGGACTTAAAGGCTTTATTGTAATCTCTGTTACATAATTCGGCGAAAAAAATCCACCAGGTTCATAAATTAGCGAATTGAAAATGAACGCCAAATTTGTTTGTTAATATTTGGCTATTCTGTTTGTTTCCAACATGAATTCCGCTTTAGATTTTTTTTTTTTTGGCATTTTTACATGATTTTTTTTGTGTTTGTTGAGCAGCAGAAAGATTTGTTTGGACTCTAAATTTAAATAAACATGCAAAACATGTTTTGGTAATTGGTTGTATAAGATTGAAACATACCCCATCTGTATTACATCATGACCATATAGTGGTACTACAAAAACATTTTTGGCAATCATGCATGCATCGTTTGACAAGATTTGAACTTCTGTCTACTCCTTGAAAGTCGAGGTATTTGTCTGCTCGAGCTCATGCCATCTGATCATGCAGCCATATTTTTTTTACTTGTCTTCTTTTTAATATTTTATTTAAAATAAATGCATTGGCATTTTTTAAAAATTTCTTATCACATTTTATATATCTTATTTTTTGTTTTTGTTTTTCAGTTTAATTCATCAAGTATATTTTAAACATCAAATGGTATGAACTCAATGGTTCCTTGACTTTCAAGGTAGAGACTACATCTTGTTAGGTGATATATGCACAACTGCCAAATACCACTGTGGTTTGTGGAAATACCATGACAAAATTCAAATCTTACTAGGTGATATATGCACAATTCCAAATACCATTATGGTTCGCTGAAATACTGTGGTAAGGTTCAGAACTCAGATATGATGTAATATGTGTGGGGTCGTTTTGATCTCATGTAGCCAATTTAAGAAAACCAAGTACATTTTCAGCTTAGCTCAATGTTCTAAGAGGGTTTGAATTTTTTTTTTTATAAATTGGTTAATATGGGATTGAAATGGGCCCCATCTGTACTACATCATGACCACATAGTGGTATTACAACAGCCTAGCAACTATGCATGTTTTGTTTGGCAAGATTCGAAGTTGGGTCTTCTTGAAAGTTAAGGTATTAACCGGTTGAGTTCATGCCATTTGACGATGTGGTTTTGAAATTTGTGTATGATTTTTTATGATAGTTTTATATATTTTTAATCTCTCAAACTTCATGCCAAATTTTATTCTGAACTTCATAGCATGTCAAATTTTATTCTGAACTTCATAGCATGTGTTTCATCTTTCGTATGGGTGGGTGTGTGTGAGTGAGAGAGAGAGAGACTGTTAATAGGATAGGTGGATGGGTGGCTAACTGGTCTAATATAATGGATTGCACAAATGGTTTTGTAAGACTTGTGTTGTTATTATGCAGACAGAAAGACAAAGAAATATAATTATTCTAATAGAGTGGTCTTAGATATTTGAGGTCATACAGGCTTGGGGACTCCTGAAGATATTTCTCCACAGGGGTTGTGTCAGATAACTATGCATTGTACATATTCACTTCCCATCTTCCCATAATATATTGCTTATTAGATGAATACCTAAGTTTTATGAATGGCTGTTGTACATTTGATAATTTAGATTGCCGTATTTGAACATTTTCCATGCAAACTAATTTAAGCAATTGAAGTTTTTACATTTATCTGTGTCCTCAGTTGATTCAAGGAAATGATTAAGGGAAAGTTAAGAGATTTCTTGTATTCTCAAGTAGCAATATGGAGAAATAATGTTACAGTTAATGTTTTCTAGGCTGGATAGTTTAACCTGATATTTGTTTGAAGAATTTTACATGTGAGCAAAGAAAGAAGTAGGGGCGTTGGAACATGAGTCTAGCCTATGTTAAAAATCTGATAATCAGAAGAAAGAATGGAAAACCATCTAGCTAGAAATGCAAGAATGGGTTGGTGTCTGGCAGTCATATAGAAGAATTGTCTCAACATCGACCCATTTTAAATGGAGTAGGTTTGGAAGGATGAATCGATAACAAAAATTTAAGTTTCAGAAGGACCAAATCATAGTTGCAGAAGAAATAGAAAATGTACTTAACTAGGAACCAGAAAGAGTTAACCTCAAGAGAATTATATGCTCAGATACTACATTGTTGGACAAGTAATAAACCAACGCTTGATTGAATGGAAATTGCAGTGCTTTTGTCCTTGATATATAACTTATGTAAATAATATTCTGTTTATAAACCAAAAGAATACTGGTCTTGCAGGGAATAATATCCTCTTTTGATGTTTAATTTACAGATTGATGATGATGAAAAGATCACAATGATCGATTTTCCACAAATGGTTTCTGTTTCTCATCGCAACGCACAGATGTAAGAAGTTTTATTTCACATACAATTTATGTTCTTCTTCAAGATGTTTTATCTTAGATTCTAGTTTATTTGCTTTTCACCCCATATGTTTTTCTCTCTACTTATATCAGTGCCCTCACTGCTAGCCTTGCAAATTTTGTATATTTAATTCCCGGGATTTCCTTTTCTTCTTGTTTAGGTGTGGTTTAAATAATTTCCTAATTTAATTTGAGCAATTTATGTATATTTCTCAGGTATTTTGATCGAGATGTGGAATGCATCTTCAAATTCTTTGGAAAGAGGTTAGTAGGACATATGGCATTTAGTTTGCTGAACTGCTACTTTGACTTCAAGGAGTTGAATGACATGTACTAGAAGTGCATCAAAGCTCATGAAGTTTAAACAAAATTTCAAATTACACAGAGACACATTAGTTTTCTAGAGTCTAGGACATGTTGTGCTTCTATCAAAAGGAATAACCCAATGGCCTCTTTGTTTGTGGAACTTTAGGAAAAAGGAGGGCAAGTGTTGGATTTCTGAGCCCCTTGATCAAAACTTGTTATTTTAGATTTAGAAGCAAATCTGATTGTCTATTAATCCAAGTTTAGATGTCTAAGAAGTTGTGCGTGTGTGTCGAGTGTTTGCTTATGCTTTATCTGATTTTCAAAAATTGTTCTGATGATTTTATTCTTTTTCCGGAAAAGCTAGTCTGCGATTTTGTTGCTATCACTGTATCTATATTATAATGTTTTAAAGAAACAAAGCTACTTATTTAGTGTAATTTCCCCTAGTGCTTATTATACATTGAAAGGTAAGTTTCACCTGAGAATATTGCTTGATCTTGGTCATTTGCCTTAGAATGTGCTTCATTGCTGTTTCGTTCGAGTTTCAACATCATCTTGTGTAATCATGGGCCCATCAATGATATCTATGCTAGTTAATGCCATTTATATTTGTAGTGTGCAATTCTAATATGTTTTTACACAGCCAGTGGAGGGCTTAGATATTTTTTTTTTGGATCTCTATTTTTGTTTTCAAAGTCATGCATTTTATAATCCAACAAGTTTTCATTTTTAGATTGATTCATTGAAAAAGAGTTTTAGAAATATTGTCTGTACCATTTGCGTCGGTGTATTCTTTAGGAGGCTTTTTGTGTATTTCTTAGATATCTGTGGTTCTGCTTTTTTGTTCAGGTTCAATAGCCCTCATGACAAGGACAGTACCCTTTTAGAAGATTCTGATTCTGAGGATGACATAAGACCCTGCTTTGAAGCGATTGCTAAATCAGCTGGTTCCTTGGATAAGGCACTTGCAGCAAGTGGGTTTACTGAACGGAACCAAGATGAGTTAGAGAAGGTAATATGCACTGTCTTTAATTTTGGATGGCCAGCCCAGTTTACCTGGATGAAGGGCAAATTTAAGAATTTAAGTGTGGTGAAGAAATTACAGATGATATGATCAAACAAAGATTCTATATATACGTATTCTCCTACTAGGGTCTTTCATTGAGCTGATTGTCTTCTTTGTCTAGTTGACTGCATTTTCTTGCATTTCCCATTTCCATGGCTGCAAAGGCGAGGAGCCAGAGGAAATGGATGCATTGTGCATCTAGGCTTCTAAATTGAGTGGAATTCTTGCAGTTTGTGTTTGACAAGGTACATAATGATGACAATGCAAGTTCTGATAACGACGAGAATTCAGGAGAAGAATCATCTTGCCATGATTCTGAGCTCAGCAGCGAAATCATTGGTGGTCCTAATCTTGTAGATGTTGACAGAGATGACTTGACAGTATCAAGCTGTGGGCAAAATACTGGTGATGTTAGTACAGATGACAGAGTGGATTCTGTTTCTGTCAGTAATGGACATGATGTGGACCAACAAATCACTGCTCAAGATCCAAGTGTTTCACTCAGTTCAGAAAAGGTATGCCATGCATTTGTGTGGCTTTCCCTTCTGATAGGTTGTAAGGACTTTAAATTTGGGCTTTATGGCAATTGGGTATTGTTGTTTGTTAAGAACTGCAAAGAAGTAAAAGGTTATCTTCCTATGCATAGTTTTTAAGTGTAAAATCTAGTAGCATGCTACTTAATGGTGTCATCTTGATCTCTTTTTTCCCTTTCTATGCTGTAAATGTCACTCACTTCTATGTTTTTCATTATGCTCCAACTTTTTCCTTGTTTGATGGATACTCTCATTTGGCAGTCCATATCTCTACAGATTTTGTTGGTAACGTTTTATTTCAATTGACACCCTCTTATAATGTTTAAATGTCAGTTCCATGGTTAATTGGCTTCTTGCAGTTTTCCTTACAAAATTATTTCCATTGGACCTGTATGCCTTTAGTTGAAAGACCTGTTGAAACTGTTAAATATTGGAAGCTATATGCTGCTTGCTTTTCTTAAGTTTCTATAGCATCCTGTTGTATGCATAAACAGATGAGTTCTTACTCATCTTTATGTGTTTGGAATCATTAAGTTGCTTCTTTTCTTAAGTATGGCTTGACGAAATTCTGACATAAACCTGCATGTTCTGCTCTCACCTGATCTTGGGTCATTTGTATATTATCCAAGCAAATTTTTGTTATCATTGAATATTGATGGCTTTTGTTTGTGGTTTTTGTTTGCTTTCGTTGGAATATGCTACTTTCCATGGCAATTTTAATTGCTTCTTAGCTTCTCTTCTTGTTTGCCCATTGGCTTTTTCCAGTTCTTTTGTTTTACAAATTGTGAGCCTTGCTAAAGAGTCAATATGGAATTTTTCTTGAGGTTGGAATTAGCCTAGGGTTTTACCACCTTTATTCAGGTTTATTGCCTTCTTTCAGACTTGTAGGGAAGTCTGTTACTTAACATCTTTCTGATGTCATTGTAATGCTTAAGCTGGAAATTGTCTCTAAAATTCTTCTTCTGATTTGTTAGATAAGAAACTTTCCTCAGCCTTTCCTTGCAGTTTGTCAGGTGGGCCTAGGAGCTTCTTGGTTGTACTGATGATTCCTTGCTAAGCACATCCAAATTTTGAAGGAAATATTGATATTGCTTAGATGGATTGGCAAGACATGATTTATCATGATCTTAATCAAAGGATTGAAACCCATAGAGGTACACTATTGAGCTTATAATATAAAGTGAATGCTTTCCTTTGCTCACACAAGGGGGCTCATACACTCAGGAGGTGTGCTGGCTTGGGTGTGACCTAAAAAATGCCTGTGTGGTCTAGAGTTTTGGATACAAAAGTGTGAATGGTAGCTTTTTCAAGTCCAAGTCTATGGACATTCTAGCCTGCTCTATTCGTTCTTTGCAGTTTGAATATAAGGTGAAGCAAAAGCTTTCCCTGCTTACACAAGGATTTTCTCGTATGCGCATGATGCATGCTGTCCTGGCTGTTACTTAAAAGAACACCTATGTTGGGTCTAGGAGTTTTAGATACAAAGATGTGGGAAGTATCTTTTCTAGATCCAAATCCATGGGCATTCTAACCTGCTCTATCAGTTCTTTGCAGCTTGATTTTTATTAACTACTTATTTTCAAACATTTATTCTTCCCAATATTAGAGTAGTGTAACAATTCTTCCTAATTTTCCAACACTGGAGTGGGTAGTCTTACCAAAGGTCTCTTGAGGGAGTCATCAAGGGATTGATTCCAGCTAAATAACAATTCCTAGACTGGCTTCTTTGAAGTGCCTTTTCCTTTGAAAATGTTGTAAATTGTTGTACGTATCTTGCTCTAATGAAAGAAACCTGTGGAGAATAAACTATAGCCAAGAAAATACCTGTGTTAAGTTTTAAAAACTTCGTTGATTTGAAATCTTGGTTAGAATGGATTGATAAGAACAAATTATCCAAAATTTTGCAGGTGAGGGCTTGTCCTTTCAAGAAAAGTATACTCTTGGCCTTTGTTAACAAGTACACTTGTTATAGAGGAAAAATGGATTTAATGTGATTTTCCAAAGGAGTGAATTAGAAGACAGTTGTTTTGTTTGGTGTGGTCAACACCTGTTGACAGCCACTTCTCACATTGTTTCTGTCCATGTTATTCTTCAATAGGGCAACAAAACATCAAATCCATAAACTCCCATTGTTTCTGTACTTTGAGAATTCTGTCTTGTTTATGAGTGTGCACTAGGGTTTTAGTAATCTAAAAGGTGGCAACCCTTTGCAACAAAATCAGTCATTGAATTTGTGATAAGTCTTTGATTTTTTAGAGTTGTCACGGAGTTAAACTAATGCTTTTTGCTTATCAAACTGGCAAACACGAATTCGAACTCAGCCTTTGCTAAGTCAACGGTTGACCGATGTTGACAATTCAGAAGGGAGAACCTTGAAGGTTTATATACTTTGGGAAGAATTCCATTCTCTCTTGCTGTTGAAGAGGGCTGCTGATTCTTCTTGCTATTCAAGAACATAAATTGACTCACCCATGTTTATTGTGTTGGACATGAAAACCTTCCCTTCTTTTCCGTCGTATCGCAGGCATTACAAAGATTGATACAAACTGTTTTTCAAGAGCAGCATATTTTTCACCCATTACTTTTACAAGCAACTGTTGCAGGGCACTGGAGTTTCCCAGACCCTAGATGCACAAGCTGCAGGTTCCGAGAACCCAATTGCCAATGCACAACCAAATCAGGAATAGGCCCTCCTCTGTACTCTGTAAAGCCATTTTCCTTATTGGCTCCAGTACATTGGGATAATGATTTGTCACCATTGGAGAATGGGACAATTATCTGGTTGGTGTGGCTGATAAAGGTGGTCGAGAGGTTTGGCAAACTGGTTCTGCACTCGCAGAGAATTTATAATATTGTTGAGTGCTGTTAAGCTTTGACTACAGTGTGGCCTAGTTACCAAATTTTATGTAGAGCTATTGGAAACTTGTCTGTAGCATAGTTGGCTGCCACATATAAGGTGCCATTCAGGAGACTTATTGCTTATTGTTCTGCATTTGACTACTGATGGTGGTATAGGATCTTGTATGTAAGACCAAATCCTTGCAGTATGCAGGTTATGGTTTTGCTTGTTTATGGTTTTTAATGGAGTTTTATTTTTTTGCTGTAGGCTGATGGTTTATTTTTTTAATAGTACAGTTGCAGTTTAATAGATAATTGGGCATTGTCAATCTGCCTCACCACATTATATGCTGTTTGTATCTGTCAATGATTGATACTTGCTCACCATGAGTTCCGATGCAAGGTTCCTATGGCATGAAATACTTCCAATTTACTTGAACTGATGCAGATTTGTAAAGATATGAAACTTGGAAGACATCAGGATCATGGGACACGCAGTGTAACTACCTACTAAAAGAAGGATTAAAAATTTAAAATGTAACACATTAATTAGGTTCCTTTATGCCGATAAGCACCATTTTGTAGTAAAGTGGATGATGATGTGGCACAGGGTCATGCCAAATCACCCATTAACACACTAACGAAAGATGATAGCACGATATCAGCTTATAGAGTATGAAGTAGTGTTTATTGTAATATTGCGTTTTTCATGTTTTGGTGTTTGAATACATTGGGCTGATGGCTTATAACAGGGAAATGTCGAATTTTGCTTTTGCCCATTTTAGTAGCAGTGTCGCTAAACTGCTAAAATAACCAGTTCCATTTGAATTCTATGTGTCACTGTTTTGTTTCTGCTGTATGTTTTGTTTGAAAATATGTCGCATTTAAGATTTATTGAAGTGGTTGTTTTCAAGCAGGAAGGAGATGATGAATCAATTACAAGTGAAGATGACCCTGAACTCAATAGGCGCTTGGAAAAGCAGAGACGACGAGCAGTTGCAGCAGCTCATAGTTCCAAGAGGTCCTTTGCCTCGAGAAACCATTCCAAGGACAAAGGGGGGCGGAGATCTTATAATGCAAATATGCAAATGAAATCTGTTATGTGGTGAAAGTGTTTGCTTCTAGATTTAATCTAGAAGGTTAGTTTTGGCTCGCAATTAGATTTAATTACTTCTTTTTAAGTGGCATGCAGGTTTTTGTGATAAATTGTTGGTGGACCAATGGGATGATTCATGATTATTAGATGATATGAAAATCATTTTCTTGGTGAGTCATCAAATTTTAAAAGCTCTTCTCAGGGCATAAGAGTTCACCTTAATTGATTTGGCAGGAGGTTATGGAGTGATAAAGCTGAGGGATTTGGAGAAATGTTTTACATGCTGCAAATGTAATTTGAATTTTATGAATACCGTCTTTTATGAAGCTACATTTTATGAATATTATTTTTATGAAGTTATAGGTCAGGTTTTTATGCATCAAAAGGCAAGCCAAAGGCTTTGAAGAAATGTTTATATTTTGGAAATACAATTTTTTTTCATTCTATACCTGTAACATGAATGATGGGGAAGCACTTGCATACAACAGAGGCAAGCACAATATTATATATATGCAAATACATAGTATTAAAATCATTAACAAGACTTGTTATATATTGTGATCTTGTTTAAAGGATTGAAACCCATAGAACTATTGAATATCTTTGCTCATGTAAATAAGCAGAAACCCATAGAATTATATTATTGAATACATTTGCTCATGTAAATAAGCCTAAAATATTATGAAGTTGTGTTGGCTTGCTAGGACCTAAATATTACCTTCACCTTTAGAAACACTACGTAACTACATATAGTAATGTCATGGAACACGTAACTACATTACCTTCACCTTTAGAAACACTACGTAACTACATATAGAAATGTCATGGAACACGTAACTACATATAGTAATGTCAATGAACATGTTATCACAGTAATGTTTGAATTTATTTTTAATTTTTCTTTAAATTTAATCTATATCTTAAATGCACTAGAAATCATAAACTTAATACGAAAGAAAGTTGATAACTTCAAATGTTTTAATATTATATATATATATATATAAATTTCGTTATATGGAATTGAAGTTGGTACAGTCTGTATTATATCATGATCACGTAATGATATTATAATAGCTTGGCAATATATCGTCGAACAAGATTCAACTTAAACTTCTTGAAAATTTTGACATATTAAACTAATATTATTTGATAGATAGTTAAATACTTTATTGCTTTTAATTATAAATTAACTTAAAATAATGTTTAAAAAATATTATAATAAGGATGCAATATGACCATTATATTAATGCCAGTGGCAGTAGATTTTTTTTACATAACAAATATATTATTTTATTCTTATTAAAATTTTATTATGATTATTTAATATTTTTTCATTTGTTAACTTGATTCTTCACTTATATAATAAAACTAATTTTTAATTATTAAAAAAAATGAATAGGCAAGGGTTTGATGATATTATCAATAATCTATTTTTTTAAAATTATCAATTTAAATATTAAAATATGAAATAATTATTAAAACAAAAAATATATATACAATTGTTGTGAAGGATGAAGACATCAATTATATAAAGGCCAGCTATAAAATCTAGGTTATGTTTTGAATTCATAATTATTGTTAAAAGCTATTTAAAAAATAAAAAATAAAATAGTTTTTAATGTTTGAAATTAAATTATGTTAAAATAAATATACTTAAACTACCAAAAACATAATATACAACCTTGAAATAAATATCTTATTAAATGTATAAATCAACCAACAAACATAGATAACGAAAATGAGATAACCAAATCGACAAATAAATACAGAATGGTAGCCTTGAATAACCAAATCACATCGGTGACATGCAAAACCATAAACATCTGAATAATAAAATGCCCTTTAATTCCCAATTAGGCCAAATCACGTAGAAACCACTACCAACTCATCTGAAGACGTAATGGCATATCCAGTGATCAAAATTAAGCCTTGAGTGGCTGCCATGTTTACATACTTGGATCACTAACGGTTCAAGATTGGTATCACTATTGTCGGGCTAGCGTGCTAACGCGTACTCAACGCATTCAACAGATTTATTTTAAACTACTATCTTTGTAACCATAGAATTTGCCTTTCAGATTTGAACCTAATTTTTTTTTTTTTTGGTTAACGTTAAGTGGTAAGTTTGATTTGCATCATACAATTTTGCATTGAACACATTGTGCTATTAAATTAGTGCCAAGATCATACAATTTGAAAATATATTCAGAGTAGAGACTCGGTAATTTAATTATTATTTAAAAATTATTTTTTAATAAAATATGAGAGGTTTTTATTATGGTTAAATAATATTACATTGGATATTAAGTTAATTATATTATATTTGGTTTATTTTTTTATAATAGGTATTTCTTTATTTTTTATTAAATATGTTTTTTTGTCATTTTCAAATTGTTATGTTTTCATCTTCAAATTGTTACGTTTTCATTTGTTGTTTTTTTTATTGAGTAAATATTGTTTATACATATCCACCATGGGGATTGAACCCGGGTCACATCACCGATAATGCAAGTGGCGTCCTTGCCGGTAGGCCACACTCATGGGGATACGTTTTCATCTGTTGTTTTATCAAAGATATTTTTCATTTTTTTTATCCAAGCTTTTTTTTTTCTCTTCTTTATAATGTCACATTGTTCGACAAGGAGCTTTGATCTCTTTTTGGGGAGGTTCAAAGTTCAAACCACGGTGTACCTAGAAAGGATAGAATGCATGGTAACGGTCGAGTGTTTGTTGGTTGGCTGTCTGGTTCAATGCTTTGAAGGGTTAGGGTCACATTGTGTTAGCTTTTGATGGTGTATGCCAAGGGAGAATGCAATCACATGATGCAAAATATGCAAAAATGTAAGATGCTGAAATATGCTATTAATGAAAAGTGACAAAAATGATACAATGCAGAAATAGAGGAAATGAACACTCCAATGCTAAAGAACTATATTGTATCCATCACCAATCTATATGGTGATCTACCCAGTATACCCACTAATACCTACAACGATGTCTTACCACTCACTATGAGGCCCTTTATATAGAAAGATAGATTGCTTGGCCAACACTCTACCTAGCTATATAAGAGGACACCTTGCACATTTAAAACTTGCATATAAACACGTGTACATTTATTATATCACTTGAAGTAACTAGCTAAACTACCCCCTAAAGTAATCTACTACTCTAGTTATGTACCAAGGGTGGTACATTTGATATTCACACAATGACACTGAGAGGGGGGGGTGAATCAGTGTAGCTATTAATTTTAATATCTACAGCACTTAATATGAAATAAAGAGAACTTGAAAACTAGAAAAACAAATTGAACAAGAGAGCACACCACAACACTCAATATACCGAGGTTCACCAATTTGGCTACTCCTCAAAAATGACCGCTTGGACTCCAATCCAAATCCACTCTTTGCAAAATACCAATTTTACAAATACTTTACCAAGATCTACCGGAAGGAGCACCAACCCCTTAATTTTCTGCACGCAATGGATGGAGCACCAACCCCTAGTACCAAGCACCAACTTGGACTGCAATTCGATCAATTTAAAATGACATAAGAATGTCTTCACTTCATGCACGACCCTGATCGGTCCGCAATTAACCCAACTCTGCACACTCTCACGGCTCTGCTAATTTTTCTCTTGACTCTTTTCTAACCCTATTTTTTACAAGAATTTCCCTCTTACAAGAAAGAACTTTATTCTCTCGTACGACTGTTTCTTTTATAACCTTCATTTTCTCATCGGGACTCTTTGACTTCTATAGCGTTTCAATCCTGCATACAATCGGATGACATTCTCGAGTCTGTTCGAATTCTTTTTCTCTTCCCAATAAGTGGTCGTTCGAATACATCAAATACGACCATTCGAAACTTTTTCTATTCTCGCATATTTGGTCGTTCGAATCCATTCAATACGGCTGTTCGATTCCAAGCAATACGATCGTTCGAAACTCGCAATACGTCTGTTCGAAACCCCCGCAAATTCGGCTTTTCGAATGTCGCAAAAATTTCTTTTAGAAAGCTTTTCCGATCCTTCATATTTGATTCTTCGAATGCTTTTCTAGTCGTGCATATACAACTGTTCTAGTGCATGACTAACACTTGTCAATCAGAATCGCAGATCCGACATCGCTTACTTTTACGTAATCGGTCGCATGATTTTCCTCGTCGCTTTTTCGACACGTGTCACCTTGCATTTTTTTTCGCTTTTACCCGCCAAATCATTACTGTCGCGACATCGCGACACTTTTTGTAGCCGTACCCTTCATGCCCTTGTTGTCGCGAAATCATGACCATTTTGGCTTTTGAAAGCTTTCCCTCTGTTCATGTCGCGAAATCGCGACACTTTGAACATTTGCTGACGTCATCCTTAAAGATGTCGCGAAATCGCGACGCTTCCAGCTTCCAACAGCTTTCTTTGCACCCTGTCGCGAAATCGCGACACTTTCAGCTTTTGCTGACGTCATCATCATTCTTGTCGCGAAATCGCGACACTTCCGGCTTCCAGCAGCTTTCCTTGCACCCTGTCGCGAAATCGCGACAGTTTCAATTTTGCTGACGTCATCCTCAACTTTGTCGCGAAATCGCGATGCTTTCCGCTTCCGTACACTCTTCTTTGCCAAAGAACCGCGAAAATGGAACATGTCGCGAAATCGCGACGTTCTCTGCTTTCGTACAATCTTTGCTTTATGCAGTAGCGAAATCGCGACAACTTTGTGCCTTGTGCTTTCGACTTGCTACATCTTTTAGTTTTGCAATTTTGACTGGTAGCGAAATCGCTACACCTTTGTTTCCATACATTGTCATGCAGCGAAATCGCTACACCTTCTTGTTGTGCATTTTGGACTTGTAGCGAAATCGCTACACCTTTGTTGCCATTCATTTTATCATGCAAACAAATCGCTACACCTTTGTTGCCATTCATTTCAACATGCAGCGAAATCGCTACACCTTTGTTGCTGAGCAATCTCTCTCCTCTTCGGGTCGCAAAAACCCAACGTGTCGCGATATCGCGACACTTTTCGGTGCAAGCTTCTTTCCTCCATTTATGTCGTGAAATCGCGACATCTTTTCACCTTGCTTCCTTCTATGCCAACATGTCGCGAAATCGCGACAGTTTGCCTTGCGCCTTCTCTCTCCTCGGTCATGTCGCAAAATCGCGATAATTTTGCTTCCGCCTTCTCTCTCCTCGGCCATGTCGCGAAATCGCAACAATTTTTCTTGCATTTTCTCTCTCCTCGGTTATGTCGTGAAATCGCGACAATTTTTCTTGCATTTTCTCTCTCCTCGGTTATGTCGCGATATCGCGACAATTTTTCTTGCATTTTCTCTCTCCTCGGTTATGTCGCGAAATCGCGACAATTTGGCATGCACTTTCTCTCTCCTCGGCAATGTCGCGAAATCGCGACAATCTTTCTTGCATTTTCTCTCTCCTCGGCAATGTCGCGAAATCGCTACAATTTTTCTTGCATTTTTTCTCTCCTCTGTTCTGTCGCGATATCGCGACAGAAAACATGTCGCGATATCGCGACGCTTTTCTTCCTTGTCTCTTTCTACCAATTTCTGAATCTGGGTCACCTCTGTTTTCCTTGAAATTCACTGCACTTGATCTGACTGACCTCTGAACTGCATCAACTGCATCAATCTGTCTGTGTTGACAACAATGACAATACTTTTGCAATTCTTTTGCTGCACCTTGCTCAACAACATTTACATGATCCAAATGATGTAATATACTATAACAACCCCTCGTATTACATTATTTGGGTATTGAAGATTTTAGTCTTCAATATGGATCTTCTTCTCTTGAATAGTCTTTGGCTTGCACTGTATGCCTCCTTGGTCTGATTCTTCCCTTTCTTCTTTAGCCTTTGCTTTAGATCCTGTTTTCGTAATTTCACAAGTGGTTGTACTGCTATCTGATTCATGTAAAGGTAATTTTCCTTCTTTGTCCTTGTTGTGTACAAAGGCTTTTGAACAAACACTCAAAGCTTCATGATAAGATCTTGAATTAGTAAAACTTGAAGTACCAATATTGCATGAGGATTGAAATATATTTTCTAAGTATGATTCACTCAATTCTGTTTTCTTTTTAAGAGCTTCTATCAATCCTTTTTGTTTTGCATTCTCATTCTTGTAACATTTGTATATAAGTAATGCCATATACAATATGCTTACAAAATCTAAGGAAAGTGGAATGTTACTTTTTCCATTATCAATTGCTTCAGTGAGTCGAGCATGTAGATAATGTTCCATAGTATCAAAGTTATCTTCTAAGGCTTCACTATGAATCACCTTTGAGGTAAGATCTAAAATTCCTTCAGACTTTATAAGTAGATTCATGATCCCAATTTTTATGGCATTTGCTCTTTCCTTTCTAATAGTGTTGTTCATGTTATTGTTTGTTGTATTTTTGGAGGTAGACATCCTTATAGCTCCCTAGATTAGAGTATATGAATTAGTTTGATTAAACTGTTCAAGTCTTAGCTTTTATATTATAGCTCCCTAGATTAGAGTATATGAATTAGTTTGATTAAACTGTTCAAGTCTTAGCTTTTATAGAATCTCTTATTTCTCCTTAGTTAAGAGATGTGAACTAATTTGATAAACCTTTATTGTAATTAGGTTTTGTAGGCTTCCTTATATCTCCCTAATAATTAGAGTATGCTTAGTTCACCTTCTAAGTTGATTTTGTAATGTTTTGAGAATAACCAACCTTTTAATTTTGTCTTATCT
Source organism: Wollemia nobilis (assembly GCA_028583015.1). Taxonomy (NCBI): domain Eukaryota; kingdom Viridiplantae; phylum Streptophyta; class Pinopsida; order Araucariales; family Araucariaceae; genus Wollemia; species Wollemia nobilis. The sequence goes on along the minus strand of JAQPPZ010003648.1, from coordinate 1,527,785 downwards.
TTCTCAATGAAGTATGCTTTAATGGTTGGATTTCTTTTTGTCTCCTTAGAATGAGTATGAGATAATTTTTACCAATTAATTCAAACTATATATGTAGGCAATTGATTTGCTTCTTTTTCCAATAGATTAATTTTATAAATTCCAATCATATGTATATAGTTTGAAGTAGTATGCCTTAGATCTCCCTACTTTTTGGAATATTAGAAAATAATGGCATTTGCAATTTAATGATTTAATCAAGGTTGACAACCTTACATCTCCTACTTGGTTAATTGCAAATATGAATATTCAATACCTTGAAATAAAATGGTTTGATAATTACTAATGCTTGATAAGTTTATTCAATGCAATAGTTTATATCACCTTATAACTTCAATTTTAATTAAAGCAAGCAAATTTAATCTTTACGTTAGTAAGGCTTGATGCTCTACATATCCTTGAGTAGATCCACGTACTTTGATGGCTGGTTGGTACGTATCTCCAACGCTGTATTAATGCTGCAAATCTTGTATAATGGGCGCTGTATTCTCCAATTTATGGGTGTTGTATTCTCCAATGATGGACGTGGATGATGACAACAAACTTTAATGCTTGTCTTGAATTCCTTCTATGACGGATGGCGGTAGGCTTTGATTCTTCTTTGACTATAGTTTTTGGATAATGGATGCCTTGCTTTTGGCTTCTTTGACTCTCTTTGACCACAAGATTTTAATGCTCTTATCTCTTATTACAAGCTACACTCTTTTGTTTGCTACGAATGCGTTGCTCTCCTTGAGTTTTGGCATCTTAAATAGGAAGGACATCTTTTGATGTTTCACGAGTGTCCTGGGAGTTATATTCAACACTTATTCCACCTTGGAGTATGTAGATGCTATTGACATTTGTTGCATTCACTGCTTGGGTGAAAGATAGGTTTTAGAGTCTCTTCTTGGGTGCTTATGAAGCTTGCTTACACATGTCACTCCTAGGAGGCGTTACTTATGATAAACAACACTCTCCTTCCTCTTGTATAACTCTTTCTTGGATGATTCTCTTCAGGCGTACGAGACTTGAGCGTTATTTTGAGCGCTCATTTGAAAGACATTAGAGTATTTTTGACAGTGACAAGTGGTACCTTTTCCTATTGCATGTACCTTCTTTTCCAATGTATCTAAATGCCTCAACGTATTCTTGGAAACTTGGCTTCTTTCTTCTTGCTTCCTCAACGTATTTCTATCAACTATTGCAAGCTTGTGATGACTCCTTTCCAGCGAAGATAAATGATGTGCTCCTCCCAAAGTTGGATCTAGCTATCAAGATTCTTGAGCAATCCAACTCAGGTCCTATGGTGCTTTTTCTTTTGGCGGCTAGAGCTTGGTAATGCACCTGATTTTTTCTTCTTTTCTTGTAATATGCTATGCTGGAATGCTTAGTGTAGTCTTTGTAATATTTTTCTTCTTACGTAGATAACAAGCTGGATTTTGGTGCTTTGTTGTAGATGATAACTTCTTCCTTGTGGTATGTTGTGTATGCTTGCAGGTTGCTCATTGTATCTATCCGAATTCGTGGGTGATGTGAGCTTCTTGAAGGCTCTTTTGACCTTGCTTGGATAGTTCTCCTCTACGGCCGCTTATGAGATGATCCTTGTTTATGAAGGATGTGTCTTACTAACACTTAAAATGAGTTCTCTTTCCTACGTAGGACAAGATGTTATGGTGTAGAATAATGTAAATATATTTGTAATACAATACCTTGATTTTGGACCTTCTCTTTTGGAAGCTTCTTTTGCTAGTTTTAATGGCAACTTCTCTGTACTGTTTTCTTGTAGGCAAAGATTGATTGATGTTGTCTTCTCTTCTAGACAACTCTCTCCTTCACTTGGTTAATCTAGTAATGAACCCAAGCTAATAATCATGTAGATAATATGCCCTTGAAAGAGTAATTTCTGCACTAATATGTTACCTGAAATGAGCTCTTAGTGCACCTTGAATATGAGATTCACCATATCTCGATTTTTGGCTTCTTTTCAAGGATCTTAATGGTGGATTTCTTCTCTACTCCTTGGAGGAATATGATCTTGTTTGGTGGCTTCTCTAGGCCACAATACCTTGTAGGTATTGAGTTATGAATAGTGTCTTTAGACACTTTGATATTTGCAGATTTTTGTGTCCTTGATCTTAACAATCAATACACAAAATAACCCTTTGAGAGTAACTAGTTTAATGAATAACTAGTATAGTGCAATGAACCAATAATATTTTTAACTTAATGCACTTTAATAATCTCACCTTATTGATCCTGTTATTAAGATCTCAAAGTAGTTTCAAATGCACTAATGATCACTGCAAATTCCTTAATGTAGTCATCTTCTCAATAATTAAATAATAGGAAGAATGTATCTAACTATTATTAATGTGCAGGTAATGAACCTTAACAAAAACTATCTTCTACACTTTATTTGAGGACTTAAAATACAACCTTATATTTTACAACTTCCAAATTCTAATAAGGTGCTTAATGAAGTTAAGTAGTAATCCAAATTAAGTGTTCAAGTAATGAACCTTTTGCACCTAAGTTGTTTACCTTTGATGATGAATATCTTGATGAGTTGATTCACCAAATTTATTGTCTAGAATGGTGGTTGCTTGCAGATATGAATGCTTCTAGTCTGCTGCTATGAAATTGTAGTAGATGATTTCAATTTCTCCTTCAAGATCTGGTCTAGAACTCTATAGTCTTGTAGCTAGTAATGCTATCTTGATTTTTGTCCTTTAGCAGTCAATCTATTCACTAAAATGTTTTCCTTCAAGAACCCTTTCAATATTTTGTTGTGAATCTAGAAAATCCCTATCTTTGAAATGTGCCTTCTTTAGCTATGAAGGGCAATATCCAAATCTTCTTGGATTTGGTAGGTTTCTTCTATCTGAGTTTTGACTTCAAACAAGAATTTCTTCTCAAGAATATGAAGGTCTTGAGGTCTTCACAAATCTTCTCTCTAAAGTTTGACAAATTGTTTACCAAATATTTCTCCTTTGGGCTTATTGTCGGGCGGCGACAATTATCCCAAATTATTCCACTATCTTTTGTAGTGAATTTCTCCAATGAGTTCTCCTAGGAACTTTTTATGATGACTTCTCTAATTTCTGCAATGAGACTCTCCAAGCCTTCTCCCTGTTTCTCCTTGAGACCTCTCCAAGGTCTTTAGTCTTACAACTTCTTTGGTCTTTTTTAAGAGATATTTCCTTCAACCTTCAACTACGAAAGTGTTGGCAATGAGATCTTCACGGATCTCTAGAACAAGACTTTTTGATAGTCCTTCTCTATCTCTTCTAGGAATAGAAGTTCTTCAATGAGACCTTTTATGGGTCTCTTTAGCTTCTTCTAGAGGAAGTCTTCAGTCAGCAAAGGAGATCACCAATCTCCTATCTTTCACGAACTCTTCTCTGGAGTCTTCTTCAGGTTCAAGGCTTCTATGGCCTTTTCTTCTGGATTAAGATTTTTGTGGCCTTTTCTTCTAGATCAAGGCTTTTGTGGCCTTTTCATCTACAACGTGCTGGTCTACAACACGACTTCCCTTAGTTTCATTTTCTTGCAAGAAAGTATTAATAAGCTAATTCTAAACCTTGTTAATGATGAACCTTCACTAGTTGATTTGTCAATCTAGTGGAACGAATGCTGAGTCCTAGTATTCACGAGTTTTTCTACAACTCTATGGAAAGACTCTAGCCAAATGTAATCTAAAAAATTCTAGAACTAAGATTTGCTTCTCTCAATATTTCTTGTGACTTTCCTATTCCTAGTGATCTACTGTGGCTCTCCCTATTCCTATTGATCTACCGTGGCTCTGATACCACTGTTAGATTTTGATGGTGTATGCCAAGGGAGAATGCAATCACAGAATGCAAAACATGCAAAAATATAATATGCTGAAATATGCTATTAATGGAAAGTGACGAAAAATGATACAATGTAGAAATGGAGGAAATGAACACTCCAGAATTGATTCTAAAGAATTACATTGTATCCATCACCAATCTATATGGTGATCTACCCAGTATACTCACTACTACCTACAACGATGTCTTATCACTCACTATAAGGCCCTTTATATAGAAATACAGATTGCTTGGCCAACACTCTACCTAGCTGTACAAGGGGACATCTTGCACATTTACAACATGCTCATAGACACTTGTGCATTTATTATATTACTTGAAGTAACTAGCTAACTACCCACTAAAGTAATCTACTACTCTAGTTATGTACCAAGGGTGGTACATTTACATGACCCAAATGATGTAATATACTCTAACACATTGACTTTGTCTAAGCTAACAGGCTATGGTTTATAATGGTAGTATCAATGATGTTACTGATTCCCCAGTTTAATGCCCCAGAGGGTCAGGGTCACATTGAATTCATCTAACCTAGCGGGCTAGGGTTTATAGTGGCAACATCAATGATGTTATCGATTCCCCTATGTTTAAAAAATAAAAATAAAAAATTGTTGTGACTCCCTTATCAATCCAATCAACTTTTTAACATCATTTTAAGAAATAAAATATCACACTACCAAATATTCAAAAGTTTCATTTGTAATGAGAAGAACATTAATTGTTTCGTAGGGACACCTTAGTGATATGTCGTTGAACTGTTATCAGGCTACCTAGTTCAAATCACAGGGAGGGAGGCCTCCGTTGTGCCGTCGGGGAGTGTGGTCCCCTGTACTTCACCCACCTTAAAAAGAACATTAATAAATTATTTTAAATTATTAGTCTTGTGATGAAGGAAACATAAGAATGAGAGGAATATATGGAGTAACTAATAATATGTGTGAACAACCCATTAATATAAATAAATTTTGTGTCCCAGGGAGACAACGCAACAGTTCAGGCATTGGCTCTTCTTTGTGAGGTCCAAGGTTCAAACCGTGGTGTGGGTGAGTGCGTGAGGGGGTGGGCCCTATTGATAAGCATAGCTCTCAGATTTTCGAGGGGTCATGGTTGGGAGGAGACTGCTCAGCCATGTGCGTTGGTTGTAGGGGTTTCTCACACTAACCAATTCAAAATAAATATATAAAAAAAATAAAAAAAATAAATTGTGTTAAAACGACCTTAAGTATTTTAAAATTGTAAATGGTGAATATTTAATTAATAGTTTATGGATCACAATTTATTTTTATGATATGGGATCACTCAATGTAATGAGTCTCACCAGTATTAGATCAAAACTATATAATAATATTACAACAATGTGACAATTATACATATATATTGCTTGGCAAGATTTGAATCTTGGTTTGTTTTGAAAGTTAAAAAATTTAACTGGTTGAGATCATTTTTGTCTTATTTTTTTTATAATGGTTGTATGATATTGAAACAAGTCCCTCTCGTGTTACATCATGATAAGATGATGAGATGATAATAGTTTGAAAATTATGCTTGTATCCTTGGCAAGATTTGAACTTTGGTCTTTCCTTGAAAATTTACAAATTTAATCAATCGAACTAAATACCATATGATAAAAAAATTGTTTATTTTAAAAAAAAGCTATATATTACATCATGATCACCTGGTGGGATGATAATAATTTAAAAATTATGCTTGTATCCTTGGCAAGATTTGAACTTTGGTCTTTTCTTACAATTTAATCAATTGAACTAAATAGTATATGATTAAAAGATTGTTTATTTTTTAAAAGCTATATGTGGCTTCTATTGGGACCACTTCCATCAAAATAACAAAATACTACATTTGCTATTAGGTCAACTAAATCATATCCAACTTGTCTATTTTTTTCATTTTTTTATATCAAATATATTTATCATCTTTCTCGAAGTGGTATCTTTTCATAGTTATCTCCTTCACATTATTTTCATTAAGAGATAAAATCTCACTTGACTAGTTGCCTTTTAAAATTTAAATTTTACCAAGACGAAGATCAACACCTTGATTGGCTAAATTATCTATTACCCGATTTTCTTTTCCTTCTTTGTAGACATGCTCACATTTTTAAGAGATTTCCTTCAATAATAAATGAACACCGACAAAAATATTATTCCCACATTGATTTTTATTGATATTATTAATGATAATTTGTGAATCCCCCTCAATTGAAATATATTTTCATCCTTTTTCGATTGCAATTTTAATCCCTATAAGAAGTGCTCTAGTCTCTACATAGTTGTGTTGCCATTGCACAACCCACCATAATTAGGGACCCATTTTAAATATTAATTTTGATGATATTTTGACTTTAATCTAAGTTTGCTTGCATCTATTTTTATTACTATTGCTTGCACTGAATGTTTTTATAAAGAATTGAACTTCAATAAGAAAAGTTGCATTTTCTATTGGATGATGTTTGAAATAAGTTTTTAATGAATATGTTTTTCTTGGGATCAAAGGAGAATTAATGCCTCAATTTATTTGCTTTCAACTATTTGTCCAATTGCTACCAAGGTCACCCAGAAAGTTTTATGAAAAATGATTGTGTACATGTTGGTTAGAGATCTGTCTTAGGTAAGGGTTTGGTTATTAATGCGCCTTAGACCCGACCAACATTGAAAGGCCGAGAGGAAGAAATGCCTCCCGTGCCAATCTCCAGATATGGGCTGGTTCCCTTGCTATTCTAACTGGGGGTTTTGAGATAAAGGAACATGAAAGAAATGGGAAATGACTGAAAGGGATGGGAAATATGACCACAAGCTAAATAGAATAGGGGTGATGGGCTAACAACACGATAACTTAACTGCAGGTCGAATCAAATAGCCATTTAACATAAATGCTAACAAAAATTAAAATTTAACAACTAACATGCATAATCTCCAGTGCTACTCCAGAATTCACGTTTTTACCAAAAGCTAAATTCAGATACTAGAATTCAAGCCTACAAATCAAGTAGAGAATTTAAGTAGAAGATAAGCAATGGAAGACATACACACAACTAGAAGTCCAGAGTTAGAGCCAAACACTATTTATATTTATAGCAGAATCTGAATTACAACAAGCTTCTAGCAAACACCCATCATATTTACAATAAAAGAGCGAGATTATATAGAAAATTCTGCTACTTGAACATTAAATGCACACCAAAAAACTATGGCGGTGGTAGCCAAGATAAGAGTTACAAGAGAGTACAATCATGAAATAGTTATTCAGGCATGGTCAGGAGTGATGACTCTTTAGAAATGTTGCTGAACTCCTTCAATGCCCTGATAGACTCAGCTTGCTGGCGCTGCCTCCTCACTCGGAATGACCGCTTTCATGGAATATATGCTTGAAATTGTAAGAATTCGGAACAATGATTATTATTCAGCTCTGCATTAAATAGGATTACAATGGAGAACCGCCGGAACGAACCAGCTACAATAAGCATTTTGTTATAACGAGATAACAAATGCAAGAGTAGGACAAATAATATATTAGCAAACAGTAACAGTATAACAAAGACGCTAACAGAAATCTTGGAACATCCAGTCTGGAAACTTCTCAGAATGACTACGCCTTGTCGTATAAGGATGTACTTTAAATTGCTGAGTTGGAGTGCTTCTGGGAGGGACCGACACAAGGGTTGAAAAGTCAACAGGTAGGGTGCAGCGAGAGGGTGCACATCAAACTTGCACGAGAGAAAATGTGCACAACATTCGAGCGCACTCTCGATTGTGCGCCAGACCTTGATGCACCCCAAATTGTGCACCAGACCTGGGTGTACTCCAAATTGTGCGCCAGACCTAGGTGCACTCCAGACTGTGCGCTAGACTTGGGCGCACTCCAAACTGTGTGCTAGACTCTGACGCACTTAGTCATTTCTCATATACCAAAGCGGAGTGCTACGCTCTTCCTTGGTCCTTAGGGCTGAAACGCATCAGGGTACTTGGAACAAAACACCATCGCTGTCCAAGAAATGATTTTCCTGCATGGTCAGTAGACAAAAAAACTGCACACTACTTCAGGCGTTGTAGAAGGGTTTTGATAGAAAAACTCGGGAGAGAGAAAAATGCATTGGAAAAATGAGAACAAAGTTTCTAAAGAGAAATTAGTGGAAAGCTTAATGTACACCATGTTGCAGAAGTGACAACAATACCCATAATTTAAATGTAAGGTTTCCTGATCATACAAATGACCACGTGAAAAGGAGTTTAAAATCATGAAAGTTTAGACTTGCTGGCAACTCAATAATATTTTATGATTTACAAAATCCTTGCATCCAAACGAAAAGCAAGAATCGTTTCCAGGCATAGGAAAATCACTTTCAAAAATTGTAATTCATTCCCGACCAATAAAATGATTGTTTCCAAGTTATTACAATGCATTTTCGGACACATGAAAAATCAATTTCAGATAGTAAAAAAATTAAACTTGGGTATTCTAGAATCATTTTTGGATTTAAGAAAATTATTTCCGAGCATCCAAGAATCATTCTTGGACTTATGAAAATTATTTCCGGGCAATAAAATTAATTATGAGTATTCAAGAATCATCTCTGAACATTTGAAAATCAATACCGGATAATCGAAATTCATTTCTGGGCATACGATAATAATTTTCGGACACATGAAAATCAATCCTAGATAATTGAAATTTGCTTTTGGGCAATTCAAATTTATGAAATTTATTTTTGGCCAACTAAAGATTTATTAAATTTGTTTTACAGGCATTTGGAAATTACTTTCGGACATGTAGAATTCATTTTCGGGCAATGCAATTTTTTTTTCAAGCTTTGAAAATCAATGTGGGATAGTGAGAAACCATTAAAATGCAAAGTGCATGAAGCCAAAGTTTATGAAGCCAATACAAAACGCCAAATTAAAATTTTGGCTAAGAATGGATATTTTTGAAAATCTTGCAGCTTTTTTTCAAGCATCGACTCTCTTTCTACCGTGGCGGGTTTTTAGGATCCATTCGGAGTCGAGTGGTAGCCTGAATTTTCACCCAACATTGGTTCTCTTTCTACCGTGGCGGGTTTTTGGGATCCATCCGGAGTCCGGTGGTAGTCTGACTTTTCATCAAGTTTTTGGGATCCATTCGGAGTTCGGTGGTAGTCTGACTTTTCATCAAGTTTTTGGAATCCATTTGGAGTTCGGTGGTAGCTTGACTTTCCGCCAAGCATCAATTCTCTTTCTATTGTGGTAGGTATTTGGTACCTGTCCGGTGGTAGCTCGACTTTCTACCACGCATCAGTTCTCTTTATACCATAGCGGGTTTTTGGGATCCATTTGGAATCTGGTGGTAGCCTGAATTTCTGCCAAGCATCGATTCTCTTTCTATCATGGCAGGTACTTGGAACCCATTTGGAGTCCGGTGGTAGCCCCACTTTTCGCCAAGCATCGGTTCTCTTTCTACCATGGTGGGTTTTTGAGATTCATTCGGAGTTCGGTGGTAGCCCACTTTTTCGCTAGGGTTATTGAAATATTGTGCCCTAGTACCATGTAGAGAGGTTCCAAAATTCTGTCGACCATGATAAAGAGCAAATTTATTCTCATCACCCGTTGGCTAGGAAAAAGAGTGAAGCAAATTCATATAAGTATAAATATAACCAAAAATAATGTACCATGTCACCAAGCAAAGTAGTACCCAAAAATCTGAAATATAGAATGAATAAAAAATTACTAAATGTAAAAGTGCCAGACTTTGAGAGAGGACTGTGTCAACAAAGGCAATAAATCCGGTAATTAATTTTTATTCGACAAATCGAAATCAAACTCGACAATTGGAAATAAACATCTAGACGTTTAAAATTAAAGCCGACACTTAAAATCTGGTTGTCATAAAATTCGGCAATTGAAAATTAAGTTTAATCTTTAAAATTTAGATCTTCCTTCTATTCTTAAGATTCAAGAGCTCATACCTGATGTTATGCTTCATAAGCTCGACCTTCAACCCCCAAGTGCCTGGTGGAGGGATTGGCGTTGGAATGTGGATACTCCTTTCAAGAACTACTCTTCTTCCTTGATTTATCAACTACTAGTCCTGTTTCCCCTGGTGTTGATAAACTTAATGAGATATGGCAGACTCATTCTACCTCATATACTTGGATTGCTCGTCTGAATCATATATGGTAGTCTAAACTTGAACCCAAGATTACCTTTTTTTCCATGGTATCTTATTTATCAAGGGCTTCCTATGGGAGAGAGACTTAGTAGGGTTGGTCTTCCTAATCTTAAGTGTCCAACTTGTGGTCGTTTTTATACTTTCAAATATCTATTTTGGTTCTGCCCTCGAGCTCAGTCTGTTTGGTCCTGGATTCACTCATTGTTCAAGCCCTTTCATCCTGAATTTTTTAATTGACAGATGATATTTTTTTGAGATAACATTTGTTGGCTAACCTATATTGTTGCTCTATGGAATTTCTTCCATGCAATTATCTTGTTTCAACTTTGGAAAGCTAGGAAAGCTAGGAAAGCTAGGAAAGCTGCTATCTATTCTAGAGATTCAATTTCTAGTTAGTTTTCCTTGCATGAAAAGGTTATAGTATTTTCTATTACTATTGTTCAACTCCACTTGTAGGCTTCCAAGTTGACTCATGATTTGGCACATTTGATAAATCTTGTCAGGTTTTAGCGCGAGGCTCCATGCACTATCAACATAGCTTCGCATGACCTCCTTCTGCCTTAAGCTTCCTCCATTTCTTTGAGGCCTTGGCGTAGCAAGTTGAGGGGTGTCATTTTATAGCATCAGGTTGTTCTATCAGTGCCCACAGTAGGGTTTGGTCTCCTCTTGGAGGAGCTCCCTTTATTTAGTTATTCTATTTATTCACCCTTTTAGGGACTGGTTTTATTTTTGACCTCAGGTCTCTACGATGTTGATTGTTTAGGTGGCCTTGCACCCTAAGCTGTGATTTTTCCAGCTCCATTTTTATTGTAACCTCTCTTATTTTTTATTGAATATAAATATTGGTTCTAATAAAAAAAATTAAGTTTGAAATTTATCTAGCATTGAAAGTCAATTTTGGACGTTAAAAATTTTACCCGATACTCAAAAATTGAACTCGATAATTAAGATATTCCTAATTGATACTGTAAATATGAACGATGTTATAATGTGAGAAAAACATGATAAAATAATCTTTAAAAATAATATGATGTCTCTATTACAAGAAATTTAAGGAAATATTAAAATAAACAATAATAAAATAAATAAATAAATAAATAAATAAATAAAGAATTAAAATGATTAAATCATCGATCATTGTGTAATATTTTTATTGCTAAAGCTGGTTTGAATTAATTTCATCTTTATTTCATGATTTTACAAGCAATAGAATGAGAAGATGAAGGTCGAGAGAGGTTAGGAAGGATATAGAAAACTCGAACCAGATTACAATCCCTCAAATGTGTAACAACTCATCAGAAAAAATATTCATTGAACTTGGACTGATTCTAGATCATTTGTGCAAGATAACTCAAACCACCTGGAGCGCGATGATCTAGCTACCCAATCTTTAGAGATATGCTTCCAAGGAAATTAGAAGAATCCATGGTGGAAAATTGAAGACCAAATTCAAGGAGTACTACAAGATGACACATCATCCATACAACTATAAAGCATTAAAATTTTCAAAATTGTAAGGCTATAAATAGCCATGAAGAACCAATTCCAAGGGGTTGGATTCCACTTTTAGCTATAGGTCTTTAGAATTTTCTTTTCTTTGTAAACGATGGAAATTTGCACTCTTGTCATTGTACTTGGAGAGTTATCCTTGTAATCGCCTGATGTAAGCAAGTTTGAGAATGTAATGATTGAAAATATTTATCAATGCAAGATACTAGAATTCTTGGTGTAATATGTGCATGCTGATGGTGGTTACATTTGAGTTTATTCTAGTATTTTGTTTCTTTTCCCTTTGAAGATGACACCACTTTGACCTTAGATTGTGCAAATGCTGGTTGAGTCAAAGCTAGTTCAGAGCCGTTACTTCAACATATTCAATTTAAAACTTCAAGGATTCAATGGTTTGTTTTATTTCTTTCTCTAATCCATTTCTTTTGAATATTTTTGAAATTTGCTTAGAATAAGAGTAGACTAGTATAATTTCATCTTCTGAAGCTCATTTTATGTGATATATTTTTATAAGTTTCAGAATATACGTTGCTTTGTGCTACGATGATCATGATTATGATGTGGTGAATGAATGTATGTTTGATAATTTTAAGGTAGCAAGCCTAGAATATTATCTTTTCTTTAATTCTTTGATGCAATTTATGATAAAAAATATTTATATCTGGATGCCTATTTGAACAATTGAATTGGATTTATGTGTCTTAAAGCTTAGACAGTGAATCAACACTCACCCTTGTAATAGTTATATGTAACCCTGAGTTATCCATATGCCTTCCCTTTTATTATTTTGATTTAAGATTTGACAATAACATACCCTATCACCCAAACCTTGGGGGATCAATGTTCCCTTTCAAGAGAGAACAATTATTGTTCTAACCATTGGTGTATGTTGGCAATTGGGCTGATGTATCATTCAACAAGTTGTTACTTGAAGTTCCATGTGATTATGAGTAAGTGAGGAGAATTTTGTCTTCATTATTTTGAAAAAAAACACCTCCATTGGCTTTTCTCATATTTCCTTTGGAAGTGCCATCAAAATCAATTTTGATTAACCTAAATTTTGGACATTTCCATTTTACTCTAGATTGAAACAGGTCCTTCATTTTAATGCCATTGTCACATATAACTTTTCACGTATGTTCCAATCCTATAAAGTACCATCAAAATCAATTTTGATTAATTCAAATTTTGAACATTTTCATTTTCCCCTAGATTGAAGCAGGTCCTTTGTTTTAATGCCATTGTCATAGATAACTCTTCCATATATGTTACAATTCTATAATCAAGTTGTTACCATCTAATTTTCGATATTTGAGACTTCCCATGATAAGCACCATATCCGTAAACATTCTCCAAGAGGCAATAATACGGTTCCAAGCTTGGGCATAATTTTAAGATTTATTTTTAGCAATTCTATTATTCCTTTCAAGCCATAAATTCCAACAAATAATGAAAGGACAAATCCTCCATAGAATACATAATGCTTTAGCTTTGAAATAATTATTCCAACATTTCATCTCTTTCAATATTGATGGATCTACCCAGTATATTTTTAGATTTTTTAAAAAGCAACCCCAAATGATGCGAACAAAGGGATAATGAAGAAGTAGATGGTATGTTGTTTCTATATCCTTCTCACATAAGGTATATTTGAAATATCCATGATATCCTCTTCTTTGTAGATTCTCTCTTGTAAGAATATTACTTTAAACTACTAACCAAAGGAATGTTGAGGCCTTAGGGAGAGCCTCTAGTAACCAAACATTCTTCCAAGGGAAATATTTGGGAGTAGGGAATTTTGATTGCTTTAAATATTTATATCCCAACTTGACCAAGTATCCACCATATTTTGATAGATACCAAACCAACTCATATTTTTGTGTAAAAATCAACAAATAAAACTCGAAGTATCTTTTAAAGATCATTTGCAATTTGTTTGGGTTCCTCTCCTTCAACCGGGTTATTAATAGAAATCCATAATTTATATTTTTTGCTCACAATAATATAATATTTGAATCAAAGATAAGAGGATAAGACTTCAACCAAGTATCTGAAAGCATGAGATTCCGGAATAAAGAAAACAGTGTTCAGATGTAATAAAAATAAAAACCAGATTTATGCATGAAATAACACGGATAGAATTAAATTAAAAACAGGAGCACAACCCTTTTTATTAACGTAATTCCGTTCGGTTACAATAAATCTTTCGAATGACATATCCTCAGTTACAACCGATGAACAGTAGTCTCTTTCCGCATGCCCACATGCAAAATGGGCGGGTCAAACTGTATTGCCGCCGCTGGTGTTTAATGAATTTTAGCTTGCTGTTGTTCTTCACTGTATTCAAAGAAACAATAACAACGTTTAATAGCACCTGTTAAATGAAAGCAGAACGTCTGTCTTTAGGAAGCAATGGAAAATGCATGCGAAGGTTGGTCAAATACGTGAATAAAACAGTTCTACGTAACCTCGCAACTTTCACGGAAAACAACCTACATAATCGAAAACAGCATATATCATGGAATCATAGACTGTTTTAATTATATTTGAAGGTAGCATGTATTCTGAAAGCATTAAAACTTGAACTGTGCTTCAATATACTCGAAAGATATATATTTTAAAACATAAACATAAGCTATTTTAAAACTTCCGCAAACAGCATATATCGCTTTTAACCAAAGCATGCGAGGAAATGCGTAGGATGCCCCAAGCGGGCCGACCCGGTAAAGCTTGATCTCGACGCCAACCCACTGGGAATGGGCCCGAAATCTCTAAAGCAAGAGTTGTCGAAATTAATCATGGACTGTTGTGGCCAACCCATGGACTATTTTAACATGCATTCGAAATTAATCAAATAACGTATATAGGGATACCCAAACGGGCCACCCCGTAAAAGCTTAACTTCGGCACCAATCCACTGGGGATGGGCCCGAAATCTGGATAATCAGAGTTGTCGTCGAATTGATGGATTAAGGTAATCCAATGCCGGAAATGCAAGTTCAGATGAATACAATCGGATATTCAGTTTAACAGCACTTCGTTGTCTTAACAAAATACTTCGCTGTTTCTTTTACGTATCGAGCCGGTTATATTTATAGAGGGTTCGGCCTCTGGGAACATTAATGTTCGAAACCCTAAATCCGTAAGGGCCGCTCAGATTTGATCCTTATCGGGTCATTACTAAGCATGGCTCGCACTGACATCGCGAAGTTATGAGGCATGGCCTCGGATCGGATATTTTGAAACCGCTCGTCTAATTAATGCTCGTCGTTGAATCCGTCGTTCTACAGACCCGCGGGGTTTTCTTCGAAAAGGGACACGTAGAGGGTGCCACGTGGCGGTCGTTCCCTAGATAGTTGACTGCATGCTTTTGACTGGTGACGTGTCGGCTCGAGGCCCAAAGTGTCGCGATATCGCGACGCTTTGGGCCGGCTTTTGCTCGGGGCCCAAAGTGTCGCGATATCGCGACGCTTTGGGCCGGCTTTAGTCGGGGCCCAAAGTGTCGCGATATCGCGACGCTTTGGGCCGGCTTTGAGTCGGGGCCCAAAGTGTCGCGATATCGCGACACTTTGGGCCCGCTTGGGTGGGGCCCAAAGTGTCGCGATATCGCGACACTTGGGCCCGCTTGGTCGGGGCCCAAAGTGTCGCGATATCGCGACACTTTGGGCCCGCTTGGGCGGGGGCCCAAAGTGTCGCGATATCGCGACACTTTGGGCCCGCTTTGGTCGGGGCCCAAAGTGTCGCGATATCGCGACACTTTGGGCCCGCTTGAGTCGGGGCCCAAAGTGTCGCGATATCGCGACACTTTGGGCCCGCTTTGGGTCGGGGCCCAAAGTGTCGCGATATCGCGACACTTTGGGCCCGCTGGAGTCGGGGCCCAAAGTGTCGCGATATCGCGACACTTTGGGCCCGCTTGGGTTCGGGGCCCAAAGTGTCGCGATATCGCGACACTTTGGGCCCACTTGGTTTTTGACAAAAGGCTTGGCTTAAAGAAGGTTTTGAAGAAGGCTAAGAAGTTTGTTGAAGTTTGCTCTAGAACGACCGACTTTGCTCTGCTCATTTTCCGATCTTCCGAACTGCTGTGCGAGTGGTTAAGACCACTATTTGACCTCTAAGGGCTGCCCTAAAAGTCTGTGATATCAATGTGATCAATGTTTGTAATCACTTAATTGAAATGGTGCTTGTTTTGGTGTCTACGAGATGCCCCTTTTTGGGAAGCGTCTGCGGGTGACGCGATCTTTGAGCAAAAATATACGACCAAAGCACTAATGATTAGGGTTTCTTGGTAACCTAACCAACTTTTAATGCCCCAAGTATGGAAAGGGCATGCATTCTTGAATCCTTGCTTCGACGAGCTAAGGAATTTGATTTCAAGTGTTAACCTGTTTTGGTGAGGTGTGACTTGAGCTTGGACATTGATCTGTCATGATTAGGCAAAGGGCGCAACCTTTTATCCACAAGGGAACCTTGTGTTCATGCTTCGGGAATGCCAAGTATTTGATCAATTTAATGATTGCTTGTTTCTTGCCCCAAGCGGGAGCGTGATTGTCTTTGTCAATGATTCTTTGAATGCATGTCATTGCCTTGATTGGGTGTGTGCTTGTTGATTGGTGACTAAGTGTGACTACCCCCTCAAGCGACGAATCGATGAGGGAATGACCTTCGTGAGAAAAGCGACGAGTCGCTTGACCCAAGATGACTTAGGTTAGGGTGGCTTTAGATGTTTTTCCATTTGAGCACGTGCAATCTCCCGACATTTGGACCTGTTTTTGGTGGGTGTTAACCCTTTTGGTGATGCCATAATGGGGTGAAATCATCAAAAACCCGTCTTCCCGTGGAGCGGTCCAGCTATGATAGCCTTCTTAGGAAAGTAGGAGAATGAGAATTTGAGCCCCGACATCGATTTTCTATGCCAAGAGGTTGAGTGCAAGAGCACTCGTGTCCGGCAATGCTTATTGCTTCTTTTTGTGTTGCATTTTTGTGATGTTTTTGTTGTTTTGATTTTCTTTCTTTACGTATATGTCATGATTTTATGCACAATGATTGATGTTGATGGGTGCATGCTACTTGATATGGATGGATGCATATGGTATGATAATTACCAATGTTGTATGTTGATTTAGTTTGATGGATGCATGATGAATGCAAATGCATGTGATATGCAAAAATGAAATGGATGTATGGACTTGGTGAGAGTTGGTTATGGCACCATAGACTGTTTAGAACTCCATTATTTTGCTATGTACAAATGTGGTGTTTCTTCTTTTTGTATTTTCTGATGGTATTGCAAGGATGAAAAGCGGCGCAATTGGTTTAGAAATGTAGCTAAGGTTTTCGGAGACTCAGACAGTTTTAACTCACTAGCCATGACTGTACTTTATCTTACAAGACTTTTGAACAAGGTATGAATCGGACTTGTTTTTAACCAAGTTATTTCACATCCCTGTGTGTGCAATTGAGTTCATTTATGTGGTATTTGTCAGGATACCGCCAGTGCCAGATGGGCTTTCAACCGAACTCGTATCGAGGATCACCTAATTAGCTCCACTAACTCCTTTGTTGTATGTAGTTAGATTAATCTGCGGTGTTCTCCAGGATACCATAAGCTAGCTCATCCACATGCAAACATTGATCCGTACACAAGTTAATGTGACGAGATATATCGTCATGCGAGAAGTTTACCGCCAGTGACCGATAGGCTATCAACCAAACCGGTACTGAGGCTTGCCTCATGACCTGTCAGAATGCTGAGAGTTCCAGGGATTCAAGGTCAACTCCCTTCTTTTTTTCAATTGTCCTTGGGATACTTGCTCGTTATAGTGATAAGAATCACTTGTTTATTTTGATTTGTTTTTCTTTTCTCTTGAGCAAGGGATATGGAGTGACGATAATCACTATTCTTTGTGCTTTTTGAGATGTGCCCTTGTGGGGTGTCAAATTTTGAAGTTTTGACATTTTGCAAATTTTTGACGTTTTGCAACTTTGGGATTCTTAGGGAATTGGGTAGGGAGGACGCTTGTCCTTTTGCCAACTCTCGGCATTCTTGGGGTCATTCGCACGGGGGGATGAGCAAGATAACCGTTTCGCTTATGGTAACCTGGATTCCTGTGCGGGTTTCATCCTTCGTTCACACAACTCGGGAATTTTTATGTGTTTTAATTTGTGTTGGGATGTTACGTAACAAGGTGTATTGCAAGTGCAACTCTACCTTCGTAAAATCTGTTTGACTTGATACATTTCATTGCTAAAGAGCAAAATGATGACTGAATCACGAAAAACTCTTGATACATTAAGAGACCACGGACTCTGGTGTGGTAAAGTGCATGATGTTTTGCTGTTTTTGTAAAATGGAACAGTGTGGAACAAGATGGACTAGTAGAACCATGACAACCTATGGTGCCTTTGACCTATACGACCATGAATATACAATGTATGGATGCAGCTATGTATTTTTGTATTTTTGATGGATTGATTTTGGTGAATATGAAGATGAATTGCGAGAGGAACTGTCTATTTGATGAATTTGAATATGCCTAGAAATGAGATGCAAATTTTTGTTGTTTTTGGTGATTTTTGTTGTTTTTGAATTTTCATGATTTTTGACCAAGTGATTGTGGAAATCCTTGGAGCGTTTTGGGATTGACCAAGCGATTGTGATAATCCTTGGAGCATTTTGGTTTGACCAAGCGATTGCAAGAATCCTTGGGGCTTTTGGGGTGACCAAGCGATTGCGATAATCCTTGGAGCATTTTGGGGGATTGACCAAGCGATTGTGATAATCCTTGGAGCATTTTGGTTTGACCAAGCGATTGCAAGAATCCTTGGGGCTTTTGGGGTGACCAAGCGATTGCGATAATCCTTGGAGCATTTTGGGGGATTGACCAAGCGATTGTGATAATCCTTGGAGCATTTTGGTTTGACCAAGCGATTGCAAGAATCCTTGGAGCCTTTTGGGATATGGCTCTCTTTAGATATGAAATGGTCGCAAATGACTGATATTCAAGGGTTCTGTTTCCTTGATACCATCAAGAGAAGCTAACCGGTATGTCCCGGGTCCGATTTTGCTATCAATGACATACGGACCTAACCAATTTGCCGCAAACTTGTCCCTTAGGTGGGATGGCAAACTGGAATTTTGTTGATTTTCCTTCAAAACCAAATCACCAACGCGAAAGTCCCGAAGGTGAACTTTCATGTTGTAAGCTTTCTTAAGTCGCTCTTGATAAATGCGTAAATGCTCGAGAGCATTAACGCGTCGTTCGTCAAGCAACGTAAGCTGGTCTAACCGGGCCTGCCACGCGGAATCATCATCTATGAACTCATGCATTGATATGCGCAGGGAAGGAATCTCCAACTCTAGAGGCATGAGCGCCTCGGAGCCATACACGAGTGGAAACGGAGTGGCCCCAGTGGGCGTCCGAATGCTAGTGCGATAGGCCCATAGGGCAAGTGGGATTTGAATGTGCCAATCCTTATGACTGTCTGCGACGGTCTTTTTAAGGATGGCAACTAGCGTTTTGTTTGACGCCTCTGCTTGTCCATTCGCTTGCGGATAATAAGGTGTTGAAAAGTCGTGTCTTGAATCTTGTACTTTGTGGTCAAAGCACGCACGTCTTTGTTCTTGAAAGGTGTCCCATTATCCGAGACTATTTTGGATGGAATACCAAAACGACATATGATGTTATGCAAAATGAACTCCACAATGCGGGGTCCTGTCGTAGAGGTAAGCGGAATTGCTTCCACCCACTTGGTGAAGTACTATGTGGCCGTTATGATAAACGTGTGACGGCCTGACGACGCAGGGGAGATCTTTCCAATGAGATCAAAGCCCCATTGCGAAAATGGCCAAGCATACTGGACTGTCTGCAAGGCACGAGAAGGTACGTGCATTAGATTGGCATGATGTTGACACTTCACGCACTTCTTGACATAGGTGCAACAATCTCGCTCTAAAGATGGCCAATAATAGCCCATGCGAAGAATGCGCTTTGCGATGGCCATTCCACTGAAGTGGCCACCACATGTACCATCGTGCGCTTGGGCGATTGCCCAAGTGGACTCTTGTTGGTCCAAGCAACGAAGGAGGATTCCTTCATAGCTGCGACGATACAAGATGTCTCCTATCAAGACATACTTAGCCGCTTTCCGCTTGAGTGCTCGTTTTGCGGCATGAGTCAAATCAAGTGGGAGACTACCTAACTTGAGGTAGTCTCGAATGGGTAAATACCGATCCTGTTGATCGAAACCTCGATAGTATGAACAGCCAATCCCTCCTGAAGTTCATCCCTAGCAAATGCTTGAATGGGATAGAACCTGCAAGAATAGTATTGTGTTGCTATTAATGGGAGTAGGGGAGAACAAGGACCCCCAGTTGGCGTGTTTCAGACGATCTCGGATTCGAGAGAACCTATCCGAGGATGGTTCAATTTGTATCATGTGGATTCCTGGCGTCGAGTCTAAGCTTGCACGCTCCATCGCGGATTGCGATAAGGTTTTGACTTGAATGGTTGTCATATCACCAGAAAGGTCCTACGGAATTAATGACCCCAAGGAGGCCATTGTATCCGCAAAACGGTTTGATGATCGAGGGAGTGCCTCGATGTCATACCACTCAAGTTTTACCAGGAATTTGTCCACAAGGGCTTTATAAGCCTTCGAGCTCGGGCATTTGCATTGATATACCCCTTTGACTTGATTGACTATTAACGGCGAATCACCAAAGATGTTCAGTCTTTTGATGTTCATGGCGATTGCTGTCTGAAGACCTAGGAGCAAGGCTTCATACTCTGCGTTGTTGTTGGTGCACGGGAAGTTTAATTTAAATGACAGGGGCATTGGAGCACCCTGCGGTGTGAAGAATACAATTCCCGCACCACCACCTTGCTCACACTTAGAACCATCGAAGAATAGGGTTATGTCGGCTTGTGACTCAGGCTCATCGGAATCTGGCGATTACGAGACATGAAAGACCCCATCATCGGGTAGTTCTATGACCGAGAGGCTGATTGTCTTCAAGAGGAGCCTCTGCTAGTTGATCGGCTATGACTTGTCCTTTGATAGATTTTTGTCCAATAAACTCTATGTCAAATTCCGTCAACAACATGATCCATTTCGCCGTGCGACTACTATGATAAGTACGACTCATCATGTATCGCAATGGATTCTCCTTAGACACAACATACGTAGTGTTGCTCGAGCATGTAGTGGCGTAGCTTTTTGGTAGCAAACACCACTTTGCCAGGGCAAAGTTTCTCAACGTATGCATAGTTAAGTTCGTAGCCCGACCGAGTGCGGCTAAGATAGTATGTAGCCTTGTTCCTTGTGAAGTTCATTCTTACGGGCTAGCATGGCGCCCGGTGCCACCTCGATGGTCGAGATGTATAAGTAGAACGGCACTCCTGGCCTAGGTGGTGCCAATGCGGCGGCGAAGCCAAGTATTGTTTGATCTCGTCAAAGGCTGATCGGCACTCGTCATCCCAATGAAATGTAACCCCCTTGTGCAATAATTTGTTCATGGGTCGGCACTTGTCAGATAATTGTGCTATGAAGCGTTTAATCGACGCGACCTTTCCCTGCAGACTCCTGAGCTGCTTGATTGTGGTTGGGGGAACCATTTCAAGGATTGCCTTGACTTTCTTTGGGTCCACCTCGATTCCTCGTTTTGAGACTATGAAACCCAAGATTTTTCTAGATGTGACGCCAAAGACGCACTTCTTGGGGTTTAGTCAACTTTATGCTCCATGAGGCGATCGAGGATCTTGCTTAAGTCAGCGATATGATTTGAGCGCGAGAGAGACTTGGCTAATAAATCATCCATGTAATCTTCCAAAGTTTTGTGCATGTAATCGTGGAAGATATACGTCATGGCACGTTGGTAGGTGGCACCAGCATTTTTAAGGCCAAAAGGCATGACCTTATAACAAAATGTTCCCCAAGGCGTTGTGAATGCCGTTTTGAGTTGATCCTCAGGATTGATACGAATTTGATTGTATCCTGAGAAACCATCCATTAGGGAGAGCATTTCGTGACCTGCTGTAGCGTCTACTAACGCATCGATGCTCGGCAAGGGGAAATCATCCTTAGGACTCGCTTTGTTTAAGTCTCGAAAATCGGTGCATATGCGAATCCTCCCGTCGGGCTTCTTGACGGGAACCATGTTGGACAACCATGGCGGATAATCCACGCGAGATGACAAATTGTGCATCCAACGGCTTTTGCAATTCATCTTTGACCATCAAGGCCACTTGTTGGGTGCATCTTACGTAGTTTTTGCTTTACAGGCTTGATTGTCGGATCAAGCGTTAAATTATGCGTGACTAGCTGCGGGTCTAGTCCTGGCATATCCTTGTACGACCATGCAAAAACCTCCTTCTTCTCTTTGAGAAGGGCAATGTATTCGGCTTGCTCTTCGGGGGAAAGACTTACCCCCAGCTTGAGAATCTGTGGATTCATTGGATGCAGTGCCGATGTCTACGTCAGTCGTCTCCTCGACTGACATGTGGGATCCGTCCTCCAACTGATGTGGAGTCGGGATCAAATGGATATCATTAGCTGAATTTAGATCTATGTTTGGAACCTCAGGTTCCTCTTCAGCTTGAAAAATATCCTGAGTTGTCCTTGGGGTAAAATGAGGCATTTCACCGAAAGGCCAGTACTCTGTTGGTGATAGGGGTGAATTGACGCGATCCCAGTCGATGGCATCTATGTCGAGATGCAATGACCGTGCTGGATCGGCCGGATTGCGGATGGGTGCGGTCAAATCAATGGAGATCATGTGGATGGAATGAATTTGGTCTCCATTACCGCGGGTATGATAACTTGATTTTTCTAGATATTCCCTATACTCTGGATCTGGCTCTATGGGAACGGGCACGAACGGATCGGCCCTATGTGCCAAATGGAGGACAGGGTCTTCCCTCGGCACTGTTGTTATGATAGGGTCTCGAGGTGGACGGTGCTCATTGTGAATGTGGAGCCATAGATCCAAGATCAGGTCCCACCCTGCTGGGTCGACCCACCATTCATGCCCTAATCGTATGCCCATCTGTCCCATTAGATCTTCATGAGTTAAAGCACGATAATGTCGTCGCGCATGTACGAGATAGTCCATCTCAGTCTCATCTTACGAGTCACTTTCGGAGATTCAAAAATGTTCATTCTCTTCGGCGACTATTGCTGGCGATGTTGAGGACTCTCCTTGCTCCAATAAGTTAATCTGGTCCCATCGCGGTTGTTCCACTTTTGGTGGAGGGACCTGACTCTCTTGACATTGTGCTAACTCAACTGGAATCTCTAAGGGGAACAGCTTTGAAAAGATGTCCGGACACCATTGATATTCTTTTTGGGGATGGGTATCCGAACTTTCGCCTCTCTCTGGCAAAGGAGAGGGATTACTGTTGTTACCAAGGGTGTTTGGTGACCATGGGAGGTAATCTCCCAATGTAAATTCTATTTTTGGGTTGGCATAGAGATCTAGTGCCAATCCCCCCTTGTTGCCTATTTCTAGGTCTTGCATATTTTCAACCAAGATGTCCAAGGGCGGGGGTGGTTGAACCCTACTCCCGACTTATCATATGGCATCTGATATCTTGGTTGGCAAGGGAGACGCATCCCTTGCTCATATCCGCCTAGCCCGTATCCATGCCAATGGCATTGGCCGAGATATTTGAGGGCAAATTGTGGGTTTGACATATAATTGATGTTTTCAACAAAAGGTTCTTCGTCTGCTTCCTTTTGCTGACATGGTTCAAGACCATGATCAAGGCCCCCATACACAAAATTTGGCTGGTTGGGTGGGTGACCTAGGGGAACAGCTGTTCCTATGGGAAGGCGAGGTCTTCCCATATCCTGGACTCGACTCTAATACGGGCGTTGCCATAACATTCTGCACTATGTACTCCCCCAGGCCTGTACTAAACATTTCAACAGTGATTGTTGATGCTTCGAGGGGAGGGAACGGGAGTCCTTCCTGAGTCCATTCCATGTTTGGTAGGTTTGGGGTCTCAGCTTCCGTTGTCTTGGATATTTCCTCTGTTGATACCGTTGATATTGTGGGCAACCCCTCTTCTAAGGGCTGAGCCTCTTCCATGATTTGTTTTCCCTTGTCCTTATGTGTAGCCATGACGGGTGGCGTTGATGATGAAGGAGCAGATGATGAAGTCTCACCTGGCTGGGGTTTTGGTGATTCGGTCATCAGTGGTGCTTGCGGTATTGGACCCTGTTTAGATGGATTTAATTGGAAATCCAAATGCGTTGAAGGGAGGGTCGACTGAGGCATTAGTTGTACCGCATTGCAATACTTGAAGGGTTCCAGGTCCATTGGGACTACGTGTATTTCACCTTCAAAAGCATACTTTAAGCACTGGTGAGCGATGGAAGGGACACACTTCATGTCCCGAATCCAAGGCCGCCCTAGCAGTATATTGTAGGCCATCTCGCCTTCCAACACATGGCACAATGTTGGTGTTGTCTTTTGTCCTACCTGGACAGGTAGAACAACCGTGCCGACTGTCGAGCATATTGCATCATTGAAGGCTCGCGGTGTGTACGTGGAGGCTGTGATATGAGAGGTTGGCGACTTCAAATGTTTCGGGGCTGCGGTGGTAATAATATTACTGGACGAGCCAGTATCTACCAACACTCTCTTATACGGGATCCCGTTGATCCGCGCAACAACATGTAGGGGTGGATCAGCCGCGTCATTCGATATTGCTTTGACTTCATCCTCTCTGAAGGTGATGACCGGCTCAGTACATCGTTTTACATGTCCCACGAAGTTGTTGAAAGAATTTGCTTCTTGGGGCTGTAATTCGATGGTTTTTAAAATGTCCATAAGAGCTTCTCTATGAGGTGTTGATTGTTGAATAAGCTCGTAAATGGACAGCCTAGCCGATGTGGTCCGCAAACTCTGCGTGAGTTTGGACCGTATCGTGATTTTTGGTCTAGGCGGAGGTGACTGTATAGGGTGTTGTTGAGGCTGTGACGTTGTCGGAACTTCCTTTGTGGCTGCCGCAGGGGCAACTGCTGAGTATTTTTTATTCCGCGTCACTATGCTAATCATTCCCACAAATCCTTGCATGGGAAGATTCTAGCGTACTTCATTAACTTGGAGAGGTTTTGCCTGTGTCTCGTGAGCAGGCAAGGGGTCCTTGAATACCCCCATTTGTTGGTTGTTTGGCGCTATGGGGTTATCCACGGCCAACGTTTTATTTTCGATTAAATCTTGGATTAGACCTTTGAACTTCCAACATCCATTCAAATCGTGTCCCCTTCGCCTATGAAATCTACAGTATAGTTCCTCTCTATATCCCTTAGGTTTAGGAGCGTTAGGGTCTATAGTCGGGATCTCTGGAAGGGTTACTAAATTTGCCGGCGACAAGCGGTCAAATAAGGAGTCCCTAGACTCCGTGTAGGGGGTGAATTGTCGCTTAGGGCGACGCTGCTGATTCTGCTCCTGTTTCTTGTTATCTTTCTCATAACTAGGAGGCCTTTGCACAGTAATTGGCCTTTTGAGGCTGCGTGTCTTGCACCTGGCTTGGGAACATTGATTGCAACTTGATTAACCGCTGCGGGTTGTGATTGCGTATTCCCAGTCTTAGTGGTTTTATTCCACTCTTTCTTCTTAGGCTTGGCAATTGCGCCTTCGCCTATTTTAATCTCTTCTATGACTCTGGCTTGCGCCAAGGCTTCTTCTAAGCTGTCGTATTCGCTGTAGCAGCAATAGCCCAGAGATTGATTTTAAGCAACTCCGTGCGAACATCTGAGTGAGATCATACATAGGGGGACGGTATGGTAGCATAGAAAGCAAAGCCCTCCATCGGTTCCCGTATGCTGCTATTGTTTCCTCCTCATATTGCCTGAGGCTGGCCAAATCACTTAGTGATGCCTTCTTCCTTGTGTTGAAAGCAAAGCGTTCAAGAAATGCATCCACTAGTTGATCTAAGTTGTTGATATTGTGTTTGGGCAATTGTGTAAACCAATCCGAGGCAGGGCCCGCGAATGTGGTTATGAAAGTTCTAAGCAATAATGCATCATTGTCTTGGATACCGAAGCATTGACTCGGGAACCTCGTGACATGTTCTTGTGCGTCCTCCTCCCCTTTAAAGACGCCAATTGTGGCAACTTGAAATGTTCGGGGTAAAGAGGTATGGGTGCGAGGGGATGCATCGGATGACTGCGGAGTTGACGTAGTGTGGGCTTTTGATGCCCGAAGCTTTTATCTCCACGAGACTCCAAACGCTCTAATAGCGCTTTGTATGCATCGGAAGATTTTATTTCTTCTTCTTTGGTTTGCTCCCGTTGTGGGTCAAGGGAGACCGGAGGCCTATGGGGAGGTGGCCGATTGGCGGCCCTCCCGCCTTGATGGGGCGTGTCGACCCATTCTATTTACTGGTTCATACTCCTCATAAAACTCTTGAGGAGTCTGCGGGCGAGCCCTATAACCTTGATCGAGTCCCCGCCGAGGGTACCCATCATTGTTCCGGGGAGTGGCCTCCCTTTCGGGTCGATAAGGTCTCGGAGGCAAAGCTTGACGAGGTCGCGGAGACTGTCCTGCCCCAACAGGTTGTGCCTCTCATATTGTTGTGCTCTTTGGATGCGAGGGGTTGGCCCCCTCTCAGGTATTTCATAGCGTAACTCATCCGCTTCGCGTTGCATGCGCTCTCTATCCAAGCGGTATCGATATTCTATTTCCTGATGACTTTGTTTAAGCCGCATGATCTGGGCTTGACGAGCGGCATGTCTGGCGACTGCCGGGTCAACTGGGTCTGCCCTCTTTTGTTGAGGAGGCTTGAATGTTTTGCCCATGTGTTTGCCTCGATCTTGATGGTCGAGAATTTCAATGGGTTGCTTCCCTTTGTCGGGGTAAGCGACATTTGTTTGAGGTTACGGCCTCGATGTGTGATTATGATATCGCGCGGTGCGAGAAACACAAGGTTCCCGCGTTGTTTGTTGTTCTCGAGGAATGTGATGATCTTCCTCGTACTCCATTTTATGGGTGTGAGAGAGGCGGGCGGAGTTAGCTAGCCCTGTGTAAAGAGCCCTGCGCTCTGGATGTTGTTTTTTGTTCTGATGGGAGGTAAATAAGGGATGCCATATCCACGTTGCCCCTCCAAATGGACAATATGCCTCTCTAGCGCTTCATCGCGCTGTGGCCATTGAGACCTAGCCTCAAGAGGCGGTTGTCTACTTATATTGAGATCTGCATGTGAACCATCTTCCCGAAAGGGGGTGCGTTGAACGGGTGTATTCCAATGAGGAGGTTCCCAATAGTTCCTTCTTGAAGTGGCCTGATGTGGACTTTGTTGTAGGCCAGAATGCCAAGATGGTTTGGCTAGGTCCTCAGGGCTAAAGCGAAGGCGACTAGCGCCCTCTCTTTGTGTACCTTCCATAGCGTCTGCCCTTGATTGGGCTTGGCTACGAGTGTACACCATTGTGATGTGTCGCTACTATCTAAGCAGATTTTATCTCGTTTATGATGATTTGTCTTTTTGTGCACACCAAGCAGAAATGAACACACACATACGCAAAACCGTGATTATCTCTTTTAAGGATTGATAGTGTGTCCTAAAGCTGGTTTAGTGCATTTTGATGTTTTGTTTTGTTTTTGCAATTTTGGAAGAACGTTTAAATGCATAATGTTGGCTCATATGACTCCCATAAATGGTCGCCCCTTCAATATACCATTGCCGGACCGATATACCAACCTCTCTATATACCCGCCCTTACGTGAGGGAGACTATAGGTACGTGAGAGCGGATGGTACGTGGAACATAGGCGGTACAGAAGGGGAATCGCTCTGTTTATGACACCTACCATAGAAGACTTATCCTCGCGTGCATGGGAATCACCCCGACAACACTCGGTCGGCTTTCGTCGGGATTTACGTCTAGCAACGGTCGCGATCGAGGTAATGGATGCAATATCTCAAGCCAAAGTGATAATGGAATCCACCTTTGGTCTTGCTCAAGGGTTGGGGTTTTACGACCAACGCCTTGGTTTAAAGTACCACGTGGTGTGTGGGATTCATTTTACTTTGCAAATTTGAAACAGGCAACTGAAAAAGAAATCTTTCCCTATGCCAGACAGATAATACTAACTGAAAACAGCAAGTAAAAATTGCAAAGAAATTTTCTACCTTTTAAATTTTTTTTTTTTTTTTTAATTACGCAGATAACGACATAATTAAATAAAGCAAGAAAAATCTGTAAAAAAAATTTCTCTACCTTATTTTAATAATTAAAAAGATTTAATTATTAAATGAATAATTACGCAGATAACTACATAATTAAATAAAGCAAGAAATTTTTTTTTTTTTAAATTTCTCTACCTTACGGTAATAATTAAAAGAAATTAAAAATGTCAGTAAACGAAATGACCCGAAACTTCTCAACAGAAAATGATATGGACGGCTAGAATCGTTACCTCCTTTACGCTTGAAATTGCTGTTTCTGACCTCCGGTTAAAAAGAAGTACCTGTTAAGCACAAGACACAACAAGTTTAATTAACTTCCGTGATTTTTTAAAAATATGGGAACCGGTCCCACCGTGATCGCCACTGAAAGCATGAGATTCCGGAATAAAGAAAACAGTGTTCAGATGTAATAAAAATAAAACCAGATTTATGCGTGAAATAACACGGATAGAATTAAATTAAAAACAGGAGCACAACCCTTTTTATTAACGTAATTCCGTTCGGTTACAATAAATCTTTCGAATGACATATCCTCAGTTACAACCGATGAACAGTAGTCTCTTTCTGCATGCCCACATGCAAAATGGGCGGGTCAAACTGTATTGCCGTCGTTGGTGTTTAATGAATTTTAGCTTGCTGCTGTTCTTCACTGTATTCAAAGAAACAATAACAACGTTTAATAGCACCTGTTAAATGAAAGCAGAACGTCTGTCTTTAGGAAGCAATGGAAAATGCATGCGAAGGTTGGTCAAATACGTGAATAAAACAGTTCTACGTAACCTCGCAACTTTCACGGAAAACAACCTACATAATCGAAAACAACATATATCATGGAATCATAGACTGTTTTAATTATATTTGAAGGTAGCATGTATTCTGAAAGCATTAAAACTTGAACTATGCTTTAATATATTCGAAAGATATATATTTTAAAACAAAGAAAGCTATTTTAAAACTTTCGTAAATAGCATATATTTTTAACGAAAGCATGTGAAAAAACGGGATGCCCAAGCGGGCCGCTCCCGTTAAAGCTTGATCTCGGCGCCAATCCAGGGAATGGGCCGAAATCTCTAAAGAAAGAGTTGTGTGAATTAAATATTAAAGATATTTTAAATGCATTGAAATTAATCAAATAACGTATATAGGGATACCCAAACGGGCCACCCCGTAAAAGCTTAACTTCGGCACCAATCCACTGGGGATGGGCCCAAAATCTGGATAATCAGAGTTGTCGTCGAATTGATGGATTAAGGTAATCCAATGCCGGAATTGCAAGTTCAGATGAATACAGTCGGATATTCAGTTTAACAGCACTTCGTTACGTTTTCAGAAAAATACTTCCCCTTTCTTTTTTACGTATCGAGCCGGTTATATTTATAGAGGGTTCGGCCTCTGGGAACATTAATGTTCGAAACCCTAAATCCGCAAGGGCCGCTCAGATTTGATCCTTATCGGGTCATTACTAAGCATGGCTCGCACTGACATCGGAAGTTATGAGGCATGGCCTCGGATCGGATATTTCGAAACCGCTCGTCTAATTAATGCTCGTCGTTGAATCCGTCGTTCTACAGACCCGCGGGGTTTTCTTCGAAAAGGGACACGTAGAGGGTGCCACGTGGCGGTCGTTCCCTAGATAGTTGACTGCATGCTTTTGACTGGTGACGTGTCGGCTCGGGGCCCAAAGTGTCGCGATATCGCGACGCTTTGGGCCGGCTTTGGCTCGGGGCCCAAAGTGTCGCGATATCGCGACGCTTTGGGCCGGCTTTGGGTCGGGGCCCAAAGTGTCGCGATATCGCGACACTTTGGGCCCGCTTGGTCGGGGCCCAAAGTGTCGCGATATCGCGACACTTTGGGCCCGCTTGGGTCGGGAGCCCAAAGTGTCGCGATATCGCGACACTTTGGGCCCGCTTTTGGGTCGGGGCCCAAAGTGTCGCGATATCGCGTGGCCGCTTGTCGGGGCCCAAAGTGTCGCGATATCCGACACTTTGGGCCCGCTTGGGGGGCCCAAAGTGTCGCGATATCGCGACACTTTGGGCCCGCTTGGGGTCGGGGCCCAAAGTGTCGCGATATCGCGACACTTTGGGCCTGTGTCGGGGCCCAAAGTGTCGCGATATCGCGACACTTTGGGCCCGCTGAGTCGGGGCCCAAAGTGTCGCGATATCGCGACACTTTGGGCCCACTTGGGGTCGGGCTTGGTTTTTGACAAAAGGCTTGGCTTAAAGAAGGTTTTGAAGAAGGCCAAGAAGTTTGAAGTTTGCTCTAGAACGACCGACTTTGCTCTGCTCATTTTTCGATCTTCCGAGCTGCTGTGCGAGTGGTTAAGACCACTATTTGACCTCTAAGGGCTGCCCTAAAAGTTGTGATATCAATGTGATCAATGTTTGTAATCACTTAATCGAAATGGTGCTGTTTTGGTGTCTACAGTATCACACCAAAAATATGCATAGTTCTATTTATTTACTAGCCATCTAATATGTTTCTTGATAGATTACAAACTATTTGATATGAAGTTCCATGTTGGCAATACTTTGGGTAGGGTTCTTTTCCTAGGTAATTTCATTGCATCAAGAGAACCTTATATATTTTTGAAGCAATATTTTTTTCCAATTCTTTTCTTGATATTCGATAATCTCCATCCACATTTTTATCTTAAGGTCAAACTCATAATTCTACAATTCCACAAGCCTACTTCTCCAATATTCTTTTCTTTGCAAACCCTATCCACTTACAAAGAGGAAACATACATTTTTCCTCACATTCTTTCCAAAAAATTTCTCTTTGAACTTTATCAATTTATGTTGCTATATCTATTGGGAATCTTGAAAGCGATATTGTATAGATAGGGATGGATTGCAACATAGTATTTATGAGTTGTAGTCTTCTCGCCATGGGGAAGAACTTTACTTTCCAACCCACTAAACAATATTTCATTCTATTCAAACAAGAGATCCAAATATCATTTCTATTTCCTTTATGAGACAAAGGAATACCTAAGCAGATTAAAGAAAACATTTAATTTTAAAACCTAAAGTATCCACAATAGTTCATTGTAAATATGGGGCAGTGTTAATGAGAAGAATCCTATATTTTGTAGTATTAACCAACTGTTGAGTAGCCTTCTCACATCATGATAATATTGATTTAAACTCCATGAACTCATTGATTGGGAGATGACTTAAAAGAAAAGTATCATCAAAAAATTGGAGATGAGATTCAAAGGGACCATTTTTTACAACACGAATACCTTTGATTTTCCCTTCTATTTTTTCCTTTGAGAAATCTCTCTAATGCATCACAAGAATTATGAATAGATAAGGAGATAGTGTATCACCTTGGTGGAGTCCACAAGATGATTTAAAGTAACCAACATGAGAACCATTGATCAAAATAGAATATTTTGAAGTGTTACAACAATATTGAATCCATTTTCACCAACTATGATCATAACCAAACTTTATGAGAATATGATATAGAATACTCCAAGAAACCCTATCATATGCTTTGTTCATATCTAATTTTATAGCCATACCTAGTTTTTCATTGAATGAAGAGACTGTATGGTCTTCTACACAATGATTCCACTATCAAGAATTTGTTTACTATGAACAAAACCACCTTGTTCCTTTGAGATAACATAATCTAGAATACCTTTCAACCTATTTTCCATAATATTTGAAATGGTCTTAGATGAAAATTATCAAAATATTTTATCTCATATTTCTTGGAAACCAATGTAATAAAAGTGGCAATGATATCACTTATTGTAGCCTTACTTTTTTGGGCCTCTTCAACAACAACCAACATGTCCCTTTTCAATATAATATATTTATATTTAAAGAAAATTATAGGAAGTCCATCAGGGCTAGGCGCCTTGTTAGGATGGAAAGATAAAATTACTTCATGTGGATCCTCCATAGTTATCTTCATTAGAATTTTATTTTATCCCCGTGTGATAATTGAGAGAATATTTTGCAAAAGCTTATCTTGTGCCTTCTTATCTTGCCTAATATATTACAAAATATTTTAAAAATACTTAATTTCTTCCTTTTAGATATGTTTTCTTCCTCAATATTTCTTCCATATGGAGTTAAAATGTTTTTGATGCAATGAAAAGAAAAAATTATTTTTGCTATAGGATGAATATTTTTTATAATTTTATCTCCTTGAACTATTTCTCCCTAGATATTTAAAACCAATATGACTTCTTCCTTTTCAATTTATTATGATAATAAAAAAGTAATTATTTTTATTTTACATAATAATATTTGTCCATTCCATAGAGTTCTACTATCTTGTAAATTTTTGAGCTTGAATTAAATTTTCTTCTTTTCTTTAAAGATGTTACCAAAATATTTGGTATTCCAATTCTTAATTTGCTCCTTTAGATATTTCATCTTTTGAATAAATTTGCACATATATGATCCTTCAAAATTTGCTTCAGCCCACCATAACATAATTGTTGGACATTTTGAGTCCCTAAGCTAAAATTTGTCATTGATGTCAAAAGGACCTATGTAAGTAAGCACTATGATTTTGCTCCACAAAGAAGCAAAGGTTTTGATCAAAGGTTCTAGAAGGGATGCATGGCATTTGGTTCCAAAAGGAGCCTCAAGGGAAGCTTAGCAAAAGGTTTTTATGAAAACCAAGAAAGGTAAGGAAAGGTTTTATTTAAAACCACGGATGGCAGATTTGAAATGGGTTTTTCTTAAAACCCAAGTTGGCTTTTCGTTTCATCGAAAAAGGTGCCCCGATGATGGAGAAATTTAATTTTAAAGGTTTAGTTTAAATTTTAATCTATTTAAAATTTAAATTTAAATTTTAAAATTAAATAAAATATTTTTCCCGCCATGTCCGCCGATGTTATATATTTTATCATGCAAAGGTTTGAATATTTAAAGGGGCTGACTTTATAAACCAAGGAGAAGGCAAGAAATATTTTTCGCATTCGATTATCCCCTCCTTCGCAATTGTCGATTCCCCCCTTCCGATTTCGTTTACACACTACACGTGGAACTAGGGAGTAAGTTTCAAGGCATAGGTGGAGAGGATGAAAATATAAGTCTCAAAGGCTTAAAGCCTCCACCTGGGAGGCCTAGCCCACACGATGGGCGAAGAATTTGCTAAGGCGCACGATGAGGAGGAACGCGGGGTTGAAACCACCCGAAGCCATTTTGCAAGGCTTTGTGATTATTTTTTAAGTGCAAAAGTTTTGAAAGGAAGGATATAAAATATTTGAGTTATTTTATGGTATACGTGGTTTTTGGAGTGACAAGGTTATGCAATGTTTTGATTTATTTTATTTTATGGTACAAGTGGTTTTAGGAGTGATAAGGAAGTTGTGCATTAATTCTTAAGAAGGTTTTCTAATTAAAAGCCTTGGTGAATATTATTGTGAAGTAGAGTAATGTTGATTATTTTGTGATCTTCTAACCCTTGTGAGGATTGGCAAAAGAATA
The DNA here is from genome assembly GCA_028583015.1 of Wollemia nobilis. Taxonomy (NCBI): domain Eukaryota; kingdom Viridiplantae; phylum Streptophyta; class Pinopsida; order Araucariales; family Araucariaceae; genus Wollemia; species Wollemia nobilis. The sequence continues at coordinate 1,494,597 of JAQPPZ010003648.1, read as the reverse complement.
TTGTGATTGTGGCAGATTTCCAAAGAGGCTTCTTCATCTTCATAAAAGGTATGGGCACATTCTCATATTGATTGATTATGGTGGTTGATTATAAAATACCTTTGGAGTGAAAAGGATTGATTGTTGTTTCCTTTTCAAAAGTGATTGATTAAATGCTTCAAGGTTTTCTGGTTTGAGAGTTGTGATTAAACCTTGTTTTATAAGCATTGTTATTGAAACCAATTGGTTGTGCAAAGAACTTGAACTTGAGTTAGAAAAGAACATGAGTATCATTGTTATGTGATATTTGTGGTTGAGCATTGTTGGAAATATTTTGAGTTGGTTGATACATGCTTGGACTAGGGTCTGTGAGAAAGGGTTGTTCCTTGAGGTGTTTGGTTGAGTAGAGTTGTTTGAGCCTAGTCAAGTGGATGCATATGGTTGTTCAAGTTCCATGAAACAAACTATTCTATGAGATTGATTTGAATTGAGATTGGGAATTGAGTATAGAACATATTGAGTCTCTAACAATTTTCTTTATGCTTCTATGAGATTGATTTGAGTTGAGATTGGGATTTGAGTATAGAACTTATTGAGTCTCTAATGCTTCTATGAGATTGTTTTGAGTTGAGAGTGGGATTTGAGTATAGAACATAATGAGTCCCTAAAAATTCTCTTTATGCTTCTATGAGATTGAATTGAGATATTGATTAAGCATTGAGTATAGAACATATTGAGTCTCTAACAATTCTCTTTATGATTCTATGAGATTAGACAAGTCTTTGAGAAGGCTTGTGGACTTATTTTGAGTAAGATTTTGTGGAATCTTGCTATGAAGATTTGAGCAAGTCCTAGAGAGGACTTGTTGAGTAGATTTGGACAAGTTCTGAGTGAGCTTGTTGAGCATATTTGGACAAGTTCTGAGTGAGCTTGTTGAGCAGATTTGAAAAAGTTATGAGTGAGCTTTTTGAGCAGATTTAGACAAGTTATGAGTGAGTGTTGAGCAGATTTGAGCAGGTTCTATGTGGACCTGTTGAGCAGATTTGAGAAGGTTCTGTGTGGACCTGTTGAGCATATTTGAGCAAGTTCTATGTGGACATGTTGAGTAGATTTGAGTAGGTTCTGTGTGGAATTGTTGAGCAGATTTGAGCAGGTTCTATGTGGACCTGTTGAGTAGATTTGAGTAGGTTCTATGTGGACCTATTGAGCAAAATTGTACTAGACCAAATGTACTATGTTTAGTGCAAGATATTAAGCAGAGTTATGCTAGACCAACTGAACTATGTTTAGTACAGTATTGAGACAGAGCTTTGGAGGTGACAGAGTATAGAGGACATAGTCTCAGTGGATAGAGATCCAGTAGCTAGGACAATTGAAGATAGATATGAGTGAGGAGTCTTCAAGTGGAGAGAGATCCACCAGTCAGTGCAGTAGAGAGACAAAGTCTTCTAGAACATCACTAGCCAGAGTAGAAGGGGAAATATTTCTCCTGTGGAAGAGATCCACGAACTTTAGATTAGGGGATCAACATATTATTTGGACAGAGGTCCATAAACATTGTAATAGGGAAGGATTCCCAAAAGATATTGATTGAGAAAATGTTAGTAAAATAGTTTCTCCATGGAGTAGCCCATATTGGGTGAACCACATAAATTGTGGTGTCTCTATTGTGTATGGTGTTTTGTGCATTGCTTTGATTACTACTATTGATACTGCTATCTATACACTGCATAATATTGAATTGAAAGAAAAAGTAAAAAGTGGTCTTATACTGTTCACCCCTCTCTCAGCATAAGCTTGTGTTCTTCAATAATCATCTAGAAGAAATTAGGGTCTTGAAGCCACATAGACTAGAAGCAAAATGGCTTTAGATGACCATTATTGGGTAAACCAAAAGTCAAAAGAATGGGTTTGTAATCTGATCTTTCTCACAATAAAATATCTAAAGGGATTGTATACTTTGTTTACAACCATGTGTTTGATAATAAGAATCTATCCAATATTTTTGCTATATGAGTTTACCCAATGCATCTATTATCCCATGTATATTGAAAACTTGAAGGAATAACATCCCAAAGGCCATTTGAATTGATAAATAAAGAAAATTATTACATTGATTTAGACCATCTTAGAGTACCACCCTTATTTTCTAGAGGTAGAACTTTGTTGAAGTCACCCTCAAGAATCCATAAATCACAATTATGAATCATCACTATGTTTGAAAAAAATATGCTAATGTCCTTCCAACATCTTTTATGAGGAGTAACTATAGTTGGAGCATATACATTTATAACGCCAACTTTGGTGTTTTCCTCTTTTCTACAAAAAACTTCAACAACCAAATTACTTTTTGCTTCTATGAATTGTTTGTCTCATTTGCATTTTAACCCCCAAATTTTTGCAATATTGCTTAAAGCTCCTATATAAGAAACTGCTAGACAATCACCCATCTTCCAAACTTTTTAAAAGCATCCTTACATTCTTCACTACTAAATTTTGTTTCTTGTATTACAACAAACTCAAGACTTTAAAAACCTATTAATTTCTTAATAACTATTTTTAGGAGTCTTAATCATGCCCCTAATATTCCATGATATCATTTTCATCATCACCTTTTATTTTTCTTAGTGTGCTTAGCCCCACTTCTTGTTAACATCTTTTATATTTTTATTTGGCTTCTAATATCGATATCCCTTTGAGTTTATTTTTCTCTTTGTTCATGATTTAATGGCTTACCTCTCCTTTTCCATTTTCATATTCATCAATATCTTCTATTTTTCCATATTATTCATAATGAGACTTATCTTCTCAAGATTTATATTGCCCTCAATAAAATGAAATGTAGGAAATAACCTTATAAACACTTTCTTCTTTATGTTGCTCCAAAAACCCTAAAGTGCAAGGATGATCCTCCATAGTAATTACTTTCTTATGCTACCCTAGAAACACTAAATTTTTATGGATATCCTCCATATGCATTTATTTATTATGTTGCTCTTGAAACCCTAAAGTGTAGTGGATACACTCTGTATTATTTTTATTTCTATTGTAAGGAGAATATTTTATGCTACTTGAAGAAAAAGAAGATGATTTACCTGGATTAACCTTGAACTCCACCTCATTCAATTTAAAATTTTCCTCCTCATCTTCTTTCTCACCTTTAACTCATATATTTGAACTTCAACATTTTACTTTCTCATCCCTTATGTCATTTTTATTCTAATGGTTAATTCAAACAAACTATAATGACCTTTGCTATTGGATGATGCAAAGTGTTTTTTCTTACCACATTCTTAAGAGTGAAAAATCCTTGATTTAGCCCAAGTTCTATTATACTATGATCTCCTTGTCATTTTATGCCCAAAACTTTCTATATCTTTCTCCATTATTTTCAATTTTTTGACATGTGTTTGGTCTCATAATATTTGTGACATTAAAATGCAATATTTTCATAATCCACTTATTAATCCCATTCACTTGATTCAAAATTAATTATGATAGATTACATTAAATATTTTAAAATATCCATGGCAACACATATTTGAGTTTACACTCCCTTAGAGTATTACCAATATTCTTTAAAACTTTCTTATTGATGAGTTGATAAGTCAAAAAACCCTAATCGACACCATAAGCCTTTTAATAGTCCGAATCTTCATAGAAGAATGCTCACTCCATGGTATTAAATATAATGCATATTTACCCCTACACTAAGGGCCACCATCCATTATTTTATCCTTTATTTTTAACTTGGATAAGATAATAAGAAAAAATACTTAAAAAAAAAATCATGGAGTAATTTAAATTCTATATCCACTTCCACTTGATGCAATTTTGAATCTAAAGAAAACTTGGCTAGTATCCATTGAAATTATATATTAATCCTTTGGTTTTAAAACCATTATATCATGCTTGATAATATAATCCTTTATAATCACTTCTGGTGTAGTATTTGCTACTTGGTAGGGTTTGTCATAGATTTGCTCTTCCTCTTATGACTAACTAGGACATCCTTATAGTAAGGACTTCTAAGAATAACTTTATTGCTATGTTACCTTGATTTTATTCACATGAATCCTTTAGTTCTTGAGTTTTTTTAAGATTTGAAACAAGAAAATGTGGCTCTCACTCCTCGTTCGCACCTTTATTATTGTTTTTTATTATGCTTCTTGCTCCCTCTTGGATCACACTCACTTCCAACTAACACTCCACATAAACTGATTTTCTAATCTTTTTCTTCTTAATCTAAAATAAATTCATGATATTTAAACTTATTTCCTTAAAAATAAGTATAATTAGAAATGAAACTTAAGTGATATTGAATTTGAGTCTTTATTTTTCCATGATATTATAGATATGAATAATTAAATTTATTTCTTTCACATTTGTTCATTGTAAATCAAACAAATATTCTTATCATTATTTTTGCAATTGATTATTATTATTTTTTTGATATTGGTAAATAATAGGTTTTTGAAAGGGGCCCTTCCCTTTTACAACTCTTGGAAATCCAAGAATAACAAATGAATCAATCCAGGCACAAAAGAACAACTTATCTTCTTACAAATAAAATTTTGCATTTTTTAAACAATACAACTTTTTTGACCAAAAGTGCAATGACCAAAACAATAATAGTAACCCACCCTACTATTTTTTCTACATCTACCATCTAAATTTTTAGTAGAGTTGAAACAAGTACTATCTTCAAGAATTTGCACCATCTAGTTATCAAGTTTTTCCATTTCCTTAGCCTCCTGACAAAAAAATGTAACTATATCTTATGAGAAATTATTAAATTTAGTTTGCAAATCCTATTTCAACACTCCTTTGTTAGCCATTAAGTCAGCTGCACCATTACCCTCTCTAAAAATATGAATAATTTGAATAGATTCTAAACCATCTAAAATCTGAAAAGCATCCCTAAAAATTTGTTCAACACTCCATCCTAGGGTTTTACAAGAATTTAAACCATTAATGATAACCTGTGAGTCTCCTAAAATTAATCTTTTAACTTTCAAATTTTGAATTATTTTCAAATCTTCTATCATTATTGTGGATTTAGCTTGATGATTGGACAAGATATCATAGAATTCTGCATAACAACAAAGAATTAGTCCTTTACTATCCCTAATTACTCCTCCTCCACTAGCTTTACTTGGATTGCCCTTAGAAGCCCCATCAAAATTTAACTTAATAAATCCTTCAGGGGGAGGCTGCCATTTAGTTTGAGCTCTCAAGGAAGCACTTCCCATAGGATTAATTCTTTGAACTTGAGGTAAGCCCCAACCATAAGCTATATCACACTCCAAGGGATATTCTACTAAAACTCCATAGTCTTCTAATTGTAGATTCTCCACTATTGCTATTTTAATCATGTTCACCAAAGAAGTAACATCTCTATGAATGTCCTAAAAAATTATGTTATTTCTTTCTAGCCAAACCTGCCATAAGAAATGAGGCAATAATAGATGCCAAAGCTTAACCAACCTTTTACTTTGAAAGTTCACATTCCAGCTCTCCCACAAGTCACAAAGTGTAGCAGACTGAACCCATTGTATATGGAATAACTGTAGCAAACCATTCCACACCTCTAAAGAAAAAGAGCAATGAAGAAATAGGTGATCCATAGATTCCTCTCCCATACCGCAAAGACTACACCTATTTTCCATTTGAAAACCTCTTCTTTGTAGATTATCCACTGTTAATATCTTATTTTGTAAGGCCAACCACAAAAAATAATCTTGGGAATCAAATTCTTGATCCAAACTCTATTAACATCAAGAACTTTGACTATACCTCCCCTCAAGACAATCCAAGCTAATTTGACTGAAAACACCCCCTTAGCATTTGCCCCCCAAAAAAATTTATCTTCAGCCTCAAACTGAGGAACATACATTTTTTTTCTAGGTTAAATTTTTTTGGGTTTCTCTTAACTACTATTAAACTTACTCTATCCTAACCAACAAGTAGGGTGAGATATAAATCAATAGTCTTTTGATTCTCTTAGTTTTTTTCTTTGGTTTTGGCCTGTTCTTGCCGGTTTGGATTTTGATGTTTCTGCCACCAATGTGCTCCGGGTGGTGTTGTGGAATGATTTATGCCCTGGGCTTTGTCCCCTTTTTTTGGGTGCATATCTCTTAGTTTGCTTTCCCGTTTTGGTTATATGGATGATTCGTTTCCCTTTGTGGCTTAGCTTGTTGTTCCCATCCTGGCTGTTGTTATTGCTTCTACATCAGACCTTGCTTCTTGATTTCCGTTCCATGGGATTTTGATGATGATAGATTTTGTAACATTCATGGAATCACCTTCAATTTGTAAATTTCTTGCGTAATCTTTGAGAACTTCTAGCTCTCTCCACAATGCACAAGCTTCAACATAGTGGTTATTTTGGACACCCAAAAACTTAGCATGGGCCACTATGAGTCATCCATTGTGATCCTTGACCAGATCTTTGGCACCCGATGCACCCAAAATTCCTTTAGAAGCACCATAATAGTTAATTTTAAGCCATCCTATAGGAGGAGGAGTCCAATGAGCACCAATTTTATGATGGGGATTAGAAGTAGAGCTGGGACTATGGGGAATAATGAGGGAACGAAAAATAGTGGACTCAAGGATAGACTCAGGTGGTTTGGTGCAAGGGAAAAACATAGAATTTTCAACAACAAAGGTGATGGCTTTGTTGACAACAAAGATAGAGTCCCTGATGGTGTTTGAAAATATTCTACTATTTCTTTTCAAGCTAAGATAGAATTCAACTTATCAATCTGCTGCTGTTGCTGCATGTTCTGATCTTCCAGAGAAAGAATTTTCCAAGCTCTACCTTGAGGCATATTTTCTAAATACCCATCAATTGATCTTCCATATTTGAGCATCAACAAATCTGCTATCTGATTAAAATCCTCCATTTGGTTTAAAGGTTGATTACCTGCCCAACAATCTTCCCAAAAATGAGCCTTATTTCCTTTACCAAACTGCCATCTCACTCCCTTAGTTAGCAGGGAGCGAGAGTTCTTGATACCATTCCACAAATCCGATCCAAAAGAGTGATTCTCACATTTCAAAAAAATGGACTCTCCTTCCATATATTTAGCCTTTAGGATCCTAACCCAGAGCTTATGTTCCTCTACCATAAGACGCCAACCAACCTTAGCAAGCAAAGCTTTATTCATCTGTCTCAACTTTCGAATACCCAACCCTCCTTTTGGCTTGCATACTCGATCCCAAGCAACCAAACTGATCCTATGCTTTTCTTCCACTCCAGACCACAAAAAATTATGTTGAATTCTTTCCAATCTATCTGCAACATTTCTTGGAATCTTAAATAAGGACAACATATAAATTGGAAGACTCTACAATGTAGACTTCAGCAGCTGCAATTTACCAGCCTGAGAAAGTGCAACACCTTTCCAACCTGTTAACTTTTTATTGAATCTCTCAATCACATTGTTCCAAAGTTCAGCTTTCATTCTCCCTCAAAACAAAGGCATCCCTAGATAAAAGGAAGGTAACTCTTCAATCCGACAATAAAAAATCCTTGAAATTCTTTCTTGTCTTTCCCTTGGAGTGTTAACAAAATAAATTCTGCTTTTTGTAAAATTCACCATTTGTCCCGATGCTCCTTCATAAATTTTCAGAATTTCCATAATCTGATGGGCTTCAACAACCGAGGCTTCTCCCAGAATGATAGTGTCATCTACAAATTGTTGGTGAGTTATAGCCAAAATATTCAAAGTTGGTTTTATCCCCTTCAAAATAGCTGCTTCTTTTGCCCTTTGCAAGCTTCTTCCTAAAGCTTTGGCCATAATAATAAACAAATAAGGAGAAATTGGATCTCCCTGTCTTAATCCATGCTTGCTAGCAAAAAAACCAGCAGGCTATCCATTGACTATAACTGAAAATCGAGGAGTAGATATGCATAAATATATCCATCTTCTCCAAATTTCTCCAAAACCAAATCTTACCAGAACCTTATCCAAGAAAGACCATGAGACTCTATCATAGGCCTTATTCATATCAAGCTTCAACAACATCCCTGTAGAGCCTCTTTTGTCCATCGAGTGCAAAGCCTCATGAACAGTAATAATCCCATCCAAAATCTACCATTGTTGGACAAATCCACTCTGTTCTAGAGAAATTATATCAGGTAAAATCAACTTTAGTCTGTTTGAAAGAACTTTTGTCAAAATCTTATAAATTGAATTGCATAAACTAATAGGCCAAAAATATCTAAGCATATCTGCTCCTTGTTTCTTCGGAATCAAAACTAAAAAAATTGCATTCCATTCCTTTAGCAAAGTTCCTTTCTCTTGGAATTCTCTTAACGCTGCACAAACATCCTGCTGCACTATTTGCCAATAAACCTAAAAAAACCATTGGGAAACCCATAAGGGCTCGAAGCCTTATCTTTTGCCATACCTGAAACAACCCCAAAAATCTCTTCATCTGTAAAAGGCGCAGTCAACATACTATTCATTTCATCATTCAAAATGGATGGAATATTTTGAAGAATCAAATCTGCATCATCTTCCACTGTTGCTTCTTCCATCGCTAGAAGATTCTCATAAAAATCAACAGCTGCGCTTTTAATATCTTCCTGCTCCAACAATAATATTCCATTTTCTGTTCTTAAAGATCTAATTCTATTTGCTGCCCTATGCTTTAATGTAGTCAAATGAAAGAACTTTTCATTACAATCTCCTTCTTTAAGCCATTGAACCCTTGATTTCTGCTTCCAGTGGATCTCTTCCTGCACTAAAATATTGTGAAAATCACTGAGCAACTTTTTTCTTCCTTGTCCAAAAAATCAGAACGGCCATAATTCTGAATTTGTTGCTCAATAAGCTGCAAACTCTATTGTAGCTCCTATTTTTTAACCCTTATATTACCAAAAACTTCTTTGTTCCAAATCTTAATATATTTTTTTACATTTTTAAGCTTTTGCGACACTGTATACATCTTGGAACCATAAACATCTATATTCCACCATTTTTCAATCATCTCATAGAGGGTGTCATGAGTACACCACATCAACTCAAAATGAAATGGATTATTCTTAGGCCAATCTCCCATTAAAATTTCCAAGAGAAGCGGAGAGTGATCAGAAGCCACCCTAGGAAGAGCCCTGAGAGAAAAATTATTAAAGAAATCCATCCAAGTTTGGGATACCAAAAACCTATCCAATCGACACTGAATAAGGTTTGAGCCCAATATTCTATTTGACCAAGTATATTTGGCCCCTTTCAAATCAACATCCAACAATTGGCAATTCAAAATAAACTCATTAAATTCAGCCATACTTTCAAAAAATCTTGAACACCCCCTTTCTTATCACTAGGATAAAGAGCTGAATTAAAATCACCACAAACCACCCAAGGCCAATTCAAAACCCTATGAGACTGCCTCAAAATATCCCAAACTCTTCTTCTACCCACTAACGAGTTTGGAGCATAAACATTAGTCATAACCCAAGAAAAATTAGTATACTTACATGTGAACAAAATAGAAATAAACTTGTCATTAATCTACAAACATTGTCCCTCCAGCCGCTTTGGATTCCATAAAGTCCATAAATCCCCAGATGCACCATCAACATGAACCATTTCCACTTGAGCTGTTTTCCAAATTGAATTCTTCACCTTCTGAAAATTGGAATCATCCACTTTAGTCTCTTGTAATAAAAGAATATCAACCCTCCTCTCCTTTCTTAATTCTCTAAGCACCCTATGTTTAGTCGGGGTATTCATACCCCGAATATTCCAAGATAGAAAATTCATTTTGTATCAAGTTGAGGAAGTTTTCCTCCTCCCAAAGACAAAATTCTTTGCTTCCCATCAACTACATCCTTAGCAATGACTTTGGTTCTCAATTCCCAAATATTGGGCCTTCCTCGAGAAACTAAAATTCCCAAATCAACCTTCTTAGATTTCCTTCTATTTCCAGAAGATTTTTTGGATAACCTTTTCCTCCTTTTCCAACTCCAAATCACTAGTAGAAGTCCATTCTCCTCCATCTTCTTCATCCTTAGACCCATTCTAAATAATGTTAATATTTTTATTTTTTTCTCCCATAGCCAATCAGTTTCACATTCTTTTGAGGAGTGGTTTCTCCCAAAACCCTCATTTCTATGCTCTTTTCCTTCAACCCTGTTGGAGAGTGTGGCTCTTTCTCAATATTCTCTTCTACATGCAAAGAATAATTATTTTCCTTTTCAATCAAAGCCTTAGTCATCGGTTCATTAATACCTCTAGGTTGAGTTTTTGGAACAAAATCTTTTCCTCCAACAATGCCATCCCCATAAAGGGTAGCAAGAACCTCAAAGCTATTTGAATATGGACCCTTACTACTTTCACCAATTTATTTCTATCCCAAAACTTCTCCTTGCTTAGTTTCCTTTTTCCTCCAAACCCTCAAAGGTTGTCTAGTTCTTATTATTCATAACTTTCTCCTTAGGATTTTTTGGGTATGTTTTCCAAATATGCCCTACCCTTTTGCAAAGGTTACACAAAGGAATGGGAGTTTCATATTGAATATCTTATTCCCATTCCCTATAATTTGAAACTAGCCTAATAGATTTAGGTAGTGGTTTAGCTAGATCCACCTGTACACAAAAATATATCGCTATCATTCTGGTCCAAGATTTAGTAGCTAAATCAAAAGTAATTATTTTTCCAATTGCTTTAGCTATCCCAAGAATAATATTATCATCCCAAAATTCCATTGGAAGCCCTGATAGACTCACCCATAAGGGCATCGATTGAAGAGTGGTTATGGCTAGATTAAAGCCTTGGCTCCATTTTTGTAAAAATAACCCTCTCCTCCCAAAAAACCATGGGCCCCTCAACAAAACATTTTCCATATCCTCCAAATTTACAAAGTTAAACAACAAAAAATTATTAGGCAAAGCCACCATTTCTTCCTACCCCATAAGTTTCCATTTATCCCAAACCCACTTTCTTATTATATCTAAATCTGATCTATTGCCCAAAAATTTCTCGACCAAAGATTTTTTCTTTCTAAATCACTTTGTCAGCCAAAATTTTTGGGACCTTAAGAGTAAAACCCTTTTCATCCTGATAAAAAAATAAAATAAATCCCTCTTATTACAAATTTTAACCTCTCTTCAAAACTTATGCCCAAGAAGCACCTCCCTTTGACCTTTATACCATTGTCGAATTTGGATCGTCTGCTCTTGGATCCAAAGGTTAGAATCTCTCCTATTCACATACTTAGGGGAGTATACCGCAATAGAACCCTTGCCTCTCATATTTCCTTCCCCTCTTGTCCATGCCACAATAAAATCCTCACCTCCCACCATTAGGAAAATTTAATTGTGAGTATTTTATGATAATTTTTTGAAATTGATTAATTATTACCAAGTATTAGAAAAATATTATTTTAAAACCAATTTTACTAGAAATATCCACTCCATAGTATTACTATGCAAATGTGAGGTGGACCAAGTTCAAGAACAAGTTTATCCATAGAATTGGACAATGGAAATTTAATAAGTGTAGCTATGGGGTAACATATTGAGATTCTTGAATACCAAGCATTTTAGATTAACACTAATATGATTTTATTTATCTTTAATTTTTTTGGTCCAACCACATCTAATCAAAGTAGAGGACAATAGAGGTAAATTTTAATATAAGAAATTAATATTAAGGGTAATAAAATGGTATGAGCTTAAATGGTTAAATATATAGGATTTTAATGTGGAGATTTAATTTATAATATTTTCTAGTAATATACACATAATAATTATCAGATATGGTATCACTATATGATTTTTTAATATAATAAAATAACATGGAAATGCCATAGTAAATGGATTATGATATACAATGGGTTGGATATATTTCAATCCCATATAGTCAATCTTAAAAAACTAATTATTGATTTGGAAAATTGTCCTGATTTTTTATTTAAGTGTTGCACCCCCAAAACCAAGTTTCAATAAGGTTGGATGGGTTTACCAAAGGCTTCCCCAACCTCATTTTTAAATTTGACTCCTTGCAATCCTCATTAATATCTCTAATCTAAACATAAATGCATACACATATTATAAAAAAGAAAATTGTATAGAAGTAAAGTGTGAAAAATATATTTTTGAAGTTTAGAGTGTGAGAAATAAAAGCAAATACGATTGTTACTTTATAGTGAGAAGAGCATACAATTAGTCAACACATTTAAAATTGAATAACATAAATATCCACCTATTCATTTGATTATAAAATTGATAAATGAATGACAATATGGACTAGAAGGGTCATGCCACAACTGCCACACACTTAGCAAATCAAGAAGATAATGCTACTAATACGGTGCATATGGTCTTACCAATTTCTTACAAATTCATACATACAAATACAATATGGGTTTCACAAAGTGTAGCTCTAAAATTTTATGGCCAAAATATAGTTGCAATGAGGGCCTTAGGCTTCTATTTATAGTAAAAGTTTACCTCTAAGTTATTTGGGGTGAAAAGTAATTACTCCTAATAAAAGTAAATATTTAGGGGTAAATTTATCAAAATGTTACACCTCCAAATATTACATACATTTAATAAGCTTATAAGGCTCTAAAAATGCTTAGTACACTATAAAACACCAAAAATCACTTTTTGAAATATTTACTTTGTAATTCAAACTGATTTTCACCTTTGCACATCTTTGATCAATTCTCTCAAAATTTTCAAGTGATTTGCTTCCTTTAATAAGAAAAATAGTCAAATTTATCAAGTGAATTGCTCCCTTGAGCCAATAAAAAATTTAAACAAGTGAATCCCTCCTTTGAGCCAATCAATAAAATTTTGTAGGTGAACCGATGCTTATAAAAATTGAGCCAAAATTTGAGAAATTTAGGGCATTTTTCATCATATTGCCTTGCGTTGCTATTTATCACTTCCAAAATTGATAAAACTACAAATGGTAGTGTTGAGGCACTACATTTATGGTGACTTAATGGGATGCCAATCTCAATCGGTATAAGATCCAAGATCTTGCCTTTGTCCTTCAACATATAGTCTACAAAATTATGATTCATGTTATAAAATTGGAAAAAATATTATTCCCCCTCATTTGGTCCAACAAATTCTGCCATTCATTATCATATGACATATATACTATCCCAAAGTTTTTGCCTCTCCAAATAGATATTTTATTAGATTTTTAGATAGCTCTTCCCTTTGGGAGCTACCTCTTTCAATTGGGCATGAATTGACTTTAGTTGATCATATATTTTATATGCATTCCCTTGGTTGGTATGGTCTTTTTCCTCTTCAATCATAGCACTAATGACATCATCATATAGGACATGCTTCCTATCATCAAAGATGTCAAGTATTCTTTATTTTGTTTGTCCATTTTCTATACTTAGGTTTTTAAGGATAACAGGTTGTATTTACAAGTCTATAGGTTCCTATAGATGTCTGGGATTTTATTTAACTTCTTGACCATATATTTTTGATCTATCCCTTATTGTTGTGCTTGGGCCATGGTCATGGATACAAGAAATTTGAGGACCTCCTGATGTTCACCCCTCATAAAAAGATGTTCTTCTACTTGCTTGATTATATTCTCAATATATTCCAAAATTTATTCTATGAAGGATGTCAATTGAAAGTATTCAAAGACATTATTTATCTACTCCTGATCTAGTTTCCAAGGGTTTGACCATCTAAAATTCTTATTCCAAATTTGGGTTTTCCTCCATTTCTTTAGACCTCAAGGGTTTCAAGTTCTTGATCTATCGATCCTTTCATTCCAGGTTTATCATAAGTCTATTTTTTTCTTCCATTATCTTTTGTATGAGTTCTTTAGATTTAGTGAGTTGAGCTTTGAGGTCCTCCACTTGCTTCTTCAACTGATATTTTTTTAATGACTTCCCATTTTAGCCTTTCATTCTCTTACTAGAGTTGGTATCTTTATACCTTTAGTTGAGCCAAATCTACTTCTAATCTCCTATTCTTGACTTGTGTTTCTTCATCCTCAACTTCTAGTTGACCATATTTTATTGCTACAACAAGCATGTGTTGGTTAGCTAACTAGACCATTTGGTATGAGTCCATATTATCTAGATATAGTTATGATATCCTAGTAGTTAAGTTAATAGGATCTAATGCTATATTAGAGGGATTATTTTTAGATGTATCAACAAAGTATATTTTATATTCCTTCAATAATTATGAATGAAAGAGCACTAAGGCCTTGGAAGCATTTCTACAAAGTTGCTTGTACTCTTTATTCATCCTTTATCCTAAGAAAAAATTATATTTAATGCATTGATAAATTAAAAATATCTGACCTTATATGTGTAGCTTGACCTAGGTCCTTTAGATGCACTTATTGATGAGGATTCACTTATAGACTTAGCTTATTAAGAAGGAATAATGGACATCATCACTTGTAGGAGAAGTTGTACACATGATGGTAAGCAAGTTGAGGTGGATGGGATAAAGAGGGATGTGAACTAATTAGTAACAACAAGAAAAGAAGTGAAAGTGGGAAAGTGGGATCTGATGCCAATATAACTAGAGTAGATGAAAGAAAGTTATGGTTTAGGAAACTAAGGATTATGATATGAGAACTTGAGCAAGTTGTATGTAATAAAGTTATTGGAGCAGTTTCCATTGTGACTATGACTATTATTGGTAGATTACCTCCTAGAGAATTGTATGACAGGGTACCCCTTGAAGAAAATTTTTCTACATTGGTGGATTATGGAAGAATCATAGTAAAATAATGCAAAAGATAAGTGGGGATAGAAGTAGTAAAAAGAGATGGATGTAGATGAATAGAAAGAGAGAGTGAAGCAAAGGTTGATGAAGGTGGAATACGAGTATGTGTAGTAGTTGCCAATAAATTAGCCATTCTTAAATCTATAGGAGAGTCTCCTTGGAAGATTTCTCTTTTCAAATTAGGTTTACTACCCTTCATATTGTTATTATAGCATTGTAGCCACATAACTAAACATTGATCCATATCTTTCAAAGCATTTTTACCCCTTAATCATAATATATTCAACTACTGTGCTAAATACTGCTAGGGTTGCTAGCTTAGCTAAGATGGTAACTACTGGTGCTACTTGTTTCCTAAGATTATCTTTGTGTGGGATTGAATTTATTCCTATTATTTCCTCTATGATGGTTTTAGCCCTTTTGATGCCTTTGGGATGTCTCTTATCCTAGTTGGCAAAAACAATTGACATCACATGGACCATTTTTTGTGGATTTGGTCATTGTGTTTGTTTCATACCTAATTTTATGACATGATAGAATGTTCTTGTCTATGTACCCCAATTTCAAAAGTGCCCCTAATATCTAATGATTTTTAAATGGTACTCACCAAAATTCTTATGATATTCTTGTTGGTTGATTTAACTAGTCCATTACCCTAAGGATAATAATTATACAATATTTTGAGTAGGAATCCATATTTGAGAGTGAAATTCATCACTTTAACTCCCTTGAAATAACTGGTATTATCTATGATAATGGTATTAGGGGATCCAAATGTACTGATGATATATTCAAGTAATTACACCATTGTATTTTGATTAACACCTTTCAATGGGACTGCTTCAACCCACTTGGTAAAATCATATGTAGTGGTGAGAATCCATCCATGAACTACACTTGACAATGGGTAAACACTTATTATAAAATCAATATACTACTATTGAAAATGTTAGTTATGGTGATCAAATTTAAAATCATTGGGGCTATTGGGGGTAAAACACTGGTTAATTTTATCCTATATATGTCACAACCCTCACATTTAAATTGTCAAACCAAGGATCTCGTAGACTTTTGAAGTGCCATGGTTGAGACTACTCACACTACCGCTTTTGATATGATTCCATTCAAATATAATTGGGGGGTGTTTATAAAATAGCAATTGATTCATCCACACCAATAAAACTTATGCATAAATAAAATACATAAAAATAAACACTCCACACTGAAAGCGGTAAACACACTTGCGTAATTAAAAGACACACCATGATAAAGCAAATAAATTAATCTAAGAAATAAACATACTACCATGCATATTTAAATCTACAAAAATAACTAAGAAGTAGGGGAGGAATACTAGCTTGGAGTGGGCCCGAGCTCCAACAGATTCCGCCCAATGAATCACGAAGACAATACACAAATGAAAGAAATCTCAAGCTTTTATTGATAGTGCAATGAAATATTACATGCGATAATATTCTCTAAAATATTTGCCTCCCTTAATTTAGAAAATTATGTGTGTTTATATAACACACAAGACTTCCTATTGTAGTTCTATTACAACAGGCATCCTGGTTACAGTCTAAACTAGGACAATTTAGTTATTGTAACAGGCGCATGATAAAAAACTTTACATCATTTCCTGGAAATCGAATGATTTTTGCTTTGTTGGGATTATACTTTGTTGAGTGGTTACGTGTTCATCCACTCTGATTGGGATAACTCTTTCGTTCAGTGGTTTCCCATATATGACGTGGAATGGTGGTCAATGAGATCCTTTTATAGCCGTTCGATCAACACGCATAATTTTAGCGCATGCTTGAGTAAGGCACCTGCTTGGTGCCTACTTGAGTAAGGTGCCTACTTGAGTAAGTCACCTACTTGAGTAAGGTGCCTACTTGAGTGAGGTGCCTACTTGAGTGAGGTGCCTACTTGAGTAAGGCACCTACCTAGTATGCCTTAGTCTGATGAAGCAGAAGCGTGTTAGGTCCATGTAGGATCTTGACTGAGTAAAAGACAACAAAATCAAGTGAATAACTACACAAAACACACTTCATGCACATATTAGATAATACACATGATTTCATTAAATAAATACATAATGATTCATAAAAATATACAACTCATAATATATTTCCACGTAAAAATCATTGGTACTTATACAAAAATATGAGCATATATGATGCTCATCATCCTACCATGTATAATATGTGCCATGCCCTCGTGGAACCTAAAATTGGTAACTATCTCCTTTTCATAGGACACTTTCCCTTATTTCCTTTTCTTACTAGTGGCCTTGGCTTTCCCTTCAGTCCGAGGATTTCGTTTCTGTTGTAGGGCATTGGTTTGTTGTGGGGCATTTTTAGGTTGTGCTGACCTCCAACTACGTTGGATTTTGACTGTGCTAGATTGGCCTTCGTTCTGCATCGACTTCCTGTTACATTGGCTATATCTCCCTATCATGCTTGGCCCAACGCTTGTGTTGGGCTTCATGACCACAGTCATTTCTCCTCTCTAGAAGGTCACCTCTACTTCCTACCACAAGTCAATGAGTTGAGGGTATAATTATTTGAGTGGAATATCAAAGCCATCCCTCTTTTGAATGACCACGCTGGCCTTGTACAATTGAATTTATTTAGGGGTGAGGGCAACATTTTCTTTTGCAATCACTACCACCTTTGCCTCTGGTCCGAACATCCCCCATATTTCCAACCATTTCCTCATTTTAGAGAGTTGGCCCTATGATGAACCATATATCTCCTAGAATTGATCATCCGTAGTAGGGCCAACACAGATGCTAGGCCCTATTTTGGCCTTCTTGGAAGATTTTCTAGCTACCTTTACTACCTCGAGCTCTTCACGAAGATTTTCAAAATTTTATTTTTTCTTAGTGAAGGCCTACATGCCTTCTTCCCATTCTTCATTCGCGTGGGGGTTCAGTTTGGCGAATAAATCTTGCCTTTATTTTGGCCTTTTTCTATAATGTTTGAGGTACCTTTCTCTTTCTCCTCTCTGGTATTGTGGTGGTTTGTGTAGGGATATCTTCATTTCCCATGGGAGATGCTTCCATGTTAGAGGACCTAAGAATATGCCCTTCTAGTATTAAGTCCCCCGTAGCTGTCTCCCCTAGTTCTTGGTCACCCGATGCCTATTACTCAGGTTCTTTAGGTAGTGGTCCCTCAATTTTGGATACCTGGTGCTCTCTAGAGTCCTTGGCCTTGGGTTCAGGGTCTTTCTCTTGGTTCTGCCCTAAGGACTTCTCATCTTCATCAATGTTGATTACATGGGTTTTGTTTGAAAAATAGAATTCCCCTATTTCTCTATAGTTCCTCTATCAGAGACGCACGAAACCTCTCCTACCTCTACTTATTAATTTCGGGCATCTAACCTGACTGCCCTGGATGAGACTACCCTCTCTGGTGAGGTTGGAGAGTTCTTGGGAACCTCAATTACCCAATATGTTTGGGTAGAGGCATCCCGTCTCTCAATCACCCTGGCCTGCAACTGCTGGTTCTCTACCCTGAGCTACTGGATCAGTTATTGTAATTGGGTTATAGTGGCATCTTGCCTCTAAATTTTTCTCACATTCATCTCCTTGAATTCCTAAAACAACACCTACATCATGAATTTCACTCTGCCTAGTGCAATCCTCTCCCATCGACACCTTGGGCTACTGTTGCAAGACTGTTGAATATTACGAGTCTTGTGGACTATGGGCAATCAAATTTTGTAAGGTTTGGGCTATGAATCGAACCTTCGCATCTTCCTATTATTTATCACTCAACAAAATTAGTCATCATAGGCATCTCTGATTGTGTATGCACTCCGTCTGTCGAGCTGTGGGTTCAAGGTTGGAGGATTTCAGCCTATCCTCTGTATAATTGGGTAGGGAAATATACCCTTCTTCTGCAACATCTAGTGAAGTTTGAGGTTATTCATATTTGGTAATTCCCCCAAATTTAGCCTCGTATCCTACCTCTACTACCGCTTGCTCATATGCATCAAAATGTTTGGCCCCTACTTCTTTGATCATTTATCATAATTTTGCCTCTTGCCCTACTTTGGCTGCCACCTGCTCCTGCATATCAGAGTGTTTTATCCCTACCATCAATGAGCTTACCCTATATTCCTCAGCATGGTGTATCAGGGTTGTAATTAGCCTATGATGGGCTAGGGCAGAGACCACCCTTCTCTGGTACCACAATGCCTCATATTGCAGGGTATTTTTTAGATAGAACAAAATGTTAGTTTATTGCATGTACACTAGGTGGTTCAGGAAATACATGTGGTTCACGTTCAGGTGCGAGTACTTCCTGATGCATGTGAAATATCTTGTAACCTATTTGAAGAGCTTCCTCAGGTGCATCAGTAATCCCTACTTTGGGAGCCCCCCATGGTCGAGTCGGACATTCCTCTATCTGAGCAATAATTCTATGCATTGGACTGTTGCACCATCCTTATATGTGCACTCTCCAATGAGGGGGAGATCGGTGACATGAGTGATGTGCTCTAGGGTGACTAGAATCTCTAGTATGCACAAATGGGTGACCCCTCCTATCATAGCGATATCAAACTCTTTTTATGCCTCTATATCCTGGTCTTGGATGACCTGGTGATAGTAATCCATCTACTTGGATACCTCAAACCGGTTACGAACTTCTCCTCTAATCCCCTTATTGCCACTGGGCTCATGATTTTTGAGCGCATGGTTCTTCGATCATACTCCCATGGAAAAATCTTTCTTGATTTTGACTAGTTTGATTCCCTATTCATAGTAAGGTACCTTCTTACAGATTTAGGCACCTAACTTCAAAAATTGCTTTCGTGTTGTGGTTGGTAGGGTACGCCACTTGAATTGATTTTTAGCATGACATATTAGGCATGAGGGGTGAATTCAATTCTTGCGCTAGAATTATTTTCATATGCGCATACTTGATTGGTCATTTCGTGTTGCATGGACTATACCAATTTGGTACTTAGTGGTGATGGTGATAATATATTTCCCATGTGCTAATTACGTCACCTTGGTTACTGTAGTCGAGGTCCTACGTTGAAAATGTAGTGGATTCTATTGGTTCAGGTTGGGATGCAAATCTCCTCCGATGGTTGGCCTTGGGATGTGCAGAGATCATATCCAATAATTTCAAAATATTTTTGATGCTTTTGGATTTCCATCACATGAGATGATGATGGTTTTGGTTGCTCTACGTACTGCCAAGTTGTGCACGTGTTTTAGATTTGATCGAGGTACCTACTTGAGTAAGATGCTTGCTTGGTGCCTGCTTAAATAAGGCACCAGAGTAAGGTGCTAGAGTAAGGCACTAGAGTAAGGCACTGGAGTAAGGCACTAGAGTAAGGTGCTAGAGTAAGGCACTGGAGTAAGGCACTAGAGTAAGGTGCTAGAGTAAGGCAACAAAGTAAGGCACCAGAGTAAGGCGCTAGAGTAAGGCGCCTGTTTGATCATATTTATTTTTTTTCTCATTTGCCATTGATGGATAACATCAAGGTGCCTCAATTTTTTTTTTTAAAACACCTTTGGAGTGGTACCTCCTTGGCAGAGTAAGGCACCTCCCTTATGGAGTAAGGCACCAGAGTAAGGCACCTCCCTTTTGAAGTAAGGCATCGAAGTAAGGCACCTCCCTTCTGGAGTAAGGCATCGGAGTAAGGTACCTCCCTTATGAAGTAAGGCACCTCCCTTCTGGAGTAAGGCACCAGAGTAAGGTGCCTCCCTTACGGAGTAAGGCACCTCCCTTATGGAGTAAGGCACCAGAGTAAGGTGCCTCCCTTTCGGAGTAAGGTCCTAGAGTAAGGAAACAGAGTAAGGTGCTAGAGTAAGATGCCTCCCTTTCACGATAAACCATTCTTCCATCGTTGAAAAGTCAATAGTAGCTGACATGTTCGTTGATGTGAGGTTGATCAAGCCTTCTAAAATTCTCCTTGTACTTCATTGATGTCTGCTTTGTCCAAGCACGAGGGCATGCAATATTTCCTTTGCAAGGAATTGGTGCCCACACCCATGCTTGGATCAGAACTATCTTCCTAAATGTGTAGGTTCATGGATGTTGAGCCGATATAGGCCTTGTTACCGCCTTGTTACCCAAGATGCCTATTGTTCAAAAAATCATGCCATTTTACTGCAAAAATAAAATGAGAAAAAAAGAGAAAATATAGTTAAACATAATTCGTGCCTATTAGGCCCTAGCTCTCAGGATGCCTGCAGCTTGCATGTAGGCATTGTTCTTGCAAAACACACTGTAAGCTAAAAAAATAGGAAACTACACTAACTTGTTTTTGGTGGACACCTCTGTGTCCACCATGTTGAAAAATTTGACAAAATTTACTTGGATGGGGTCTCCCCCATGCATGTTCTAGATTCCACCAAAAAATTTTCAGACGTGTGGTATGGGCGCAACCGTTGGCCATTAACTGTTAGAATAGTGTTGCTGCCATCAATTGTATTGATGTGCACAAAACCATTTCTGATGATCTCCACCACTTCGTATAGTTCCATACACCTTTTCATAAGTTTTCCTTTCTGCTCCTAGAACCTGGAATCATACAAAAGTCTCCTTCTTTGAATTGTTTCATCTTAATGTGGTGGTCATGCCACTGCTTGCTTTACCTCTGCATAATTTATATTCTCTATAAGGTGTCCATTTGAAAATTTTCTAGCTGATTCAACTACCAAATTTGTTCCCTCTGTACTTTGTCTAGGCTCAAGTCCAGTTCTACCACCGTTCTGAGCATATTAACCTTGAAATTGATAGGTATCATTGCATCATTCCTGTATACCAGTCAGAAGGGTGTAAGCCTATGGTTGATTTCCACGTTGTGTTGTACACCCACACAGCCTCTAAAAATCTTGCAACCCAATCCTTCTTATGTTGCTGCATGGTTTTTCGTTAGGATATTATAAATTTCCCTATTGGTCACTTCTACCTGTCCGTTCACCTACGGATGGTAGGGGGTAGTATTTTTATGCCAAACCCTATACTGCTTCATCAGCTCCTCAATTAGATTGGAGATAAATTGGGGTCCTTGGTCCATTGTAATTTCCCTGGGCATCCCAAAACTCATAAAAATGTAAGCGAATAGGAATTAGGCTACTGTCCTTTCCTTGGAGTCCCTCAGTGCCTGGACTTTGACCCATTTAGTAACATAGTTTGTGCAGAATAGAATATATCTCCTCCCAACCGAACGTGGGTTTATGGGTCCCATAAAATCCATACCCCACTTGTCAAAGGGATTTATATGCACATGAGGTTTAAGGGGCATTTCATCCCTATGGGTCATCCTACCCATTCTATGGTATTCATAACACCTACTGGCGTATGTGGCTGCATATTTGAACAAAGTGGACCAAAAATACCCAATTTATAATAACTTATACGTAGTATTTCTCCCTAAAAAGTGGCCTCCACATGGCTTGCTATGATAGGCTTTGAGTATCTCTGAAAACTCATGCTTTGCTATGCACCTCCTTACGATATGATCAGGCCCTATTTTGAATAGGAGGCCATAAATCCACTAAAAGGAAGTGCTCTTTTCAATCACCGCCTGCTTCTCTTTGGATGGAAGAATAGGGAAAGTTTTACCAATGGCCAGATAGTTGGTAATGTTTGCATACCACATCATAAATTCACTGATGAAAAAATATTCGTCTAGGAACTGGTCCTCCACCATTGCATGATCTATTGGTATTAGCCTGGACAAGAAGTTTACAACTATGTTGTCCTTCTCAGGCTTATCAATGATGGTAATGTCAAAATATTGTAATAGAAAAAGCCACCTGATGATCCTGCTACTAATCGTTGGTTTACTCATTAAGTACCTGATGGCCGCATGATCCGTGTGAATGAACACCTTGTACCCAGTGATATAGTGGAAAAATTTATTGATGGCATGCACGACTGCAAGGAATTCTTTTTCTATTACTGTGTAGTTGAGCTTAGCCCCTGCTAAGTTCTTGCTAACATAATAGATGGTGTAGAACTCCTCACCATCCTTCTACCCGAGGACCACTCTAATTGCATTATTGGATGCGTCATAATATATATGAAACAAGATAGTCCAATTTGGGTCCTACAAAACTAGGGCAAAAATTAGCTTCTCCTTCAGCATCTGAAATGCTTGCTCACAGTCCTCCATACAGATAAAATGTCTTTTTTTAGTAGGGTGTGCAATGGTTTGGTGATTTTACTAAAATTAGTGATAAATTGCCTGTAGTACCTGGCAGAGCTGAGAAAACTTCTTACTTCCCTCTACATTATTGGTCTGGGTAGGTCCTTGATGACTTCTATTTTATTTTTATCAACTTTAATTCCCTCTACCGAGAGGTGATGTCTGAGTACTATGCCATCACACATCATCATAAAGAACTTTTTATTACTGAGGGATAAGTTATTTTCTTCACACCTTTGGAGCACTCGTTCCAAGTTCATCGTCGCTTCTTCAAAGGTTTACCCATAAATGATGAAGTCATCCATATATACCTCAATTGCCTCCCCGATCATATCCAAGAATATGCTTAACACCACCCTTTGGAAGGTAGCTCATGCATTGCATAACCTAAAGGGTAGCACTTTGTAGGTAAACATTCCCCATGGGCAGGTAAACATTGTCTTATCTTGGTCCTCCTCCTCAATCTAGATTTGGTTGTATCCATCCAGAAAGGAGAAGTATTTCCTTCCAAATAGTGTATCCAATACCTGATAAATGAATGGAAGTGGAAAGTGATCTTTATTAGTTACTTTATTCAATGATCTTTAATCAACGTAGATACACCATTTCCCATTTTTCTTGGGGAACACCATAAATGGTGATACCAATTCGCTGTAGGAGATTGGGTAGATGAATCCTACTAACAAGAGCTTCTGTAGCTCAGATTTAAAAATTTCCTTCATGGCCAGGTTAATACTTCTCTACGAATGTCTTACTGGGGTCACCTTCTCTTTGAGGTAGATTCGATGGGTGTAGATTTCTAGTATGATTCCATTCATATCCAAATAATCCTAGAAAAATACTTGTTGGTGCCTGGTTAGACAAATAATTAGGAATTATGAGGGAGGATTCTCCTTGAAGGAATCCTATAATAATGCCATCTTCATTGGTATCCTCCTCCAATTCTATCAGTACCATCACTGGCTGGAGAATGAACAATGAACCATCGTATTGATTGGCCAATGTGGGTTCTCCCAACATATTCATGAACTGCACATGGGGAGAGATTGTCAATATCTTGACGTTCTGCCCGTTCGAGATGGTCATCAGTACATCATAATAGATGATGTAGGTATTAGTCATAGCTAGCCATGGCCTCGTCAAGATAATTGGATAACCACCCAGTCCTATTTTAGATTATAGCACCAAAAAATCCACTGGGTATTCCCATGTGTTGAATTTCATGATGATGTCCTCGAGCATTCCCTCTGGTGCTACGGTTGACCGGTTAGCTAGTTGCAACATCATCTTGGTAGGCTTTAGATTTATGACATTCAAATTCTGCATGGTCTCTTGCAACATTACGTTGATGACTACACCCAAATCAACTAAGGTGTTAGCCAGTGAATGCCCTCCTATTTTTACAGTCAGCATCAGGCTGCTAGGGTCTACATATTTGGGATGATATGCATTCCCTATCATCAAGTCAACCAATTTTCCTATGATATTGATGGTCTGTGTCGCTTTACATCATGGTTTCCTTAGGCACAACTCCTTTATCACTTTGGTGTATATCAGGACGTATCAGATAGATTGGAAGAGTGGGATAGTAATTGTGAGATTCCTCAAGCTAGAAAGGATATCGAACTCGGGCTGTGTCGGCTTCCTCTATTCCTACAACTATTTAGGAAATGGAGCCTCTATTTTCTCAACTACTTTTTCTTCTTTCACCTCTTCTATAAGAGGGGAGTCTCCTATGTTTTCCTCCTCTTCTAACAAGGGAGATGCTTCTACTCCTAGCTACTTACTTGACCTAAGTTGAATGAGATTACAACTAATATTGCACATCAGATACATCTCTCCTTATACTTGATATGCTGGTTGGTTTACCTTATTATTTGGGTTCACCGTAGGTTGTGCTGGTAACTATACAGGTCTCACCACAGGTAGGGCTGGTAGGCCTTGATGAGGCAGATCCTATGCCATGTTTTATGGAGCAAAGTTCCACAAAATTTGGTTCCTTCACTGTTACCCATAATGCTGATATGGCATCCATGGTTGCTGATTGGGAAATGCAACTGTTGGAGGTACGTTCATCCATAGTGGTGATCCCCACAATCCCATATTAGGTGGTTGTAGTTGCCCTTATGCCATATATGGTCCTCCTCCATAATGTGGCATCCCCGTTGGCATACTCTCCATAGGGGGTTGCTACCAATTTATTTGATTACCCATGAAATAGGCTTCACTTACGTTAGCATCCTTCTTGGTATTGGGTAGCTATGGAAACAATCAAGTTTTATGCATACTCGGTATGCATTCCTAGCATGCTTCCCTTTGCATTTTGGGTAAAAATAGGTCAATGTTGCTTCGTTCTCTTGTTTCTTCTTCTCCAGCAAGAGCGTATCCAACTATAGTTCTAGAGATGAGAGCATTTGAATTTTTAAATCCTCCAACATGTTGCTTATCTCTACTTTTATGATCGATGTAGTCGCTTTCACAGTTTTGGGAGAGGGATTGCCTCTCCTTCATGAGTAATTCAGACACAGTTGTTGGATATCTTCCATCAGGTGCTGGTAGAAACCCCCCTCGAAAATCATGTTGAGCACTTATAGTGACTCGTTGTTAAGTCCCCTTAGAAAAATGCTTCTGAGGGACTTATCACCTAGCTTTGCGTGAGGGGATCATTGTAGGTTGAAATTTAACCTCTCCCAGTACTCCTCCAAATATTCATCCTCCTTTTATGTCATACTTAGGACCACTTCTCTAGAGTCTCGTGCTCTACCTGGTATTGTTATAAGAAGAGCTTCTTCATTTCTTCCCATGTGGCGATCTACTTGTTTCCCAACCCGATAAACCAATGTAGAGCTAAGTCATCCAATGTCGATGGAAATATTTTTACCTTTTGAGCATCTGATTTATAGTAGACATACCTACACAACACATAAAATTTAAATAAAAATATGTCAGGATCTTCGGTTGGGTATCCCCTAAAGGTAGAGAGATGGGTAGGGGATATATTCTTCATTTTATTTTCCCCTGCTTCTTCCTCTATCGGGAAGCTAAAACCAAACGAAACTTCCTCAACCATTTTTTTATAAAGTGTGGTCTCTAATGCAGCTTCTATGGCCTTTTGGTCATTCAAAAATTTTTGTACTAGAGCCTCTAAGTCAGATGGTGTTATGGTCTAATCCTCTATGGCTTTCCACAGTAGGGCTTCCTTTGAGGGTGTCCTCTTAAACAAAGGATTCAAGATGATATGCTGTTTTCCAGATCGATGAGATGAGGAGCTTTGCACAAAGTGAGGATGCTCACTCTAGTGGACTGCTGGTGATGAGTCGAGAGAATCTAATTCAAACTCCAAGTCTTTGATTGACTCATTTTTTTTATGGGCTCTATCTTATAAAACTATCGTCGGGTCCTTTTTTTCTTGGTGGACTCATACAAGGTCAAATATAAGGTTTTTAAGAGGTACTACAGTCAGTATATTAGTGGTGCTTCCCCGAAAATGATACCAAAATGTTGGGGGTAAAACACTGGTTAATTTTGTCCTATATATGTGACAATCCTTGCATTTAAATTGTCAAACCAGAGAGCTCGTAGAATTTTGAAGTGCCACAGTTGAGACTGCTCACACTATCACTTTTGAGATGAGTTCATTCAACTATCATTGGGGGGTGTTTATAAAATAGCAATTGATTCTTCCACACCATTAAAACTTTTGCATAAATAAAATATGTAAAAATAAACACTCCACACTAAACGTGGTAAACACACTTGTGTAATTAAAAGACACACCACGATAAATCAAATAAATTAATCTAAGAAATAAACATACTACCATGCATATTTAAATCTAAAAAAATAACTAAGAAGTAGGGGAGAAATACTGGCTTGGAGTGGGCTTGAGCTCCAGCAGATCCCGCCCAATGAATCATGAAGACAATACTCAAATGAAATAACTCTCAAGATTTTATTGACAGTGTAATGAAATATTACATGTGATAATATTCTCTGGAATATTTGCCTCCCCTACTTCAAAGACGTCCGTGTGTTTATATAACACACATAGGACTTCCTATTCTAGTTCTATTACAACAGGCGTCCTGGTTATAGTCTAAACTGGGACAATTTAATTACTGTAATAGGTGCACGATAACAATTTTTTATTGTTTTCTGGCAATCGGATGATTTCTTCTTTGTTGGGATTTTTATTCATTGAGTGGTTACATGTTCATCCACTCCAGTTGGGACAACTCGTTATTTCAGTGGTTTACCATAGATGACATGGAATGGTGGTCAACGAGGTCATTTTATAGCCGTCTAATCAACATGCATAATTCTGGTGCCTGTTTGAGTAAGGTGCCTGCTTGGCGCCTACTTGAGTAAGGTGCCTACTTTATTAAGGCACCTACTTGAGTAAGGTGCCTACTTCAGTAAGGTGCCTACTTGAGTAAGGCGCCTACTTGAGTGAGGCCCATACTTGAGTAAGGCACCTACTTGAGTGAGGCCCCTACTTGAGTAAGGCACCTACTTGAGTAAGGTGCCTACCTAGTATGCCTTAGTATGATGAAGCTAAAGAGTACCAGGTCCATGTAGGACCTCGACTGAGCAAAAGACAATAAAATCATGTGAATAACTACACAATCACACTTCACGCACAGATCAGATAATACACATAATTTCATTAAATAAATACATAATGATTCATAATAATATACAACTCATAATATATTGCCATGCAAAAACCATTGGTACTTATAGAAAAATATGAGAATATTTGATGCTCATCAGGGGCTCTTTTCTTTCTTCCTTGGAACATGTAACAAGATTTGTGATTCTTGACCCATCAATAGAAATTGGTGAAGATGATAGGCCAATAGTAACCATTTCTTAAGATCTTATGGGCTATTGTGGGTGCAAAGAAGTGACCTCCTTTGTAATAATATTTCTTGATTAGGTATCCATATCTATTTTCCTCCATGTAGTTAAGCAAAATGCCATCGTATCCTTTTTTGAAAAAGACATTGTCTAATTATTGGTAATGATTTTTCCTTTCATTTGAAATTGACCCTTTCCTTGGTAGATAATCCTTTAAGGACTTTTCCTATAGCTGTATACCTACACATATCACCCATCCATCCAATCCCTATCTATTTATTCAATTAGAACAACCTATTATTCAAACACTATCCTTGCTAACCTTTCTTATAAAGCCCTTCCCCTGATCAAATTTGTGGATTTGATCTTGATATCAAATTCCTATATCTTGTTGATACATTTAGATCTCTTCTCTTCTAGTTTATCATGTAATACAACAAACATAACATTAATGTGTACTACAAAAACAATGGTCTTGCTTTGTGAAAAGTAATATTTAAAAATTTTTAGGGCCTTCATGATGGTGAATACTTGTTTTTAAATCAAAGTATACCTCTCTTCATAGCTATGAAGGGATTGAATCATAAAGGGTATGGTATGATTTTCATCTTAGTTGTTCTTTTGAGTTAGGACAACTACAATTATCTCATCTATTTTAAACACATACATCCTAAATTTCTTATAGAAATATGGGTTGATTAGGATGGGGCCTTAATTGTGGTATCTTTGAAATCCTAGAAATATCTCCTCTCCTCTTTGGTATAATCTAGGGAGGTGTATTTATTTAGCATTGTAGTTATAGGTTTAACCATTTGAGAAAAAATAGTAATGATTAGCTACAAATTTAAATTTGACCTAGGAATGACCTATTCTCTTTGATAAACATGGGTTAAATAGGTCTTGAATTGATTTTATTCAATTGGGACCTATGGATAGACCTTCTTATGATACTACATGACCTAACAATTTCTCTCTTAGACCAAGAAAATAGACTTCTTAGGGTCTATAGAAATTCCAAATTCCTTGCACCTTTGGAAGAATTATTCTAGATGTTCAATGTGTTTGTTTCTAATTTTGAAGGATACTATCAAATCATCAAAGTATATAAGGATAATATCACCTACAAGCCCTATGAAATCCATATCCATAGCCCTCTTAAAATTTTCTCTAGCATTTGACAAAACAAATGACATGCATTGATATGCAAAAGTCACCCATTTACTGGTGAAGGTTGTCTTATGTTGATATTTATCCTTAATACAAATATGATTACACCTAGATAAGCCATACAAGAGTGAAAAAATTTATGATCTTTTTACCTTATGCAATATATAATTAATGGGAGGTAGTGGATAGTGATCTCTCAAGGATGCCTTTTTCAGGTTTTTGAAATCAACACATAATCTTATATCTCCATTTTTATTGTGTACTAGAACCAAATCAGTGATCCATGTGTATTGCTTGATAAGGAATATAATATTAGCCTACATGATCTTCAACAACTCTTTTTTCATTATGAAATTTATCTTTAGGTTGAATGCTCTCTACTTTTATTGGTAAGGCTTGTAGTTAGACTCTAATTTAATGGTGTGCTATATGATATTACAATCATAGACTGTTAGATCTTTGTATGAATAGGCAATAATGTATCCATACTTACCACAAAGCTCTTTGAAAAGATCCTTTTAATTCTTAGTATAGTCCTTTCCAAGTAGTATATTCGTTCCTTCAGATACATTACTTAGGTGATATGGATATTGTTTTACCTTGAGGCTACCTTATACTATCATCCGAGTTAAACAAGCTTTCTAGTATGATTAGACCCTTGGGTAGGTGATTTGACTTCAACTGTATGACTCCATCCTTGATGTCATCCCCATATTTACTTTTTTCTTTGGTATATTGGACCTCTTTGATTAGGAATTCTATAATTTGTTTGTCATTACTAAAAACTTACCTACAATCAAAATTATTTGGAGCTATTGGCCTAAAAACCACTTCTAATTCCTTTGGATTATCTACATATAATTTATTAGATCAAAATGGGCTTCCATACCTACCAACTCCTATAATTTCACATTCAACTCTTTGGGTATTGTTTTGACTTTTTAGAAATTGAAGCTTTCAAACAAATCCTAGGCTTAATATTTATAGAAATTTAGGTGTTTATTCTTTATGGCATACTAAGAATTGACTTGATTTGCTATTAATTTAGAGTCACCATATATTCTTAGGTCCTTGATTCCCATATATTATATTTTTCTTAAGATGATAAAGAGTGCTTTATATTTGGTTACATTATTTGTACAACCAATAAACTATAGTTATAATGAATATATGCTCCCTATGGATCAATGAACTGTTCCAAGTGCATACTCCATTCTTAGTTTTGGTATCATCAAAGTAGATAGTCCATATCTCTTAAATTTATGGTCTATCAAGGTAGGGAGCTTCAGAGGAGTATCTATGATTAGGTAGTTTTCCAAATCAATTTCTTTGTATTCTAATTTTGGGTCCTTGTCATATTATAATACATTTATTATCATCTCTACTTGTGGGTCTTATTCGCCTACCTAATATTCATCATCTTAAATGTATTTTAGATCATTCTAATTCACTATGGTTTAATCCTCAAGTTTGTATTAGAGATAGTTGTAAGGTGGTTTATTCTAAATTTTGATTATATTTTATCTTTAGGAACCTTTATTTGAGTATAGTCCAATGCTAAGTAAAACTCCTATGATAACTTTTACATCCATATTCTAGACATCAACATCCCAAGGCCTATGGCTATCACCTCTTGAACTACCATAAACTCTAGATATTGGGCTATGATCATGACTAGATCCTTGAGAAAATCCACTATATTTACTCTTGTTCCATCCATCTAGATTAGGTTCCTAGTCATATTAGAGTAAGTAAGGCCCATATCTTTGTAAATAGCCTTGGGTATAACTATGACTGCTCTACCTAAATCCACTATGCAACTTATAAGAACATAATTTTTGATCTTTGGCATCACATAGAACGGGGGTAGTTTTAGGGTTTTTGGCTTTGTTATGTTCTACACATTAAACATGTTGACTTGGATGTCTGAAGGATGTTTTATTATCAAATTTTATTGTTTTTCTATATGATCTATAGTAGAATACTTTCTTATCTTTGACATAACTTTGCTCTTATTCCTTCAAGGTTTCCCAAGGTAGGCTCCATTTTCCAAGTAATACTAATGCTTTCACTATATTGACCTTGGCCAATGTTCTTTTCATCTCTTCTATGATATTGAATTTGGTAAAGGGGACCTCCCTCATGGAAAAATTTAGGAGTTGTATAGGGGTTATTGTTTGCCCTTTTCTTGTAAGAGGGTATTTCAATCACCTTTTGGCTTTCCTATGAAGTGAATTTCTCCTTATGTTATCTTCTTGGTAAATCTATGAATTATATCTTTGCCTTCATTATTTATTATGGTTCCTTCTCCTTATCCACCATCTATCCAAGTACTTAGGGATAGGAATATGGGGATATAATATTATATTGTGTATGGGTAGTCCACATGGGTTATGCATAATCCTAGGTTGTTTATATTATAATATTATACTATAATAATGAGTGGGATAAGGGTTTAGAAAGATGACTATATAAAGAAGGAATATTGATATTGTAATAAGACAATTAATATAAAGTATTCTTGTAATAGTCTTGGCTTGTGGAGTAGGTTTGGAATGGTTCCTTCATTTAGGATTAATAAACGATGTTGCCCTATTTGAAGGGTATTATCTATCTCTATCTCATTGTGTGGATTGTTATTATGAATATTATTTGTGGATGGATGTTTTGTTATTTTAGCATATGATGAATGATTTATGCTAATGAGAATGAAGGTTTATAACAAGTGGTATTAGAGTAATTATTATAGCAAAGTGGAGAATGTACTTTTTGTGGATTGTAGAATTAGGGCAAATATTTAAAACAATATCTCATTTTATGAGAGTCAAACAATTGCATAAAATTACTCAATTTAGACGATTCTTATGCCATTTTGTTTAGAATTTGATGAGATTTAAATAAGTGGTCATATGAAGAAATCTAAGTAGAATTTATAGACATATATCTTGTGAAGTTAGCCATTTGGAACAAGGGCAATGTTTTCTAGAAAATAACTCATTTTGTGGGAGCCATAACTTGGCATAAATTTTTCTAATTTATATGATTTTTGCCCCATTTTTATTAGAATTTGAAAATCTTTGACATGAGTGGTCATATGAAGGAATCATAATAATATTGAAGGAGATACAAGCCTATGAAGTTATCTATCTAGAACAAGGGTAGTGATGATTTTTTCAATCATGTTTTTTTAGAAAACAAAATTTGAGATATCTGTCAAACAAGGTAAGAAAGTCGATTGTATTTTATTTTATTTTGAATAAAATCTATAAGTTTATATATTTATAGCAAGGAATAAATGAGATTGAGAAATTTTATTTTTGAAGAAATACTAGTTCATTAAATCCTAACTACTTTGGAAGTGTTTTTTTAGGTTGAGGTCATGGAGTTGACAATATTCACTGGGAAGGATGATATTGATGTTAATGAATGATTGCAATTTTTAAACATTTTATATTTAATTATTTTGAATAAAAATATAAGCTTTCTACTTCTTTACAAGGGGAATATTTATCTTGATATATAAACTTTTCTCGTGCCTATAATTTTACACACACATGGGAAGAATTTGAAGATGTATTTTTAAGAAAATGAAAATGAAAAGATAGCTAGTTTGAATAATACACTCAAAGGCTATGCAGAATAAATAATTATAATATAAAAAGAAAAAAAATAATTCAAGAGAGTTAATTTATAAGGAATTAATAAAAGGAAAATATAAGGATAATAGTGTGTAGGCTAAGGTGACCACAACTATGGTGTTAGATAAGCCAAAGAGTGGTTAAAGGGATTTATTTGAATTTAAAAATTCTATTTTATAAGTTCATGGATAAATTTAGAGGGAAAAGGTTATTACTTCCATTAACCCTAGTAACAAGTACAATTTTATTAATATTGCTTTGGATAAAAGGTTGCAGGTTCAAGCAACAAAAATTAAGGACATAAAGCTTGAGGGTAAGGATATTTAGATTTTGCCAATGGTTTCTTGGATCAACAGTTGGGACAAAAATTTGATGTAACCCACACCAAGGTTTAAATATCAATGAGACAAATAGCTCAATGTGACTAAGTTGATGTAAAATAGAAAGGGAAACCCTTTCAAAATCCCAATTTGTAAAAAAAAAGAATGTTTAGATTTTTCAAGATTTGAATATCACCATAGATAAATATGTTTTACATTTAGATTTTTATGCTATTAAGATGGATGATGTGGATATTGTTATTGGTTATTCTTGGTTGGAATATTTGGGTATTGATAACATTAATGTGCAATATTTTTATGAAGTTATGGTACAAAAAAAATAAGATAACATTGCAAGATATTTCTTAGCTTAAGAAGCAAGGATCTAGGGAAAAAACAAGAAGCTATTATAAAGAAAAAAAGAAGAAGAAAAAGAAACTAAAATATATTCTAAGGAAGAGGTAGTAGTAGAAATCAAAGAAGAAGCAAAAGCAGATCCAAGGATGAACCAAAAAATAAGAGCAAAAGAGAAAAGCAAGGGAAAAAATTTAAAAGAAAAAACAAAAAGCTAAAGAGTTAAAGATAACAGAACATCATGTTAAGGTTGCAACATATCACCACCCACACCACTAGAAGCAACAATATTGGAGGTATATCTTAGGACATCAACATTATTATGGATCTACATGAATTCAAAAAGGTATTAAATATGTCAATGTTTGGTAGAAAGTGCATAATAATTCTAGATTTTAGAGGGTTGTAGCAACATCATGAAATAAGAGGACTAATCATTCATAATATCAAAGTAGAGAAGCAAAATCATGAAGCCAATAGATTAGTTATAGAGGAAAAATGGTAGATTGACATCATCATAGACCACCACCAATAAAGATTTTACTTGGATGGAGGG
This sequence comes from Wollemia nobilis, assembly GCA_028583015.1. NCBI lineage: Eukaryota > Viridiplantae > Streptophyta > Pinopsida > Araucariales > Araucariaceae > Wollemia > Wollemia nobilis. Next base: position 1,460,805 of record JAQPPZ010003648.1, on the reverse strand, counting down.
ACGATCAATATTGATACCAATTGCTAATATTCCTTAGCAAATCATATTATTTAGTTTCTTCTTATATTTTGAGGATGAAAAATTTATAAGGGGGGTGGAATGCTAGGTACTTGGAGATAGAAATATGGGGACATAATATTATATTGTTTATGGGTAGTTGCCATGGGTCACACATAACCCAAGGTTAGTTATATTATAATAATGGGTGGGACAATGGTTTAGGAATATGGCTATATAAAGAAGGAATATTATCATTTTAATAAAGCAATTCATATCAAGTATTATTGTAATAGTCTTGGATCATGACATAGATTTGGAGTGATTCCTTCCTTTAGGAATAATATTGTTATTACCCTACCTAAAGGGTATTATCTATCTCTATCTCATTGTGTGAATTGTTATTGTGGATGGATATTTTGTTATTTTAGTATATGGTGAATGATTTATATTAATGAGAATAAATTTTCATAACACTTTGGCCTTTGTTATTTGATGTTTCTTGACTCTCTTTTTGAAGTATGTCTGTTGCTTGTATTTTCCTTCTTTTATTTTTCTTGTTCCACTATGATAGGGCCTTTATATTTTAAATGTAAAGGTGATCTTCCTCTTCTAAGGCTATTGTTACTTGTTTAATGTTGACCTACTTATTAGATGATTTTTATTTATATATTTTTCTTTTACCCCTATTTTCAACTCCTTACTAGTTGGTACTATGGCATTATCTTTGAAAGTTGACTCTTTGTCTGTCTCTAGGGTGCTGAAATTCATCAATAGTGCATTGTTGGGATTGGGAAAGGTAGGTACTAACTATAGATCTTAGGAATATTGGTATAAATTAGAATTTATTGTGGGAGTTATTGGGACAATGGTTTTAACTTATTGAACCTGAAAAAACTGAGCGTATTGAACAATTTGAAAATGCCTAATGAAACTCAAACATTTAGTAGGATTGTGCATATTATTATAAGAAATACACCATGATGGTTTAGATTTTATATTGTCATTAACCAAATGATTTTGAAACCTAGTTCATTCCTTGGTTAGTTACTTGTAAAGGCACTTGATATTTTTTCAAGTATAGGATCAATCAAGGCTATCAATTTTGTGGTTGTTGCCATTGTTAATTTACAATATTATTCTAATTCATAAAATTCTTGATTATCTATAGATTTTTATTTATCATAAATTATTATTGGGATTGTTACTAGGGTTGGATGGAGTCAGAAGGGATGGAAGTGGTGGCTAGAAGGCTATTATGGATGACATGTTTTGACTTAGATGGGTCATAATGTATGGGGATGTAAAATAATATATGATATCCTTTGTTTGGGGATTAGAGATTGAAGAAAATTTGGGTAGAGTTTTACATAGGTGTATTATAGAAGATTTGGGATATATAGGCCATTGTTTGAGTAGGGGGTATCTTTCCTACCCAAACAAGAACATCTTCTCTATCCACTTCTTCAAATGTTGTAACTAGTGTACAATGACTAACATTACAAACCATTAGCACTAAATTAGTTTGCAAACCCTTGATATAGTGTGGTAATTCTTATTCCTCATTTGTTATAAAATTCTATAAGATCGGATTTAGAGTCCTCAAGACTCTAGTATTGAAATCATAGATGTTTTCTTAAGGATGTCTTTGTATCATATTTAATTGAAATGAAATTGAATACCCTTTTTCCATGCTTAAACTTACACATGAATGGTTCTACTATTTATGCCCTACTATTAACTTAATTATCTAGTAATATCCTATACCATAAAGTATCTTTATAACATAGATAATTAATTAGTAAATGTATGATTATGTCCTCCTCTTGAATGCAATGAATTAATTTGAGTGTTAATAGCTCACTAAGATGAAACAATGCTTGTTTTCATTCCCATAAAATGTAGGTAAGACTTTCATATCCATTGGTGAATAAGAGAATATACCACTACGTTCAATGCTACTTAGTAGATCCAATTTGAAAGTTGGTTTTATGGTCTAAGGGGTGCTTTTGTATTATTTTGTTGAGGAGAAGGTTGGTTGTACTATTGATGAGAAGGGTATATTACATAATTAGGAGGAATGTATAAATGATATGGAAGATATATATAAGAAGGGTAACAAGGCAAAGGATATAATGGTGACAGGCTCTAGTAAGCTCACTAATAATTAAGACATAATTGAAAGTTCTATTATGGAGGGGGATATTCAACCCTATCTATAAGATTTATCAGTTTTGAGGAGGTGAAACTTGTACATTTTGCTATGCTTGGATGGATTGAGGTAATGTTGGATTTCATAGATTCTTCCTCAATCACCCCGTATCCGATGATGCTCCCTGTATGTTAGTGAAAATGTAAAACACTGAAAACACAACCAATATTCATCAGAATGACATGAAATTTGAATGGCAGCCTATATGAGTGACATAAAATGAAATGAAAATGAAATAGTAAAGAAATATGCTATAGATTTCTAATCACTTCAGGGTGGGGCAATTAGGACTACAACAGTGTGGGGGGCACCCGGGGGCATGACACCCGTCGTTTGGGGCTTGGTTTTGGCACCAATCCACTTGGGATGGGTCCAAAACCTCCTAGGGAGTTGTTTCAACAAATTGGGTGGGGTATTATGGCCAAATTTTTAGGTTTGGGTCCGGATTGCGCTTCCAATAATCACCCAATAACCTCCCTTCCAAAAGAGATATCAAGGATGTAAGAAGCACAAGCGATGGGTGAGGATGTAATTCGACAACATTCCATTGCTCTAAATGCTCCTGCTCTATTATTTCTTTGGGGTGAGAATACTCACCATTTTATAGACCTAAGGGTCTCTTGTGAATGAGCATGCAGAGGCACCACTTGGCCATCATGCCTTGTCAGGGGAGAGAAGATTCCTCCCTGATTAAGGGCTCCATGACTGCCTCTATGACTGCCTCTTTGAGCTTAAAAATACTCACTCGCACTCCCATTTATTGAATGTGGAGTTGAGTGGTGGATCTAAGCTACCATTTGTCAAGGTTTGACCTTTTGCCCATCAAACCTGCTATTCGCCTCACCCTAGAGCGAATGCTACTAATCATCTCGGGGTGGGACGAATACCAGTTTGTAATCATCCCAGGGTGGAACGAGTAGGAAGCAGAGTTCCTGAAAGGTGCCAAATTGACCTCTGACCTTCCAAAACTATTGTGGGAGTGGTTAGGACCATTTTTTAACCTCTGGGAGCTGCCCTAGGGGCATGTATGTCAATTCGATCAGTGCTTGTCATCACATAATCAAATTGGTGCTATTTTGGTGTCTACAGTTTTATCTGATATACATAAGGTTATCCAATCTGTAGGTTTTGCATAAATTTCTTTGACTATATCCCATAGTCCTTTTCCAATGAGTAAGGTCCTCATCTTTATGGACCAATACTCATAATACAGCCCATTAAACTTAGGTATGGGAATATTATTATTACTTTCTATTACTTAAAAAATACTTCTCTGTCTCACTTTGTAACAAACAACAATAATTTTAATAAAAAATTACCTCTCTTTTGTAGCTTGCAGGTATTGTTTTCGGTGCTCTGTGAAACCAACCTTCCTCTCCACTCCACAAGCAACAATTCTGCATGAAAAACCTCACTGTCTATCTTCCAACAAAAAAAAACATCCATGTAGACTTTTTGTCAATATGTACACAAAGTATTCAATAGCAAATAATATTTTGTTGATAAAAAAACATAGTCAATTCAATGTGACTAGATTTTATGACCGCACATATATGTTTTTTCAAACAAAAAATATTTCTTCAAATAGATATCTCCTGCCTTAAAGCAAAACACAACCAATCACTGTGTGAGGCAGTTGTTAGCCAATTGTTGTGTGTCACACAGATCATGGTTTGTTAGAAAATTGTTTGCTTAGCTAAAATCCACATGTTGTCACTTCAAAATCCATGCATGTATCTATTTATCATTTTGATTTCATGTCTTTTAATTTCACTCAACAACTACTCATGCGCTCAACACGTCTCCTTTACTGTGATTTGACCTTTCTTCTACATCACAACGACTATGTCACAGGGTTGGTTCTCTTCTCTTGGATGATCGCATGCGCGCTCTTCATAGGGGTAGTTATCTTTGATAAATCATGTTCTTCGAACATAATAATCAAGAAAATTTTAAGCAATAAAATGTAAAATTATTTTTCATGGAATCTCCTGAAGTGCAGTCAAACGCAAACACAATTATCAATTTGCACAAAATATAGTATGTGGAGATCTTAACACTGTAATATCGCCTCCTTACTATAGAAACCAACAACAGGTCTTCTCATTATGCCTTTCACGTCTGCAACATCCTCGCTTTGATCTACTAAAATACATTCAATGGTGTCTTTGAGCTTCGATCTGTAAAATTTTAAACTTAATGCTACTCATAGAGTTCTTCGACATTCATGTCAAGCACAACCTCTTTTTTTTCTTGATGTCTTGGCTGATATAGGTTGAGGACTAGCTGTTATGTGGCTGTTACATATTCAAAGGGCACAACAACTCCTTTGTCATATTCAAAGGGACTAGCCAAATGATGAAGATGCTCCTTCTTTCCTTCGGAGATGCGTGTAATATCCCCTTCAATCATAGATGCTCCTTCGTTCTTTATGTTAAAGACCAATTTATATTTATATCAACGTATCCAAATTTTCAACTCATGAGGAACTTTTCAGATCTCGTAGGTTCACACATAGTCTCTCTATCTTCATGCAAAAATTTTAGATCATTTTTTATCACTGTAAATCTGTCAATAGTCCCTACACCTCAATTTTTCATAGTATCTATGTATAATGTCAATTGTTGTCTTCACATATGATCACTGCTCCATGTAGCTACTCTACGTCCTACACAAATAATCTCACCTATCTCACAGAAGCAGGCTATATCGACAATGTGTCACTTGCTATTGCTGAATCACTTGTATCACGTCTTTCTCACTCAGTGCGACAATAACTTACTAGTTTTTTGATGTGACTTGCAGACTATCTCTCACATTTTTTTTTCTTTTTGACAATCTCACGATCATCAACGTATAAAAATATCCCTTTTTCGATCACTTCCTCTTTCAAAACCTCTCAGTGCATCTCTTCACGTAGACAAGGCCTTTTCTTCATAGGTAGTGAAATATCAATAGATGTGACATTTATTTTAGATCTAAACTCACAGATGATGGGCAGACCTTCTTCTCACACTTATCCTAAAGATATGATACCAGATGTGAAAATAATCACATTCAACTTGTTATTGCTTGGAAATATGATTACATTTTATAGCATGAAGTGATCATGAATCTGTGCTCAACACGATTGGAGCACCATGAATTACGTGAAGCAAATCAAAATATCATCTAAAATTAGACCTATTCTAACTTCTACCTATAATTTCTCTTAACAAGAAATATGCTAATCAAAGTCTTAGCTATGTAGGGAAGAATTGCATTCACATGTAGTTACATATAGGTTTCAACAAGTTTTAAACTATCAAGAATTAAAAACCATTCATAAGGATTTATTTTAGATTTCATGTACATGAAACACATTCGTATTCATGAAATAATGAAAACATCTTCTCACAAGAAAAAGTAAAACAATCTTGTTTGATCTTGAATTGGAATTATAGTGTTAAATAAAAACTATTAACACTTTGTAAATTTTAAAATCATCATTGAAATAAAATTTTCCTCCATGCATGTAATGCTATACTTTAAAAATTTGAAAACTACATTGAGGTTTTCTAGTAAAAAAAAATAATGAAACATAAAACATAAAATAGTACATAACACAAAAAATCAAAGGATATGATGGAACCCATTATAGAAAATGTTATAATGAGTTTAATGTGGAAACATTCTAGCGACATATAAGGGTAGACAAGATAATGTTTGAACTCAGTATCCAACTATAAGAAATTTAAGTTACCCATTCTAAAAGAATGAGGATGAAATATTCAACTATCTAATTAGCTCATTATAGTAATACTCCATGAATATTAATGCACAATTTTTTCTTTGATTCCAGTCACTTGGGTTTTGGATCTTTCATATTTCACCTTAGGTTTACCTTGATCCACTTCCATCCAAGTATATATAATTTTTATGGAGATTATAATAGCTCAAATTATAAATTTTTTAAGCTTTACTTCCAAGAGGTGAAAATACTAATGTGCTCTCAAGATATCCATAAAATAATTACTTAAATAATTTTGGTAAAATCAACACCATTAAACTATTCACAACATAGATATTTAATGGACCTTTACTCTAGTTCAAAATATTGATTATTTCAAGTAAATGAAGTTATTGATACTAAATTAAAACGTGCTTAATTTTCCATAGCATAATGAATGAGTTATAAAAAAATTTCACTTTCTCCAAAACTTAAAGCATAAAATAAAAAAGATCAAACAATTATGGATGAATTCAAAATAAAATAAAATCAAACATACCAAAAGGAAAAAACATATATGAAACATGTAAAGTACCTTTTACTTAAAATAAAGCTTAAAATGTTGTAAATTCATATGCAAATCTAAAGGTACTTTTAAATTTTACCAAATAACTATCCCCAATTGTTCAATAATTTCCATTTAGGGTGACTAAGGACTAGGTACATTAGGTTTTTCAACTAAGGCTTATCTAGGTAGAACCATTTGCTCCACAATAGAGTCATTAAAAAGCTATCGAGTGTTTCTTATGTAGACAATAGCCAAGGGGTTTTACAAAATATTAGTTGAAAGCACATGTTACTTTCTTACTTAAAAGAGCAAGTATTTAGACCAATAGCAATTTAAAATCTATATAAACTACTTCATTCATCAACTTACTTTCAAAGAAAGGTAATTGGATCAATAACAATTAAAAATCCACATACCATAGTTCATTTATCAAACACTTGAATCATATAAAGCCTATCAATAAATAAGTTCAAAACTAGTAAGCATAAAACCCATTCAATGAGAAGTTCACACCATAGTTCATTTATAAAACACTTGAATCTTTACTCTAATATTAAATTTTATATTAAAGTATATCCCACTCTAATTTTTAAATATTAAAGTTCACACTTTGCCTTGTATACCTTTTGAAGATATATTTTTCTTGCATAGTTTTCTCCAACACATCATGATTTGATTTTGACATAAATGACAACTGCTATTAACCAAAACAACATTTGACATCAATGACAACTCAATTATTCCAACATAAACTGTACTATAGGTTATTTTATGCACTTCACTACTCACCATGAAGATGGTCGGGGTGGTGCTTCTATTTCTATCTCCTCCAAACTTGAGGATTTTCTGCTTGTATCTAGCGAGGATCCTTCTCATCATATGGTCTATATTTTGTTGAATATTAATGGGAAAACCCTTGGTATAGCCAAAATTTATGCACCTAATTATGGGCCTAGTCGCTCTGCCCTTTGGTGGTACTTGGCTGATCACTTACCGATGGTATATTGAATTTTTTTCTAGTGATTTTAATATGGTTGAGCATGCTGAATATAAAGTTGGTCACCTCCCGATACACTGGTGTGTTGGAGAGCATGAGACTTGGTTTTGTATTAAATATGGATGGGGTATTTTTTATCCCTTTTTCCCAATGTAATTGCATGCCTCCACTCTGGTTTACATGGTCTAATTTTTGTGCGGGTAATGATAGAGTTTGCAAGCACCTTGATCGAGTTATGATGTCAGAGAAACAATTTTTTTTATTCTCCTCCATCAATAACAAGATTGTGATAGTCTGGGATCAATTCCTATTATCGGATCATTTTCTAATTTCCTTTCAGATTGAGTGGAGTGGTCACCAATTTAATTTTTCATGCAAGCAATTTTATTTAAATACTTCTTTATTGCAACATACTGGAACCATTACTGTGATTGAGAGAATATAGAATTTATTACCTCGGCATCCTCACTCTGTTATTTGAATTCCTTTATGGAATGAACCAATTGTTCATACTACCTATTTCATGTGGTATTTTGGCAATTAGGTGGTACATATAAGAAAACATGCTCATTTGGTTGTTACAAAGGAGTATCAACAAAATTTACGATTGCTAGAAAATGATCCATATGATTGATAGTTCCAAATAAATGTTGTTGGTATTTGCCACCAAATTATAGTCCATGAATGACATGAAGCTAAGGGGGCTCAGATTTGGGCTCATCTACACTGGCTAAGGGTTGGTGATCACCCGCCCAAAGCTTTTTTCAAGTCTCTTCGTTCCAAGCAGGCCATGATTCAGATCAAGGCTATTCAAGTCTCTCATAGTAGGTTAGCTTCTCTTCATGATATTGCTTCAACCTTTGTGGATCATTATAAGCTTATTTTTCAAGAATAATAGGATTTTTTAGAACGTCAAATGGGTATCCAACAGTGTCTTGATGTTGTTCCTTTCCTGCTAAGTTGTCTGCATATAAAAAAATTCTTTATGAGGATCCTCTTTCACTTGATGAGCTTCATAATTATCTTATTACTATGTTAGATGACAAGTCCCCTAGGCTTGATGGCTTTCCATGTAAATTTTATAAAGTCACTTGGAATTTTAGTGGGCTTGATCTGCTCAATGTCTACAATGAAGCGTTAGCCAATAATTCTCTAGACAATATTATCAATCGTGAAACATTAAATTTATTTGTAAAGAGGGCAATCCTGAGCTTATCACCAATTGGTGATCTATTACTCTGCTTAATATCTTATACAATATTTTGGCTAAAGCTTTAGTTCTCTGTATTTGTAACATTCTCTTTGTGATTATTAGACTGGAGCAAATGGGCTTCATTAAAGAGCGTTACATTTGGGATAATGTTATTGTTGTCTAAGAAGGTTTATAATGGGATCGTATCTTTGGATAAAAGCCCCTTTTACTTAAAGTAGACTTTGATAAAGCATATGATTGTATTGAGTGGCCTTTCATTATTGCCATGCTCCAAGCTCTCGACTTTGGCTCCTTTTTATCAGGGCTATCAATATGTTGTTTGATGATGCTTCAACTTGTCTTACTATTAATGGACTTAGCTAAGATGTAGAGGAACTTATGCGGTTCCTCTAATTTATATTTCTTTGTTAATAATAATATTCAATCTGACGCATATACAAACCAAATACAGATACGCAGAATAAACCAAAAAAAAACTTAGATAAATGCAATCGCCACTTAAGGTGGGCTCTCCCTCGCCGTAAAGGCTCGATGCGAATACGCAGATAAAAAATAATGATAGATGATAAGATAATCTAATTAATGAAACAACTACGCTAATAAATATGAAATTTTATGCACTTGGAGAACCTAGCCGACGGCTAGGTTTGGTATGTAGCATGACTCCCCTCCTCGGAAAGCTTTGTCCTCAAAGTCGGAAATGTCTGGAAAATACTTTCATGTTCCCATGTGGCATCTTCTTCTGGTAGGTCTTGCCATTTGATGAGAAATTCTTGAATCTGACGCGATCTTAGTCTTCGTATTCTGTGTTGTAATATGTCTTCAGGTTGGAGATGTATGCGTCCTTCCTCATCGAGCACTGGTAATTCTGATTGACTTTGCACTTTCTCGACCAATTACTTTTTTGAGACATGAGACATGAAATACCGGGTGTATTCGTGATGATGAAGGTAGCTCTAACTGATAGGCTACTTCTCCAATGCGGCGCACAATTTTGTAAGGACCATAGAATCGTGGAGCCAACTTTTGACTGGTCTTTATCCTTAACGATGCTTGTTTGTAAGGTTGCAACCTTAGGAAAACCTTGTCACCGACATTAAAAGTTTGTTCTGATCGATGCAAGTCTTGTTGTTGTTTCATGCGATTTTGTGCTTGGAATAAATTCTCTTTGAGTATGGTGAGTGTAGACTGCCTTTGTTGTAACCAATCATCCACTTTGGCTACTTTGGATGAACCTGGTACGTAATCTGCTACAATTGGAGGCTTGGTTCCATACAATGCTTCAAAGGGAGACATCTTAATTGAGTAGTGGTAAGAAGTGTTGTACCACCATTCTACCATTGCTAGCCATTGGCTCCATTGATATTGTTTATCTTGAACGAAACATCGTAAGTACGTACCCAAACATTTGTTAACTACTTCTGTTTGACCATCGGTCTAGGGATGGTAAGCTGAGGACATGTTCAATTTGGTACCACTAAGTCGAAATAATTCTCGCCAAAAGTTACTAGTGAAGATGGGATCTCTATCACTTACAATATTTTTTGGCATACCATGTAATTTGAAAATTGAATCCATAAATACCTTTGCCACCTTGCTTGCGGAAAATGGATGTTGTAAAGCCTGAAAGTGAGCGTATTTGGATAACCGATCTACGACTACGAAGATTACTGGTCCTGCCTTCTAACTTTGGAAGACCTTCAATAAAATCCATGGATATATGTTCCCACTGACGTTCAGGGATGGGTAATGGTTGTAACAATCCTGGTGATTTGACTGTTTCTCCTTTATTGCGCTGGCAAACTTCGCATTCTGCTACCCATTGTTTGACTTCGGCTTTTAATCCTTTCCAACAAAATGATTGTTTGATCCTTAAATATGTTTTCAAAAATCCTGAATGTCCCACTGATGGAGAAGCGTGCGATTCGTCGAGGATCTTCGATTTGAGTTTTGAGTTGTGTGGAATGTAAATGCGGTTTTTCTTCCGGAGGATTTTATCTTCATAAGAGAACAAAGGGTGTTTAGAGGACCCTATAGATAATTCTTGAATTATCTGAGCAGTTTCACTATTGGACAACCATTCATCTTGTAATTGATTCACCCATTGGGAGCAAGGACCTGAAATAGCGTTAATGACTACTTCATCTTCATATTTCCTGGATAGCGCATCGACGGCTACATTTTCCTTCCCCTTCTTGTATTCGATAACAAAATCATAACCCAATAGTTTGGTTAACCACTTATTTTGTTTCGGATAGGAAAACCTTTGCTCAAGAAAATGTTTGAGACTACTATGATCTGTTTTTATAATGAAGCGGCTACTGATTAGGTAGTGTCTCCATTTTTCTACCGCGTGAAGAATAGCCAACATTTCTTTTTCGTATGTTGATCTTCCCAAATTTTTCCCCGATAGCTGTTTACTTTCAAATGCCAACGGATGACCGTCTTGCATTAATATAGCCCCAATTCCTGTTCCTGATGCATCACATTCGATAATAAATGGTTTGTGAAAATTGGGAGTTGCTAAAACTGGAGTTGTACACATGGCCTCCTTAAGAGCTTCGAAGGCTTGAGTGGCCTCTTTCGACCAACGAAAAGCATCCTTCTTTGTAAGTGCTGTGAGAGGTGCTGCAATCTTACCATAATTTCGTACAAACTTGCGATAGTAGCCCGTGAGACCCAAAAAACCACGAAGTTTCTTGATGGTTTTAGGTAAAGGCCATTCTTGAATTGCCTTAATCTTATTGGGGTCGACTTTGACGCCCTCGTGTGAAACTATATGACCAAGATACTCGACTTCTTGGACACCAAATGAACATTTGGAACGTTTGACAAATAACTTTTCTCTGTGTAAAATGTGAAGGGCTTTATCCACATGATGTAAATGGTCCTTCCATGTTTTGCTATATATGAGAATGTCATCAAAAAAAACTAACACAAACTTACGGAGGAGTGGACGAAACACTTGGTTCATGAGACTTTGGAATGTGGATGGTGCATTGGTGAGACCAAAAGGCATGACCAAAAATTTGTAATGACCTTCATGAGTACGAAAAGCAGTTTTGGGAATATCTTCTTCTCTGACACGGATTTGGTGAAATCCTGAGCGAAGGTCTAATTTTGTAAAAAAATTTGCACCATGCAACTCATCTAGTAGGTCATCTATGACAGGGATAGGAAATTTGTCCTTGATAGTGAGTTTATTGAGAGAACGAAAATCAGGACACATACGCCAAGAGTTATCTTTTCGTTGAGCCAGAACTACAGGTGAGGAATAAGGGCTAGTGCTGTGACGAATGACTCCATGATCTAGCAGATCCTAAACGATCTGTTCGATTTCTGTCTTTTGCGGTTGAGGATAGCGGTAAGGACGATTGTTAGGTGGGACACTCCCTGGAATCAAATGGATGGCATGGTCATGAGATCGTTTAGGTGGTAATCCTTTAGGTTCTTGGAAAACCTCTTCGTAATTTGTTACGATGTCTCATAAATCTAGAGCAGTAATATCCGAAGTTGCTCGAGATTGTTTTTCCAAACAATTAATTTGAGCTATAAATCCATATCCACCCTTTTTTAACATCTTCTCCATACTATGAGAGCTCACCATTTGTGATGGAGGAGTAGTAATGCCTTGTAAGCGAATGACTCGTCCGTTTTCCTTCCATTCCACAAATAATTTTTTGAAATTGAAGCTAACCGTGTCTAATGTTTCCAACCATTCAACTCCCAAAATGACATCATAGTTCCCTAAATTCATGACGAAAAGGGATCCAAACCAGGTATAAGTTCCCATTTTTATGGAAACTTGAGATGTTCGACCAACACATTGCGCGTTCACCCCGTTGGCTACTAGAACCTGGAATTTGTCTTTGTTGGAAGAGTTAATGAATAAATTCAAAGCTTTTGTTGTTTTGATGTCGATAAAATTGTGGGTACTGCCGAAATCAATTAGCACATTCACCTTTTTCTGGCGGAGAAATCCTGGTACCTTGATGGTATGGTGGGCGGTTAACCCCATGAGGGCATGCACAGAGATCGCCATTGTATCCTCTTCCTTCTCTTCTAGAGTACTTGGTAGTTCTTCTTGCATAGGTTCTTCTTGGTGGTAAGTTTCTTCCTCTTCTCCTTCATATTGATCGCATTCAATATGAAAGTTTTGTTTTTGGGCACATGCTTGTTCCCTGGGGTGATGAGTGCGACATTTATAGCAAAAGTATCTTGATGGTTGATCATTTCTACGAAAGGAATTGTTGCGATACGAAGGATGACTATAAGTTTCACGCCGTGCATACAACTGAATTCTTTTCTCAGCCAGCTTGGCTATTCTTATACAATCGTTCAGCGAGGTTGGATTTTGAATGTCCACCTCCACCCTAATATTTTCTTTCAATCCATTGCAAAAATCTCCTACCACTGTGTCGGGACTGAGGTCTAATGTATATGGTAGTAAACTGGTGAATTTCGAGACGAACTCGCTAACCGATCCTTCTTGTTTAAGAGATAACAGTCTTACTGTGTATGACGATGTAGCTCCTTCATCAAATCTTTCTAAAAAATAGGTAGTGAATTTTTTCCAGTTAATAGTAGCTCCTTTCTCGCGCTTAAGCCATACGAACCATTGGTAGGCCTCAGTGCCTAATTTTGATGCTGCGAAAGGAACTTTATCAAAATCCTTAATTTGATATAAGTCGAGAATGCCTTCCATTTTGGCTATCCAACCACGAGGATCATGACCCTCAAAAGTGGGCATATCAATGCGTGGAAAATTATTAGGGCCTCTCGGTTGGTGAGAACCCATATCCCTTTCTTGATCTTGGTTATACCGCTATCTATGATAGCGATCCCTGTAATTATCTGGATTGCCTCTTTGCTGCTCCCAATCGTCATCCTGGTCGTCATTTTCTTCATTCCTTTGTGCATGGGAGTGATTTTGGGGATTAGTATTGGGATTAAGTCAGTTTTGTGCGTGCAATAGGTTACTAATTTTGTGCATACCATCTAGTAAGAGTCAAAGAGTTTCATCCGTGGTAATGGCCGAATTACTTGAGTCTCCTTGTGTGATGTTTTCGTGAGTTGGGGGAGGGTTAGTAGCCATAGGGTCTACCAGTGGATGATGTGGATTATAACTACCAATTTTGAAAGGAGAAGGAGAATTTTTTGTACCTGGGCTTCGATGAGGTCTTCTTGCGTTGTTATTGGTCATCTCCGAGCTTGATAGTCGACCGTCAGGTCCTTTGGTCCACTGTTTGTGCATGCACTTTCAAAATCTTGCTTAAAAAATGTTGGCTTCAATTTCTCCAATAATTTGATGAATTTGGCCAAAATTTGTGTGTTCCGCTTCAACTGTCGCTCCAACTGCGACGCGGATTTGAATTTGGGTGGCCTCCTTGACCACACCTTTCAACAACTTTTCAATTTGGACAATTTCAGCAACTTTGACAACAAGTTTTTTAGCAACTTTTCAAGTTGACAATTTTTTGTACAACTTTGACAATAACTGGGACTAACTGCAAGACAAAAACCAATGACACGACAAGACCGAAGACGATGGACAGTGAGGACTAACAACGAGGACGACGATAGACAGTGAAGAATAGGACAAGACAGATAGCGAGGAACGAACAGCGATGACGGGACAAGACAAACAACGATGACACGACCAGACAAACAGTGAGGACGGACAATGAGAAATGGGACAAGACAGACAATGAGGAACGGAAACCAAGGACATGATAAGACAAACACAAAATGCTAAACGCGAGGTGCAGATGGACACGACGGCCAGAAGCGACGGAAGCCAAATGAATGGTGGACTAAGCTGACTTGCGTGGGAGGTGAGGTGTGTGGCCCAAAGCCACAACTAACCTTAGACCCTTTTCCGCTTATAAATCGCTGATTGTCAATTCCTTCCCGAATGTGGGATAATGGAGGTTGACGCGTTAATCAACCAACTAAAACATAGATTAAACCTTATAAACACGAATAATTTTTTTCCTGTATCTGAGGCGTGATTGGCTGGTGGGTTAAACTCGATTACGAACATTTTTTTCTGGTGCGTTTCATTTTGCGACGACTCTGGTTTTATTCGGGACCAAATTCTTTGGCCAGACATGAATAGTTTTGCTGTACCGGATTTGACTGCCTAATACTGAGTGCACGATACGTAGCTTCACGCTGACAGGTGCATTTTGATGTTGTAGGACTGTAGAGAAAATTGCTTAGCTTATTGTGAATTCGTTGCCGAACGCGAATACCAAATTGCGTAACTTATTGTAACGCCTTCTTGAATGCGATGAGTGCTTTGTCGCTATCACCGACACTGAAGAGATGAGAGCGCGTAACGGAGTTTGAGTTTAGAACTGCAGTGGACCCCCCATGTTTCAGGATCGTAGACTCCTGATACCACTTGCAGAGGAACTTCTGTGGTTCCTCTAATTTATATTTCTTTGTTAATAATAATATTCGATCTGACGCATATACAAACCAAATACAGATACGCAGAATAAACCAAAAGAAAACTTAGATAAATGCAATCACCACTTAAGGTGGGCTCTCCCTCGCCGTAAAGGCTCGATGCGAATACGCAGATAAAAATAATAATAGATGATAAGATAATTCTAATTAATGAAACAACTACGCTAATAAATATGAAATTTTATGCACTTGGAGAACCTAGCCGACGGCTAAGTTTGGTATGTAGCAGAAACCTGCAACCTCATTTGTCTATCCATCTCTTGCATATTATGGGTAAATTTTACATTTAAGCCTAAGAACCCTATTGATGTTGAAGATTAATTTGGAGGGATGTTGGAAGTATTCAAAAAAATAGATCTAGTTGTGCCCTATGCCGAAAAGGTTCTTATGAAAGGTATTTTTTGTACAAGAAGTTATAGGTTGATTATTGATTTTATTTATAAAAATATATTTTCTATGAGGTTGTTTGCATTGATTGTAACTTGGTTTAAGAGGTTTGTGTGAGTTACCATAGGAACCAAATTAGACCAAGTCAAGTTTACTAGGATAGACAAATACCTCATTTGTTGGCTCAAGTAGCTAATTAATGGTGTCATGAGGCCTTGGCTATATGGATCCATGGGACATTTTCCTTTTAATAAGGTAGGTCCAGATCTTGGAACCTCTTAGAAATCGTATTCTTGATCCATCCACATGGAAATTTGTTCTTTTCTCTTTCCTTTAATGTTTTTTTAGTGATATACAATGATGTCCATTGTTCAATGTTCTTTTCCTATTTTCTGAACCTTAGATCATGTATTTATAGGATTGTACCTATATGGATAGAATTATGGGGTCAAGATATACAATTGTTTTTTAAAAATTCAAAAATATATTAATTGAGTGATTCCCTCAAAAATTGGAGCTATTCACTTGTAAGTATGAGAAATTCACTCATAGGATATAATTTTATAACATGTTGAAAAAGTAAATTTGCTTGAAAAATCAAGTGTTATGCTTGCTTTATCAAGCAATTTTTTTTTTTATATAAATATAGAAAAAAATGTAAAAATATTGGATTGTCCAAGTCGATTACTTGGAGTGAATTGATTTCAAAACTAGAGCAAAATGCTTTCCCATAAGGAAGGGAGGAAGAAAATTGTCTCTCCTAGTGAATCACTTTCTAGAATTTAATAAGAACACTAGTTGGACTTATCTTGGAAGAATTTTACCTTTTTAGAGATAATTGCTTGCTGTGTTGCACTTTATCAAAATTTTACTTATAATCTATCTTAAGGGATTTTGCTTATGTTAGATGCACATACAAGGCTAAATTCGAATTTTTGATGTAGCCTAAATGATGTTGGAGTTGTATTTACAATTTTTTTAGGTTTTTATTGTTCATTTTAGAATTTTTATATGCAAATAACCTACAAATTTTAAGCACAAATAACAAAAAAATCAATAAAATTTCAAGAAAAACTAGGCTTAGAACTGAAACGATTAGGCAAATTGCTCTAAATTCAACCAGTGAAGACGTAGGTTCAATTGAGTGAGTTTCTCACTAAATCAAACTATTTCCTTGTGATTATCAAGTAACTTGCTCATTTTTGGTCAGTTAGGAATTTTTTAGAATTTTTGAAGTATTTGACCCAAAACCAAGAAGTAAACAAGTGTAACAACAAAAAATTATAGTAGAAATTATAGCAGTGGGACAACCAAAATTTGAGGAACCAAAACTACTCAAAATTTGATGAAATTTTGTGAGTAGATTCTACAAACAAAATTTTTAACTGCATATAGAACATGCAAAACAAAGTTGTAAAACAAAAGTTATAAGCTCTGCAAGTTCATTGCAGATTTTAGAAAATTAGGGACAACAAGCATGTATTTCACAAAATGAATGGAATAGAATGTTATTTTTAATTCCAAATGAATTCAAAAGTATTACAATGCTTTCTCCACATTTTTATAGAACCATTTTAAACTCTTGTATATTCACAACAGAGAAAATAATGTTACAACCCTTCATTTCACATTTTGGAAGTCCAACATTACAATGACTCTTCAAGGCCTATAGAAACTTTTGAGCTTCTTCAAAATCATGGGATAACTTTTTATTTTATATTTTTTGTAGTCAATATCAATCTCCAATATACTCTTGCTTCATGCTGAGTGGGGAGACAAGTTTGTCTTTCAATCTAAAAAATTATTCTTTATTGACAACTTTGGTAAATAGGTTTGCAAGTTGTTCGGTGTTGTAATATTTCAAATATACAACCTTATTTTCCACCATGTATCTTATGAAATGAATTTTAAAATCAATATGTTTAGTTTTACTATGATGGGCTGGATTTTTTGCAATCTTGATTGCACTTGTGTTGTCACAAAAAAATGTTGTTAGACTGTTTTGAGCTTCACCAATCTATTTAAGTACCTTTCTCAACCAAAGTGCTTGTGTACTTGTTGTAGTAGCTACAACATATTCTACCTCTGTAGAAGATAAATCAATAGTACTTTGATTCTTTGAGCTCCATGTTATCACTCCTAAACCAAGTGAAATACAATTTATAGAAGTTGATTTTCTATCATCCAAGGAACCTTCTCAATACGTGTCACTGTATCCAACAAGATCCATTTTGTAATTAGCATCATAATGCATGCAAAAATTCAATGTTCCTTTGACATACCTCAAGATTATCTTGGTTGCTCTCATGTGGTTTTGTAAAGGTTCGATCATGTACCTTGATAAAAGTAAAACTACTAAAGCAATATCAGGCCTTGTAGTAAGGAACATTAATCTCCTAATAATGCTTCTAAACAAATTTTCATCAAATTTCTCTTCTCCATCATCTCTACACAACACTTCTCCATGTGCCATAGGTTTCCAAACTAGTTTACAATTTTCCATTCCATATTTTTTCAACATATCATTTGTATATTTTGATTGACAAATGAAAATTTGTCATCACCTTGACATAATTCCACACCAAGAAAGTCTTTCATCAGTCCTAAATATTTCATATCAAATTCCTTCATCATAGCATGCTTAAAATCATTCATCATCTTTGAACTACTTCCTATGAAGATCAAATCATCAACATATAGGAACATAAGAAGAATATCATCATCTTCATTCTTGAAATAGAGTTTGGGATAATTCTTACTTTTCTTGAAATCACAAACTTGGAAGTACCTATCAATTCTTGAGTACCATGCTCTTGGTGCTTGTTTCAGTCCATATAATATTTCTTCAATTTGTAAACATGGTTCTCCTTACCTTCCACTTAAAAGCCTTAAGGTTTCTAAAAATAAACCTCCTCATCTAGATAACCACTCAAGAATACACTTTTCATGTCCATGTGATAAAATTTCTACTGTTTATGGGCTACCAATGAAAGAACCATCCAAATTATCTCTTGTCTTGCAATAGGGGCATATATTTGTTCATAATCAACACCATATATTTGAGTGAATCCTTTTGCAATCAACCTTGATTTGTATATTTCTATGCTTCCATCACTATTAAACTTTATTTTGTAGACCCACTGACATCCAACAATCTTCTTGTCCTTGGGCAATTACACAAGTTCTAGAGTATCATTTTTCAATGGATTGAATTTCTTCTTTCATTGCTTGTACCCAAACATCATTAGTACAAGCATCTTCATAACATGAAGATTCTAAATCAGCTTCAAAAAATAGAGCATAATTCACCAACTCACCTTTTGGTTCTTCTTCATCACCACCATACATTTGGAGCTTTTCTAATCTTGAAACAACTTGGTCCAACGCTTGCAATTAACTTCTTGTTAACCTCTAAAAGTTCTTGTCCATAATTTGGCTGGCTGGATGTGCTTTGAGTATTCTCTTTCATTTATTTGTATTTTTGGTGGGACTTGTAGATGATTTTCTTGTGCTTGAACTTGGTGTAGTCTCCTTTGAACTTGTTGGGCTACTAGGTGGGCTTGGATAAGTAGAGGAAACATTTGAAAGTTGTCCCCCAATTGTATTATCTTCTTCAACATCATATATTTTTATTGCAAAATTTTTATGACTATACACTCCCACTTCATCAAAAATTACATCTCTAGAGACTACAAAATTGTGAGTTTTTAGATTATGTAGTCTATATGCCTTACTTGTTTCAAAATATCCCACAAGAGTGCATGGGATTCAACTCATTTCTCATTTCATCATTCACATGTGCATATGTAAGACAACAAAAAAATATCAAATGAATTATAGTAGGTTTTGTGCCATTCCATGTGTGGAATATTCTTATGTAGTGCTCTTATGGAGCATCTATTAAGAACGTATATTGCTGTATCAACTACATAAGACCAATAATAATTGCTCAAACATTTTGTTTTCAACATGCTTCTTGCCATTTCTACAATGGTTCGATTTTTTTTCTTAGCTACCCCATTTTGTTGTGGTGTATAGGCTATAGTGAGTTATCTCTTGATGCCATATTGTTTGCAAAAATTATTGAACTCATTTGGATAAAATTATCCTCCATGATCAGTTCTCAAACACTTTATTTTATGTCCACTTTCATTCTCAACCAATGCTTTGAAATTTTTGGACATGCCAAAAGCTTCATTCTTATGTTTCAAAAAATAAATCCAAAACTTCCTTGAAAAGTCATCAATGTATGAGAAAATAATAAGACTTACCCAAATTTTGTGTTTGCATAGGTCCACAAATATCATAATGTACAAGTAGGAGTGGGTATGAGTCCCACCATGCTTTTTATTTTGGAAACCCCTTCCTTGTGTGATTTCTAATCACACATGCTTCACACACCTTGTGCTCTCCAACCTTAGGTAGCCCATTTATTATGTCTTGTGAAGACATAAATTCTAGACTTCTAAAATTTAAGTGTCCAAATATGAGATGCCAAAGCCAATTCTTATCTTCAAGTGCCATGTGTGCCATGTTCATACTCCCTCCAAACTTCAAATGAAACATCCTATTCTTTGACATAGGAACATTGGTGGCCCTATGGTTCCTATTATTCTTATCATAGATGATACATTCATTTTTATCAAATAAAACTTTATAATTCTTTTTAGAAGGTGTCCAACACTTAACAAATTATTCTTCAAATTGGGAACATAATAGATATCATGAATTTTCTTTGTACATTCTTGAGTACCAACATCCATGGTGACTTTTTTAACCACATCCAAAGCATTATTGTTCCAAATAATGATATTGATCTTGAAATTCTCATTCACATTAACAAATAACTCTTTCTTTTCAATCACATGGTTAGAAAAACCAGAATCAAGATAACAAATTTATTGACTAGTTTTTTCAACCATATCACTAGTCAAAACAAATTATGTTGTGCAACTTCATCCTCACATACATAGTGAGCTCTTCTATCTCCATTTGTGGTATTTAATTTGCAATATCATTCAATGTGTCCCATTTTATGATAATTGTAGCATTCAACTCTTTTTTGATAAGCTCTCCTTGTCCTCTTCTAGTAGAAAAAACACCTCTTCCTCTTCCTCCTCTACCTCTTGAGTAATTATGATTTCTTCCTATTCTATATGCTTGTTTACTTGTGCTTGTAATAGCTTCATCATTCTCAAAAGTTTTCAATTTAGAATTAAAAGCATTCTCCTTATTTTCTTTACTAGTTTCTCTTAGTATTTCCTCATGTGACATAAGAGAACCAACTAGGCAATAAAATTCAAGTGTAGACAAATATTTACTCTCCTAAAAATTATTGCAACATGATTCCATTTAGGGGTAAGATATTTCAATACCTTCTTCACAACTGCCTCTTTTTTCAAGGTTTCTCCAAGTATAGCCATATTATTCACCACATTTTTCATTCTAACACAATAATCACCCACACTTTCAACCTCTTTCATCTGCACATTCTCAAACTCTTTCTTCATGACTTGTAACTTTACCATGCTCACTTGGTCACTTCCTTGGTAAGCCTCTTGAAAAGACTTCCAAGCCTCCTTGGCTGATGTAGTAACAACAATACATGGAAATAAACTCTTATCAAGAGTAGACTGGATATGGTAGAGGGCTAATGAATTCTTCTTCTTTGTTTCCATTTTTACTGTCATATTATTCCCTTTTAATGTATTCCAATAAGGTTATTCTCACTCTCTAGTACCTACCAAAGATCTTTACCAATTAAAATTATCCTCATATTTATGCTCCAATAATCACAATCTTGCCCGTTAAATTTTGAAATGGGTAATGAGTTGTTGAAGTTGGCCATTAGACTCAAACAACAACAAATGAAGTTTTTTTCCAATGAAATTGTTCAATAAAAACGAGCCCAAGTTAACTCAAACCCAAAATTCAACCAAGATTTGGTACCAAATTAAGTATTTGACCCAAAACCGAGAAGCAAAAAAGTGCATCAACAAAAATTGTAGTAGCAAGATAATCAGAATTTAAAGGACCAAAAATACTCAAAATTTAATGAAATTTTATGAGTAGATTCTACACAATATAACCTTTCCAATGGTATATGGATCACATTAAATATAGCTATAAAACAAAAGTTATAAGCTCTGCAAGTTGACTATAGGTTTCAGAAAATAAAGGACAATGAACATGCATTTCACAAAATGAATGGAATAGAATATTATTTTTCATTCCAAATGAACTTAGAAGTATTAAAATGCTTTCTCCATATTATTCTATAACTATTTTACACTATTGTACATTTACAAGAGAGAAAATGATGTTACAACCCTTCATTTCACATTTTGGAAGTCCAATAGTCACAATGACTCTTCAAGGCCTATAGAAACTTTTGGGATTCTTCAAATTCATGGGAGAACTTTTGGTTTTGTATTTTTCTTAGTCAGCATCAATATCCAACACTTTTGCTCAAAATAAAGTGAATCACTTACTTTTACGAGTGGGTTGCTTTTAAATTTAGACTTAGTAATTTTTTTCCTCAATTTTGATCCAATCACTTTTTCCATGATGGATTTATTTTTGGGCATGAAAACCAAGAAAATTTAATAAAAATACATAAAAATAAGGGTTTGTCTCACCATGCATAACAAAAACTATATTGATTTGAGGAATTGTCTTAACTTCTAATTTACGTGTTGCACTCCCAAATCCAAGTTTTAATAATGTTGGATGGGTTTGCCAAAGTCTTACCTAGAACTATAGATTAAGGTTGAATTCATTCTATCCTTATTAGTGTCTCTAATATAAACTTAAATGTATGAAAATAAAGTATATAAAGATAAATGATCTAAAATTAAAGTGCAAAAAATAAGTTTGTGAATTTTAGAGTGTTAGAAATGAGAGAAAATATGAATGTTACAATGTAGAGAAGAGAGCATGCAATCAGTCAACACATAAAAAATTGAATAATTTCAATATCCACTTATTCATTTGATTATGAAATTGATAAATAAATGACAATATGAGCTAGAAAGACATAGCCACAATTGCCATACACTTAGTAAACTAGGAGGGTAGTTCTGCTAATGGGGTGCATAAAGAGTTGTCAATTTCTTATAGCCTCATGAGTACAAAGCACAATATGGATTTCATAGAGTGTAGCTATAAATTTTTATGGCCAAAGTATAGTTACAATGAGGACCCTTGGTCCTTATTTATAGCAAAAATATACCTTTGAGTTGCCTAGAGTGAAAAATAATTAGTCCTAATAAAAGTAAAGGTTTAGTAATAACTTTAGAAAAATGTTGCACTTCCAAATATTACATGCCTCTAATTATACCTCTACTAGGCTTAGAAGACTCCAAAAATACTTAGTGCACCATAAAATACCAAAAAATTATTTTTTGAAAGATTTTCCTTGTAATATGTGCTAATTTTCACCTTTGTGCCTCTCTAAGCAATTTGCTTGTGTTTACGAGCAATTCACTTACTATTAACAAGAAAAATAGCACCTTTGTCAAGTGAATTGCTCTCTTGAGCCAATTGATGCTTTAAGTGAGCAAATATCTCCTTTGATCCAATCAACATAAATTTATAAGTAAATCAATGCCTATCAAAATTGAGCTAAATTTTGGGGTATTTTCCATCATTTGGCCTCCTGTTGTTACTTATCACTTCTAAAATTGATAGAGTTGGCAAAGGTAGTACTTAGGTACTACACTAACATATAAACATTGATGGATATCAACTTGTTCATAATTTGTTTAAAAAATGAATACTTTCCTAAAATACTATAAGAACATAATTATGATGTAATATTTGGTGGGACTTGTTTCAATCCCATATAATTTGTTTTTTAAAAACTAACTAATGAGGGTAGGAAGTATTGATAATTCTATATAATCAATTTTAAAATACTAACATCCAAAGAAATGATGGATATTAGCTTATTCATAAATTCTTAAAAAGATAAGCATTTTGACTTTGACTTTATGGTGATATTTCATGATGCTACTAGGTGTCTTAAATCTAGAAAATATTTTAACCCTAAAGGACATAATTTTAGAAAATCTATAGATCTTATGACTTAATTTTAGTAAGTGCATTTTAATAAAAAAAAAAATATAAAACCTTATTACCTAATAAACCATGTAAATAAAAATAATGGATACAAAATAATGCTTAAAAAAATTATTTGTAAAGTTTTTGTTATAAATTTATAAGAGTTAGAAGCATCTCTAAAATATACCAAGCATATGATTAGCTACATTGTTATTAACCAAATATATAATATAATGTGGAGTTTTTATATTTTCCTACATGGAGCAACAATGATAGGATTTTTTTTAAAATATATTATTTATATAAGTAGTTATTATAATCAAATGGAATTAGTTCAATTGGTTAAATTTCTTGATTTTTAAGGAGGAAACCAAGATTTTATTCTTTCCAAAATAACACATGCATAATTTTGAAGTTGTAACACTACTCTATGGTTATACTATAATATATGCAACTTGTTTCAATCCCATATAACCCAATTGAAAAAGTATTTATTATTATTGTTTTGATAAGCTATGTGTGTTCTGCAAGGGGTTACTCTTATCAAAATAATAAGACATTACATTTGATATTAGGTGAATTAAACTATTTTGCGTTTGTGACTTTATCAAAGATATTCTTCATTTTCCTTTCTATTAAAGATATTTATCATCTTCTTAGAACTACTAGTTTCAATAATCAACCTTTGACATCATTTTTCATAAGAGATGAAATCTTGCTCAACCAATTGCCTTCTAGAATTTTAATTTCATTGAGACAAAGACTAGTCTCATGATTGGCTAAATTATCTACTACCTAATTTAATTCTTTATAGCTAAGTTGATATTTCTTAGATGCTCCATCCAAAAATAGTTGATGGGCATTAGAAAAAAAATATTTTTTAATCAATCCCAACATCTATTTTTCTTGATAGCATTAATAATATATTCATAAATTCTCCTTGATTAAAATAATTTCCATCATTTTTAAATGGAATTTTTGATCCCTATAACAAGTACCCTAGCCTCTACATAGTTTTTAGGTGAAGTTAAATATAATTTAGAGCGTGGAGAACTTTGCCTTCGTTATTTTGAAAAACATGTCTAGGAGCTTTTCTTGAATTTCCTTTGAGGCACCATCAAAATAAATTTTGATGAATGCAACTACTATATTTCTATTTTACTATAGATTAATACAAAAGGTTTGCATAGACCCCATTGCCATATATAACCCTTTACACTTTACACGTATATTTAGATTTTGCAATAAAGAGGTTATTATATTTTTTAACACTTGATACTTTTGATGATGAAAACCATACCTATAAATATTCTACAAGATAGGCAATAATATGATTTTAAACTTGAACATAATTATAGAGTAAAGTAGTTGTATTAACTTCCACCATCATACTTTTAGTAAGTTTAATAAAAAAAGCAAAAAAATAAAAATAAAACTTACATTATAAACCATGCAAATAAAAATAATAAATATAAAGTAATGTTTAATAAATTTATTTGTAATGTTTTTGTTATAAATTTGAAGGGCTAGAATACTGTTTAAAACATACTATGCATATGATGAGTTACTTGCTATTAACAAAAAAAAAATGTTCAGCATATATTATAGTGTTAAGTTTTTGTTTATTACCTTGCATTCAAGGTGTTTATTGATAACTAATTATTGGCGTGTCTTTTCCTATATGGAGGGACAATGGTAGGATTATTTTTTCTAAATATCTTGTTTGTATAAGTAGTTATTATTACCATTAAGTGGCATTCACTCAACTAATCAAATCCTTTAATTTTTAAAGATAAGACCAAGGTTATAATCTTGTTAAAACAACACATGCATAATTACCAAGCTAGTGTAATACTAATTTTTGATCATGATTTAATATGTGTGGGATCTATCATGTGCCATTAGCTCAATCGATTAAATTCCTCAATATTTAAAGAGGAGACCAAGGTTCAAATATTTACAAGTGATACATGGAGAATATCCAAGTTTTGTTGTAATACCACTATGTGATGATGATGTAATACGAGTGGACCCCGTTTCAATCCCATATAACCAATTGAAAAAAATATGTGTGGGGTCTATTTTAATATCATATAACCTAATTAAAAATAAGCAGTTATTATTATTATTTTAATAAGATATGTGTGTTCTACAAGGGCCACTCTTATCAAAGTAATAAAATATTCTTTTTTTTATAAGGTCAGTTAAACCATATTGAGTTTGTATCTTTATCAAATATTTTCTTCATTTGAATTTCTATTAAGGATATTATTTATCTTCCTCGAATTGCTAGTTTCTACAATTAATCTTTGATATCATTTTAATAAGAAATAAAATTTGATTAGCTCGTTGCCTTTTAAAATTTAAATTTTGCTAAGACGAAAATCAATATCATGATTGTCTATATTATCTTTCCTATCTATATAACTATGATGACATTTTCAAGATATTACATTAAACATATGGACATTGAAAATAATGCCATTTTTTATCCAATCCCTACATCCATTTTTTTGTTGGTAATGAAAAATATGAGATATATTATACATAGAAATGATTACAATATATAAGCATAATCCTATATGAAGAACATGCCACTTGTCAAGAAGCATGACAAGTGTCAAACTAAAACTGAGGAATAGTGCACATTAATAATATTCTAATATTCTCCCTTAATGTGCATTGTTGGTAATGAACAAAGGATATATTATACATAGAAATGATTACAATATATATGCATAAGCCTATATGAAGAACATGACACTTTTCAAGAAGCATGACAAGTGTCAAACTAAAACTGAGGAATAGTGCACATTAATAATATTCTAACATTATCTCTTAATGTGCACTATCTTGACTATAGAGAAAAAAACAAGTCAACATTTGGTAACATTCCCCCTTAATGTTGACTTCTATAAAAAAAACCTATCATCCTCCTTTATTTCTGATTTGGTCTAGGCTTGTGCTCTTTGTGCTTGGCTCTCCAACTGTGAATAATGGTAGATCAACGGTGTATACACTCGGTCTGTTGCCTCAGGGTCAGCCACTTCCATGGGTCTGTTGCCACTGGGTCAACCGTCTAAGTGCTTCATGGTCATCATGGGTGCCTCAGGGTTAGCCACTTCTGGGTTTGTTTCCTCTATAGGTCATCCTAAGAGGATGTTGCCTCTCGTAGGTCACTGACTAGATTCAACATGAATATCAAATCTCTCCTCATGGTGAAATCGATCTAGAAGGTGTCGGTCTCTGCCGAAAATGCACCTTAATACAAAAGAAATATGAGCTATGAAATACAATAAAATGAGCCATAAATCCAAAATATGGAGAAGTAGAAGAAAGAAGAGAATTTTTTGAAGTGTCTTCGTCTGTAGTCTTAAAAGGTTGATCTGGAAAAGACCTTGGATAGAGTTTAGGGTGTCTATGTCTATAGTCCCTAGAGTAGGTGTCCTTATGGTGACCTCATCATCCCACCGAAATGCATGGGTAATCAGTCACTGCATCCGCCAGGTTCTATAGAGAAGGTGAATAGGTACAAGGATCACATACAAATTTACCTTGGGAATGTCGGGTACAATCGAGAGTGCACTCTAAGGTACCAAAATTTGAGGTTAAAAAACTCAAATAAAACACCCTCAAAATTTTAAATGGACACCACCATTATGTCCGTTGTAGAAAAACATTTTCGACAACTATATATACCCTCATGTTCCACTTATCAATGGTTCCTTCATTTGCTAGAAAAACAACAAGGGGCCATGATCCATTCCACTTCCACTTCCACTTTCCATGTGGAAATAATAAAAAAATAACAAAATTATGATTTCAAAATTTCCCTCGTATGGACCGTCCAGGCCTTAAAATAAAATATTATTTAATGGCGAAAGAAATCATATTGTTTTTCACTCTTTACCAACACTCTTATGTCTTATATGCAAGACCCCTTTAACCATGAGTAAAATAAAGTGGCCCCTTGCCACTTATATTGGCGAAATAATAAAATGGCCCCACTTCATTAAAATAATAGTGGGCATCAAGTTTTCTTGCCTATGTTGCATATGAAAAAATAAAAATGCATTAAAAAATGCAATTGGGTGAATCACGTAGGCATGGATACCAAGCGGACGACATATTTGTTATGAGTAGCAAAGCAGAATACTAAGCTTTTTTCACCATTTCCAGCAATTCACTGTAACAAAAATATGCAGTTTGAACGACATCCATTGGCTGGGCATCGGGTGGTGAGCGAAACTTAACACAAAATATCTCCAAGTCAATGAAAAAAGACATGTGGGGCGCTACGGTAGAAAGGAGCACCAAACACGTTCAAAAATGTAAAATTAATATTAACACTGTGCCCATTACCATAAATAAAAATCTTCAATCCTCGATCTTCTTCATTGCACAACAAACTTTACTGCTAGCCTACGACGACGCCACCATCACTCTCTCTGTCACTAACACATCCGGATCAAAAAATACACACGTACATGGGGACATCTTGACCGGGCAAGCCATGTTGTTTTTGAATAGGTGCTTAATTGCATGGATTCTGGAGGGGACAGAATGCTGCATTCGGTTCACAGCGGCCAAATCCGGGCTCAGACATTGATCTCAGATGATGCTCGCTCAAGCTGTTCATGGTGGACAAATGCAGTGGGAGTTTTGAAACATTTCTCCGAAGAGAAAATTTTTTTTGCTGCCTTCAAAATAGGTACAAAATATTATTAAATAAAAAATGGCCCCCCGTATTGTGATTAAATAAAGTACAGGCGGCAGTCCGTATCCTTCTTCGACAGGGGATGACTCCTTCGACGGCTTCTCAAACGATCAAATAATTTAATCAAACGATATCATATTCTCAGAGAGCTCAGCGCCCCTCGTCAGCCATAAATCCATAAATCTTGACATGCTTCTGTAACAATGTGTGCTTTGGTAACAATGTGCCCCCACCATGCAATACGTCTGTTCATTCTCTTCAGCCGAAAGAAACCATCGCAACAGAAAACTCACTCTTGACGTTTCAGCAGAAACAACGTCTTTCTTCAGGGGCCGCAGATGGTTTTAAAACAGGCACGTGCAAAGTCTCCAATATAGTGCTCACATCCCATTCATTAAATGCAATCCTCGTCAGCCCCCAAAATATCAGGTGATAATACCGGTGGCCAAACCTCTCACACAGCGCACACCCGTCCATCTCGACGACACCAAGAATTCAGATCTTCAACTCATGGGTTAAAAGAAACTACTAGCATATCGCCGGAATTAACATATCACTGGAATCACTGTCGTAATTAATGTTTAGGAATGACTACATTCTGGTATATCGCAGCACTACAGTTCTTGTTAAGCGAACATAAAATAAATAAAACTTCCACTGAACCCGGTATGATTTTTTGCCCCTAGCAACACAAACTGCATCCGAATCAGATTTACCAGATCTGGTTGGCACTTCAGGATCTCTCTTTGTTTACATGATATCTGCATCCACATCTTACTGATGATCGAGGGTTGAAAATTTACGCAGGTCAATGACGGGATGCTCAATATTACAAACGGCTATCACAACTGGGCTTTATCTTTTCTCTCAGCTCGCAGAAATGGAAACTCATGAGCGACACCCAGATCATATCTATTGCCGCAAAATTTCTAATTTACCCATAGAAACAAGAATAGGCTCATCCAATTTCTTTCAATCCCTACCGCCAATGCTCTTCGTCCATACAAGCCTTCACCCGAACGCGTGCTATGAAATGAAGGCAGACATCAGACATCACGAACTTCACAGCCAGTCCATCAATACAATGAAGCAGGACTATAATTATGAAGAATCTGAGATGTGCGCTACAAGCTCTAGCAGCCGACAAAAAAATATCAGGTGCATGGTGGGCCTCCAACGTGTCTCAAAATACACGGGGGCTTCACTGGTCTCAATGGGCCATGGTCGAAGGCAGCATGGGCAGCTTCCACGGCCAAATCTTTTCTCCTCTTTTGCATCGTGCCACCACTGTGTTCAACAGTCGGATCCGAAACGTCTTATAGAGCAACTTTGCGTCTTTGTCTTCTTATCACCAAACTGGTAGGTGGGCCCCCCTTGCAGAAATAAAGTGTGCCCCTTCTCTATTAAACTTTGCAAAAACAAAGCGTGCCCTACGAGCTCCAAAAAAATACGGTGCTTCTCGTCCATGTTTGCCAGAATACGTGGAAATCAGATGAACATCAATGTCTTTCATCACGAACCAAAAACACCTTCAAACCCTCAGAGTTAATAGCAACTACAGTAGCACAGAGGAATCAATCCACAAAGCATTTGCATTGCTATGTGTTCAAAAATGGCATTCATCAGCCCCAAAGCAGCATTTTCTACAAAACAAACCATAAAAAAAGGTGTATCCCGTTTTTCGTTTCTTTACCAAGAAACTACTTCTTCGGACGGATACATTGGGAAAAATAGCAGCCATTAATTTCTTCAACGTCTGGTTTCTGATCCATCCATTAAGGATGGAGAGCATACTCCCTCAGTATCCAAAAAAAATGGGGAAAAATGAGGGGGGATTTCCATGAGGGAAATCCCCCCTCAAGGGGTTACACAGGCAAGAGAGTGAACCTGCTCTGATACCAAATGTTGGTAATGAACAAAGATGAGATATATTATACATAGCAATGATTATAAGCCTATATGATGAACATGACACTTGTCAATAAGCATGACAAGTGTCAAACTAAAAATGAGGAATAGTGCACATTAATAATATTCTAACATTTTCTTCGTAGCATTAATAATATATTTATAAATCCTCCCAGTGGAAATAATATCCATCATTTTTGAATTAGGATTTTGACCCTTATAACAAGTTCTCTAGCCTCTCTCTCTATATTTTTTTTTTGT
Organism: Wollemia nobilis; assembly: GCA_028583015.1. NCBI lineage: Eukaryota > Viridiplantae > Streptophyta > Pinopsida > Araucariales > Araucariaceae > Wollemia > Wollemia nobilis. The sequence goes on along the minus strand of JAQPPZ010003648.1, from coordinate 1,430,301 downwards.
TGAAGTTCACTATAATTTGAAGTGAGTAGAACTTTACCTTTATTATTTTGAAAAACATCATGTCTAGTAACTTTTTCCAAATTTCCTTTCAAGGCACTATCAAAATTAGTTTTAATGTCCACAACTTCTAAATATTTTTATTTTACCATAGATTGATATGAAAGGTTTGCATAGACCTATTACCATATATGACCCTTTGCATGTATAATTAGATCTTGCAACCAAGATGCTCTCATATTTTTCCTACACTTGAGACTTCCTATGATGAGTACCACTACAAGAGAGACAATACTATAATTTTAAACTTGGAAATGATTATAAAGTCAAGTAAAAGTAAAGTAGTTTTTTAACTTCCACAAGGTTATAATTTTAGTTATTTTACCTTTTAAACCATGTAAAGAAAAATAACAAATACATAATAATGCTTAAAATATTCATTTATAATAATGTTTTTTATAAATTTAAAGAGCTAGAAGCATCTATAAAACATATTAAACATATGATTACTTACATTGTTACTAACCAAATATTTGTGAAACATACAATATAGTATAGGTTTTGGTTTATTACCAATGTTTGTTGATAATGAATTACTGGTGTGTCTTTTTCTACATGGAGCAACAATGGTAGGATTATTTTTTCAAAGATATTGTTTGTAGAAGTAGTTATAACTATCATTAAATTGCATTAGCTCAATTGGCTAAATTCCTCATTTTTTAAGAATACCAAGATTTGAATCTTGCCACAATGATACATGCATAATTTCCAAGTTGTTGCAATACAACTATCTCGTCATGATATAATACATGTGGGCTCTATTTCAATATCATATAACCCAATAAAAAATAAGTAGTTATCAATATTAATATTTTGATAAGCTATGTTTTCTACAAGGGTTCACTCTTATCAAAATAACAAAAGATTACATTTTCTCTTAGATGAACTAAAATATATCTAGCTTGTGTATTTATCAAAGACATTCTTCGTTTAGATTTCTACTAAAGATATTCTTCATCTTCCTTGAATTGCTAGTTTTTACAATCAACTTTTGACATCATTTTTATTAAGAGATAACATCTTGCTTAGCCAATTGCCTTTTAAAATTTGAATTTCATTGAGACAAAGATAAACATCATGATTGGATAAATTATCTACTACTTGATTTCCTCTTTATAGATATGTTAACATCTCCAAGATGCTACATCCAACAATAGTTGATGGGCATTGAAAACAATGTCTTTTTTAATCCAATCTCAACTTTAATTTTTCTAGATAACATTAATAATATATTTGTAAATCCCCTTAATTGAAATATTTCCATAATTTTTCAAAGATAATTTTGATTCCTATAACAAGTTCCCTAGCCTCTACATAGTTGTTAGTCAGTTTAATACAATTATGAGTTAGAAGAACTTTGCCTTCACTAATTCAAAAAATACCATGTCTCGTAGCTTTTCCCAAAATTTCTTTGGAGGCAACATCAAAATTAATTTTGATGAACGCAACTTCTAAATATTTCTATTTTTATGATAGATTGACATAAAAGGTTTACACAAACCCTATTGCCATAGATGCTATTATCTTTTGTTATACACCAGATACTTCCCATGATAAGATTTATGCCTATAAATATTCTACAAGGGAGGCAATAATATGATTCCAAACTTGGACATGATTATACAACAAAGTAGATTTCAACATCCATAAGGCTAGAGGCTATGTGAGATGGATGATGTGGTTATCCAAGTATTTATAACATTTATTTAAAAAATCTATTACTCTTTTCAAGCCATAAATTCTAAAAAATAATAATAGGAATAATCCTCCAAGGTATTCATAATGTTAGCTTTGAGACACTTAATCCAACATTTTATCAACTCTTTCAATGTTGATGAATCTACACAATATATCATCATATTTTTTAAAAAGTGACCCTAAATGGTGTAAGCAAAGGAACAATCAAGAAGTAGATCTTTATAAAAAACATTCCTCAAAGTTCCATTATATACCATTGTAGATTCATGTATAAGAATCTTGTTTTGAATACTAATCAAAGGAATGTTTAGGCCTTAGGGAGGGCTTCAAGTGATCAATATTTATTTCAAGAGAATTAGGAGGAGGAAGAAGGAAAATTTGATTGATTTGAATATTTATATCCAAACTTGATTGAGAATGCACCATATTTTTGTAGATTCCAAACCAAATCATTCTTCTAGTTAAATATAAAAATATAATATACTTAAAACATTTTTTGAGGCTCATTTGCTATTTGTATGAGGCCCTCTTCTTCAACTATGATGCTAATAAAAATTCATTCTCTAGAATTATTGCTTCTACTAATATATTTTTTGAACCTTGAATCTTTATAAGCTATATAGGCCCAAGCTAATATTACCATTTTGGATAAAAATAAAAGGATAAGTCTTCAACCAAGCATTAGACCAAAAAATTATATAATCTTATCTTGATTGACCATCTAGTATGTTTTTGATCACTTATAAACCATTTAATATGAAGTTCCATGACAAGCCTCTAGGTAGGGGTCATTTCCTAAACTCATTTACTACATCAACAAAACCTATACTTTGTTGAAGTAACATATTTGCCCAACTCTTTCCTTGATTTTTAAATAATCTCAACCTAGGTTTGCCCTTAATAACAAACCCATAAGTATATAATTTTACAAGCATGCTCCTCCAATATTATTTACTTTGCAAACCCTATCCCACTGATAAAGTGGAAACCAATATTTTTCTCACATCCTTCTAAAAAAAATATCTTTAAAATTTATCAAATTTGGATTCTATACATGTTGAAAATCTTAAAAATGATATCATATATACATGGCTACATTTTTATACTAGAGAAAAATGTAGATGATTTAGTTGGATTATACTTGCTCTCTTTTATATAATTTGTTTTAAATTTTTCCACATATTCCTTCATAGCATTAATTCATTTTGAATTTAAAATTGCACACTATAGTTTCTCATCCCTTGTATCCTTCTTTTTTTCTTCTAATGGTTGATTTGATCGAACTATTATGATATTTTCTATTTGATGATGCATAGGACTTCTTTTTACCACCTTTTTTAGGAGTGGAGAATCCTTGACCTAATTATTCCACTATAGTATGACCTCCTTGCTTCATGACCAAAAATTTCAATCTCTTTCTCCATTTTTGCTTTGCAATCTCTTTCCATGTATTATATCTTATAACATGTACAACATTAAAATACCAAATTTTCATAATCCACTTGTTGATACCATTTTTTTGATTCATAATTGATCTTAATGGATTGTAGAAAATGTTTTGAAATATCCACGGTGACATAAATTATTTTCAATTATTTTCCTATGTTGTAGAATTCTTTATTGCTCCCAAATAAATTTTTTTCTTTTAAGCTTAAATTTATTTTCAATTTATCTTCTTCAATTTTGTAGAAATCCTTTTATCTTCATTTAATCAATTTTCTTCAATTTCAATTCAATTCAATATTATTTTTCTTATTTCTTATTCAATTTATTTTCTTTCAATTTTAATTTATTCAAATTTAAATTTTCATTCATAAAATTTTTTCTTATCACTCCCATTAAATTAATTTCAATCTCTTCAAATTTTCAACTTTTCATTCATTTAATTATTCTTCAACGTTTTTTTCAATAATATTCTTCTTCAATTGCTTTAAATTCAACTTTAAATTTAATTTCTTCTTTCTTCTTACATCCCCTTAATTCAATTAATTTATTTTTCAATTCAATTTTCCTTTTAAACAATTTATTAATTAATTTTCTTCTTCTTATCATTCATTTCATTATTCACAATTTATTATTCACTTTCTTATATCTCCCTCATGTAAAGTAATTCACATAAATACTTTTTTTTGAAATGTGTGCTTGAATATTCAAATATTTTAAAGGTTAATATTTACCTTTAATATATGCCATTTGCTTATACTTCGATTTACTATGTTTTTACCACATGCACAAATATCACCTTTCCTTCCAGAGATTGTCCTTTTGAAACAATCTATTTTTTGCATGTTACTACTATGTTATTTTGAGGTGTCACTTTACATGAAACTAACCTCTTTTATTAGTGTTCTACCCTAGCACTTTCCTTCAATTCTGTTGATGTCTTCATGTTAGAATTATTGAAGTTGTCATTGATGTCAAAGGCATGTTGAGTAGAGCTTGGGTGAAGTAATCAAGGAAAATACATTTTGAGTAGAGCTTGGGTGAAGTAATCAAGGAAAATACATTTTGAGTAGAGGTTTGAATATTTAAATATTATAAAGTTGAAATATTTAAATTAAATATTTAAATATCTCAATATTTAATATTTAAATTTAAATATTAAGAAGGTAAAGTTATATTTCAAATATTATTGTGAATGACCGACCTCCTTGGGTGCCAAAAGGAAATGAATGGTTTGATATATAAATAAAGCAAAAGTTCATTGTGAAAAGGACTCTCGATTAAAAAAGTATGCCTTCGATATAAGTGTGCATTGCAGAGAATGTGGAGAAGGAGCAAAACACACAATGGCAAGAGAAATGGCAGTGCAATAGAAGACGCAGGAGCTCGACGGTGCAACAAAGTTCAAAATACAATGAATAACATGGAGGCTCAAAGAAAGAATATAGTAGAAGGAGCACAATGATAGCATTGGTTGTGCACACCAAGGAAGTTCTACCACAGTAGAAGATGAACACTTTCAACAAAGTAAAGACAATGATGGCTCCTGGTTTGATAGCAATGGTAATAGCACAATAGGAGAAAGTGTTGGTAGTGTGAAGTGCAGTGTGTTGATTGTGTGAAGAAGCTTTTACTCTCATTTTGATCATGTGAGAAAGTGCTACTATGTGAAGAATGTGTGCATGTAAAATTGAAAGGAACCCACATTTATGGTAGAAGGGAAGATGTTACATTAGAGCCCAAAGAGATGTCCTCATTCTTGGAGAGGCACACTCGGTTGATTGTCCCACCTGAAGAGACTAGTAACTATTTGTTTCGCATGGAAGAGAAGTGCTTTCCGCTTGGAGAAAAGACACACGAAGGATATTATAGATCAACCAGTTCAAAGGAAAGTATTTTGCTGAATTTCAATAGGAATATTGTATGTTGTGAGTAAATTTATATAACAAAAAATATTGACCATCTATATCATCGAGCTAGGGCATGAGATTGCTGATATTCAAGTGTTGGAGAGGGATTTACCAAATCAGAGTGGCGTAGTGGAAATTATGAAGGAGAAAACAATTGGGGTGGCTCAAAGTGTGAAAATGATGGCGGTGACAAATAGCGCTCATTATGATATCATTCGTAGGAAAGGAAGAGTAATGATTTCACACGACTTCAGTATATGAACTCTTGGTTTAAGAAAGAAGCACATGCTAGCATGTTTACATGAAGAGTTTGTAGAACCGAATACAAAATTTAGAGATATTTCTAGCACGCTACTTCAAATTGAAAGTGGTGGAATACTCTTCCCATCGAATGGTGTATTCGAGGTGGTTCATTTCATGTTTGTAAGGTTTGCAAATCAAGAGACCCAGGTTCGAGTCACATGCATGATATTTTGGAAAAAAGTGTGGCAATAGAAATTCCAAAGGTGAAATGTTTGTTTGACATTGGTAGCCATGGAGGTATAGTAAAATAATTCTCTTTTTAAGGTGGTTTTATTATAATTGTTGTTTTTATAAAGTGGGAGGTATAAGGAATTATTAGATGTATAAAATTGGAATGTGTTAGAAAAGAGTTTGCTATTTTGAAGTACACATGGGAACAAGTAAAAGAGTGTAGCCACACAAAAATGGAAGGAATGTTCTAAAACAAATTATGGTGTCACATAGTGCAGGATAGTGCACCCAAGTTTTCAATTAAAAGGAAGGACAATTCAACCATATCAAGAAGAAGAAAAGGTGCACTTGAAAGTGGAAGAAAAGCAAGGTATTAGCATCTCCAATTCAACATGCAATTGAAGCTTCCAACACCAGTATATCATTCTCTATATGTTCAAGAGGTTAAACGAATTCTGGGTAGAATATGTCTGAATTGCTTTTAGTTGAAGAAAGAAAACTCAAGAAAAGGTGAAGAATTTGATGCTATTATTGATCAAATTTTGAAGCAGACCTAAGCAGTCTTGTTTATTAGATTTGGGAGAAGATTTGAGCAGTGTTTGTAATAAGATTTAGGAGTAGATTTGAGCAATATTTGTAATTAGATTTGGGAGTAGTGTTTGTGATCAATTTTGGAGCATAACTAAGTGAGGTTGGTACCTCAAAGGAGATTGGTGTCTCCTATGGGTTGGTGCCCATGAACTTGTATAAGGGGATTGGTGTCTCCTGTGGGTTGGTGCCCATGAAATTGTATAAGGGGATTGGTGTCTCCTATGGGTTGGTGCCCACGAACTTGTACTAGGGGATTGGTGTCTCCTATGGGTTGGTGCCTACGAACTTGTACTAGGGGATTGGTATCTCTTTTGGATTGGTACCCATAAAATTGTACTAGGATATTAGTGTCTCATGTGGGTTGGTGCCCATGAACTTATATAGGGGATTGGTGTCTACTATGGATTGGTGCCCACGAACTTGTATAGGGGATTGGTGTCTCCTATGGGTTCGTGCCTACGAAATTTATTGAAGAAAAATATAAGCAATATTTTGTCATGGTTTTTTATCAATAGAGAGTTTCCATGTAAAATATTTATCTATTATGTGTATGGTGATTTGTGCATTGTTTCATTACTGCATTGATATTATTTCAAGTTATTACTTTGGGAAGAAAAGAGAATTTTTTTATCTTATACTGTTCACCCCCATTTCAGTATAAGAATGTGTTTGGCATAAGAGCAGGTTCCTTCGTGAAAGCCTAACTGCTTGAAGGAAGATCTTATAAAAACACACATGGATTACCAAGAACGTTTTTAGTCAAATAGGGCTCCATTGTTTGAAGGGACTAACTATGCTTTTTGGAGCATGAGAATGAGAACCTATTTAATGGCACATGGCTACAATATATGACAATATGTTGTGGATGGGTTCAAACTAACTATAACCCCTCCCATGGATAAAAATGGTAAGAAACCATTTGAAGACAATGCCAAGGCAATGAATGCAATATTTTTTTTTTGAAAAAAATGAAAAAAACTTGTATTAAAACAAAAGACAGTTACAAGAGGGAGAAAGGGCATCCCAACCAAGCGCAAAGAGACCAGAAGTACAAAGGGCGCGAAAACGCGACATGTCGCGAAAACGCGACATGTCGCGAAATCGCGACACCAAACCAAACAACCGCCGCGCCACAACAACCAGTCGCGATAACGCGACATGTCGCGAAATCGCGACATGTCGCGATATCGCGACAAAAAGCGCCGGAACCACAACACACGAAAAAAGTCGCGAAATCGCGACAGCACAGCACCAAATCACCCAAACGCCAAAAGCGTCGCGAAATCGCGATGAGAAAGCCTGAAGGCACCTGCTCCCCGAAACTGTCGCGAAATCGCGACGAGGACCCCTTTGATCAGCAACTTTGAGAAAGTGTCGCGACATCGCGACGGCTTTTCCTTGGAGCCCCACTTGGCCGGAAGTGTAGCGAAATCGCGACAAGAAAACCAATGGGCGCCCCATCCGCAAAAGTGTCGCGAAATCGCGACATGTTCACCCCAGAGGTGCCCATTACCAAAACTAGTCGCGAAATCGCGACGTTTTTCCTACAAGCAGTTTTTCTCCAGAACTGTAGCGAAATCGCTACAGGTTTGCCCCTTTGCTTCCTTTCCATAAACATGTCGCGAAATCGCGACAGGTTATCCATTGGGAGGCTTTTCACAAAAAAGGTCGCGATATCGCGACGGTTTTTCCCCTTAACTAAATTTTGCTCAAAACATCTCAAAATCGCAACAAGTATGCCCCTTTGTGTCCTTTCCTCAAAAAAGGCACGAAATCGCGGCGAATTTTCCTTAGAGTAGCTTTTCACAAAAATTGTCGCGATATCGCGACGGTTTTTCCCTTTCATGCAATTTTTCTCAAAGCGTCGCGATATCGCGACACTTTTCCTCCGGCAGCAAAACCAACCAAAAAGGTCGCGACATCGCGACACCTTCTCATCAATGACCGCGACGGCGCAACATGTCGCGAAATCGCTACAATTTTCCTCCCAAAGCCGCAGCAACCAAAAGGGTAGCGAAATCGCTACAGTTATCCAGGATAGGTCGCGACGAGCAACATGTCGCGACAGAGCAACATGTCGCGAAATCGCGACAGATTACCAAACAGGGTCGCGACGGCGCAATATGTCGCGATATCGCGACGAGAAACTAACCTTAGTCATTTTTGAGCTCATGGATGCAGGGATCGTTCCAGACCACTCCGAATCTCTTCATCTATCATAGGCATATCAACTGTGCGGTGAACACCTACCTCTTTCTCGGCACCCATCTTCGCAAGGAAGTCGGCTACCGTGTTCGATTTCTACTCACATACACGGGGATGACATCATCTAACTCCCTCCATAACTCCTTGATTTGAGATATCAACATCCGCAGTCTCCGGGCTTTTAAAGAGAAATTCCGCAAGCAATCTAGAGCGCCGATCGGGACTTGAGAATCGGATTCAAGAATTATCCTCCGGTAACCACAGCTAACGACCCGGATAGACGCCGACTTAATGGCCAAGGCTTCGGCTTCATTGTTCGTGGCTCTGCCCAATCCCTGCAATTCCCGAGTAAAGAACCGCACTCGAGTGATCCCGACAAACAACACCAATTTCTGCGTTGCCCGGGTTGCCTTTTGCAGCCCCATCAGTATTGATCTTGATCCGGCCTACAGGGGGAGGTTTCCGGCATGATCTGCCTTGCCTCTCATGACCCTCAACCCCCTCTTCAGGATGCCCAAGAGTAGCCTGATTCTCTTCATTGACAAAAGTAGCAACAGTTTCTGTGACTTTGCTCCAGATGACCTGCCAAACGCCGTCAATCGAGGAGAAAGTGTTTCTAAAGATCCGGGCGTTTCTCTCCAACCAAACTTGCCACCAAATGAAGAGAAAGCCTAACTGCCAGCCAGTTCGGAGAGCTATGGAATTGAACCTGCCCCATTTCCATTTTTCCCAAATATTGGTACGGTTGAGAACACCATTAGCACTGGAGTTTAAATTGAGAGAACCAGCGTTCCCAAATCTGATGAGTAAAAGGACACTCAAAAAACAAATGGTCTGCAGTTTCCTCATGTTGGAGGCATAAAGCACATTGAGAGGGGCCATTGAAACCCCTACGTGCGAGATTGTCAAAGGTGAGAAGACCATTATGCATAAGTTGCCAAGCGAAGAAATTCACTTTCGGCCAACCCTTTGAATGCCAAATCCTTCTCCAATGCTTGAACCGGAAAAGAGTGTGGGGGAGGCTCGGGGAGGATCTCTTCATATCCGGCCTTAGCCGAGTAGACCCCAAGGCTTCCATAGCCCCGAGGCTAATTCATCTTCCTCATCCTTCCCCGTGAGGAACCTTTACGACAAGATTTTTTTGCGGGATAGGCGCCAACTCCGGAGAGACGATGATTGGCCACTCCTCCCATCGCTTAAACTTTTTAAAAGTATACCCCCCCAAATGGTGGTAAGAAGATAATTATCAATAAGGATCCAACCCTGGGCTTCTAAGGCGGTCATGATAGGTTGTAGCTCGGGGAACATAACAATAATGGGCGGATGTTGGTCCCAAGAGTCAGTCCAGAAACGAGCCTTGTCTCCTTTCCCCACTTTCCAGAATAATTGATCTTTGATAATCTGGGACCCAAGCTTGAGAGTCTGCCACACTAAGGAACCAGGACCTTCCAAGGGAAAGCGACCCACCTCATTGGGATGAACATGCCCCAAATATTTATTGGAAAGAATTCTGCTGAAGAGAGAGGATGGCTGAGAAATCCACCTCCAATACAGTTTTCCAGCCAAAGCTCTGTTATTAAGCATAGAACTTCTCAAGCCCAGCCCTCCTTTATCCTTAGGCTGGGTAACTTTGTCCCACCCAACCAAGGCCCATTTTTTCTTCCCTTTTGCGCCTTCCCATAAAAATCTTCTAGCCATTTTGTCCGGCTCTTTCCGAGATGGTATGAGGGGCAGCGAGTATTGAGAATTTATAGATCGGCAAAGCTCTGAATAACCGATTTCGGGAAGGTTAATCTACCCCGTAGCTTAGCCATTTATGGGCCCAATGATTCATTTCTGTCTTTGATGCCTGCTAACAGGTTCTTCCAAATATCAATATTTAACTTTTTGAAATGAAGGGGAACGCCCAGGTAAACAATTGGAAGAGAAGTCCTTGTGAAGCCCAGGATCTCAATAACGCGCTCCTGAAGCCGTTGGTCGAGATTGAAAAAGACCACTTTGGACTTCTTGACATTTAGAACCTGATTTGAAGCCCTTAGGTAGAAATTCAAAGTATCTCTGATTCCTCTAGCTTCCCGAAGAGTGGCCGCACCAACCAGACCCGTATCATCCACAAATTGCAAGTGAGTCAGAGTTTCCTCCCCAACCTTGATACCAGAAACGAGACCTTGTTGCCTTCTCCTCAAAAACAGTCTGCCCAAACCTTCGACCAAGAGAAGGAAGAGATAGGGAGAACAAGGGTCTCCCTGGCGGAGCCCACGGGAGGCGCCGAAAGGAAGCGAGGGAAGGCCCTTAATGAGAACGAGAAAAAGAGGGAGAAGAAACACAACTCATAACCCAATCAATCCATTCTGAGAAAAGCCAAAGGCAGCCAGCATTTTCGACAAGAAGCACCACCCCACCCGGTCATAAGCCTTGGACATATCCAGTTTAATGAACATTCCTTTGTTGCCCGAAGTTTGCATTGAATGGATGGCCTCCTGGGCCAAAACCACCCCATCCAAGATTTGTCTTCCCTCAACAAAGCCCCCCTGTTCAGGAGAAATGATGCTATGAAGAAGGGGTTTAAGCCTCTCAGCCATTATCTTAGTGATGATTTTGTAAATCACATTGCATAAAGCAATAGGCCTGAAATCAGAGATATGAGTCCCCGCTTCCCCTTTTGGAATTAAAGCAATGAAGGTGTGATTGATCGCCCTGAGCATTCTTCGATTGGATCTGGATTCCTCAGTAACAGCCAGAACATCCTCCTCCAAGGTGTCCCGGAAAGCTCGAAAAAATTCAATAGGAAAGCCATCCGGACCGGGAGATTTTCCGAGTACTCATACCAAAGACCACATTTCTCTGTTCATCCCTTTCAATGGGTCTAAGCGGGTCCGATTGTCCTCTTCGAGAGATAATAGGAGGAATAACATTAAGAACTTCGTTACGAGCCTCAATATCTTGCTTGCATACTTTCCTTAAAAAGTTTAGAAAAGTAATCGATAGCATGGGAGTGCATGCCAGGAATAGTATCGAAGACATTTCCATGTTCATCTTTGAGAACTTCCATATTGTTCATCTGTCTCCTAGCACAAGCTGACCGATGAAAAAATTTGGTATTTCTGTCCCCCTCTAATAACCAAGTATTTCTAGCCCTCTGTTTCCAGTATAACTCCTCTTGGTTGTCAATGTCCTCAACCGCTTTACGCAGTTCGTCATCTTGATTTGAGTTGCTCGGTAATTGATCCTTCCCTAAAAAGTTTCCGAACCTCCTCCCATCTAGCCACCAAGGGGGCCCTTTGGGGCCGGAAATCCGACTTGTTTCCTTTCCTCCATTGTTTCAATTGAATTTTGACAAATTGAAAGTCTGTTTATGAAATTTGAACATTCCTTGTCCCAAAAGGTGGACGGCCTTCTGTCCCACCATTGAGAAATTTTCTGTCGAAGGTCCTCCTTTTGTAACCAAAAATTCTCAAATTTAAAAGGCCTATGGTGCTGTCCTCTCGAAGTCCCTCCCTCAAGCAAAATGGGAAAATGATCCGAAATAGGGCCCTCCAAAATCTGGAACTTAAAAGTCCATTTAACAAAAGCCTCCTCCGAGACCAAAAAGCGATCTAACTTGACCTTCCTGCTATGTGGCTCCTTTCTCTTGTTTGTCCAAGTGAAAAAAACACTAGGGCCTTGAACGTCCACTAGATTAAAGGCCTGAACTTGGGCAATCAGAAGCCGATCCCCTGGATCCAAAATAGGGGAGCCACCTTCCTGGTCCCGAACAGATAATTTTGCATTAAAATCCCCTGCAATAATCCAGTCATAACACTCCCTGTATGCTCTCATGTTGTGAACAGCGTCCCATTGGAGCCTCTGGCCATCAAGATCTTGGGCCCCATAAAAGTTGGTTATAAGGACCAGCTCAGAATTGAAGTTATTTCTGAAGAGAGAAGTAAGTACACCCCTACAAGCTACATGTTCTAAAGCAGTCCAGGACCGAGAGGGTTCCAAAGGGTAACAATTCCACTGAAGCTCCTTGGGCGGCCACGTCCATATACCCGACTCCCATGATTTTAGTAGCGGTTTTACTCATAATATCTAAAGACATTTTGGTCTTCTGAAGAAGCAAAAAATCTGTTTTACGGTTTTCTAAGAGTCTTTGAACAGCAGATTGATGGGTTCTACTTGTTTAAACCCCTAATATTCCAAGATTGAATAATCATTGAAAACCTTGAGAGCGGTAAGAATCAATGGTCCTCACCAATCCTCCATTGATTAGCTTATCTCCTTGCGCTATTAGTAGTTCCTTATTGGATTTTCTTCCCGCTCCTTGAGAGTTATTGTTTCTTGATCTCTTTTCCACAGGAAATCCCTAAAGCGAGGCCTTTCTCTGTTTTTATCTGCATTTCCCATGGTAACATCTTTTATAGCCTGGTGTCTTTGGGGAGTGTATAACCAAAGCCCCTGGATTCTCATTGCAGGTTCTCGGTGCACAGATCACTGTTCTACTACGGGGAGTGAAGGAAGGAGAAACAAGAGGTGGAGTGTTGACATTCTCACCATTCCCAACCACTCCCTCCATAGATTGGTCCTCCAGATCCACTAATGACTTAAAAATTTCATACCGATTGTTTGGCTTGAGATGTACCTGCTCCTTGCCATTTTCTTTTTGTTTCTCTTTCGTTTCACTGTTCAAAGCCATCTGCTGAGCATCGGGCCTGGAGAATTGCTAGAGGGTTCATTGACCGGACTGGACTTACCCTCTCTAGGGCGGTTTGACATTCCACTCGGAGCCTCCGTTTTTGTGCTCACTACGTTTGGGCAGAACCTTGCCAAATGTCCATGCTTATGGCATACTCGGCACCTGAAAGGTAGGGCCTCATAGTCTAGCTGCTGGATCCAGGGTACTCCTGCAAGCTCAAGTTCCACCTCAGCTGGTAGAGGCTGACTAATGTCCATCTCTACACATATTCTAGCAAAGAAAACAATATTGCCCTCTATGGTATCTTTGGAGACTCCCAGAAATCTGCCTAGGGAATTACCTATTAGTTCCAACACCTGCTCACCCCAAAACTCCATCGGGAGAGCGTACGGCGGATCCAGACCGGGACAGCCGTGGGTTCGATGCGGGGGTCGAAACCCACTCTCCAGGGTTGGACAAATAACCCTGCTGGTCCGTGGTTTCTCTTTTCTGATTCAAATGCTCTGTTTCTATCTGCTAAAGAAGAGAAACTTATGATGAAATACCCATTGCTTATAGGCCATAGAGAGTACTCACCGTGTGGCTCCCAGTTCTGACGAACCCAGGTATGCAGAAAATTCAGTGTGGGCCGGATGCCCATGAATTTGCAGATCAAGTCGTGATTAGCTCGGTAGACGATTGTATCTTCGACCGGCATTGGTTCTATTACAATCTTAGGCCTGGAGGTAGATTGTGGGAGGCATCCATTAACGCGGTGAGCATTTGGGCCATTGGCAACAGTCTTGAGTATCGATTGAAAAGCATTCCGCTGAGCTCCGTCCGTGGAAGGCGAGGGAATATCTTTCAACTTCTCGGCATATGAGGTCTTTCTCCCAGCGGGAGAAACAGGGAGGGAGACCCCATCGGGCCCCCCGGGACCACTAAAGAACCTTCAGGCGAAAGCAGAAACAACCCCCCAAAGCCCTAGGCAAGATCTTCGGGCCAGAGTCCCTCGAGCAACACCAGACGCCGTCACAAAAAATTTCCCGCCAAAAGCCAAATCGCCAGAGCCGAGCGTTCAACTACTTTCTACTATCGCAATGAATGCAATATTAAGTGGGTTATGTAAATCAAAGTTTATGAAATTTATGCAATGCACCTCAAAAAAAGAAATATGAGATAAGTTACAAAGAACATATGAAGGATACAATAAGGTTAAAATGGTAAATTTTGAAACCCATAGGAGGAAGTTCGAATACTTGAAGATGAGTATTGCCAAATATCTACTCTGTGTTGATGAAGTTGTCAAAACAATTCATGGACTTGGAGAAAGTATTGATGACTCTAAGATTGTTCAAAAAATTTTAAGGTCACTTCCCATGATATTTTATGTCCCAAGAAATGAAGGATCTTAAAAAATTAAGCATGGATGAGCTACTGTTGACAAATTTGTCACATTGCACAATGGGGTAGAAAAATTGAATTTTTGTAAAGTATTTCTTTTAATTTCATGAATTTGTTCCCTTGCTTTTTTTTTAGAAACAACATTTTCAAGCATTGCAACAGTTTTGGTTTTCCCTGCCACCCCCTTGTATATAAAATGAAGAAGAAAGAGCTTCACTGCCGAACAAGCTAAGGAATACAGCTTCACCGAAAGAAATCGCTAAGGGTGAAAATTACTTCGGGGCCGAAGCACTTCAAAAAGCTACTTTGGGCAAAAAACTTGCGAAGCGACGTTGGCGAAGAAGAATTCAAAAAAAGAACTTCGCACCCGAAGCATTTCCAGGAACCACTTCGGGTGAATTTTTTGCGAAGCGGCATTCAAGCAATTTCAAAATAATAGCTTCGTCGAAGGAAAAATGCGGTCCGAATTGACTAAGGCAAGAAAACTGCTTCGGACCCAAAGTCCCTCAAGCAGTTACTTCGGGCGGAATTTTTGTGAAGCAAAGTTCCAAATGAGGAATTAGCAAAGCACTGCAAAAGGCACGCACTCCAAGCCAGGTATTTTACTGAGGCGATCAAGTGCCTCATAAATACATTTTTTCATGCTCGGTAAACCCGTTGTGCATTTTTGGCAATTGGAAATGAAGTATCAGTCTTTGAAGAAGAGCCCGAAAAGCATGGCATCCACTCAAGTATTGCACCCAGAAGCCAAGGATGCTTAGATGGATCATTAATACAAGTTTCCACGACTGACTCGATCATAGTTTCTAGTTTTGGCAACGGATTTGAGAGCTCAGTCACGAGGGCCGCGAGGAGCCGACTTCTCAGGTTTCAAGGGTGTACTCCTCAATTTTGTGTAATTATGCCTCAAAGGGTCGGGTCCTCTATAAAAACCCTAGCATTATAGTGAAAAATGGGGGGGAACTTTCTGCTAGAAAGCTGTTGTAACTTGCATTTCTGCGATTAATACTGAAGAGCTTTGGACTCTATTTCTCTCTTGTATGTTGCCTTCTGTGTTTATTTCTTTCATCTATCTTCATTTGTATATTGTAATTCTGAATCCTGGATTTAGGTATGCGATTGGGGACTGAACCCTAAAATTTGCTCGAAGGATACATAGGGGAGGAAAACGTCATATTGATTTTCTTTTATGCTGCCTATGGATAGTGTTTCTGTTACATTCACTTTTCTTAATCGCCGTTACTCTGAACTCTGAATTTCGGTGAGAGAGAAAGGAGAATCCTGGAACTCACCCAGAGGATACATAGGAGGATTAATATTGTGTTTATTTCATTTATTCTTGGTGTTTCTTGCTGCTGTTTCAAGTTATTCGCTAGCGATCATGCTTCCTGTTCTTTCCCACCACTAAACTACTAAAATTTCTTCCCTTACTCTTTTATTTCTTTCCTGCACCCTTATCTTAAACATAAAAGTAGTGTAGTATAGGAGCCGGCCTTTCTCCAAATATTGGTACGAGGAGCATTTCTTCTCTTCAGCCTTTCAATGTTGGTCCAGGTCTAGGGTGCATACACTTACCCAAATCCTTTCCTGGGTAGATTTGATGACCAATAATTTTTGGAATGCCCAATGGGACCCGGTCAGTCTCACCTTCTGAGTGGTAGTGAGAACCGATGCTCTTATTACCAAAATACTCTTAGCATCTAGCGACTCTATTTTACCCGAGAATATTTAATTCAAAAAGACCGATACCAAAGTCTGTGTCTTCATGCAAACAAGATGGAGAGTTAGGAATAGAGGAGAGGAAACTGAGTTCTTTGAGCTAGATATTGACACCTTTGGGGAACGATCTAGGTTAGTTACCCCAAGTCTTTGTTACGTGGAACATCCTAGTAAGAGGCTGCTATTGACGAATAAGGCCTAAATTTCGATAGCATATCAACTAGTTTCCCAACTCATCGAAGCATCCTAGTGCCTCCATTCCTATTGGTCATCCTGTCAGTAATCAAGGAGGATCTTCGAGAATTCCTATTTCTCAAAATCTAGGAGTGAATATGGCACAACAACAACAACAACAACAACAACAAAAACAACAACAAGTGCAGCAACAACCGCTACCCAGATTATTCCCAGCATGGAATTCTTCAGGATCGCTAAATCTAGTGGGACAACGACAAGTGCCACTTGCTACTATAAAGAAGATCCCAATGTTCGATGGAACTAGGAAGACTGCCCTAGAGCACATCCAGGATATAGTTTATTTGGCAGTGATCCATGACATCACAGAAGAGCGAGTTATGGTAAAGCTTTTGGTTATGTCTCTTAGAGGAAAACTCCTCTACTGGTATAGATTTTTACCACCCAGTACCATTACAGGATGGGACCAGTTAGTCGGATAGTTGATACGAAGCTTCAATGAGTCTGCTGATACGACATCTCTCCTACAACAGTTCACAATGATCCAGAGACATCCACAAGAGGAGATTGTAGACTTCAATGTTAGGTTCACTCAAACCTGGCAAAGAATACCAATTGGACTTTGGCAAACCAATGAAGACACAGTGTACTATTTACTTTGGGCTTTCAATCCTGATATCAGTGTGATGGTAAGGTATTCGAATATCAATACCTTCCCATAGTTATATGAGTTAGCCCAAAATGCAAAAATGGATCTAATAGTCATGGGTAAGCTTCCCCAAAGGATGTCGATGCCCATACTTCCTAATTTCTATCAATCCCAGTATGTAAGTGTAGTCTCTTTGTAGATCTTTGCAACCCCTACACTCTCGATCTCATCTTAGAACCCAAATCCCATCGTATCTCAAATCACTACTCCATAAATTCATTTTCCCACTTTTTTGACATCACAGCCCATGGTTACTTTGACATTCCCTCTACTACCAGCACCACTTCAACACCCAGCCCTACCTCCAATACTGACAATGGCTCCATTGCCATCGATTCCCAAATCTAATGATATGCAAGCCAAAATACTATAAGAAGTTTAGTCCCTAAACTCCATAGTGCATACCCTATCTAACGACATGACCATTATGAAGAAGAAGCAAGCGCAACAAGAGTTTATCCCAAGAATATCTTATCCTACACCTGTGCTTACTAAAGATCAAGCGGCCTAGCAAGGAAGAGCTTCGACAAGAAATGCTGCAATAGATGAAGCACCGAGCACTTCTGACTATATACATTGGTGCTCCATGTGTAATGATCCTCATAAAGAGAATACTTGCATGCTGCACCAACACTATGTACAGACACTAGCGAGTAGTAGTCATGGAGATCAAGTCAACGTCATCAGGAAAATGAATCACAAATTGGTAATTGGTGAAGAAGAGCCAGTTGCAGTCCTTACCAAAGGAGGAAAGAAGTTGATAGAAGTGGATGCTACTCAAATGGCTCCTTTAAAGATGCATGCTCACCATGAGAAGGGACAATAACCTCCTCTAGCCTTAAACGAAGCTTGACAGCCTACACCAGTCAAAGAGAAGGTCCAACAGGCCCAAGCAAATCCACGATAGGTGGAAATAAAGGAGCAAGCTAGAGAGAATCTCAAGCTTCCTTCACTGACCAAGCGGTAAAGATTCGAAGCTACAAAATAGTACCACACCAAATATGATCCGATAAAGGAACCTGAGGTGCCCAGTTACCTAGCATACAACATTATGGATGAGCTGAAAAGGATTCCAGCCAAAATTAGTCTGTATGATGCACTACAACTACCTGGACAAGTGGACCTGTTGCAAGAATCATTGAAGATAACCAAAGCAAGAAAGACAACATTGCTTGCCCTAGTACAGACCCTATCCACACCCATTACGAGGAAAAATAGGCCCTTGCCATTCTATATGTCACTACAGATGGAAGGGTGCATTGTACATAACTGTATTATTGACTTTGGGGTCATGATGATAGTCATGCCGAAGGTAGTATGTGAAGAGATAGGGATGAAATATACACGAAGTAGTCATGGTGTACTCCAATTGTATGGTACCCCCGTGAAGACTATAGGAGTGATCAACGATATTCCTATTCGACTACACAAGATGCCTCAAATCACAGTTATACAAGAGATGGTAGTCGTTGACCTCGAGCCCTACTTCAGTATGTGCTTGTCGAGAGAATTTACAGTGAAGCTGGGAGGATATCTATCTATGGACTACTCGCACATGGAGATTCCATTCAAAGGGAAGAAGATTAAAATTTACAACGAGAAGCCTTCTACCTTCCTCATAGAAAAGATGTTCGAAGGAGAAAATAACGATCCTATGCATGCGATAGTGGAAGGGATAGAGTAGGTGGACCTGGTCGAGGAGTCTCTCGCACAGTTAAGTTGTGAAGATGAGTTTTCATTGGCAGACTTTAATGCCATGATAGAAACTAAGATGGGATGTTATGCCATCACCAAGCTTGAGAAAAACATCAAGTCAGAAGATAAGGTCTTCGCTAAAGGATTGTGGAAATTGTTCTTCAATGGTGCCCGATGCAAAAATGACATCAGGGTGGGGATTCTTCTAGTATCACCTTCTGGAGAGTAGAAGGAATATTGTTACCGATTGGTGTGGAGTTGCACCAACAATGCAATAGAATATGAAGCATTATGCCTAGGACTCAAAAAAGCAAAAAAGTTGGGCATAAAGCATATCCAAATCTTTGGAGATTCCGAATTGGTATGCAATCAAGTCACAAACAAGTGCACTTAAAAGAAGCATTATCTCAAGTCATACAAAAATAGGGTATGGGACTTGCTCGACCAGTTCGAATCTCTCAATCTGTAGTCTATTTCGAGAGAAAAGAACTGACATGCTGATGTTCTAGCATCCATCACAACCAAGTATTCTCTAGTAGAAGACATGGTGCATAAGCCCAAAGTTGTGAGGATGATTTACAGGCCCTCTATCCTAGACAAATATCTACATTGGTAGGTTTTTGATAGTGATGAGCAGATTATGAATTTCATGATTCAAGAAGCAGCCACAGTTGAAAGCAAAAGCCCTGACGAAGAAGAATATGAAGGGCTAGTTCAGTTGAAGAATAACCATGTTCCCAAGGGATTAATTATCCTTGAAAGCCTCTTTGATCAGAATGATCGAGTAGTCTCTCATAGAATCAAAGTTAATGCAAAGCAGTACCAATATTTAGAGCTTGACCCTGGAAAAGCAATAAAAGTTGGAACAGATTGCACTTTGGAAGAGCTAGAGCAGATCCGATCTCTGTGCAAAAAGTATCCCGACACAGTGGCTTGGTCCTATCAAGACTTAAGGGGATACGATCGGTAACTAATCCAGCATACAATTGAGTTGTAGGAAGGGATCAAACCTTTACGACAGAAGCAAAGGCCTGTCAATCCTAAGATCGAAGTCTTGATGAAGGCCAAACTCCTAAAGATGCTCAAGGCAAAGATAATTTATCCCATCAAAAATTCTTCTTGGGTAGCGAATCTAGTCCCAGTCAGAAAGAAGAATGGAGATATATGATTGTGCATGGACTTTCACAACCTAAACTAGGCTTCTCTCAGAGATCACTACCCTCTCTCCGCAGATCGATTAGATCTTGCATTCGATAGTTGGGGCTCAACGCTTCTCCCTACTCGATGGTTTCTCTGGATACAATCAAATATGGGTCAGGGATGAAGACCAACATAAGACCACATTCACGACCAAGTGGGGCACATTTGCTTACCAGCGAATGCCATTCGGCCTTTCGAATGTGGGAGCCACTTTTCAGAGGGCAATGGACCTAGATTTTGGTGAGCTCTTGAATAAGGTCATCGTTATCTATCTATATGACATGACCATCTTCTCCCGAAGAAGGGAGGATCACCCCTTACACTTACAACAAATTTTCAAATTTTTTTGAGAGTTTGGCATTTCAATCAATCCGAAGAAGTCCATATTTGTAGTCAGCAAAGGGAAGTTGCTAGGACATGCAATATCAGAGAAGGGTCTCGCTGTAGATCCTGATAGAGTTGAGGCTCTAATGAAGCTCCCACTCCCAGTAGACAAGAAAGGACTTCAATCCTTCTTTGACCATATTAACTTTGTGAGGAAGTTTGTCCCAGATTTTGCCCAGGTCATCAAGCCGATGTCCGAACTTTTGAAGAAGGGTGCAGAATTCATCTAGACAAAGGAAAGAAAAGAAGCATTCAAAGAAATAAAAGCCCAAATTGCTCAAGCACCGGTCCTGACCAACCCTGACTACAATCGGGACTTCATCCTATATGCTATAGGAGAACTTGAGAGCTATGCTGTGATCTTGACACAAAATGAGGAAGATGGCGAAGAGTGCCCCATCCTTGAGAGCCAAGTGATAAATCCTCATGAAGAAAAATATAATTTCATAGAAAGGCAAGTGCATGTAGTAATGAAGTCTCTTAGGAATTTCAAGCAATTCATCTCTCAAAGTCGGGTTACAGTCTTCATCATCCACCCCGATGTGCACAATTTCATCATCTAAGGAGAATTGGGCAGTAAAAGAGCCGGTTGGGTCAGTAAGATACAAGAGTTTGACATCGAGATCAAACCCACAAAAATGGTTCGCGATCATGCATTATGTCAAGAAATGGTGAATAGAATAACGATCGAAGCTACAGAATCTTAGTGGGATGACTCACCAGCAGAAGAATGCTTCGCAAACAAGGAAGAGGACGAGAAGGACTGGGTCAGTGAAATAGTTGAATACTTCAATACTGGTAGATGTCATTTACATCTAAATGCTTCATAGCAAAGGCATTTCAGGATGCGGTCCACCTGATATACTTTAAGCCTCGAAGGTCTATTTTTTAGAAACATTGATGGCGTCCTTCTCAGGTGCATAAAATATGATGATAAAAGGAGAGTCCTGGGAGAATTTCATTTAGGATTATCTGGAGGCCACTTCGCAGGGAGAACAACGACGCTGAAGATCATCAAGGTGGGTTACTATTGGCCCACACTCTTCGCTGATGCCTTCATGGTTTGTCACAAATACGAGTAGTGTCAAAAATTCATCGGCCAAAGCAAAAGTGCTTCGATGCATCTCCAACCAATACAAGTAGAAATGCCCTTTCAACAATGGGGGTTGGATTTCATAGGGGTTATATCACCGAACTCCTCTGTTGGGCATAAGTTCATCCTGATCATGACTGATTACTTTACCAGATGGGCCGAAGCAGTTCCCACAAAGCATGCTGATCAAGAGACTGTCATCACTTTTCTAGAACGATTGATCACCTGATTCGACATTCCAGAAGCAATCATAATAGACAATGGTCTTGGCTTCACAGGCGCTAAAATCAATGAATTCCTCTATAGATATGGGATATATCATAAAGTATCCTCCAATTACTATCCATAGGGTAACAGCTTTGCGAAATCAACCAACAAGACTCTGTTGAGGGTGTTAAGGAAGCTCATAAAGACGAACAAAAGAACTTGGCATCTTATTCTAGATCAGGCCTTATGGGCTGATCATATTTTAGTCAAGAAGTCAATCAAGACTTCACCTTATGCCCTAGTATATAGCAAGGAGGCCATCTTACCTACCCATATAGAGATCCTTGCATTGTAGTTGTTAGAAGAAGGAGTCAACCCTTTGGAAAATAGACTAGTTCAGCTGCTACAGCTGGAGGAAGATCATGAGAAGGCTTACCAGAGCTTCGCTAAACATGCTCAGGTCACCCGAGATTGGTTCAAGAAAAAATCATTCGATCGCACATTAAAGGTGGGAGATCTAGTATGGAAGTGGGACTCCTGGAAGGCCAAGCCTGGAAATCACGACAAGATGGATGCTTTTTGGGATGGACCATTCGAAATCAAGAAGGTGAACTCGGCCAACTCTTTCATCCTCAAATATGCAAATGGCCAGGTATTACCAATTTTTGTTAATGGTCTTCATTTGAAGAATTTTCATCACTGAGGCAAAAAAAAAAATACTTTTGTATATAATTTTCATTTGTGTATATACATCCTGTTTCGCGATTGCAAAATCCAAGTATTACACTCCAAAATCTCCTTCAAAGACTTTTGATGCGAAGTAGCAGTCGCAAGGAGGTTCGTAGTAAAGCACTTTACCCTCAAAAGGGCCGAACCAAAATTCAAGCAAAGGCACGAGAAGAGCTTCGCACCCAAAGCTTTTTAAGAGGTGACTTCGGGTAGAAGTTTTGTGAAGTAGATTTTAAAAGAGCCCTCATGAAGTAGTTTCTAAAGCAAAGTTTGGCGAAGCTATTTACAAAGAAGGCAAGCTTCAGAAGACGGTCTTCGCAAAGCAAATTGGTAGCGTGGTGAAGGAGAAGTACTTCGGGCCCGAAGCATTGAAAAGCAGCCTGCACCAAAGGTTCAACGTGAAGCATTTTCAATGTTAATTTCAACTTTGTCGAACCAACAACACGCAAGATGGGAGAATTTAAAATGTGCCTCGAAGAACGCATTGACAGCAACCTTGAAAAGAGTTCAAAGTGGATGAATTTAAGGCAAAGGTGGTGGAGCACATCCTAAGGCAATTCTCTTAAGATAAAAGCCTGCATCGAGGTATGAGGTGGTAGTAGTTTGTGTTTCATGATCACCAAAGTGCGTGGCCCCGTGTACTACGCTACTGCAGAGCCAATCAAAGGGCACGACAACTTCCTCCATCCGAAGTGTTAATTTAATTATGGTAGGTGCCATAAATTGAGGTAGTTACCTTTTTAGGCTATAAAACATGAAGCTCTAGCAAGGAGAAGGTTATTTATCCATCAGTTCACACAAGACTAAGAGCCTTCGATTACTCTAAAATTCTTTTGCCCTTTGCATCTAAGCCCTTCACATCGAAGCCCTCTGTATCAAGGACTCTTTCGCCATCATTTTCAACATGGGGAAGAAAAACTCCAAATAGAAGGGGAAGGAGCCTAAAGTTGCAGGCCCTAAAAAAACAAAGAAGGAAAAGGAAGAGAAAAAGCATACTCCTAAGAAGATCAATCTCACCCCTCACCCAAAAAAATAGCCGATGGAAGAAGAGGACGACTCTGAAGAGGAACAGCTTGAAGAGCCACCAATTGATGGGTGGGAGAATATTAGAGACACAAAGCTCTCTAAGGGTGTGTCTGACCTCCGACACACTATTGAGTTTATGACAAGTAGACTCACCCTAAAGAACAAGAGAGATGCTGCATATTACTCTTAGATTTACTGGTATTTGACCCCGCCTGCTCACCACTGTCCTGAACTAATCTATGCTACGTGTAGAATTACTAGCCTGCATCTAGGCAAGTGTTGGACGCTTCAGGTCATAAATTGTTTTCCATTCTAAAGGAAGATGTGCAAGCAACATTTGTGCCACAGCAAGGTCCACCCAAGGGTTATTCAGTTTGCAACATCATTTTGAGTGAACAAATGGAGAGGTTCACCTCCAATAGCTACATATTGAAATTCTTGCATGAGAACCTCAAAAGTGGGCTCCCTTCAAGCAATCTGCCCTAGATACCCTTACCCTTGGCGGCCTTCAAGAACATTGATATTTTCTCCATCATTGCATGGGTGGTGGGCATGTTGACAGATGCTTCGGTGCAACCCTGGCAGGTATCTTTGGCCGAATGTACTTCGAGAGGGGAATTCTATGCCCATGACACTTCAAGACCAAACACCAATCCAATTTTATTCGATTGGACAGAATGGGTGGCCCGAACCTTGCATACGTGGCTCACCAGCATGAATAATTCAGTGACGGGCCAATACTTTGCACCTTGTTCTTTCCTTGTCTGGTTGTTTTCTACCAGGTTCATAAGCAATTCCCTCACATCGCCATTTCTCCAAGTGGCAAAGATGGAAATCCTCTGCCAGTGTACCAGTGGACTCCCCTCCTATTGAGGACATAGTCCTATTATTATTTTAATCAATAGTTTTTGGGACCCACCATGCATTTTTTGAAGGGCTCTTGCTCTCGGGTGCCCCTCAGTTTGAGAGATAGAGTGGTGCAGGAGAAGAAGGGAGATGTTTTCCAATTGACACAAGGACTGGTGATTCGCCTGTTTGGCTTCATAGGGAAACCCTTCCTGCTACCAGTCTACCCCTCTGAGTATCAGTTCGCATTGGAGGTTGCTCAACAAAGCGATGCTACAAACTCCGTGTATGGCCACGATCAAAAATGGGCACATACCTACGACTTCCCCTTTAGGATGGGGGTAATTGAAGTATTTGCCTTGAAATAGAACGTTTTCCTAAAGGAGAAGCTTGCCAATTTTGGTTTGCTCTAGATTCCTCAACAATGGCTCTATGATCCCTTGGGTGTGATGAGGGATCACTTAAAATTCAAGAATTTTCATGTCTGCCCCCACCCCAAAATTGTGGAGCAAAGAAATAATCCCAATGGGGAGGATCTGGAATGGCATTTGGAGAGGATGAGAACTTTGCCTCCCTGGCATGAGTTCTACCCTATGGAGGTCGAGTTTGACCCTGACCAGCACCCCCTCCCAACTCCAAGCTCCATGTTTTGAATAAAGGCAAAGGATGATTTAAAGGAAGAATTGAAGAATTGGGGAGAGGAAAAATTAAGGGAGTGGTGGATAATGAGAGTCCATCGCCAAAAGATGAATTCTTATGGACTCTTGGAAATAGATAAGGACTTCGCAGTGGTTTACGAATCCAATGTTGGGACTTGGAAGTCCATATCCTTCGTCTACTTTGTTCCTCTAGCTACCCTAGGATTGGGCGAAAGCCCAAGAAGAGCTGGCGATGCCTCAGAGCAAGAAGAGGAGGAAGAAGCCAAAGCTACACCAGAGGCACTACCACAGGGACCGACGAAAAGCCATGACACAAGTGTCGAAGAATCGAAGCAACCATTGGAGAGAAAGAAAAGGAAGAGGCAAGAGCAAATTCAAGTGCCTCCGAGCCACCCAAAGTGACCCCGCACTAAGCTCCCAAGTGCTCCTATTGGACAACCTGCATAAGGACCGGTTGAAGCAAATTTTGAAGACACGGTGCCACCAAGTGCCGAGACAGTCCTAGACATAGATGTCATTGATGTGGAAGAACTCCTCCAACAAGAGGGAGACCCCGAAGTAGAAGTTGTGGAAGTTGGGAGTGTCGAAGCCCAAAAGGAGCAGGAGCCGATCATACAAGAAGTCACCATGGCTGCTCTTCTAGGAGGGCACGCAGGTATGCACTGTCCACCCTTTGCCTTGGTCTCTGACACGTCCAATATGGTATCATTTGAAGGTCCCCATCAATCTCTCCCTCCTCTACATAGTCAATCACCCACTCAGGTATTTCTCGTTGCCATTGCAACTCTACCTAGCCCCACTCCACTCGAGTCGTCCAACCAGGACAAGCCTGTTGAAAATGCTTTGCCCACCCACACTGCCGTTCCTTCAATCCTTAGTCAGGGCAAAGACAGTACTCTGACATTGAACCTCATAGCCCATTCTCCCATCATACATGGCATTGTCCCACTTGCCGAAGCTCCTGCTACACCCGTCACTGAACCTTCTAGTGAAGCATACCCCATTCATTCTTTGTATCTGTTCACCCCTTTGGCTGGAGATCCAACCTCTTTTAAATTAGAGATGTCATTAATTAAGGAATTCCCTCTAGTCGAGAAGCTACTCCTAGCTTGGAAAAATACAAAAAAAATGCTAAAGGAGGCGAGGAAGAAGAGAGGGCGCTCTCTAGCCTAGGTTGAAAAATGCGCTGTCTTCGACTTGAAGGCTAGGAAGTTGCATAAAGTGAAAAATATCCCCATGGTCTAGAAGCCCCTGGACGAAATGACTCCAGCGGACTATGACTACCAAGACAAATCTAAGGACCTAAAGCATTTGAATGTTGATAATGAATCTGAATCCATGCATGTCAGGATCAAAACTTTCCAAGCGCATGCAAACATCGCCAATCAACACAGGTTTGAAGCAGAAAATGCCAAAATCAAGTTGGAAGAAGAGCTAGCTAGAATTCGCTCCAAGTTAGAGGATTCAAAAAAGCAGTGTAAACTCATGAAAAAGGAAACACATGCCCTAAAACAACAAATACTACAACTGCAATCTACAGCTGAGAACCAAGCATAGAGACAGGACGAGAATGATCTAAAGGCTAAAGAAGTTGAAAGCAAGATCTTGCAGTTGCACAAAAAAGAAAGCTTAGAGTTGTTTGACAGAGGCAGGATCAAAGAAATCCGCTCACACTTGCTAAAAAATTTTAGATCTCGGGCCTCTAGTGCCCTATCAATTTTGACATACATCATCGAAGCACAGTGTGCCACTGTCAAATGAAGGCCGACCATAGATGAGGTCACTCAGAAATCTAGAGGTCGACTCAAGTTAGCCTTTGATGTCCAAAGCATGAAATATCAGGACTTGCAGGTTGCTGCAATGAGTAGGACGGCTAGGGATTGGTCCATAGCCCAAGCCATAGTTTGTGCCTTATTTTCCAAGGTGAGGAAGGCACAAAAGGTGAAGGACCTCCTGGAAATGTTTGAGAATGAACAACGTGCATCGCTAGGCTATTTCTAGGATCTCTCTTAGGTTTCTCGAGCTTCATGGATGATGATGGGAACCTTCTAACCAAGGAAGAGCTTAAGCCGGCATGGCTTCAATTTGAAGGTGACGTCTCGGAGATAGATGAATGGGAAGAGCCGATAACAGAAAGGTAGATCACATATTTCATTCTGAGATACTGCAAGATTGCAGACTGCCTGAATGATCTATATACCAGAGCCAAACATGTTGATATCGAGCAGATCGATCAATTTCATGTTTTGGTGAAAGCATTGGAAGATCAAGAGTCTTTCTCAAAGGGTTCCTAGGCTCATGTCCTCTGAACCATGAAAAAGATCCGCGATCGCCTTGCCCCATCACCGCCACAAGAAGCCACGCCAGAGGAAGAAGAAGAAGAAGAAGAAGAACAAGCTGGGGAGCAGCCTGTAGAAGAAGAAGAAAAGGGAGAAGGGTCTGGAGGTAACTCTAGCCCAAAAGATCAAGGCTAAGGGTTCTCCCACCGAGACGAGCTCATTGCCCCGTGAGCCACCAAGAATGTTGACAATTTTGTCACATTGCACAATGGGGTAGAAAAATTGAATTTTTGTAAAGTATTTCTTTTAATTTCATGAATTTGTTCCCTTTATTTTTTTTTAGAAACAACATTTTCAAGCATTGCAGCAATTTTGGCTTTTCCTACCACCCCCTTGTATATAAAATGAAGAAGAAAGAGCTTCACTGCCGAACAAGCTAAGGAATACAGCTTCGTCGAAAGAAATCGCTAAGGGTGAAAATTACTTTAGTGCCGAAGCACTTCAAGAAGCTACTTCGGGTGAAAACCTTCCGAAGCGGCATTGTCGAAGAAGAATTTAGAAAAAGAACTTCACACCTGAAGCATTTCCAGGAACCACTTCGGGTGACTTTTTTGTGAAGCGGTATTCAAGCAATTTCAAAATAATAGCTTCACTGAAGGAAAAATGTGGTCCGAATTGACTAAGGCAAGAAAATTGCTTCGGACCCAAAGTCCCTCAAGTAGTTACTTAGGGTAGAAGTTTTTCGAAGTGAATTTCTAAACGAGGAATTAGCGAAGCGCTTCAAAAGGCACATGCTCCAAGCTGGGTATTTTCTCGAGGTGATCAGGTGCCTCATAAATGCATTTTTTTGTTCCCGATAAGCTCGCTGTGCATTTTTGGCAATTGGAAACAAGTATCAGTCTCTAAAGAAGAGCCCAAAAAGCATGGCGGCAACTCGAGTATTGCACCTAGAAGCCAAGGATGCTTAGATGGCTCATTAATACAAGTTTCCACGGTTGACCTGATCGTAGTTTCCAGTTTTGGCAACAAATTTGAGAGCTCAGTCACGAGGGCCACGAGGAACTGACTTCTCAGGTTTCAAGGGTGTACTCCTCAATTTTGTGTAATTATGGCTCAAAGGCTCGGGTCCTCTATAAAAACCCTGGCATTGTAGTGAAAAAGGTGGGGGAAATTTCTGCTAGAAAGCTGTTGTAACTTGCATTTCTGCGATTAATACTAAAGAGCTTTGGACTCTATTTCTCTCTTGTATGCTACCATTTGTGTTTATTTCTTTCATCTGTCTTAATTTGTATACTATAATTTTCAATCTTGGATTTAGGTATGCGATTGGGGATTGAACCCTGAAATTTGCCCGAATGATACATAGGGGAGGAAAACGTCATATTGATTTTCTTTTATGCTGCCTGTGGATAGTGTTTCTGTTACATTCACTTTTATTAATTGTCGTTACTCTGAACTCTGAATTTTTGCGAGAGAGAAAGGAGAATCCTGGAACTCGCCTAGAGGATACATAGGAGGATTAATATTGTGTTTATTTCATTTATTCTTGGTGTTTCTTGCTACTGTTTCAAGTTATTCGCTAGCGATCGTGCTTCCTGTTCTTTCCCACCACTAAACTACTAAAATTTCTTCCCTTACTCTTTTATTTCTTTCCTACACCCTTACTCTATTTATCTCTTTCCTGCACCCTTATCTTAAACATCGAAGTAGTGTAGTATAGGAGCTGGCCTTTCTCCGGAGATTGGCACGAGGAGCATTTCTTCTCTTCGGCCTTTCAATGTTGGTCTAGGTCTAGGGCGCATACACTTACCAAAATACTTTCCTGGGCAGATTTAATGACCAATAGCTACATGGAATTCTCACAACCTATGATATGAGGACTAAAAAAGATCAAAAATCCAAATGGGAGGCCACATTTAAAGCTTCAAAGAAGACAAATAATAAAGAACCAAAGTTAAGTGAATAATCGAGCAGTGGAGAAGAAGCTAAATTTATGCAAAGGAATAAGAAGTGACCAAGAAAACATAAAGGTAAGCATACTATGAAATATTTTAATTGTGGTAATATTGGTCATTATTCAGATCAATGCCCAAAAGCTAAAAGTAGTAGCAGTGAAGAAGAAGAGGAATACAAGAAAAATAAGGAAAGAAAATTTTATCATGAAAATAAAAAGAGGCATGATCAAAGCAAGCATGAGAAGAAGATATTTCAAAGGCATAAGAAGAGTCTTTATGTTGAGAAAGCAAGCAATTATTTCAACAACATTGATGAAAGTATCTCCGATAGTGAAAGAGAAGAAATCCTATTTTTGGCCATGTAGGTGAAAGAAGATGCTCCTATTGTTGAAAAACAAGAAGAGGAGAAAGATCTAGAAAAAGAAGAGAAATCCATAGTTGACATAGAAGAGGAACTTGTTTTTGCTCTTGAAGAATCGAAAAGGCTTAGAAATAAGAACTCAATATTAAAGACTCAAGTACAAGAGGATGAGAAGACAAAGGTAAAGCTTTCACAAGATCTCACCGAATTAAAAGTGAAAATTGAAGAGGTAAAGCGAATTTAAGAAGGTATGGCTAAGCAGTTAAAGGCAAAAGAGTTGGAATATGAAAAAGTGAAACATGAGGTTGTCTCTCTAAGGAAGGAAGTGGAAGAATCTAATGACAAGCTACATAAGTTTGAGAAAAAAACAAAAATCATGGATGATATTATCAAAGCACAGAGATCTTCGATTATAAAGACTAGACTTGGTTTTGAATAAAGTCAAAAGAAACAAAATGCGGAGTCAAGCTCAAAAGGAAAAAAAACATCAAATAAAATAATTAAAGAATAGCCTAAGACCAATTTTGATGTGTTGAGAAGTGGAAGCATAAAGAAGGAAGAAAAAAAGCATCATCATGGACCAAGGTCCATCATAGAAACAACAATGAGAGAACCATACCGTCATATCCTCCAAGACAATCAAACATGTTCTAATATTTCTTTCAGGGCTATTGCTTTTCATGTAACCAATTTGGTCATAAAGTTGTACATTGCAGGTTTCATGCTAAAAATAATTTGGGCTTCACCAAGAGGAATTTCAATTCATTTACACCTCTCATGGACTACACCATCAATTGTTACAAATGTAACAATTTTGGACATAGATATAAATGGTGTAGAATGGTATTACCTGAAATTTTGAAATCAAGTAAGGAGGATGGACAAATTGTTCAAAAGGATATGTCCTCCAAAGTTTAGAAAATGAAAATGGAACAAGAAAAGGAGCATTGTAAGTTGGGAGTAGTTTCACTCCCATATCATCATTGAACATCTCAAGAAGAGTAGGTAGTAAGGGGGTGTTTTCAAGTGTCTTATCCTTCAACCCCGAGGAGCCTTTGCCATTGATGTCAAAAGGGAGAAGAATTTTAGTAAGAGGGAGTATTTTAGAATTTTACTAAGGTGGAGCAACTTGTCAAGGGGAGCAGCTTGTGATATTGTTGTAATAAAGGACAGTTTCTTTGTAGGGTTGCCATCAATGACAAAGGAGATTGTTAGAATTATTGAAGTTATCATTGATGTCAAAGGCATGTTGAGTAGATCTTGGGCAAAGTAATCAAGGAAAATACATTTTGAGTAGAGGTTTGAATATTTAAATATTATAAAATTGAAATATTTAAATATCTCAATATTTAAATATTTAAATTTAAATATTAAGAAGGTAAAGTTATGTTTCAAATATTATTGTGAATGGTCGACCTCCTTGGGTGCCAAAAGGAAATGAATGGTTTGATATATAAATAAAGCAAAAGTTCATTGTGAAAAGGAGTCTCGATTAAAAAATTATGCCTTTGATATAAGTGTGCATTACGGAAGAATATGGAGAAGGAGCAGAACACATGGTGGCAAGGGAAATGGCAGCATAGTAGAAGATGTGAGAGCTCGACGATGCAATAGATTTTGAAAGACAATAAATAGTGTGGAGGCTTAGAGAAATAATACAACATAAGAAGCACAACAATAGCATTGGAGGTGCACACCGAGGAAGTTTTGCCACAATAGAAGATGAATGCTTTTAATAAAGTAAAGACAATGATGGATCTTGGTTTGATAGCAATGGTAACAACGCAATGGGATAAATTTTTGGCAGTGTGAAACACAGTGTGTTGTATGAAGAAGATTTTACTCTCATTTTGATCGTGTGAGAAAGTGCTGCTGTGTGAATGCATGTATGTAAAATTTAAAGGAACCCACATTTATGGTAGAAGGGAAGACATTACATTAGAGCCCAAAGAGACATCCTCATTCTTGGAGAGGTACACTTGGTTGATTGTCCCACCTGAAGAGACCAGCAACCATTCATTTCATGTGGAAGAGAAGCACTTTCCACTTGGAGAAAAGACACACGAAGGAGATTGTAGACCAACCAATTCAAAGGAAAGTATTTTACTGAATTTCAATAGGAATATTGTATGTTGTGAGTAAATTTATGTAAAGCGAGATATTGACCATCTATATCATCAAGCTAGGGCATGATATTGTTGATATTCAAGCACTGGAGAGGGATTTACCAAATCAGAGTGGCATAGTGGAAATTGTGAAGGAGAAAACAATTGGGGTGGCTCAAAGTGTGAAAACAACAATGGTGACAAATAGCGCTCATTATGATATCATCCGCAGGAAAGGAAGAGTAACGATTTCACATGACTTCAGTATATGAACTCTTGGTTTAAGAAAGAAGTACAGGCCAATGTGTTTACATGAAGAGTTCATAGAACCAAATACAAAAGTTAGAGATATTTCTAGCATGCTACTTCAAATTGAAAGTGGTGGAATACTCTTCCCATTGGATGGTGTATCCGAGGTGGTTCATTTCATGTTTGTAAGGTTTGCAAATCAAGAGACCCAAGTTCGAGTCACGTGCATGATATTTTGGCAAAAAGTGTGGCAATAGAAATTCCAAAGGTGAAATGTTCGTTTGATGTTGGTAGCCATGGAGGTATAGTAAAATAATTCTCTTTTTAAGGTGGTTTTATTATAATTGTTATTTTTATAAAGTGGGAGGTATAAGGAATTATTAGACGTATAAAATTAAAATGTGTTAGAAAAGATTTTGTTGTTTTTAAGTACACATGGGAACAAGTTAAAAAGTGTAGCCACAAAAATAGAAGGAATGTTCTAAAACAAATCAAAGCATCACATAGTGAAAAATAGAGTGAGAGGATTAGTGCACCCAAGTTTTCAATTAAAAGGAAGGACAATTCAGCCATCTCAAGAAGAAGAAAATGTGCACTTGAAAGTGGAAGAAAAGCAAGGTATTAGCATCTCCAATTCAACATGCAATTGAAGTTTCCAACACTAGTATATCGTTCTCTATATGTTCAGGAGGTTAAATGAATTTTGGGTAGAATATGTCTAAATTGACTTCAGTTGAAGAAATTAAACTCAAGAAAATGTGAAGAATTTGATGCCATTATTGATCAAATTTTGAAGCAGACATGAGCAGTGTTGTTGATCAGAATTGTGAGTAAATTTGAGCAGTGTTTGTAATGATATTGGGGAGTAAATTTGAGCAATGTTTATAATTAAATTTGTGAGTAAATTTGAGTAGGGTTTGTGATTAGTTTTAGAGCAGAACTGAGTGAGGTTGGTGTCTCAAAGGAGATTGGTGTCTCCTGTGGGTTGGTGCCCATGAAATTGTATAAGGGGATTGGTGTCTCATGTGGGTTGGTGCGCACAAAATTGTATAAGGGGATTGGTGTCTCCTGTGGGTTGCCACAAAATTGTATAAGGGGATTAGTATCTCCTGTGGGTTTTTGCCTATGAACTTGTACTAGGGGATTGGTATCTCTTGTGGGTTGGTGCCCAATAAATTGTACTAGGGGATTGGTGTCTCCTGTGGGTTGGTGCCCACAAAATTTTACTAGGGGATTGGTGTCTCCTATGGGTTGGTGCCCACAAATTTTTATAAGGGATTGGTATCTCCTGTGGGTTGGTGCCCATGAACTTGTATAGGGGATTGGTGTCTCTCGTGGGTTGGTGCCCATGAAATATATTGAAGAAAAATATAATCAATATTTTGCATGGTTTTCTCTTGAGAAGGTATTTCCACGTAAAATATATCTCTTATGTGTGTGGTGATTTGTGTATTGTTTTATTACTGCATTGATATTATTTCTAGTTATTATTTTGGGAAGAAAAGAGAAAAGTTTTATCTTATACTGTTCACCTCCCTCTCGGTATAAGTGTGTATTTCTTCACTTCCTCAATTGCAACCTCCAGTTGTACAAGATACTCTTTTGCTTAGGCACTCTATTTCAATGATTCTCTTCATGAATCTTTAGATACTCTCATGTTCTTCCACTCAGGTGATTTCCTTCAATGATCCTCTTCATGTATTCTCACCCTTTTTATTCTATAAACATATGTAGTTTTTTGCTTTGAATTCTCATGTTTGTGTTTATTTTAATGCTTCCACCATTGAATATTTACTTTGAAATTCCAATCCACTCATACTTCACATGTAGTGAATCAACCTTCTTCTCTCCAATTTGTTCTTCTAGACTATAACGTCCTTCTAGTCGATCTTCCAACCTTGATGTCTCCTTTAACTAGCTATTCCATGTACCTTATTTAATCTTCTTATCTCTAATGTTCTTCCTTTAATATCCTCTTCAAATATTCTCTATCAATATCCTTTAATTTTCCAAAAAAATCTTAGTCATCTCTTCATTGTTTCTTCACTTTAGGTCCTATTAACCTTGCTTTCTCTCCACCTTGGATGACTAAAGAATGTGGCTCTGATACCACTGTTAACAAATGAGCCCTATTATCATAGGATACTAATATCTAGGATTAAATAATCTCTCAAACTCGTACAACCATTCAACAATAATATTACACAGTAACAAAATAGAATATTATTGAAAATACAACTACTAAAAGAATGCATAAATGTAATGCTTCTTTGATATATATTACAGAGCTTTGTCTTCAATATATATACATGAGACTTTTCATATTAAATTACTCTTGACCTTTGCTCTCCTCAAAATTATGAGAGATCCAAATCTTTATATTTTCCATTTACATAATAAATCTTACATATTTACATAAAGATAAAGTCTTTCATGATTGCTTATAACTCCCTACTTCTAAACTTGATACTTCACTCAAATAACTCACACTTAAAAACATGATACCTTATGCTCATAACTCTATAATTATTTATATGACACATATTCACACTTAATAGCTTGACATATATTAGTAACTCAAGTATTAAATACATCCCTAAATCTACACATTTTTAAAAATAAACTTATATAATAACTCCAACTTAATATTTCTTATAGCCAAAAAATATTTCAGATCATCTAAAATTTTTAAATAGACACAAATTTTTGGCTACTTTTAAAGCCTCCTCTTTTAATGTTGAGAAATATTATATTATTTGGTACATGCTAATGTACCCCCATGGTAACTCATGGTACATATGTAATATATTAAGGTTGAGTCTATAGTTTAAGAGTGTGATTTATATTTTCCTTTTATGTAAGTGTTAATATGTAAAAAATGCACAAGTGTCATGTAAGTTAGAGTGCAAGTGTAGATTAAGAGAATGTACACAAGTATTATGTAAGTGTAAAAAAATGTGATGTGAGGATGTGCACAAGTATCTTAGCTTAAGAGTGCATGTAGAAGTGTCAGAGTAATTAAGATGTGTGCAAGTATCTTAGAGTCAAGTGTCCATGTAAGAAGTGAAGAGTCTAGTATGCAAGTGGAAAGATGATAAGCCAAGGGTCATGAGACTTGTCATATGGAGAGAAATAATTAGGTGCTTGAAGAGTCACATTACTATGGCTACATTATGGAGAAAATGCTCCATAAGAAAGGAGGATCGAAGGAAATCCAAATATCATTATTTGATTGTATGAGAAAAAAGTAATAAAGCTCGTATACATATTTTTAAGCAATTAATATTGTAATTTTTATTCATGCATATATCATGAATGACTTAAGCTATTTACATTCATATTTCATTATATAAGTGACTATTGTTTTTAGTATTATATAGGCCTAGATATACATATTAATTTACTCATATAATATTCTACTCTTCATTATTGATATTTTGACCTTTATTATTGTGGATTTTTTATATTAGGACCTGTGATAGTTTATGGTAGTAAGGCTTAAAAATCCAATAATGGTATCAAAGCTACCACCTAAATTTGTCCATTTAGCCACCATTATCAATATTTAACTTTGTCCATTTTTGATAAAGTTAATTTAGAGTTTGTCCACTTTGAAGGCAGTGTAGAGTTGGAATATATTTTTTAAGGTCATATTTAGTAGAAATTTAGGGGATAAGGATAATTCATCCTGATTTGAATGTTAGGGTTTTCCCACTTGGTTGAAGGAAAACCAGTGAAGACTAGGACTTAGCTATATTGATAGAAAGGGTCAACTTAGGAGAAAAGCTGGAAATTGATAAATAAAGTCAACTTAGAAGAAAGTTGGATATTGATTGATTGAAATACAACTCAAAAGATAGTTGGAGATTCAGGGACATACAAAGTCACCTTGATAATATTTTGGATTCTCTAGAGAAAAGAGGAGAATCGTTATTGAATATTGAAAAGAACCAACTCAGGAAGAAAAGTTGGTCATTCGAGGACATTCATAGTCACCTTGACATTGATATTGAGTTCTCTAGAAAAAGGAGAATTATATTTTATTCTTAGGTGTGACCTAAGACATTGAAGATAGTATTTTAGAGGTTGAGAAGCTTCCTATAGAGATAGAAACGAATTTTAGTTTATAGAGAAATAGGAGCATCATAGGCCAAAATTAAACTATTTTTTTTGTTTAGTAAGATATTAGAGATTAATATATAAGTCTACAAGTCTCTACTACATTAGAATATAGAAAACATCATCATCAAAAGAATATTGAACCATATTGAAGCATTTGTATGGTGTTCTAAGTCTCATTGTCATATGAAAAATATAGGTCATGTATACTAGCCTAATATTATCAAGATGAATATTGCTAATATATAAGCAACAATGTCCTAAGGAGTAATCAACAAAAGAGATAGGGCAAGGATAAACGTTGCTAAGATAAGATGAATGAAGTAAAGAGTACAATGAAAAAGCACTATAAGAGTATATGTATATTGGAGTGCTATCAAGACATACATAGACTAGAGTGATATCAAGGCATACACAAACCATAGTGCTATCAAGGTGTACATAGACCATAGAGCTATTAAGGAGAATGAAAACCAAAGAGTCATAAAAATGAAAGCAAAATAGAGAGTGCTACTATTAGTAGAATATGGTAATACCAATGCCTCCAATAGAAAAAAATAATAGTAGAAGGGCATTATACAGTGCCTCCAATAGAAGAAAATAGAAGGAGATATTTGTCTAAAGCCTCTCTAGAAGAAGATATTGTATTGTCTAAGCACTAATGCCATTCACAACAAGGAGGAGTACAACACCATATAAGTGCTAGTGTATTTTTCATAGATAAGAAGGAAAAGAGACCAGCAAAGGAGACCAACGACAAAGAAAAGAGACTAGTGATGAATCAAATAAACCAACAAAGGAGATCAACAATGAAGCAAAGATATCAATGAAGGTAAAGAAACCAACGATGAAGCAAATATACTAGCGTGAGAAAATGAAGAGACCAACAAAGAATTCATAGAGATAAGTATGAGGAGAGCACATCAATGTATGCATAACACCTGTGAAAAGTAACAAAGAAGTATTATTGCTTGCAATGAGTTGAAGTAACGTATCCTGAAGATGGACACACAAAGGATATTATTGCAAAAGAAAACCAATGAAATTTTATTTACGAATATTTGATTAGAATGTAGAGTTCCACATGGATCTAGGATTTGGATTGACATGTTTGAATGAGAACTACTCAAATTGGAGTGTAGAGCTGTTAATGCATCTAGTGAACGTTGGTGCATACAATGAGCAAATGAAGAAAGAATAGAAGTGCAAGTCGACTAAAGTGAAAAGTAAGGTTAGTTAAAATTTAATTTTTTTAAATGCTTTAATTTGAGTTATGGATTTATAAGGTGATTACATGTTAAGGAGTTATAAGGAGATTATAATTTAATTAGTTAGAGTTATAAGGTTTAGTTAGATATATAAGTTTTTATTTTTTAAGTTTTTTAAAGTGTGGAGTAATAAGGATTTCTACTTCAATTAGTTTATTTGATTTAATTATTTAAATTTTTAGTGTTTGAAGATATTTGAAGTTTCTTAAGATAGAAGATTTATTTTCTTAAGTTCTTCAATTTTTGAGAAAATTTGAAATTAAAAATATTAGAAGTTTTTGAAATTTTGCAAATTTAAAATATTAGGGAGTTAAAAGGTTTTCTACATCAAAGGATTAGAAAATTTAGAATTTGCAAACTCCAATTTCTTTGGTGCATATTAAATTTGGGAGTGTAGACATTGACCCACTTTAGTGGGCAATCTTCCCTGAGCCCTCTGGGAGACCCCTTAGACTTGCCTAGGGCAAGGGTTAGGCTTCTCCCCCCCTCTTTTTCCTTTTTCCCTCTCTATGCGAAATCATGCTCGCCCTTGATGGGGCATGATTTTGCATAGGGTGAAATCATGATCGGCCTTGATGGGGCGTGATTTCACCTTTTAGGGTTTTTCTCTAAGGAAACCCTAATTCTTCGGAGTTGGCATGTTTTACGTTGGCCCTCCTTGGTTTTCCCACCCATATCACCTTCAAATCCGCTATATAAGGAGGGTTTGAATTCATTTCTAGAGCACGATGATAATTAATGATAATGACATATCACGATTATTACAAATTTAATTGTGCTCCATCCTTCTTCTTCTCGCAAGCAAGTTAACTTTGAAGTGTGAAGTTTGATTTGTTCTCTGCTGCATTGGATTGTTGATTGTTGTTGCTCGCTTTGGTGGATTTGTGTTGAAGCCCTAAGGAGAGATCAACTATTTGGGAGGTCTCAACCCTTCTGCTTGCTTCCTCACTCTCTTCCAGGTGAATTCACTCTATTACATGCATGTTTTAATTCGCTGCATCTAACATTTATTATTTTGCATTGATCTGAGACGTTTCACCTCACTTCTACGAAATCACGCTCGGGTCTCTACGGGGCGCGATTTCATCGGTGCGATATCACGATCACTTGTTATGGGGCATGATTTCACCTGAGCTATACTTAGGGGCAAATTGTTATCCTTGATCTTCATACTTGCATTCTAGGCTGCATATAGAGCATAGTGTTATATTCTGTTCTATGTTTCTATCATTTTATTCTGTTATATCTTGATATGCTTGATTTCTTCCAAAGGTCAATTTCTGCTTCTATTTTTCAAAGGTCAGCTAAAAGGACCTAGGGGGCTTGACTGCTGCACCTCCAAGCATTATTGTATAGTGGCCTAAGTAGGCCCCCTAACGCTAATTATATTTTTCAAGTGTTTGCCAAGTTATCTTGTAGGAACAAGAATTGTTGATATCATTGGATAAAGGATAAAAGCAAGGATAAATCATCGGATAAGATAAGTGTTCCAATTAGTCTTTAGGTTATTTTTTGAGTGCCTTCTATTTCTGTTGTAAACCCTAGATCTAATTTAATAGAAATATATTTAATTGATTTCTAGGCATTTGAAAGATAAACAACATATAGTGTGCACTTAGGGTTAATTTTATTTGTGCATATTCTCTTGAGCCCTTGCTTAAAGGTTTTCTATCTTGAAACCCTAGGGTTAGAAAAGCATTCAAAGAAAGAATCATTCTAGGGTTAGCTCTTGTATTCTTGCATTCTGTATTTTTGCATTGTCCTTTATCTTTTATAGCATAGATCTAGAAAGGCCAAACCTAGGTGATTGTCTTGAATCGAATACATCAAACATTCTTAAAATTCTCATGGACTTGGAGCGAGTCCTTAAAGCCATTCTTGGTGAACCCTTCCCCCCTTATTTTAGCATCGAGTGTAGAGAACAACATACCCCCATGGTTCACCTCAAGGCTTCTCTCTCTTTGCGGATCCAACCTTGAGAATTGTATGCGGTAGGGCAGTTTTCCCCCTCTACATCTTTGGTGAACCTGACGTGAACACCTCCTTTCTTTTAAACATCTTAAGCAAGATCACTAATTCTGTTTGTGTGGTTGAAAATCCTTAATAAACATCTTTAAAAATATTTTTTTGTGTGTTTTTTGTTAGTATTCCTCTTCTATCCTTTCACCTCTTCTAATGGCTCCTTTCCTTAGAAGTCAGTGAAAGCACCTTGAATCTGATTATGTTCCTTTAGAAGATGATCAGATTGATAGAGAGGATCCTAACATAGATCTAGAAGAACAAGATAACATGGAAACTGAAATGAGTTTTGATCCTTATGAAGGACCTAATGGTGGGTTTGTCTTTTCATCATTTGAGCATATTTGGGGCTTTATGAAAGCTAATAGGGATAAGATATTGGAGGGTATGGAGCGAGAAGCTCATCTCGAAAGAGGTGAAACTCCTCCACCTCCTCCTCCAATAAGCTCCCCTATGCTTGATCAAAATAACCCCTTGCCTAAATCAATGCATCTTGATAATTTAAGAAACCAGGCAATTGATACTACTACTACAACCACCAACATTGGAAGGAATCTACAAGTCCCTCCAATTAGTAGTGTCACTCAAAATTATTTTCAATTTCCTCCTCAATCTTCTAATCTCAACACTTTTGCTTCTGTTCCACCAAATGTTAGTTGTCCATTTTCACAAGGCACCACATATAACAATAGTATCCATGCATCCAACTTGAGTCAAGCATTGGTTCCTCAACACACATATATTCCTCCTTTAGGGAATTTGGGGATAATCCATAACAATAATCCAGAAGTGCAGAATTTAACAAATATGGTAAAGCAGTTGGTTTCAAAAGTTGAGATGATTCAGCCTTCAAGTTTTACTTACAATTATAAGGAAATGTGTAATCAACCATTGGATCCTATTGTTGCTGCTAGACCTTATCCTAAGCATTTTCCTATGCCAGTTTTACCTATTTATAAGGGGATAGAAGATCCAATAGAGAATTTAAGAAGATTTAGAATAACTTGCCATGATCTCATTTATGATGACATGTTGTTACTAAAAATATTTCCTAAGAGTCTTGGTGGCATGGCATTAGAATGGTACTATCGGTTGCCTAATTATTCCTTGAAGAGTTTTGAAGAAACAACAGAATTATTTGTTCAACAGTTTGGTGCTTATATTGAAAAGGAAGTGACAATGAAAGATGTTTATAATTTGAAACAAAGTAAAGAGGAAATTTTTTTAGAATTCTTGGCTCGTTGGAGAAGTTTAGTTGGACGTTTAAGATATACTTTACCTCCAAAAGATATGCTTGAGATATTTATTGGTAATTTACAAGAACAATTATCTTATGCATTAGAGACTACTACTATTACATCTTTTGATCAAGCAATTGATTTAGCAAGAAAAGTAGAACAGGCCCTTATCAGAAGAGGCCAACTCAAAGTCAAAGAAGAGAAACCTACTAAGTCTCAACATAAGAATAAACACACAGGAGGTGATAGTGGAATGGATAGTAGGCCTGTTAATAATGTTACTAACAACCTACAAAAGATAGTACTTCAGAAACCTCCACAAAGGAATTTTACAAGACTTAATATGTCTATGGAAGTAGTTTTAAAACAACTTTTAGAAGCCAATGCAATTGAATTACCTCCCATAAGACAACCAGATACTACAACTCATTGGTATAAGGTAGGTCAACATTGTGCATATCATAGAGTGGAAGGACATTGGACAAATTCTTGTAAGAAGTTGAAACATGTGGTTCAAGATTTGATTGATGCAGGACGTATTGATTTAGGAAATTCTCAGGTAGTAAATAATCAAGTTCCTATTCAACAAACTTCAACTACCAATCAAGATATGGGAATATTCAAAGATCCATTGCCAAAACATAATCAACAAGTAGCAAATCAGGTGGCTCATCAGAATGAGCCTCCTCCCTATGGTAATATGGTTGGCATGGTTGGGATAACTACAAGAAGGCAAGCTCAGACTCAACATCCTCAGCAAGGATAGAATTTGGTATTACAACCCGATTCAGTTTTGAAGAATAATCAGAGAAAGGTTTCAGATACAGGGACTCCACCTTTAGTATTGAAACCACAGCCCAAGGTTTCATTTGATCTCCAAAAGTAGTTAGCTAATACTCCAACAAAGATATCAGTTTTAGAGCTCTTACAAACTTCTCCCAACCATAGAGATGCTTTGATGGAATTTCTAAAGCAACAATCGGTTCCCTCAGATATTTCTCCTAATGCCATAGTTGATGTCGTAGGTTCTTTTGGGATACATCACATCTCATTCTCGGATGATGATAAACCTTCCTCAAACTTACAAGAAGATTCTTCACTTTACATCACTACACTTATTGGGGATACCTTTATTAAGCAAATTTTGATTGATAATGGTTCTTCCCTCAATTTGTGTACATATCAATTCTTTCAAAAATTTGGATTAAAAGAGGAAGATTTAACAAAATCTGATATCATTATAAAAGCTTTCAACAATGAGTCCCAAGAGGCCTATGGTGTCATATCTCTTCCCCTCAAGGTTGGACCTAAAATATTGGATACTTTGTTTTATGTGGTACATTGTCCTGCATATTTTAATCTTCTTCTTGGACGTCCTTGGATCCATGCAATGAAGGTCATCCCTTCTACTCTTCATCAATGCCTAAAGTTTGAATTTAAAAATCAAGTTATCACCATTTTGGGTGACCCTCGACCATTTGAGTTTTTCTCAAATGTAGAGTGAGCTCAATCTGAGTTCAACCTGTGTCCTATTTCTTCAATGGTTTCTCCACGTTCCTCATCTCAGATATCAGAACAATTTCAAAATTTAAAAATGAGTGAGGAACATATCTCAAATTTCTCATCTCAGGATCATGATAATCAGTTTCTTTGAGAACCTCTTCTGGATCTAGCCAAGCTACCACCATCACCAAGAACCATGGGTTTACCCCATAAGAAAGGTGATGTTGTACACATTGGCATGTGTACCTTTATCTTCGTAGGAACTACCTTCAAAGAAAAGATACGTGGTAGCAACCCCTCTCCCATTGAGCGTTCTTTTGCTCATTGTTACCTTTCCAATGATTACCCACTTCCTAAATAGATCCTATCGAGTATGGGATATGTAGGTAAAGGTTTGGGAGCCACAATAGAAGGGCATTCAAGAGCCTTTGGATGTCGAGATCTGGCCCTGGGAGATGTGGCATAGGTTTTATACCTAGTAAAGACCAACCTTTACCATTTGACAATGATGATCATCTTATGACTTATGTTGAATATATGGATTATCAAAAGTCAGGAATGGGTGATGAGGATGATGGTCCCCCTTATTATTCTGAGGTCTTGTTTTGTAATATGATTGGTTCTGTATGTTCCAAAAATAAGCTTTCTATTTTAAAAGAGGATCCTACTTCGTTGTCTTATAATGATATTTATGTTAAAAAGAATGGTCTTGTTCAAAAATGCAATGATTATCATGCCATGGTTGCCAAAGAAAGAGCTATGAAGGAGCTTCTCCATGATTTTAATTATCGAGATGACTTGCTTTTTAGAGATTTCTTTGATAAAATAGTTCATGGTACACTTGTTTCTTATGCCAAGAAAGGTGACACACTTAGATTTTGTGTCGACTATCATCCTGCTTGCTTAAACTAAAAAATAAAAATAAAATAATAATAAATAATAATAAATAAAATAATAATTACATCAAATTAATCAATCATCATTTAGCTATGCATTTGCATTTCCGTTGCATCCATCTGCTTGTTCATACTGCATTGTTGCTTGTCATCTTTTGCATTGATTGCCTAACATTTAACACAACTTGCATGTTTGAATATCATATTTTGCATGATTGCTTGTTCATGACTACTTGATCATATAGATTTTTGGGGATCTTGTGACAATGGCATGTGATGATACCTAGTTAGGTCATAGCTCACATGCATTGCACTTTCACTAGGATTCTGATGCCTAGCAAGATCCCCACCTAGGGATTCCTCTTCAATATTCTTTCTTGCTTCTCTTTGTTTCTTTAGTTCTATTTTTCCTTGGTCTTAGAAGTATTGATTTATCATATTTCTTAGGTCAAGGATGATAGTTTGTTAATATTTCCTTGTCACTTCTCTGTTGCTTCCAAATTTTCTTCATTTTTGTCTTTTTGCTTTGACAAGGAAATATGTGTATTTATTTCTTCCTTTATATTTTTCAAAGTTGTCTTCTTCTACACATTTGCACACACTCACCAAGTGTTTCATCCTTAAAACCCCCTATCGAGGGTAGCACTCACCTAATAATTTTTATCCTTATATTGCACCCCACATGGGATAATTATACATCCTAGCGGGTATCTTATTGGATATGATCTCCTATTGGGTTATACTCCCTTTTGACTCAGTGAGCTCAACACCCCATTACAG
The DNA here is from genome assembly GCA_028583015.1 of Wollemia nobilis. Lineage (NCBI taxonomy): Eukaryota > Viridiplantae > Streptophyta > Pinopsida > Araucariales > Araucariaceae > Wollemia > Wollemia nobilis. The sequence goes on along the minus strand of JAQPPZ010003648.1, from coordinate 1,386,631 downwards.
GATAAGCTCCTTGGCCATTTTTAGTAGGCCTCGACATACATCCTAGTGGGTAATCACCCCATAGTAGTCAATTAGCGAGCAACCACCCATAGCGGGTCAGACTCCAACACTTCATCCCTTACGGTGAGTACTACACCCATAGCGGGTTTAGCTCCCTATTTCTGGTATGATTCATAGTATTTAATCACATTGGTCCATTGCGACCTACGCTGGTTTAAATACTATGTTTCACCTATCCTTCTCTATTTTAGATGGTTGACCTTTGGATCTTCTTCTTCTTCTTCTTCTTTTCTTCCTTTTGTTTTCTTTCTTGTTTTATTTTGTCTTGTGTTTCTTCTTTCTTCCTTCCATCCATTTCATCCATGCATTTCATATAGTTTTGCATTAAGATAGTTTTCATACATAAAATATAAAACATAAAGAACACTTAATTAAATCATATCACATGCACACACATTCACACAAAATATAAAATAAGCAGCTATGTATTACTCGATGAAAGAGAAAGATACATAAGTGTCTGGTTGGTGTACCACAGTCCAGTCTTGGTACACTCAACCAATCCCTAGGGATGCATACCACAATCAAAATTGGTATGTCATCCCGATCCCTAGCCCTAGCTCTGAGAGCCCATCTCCTCTGCTCCACCTAGAGGAGGAGGTGGTCCAGGCAATCGCATACCCATGGATGGCATAGCTGAGACTATCCATGATCGAGATCGTGACCTGCTAGCTAACTGTAGGGATGGAGGGAGTATCACCCTCTACCCCTCCGGTACCACCTGGTAGTACATGGTCTCATAGAAGGTAGCCCATTAAATGGCCACCTCCAGCCTCTCCCCTACCCTCCGTAGCTCCACCTGTAGAAGGTGAGATCCCATCGCTAGCCTGGCTGCTCCCGATGATAGCCATCCCCTCTACCCGAGCCCTCTAGCGCTCTATGTCTAGATGGCTCACCTCCCCTCGAAGATGATCGACCTCTACTCAAGCTGCATCCCTCTCTATCTCTATGGTACTCAAAGAGCTTCATAGTCCCTCGATCCTCTTGGACCTATCCTCCTAGAGTAGGTCCACCTATCTCTGTAGAGTCACCACCTATGCTCGTAGCACCTCTACCTCCTCCCTCGAGTCCCCTCATCCTGAGGCCTAGCCTCGATCGACTATCACTGATGTAGAGGCCTCTCTCGATCCTCTACATGGTGGTACCCTGACCTCTATGGGGGCAAACCTCCCTCATCCCTGCAACACTGGTAACCTCTATCACTAGCTCAATTTGGACCCATACCTATCTCTATCTTGGAGCGGCTTGGCCCTGCTATACCCTCTTTGTGGCCCTATGAGCTACCTCTCAAAATGCTCATTGCATGCCTAGGTCCATCACCTGGTGCCTCTATATCAGAACTAGTGGGGAGACCCTCTAGGATATGGCTCTGTAATTCCAACAAGGATTTTTTCATGCCAAAATTAACTTGGGAGAACTAGGAGGTAAACCCATATTGGTGATAAATTGATGCTCTGAGTCTCTGGGTTGAAATACTTAGCTTTTTTCCTAAGGAATAAGCTTTGTGCCCAAAAAGCCAAGGGCCACTAGTGAGGATGCGATAAGAGTCTTCTAGGTTGTTGAGCCTGATGAGAAAGAATCCTTTAGAGAGGGCAACCAAATCCATGCTACTAAAGGTCTTCAATTTTGAAAATGCCCACTTATGAATTGATTCCATGTCCAGTATTCCACCAATAAATTTACCCACCAGTGACATGGATTCTAAGGATACATAGTTTACCATCACACTTTCAAGAATGACCAAATCACATCCATCAGGGGCAAGGAAAACATTATTTTTTGGGAATGAAGGATCATTGGCCTTGAGGCTAGATTGTACTATCTTTGCAAAGGACACAAGTCTAGGCTTCTAGGAAATTTTTGAAGGATTACCTCTGACACCCATGACTTCAATACCTTTATCAAGGAAGTCATGGGACTTGAATCCATCAGTATCATCCTCAGATATGATCATGTTAGTATCATCACCAACTACAGATCCCCCACCATTGTCAGCTTCACCTAAATTTTTTTTCCTGCTTGCAAAAAATTTAAATTTTAAGTTTATAGTTGTCATGTTTTCTTTCAAATCCAATATAATTTTATATTTTTAAGAAAGTAACCCTAAATAGTGTGAGAAAAGGTATGATAAAAAAGTAAATGGTTTGATGTTTCTAAATACTTCTCACACAAGGCACATCTAAAAGGTTCACAATATCCTCTTCTTTGTAGACTCTCTCTTGAAAGAATCTTACTTTAGAGTGCTTAGCTTACATCATCACAAATTGTTTTTGGCTTACCTTATTTATGGGTCTAGAACCAAGCTAGTTCAGTCAAGAGATTTTAGCTTGATAGAATATGCAAATCTTAAGCAATTTTAAGCCCAACATTTTGTCCTTGAGCTTTCAAATAAAATATTGGAGAGCTTGAATGCTAACTGATGTTGGTGAGAGTGTTCTTAGCTATTATCTTAGTTTGGTTCTTAATAAATTTACCCCTTTTTTTATTTCTTGCTAATAAATTACAGGGGAACATGACCTTTGTATGGACCAACAATCTTAGATGATCTATAGAGGTTCCACAACTTGAACTTTTCAAGTTGGTTCTATTTCTATAGTTTGCTAAGAAATATGAGATTTCCTTATTGGTCCTTTGACTAGAAACCTTAGGCTCTTCTCCTCACCCCATGATTACTTTCCCTTGAGGTCTTACACTAGTGCTACCTATAAGTTACTAGTTGAATAGTCACTTCGCTCCCAATTAGATGTGGATGATTATCCATTATGTGGATCCATCCTTCTGTAGCTGTAGTATGAGATAAAATTTTCCTATAGGTGGAGCTCCTTTTGGTTTCACTTGAAAGGCTCCAAGATTCCTACCAATGGTAAGGTTTAGCTTAGCTACTATCAAAAAGGCTATGGACCATTGCTCTTCTGGTAGGGCTATTTGATGTGGCATATTAAGCTTGCAACTAAGGCCTTCTCTTGTCAGAACCATTTTCTTATTTTAGTGCTTTCTACTTGATAAATCAAAGGAACCTTGGGTCCTTTAATTTTACATTTTCTTAGCACTAGATGATGATCCTATTAAGAACCATGCTCTCCAATGACCCTTGCCCAGTGTAATGAAAGTTTATTACAACTATATAAGTATATGTATTTTTTCTTGATAAAAAGGGGTTGTAATCAGTTCCACCACCCTCAACAAAGTACATATATCTTCTTTAGAGCTTGATATTTTACAAATAGATACACTTCTCATCTCAATTGAGATGCTATTAATAGAAACCTACATCATTTTACATAAAATATTTGAATTCTTGTTTTTTATTTTCTAGATATTTTCAAATATTTGTATGAATACAATTACTCCAAAATTTAGCATCTTTCTTGATATTTTTCTATAGAAACCTTCACAATGCCAAAAATTTACCTCTACTATCTATGCCTTGCATCTTAGTAGAGTAATATTTCCAAAACATCGTACTAACATATTTTGCTTTACCAAATCTGGATTGCTAGTTTCCTTCCTGAAAAACAAGTGCAACCAAAAACATTATAATAAATAGTCTAAATGAATACACAATATTGTTACAAAATAAAATAATTACCAATGGAAAACATAAAGTAAATCTTAATCATTAATTGATTTAGGCAATCAACAATTTTTGTCAGCTTCAACTAGAATTTCTACTTTCTCTAACCATGGAAAGGAGATGTTAACTTCATGATCCTCAACCAAAACCCCTCTATTGGCTAGATTATCTGCACATTTTTTCCTTCCCTAAATATATGTGTAAACCTGATTTCCTCAAAATCTTTAGCAAGATATTGAATTTCCATAATTATATCTTGTATGTTCCTTAGAGCCTTTGCTTTCCTCAAAAATTGCATTTATTACTATGAGAGAATCACCTTCCATCCAAACTCTATTCCATTTCATTTGTTTACATATTTTTAACCCTTCTTAAGCTGCTCAAGCTTCAACTTCATTATTTGTCTTAAATCCATAATTGAAAGCATAATGAGATAAAATTTCTCCTCTATTATTTCTAATTATTCCTCCTCCTACCGGTCCTGGGTTTCTTTTAGATGCTCCAAAAAAAATTCAACTTAATCCACTCTACATCTGGTGGTTTCCACTTTATATTCTTTACCCTATTTTTTCTTCTCTTATACCCAACATCATAATTTCATTTAATGACTTGACTCCATCTATCAAGACTCTTTGCTTACAAATTAGGGATTGGGTGATTTGATAGTGTTGGTTTAGACTCCTCTATGGCTAAACATATCTTCTTTTAATTACCTCTAAACTGCTTTCCTTTCCTTTAAATATTCTTCTATTCCTTTCTATCCATATAGTCTAAAGTATTGTATCTTTTTATATATCCCATATTGTCTATAAAACCTCACTTTTATAAGTGCTCTGCCATTACTTTAACCAATCTTCAATTCTGCTATTCATCACCATGCATTTACCAAACATATTAAGAATCCATTGCCATATATTCTAGATAATTGAGCAATGTCCCAAAATATGGTCAATACTCTCCTCCTTATTACAAAAACACATTTAGAGGGGCCATGAAAACCCCTTGTCATAAGGTATCCCAGTATAAAATTCTTTTATGACCTACTAGCCAAACAAACATTTCGACTTTAGAAATGCTTGGGCTATCCCAAATATCTCTCTAAATTCTAGTGATATTATTATTATGTTGGTGGTGAACATTATATCAACTTCTTCTTATGTATTCTCCTAAGCTATTCAACTCCCAAATAAATTTATCCTTGGCACCCCTTGGAATAATTACAGTTGTTATATTTCTACCCAATTGCATCCTATCATCAATATATTGTGTACTTGTAAAAAAATCATCTTTACATTTGTATCTTCCTTCTTGATCCTTCTACAAAATGTTTAAAACCCTATCACCTTATTTGTCTTGAAGCAATATCATCCAAGGTTTCAAAATTAGATCTAAATTAAGTGGTTTTTTTATCACACCAAGTATCCATCCAAATAGAATTGTTTTCTCTAGTTCCCATCACCCATCTTAAAACTTTAATCAGAAGATTAATAGATTTTTTTAAACCATTCCAAAGAGCAGAACCATTTGGAAGAGATAATGCAATAAATATTAAACTTGGGTCATTGGGATCAACATACTTAAAATAATTCTTGCCCATTGTATTTGACTCTCTTTGTACAATCTCTAGATAAATTTTCCCCTAAAAGCTAAGTTTACATATGTAAGAGCTCTTAAACCAAGACCTCCCCTAGTTGTGTCATCACACATCTTGCTCCATTTAACAAAAGAAAATTTCCTTTTATCATGTAAACCTGACCATAAAAATGATCGCATAAAAAGATTAAACTTTTTTCATTTGATTTTGGCATAGAATACAAAGACATATAATATATTGGAATGGCTTGTAAGAATAACTTAATTAACTGCACTCTTATTGCTAATGATAACCATCTACCTTTCTAATCTGGAAGTTTATTTTAAAATTTACTAATAATTGGATTCCATAAATATATCCTTATTCTCCCCTCGAATAAAGGCATCCCTAGATAAGTAATTGGCAAATTTGCTTCCTCCATTTGAAGCAACCTACAAATTCTTGCTTTGATATTAGCAGAAGTGTTAAGAAAGCAAATTTTGGATTTAGTCTTGTTAATATTTTCCTTGAAGCTCTTTTGTACTCTTTTAAAAAGTTATTCAAAGCTCTGGACTCATTTATCCTTGCCCTTTCAAAAAGGGTTGTATCATCTACAAATTGTTGATGGGTGATGTTATCGATGTTATTACTAACCTTAATTCCACTTATAAATCCATATTTTTAAGCCTTCTTTAAGTTCCTACTCAAAAATTCTACCATAATAATGAACAAATAAGGAGATAGAGGATCTCCTTGTCTAAGACCTCTCTTGGATTTAAAAGATTCTATCACTAACCCATTGACCAACACTGAATAAGAAACTATAGAGACACAATATTTAATCCATCTAACCCATTTCTTCCCAAAACTAAACTTATCTAAAATTGCAAAAAGAAAATTCTATTTAACCCTATCATAGGCTTTACTCATATCAAATTTTAAGATTATAAATTTCTATTTTCTTGAAGCTGCTGAATGTATAACTTCATGAGCTACTAATATCCCATCCAAAATTTATCTCCCTTTTAAAAAACCTCCTTGCTATTCTGAAATGATTTTGTCTAAAAATGGCCTTAATATATTCACCATCACTTTGGAAATAATCTTATAAGCCATATTACATAGGCTTATGGGTCTAAAAGAATCAAACAATTTTGCATCCTTCTTTTTTGGAATTAGGGTAAGATAAATTGCATTTATTTTATAAGGAATGTATTGTTTTACCCTAGACTGTTCCACTACCACCAACAAATAATCCTTCACTATATCCAATTTATGTTGGTAAAAAGTTGTAGAGAGCCCATTTGGACCAAGGGATTTATCCTTATCAAAATAAAAAAGAGCTAAATGAACTTCTTCTAGAGTAATAGGCTCCATCAGTTTTTTATTGTCTTCATTTGTTATAACTGAAGGAATATATTGAAGAAGTTTATCATTAAGAACTTAGGTCTCATTTGAACCTAGAATATTTTGATAAAAAAACTTAGCCTCTTTTATAATTTCACTTTGATATTCAATGAAAACCCCTTATATTGATTTAATTCTACCAATTCTAGAAGAAGATCTCTGTACTATAGCCATCCTATTAAAAAACTTTGTATTTTTATCTCCTTTTAACCAAGTCTATATTGATTTTAATCTTGAGAATTTCTCTTCCTTACTCAAAATATTATGATATTCACTAAGCAACTCCCTTTCCTATGAGCTTGTATTATTTTCATCACATTTTTAGAATTTTGAAATTTTATCTTTTAGTTCTTCTTTCTTCTCAAAAATATTTCCAAATGTGTTCTTATTCCATTCTTTTAATCTATATTTCATAGCTTTAATTTGGTTTGGAAGAGCATGCAACCCACCATTACCTAAATTATTCCATGTTTGAGCTATCATATCAGAAAATTGAGGATGGTCTTCCCACATCTACTCATATTTAAAATATGATATTTTTTTGAATTCACTCTCTGCCATTTTAACTCTTATTGGCCAGTGATATTGTTAGAGCAGGTTGTTTACCTTAGCTCATGTTCACCTAGGTAATTTTTTTTTCTTTTATTTAGTTATTCCATGTTTTTCCCCACCCACTTATGTGTGGATATTTCATTTATCTTATTTAGATATTATGAGATGTTACATATTTATTTCTTAGATATTATGGAGATATTTGGAGGGTTGATATTCTTTCTCTCCATAGCAGTTATAGATCTATGGACCATATCACTTATTCCTTTTGTATGATGGATATTTTTCCTTAGCTTGATCCTACCACTATGGTTGATCATCCTTGCCTATATAAGCAAGGCACCTTCATTGTACTCAAGATGAGAAGTTCATTATTCATGTATAATATATGATATTTGTTGCTAATTGTTTTGCATATCCATTTGTAAGATTATGCTATCAATTTGCTTTCAGATTCTTGTTTTGGTTGAATGTGGTGTTTTGTTAACACATGAGATCCTTGCAACTTTAAATGATCTGATTATCATTCCTTTCATGGAATCAGAGCGATAGGTGTTGCAGTCATACATTTGTGAGTGTTGTGTAGTTGTTTCTCTTGTAGGTTCGAAGATTGGTGTGGAAGCTTCAGTTTTTGTGATCGGGTACTTGGTGGAGTTTTTTGGCCAGTTTGTGTCTCTCCTTCCATTTTCAGATCATCACCAGCCTCCTAAAATATCTTTTTCCCATACTTCAATAGCATCATTCCCTTGGATCTATCCTAAACATTTTTCTTCCTGAGCATTTCATTTTTTGGAAGGGTCACCAACCTAGCCCGTTTTTATATTTTGCATGTATATCCTGATAGAAATGCAATTTTTCTATGAAATGTTTTGGAGGTCTGTAGATGCATTCATTTGAGTTTTGTCCAAAATTTCAGCTCACTTGGATCAATATTCTTCAAGATATATTGATTTTACAAAAACCTGCACGTTTTTAGTAATCTACTTATATCTTCATCAAAAATTCTAATTTTTTGCAGATTTTTTTACAGGATGTATAAAATCATACTATATACCATTCCATAAAATTGCAGAGAATGTGGACCTATATTATGATATTTACAATGATTTTACTATTTGTAGTAAACTCATTAGTTTAGGAGAAATATTGGGAGTTGCTCAGCACAATTTTTGCCAGGCCTGTAAAATCATTTTTCTGATATGTCTATAAAATTTCAGATTTTTTGGATCTATATTTAGAAATTTATAATGATTTTATGATTGTACTCTCAATATTTCATTATGAAAAAGGTTTTTACACTTGAAACGATATATGGACTATTGTTATAAAGTCCCATCTTCCTTCATTTGATGTTTGTCCACTTAGTTTAGAACTTTTTGATCAGCTTACTTGGTATTTAGTATTTGTGGAGCCTACACATTATTGTTCTTGAGGAGTCCTTTGTCTTTGACTTCCCTTGCTTTGTTGTGGTGCATCCTCTTGTGTCAATCTTCCTCATTGAGACACTTAGTTTGAAGGAGGGGATTATTTTGAGAATTCCTTTGGAGATTTTTTCAAAGTTCAGAAGCTTCATTTGTGCATTGATGTGATTTTGTGGTATTTTGCACCACCTTGTGACATCACACTAGAACTCTCACATTATAATGGCATTTGATTTTGTTGGGGGGGGGGATATTCTACTTTTGAGGACATATTGGAAAGTTCTTTTTTTAAAATTAGCATAGAGGCAAATGCTGAAAATTTTGAAGCATGGTTTAAGGTACTTTGTTCATTATGTCAAAGTGAAGGTTTGGATCCTTTGTTCATAACTCCAAAATCCAAACCAATGGTGAAGGATAAGGAGTATAGGACATGGTTCATGAATAATTTAAGGATCTATAACATGCTTTATATTCCGTTTGTGGGGAGATTAAAAATTTTATTGGAGTTCATAAGAACACACCTCACCTTGCTTATCATATTTTGAAAAGAAATTTTTTACCCAAGGCACCTTCTCTTTCAATTGCTTGTATGGAGGAAATCATTTGTGATATTGCATCTTTTTTTTGGAGTCACCATCTCATGATATTTTGGATGATGAGGTTGATGCTATAGTACCTGTTGACAATATTGTCACATTCCACCAAGGGGCAGAAAAATTAAAACTTTGTATGATATTTGTTTTGTTGAAAGTTTTCTTTTGTTTATAAGTTATAGCAATTTTGGTTTTCCCTATCGCCCCCTGGTGGACAAAATGAAAAGAAAAGAGCTTCGGGCCCGAAGCGCTTCAAATCATCACTTCGGGTGAGAACTTTGCCGAGAAAGCGAAGGAAACGCTTCGCACCCGAAGCATTCCCAGCGGCTACTTCGGGTGAAGAGTTTTGCGAAGCGGCATCCAAGCAACTTCGTCGAAGAAGAAAAGATAGCCCGAATCAGCTAAGGCAAAGAAATTACTTCGGGCCCGAAGTATTTCTAAAATCCACTTCGGCCAGTTTTCACCCGAAGCAGTAGAGGTCGAGAAAGTGCTTCGGCCAAAACTCCCCCGAGCCACCGTTTCAAAAGAAGATCGGCCCGAAGCATTTTTCCCGACCCATCAGCAAAGCAGTTTTTCCAGCGAAGCAGCGAAGGATAGAGGGAGATCGGCTTCGGCACTCCACGCCCCCGAAGTAGTTTTGCGAAGCAAAAATCAGCGAGGCGCTTCCCAGGAATGCTTCCCAAGTTGGGCATTTTCCCGAGGCGATCAGAGAGCCTCATAAATGCATATTTTCTTGCCCGGTAAGCCCGCTGCTCATTTTTGGCAATTGGATGCGAAGTATCAGTCCGTGAAGAAGAACCCGACAAGCATGGCCGCCACTCGAGCACCGCACCTACAATCCAAGGACACCCAAGTGGCTCATTTAATGCGACTTTCTCCGGCTGACTCGGTCACCATTACCAGTTTTGGTAGCCGATTTGAGAGATCATCCGCAGCAGCGACGAGGAGCCGATTTCTCAGGGCTCGAGGGTGTACTCCGCCATTTTTGTAATAATGATTCAGAGGGCCGGGTCCTCTATAAAAACCCAGGCTTTGCAATGTAAAAATGGGGGGAACTTTCTGCTAGAAAGCTGCTATAACTTGATGTCCTGCGTCTAATACTAAAGATTTTTGTACTCCATTTCTCTCTTTTATGCTGCCTTCTGTGCTTAATTCTTTTGTCTGTCTGCACTCGTATACTGAGACTCTGAATCCTGAATCCGGTGTGCGATTGGGGACTGTACCCTAAAATTCGCCTTGAAGGATACATAGGAGAGGAAAAATGTCGTATAAGCTTTCTTTTATGCTGCCTGGTGGGTCGTGGTTTCTGTTATTCCCTTGTCTTAATCATTGTTACTCTGAACCCTGAATTCCAACGAGAGAGAAAGGAGAACCCTGTGAACTCGTCCAGAGGATACATAGGAAAGCGAGTATCACGTTTCTTTCATCTATTCTTGGTGTTCTTTGCTGCTATTCGAGTTATTAGCGAGTGATCGTGCTTCCTGTTCTCTCCCACCTTAAATCATCATCTTCTAACCCTTACTCTTTTTATTTCTTTCTCTAACCCTTACCCCTTTTTATTTCTTTTCCTAACCCTTACTCTGTCTATTTCTTTCCTGCACTCTTGTCTCAAACCCCAAAAGTAGATTAGTATAGGAGCCGACCTTTCTCCAGAGATTGGCACGAGGGGCATCTCTTCCCCTCGGCCTTTCAATGTTGGTCGTAGGTCCAGGGCACGCAAACCCATCGAAAGTCCTTTCCTGTGCGGATTTGATGACCAACAGTTTTTGGCACGCCCGATGGGACACAAGGTCCCATATTTGAGAAAATTTCTAGCCCGTCTTCACCGGAGCCAGTAGTTCCAACAAGTTCCCGATGAGATCCGGTCAGTCTCATCCCCCGAGTAGTAGTGAGAATCGATGCCCTCATTACTAAGAGACTCTTAGCATCTGGCGACTCTATTTTACCCGAGAATCTTCAAGTCGTAAAGACCAGTACTAAAGCCCGTGCCTTCATGCAAACAAGATGGAGAGTTAGGAATAGAGGAGAGGAAACCGAGTTCTTTGAGCTTGATATTGATGCCTTTGGGGAACGATCTAGGTTAGTTACCCCCGAATATCTCTTACGTGGGACGTCCTCGCAAGAGGCCGCCGTTGACGAGCAAGGCATAACTTTCGATAGCACAACAACTAGTTTTCCTCCGAATCCTCCCAACTCACCGAAGCATCCTAGTGCCTCCGTTCCCATTGGCCTTCCGACGAGCAACCCAAGAGGGACTTCGGGGACCTCTGTTCCACAGAACCCAGGCACAAATATGGCCCAACAACAACAACAACAACAGCAGCAACCACCGCCCAGATTATTTCCAGCATGGAATTCTTCTTCACCGTTGAATCTCGCGGGCCAAGGGCAAGTTCCACCCGCTGCAATTAAAAAACTTCCAACGTTCGACGAAACTAGAAAGACTGCTCTAGAGCATATCCAGGACATCATTTCCCTGGCGGCAATCCATGATATCATAGAAGAGCGAGTGATGGTGAAGCTCCTGGTTCTCTCCCTTAGAGGAAAACTCCTCTATTGGTACAGATCTCTGCCATCCGACACTATTACGGGATGGGACCAGTTAGCCGGGCAGTTGATGCAAGGCTTCAACGAGTCCGTCGATCCAACTTCTCTTCTACAGCAATTCACTTCAATCCAAAGACATCCACAAGAAGAGATTGCAGACTTCAATGTTAGGTTCGCTCGAACTTGGCAAAGAGTCCCGCTTGGACTTCGCCCAACCGACGAAGCCGCGGCGTACTACTTCCTTCGGGCTTTCAACCCTGATATCGGTCTTATGATAAGGTACTCAAATGTCAATACTTTTCCAGAGTTGTATGGGTTAGCCAAGAAAGCAGAAATGGACCTCATAGCCATGGGAAAACTCCCTCAAAGAATGCCAATGCCCATACTCCCCGAGTTCCTTCAAGCCCAGTATGCGAGCGCAGTCGCTCCACAGATTTTTGCAATCCCTGCATACCCGATCTCATCCTGGAACCCGAATCCCGTTGTGTCGTAGATCACCGCTCCATAGATACATTTCCCAACACTTTCAACTATGCCCCCCACCATCACTCCAACATTTCCAATGTTGCCAACACCCCTCCAACATCCTGCCCTGCCTCCGATACCGACTATGGCTTCTTTACCATCAGTTCCCAAGGCCGATGATATGCAGGCCAAGATACTGCAAGAAATGCAATCGTTAAATGCCACAGTATAGACCTTGTCCAACGATATGACCGTTGTCAAGAAGAAGCAAGCGCAACAAGAGTTTCTACCAAGAAGGTCTTATCCCACACCTGCGCTTACCAGAGATCAAGCGGTCCATCAAGGAAAAGCTTCGACAAGAAATGCTGCGATAGATGAAGCCCCAAGCACTTTCGATCATGTATATTGGTGCTCTACATGTAATGATCCTCACGAGGAGAATACATGCATGTTGCATCAACACTACGTGCAGACACTAGCTAGCAACGGTCAAGGCGGTCAAGTCAACGTCATCAGACAATTGGATCAAAACTTGTCAATCGACAAGGAAGAGCCAGTCGCGGTCCTTACCAGGGGAGGTAAAAGGTCGATAGAGGTGGATGCTACTCAGATGGCTCCTTTGAAGGTACACGCCCAATTTGAGAAAGGACAATCCTCCTCTTCGGCCCCGAGCGAAGCTCCTCCGCCAGCTCCAGTCAAAGAAAAGGCCCAAAAGGCCACTGTCGAACCACCTCAGGTGGAGACCAAAGAACAGGCTAAGGAGAAGCTCAAGTTTCCCTCGCTCACCAAGCGACAAAGGGTCGAAGCGACAGAGCAATATCGCACCAAGTACGAACCAAGAAAGGAACCTGAGGTGCATAGCTCCCCAGCCTACAACATCGTAGAGGAGTTGAAGAGGATTCCAGCCAAAATCAGTTTGTATGATGCTCTGCAACTTCCTGGACAAGTGGACCTGCTACAAGAATCATTGAAGAGGATTAATACAAAGAAGGCAGAGCCGCTCGCCCTAGTGCAAACTCTGTCCGCGTCCATCACGGGAAAAAATAGACCACCACCGTTCTACTTATCCTTACAAATGGAAGGGTATATCGTGCATAACTGTATGATAGATTCTGGAGCCGCGACGACAGTCATGCCGAAGGCAGTATGCGAGGAAATAGGCATGGAATACACACGAAGCAGTCACGGAGTCCTCCAGTTGGACGGTACCCCAGTGAAGACTGTAGGTGTCATCAAAGACATTCCTATTCGACTACATAAGACACCTCAAATCACAGTCATACAAGAGGTGGTAGTCGTGGACCTTGAGCCCTACTTCAGCATGTGCCTGTCGAGGGAATTCACGGCAAAGCTGGGCGGATACCTGTCCATGGACTACACTCACATGGAGATCCCCTTCAAAGGGAAGAAGGTGAAGATCTATAATGAAAAGCCTTCTACGTTCTTGGTTCGAAGATGTCCGAGGAAGAGAGCAGTGACCCTGTGCATACGATCGCGGAGGAACTAGAGCAAGTGGATCTGGTCCAGGAATCCCTCGCATAGTTGTGTTGTGAAGATGAATTTTCATTGGCAGATTTCAATGCCATGATAGAGACCGAGGTGGGATGCTACACCATCGCCAAGTCCGAGAAACCAGCCAAAATGGAGGGGAAGGTTTCTGCTCAAGAAGGACTATGGAAATTGTTCTTCGATGATGCCCGATGCAAAAATGACGTCGAGGCAGGAATCCTTCTGATTTCGCCGTCCGATGAGCAAAAGGAATATTGCTACCGATTGACATGGAGCTGCACCAACAATGCAGCAGAATATGAAGCCTTGTGCTTAGGACTCAAGAAAGTTGACAAGTTAGGCATAAGGCATCTTCAAATCTTCGGAGATTCCGAACTAGTTTGCAACCAGGTCACCAACAGATGCTCTTCAAAGAAGCACTATCTTAAATCATACCGCAATAGGGTATGGGACCTGTTCGACCAGTTTGAATCCCTCAATCTATAGTCTATTCCATGAGAAAAGAATCGACATGCAGATGTCTTAGCATCCATCGCAGCCCGATATTCTCCAGTGGATGATATGGTGCATAAGCCGAAGGTTGTAAGGATGATCTATAGACCCTCTGTCCCGGACAAAGATTTACACTGGCAAGTTTTTGACAACGATGAGCAGATTGTTAATTTCATGATCCAAGAAGCCGCTACAGTCGAAGACCGAAGCCCTGATGGGGAAGAATACGAAGGATTGGTCCAGTTGAAGAACAATCACGTTCCCAAGGGATTGATCATGCTTGAGAGCCTTTTCGATCAAAATGATCGATCGCTCTCCCACAGGATCCAGATCAGCGCACAGCAATATCAAGATTTAGAACTGGAACCTGGGAAAGTAATAAAGGTCGGGACCGATTGTACTTCGAAAGAAATAGAGCGAATCCGATGTCTGTGTAAGAAGTACCCAGATATCGTGGCTTGGTCTTATCATGACCTCAAGGGATATGATCGGCAGCTGATCCAACATACGATCGAATTACAAGAAGGGGCCAAGCCTTTTCGATAGAAGCAAAGGCCGGTTAATCCAAAGATCGAGGTCCTAATGAAGGCCGAACTGCTAAAAATGCTCGAAGCAAAGATCATTTATCCCATCAAGCATTCTTCCTGGGTAGCGAACTTGGTCCCTATCGAGAAAAAGAATGGAGACATCCGGTTATGTGTGGACTTCCGCAACCTAAATCATGCTTCCCTCAAGGACCACTATCCTCTCCCGTAGATCGATCAGATCTTGCATTCGGTAGCTGGAGCTCAACGATTCTCCCTGCTTGATGGTTTCTCTCGGATATAATCAAATCTGGGTCGTGGACGAAGACCAAGCATAAGACCGCGTTCACAACCAAGTGGGGCACATTCGCCTACCAACGAATGCCTTTTGGCCTCTCGAACGCGGGAGCTACTTTCCAGAGGGCGATGGACCTAGCTTTTGGTGAGCTTCTAAACAAGGTTATCGTTATCTATTTGGATGACATGACCGTCTTCTCCCGAAGGAGAGAAAACCACCCAGAACATCTTCAACAAATCTTCAAAAAATGCCAAGAATTTGGCATCTCAATCAATCCAAAAAAGTCTATCTTCGCAGTCAGTGAAGGAAAGCTGCTGGGACACGCAATTTCGGAAAAGGGTCTCACCATGGATCCCGACAGAGCCGAAGCTCTGATGAAGCTCCCAATCCCAGCGGATAAAAAGGGCCTTCAATATTTCTTCGGACAGATTAACTTCGTAAGGAAGTTTGTCCCAGACTTCGCCCAGGTCGTTAAGCCGATGTCTGAGCTTTTAAAAAAGGGCGCAAAATTCGTCTGGATAGAAGAGAGGAGAAAAGCATTCAAAGAAATCAAGGCCCGAATTGTTCAGGCACCAGTCTTGATCAACCCCGACTACAATCGAGATTTTATCCTGTATGCAATAGGAGAACCTGAAAGCTACGCCGCGGTCTTGACGCAAAAGGGGGAAGATGGAGAGGAACGTCCCATCGCGTTCCTCAGTCAGATAATCAATCCCCATGAAGAAAAGTACAATTTCATCGAGCGTCAAGTGCATGCAGTAATGAAATCTCTCAAGAAATTCAAACAGTTCATTTCTCAGAGTCGAACCACAGTCTTCGTTATTCACCCCGATGTGCGTAGTTTCATTATTCAGGGGGAACTGGGAAGCAAGAGAGCTGGTTGGGTAAGCAAAATCCAAGAGTTCGATATTGAGATCAAGCCCACCAAACTAGTTTGCGGTCGCGCATTATGTCAAGAGCTGGCGAAGAGCGCAACGGCCAAAATAATGGACTGTCGATCGGATGACTCGCCAACAGGAGAATGCCTCGCTAATCAAGAAGAGGCCGAGAAATATTGGGTCGATGAAATAGTGGAATATTTCAACACCGGCAGATGCCCCTCACATCTGAATGCTTCGCAGCGAAGACATTTCAGGATGCGGTCCGCCCGATACACTATGCGCCCAGAAGGCCTATTTTTCAGGAACATCGACGACGTCCTCCTCAGATGCATAAAAGATGATGATAAGAGGAGAATCCTGGGCGAATTTCATTCAGGACTATCTAGAGGACACTTTGCTGGAAGAGCGACAACGCTGAAGATAATCAAGGCGGGTTACTATTGGCCCACACTCTTTGCCGATGCCTTCTCCGTTTGTCGCAGATGCGAGCAATGCCAAAGATTCATCGACCGAAGCAGAAATGCTCCGATGCCCCTCCGACCGATACAGGTGGAAACACCCTTTCAGCAATGGGGACTAGATTTCGTAGGGGCCATATCGCCAAACTCCTCCGCTGGGCACAAATTCATTCTGACTGCGACTGATTACTTCACCAGGTGGGCCGAGGCAGTCCCCACAAAACACGTCGATCAAGATACTGTCGTCACCTTCCTGGAAGGTTTGATTACCCGCTTTGGCATCCCCAAAGCAATTATTACAGATAACGGTCCTGGTTTCACGGGCGCAAAGATCAACGAGTTCCTATACAAGTATGGGATATATCACAAAGTGTCTTCCAACTATTACCCCCAGGGCAATGGACTGGTAGAATCCACCAACAAAACCCCGTTGAGGATACCGAGAAAGCTGATCGATCAAAACAAAAGAACTTGGCACCTCCTTCTGGATCGGGCCTTGTGGGCCGATCGGGTTTCTATCAAAAGGTCAATCAAGACTTCGCCTTATGCTCTGGTCTACGGCAAGGAGGCCATCCCGCCCACTCACATCGAGATCCCTGCATTACAGTTGCTAGAAGAAGATGAAGCTAACCCGATGGAGAGACGCCTGGTTCAGCTACTACAACTAGAAGAGGAACGTGAAAAGGCCTACCAGAACTTCGCACGGCATGCTGAGGTCACCCAAGAATGGTTCAAAAGGAAATCATCCGATCGCACATTCAAAGCAGGAGACCTGGTATGGAGGTGGGATTCATGGAAGGCCAAGCCCGGGAATCATGACAAAATGGATGCGTTCTGGGACGGACCGTTTGAAATAGTAAAAGTAAATTCGGCCAATTCCTTCATCCTCAAAGATGCGAATGGCCAAGTACTACCAATCTCCGTCAATGGTCTCCACCTGAAGACCTTCGATCGCTGAGGTATGTATTACCCCAAAAAAAAAAAAAAATAAAAAATCTTGCATATATTTTTGTATATAGGTTTTTAGTGCTTTGTCGAAATCGCCTTCGGGGGGGTTTCGGTCCGAAGTAGCCGATGAAGGGAAGTTCACCGTGAAGCAGTTCATCCTCGTAGAACCAAACCACATGCAAATCAAGGACGTGGAAAATGCTTCGCTAAAGAAATGTGTCGAAGGCGTCGTCCTAAGTAATTCTTGGCGAGGCCCTCCTCGATGAAATGGGTTTCGGTCGACGACATTCGTGAACCAAAGCAACAGCATGGCAAAGGGGAACTTCGGGCCCGAAATGAAGGAAATCAGCCCGAAGAAGAACTTCACGATGAAGTATTTTCTATGCCAACTCCATATCGCCGAACCCCGCATACGAGGCAGACACATTTAGGATGTGCCTCGAGAAACATGTCGACAACAGCCTCAAAAGGGGGCCAAAGCAGATGAACTCAATATGAAAGAAATGACACTCATCCCAAGGCAGTTCGTTAACCAAAAAGCCATGCTAAAGTACCAGATGGCAGCGATTCACGTTCCCAATGCAAAATCCAATCACCAAATTGCATGGCCCCACGTACGACGCCGCCATATGGCCAATCAGATGCCACAACGATACTTTCGGGATAGGCCCACGAAGTAATTACGGCAGTTGCCATAAATGCAGGAAGTTGCCCTCCGAAGCTATAAAATGCAGATGCCCGTTAGGAACAAACCATTTGCAAGCGTGAGAGTCGAGTCTGCATTCTGTCTCTTCGAAAGAACTTCTACATATAAGATTTTGCTGTTAGCCATGATTATCCCGTCCCTTGTTTTGAGGTGCTGAACCCTTCTACATCACAAGCTATTCTGCTGCGATCGTTCACAATGGGAAAGAAGAACCCCACTCAAAAGGAAAAAGAACCAGAGACGACGGTTCCAGAGAAGGCGAGAGCCATGGAAGAAAAGAAATAGAGACCTAGGAGGGTCAATCCTCCCCCACGCCCAGGAAAACAAGTAATGGAAGGAAGGGAGGAATCCGATGACGAGCCCAACATAGAACCACCTGTCGATAAGTGGGTGAAAATCAGAGACCCAGAGCTCTCAAGAACCGTGGCCGAGCTTCGGGGTACCATCGACTTCATGCGAAGTAGGCTCTCGATGGAGAACAAGAGGGCCACGATGTATTATTCCCACATCTACTGGTATCTAGTCCCTCCTACACATCACTGCCCCGAGCTCATATGCGCCATCGCTCAGAACTACCAACCACAAACCAGACAGGTGTTGGATGCCTCGGGTCAAAAGTTGTTTTCCATTCTGAAGGAGGATGTGCAGGCAACGTTCGCACCATAGCAAAGGCCACCAAAAGGCTATACCATTCGCAATGTCAGCCTGAGCGAACAAACGGAGAAGTTCACCTCTAATCCCTTCATCCTGAGCTTTTTGCATGAAAACCTCAAGAGCGGACTTCCTTCCGGCAAGCGACCCCAAATGCCCCTGCCCTTGGAGGCCTTCAAGAACATGGATATATTCTCTATCATTGCATGGGTGGCAGGCTTGTCAAGCGATACTTTGGTATATCCATGGCAGGTGTCTCTAGCCGAATGCATTTCTAGAGGAGAGTTCTACGCCCCCGACGCTTCGCGACCGAACACCAACCCAGTTTTCTTCGATTGGGCAGAATGGGTGGCCCAAAATCTGCATATACGGTTAGCATCCATGAAGGATGCTAGCAAGGAGCCGCACTTCCAGCCTTGTTCCTTCTTGGTTTGGCTCTTCTTCTTTCATGTACATAAAGCCCTTCACCATTGTGATGTTTCACCAGTCGGCAAGGATGGGATCCCTTTGCCTGTATATCAGTGGACCCATCTCCTACTGAGGTCGGAGTCTTATTACCCTTTCAATCAGCAGTTTTTGGGACCTGCGATGCATGTCCTGACAAAGTCTAGCCCCCGGGTGCCTCTCTGCCTTAGAGATAAAGTGGTACTGGAGAAAAGGGGGGATGTGTTTCAATTGACACAAGGGCTTGTGATCCACCTTTTTGGCTTCATGGGGAAGCCCTTCCTGCTGCCTTTTTTCCCTTCGGAGTACCAATTTGCCCTGGAAGTTGCTCGACAAAGCGACGCGACCGATGAAGCCTACGACCATGGACGAAAGTGGGCACACACCTACGACTTCCCCTTCAAGATGGGAGTGATCGAAGTCTTTGCCTTGAAGCAGAACATATACCTGGAGGAGAGGCTCACCGATTTTGGTCTGCTTCAAATACCACAGAGGTGGCTCTACGACCCATTGGGGGTGATGAGAGATCACTTGAAAAGCAAAAACTTCCATGTCTGTCCTCGCCCCAAAATCCTGGAGCAGAGGAATAACCCCAATGGTACGGACTAGGAGTGGCACTTAGAGGAGATGAGGACGTTGCCTCCTTGGCATGACTTCTATCCTATGGAGGTCGAATTCGACCTAGACTAGTACCCATTCCCAACTCCCGACTCCACTTTCTGGAGAAAAGCAAAGGATGATTTAAAAGAGGAGTTGAAAGACTGGGACGAGGAGCAGTTAAGAGAATGGTGGATTATGAGAGTCCATCATCGAAAGATGAATTCTTACGGGCTTCTAACAATGGACAGGGAATTCACAATTGTATATCAGACCAATATTGGGTCTTGGGAACCCTTGTCCTTCATCGACTTCATTCCACCGGCCACCCCAAGTTCGGGCGAAAGCCCCGGAAGGACCGATAATGTCCCTAAGGAAAAAGTAGCCAGGGCCATGCCAAAAGCTTTACTACAGACGCCATCCAAAGATCTCGAGACAACAATAGAGGAATCAGAGCAACCCCTCGAGAGGAGGAAAATAAAGGAGCGGGAACCTACACAGGCACCCCCGAACTTCCCAAAATGATCACGTATAGGCACTCCGAGCGCCCCTACCGAAAGATCAGTATCAGGCTCGACCGAAGCAAACAACGGAGGAAATCCACCAAGTGCCGAAATGATCCCAAACGTAGATGTCATTAACGTGGAGGAACTCATGGAAGTCATGGAAGCCAAAAGTACCGAGGCCCAGGAGGAACAAGGGCCAATCACCCAGGAGATCACCATGGCCGCTCTGCCAGGAGGGCATGCAGGTACGTTTTCTTCACCTTATGCTCTGTTGCTCGTAAGTCTATCCCGACCCTGGCCGAAAGCTCTCACCTGTCCACCCTACCTCCACAAGGTCAGTCACCTTCTCACGCCGTGTCCCTAACTACTCCCCTGAGTCTTCCGGCCAGGACAAACCTGTCGAAGTTACTTCGCCCAGCCACACCACCAATCCTCCAGTCATCAACCAGGGTGAAGCTAATAGTCCAATGCCGAACCCCGAGGCTCATTCCTCCATTGTACACAATGTGCTCCCACTCGTCGAAGCCCCCGTCACCCCTATTGCCGAACCTTCGGGTGAGGCTATCCCCTTCAACTCTTTGTATTTGTTCAATCCCTCGGCTGGAGATCTAGCCGCATTCGACTCCGAGCTGTCCTCAATACGGGAATCCCCCTTGGCCAAAAAGCTCCTCCAAGCCCGACAAAACATAGAAAGAATGTTAAAAGAGGCAAGAAAGAAGAAAGGGCGCTCGCTCGCTCAAGTTGAGAGGTGCGCCATCTTCGATTTGGAGGCGGGAAAATTGCATAAAGTAAAGAAGATACCCAAAGTCCAAAAGCCCCTGGACGAAATGACTCCAGCGGACTATGAATATCAGGATAAAGAAAAGGACTTGGAACATCTGAACGTGGACAAGGAGTCCGCCTCTATGCACACTGGAATCGAGACCTTCAAGGCGCATGCCAACATTGCCAACAAGCGCAGGTTCGAAGCCGAGAGTGCTAACATCAAGCTGGAGGAGGAGCTAGCAAGGGCTCACTCCAAATTGGCAGAGGCCGAGGAGCAGTGCAAGCTGATGCAGAAAGAAGCACACGCCCTAAAGCTACGGATAGCACAGCTGGAGTGCACAACCGAGAATCAAGCACAAAGGCAGGCCAAAAATGATTTGAGGGCCAAGGAGCTTGAAAGTAAGATCTTGCAAGCTCAGATCCAGCTGCACGAGAAGGAAGGCCTAGGGCTACTTGATAGGAGCAAAATCAAGGAGATTCGCTCACATCTGCTCAAGAATTTTAGGTCTCGGGCTGTCAGCGCCCTTTCAGTTTTAGCTTACACCATAGAAGCCCAGGTTGCCACCGCCGAAGGAGGGCCAATCGTCGAAGTGGTCATTCAGAATGTCAGAGCCCGACTCAAGCTGGCCCTCAAGGTCCAAAATGCAAGGTATCAAGATTTGAAGCTCACAGCGATGAGTCGGACAACAAGGGATTGGTCAACCGCCCAGGCCATAGTTCGTGCCTTTTTCTCCATAGCCAAGAAAGCGCAAAAGGCAAAAATCCTACTGGACGCATTCGAGAGCGAGAGGCACGCGTCAATGGGCTACTTCGAGGACCTTTCCTCCTTAGGCTTCCCGAGCTTCACGGATAATGATGGGAAGCCCTTAGCCAAGGAAGAAATCATGCCGAAGTGGCAGCAGTTTGAAGGCAACGTCTCGGAGATAGACGAGTGGGCCGAACCAATAACAGAGAAGCAGGTTGCCGATTACATATTGAAATACTATAGAATCGCCGCCTCCCTAAACGATCTGTATACCAGGTCCCAGCATGCAAAAATCGGGCAGATCGATAGGTTTCGCGCTTTGGTCAAATCCCTGGAAGATCAGGAGCTGTTCACAAAAAGCGTCTGGTCTCAGGTTCGCCGAACCTTAAGAGACATCCGCGCCCGCCTGGCCCCATTGCCAATGGCTGAAGACGTAGCAGAAGCAATGGCGACAGGAGGAGAAGAAGCAGTAGGGGAGAGAGAAGAGGAAGAGGAAGGACAAGCTGTGGAAGTGCCCCTAGAAAAGGAACAAAGAGAAAGGTCTGGAGGTAACTCTGGCCCAATGGATAAAAGCTGAGGGTTCTACCACCGAGACGAGCTCGTTGCCCCACGAGCCACCAAGAATGTTGACAATATTGTCACATTCCACCAAGGGGCAGAAAAATTAAAACTTTGTATGATATTTGTTTTGTTGAAAGTTTTCTTTTGTTTATAAGTTATAGCAATTTTGGTTTTCCCTATCGCCCCCTGGTGGACAAAATGAAAAGAAAAGAGCTTCGGGCCCGAAGCGCTTCAAATCATCACTTCGGGCGAGAACTTTGCCGAGAAAGCGAAGGAAACGCTTCGCACCCGAAGCATTCCCAGCGGCTACTTCAGGTGAAGAGTTTTGCGAAGCGGCATCCAAGCAACTTCGCCGAAGAAGAAAAGATAGCCCGAATCAGCTAAGGCAAAGAAATTACTTCGGGCCCGAAGTATTTCTAAAATCCACTTCGGCCAGTTTTCACCCGAAGCAGTAGAGGTCGAGAAAGTGCTTCGGCCAAAACTCCCCCGAGCCACCGTTTCAAAAGAAGATCGGCCCGAAGCATTTTTCCCGACCCATCAACGAAGCAGTTTTTCCAGCGAAGCAACGAAGGATAGAGGGAGATCGGCTTCGGCACTCCACGCCCTCGAAGTAGTTTTGCGAAGCAAAAATCAGCGAGGCGCTTCCCAAGAACGCTTCCCAAGTTGGGCATTTTCCCGAGGCGATCAGAGAGCCTCATAAATGCATATTTTCTTGCCCGGTAAGCCCGCTGCTCATTTTTGGCAATTGGATGCGAAGTATCAGTCCGTGAAGAAGAACCCGACAAGCATGGCCGCCACTCGAGCACCGCACCTACAATCCAAGGACACCCAAGTGGCTCATTTAATGCGACTTTCTCCAGCTGACTCGGTCACCATTACCAGTTTTGGTAGCCGATTTGAGAGATCATCCGCAGCAGTAGCCGAGGAGCCGATTTCTCAGGGCTCGAGGGTGTACTCCGCCATTTTTGTAATAATGATTCAGAGGGCCGGGTCCTCTATAAAAACCCAGGCTTTGCAATGTAAAAGGGGGGGGAACTTTCTGCTAGAAAGCTGTTGTAACTTGATGTCCTGCGTCTAATACTAAAGATTTTTGTACTCCATTTCTCTCTTTTATGCTGCCTTCTATGCTTAATTCTTTTGTCCTGTCCGCACTCGTATACCGAGACTCGAATCCCGAATCCGATGTGCGATTGGGGACTCGTACTCCTAAAATTCACCCCAAGGGATACATAGGAGAGGAAAAACGTCGTATAAGCTTTCTTTTATGCTCGCCTGGTGGGTCGTGGTTTCTGTTATTCCCTTGTCTTAATCGTTGTTACTCTGAACCCTGAATTCCAGCGAGAGAGAAAGGAGAACCCCGTGAACTCGTCCAGAGGATACATAGGAAAGCGAGTATCACGTTTCTTTCATCTATTCTTGGTGTTCTTTGCTGCTATTCGAGTTATTAGCGAGTGATCGTGCTTCCTGTTCTCTCCCACCTTAAATCATCATCTTCTAACTTGTTGAGTGGTGTTTTAACCCGATTGTGAAAACACACTCTCCTGTAGGATCCGAGTCCTAAATCCTCTGCTTGCAAAGAAAAACGATTTCTCCAAGGTTCTTATTATGCTAATTATTAATTATCAAGGATGCTTGTTTAAAATGAAATGCTAAGAACACCTTAGGGTTTGCAAGTGGATGTTAACAAGGGGCACCGTGGTTTATTAATTTTGAACTTTCAATGGACTCAAAATGAATAAAATCTGTTTAAACCTTAAATTCTGATGGATTTTCAGTGATTTATTCAAACACAATAATTAAACTGCTGAAAATAAAATATGGGTTTGAAAAGCAAAGACAAAAGTAAACAAAAGTAACAATAAAAATAGATTACGATCGAGAAAGTTGTCATTAATCCGATGAAACCGAAGATACTGAGGCTTTCTACATGCAACCTAACCTAATGAACCCGCACATCCACACAATCCAAATAGGCCAAGTGCGAGTCTCGAGGGTTTACGTGGTAATTCCAGAAAACAGGCATTCGCATGAAGCAACCAAGAGATCTTGCATTAACTTCACCTAAAAACCTAAGAAATCCGGAAGGGGAATATAAACATTAAATCATGCATGCAAAAGTTACTCCTTCTTTCTCATCCAATAAGATGCCAACTCTCCGTATTTGTATTTAAATGATATCTCGATTACATTCAAAAATGTTCTAGGTGTGAAAGAAAATCCCGGAACAAAAAGAAGGAAATTGCCCAAGTACGGGCCCAGAATAGCACAAAGCCTTCGTCTCTGCAACTCCGTATTCGGCAATTTCCAACCCTTTCTTCGATTTGCAATTTTGGCTTTATAGCATTGTTATGGCTCTTCGATTTCCTCCGTCGCTTCATTTCCTCTTCCTGTGGGCGACCCTTCAAATTCTTGCTTTTTCTCGCTTTGATTCACGCTCAAATTTGGAAACGCTCCGAAATTCATCTCTGCATGTAACGCCTCTGCAAGTTTGACACCTGCACGCCACGTGTCACGCACTTTCTGCGCCTGCTGTAACGCTTTTCTATGAAAGAACCCGACAAAACTGCAAGTCCGCCTGTTCACCTTCCCGGTCGCGAAATCGCGACATGTCACGAAATCGCGACATGTCGCGATATCGCTACATGTTTCCTGGCCGTACGCCTTCATCAGCTCCCCGTAGCGATGTCGCGACCGTTTTTCGTTTGTCGACCTCCGCAACTTCTCGTAGCGATATCGCTACCCTTTTAACCCTTTGAGCCTTCTTCCTCGAATGGTAGCGATATCGCTACCACTTTTCTCTCGGACCTCCTGTGCAACTTTACGTCGCGACATCGCGACCATTATCATTCTCTTGCCTTCCTTCGACAAACCGTCGCGATATCGCTACCGCTTTTATCTTCCGTACGCCTTGGCAAAACTTGTCGCGATATCGCGACGTTTTTCCCTCGGACCTTCATGCAGCTTTCTGTCGCGAAATCGCGACCATTTTCTTCCGTACGCTTCCCCGAAACACGTCGCGAAATCGCGACCATTTTTCCATCCGTACACCTTTGCCAATCGGTCGCGAAATCACGACGTCTTTCCTCATCGAGTCCTTTCATTGTTTCTGTCGCGATATCGCGACATTTTTCCTTCGTACACCTTTCCAAAACACGTCGCGAAATCGCGACACTTTTCATCACCCGTACGCTTCGGCAAAACACGTCGCGATTTCGCGACATCATTTATTTTCTTCCCAACAGCATGTCGCGATTTCGCGACACCTTTTCTTTTCTCCTCAGCGACATGTCACGATTTCGTGACATCTTTTTCATCCTGGTCACCGACACGTCGCGATTTCGTGACACCTTTTTCCTCCTGGTCACCGACACGTCACGATTTCGCGACACCTTTTTCCTCCTGGTCACCGACACGTCGCGATTTTGCGACAGTTTTTCTGTTTCGTTGCCGTTGACCGCGCTGACCGCGATTTTTCGACATGTCACGATTTCGCGACAATTTTCCGGTTTCGGTCGCGATTTCGCGACATGTCGCGATTTCGCTACCTGTCACGATTTCGCGACCCCTTTCTACACTTGTGCATTTTCTCTTTTTTTCAATTCTGGCATCTGGGTCACTGAGATCCTTCCCTGTGAGCCTGCAAAAAGGTGGGTCCCCAATTTTGGGGTGTGTTGTGGATCAACCACAACAAATGGCGACTCTGCTGTCAAATGCTCTTGAGCATTTTAGTAAGAACCCAACCTGAAACATATCACAAACTCGTAAATACATGTTAGCACATAAGCAAAATAACAAATGCCCAAAGATCAAAAGTACATGAATCATCAGAATCATCAAGTATTAGCTCAGTGTGTGCAATGTGTTTTCATTCCCTATCGTTTGAAATTGATCAACATTCCATTATCAGTTTTGCATGAATGCATATATGGGATGGTGAATGATTTGTGACCCTAAATGAATGAGCTAGGAGATTTTGCTTTTCCTAATAAGCATGATCATTCTTCTACTATTATGTACAAGCATTCAAGATTGCCAAACCCTCTTAGGACCCACAAGTTCATTTCCTTATTGTATCCCAAAGTTGGTTATGAGTCCCTACTATTTAGAACCCATGTGCAAGTGAATGTGAAATCAGAACTTTGGGGAATCGGACTCCCACCCAACCGAGATGAGAGTTTAACCTTATCCTTACTATTCTGATTTAGAGTTCATTACCTCACTTTAAGCAAAATAATTAAACCAGTTATGGAAGAAATGGTCATGCTAGTCTAACCCTCTAGACAATCAGTGGTCTTGCTTTTTTAGGCAAGACATGATGCCATGCATGGGCATATCTAACCCCACAATCCAAAACTTATCTCCATTTCTTTGGACCTTGGGGATGACTACCCATCCCTTGCGAGAGGACAAGTAGTACGATCCTTACAATCCAAAATAAAGATGAGATGGGAAAAATTTATTTATTTATTTATTTCTTGGACCTTGGGGATGACTACCCATCCTGGTTAGGGACAAGTAGTACGATCCTTACAATCCAAACCTTAGATATAAATCATTAATTCTATTGCTTAAACCTTGGGGATGACTACCCATCCTTTGCAGAGGACAAATAGTACGATCCTTACAATCCAAGACTTACTATGAAATGAGACATAAGAGCTTTGGGGAATCGGATTCTCAACCAACCAAGATGAGAATTTATGCCCTATCCTTACTACTCCATGTGGGTCAAATCAAAGCTTTGGGGAATTGGATCCTCAACCTAAGTTTGATGAGGATTTAACCCTATCCTTACTACTCTGATTTTAAGCTTTAAGCTCTATGGAAGTGGTTAAAACCACTGTTTTAAGGATCATGTTGCATAATAGGATAGACATGAAAACCACTTTCGCTCAACCTTTTCTTCCAAGCTAGGTTTTGATCATTTTACTCAAGATCCTTTTTAATTTATGAGACGTGCTTGGTTCTAGATATCTCAAGACTCAGTTTCCAACCTTAGGAGCTACTTACATATATGTTATAACACAACCCTAAGAGGATTTGACATACTTTCATGGCTTGTACATAAGATGCATATGCAACTAAAATGAAATGTATGTGAGGTGAGATGGAATATGAATGCATTACTTCTTGAATTGTGAATGAAATGATTTGTCATGCAAAACTGATTCTTTCATATATCACAAAGTCAAACAATATAACTTAAAAAAGTTTTATGCTACTTGTGGAGCTTTTACAAGACAATTCCAATATTTCATATTCTCCTAATCCTTAAGCATAAGTTGACATCTCAATTTTCTATTATTTATTTATTTATTTATTTATTTTTTATTTTTAAATTAACACACATGTCAATTGAAATCAAATCCATAATCAAAATCCTAACTAAACTAACAATCCTAAACAATAAAAACAAAATCTGAAAATCCTTCACCAACACCAAAAGAATAATATCAAAGTCTCACAACCTAAGGGCTAAAATAATGCTTTAGAATCTGCCCATTAACCGGCAGCATGAAATCTTTCCCTTCTAAGGTTTTTAGCCTGAAGGTGTTCTTCCCAAGAATTTCTGAAATCTGATATGGGCCTAACCAGAGACAATCAAACTTTTGATGGTTTCCTTTTTCCTCATGTCTTTTGTCCCATAGTAACACCAAATCTGAAATTCTGAATGATTTAACTTTGGCCCTTCTATCAAACCATCTCTTGATGACTTCCTGGTGTTTGTTCATGTGATTCATGGCTTCTTCTCTCTTTTCATCCAGGTGCAATAACCGGCTCAATCTAGCTTCAACTTGATCATCTGTCCCCATGTACTCTTGTATGAAATGTAAGGTCTGCAGCTCCAAATTTGCTGGAAATATCGGGTCTTGCCCATAGACCAAATGATAAGGAGTATTCCCTATAGCTTCTTTCACTCTGGTCCTATCTGCCCACAGGGCAAACTTTAATTGACTATGCCAGTCCCAAGGATTCTTTTCCAGCAACTTCTTAATAGTATTCAACAAATTCTTATTTGAAGATTCGGCCAACCCATTTCCTTGAGGATAGTAATTGGATGCAAACTTTAAGCTCACTTTATTATCATATGCCCACTCTACAAATTGTGTGGAAATGAAAGCTTTACCATTGTCACTGACAATAGAATCGGGCATTCCATATCTTGTGATAATTTGATCCTCAAGGAATTTAATCACAACGTCTGTGGTGGCATGTTTAGTGGGAATCGCTTCTGTCCACCTTGTACAGTAGTCTGTAGCTGTCAAAATAAATTTGTGAGAGTCAGAAGAATTTGGGTTAATAACCCCGATAAAATCCAGTCCCCACTGTGCAAACGGTCTCATTTCGACTACAGGCTGCAACGACATGGCTGCATTTCTTTCTCTATTTGCAGCCACTTGACAGATGTGACAAGATCGCACATGAGCATGTGCATCTTTGAATATATGAGGCCAGTAATATCCTGCTCGTAGGATTTGGTGTGCTGTAGCATTGGCTGCACCATGACCAGTTCCATGCTTGCCATGAAATTCTTGCAACACCCTGGCGGCTTCGTCTTTGCTCAAGCATCTCAGGTAGATACCTTCATGATTTTTCCTGTAAAGCACACCAGACTTTATCAGATAGTTAATAGATTTAAGCCTTAAAGCTCTCCTTTGTGTTGAATTCAAATTAGAAGGGCACTTACCAGTCAATAAAAATTGCACAATATCAACATACCAGTCCTCCTTAGCCATGTATTCTGTATTTGAGCATTGACCTGTTATTTGCGGATCATTTTCTGCGATCGCCTTTGCCAATCCTTGTCCTCGAACTAGTTTCATTGGTTGGATTTCGAGATCAAATTCTTGGATGGTTGCAATCCACTTTCCTCTCTTTTCACCTAGTTCATTTTGTAAAAACATGGTCTTGACAGCAGAATCGGGCACAATGGCAATAATTCTGCTGTGTACGATGTAATGCCTAAATTTTTTCACAGTTTTAAAAAGTGCGTACATTTGCTTATCAAGGATTGAATACCTTAATTGGGCATCTTTTAGGGGGGCACTTAAAAATGCAATGGGTTTTTCGGCATTATCTTCGCCTTTTTGGGTTAATACACTCGCCAAGGAGTGCTCCGATGCAAAAGCATAAATGTAAAAAGGCTTGGAATAGTCTGGGCTTATCAAGACCGGGGCTTTGGAAATGGCGTCTTTGATATTCTGGAAAGCCACTTTACTTTCCTCGTTCCACCTTACGTCCACATTTTTCTTGAGCATTTGGTTTAGAGGTTTAGCTATCTCAAGCAAAGCTAGAAATGAACTTCCTCACAAAATTGACTTGCCCAAAGAAAGACCTCAATTCTTTTTTATTGCTCGGGAGAGGTAGGTCTTGGATAGCTTGTATCCTTTCTGGGTCGATGGATATTCCCTCCTTTGAAATAATGTGACCTAGCAGTTTCCCTTCTGTCACTCCAAAAATGCATTTCTTGGGATTTAATGAAATTCCATGTTCCCTGCATCTTTGAAGCACCTTCTTTAAGTCTTTAACATGATCCTCTCTCTTCTTCGAGAAAACCGGGATATCATCCACATACACGATGATGCATTTGCCTATTAGTCCTTTGAATGCGTAATCCATGGTGCGTTGAAAAGTTGCACCAACGTTTAACAATCCGAACGACATTCTCTTATATGCAAATGTCCCCCACTTGGTAGTGAAGGCTGTTTTCATCCTGTCATCTGGATGTATAAGAACTTGGTTGTACCCAGAATATCCATCGAGAAAGGACATCATTTCTGATCCATTTACCATTTGCAAGATTTCATCGATTGATGGCAATGGATAATTATCTTTCTGGGAGGCTTTATTAAGATTTCGAAAATCTATGCACAGCCTAATCTCTCCACTCTTTTTTCTTACTGGAACGAGGTTAGCCACCCAGGTTGAGTGCCTAACGGGAAAAATGATTTTCGCCTCCAACAGTATTTTAACCTCCTTTTCGATCAAAGGCTCCAATAGCGGGTTAACAACTCACTGTCTTTGCCTAAAAGGCTTGGAGTCTGGCTTCAAAGGTATGGTATGCGTGATAATGTTCTGGTTGTAAGTCTTTAGCTCATTGTAGTTCCAAGCAATACAATCTATGTAGTGCTTCAAAGCCTGTATTATATTGCTCCTTTCTTCCTCTGTACATGCCTTTGCTATGTACACCTCCTTTGGATTGTCTGCACTCCCCAGATTAATTGAATCGCATGCATCTTTGGGGAGCGGGACTCTTTTTCTTTTCTTGTTCTTGCATTCCATGTCGAACATTTTTTCTAATGAAACCACGTCTTTAGGAATTTTGTTGGATTGATACGCAGTTTCACTTTCTTCTGTTTCATCCTGCCACCTTTGTTCCTCATCGATCACTTGATTTTCAAAAATACCCGAGTTTGTGACAAACTTGAAGATGTGCCTGTCACACTCAAAAACCTGGAAATTCTTCACATTATCAGGTATTGATGGACAAGGAACCAGCTCAATGGAAAACTTTTTACATCTTTTTATATCCACCGGGTTTAACATGCCCGCGACGACTGCAAGAGAGTCTGCTATTCGATTCCCTCTCCTAGAAATAAGGGCTATGTTGAATGCATCAAACTCCTCCATGAGATCCATAACCCTAGTCCTATAAAGGCTCAGTATTTTGTCGCGGCATGTATACTGTCCTTTGATTTGCTTGACAACCAACTCAGAATCACCCAAAACCTTCAAGCATTTAACATGTTTGCTCAATGCTAGACGTAAACCGTAGATCAATGCTTCGTATTCTGCCACATTGTTTGTGCAAGGAAATTGCAGTCTGTAGGCAGCCAATAATGGTTTACCTCCTGGACCAGTGAGCTCGACTCCAGCTCCTGCTCCCTGTCTAGATTTTGATCCATCAAACTTGAGCAACCACGTGTGATCCTTTTCCTCAGAAGAACCACCATGACACACTTCTTCTTTAAGTTCATCAGCAGCTTTCTCAACATCAAGAGCATAGACCCCTAGGTCTGGCTCAGAAAACTGAACCTCATTCGGCTTGTTAAAATCTGTTATAATCTCCTTAAGCCTCGGTTCGTTTTCCACTCTGATTTGGTTAGCAATGCCCTTCCATGGCAGCCACATATGCGAGCAGTCTGTTGCAAAATAGCCATTCAAGCGTTTTCATCCAATCTCTCGCAAGTAACATTCCATACCTACTTGGGATGTTAACCACCAAAATGTATACAACCTGCTGGGCCCTGGGTTCAGAATTTAATTGAATCTTGACATCATATAAGGTCCCTACTACATTTACCTCTGAACGGTCCAATTGCAAGACCGTGCATTTGGATGAAACCGGTTGTAGACCCAACATTTGACATATCTCCGTAGGCATGAGGTTGCTAGTGGCTCCTGTGTCTACCAAACAGTTATGCAAGTTCTTACCCGCAATTCTCAGAGTTAATAAGAATGGCGGGACATCCCTTCTCTCCTTTCGCAAAATCAGATGGGATTCAGCTCTTTTTTCCTTCCACATCGGATCAGGTGAGTTCAAAGCTCTTATCAACGCCTCCTTTTGACCAGGCAATTTAGTTGCGTCCAGGAATGAAAGGCTAGATTTGGACTTCTTCATATCCTCCACTACGTCATAATTTGGTTTTTCGAATTTGACTGTCTTCTGGACGTCATTAGACATTTCTCTTCTGAGTGGAGGGGGAGGGTTGTTACTTGCCTTTGTATCTGGAGGAAGAATAGAACTGTTTGGAGGTGTTGATGAGGTTTTAGGGGCTTTAGACTTACTCCTCAAATGGTACCCATGAGTCCCCTTTCTAAAATCTCGAAAAGCTTGCACCTCCTGTTCCAAAACTTCATCTTCTTCCTCCTCGCTCTCACCCTCTTGGTGATATACTGTTTCCATCACCATAATATTTTCATCTTGCTGATACGATGGATCCTCATTTGATACCAGTTCCAAATCATCAACTTGTGCCTGAAGACAATGAGTGTATCTAGCTATCTCAGGACAATTCCTTTCATTGTGTTCTTTTGTGTTATGTAACCTGCACCCTCTTTCCCATGCCAAATCTGAAAGATTCAAAAGAGAATTGGATTGGATGGGGCCTGTGAAGCATCTAATTGATTAGCAATGGGAGCAGGAACTCCCCCATTGTTTGGCTTAGTGTTCCGAGTGCCTCCCTCTATTGTTAAAATTCTGACTTGGGTGAGGGGCACGGGACTCATGCTTCTGCTGTTGAACCCTGTCATTACTTAGTTTATGTACTAGTTTCTTGAGCTCTTCGACTTCCGAAAGGACATCCTTCGGTGGAACCACATTGTTATTAACCCCCATTGGATTTGCATAATTGATGGGGTCTTGATTCCACATTTGGGTGGGGTTCTGAGGAATTGGATTCCCAAATGGATTGATACCTTGAATTGGGATTGGATTCGGAACAGGAACTATGGCTTGAGGATTGACTTGACTAGTTTCCTGCGTAGTTGATTGACTGTTCTACAAAAATGCAGGAACAGGTGGAATGGCTGCGATTGGTTGGATTGGAATGGGTGCATATGCGGGTGCTGATGGATACGACTGCTGATATGGGAAGGCGTTCATACTTGGCATTTGTGGTGCCATGAGCTGATTTGCTTGGGGAACTTGACCATATGGAGCACCCTGTCCCAACATAGGCATTTGGGTAAACCCGTAGCCTTGCGGTGTCAACTGCTGCTCAATAGTCATGGCTTCATTATAGGCCAAAGCAAGCGTGGTGACCTGAGGATTACGCCTTGCAAACATGGCTGTCATGGGGTCCAATGCCCCAAAATATATCTGCAAAGCTACTGCAGGATCGATGGCAAAATGTCTAATTGCTCTGTTATAGTTCTTTTGGAATCTCTGAT
Organism: Wollemia nobilis; assembly: GCA_028583015.1. Classification (NCBI taxonomy): domain Eukaryota; kingdom Viridiplantae; phylum Streptophyta; class Pinopsida; order Araucariales; family Araucariaceae; genus Wollemia; species Wollemia nobilis. The sequence goes on along the minus strand of JAQPPZ010003648.1, from coordinate 1,353,461 downwards.
TAAACATTCGGATTGGTTCCCCTTGGCCCCGTTTGCATGTAATGAACTGATTGTAAATAGTTGCGGGATCTAAGGGCGACCTAAATTGATTGACAAATGCATTTTCCATTTGTGTCCAAGAGGTGATTGAACCAGTTGGCAAGCATATATACCATTCATATGCTATTGGATCCAAGCTCATGGGGAAAAGTCTGAAGGCTACATCTTCATGCTGAACTTGCGACCTAATTAAAACATCTCTATAGGCTTGGATATGTTCTTCTGCTTGTTCTTAGGCCATCCGGCTTGTATTTAGGCAGAAATATTTCAATGTTCTTGGGGATTTCATGGATATCCCCAACAATATTCAAAGGAGTATTGTTAGCTCCATACCAAGGAGCTACTGGAGCTTGAGCCATTTGACTCAGAATTGATGTAGACAGACCTACAATAGCAGAAGAAATGTTACAAACTATAGGCACACTAGGGGCAACAGATACTACTGGCGTAGGTCCACTCGACGTTCCTGGAGAAAATAGGCCTTTTGCTACTGGAGTGCTTACGACTTGCTTGACTTTACCCTTGGGAGTACCAGTAAGGTCGTGAAAAATGGTTTCTCCGGTTGTTTGAGACCTGGTCGCAATACGGCGTGGTGGGTCCAGCCTGCTTGAGGAAACCCTCGGCTAGTTCGAAGAAAACCTGCAACAAACACAAAAACAGTGTTGCAGTTTAGCCGTAAATTATTTCAGAATTAAATCAAAACAAAATACTCAGATATAAAAAAATTGAAATAGATAAACCGATCAGGCCCTCCTTCTAGCGCCAATCTGTTGAGTGGTGTTTTAACCCGATTGTGAAAACACACTCTCCTGTAGGATCCGAGTCCTAAATCCTCTGCTTGCAAAGAAAAATGATTTCTCCAAGGTTCTTATTATGCTAATTATTAATTATCAAGGATGCTGTTTAAAATGAAATGCTAAGAACACCTTAGGGTTTGCAAGTGGATGTTAACAAGGGGCACTGTGGTTTATTAATTTTGAACTTTCAATGGACTCAAAATGAATAAAATCTGTTTAAACCTTAAATTCTGATGGATTTTCAGTGATTTATTCAAACACGATAATTAAACTGCTGAAAATAAAATATGGGTTTGAAAAGCAAAGACAAAAGTAAACAAAAGTAACAATAAAAATAGATTACAGTCAGAAAGCTGTCATTAATCAGATGAAACCGAAGATACTGAGGCTTTCTACATGCAACCTAACCTAATGAACCTGCACATCCACACAATCCAAATAGGCCAAGTGCGAGTCTCGAGGGTTTCTGTGGTAATTCCAGAAAACAGGCATTCGCATGAAGCAACCAAGAGATCTTGCATTAACTTCACCTAAAAACCTAAGAAATCTGGAAGGGGAATATAAACATTAAATCATGCATGCAAAAGTTACTCCTTCTTTCTCATCCAATAAGATGCCAACTCTCTCTATTTGTATTTAAATGATATCTCGATTACATTCAAAAATGTTCCAGGTGCAAAAGAAAATCCCGGAACAAAAAGAAGGAAATTGCCCAAGTACGGGCCCAGAATAGCACAAAGCCTTCGTCTCTGCAACTCCGTATTCGGCAATTTCCAACCCCTTTCTTCGATTTGCAATTCTGGCTTTATAGCATTGTTATGGCTCTTCGATTTCCTCCGTCGCTTCATTTCCTCTTCCTGTGGGCGACCCTTCAAATTCCTGCTTTTTCTCGCTTTGATTCACGCTCAAATTTGGAAACGCTCCGAAATTCATCTCTGCATGTAACGCCTCTGCAAGTTTGACACCTGCACGCCACGTGTCACGCACTTTCTGCGCCTGCTGTAACGCTTTTCTACGAAAGAACCCGACAAAACTGCAAGTCCGCCTGTTCACCTTCCCGGCCGCGAAATCGTGACATGTCACGAAATCGCGACATGTCGCGATATCGCTACATGTTTCCTGGCCGTACGCCTTCATCAGCTCCCCGTAGCGATGTCGCGACCGTTTTTCGTTTGTCGACCTCCGGCAACTTCTCGTAGCGATATCGCTACCCTTTTAACCCTTTGAGCCTTCTTCCTCGAATGGTAGCGATATCGCTACCACTTTTCTCTCGGACCTCCTGTGCAACTTTACGTCGCGACATCGCGACCATTATCATTCTCTTGCCTTCCTTCGACAAACCGTCGCGATATCGCTACCGCTTTTATCTTCCGTACGCCTTGGCAAAACTTGTCGCGATATCGCGACGTTTTTCCCTCGGACCTTCATGCAACTTTCTATCGCGATATCGCGACCATTTTTTCTTTTCGTACGCTTCCCTGAAACACGTCGCGAAATCGCGACCATTTTTTCGTCCGTACACCTTCCCAATCGGTCGTGAAATCGCGCGTTCCTCATCGAGCCTTCTGTCGCGATATCGCGACATTTTCCTCTTCCGTACACCTTTCCAAAACACGTCGCGAAATCGTGACACTTTTCATCACCCGTACGCTTCGGCAAAACACGTCGCGATTTCGTGACATCATTTATTTTCTTCCCAACAGCATGTCGCGATTTCGCGACACCTTTTCTTTTCTCCTCAGCGACATGTCGCGATTTCGCGACACCTTTTTCCTCCTGGTCACCGACACGTCGCGATTTCGCGACACCTTTTTCCTCCTGGTCACCGACACGTCGCGATTTCGCGACACCTTTTCCTCCTGGTCACCGACACGTCGCGATTTCGCGACAATTTTTCTGTTTCGTTGCCGTTGACCGCGATTTTCCGACATGTCGCGATTTCGCGACAATTTTCCGGTTTCGGTCGCGATTTCGTGACATGTCGCGATTTCGCTACCTGTCGCGATTTCGCGACCCCTTTCTACACTTGTGCATTTTCTTTTTTTTTTCAATTTTGGCATCTGGGTCACTGAGATCCTTCCCTGTGAGCCTGCAAAAAGGTGGGTCCCCAATTTTGGGGTGTGTTGTGGATCAACCACAACATAACCCTTACTCTTTTTATTTCTTTCTCTAACCCTTACCCCTTTTTATTTCTTTTTCTAACCCTTACTCTGTCTATTTCTTTCCTGCACTCTTGTCTCAAACCCCAAAAGTAGATTAGTATAGGAGCTGGCCTTTCTGCAGAGATTGGCACGAGGGACATCTCTTCCCATCGGCATTTCAATGTTGGTCGCAGGTCCAGGGTGCTCAAACCCACTGAAAGTCCTTTCCTGTGCGGATTTGATGACCAACAGTACTTGCTTCAAATATTTTGTAGGATACATCTCCACACTTGTCTTATGTGGATGATCATGTGGATGTTGCAAGATATACAAAAGATATTTCATGGCATATTACATCCTTACATATAGATGGATTCTTGGATGGTGTTGCCTCTGTTCATTGAGAGTCACACATGTAATTTTATTAACATGAATGAGGATCTCACTCATTTATTTGATGATGATGTATACATTGTATCTCCTCCATGTAATTTTTCCTTTGTGGACTCTTTTTTGGTGTGCCCTCCTTTGAGTGAGCCATCTTATCCACCATTTTATTCTCCTATTTCTTTCACATTAGATGATGTACTCCTATAGGAGTTGGATACAAATATTTTATCTTCAGTTGAACTCTCACTTGGAGATCCCGAAGACCATGTTGATTCTTTTGAGGCTTCTAAGCCTCCAATTCTTTCTCTTGCTGCTTCCATGGGTTCATCATCACTTATGCAGTAGGACATTGGTGATTCTTCCTTGATGGATGCTCTTCACATATATATTCCACTTTTGCACACTCATGGTTTTGTGTACATTGATATTTTGGATGTTTATTGGGATTGTATTATACCCTATTTTGGTGTTGGTTTGAAATTATACATTCTTGGAGATTCATTTCATAATTTATTGGTGACATATTCTTCACTTCAACTTAGTTTGAAGTATTCTACATCATCATTCTAAATTTTGTTCCCATCTTCTCACACTCACTTGGAGTGGGAAGACATTCGACGGATGCTTCATGGCTACTTTCTTCCTCGTGGAAGACACATTGTTCATCACAAAGACATCCACTTATTCATAGGACTTCTTCATGGAGCTCGTCATCCTAGGGGGTGTTGGGAGCACTCCTTGGCTCCATTCCTACTTCTTCTTCTATCTTTCTAGCTAGATGGATTTTTTCCATATGGTTTTCCACCTTCTAGTTTAGGAGCTTATGGATACACATTGTACATGAGTACCTAATCAAGCCTTGTTGCCGAGACTCATATTGTGGATATGCCACTTTACTTTTTGACACCTAGCTTCACTTGAGGGGGGTGTTAGAGTAGGTTTTTTACCTTAGCTCATGTTCACCTAGGTAATTTATTTTTCTTTTATTTAGTTATTCCATGTTTTCCCCACCCACTTATGTGTGGATATTTCTTATTTAGATATTATGAGATATTACATATTTATTTCTTAGATATTATGGGGATATTTTTAGGTTTGACTATTCCTAGGAGTTATGGGGATATTTTTAGGTATATTTGGAGGGTTGATATTATTTCTCTCCATAGCGGTTACAGATCTATGGACCATATCACTTATTCCTTTTGTATAGTGGATATTTGTCTTTAGCTTGATCCTACCGCTATGGTTGATCATCCTTTCCTATATAATCAAGGCACCTTCATTGTACTCAAGAGGAGAAGTTAATTATTCATGTATAATATATGATATTATTGCTCATTTTTTTGCATATCCATTTGTAAGCTTATGCTATCAATTTGCTTTCAAATTCTTGTTTTGGTTGAATGTGGTGTTCTATTAACACTTGAGATCATTGCAACTTGGAATGATCTTATTATCATTCCTTTCAGATATGAATCAATCCTTGTTAAGGTATTAATTTTAGCACAAGTTCCTTCATCTAGCCAATGGTCTGATAGAATGCATCTATCTATTTTTTTTACTATTAGATTCTGGCCTCTCTTGTTGTTGGTCCAAGTATAGTTGTCTTCTTCAAAATCAACTCCCCATAGATTATTGTTTTGAATAAATTCTGAGAAATATTTCATACTTTGGTTCAATTTCCTAACCCTCCAAATTTTTCATTCAACTTGGTAATGGCATTAAAATCTCCAATGATCATGAAACAGGTTTCTTGGTCTTTACTTATCATAAAGGCCTCAATCCCACTCCAAAATTCTAATTTACCTGACTGAGTTGTAGGACCATACACATTGATAAGGATGAAGTGAATATAAAAAAAGTAGCAAGTGACTAAAGAGGCTATCCAATGCCTAGTTTTATGAATGGTTACACAAGAAGTTCTAGAAGGATTCCAACAAGTTAGAATTCTTCGTGCTACTCCTTTAGAATCTGTGGCATTCCATTCACATCTTGCCCAAACTGATTTCATAGTTTTTGAAACTTCTTTTATCATTTTAGTTTCTTAGATATAGAGAATATCAGGTTTATTACTTAAACATAGGTTCCTAATACACCTATGCTTTGAGGGGGTATTAGCACCCCTTATATTCCATGAGATGATAATCATGTCTCATTAGGGGATTTTGGCTCCTCTTGCATATTACCAATATCATTTTGTTGTTTGATAAAGAGAAGTTCAACCAACTTAATTTGTGTTCCTTTCTCTATGTTAGCTCTTGATTCCCTGGATCTTGCTTGATAATTTGAGTTTTCCTCTTTTTGCCTTGCCTATGTCAGGAGCAGGTCTTATTATTCTATTCTTCAATATTCTTTCACCATTTTGTTTTTCAACATATTTATCCTCTCTTGGCTCTATTATAGAAGCTTTTGACTTATCCTACTCATTTTCTGATATTTTCTTATTAATGCAAGAGGTACTACATTCTAAAACTGCATTTTATTTACCAATTATTTCCTCCTAAATGGTGCATGGTACTTCATGAGAGTCTTCAAAATCTGATGAAACACATTTCTTGGGTTCATCGAGACTGTTTTTATTTAAATTAGGATCATATTGAATAAACAGTTCCTTGCTAATATGTTGAAATTGTTGTCCTATGTCCTCTAAGTTTTGATCTACTTTTTATTCATAGGCTAAAGCCCCAAAATAATTAGAACTTCTTCTAGTATCCTTTCTTATTGGTCTCTACTATTCATTTTCTTTTCTTTTTCTAGATTTATTTTGGAAGTTGAAAACCATCTTTATCCATAACCATTTGTAAATTTCTCTTACAATTTTCTACAAATGATTCTGTTGGGCTCTTCTTAGGGCATGATCTCTCAATATGTCCCACCTCATGACATATTCTACATATAAAAGATATGTTTTCATAATATATAGTTTGGATCCACATCTTAAACCCATACTTAATAATGATTAATTCTGCTAAAGATTTACTTATATCAATCATGACCATAAATAGCCAAAAATCCTTTTGTAATATTTGAAATCTCAAGAAATTATCCTAGAGTGTTGCCTATTGCATTAAAGGTATCTATTTTACAAAATTCAATGGGTAATCCAAACATCCTAACCTAGACTAATACTAGGGATATATTTATATTTTCAGGTGAAAAGCCTTCATACCAACGGGTAAGGAAGAACCCTTCTCTTCCCATTAAACAAGGACCCTCTTTTAGGATTCTTTCTATTTCTTCCCTAGAACAAAAAATGGCTAGGAAAAAACCTTTGGGAAGAAATTATAGAATCACTCATGGAGACTTCCAACTCCTATCAATCCATTTTCTCAATGCTGAAGCCCTTGGCCAATACCCATTAAATTTACCAAAAAATGCCCTATATTGGAGCAATGAAGATCTCTCTGAGGTGTGCTCACTAAAATATACCACTAGGGATGATTCTAAGTATTTAACTATAAATTAATCCATGGAAAGGAAACTAAAACTCAAAATCTAATGAAATTTATCTAAAAGTTCTATAACAAATATAATATTTGATAAAAACTTTATAAACTTTTTATGCACAATTTCTAAGATAAAGAGAGGGAAAAATAAATTAGCTAAAAAATTCTTTGTCTAGATAGAATGTCTTGCCTCGCTGAAGTCCTAGCCCTTCATTACTCTTCGCATAGATCAAACCCTAGTTGGAAAATAATTGCAATTTCATTTTTTGTGACTTAAAAAATCATCACTACCCTTGTTTTAAATGGTTGACTTCACAGGATTGCATCTCCCTCAATATTACTTAGATTTTTGTACATGACCACTCATTTTAAAGCTATTCAAATTATGCATAAGTTAGTCGAAGAATCAGCTGAATCGGATAACTCTTCATGAAGATATGGCTCCTAAAAGATGAGATATTTTTTAGGAAAAAACCCTAATCCTTCACACTTTGCAATTTTATTTTTCACAATTTGAAAAATCATCACTACCCTTGTTTCGAATGGTTGACTTCACATGGTTGTATCTCCCTCAATATTGCTCGAATTTTTGCATATGACCACTCATTTAAAAAGCTATTCAAATTATGAACAAGTTGGTCCAAGAATCATTTGAATCAAATAACTATTAATGAAGATATGGCTTCTAAAATATGAGATTTTTAAAGGGAAAATCCCTAATCCTTCGCACTTTGTGCAACTATATAAGTATATTACTTGTATAAGTAATTATTTTTAATAGTAATAAAAATAATATCATTTTTAAAAAAATAAAAAAAACTACTAAACATAAATCAATAGTCAAGTCAATCTAATGGTAAGGGAGTCCAAACATCTCAATTAAAAATAATATCTACTTTCATTTTAAAGTTTTATATTTAATATTTTAGACCAATAATAATTTAATACAATAAAATGATAATTTTTTATAAGCATAACATCAAACACCACTAAAAAACCCACATTATTTTAGAGCAAATCCAAATTATATATAGACCCATAAACCAAAGAACTTAAATTTTCCTAATGGGGATCTAAACCACCTTAAGCGGTAGAATCAATAACTATGGGGATGAAATTGTTAGGTATCCAAGATAGGTACTTAATAATTTAATATAATGGTATGAGCTATAAATGAATTATTGGCTAATGTAAAGAAGGCCACATGTCAAATTAGAAATAGGTAGGAAATAATGTCATACAATCATTTATGTAACTATTAGGGAATATTATCATATTATTATACATTTTGTAGCTCATGGAAAATGAACCATCACATGGGTGATCTTGTAACTCATGGAAGGTGGACCATCACACTCTTGTATAAAGAGAGATGTATCCCCATTGTAAAGGGAGTCATATATCAAGTATTATTTATAGAAGTCTTGGCTCATGGAGTTGGAGATCTTGTGGAGTGACTTCCTTCTAATAAGGAGCATTGTACAGTGTTATCCTACCTCAAGGGTATTATCAATCTCTATTTTATTGTATGAATTGTTATTATGGATGCATATTATATATTTTTATATATTGGTGAATTACTTATTGTTATCAGAATAGAGGTTGATAATATTTGGTATTCGAGCAATAATTCTAGCAAGGTGAGATTATTTTTAGAGCTAAGGTATATTTTTTTAAGAAATATTACACTTTGTAGGAGCCATATATTTTTTAGCAATCATTTTTAGAAGATTTTTGTTGTATCATGTAGATCATTTTGAGTACTACAAAAACAACTCCTTATTTGTTGAGTTCTAATAAGTATTGAGAAGTTATGGTTGTTTGAAGTTGAGATATTTGTGTTAGTTTTTGGCTGTGCTAAGAAAGAAATTCATATTGATTTTTTAGCAATCATTTTTAGAAGCTTTTTGTACTATTATGTAGATTATTTTAAGTACTATAAAAACAACTGCTCACTTGTAAAATTATGATAAGCATTGAGAGTTACAACTGTTAAATTGAGATATTTGTACTATTTTTGGTCGTGTGATTTTTTTTCAAATATTAAATTTTTTAGCATTTTCAAAATTCTTTTGCACCAACATGTAGGTTATTTTGATTACTGCAAAAAAGGGTTCTCACTTGTTAATTTTTGATAAGTATCAAGGGAGTTACAACTATTGAAAGTTGGGCTTTTGATGCTATTTTTGGGGGTTGCATGAAAAATTCATGCAAAAAGAAAAATTTCTTAACTCTCAATTTGAATAAGAAAATTAGTTGCCATTTGTTTTATTTTGAAAAAAATCTGTAGATTTATTTGTTTGAAAAAAGAAATGGATGAGATCTTAGAAATTTTAATTTTTGAGAATTTTTTATTATTTAAAATCCTAACTGTTTGATAAAAGAAATAGACGAGATCTTAGAAATTTTAATTTTTGAGACTTTTTGATTATTGAAAACCCTAATTGCTTTGGAAAAAGAAATATGGAGTTGCCAATATTCACTGGAGAGGATGATAGTGATGCTTGGGAATGGTGGAAACTTTATAAGTCTTCAAAATATTCTTATTTTTTGGAGATGTAATCTTTATTTTTATTTACAAGGGAAAGCTTTATCTTGGTTTGAGTTTACTAGTGCTACATATGCATGGGAAGAATTTGAAGTTGTTTTTTTAAGCAAAGGGGGATTAAAAAAAAATGCTAATAATGTGCAGGGTAAGGAGACTACACCTTTTGTGTCAGGGTCAAATAGTGGTAAAAAATATTTTTTCAATGTTAAACATTCTATTTTACAAGTTCATGCAAACATTCAAAGAAAAAGATTATTATTTTCTTTAACCCTACTAGTAAATATAATTTTATTAATATGTCTTTGGCTAAGAGGTTGTAAGTTCAAGCAAAGAAAATCAAAGACATATTGCTTGAGGGTGAGAATGTTCAAATTTTTGAGGATTTGAAGCTCACCATAGATAAATATGTTTTGCATTCAGATATTTATGTTATTAAGATGAACAATGCATATATTGTTCTTTATTATCCTTCGTCGCATTCATTGGGTATCGTTAATATTAATGTACAGAAGAAGTTCATAAAGTTTTGGTACAAAAAAAGAAGATAATAGTACAAGATATTTCTCAATGTAAGGAGCAATGATTAGGGAAAAAACAATAAGTTATTACTAAAGAAACAAAATAATTTGAAATAGAATCTCAATAAGAGACAATAGCTAAAATCAAGGAAGAAGTAAAAGAAAAAGATAACCCAACTGAGGGAAGCATATAGGGAAGAGTATAAAAAAGTAGAACATCAAGTTAAGGTTGCAACATATTGTCACCCTACCACAAGGAACGACAACAATCTTGGAGGCATGACTTAAGGCAATAATATTAAGGTTACTCATATAATTAGAAGGGAACCAACTATGGCAAGGTTTGACAAAGAAAACATAGTGATTCTAGTTTTCAAAGTAGTGTAGCTGGATTAAGGAATAAATGGACCCATCATCAAAGTAGATCGACAAAAACGTGGAGCTAACTAAGCAATTTTGGATACTCAAGTGGTAAAATGATATATCAACATCAAAGATACCCACCAATCATTATTTTACTAGGGTGGATGGATGATCGAGATTAGTACTAGTACTCAGAATATCTCAAAAGATCATATTATTTAGCCTCTTATGTTTTGAGGATGAAACATTTTGTAAGGGGGATGGAATGTTAGGTACCCAAGATATGTACTTAATAATTTAATATAATGGTATGAGCCATAATAGAATTATTGGCTAATGCAAGGAAGACCACATGTAAAATTAAAAATAGATAGAAAAATGATGTCATAGAATCAATTATGTAACTATCAAGGAATATTATCATATTATTATACACCTTCTAACTCATGGAAGGTGAACCACCACATAGATGATCTTACAACTCATGGAAGGTAAACCATCACACTTTTGTATAAAGAAAGATGTACCCCCATTGTAAAGGAAGTCATATATAAGTATTCTTTGTAAAAGTCTTAGCTTGTGGAGGTGGAGATCTTGTGGAGTGACTTCCTTCCAATAAAAAGCATAGTAGAATGTCCTACCTTAAAGGCATTATCAATCTCTATTCTATTGTATAAAATTGTTATTATAAAATTTATTTAAAATACATGTTATATATTTCTACGTATGTTCATAAAAAAATTGACTCTACCTTACATGCACATTTGATATCAATTCTCCTAACATATTTCTTTGTCATTCCCTTGATTACATTTTAAATTGGTAGGATAACATCCTTATTTTATGCCTTCAAATCAAACAGAATAAAAATCAGTTTTTGATATTGTTTATCCAAAGCTTATCCCACTTCATTTTAGATATTCAAAGTCTATTTTAATACACTTCTTTCTTGATTTGAACATCAAATTCCTTTATAAAAAGATAGTCAAATAGTCAAGCCAAAAACATTTAACGAATAATTATAATATTTTATATTTTATTCATCGTATAGTTGCAACCCTCCAACTTAAAACTCCCCACGTATACTGTTGATATCATGATCCTTACAAAAATAATACCTTCAAAGAAATGCTGAGCATTATCTGCACTTGCCAAACACAAGTCCCCGTCTTAAACCACAACATCGGCAAAGACGCTGCAAAATTCTACCACCAATTCCTCGTCGACTTCGCCGTCGATCTACTTTGCTCTCTGAAACCCGACTTTTCCGGCCGCGAGGGCTTCAACGTCTTGCAGCCGGAAAGCGTGCAGGTCGCCCTCGACCTCTTGGTTTTGGCCCTTTTGGCCGGGGAAGATGACGAGTCCTACAAGATAACGTCAAGACACACACCGGAGGTTTGCATTAATCTCCTTAAGGCTTTGAACGCTATACAAGATTGGAATGTATCACACTAATTTCTAATTATATAATGATATTACAATACTAGTGATATTATAATAGTTTAACAATTATATATATATAAAGTTTGGAAAAACTTTAACTTTGTCTTTTTCATAATAGTCAAGGAATTTAATGAGTTGAAATCATGCCATTTAACATAATTAAAATAATAATTATATGAGCTATATTACTCATATAAAAACTTATTTTTTATTAAATTCAATATAAAATTCAATGGTTGCAAAACCTATCATCATTTTGTCTTATCTATTTCATAGAAAACTTGTTCAGGTATATTAAAAAAAACACACCCTTTTGGCTAGGGTTTCTTATGGAGGTTTTGCTAGGGTTTTTTTTGATCGCATGTTATTGTTGCTTGTTTGCTCTTTCTTTGGTTGCTATACTGTTAGGGATCTAAGTACTCTTACTATACAATTTTGTGTGCTAACTCTATCTAGGGTGATGGGCTTCTTTCCTTGTTATGGTCGCCTCTCAGGCTATCGCTTCACTATTTAGTGAAGTTGTAGTTATAGAGAGCCATGACACTAGTCAACAAACCCAAGAAGTTTGTCTAGAATATTTCCACAAGGTAAATCCTTTGTGTCGAACATAGTTCTACCCATGCAGGATTTTGATAAAGCTTGCAATTGGCTTGAGAGTCACACCCTCATTGGGTATTTTTTGGGGAGGATTCCCAGTGACTCGTTAATTCGTCAATGGATTCAACAAGTTTGGTAGCCATATGGCACAAACGTTGACCATATTCAAAATCTTACTAAAGGCTTATTTTATTTCTAGTTTGCCAAACCGCAACATGTCATTGCGGTTATGAGCAAAGGTCCTTGGTATATTAGAAATACTCTTTTAATATTTGACCTTGGCACTAGAATTTTATAGTCTCTAACGATGTTTCCTTATGAATCCTTGTTTGGGTGGAATTCCTAGGTTTCCCCTTGCCTCTTTGGTCATTCCTATCATAGCTTATCATACCCATTGACAAGTATGTGTGCATGAAGCCATAAAAATTCTACGTTGTGTGACCTTACAAATGCATCTATGTTGAAATTGATCTCTCAAAGGACCTCAAGAACTCTATTGATATTCAGGTTGGTGAGACCCATTTTCAACAATGGGTGGTCTATATAAATCTCTCCAACACTTGTTATCATTTTCAATCCATAACTCACAAGATTAAATACTACCCTCTTATGGAGGGTCGATTACAAAATTGAGCTCCAGTAGAAGTGTTAGCACCTTTGGCCATAGTTCAATCCGCTCCTCCTACTAATGGAGGGGAGGAATAGATTTTTAATACCAAAAAAATGGTAAAGGTAATTGACCATAGCCTCCTATAAGAGCTAGAAAAAAGGAGTCTTAACCGAGATCTCAACCAGAGAGCTCTAATGTCGTTACTACAAAAGGAACTTTTGTTTCTTCTCTTGTAGGTGCCTATAATGGTAGTACCCAACAAGTCTCAACTCCTTAAGGCTCCTAGACAACTCAACGATTGGCTCTGCTAGAGTCTATCCCCTTAATTAGATGTCCTATCTCTCCTCCTAGTTCACATATCGAAGTTCCTTCATGGAACCCTCCTTTCTATCATAATACAACAAGAGAGTCCTTGGGCATCCCTCTAGAAGAGCGAAGATAGACAATTTGTTTTGGGAAAACCATAACAGGTTTCTTACAAATACCTTTGAATATCTAGAAAATTTTGAGGACTTTGAGGTCATTGAAGGAAATATGTTACTTGATCGTGTCTTATGAAATGCATGTCCTAAAATGTTAGGGGTTTGATAGATCTATGTAAGTACATTGTGTGTTAGGGTTTGAATGACTTTAATATTAGATTCAACTATTGATATTTTATGCCTTCATGAAGTCAAAGTCACTAACTTTATTTTGTCAAGAACTTACTCCTTTCTTTGGCCCTGCGGCCATGCCTTTCATACTATGCATGACATAAAAAAAGGAGGGGTAGTCATATACCTTTTAGAAACCTATCATTCCAAGTTGATATCTTGGGTATGTGATCCTTCCAATCATATTGTCTAGGTTGTGATGGATATTGATGGCTATTTCCTCGATGTGCTCAACATCTATGCACCTAACGATGCTAATAACCATTGCGTGCTTTTGTGATGGGTGACACTCTCTCTTCCCCCTACTATTTGGTTGCTCCATAATGACTTTAATATGATAGAATTCTTTCATGACAAGGTGGGTCTTCTTCCCAGGCCATGGATCATCAAGGAAAGAGAAACATAAATTTTCATGAAAGAAAAGTTAGGGTTCTCTAACCCTAATAATTGCTTCTTACCCTATCTATTCCTTGCTAATGCTTGGTTTATGTGGTCTAACAAATAGTAGGACAAGAGTCATGTGTTAAAATTTTTGGACAAAGCCATGCTCTCAAATTATGATATTTTCTCCTTTGAGTGGCCCTTGTCCTCTTCCCCCTTTATCTCTATCCACATTGAGCTCTGTTTGTCTGACCATTATCCCATTTTATTTTCCTTATTGATTTCTTCCACCCCCTTCTTTTTTCCAATAACAATTCTACCTTAATAATTATATTTTACACCACCCTAGGTTGAGAGCTTATGTCCTTAGAATTTAAAACCTAGTACCCAGATCGAAAGGGATCTCAAATTGGACTGATTGATGGAACATTTTTATCCAATGCACTATCAACATTCTGTATTTTATAGGGTGTAAGATTTATAAGTTTCATCACTACTCTAACACTTCTCTTAAGTGGAAGTTAGAGGTGGATTCAACTCATATTTAGTCCAAACTTTCAATGAGGAGATTCAGAGGCACTTCATGGCTGTCAAACACCAAATTTTATGACAAAGAATTATGATTCCAGAGGGACATAGATCAAGGTAAGGTTGCACTGGATTAAAATTGGTGATAGGGTAACCAAGGAGTTCTTCCAGAACCTGCATCCTCATAATAAATTTCAAGCATCAAAGCCCTTAACATTAATGGAGAGAATGCTTATAAGCTTCCTTGTATTCTCTTCACTTTTGAATAATATGAATAGATTGTGTTTGCATCTCAATCTCGCTCCCCTCAACATGACCATGCTCTTAACTCTTGCCTCTCTATTGTCTTGGTGCAATGTTTTGAGTCTCAAAGAGTCACCTATGAAAAGACCCTCTCTTTGAAGGATATAGAGGAAGATATTTCTCAAATGATTGATAATATATCCCCTGGTCTAGATGGCTTCCCCTATGCATTCTAAAAGTCCCTTTGGGACACTATCAGTCCTTATCTTCTCAAATTTTATCAGTAGGTCTTCTCTTGGGGTTCTATAGACCCTATTATTATTATTATTTTTGTTTTTTTTTTGTTTTTATTTATTTATTTTTGATTTTACATGGTGGAATCGGTAGCCGCCACGAATCCGAGCAGGCTGCCCAGATTTTATGGCCACCACAGTATTCTCCGTTGTCCACCCTAAAAGCTGCCACACAGATCTTTACGCAGTCCGCCCCTATAACCATCATGCCACAATCATTTTAAACCTTTTACGCCGCTAAAAGCACCAGGAAAGGGACAAGCGTTCGGTCTGACGAGGCCTAAGATTTGAACGTTGGACCTCTGCCCCCCTTATGGGGTTCTATAGACTCTATTATTAATCAAGGGATTATTAAATTTATTCGTAAGGATGGTGATCTAGAAGTCATAAATAATTGGAGGCCTATTACTCTCCTTAATATTTTCTATAAGATCATTACCAAAGCCCTGACTTTACACATCCACCATCTCCGTACCATCATTGTGCATCCAGAGTAAACTGGCTTCATTCAGGGCTGATTCATCCTTGACAACATTATTGCAATCTGGGAAGGTATGGAGTGGTCTCACAATTTCAACCAATGATCCTTGTTCATCAAAGTTGAGTTTGAGAAATTCTATGATAGGATCGATTGGTCATTCATTTTGGCCATGCTTAAAGCTATTATTTTTGGATCCTCCTTCATTAGCTCTATGGAGATGATGTTTGCTGAGGCTTTGACTATTTTATCCATTAACAGGCATAAGTCCTCAACCATTGGGCTCTTTCATTCCATTCGATAGGGCTTACCATTGGTGTCATATCTATATGTCCTTACCACTAAGGAGTTTGGCTATTTATTAGATCACCACACCGCTCAGGGTTCTATTTAAGAAATTTATCTCCCCAAAGGTGAGTCTTAGTTGATCAATGATCATTTTGTTGATGATTCTTTCCTCATGCTTATTGAGGATGAAGGTGTTATTCAATAGAAACTTTCCTACTTGGACACTTTTTTTTTTGGATTCTAGATCCTCCATTGAATGGAGAAAGACTCAATGTTACAGGTAATATCCTGACTAGATGCCCCACTATCTTAGTCAATATCAGTGGAGGATCATCGATGAGGGAGAAATATTTTGCTTTTTAGGTATTCCTTTTGCCTTTAACAGTTTAGCATCAGAGCTGTGGAATTATGTAATTAATAGGGTAAAATAAAAACTCACCTACTACTCCATCAAGAAGATCTCCCTTGTTAAATTCCAAATTTGCTCAAAAGTCCTTACGACCACCCATGTGTATTATTTTTACTATTGGGTCTCATCCAAAAACTACTATAAGAATTTTGATAAGCTTTTGTAAGAATTTTTATGACCCTCTTACAATAGTGGTTTGGGATTCCACCATATTGCATGGGAGTATTGTTGCCTCCCTAGAAGACATGGCGGGATTGGCATTCTCAATACCCAATGTCAAAGTTGGGTCCTCTGTGTTAAGTGGGTCATTAGAACCCTTACGAGTAATGAGGCCTATAATATTTTCATCCATCACTATATCTACGAAGGTTCATATTTTGACCATAAGAGTTGGAGGGGTATGGGTTTCCCTTCTATTATTGTTGCTCTTGTGTTTATCAAAGTGATAAGATCCTTTGTCATCAAGATAATTTAGAAATATTGGGAGAGTGTTAAAACTTTGACGAGATGGAATTATTAGAGCTTCTAGCATGAGCTCTCCATCAACTAGAAGAATGTTTGGTGGTCACCTATCATCACCTACCAAGGTTCTCTACTTACACTTCATACATTTAGATTTTTCACAAAGGTGTGCAGTGCTATTTTCTCATCCTACCAGGGATTAGATCCCTTGAGATGACTTTAGAGTCAAATTTGGGCTTAGGAACTCTAAACAGAACACGTTTGAGGTTGTCAAGGATGCTCTCTCTAAATCCATGTTTCACAAAATTTCTATGTTTTCACAATGATATTGGTGGAAGGACAAGAAGTGGTATCCAGACACTCCTTTATGAAATTAAAAGACCCCTTTGGGGTATGTATGACTCTTTACTTTCCTCCCCATGATTGATAAGCTCATTCAATAATGGAATGTCTCTTCCCCTTGGTCTGTTTGGATGCATAGGTTCTAGACCACTTGGTCTTATTTCTTGGAGCCCAAGATTTTCTATTTTGTTTGGAGTATTCTTTACCAAGTACAACCCATTAGGGAGTGTCTATTACATTTAAGCATCCCCAACCCTTCTTTCCCTTTATATCTTTAGTCTAAGAACTACATCCATATTTTTTTGATTTGTGCTTGTGCTCACTCCCTTTGGGAGTGAATTTTTTCCCTTTTTAGACCCTATTCCTACTCCATGCTTGAGTGGAAGCATATCATTATGGGAGACCCCCCATCCTTACCAATTATTTTCTTTGAAGTGTGGCACTTTTTTTATATGGAGACCCTATAAAATATATGAAAAACTAGAAATGACTATATATTTGGTAAGTGTTCTTCCTCTCTTCACATCTCTACTTTTGAGAAATCTAATATTATTTTATTTGTATATTTTTAGATTATGGTTCAAGCTAGTAAGGTGACTATGGAGCTCTCTCATCTTAAAGATATTATTTATCATTGGGGGAATGCTCTATGCATAATAATTTGGGTTCCTCCTAAGCAATATTATTCCCAAAGCTGATATAGGTCTAGGAAGCATCATCGCTCGAACCCAAATTGCACTCCTACCCTAGATCAAGGTCCCCCTACTTATGGAGCTAGCCCTGGTAACCTGAATGCTCCTCTCTCTCCCCTAACTCCTTAGCTCAATGCCTAGGTCAAGTCAAGTACTTTGGTGTTTGCTGCCAAAGAGGATCCATTTGTTCACAACTGGGAAGATGTTCCCAACACTTCTTCTTATGGATTGGGATGGGGTTCAACACTAAAGTCTCCTGATGATAATGTTGAGTGGGATTCAGTCCTAGTGGTGGCTAAACCTATGTAATGGTTCTTCACCATTGTAGAGATTCCTCTTTTTTTTTTTTCTTTTTCTCTTGTGGTATGTGCTCAACCATCATTTTTAGTATGTAATAATTCTATTAGATAGTTTATAGTGTTTATCACCATTTTTATAAGGTGGTTTTGATTAGTTGTTAGTTGATTTATTGATTGCCCATGATATTTTTATGATGGTAGTTTTTTGGTTAATGTCATTGGCCATGTGGCATGTTTATCCACCTCTTTTTTGTTTGTTAAAAATGTATTCTATTACTTATTTAATATAATGCATTTTTATATAAAGAAATTACACCCTTTTATTAAACATAATTGATGATAATAAATATTTTGGATCTATAAAATTAAGAACTTATATAAACAAATTAAACCAATTTTGTTTAGGTGTGCATACTGATACATATCCATATTGGATATTGTTAGGAGTTATTCCATCATAGTTAGAAAAACTCATGTTTAGGATAGTAACCAACTACCCCTCATTAGGTGAAAATATAGTTAGGGGATCTATCAACTACCCCTCACAAGGGAAATTAGAAGGAAGGTAGTTACAAACTACCACTCAAAAGAAGCATGTTAAAGGGTGTTCACAAGGACCATGAGTCTAAGTAGTTACCATCCTCACATGGATGGTGGTTAAGCTAAAATTGATAAAGCAATGTATTTAAATAACTATTATATTTGATGCATAATCATGGTAGTCATTTCTAACATGTGGCATTAGAGTAGGTAGAAGGAAGATAAACTCTCATTTTGATCCTCCTCTAGCTTCGATCTAGAGAAGCCAAAAAAAGCACTCTACTAGAAAGGTCTCAAGGTGAAAAAACCTTGCTAAAAGACCAAAAAGGAAAAATCCTCCAAGCAATGAAAAGGTTATCAACCCTACCAAGAACTAGTAAAGGTCATAGCCTACAAGCAACAACAAAATTTAAGTTTAGGAAAAAAAGAAACAAGGTCATAATATCCCTTGCAGAATCAAATTGCCCCTTTGAAGGGCCTAAGCAAGACATTGAAGCTTATTAATTTTTTTTAAAAAATCAATAACATCAAACACTCAACAAAAAAAGAGCACTGAATTATACTCCACCAGAGGATATAAATGACGAGAGGAGAGTAAGAATGATAAATAAGAAAAAACAAGGCAAAAAACTTATCCGTTCATAGTAGAAGCATTTAGGCCTGACAACATTCATTCATGAAGGATGCACCATCCAAAAAATTACCTAAAATAATTTTGTGCACCATAAATATTTATGCCCAAGAACTAAAATGAATCATCCACAAGTTCACTTATTCTTCCAAGAAAGTAATTATAGAATAAAGCTCATTCAAGAATAGTATGAGGTATATTTATACATATTTTAAGGCAACCAAGATGTAGAACAATGAGGTGCTCACTCTAATCTTCAATTGTATCTTCGATTGATATAGAAAAGTCAAGATTTTCAAAATTCTCCTATCATGAGGTGCATGAAATTAAGTATTTCAGCCATCCAATAAGAGATATTTCATATTCTAGGCTCATCACTCATCAAACAAAAATAAAAAGGAATGTAACTCAGTAGGAATGTACTAAGTCAATAAACGAGAAAAAAAATCTAAGGCCAATGTAAATTTTCAAAGGTTGTACCAAAAACATTTAAAGGCACCCCTCTAAAAATCATATGCATCACTCTAGGAATTTCCCAAATAACTTTGACACCCAAATCAAAGCTTATGCTTGAAGAACAAGTATTTACCTATGACACATGGACATGTGAAGTCTAAATATACATAAGAAATATCCCACATAGTGGTGGGAAAAGCATTGAAAGAGAATATAAGTCTATTATTTCCTTTGTTTAAAATTATAGGAGAAAAGGAAAGGAAACTAAAGTATTTTAAAAGGATGAGAATATCCCCTTAAAGTGGAGAAAGAAATACCACTTATATTTAATCTTGATGAGTCATGAATTTTCTCCCAAATTTGAGGCATTAGTTAAAACATGAGTATAGGCTTATATATACTCATAGAAAATCCCTTTCTAAGAATAATATAGTGGAACCAAGAAATCTCACTTTTGTAAAGGTTTACAATGGTAGTGGTGCATCAAAGTTCCTATTGCCTGACTCCCAATTATTTAGAGGAGACAAATACTCTACATGAAAGACCAAACGCAGAACCCAACTAGAGTTTGAAGAAGTCTGGAATATTGTGAACAAGACCTTTATCCATCTAGAATAAGGTAAATAATCACAAGAAAAGTTAAATGAGGTAGACAAAAAACAATATTAATCATCATGTTCAACTTGGTATATGAATTCCAACCATACATTAGAGATGCAACTTCAACCAAGGAGGCATGCAAGGAAATACAAATAATTTTTGAAGCATAGATCAATAATAAAATCTTGTTCCTACACATCTAACAATATTGTTTGAAGATAAATAATGGAGAAAAACTCACACCATTTCTAAGGTTAGTTGCTGAGTTGTGAGCATCACTTCAAGACCCAAGAGAAATAGTGTTATATGACACATTAATCCCCATAATTTTAATATCCCTTCCTTCATAGGATAATGTATTTGTGATCATACTGAATGTTACATAGTAGACATCGACGTTTGTGAAGTTGGTGAATCTTCTTCAAAAACTAGAGATCTCCCATACAAATCAAAATTAAGAGCAAATACTTATCTCAAATCAAAGAGGTAAGCATCCATTTAGGAGAAGCACAAGTCCTTACTTCCAACATTAGAAGAACATACATACAAATAATGTGTGAATTATGTGATAAAATTGGCCATGGAGTGAAAAAGAGATGGCATAACCCATTCCTCAATAGCAATTCTTTCTAAGAAGAATATTCACAATAAAAAAATTCTATAAATGAAGTGATATCCAAGTTGGAGACTAGTATATTAGTAGCACAACTATGTTGTAGATAATTAAAGTCTAGGAGGTGAAGAAAATTACCATCCTAAATAAGAAGAGCATGTATTTGTTGCTCAACTAAATTAGCCTAATGCTGATTGGACACATCTCCAACATGATCATGAAGAGAATATAGAAGAAATATCCCATGATCTATGTCCGATTTGGTATGACAAGTTCTCTACTATAGACAATAGAGGCATCCTTTGGTCAACTCTTGTAGATAAAGAACTATTCAAGTCACTCAAGAATGAGCAAGAGAATCAATCCAAGAAGCAAGTGGAAATGAAACACCTTGAAATTGAAGAGGTAAATTTTGAAAGTGATTCTTTGCTATTCATAAATTTAAATGAACTAGAATTATACATGAGGAATAACAATCTCAATATAAAACATTCAATATAAAAATACATTAAATAATAGAACATCATGTTGCAAAACAAAAGAAACATGAATATATTGCTTATCACAAGCAAAGACATAATAAAATGAATGAGGCCAAGGGAAATAAGAAAATGTGAGAGGTTATTAACCTTACCATAGTAGAAGATAATGCCCATGACAACATTTTGCAACAAGCCTATATGATAGGACAACAATTGGTCTATGTGCCAACAAAAATATTCAAAATTCTTTATGAAGATCCTCCCCATCAAAACATTGGAGGAGGAACATATTTCTTGAACTAAGTTCAAGAATTGATCCTTTGTGAATAGTAGTGGTCCCTATTCACAAAATATTAATAAGACCACATATGATATATAATAAATTTTGTACTAGGAATGCATTGTTGTTAGTATTCAAACTTCTTAAATTTGTGCAAGTGTAGTATTTTTATTTAGTAGGGAAATGAAGACTAATGCTTCCCAATGCTCATTACTACACTTCATTATACCTAGTAATCATCAAGCCATTAAAAGAAAATCAAACCTTTGTAGATTGGATCTATTTAACTTTAGTCTAGAAAATAATAAGTACTAGGTGATCAAAGATCAATCAAGTTGTTGGCCAAGATACGAAGACAACCAAGAAAAGGTTAAGGTAAACAAAAAATAATCCAAAGGATCAACCTACATATGATGGTTGCTCTGAGCTTGATGTGACCTAGAAGATGAAGGTTTCCAAAAAGAACACTTATGATTAACAAAAATCTCTAGACAAACAGTAATTTCTTAGAGGTGATAACCTAGAAGTTAATTCAAAGGATGATCCAAAAGTACTAATGACTCAGAGGTGAAAAAAAGGCAACCCATAGGATGTGACCTAGAGGCAACCTAAAGGTAATTACCTTAAAGTCAAAGACCTAGAGGTAGACCTTGAGATAGACCCTGAGATAGACCAAAAGATAAATCAAGTGGAGATTATCCAGTTCCAATATAACAAACTAATGTCCAAGTACTCAAAAGATACTTGATTCATATCCATATGTGTATTATAGTAACTAAGGGGGGAATTTCCCCTTGCTTCAAAAACATAGAGATAAAACCAAAAGTTAGAGTAGAAATAAAACATCTTCGTCAAGCCACATATCCAAGGAATTTCAAACTATGATGTAATAAAAGAAAAAAATTTAGGAGTTATTTCATCATAGTTAGGAAACATCATGTTTAGGGTAGTAACCAACTACCCCTCACTAGGTGACAAGATAGTTAGGGGGAGCTATCAACTACCCCTCACAAGGAAAATAAGAATGAAGGAACTACAAACTATTTATTACAAGAAGTATTTTTAAGGCTATTCACAAGGACCATGAGTCCAAGTAGTTACCATCCTCATGTGGATGGTGGTTAAGCAAAAATTTATAAAGCAACGTATTTAAATACACATTATTGTAGACACCCAAAATGTGTCAATTTTGTTTAATTGTGCAAAATCCTTAAAATACCCAAAAGCTAAAATAATAATAATAATAATAATATTAATAATAATAATAATAATACCAAGGAATAATAATAAATAAATAAAATTCCACCTTTGTGCACAATTAAACTTTATAAAAAAATAAAATAAATTAAATAATAAATAATTTCCAGCCTCCCCTCCCACTTTCCACATGTGCACATCTTTCCACCACTTCACTTGCCACATCTTCCATAGTCTCCACTACACTCTCAACTCCCCTTGGTGATAATTCCAATGCATGCATATACCTTGGTGATAATTACAATATGTGCACATCCATGGATAATTCCAATGCATGCACATCCCTTGGTGATAATTGTAATGTGTGCACATTCCTTGGTGATAGTTGCAATGTGTGCACATCCATGTATATATCCAATGTGTGCACACCCTTGGTGATAATTCCAATACGTGCACATCCCTTGGTGGTAATTGTAATGTGTACACATCCATGGATAAATCCAATGCATGCACATCCTTGGGTGATAATTCTAATGCATGCAATTCTATTGATAATTCCAAAGAGAAAATTTAAAATTACACCACTTAATTGGACAAGTCACCCCCCTCACCAATTCACTAGAAATTCTATAAATGAACTATCATTTTCCTCCATTTAGAGGGATAGCATCTAAAGAAACCAAGCAAAGGGTTGCTGAAGTTACATTGATCCCCTCTTGCATCCTCTTGGAGATTGTTTGAAATTGTGAACATGCATGCATCCTTTGAGATATCAACGTCATCAAAGGAATGAAGTCTTCTTGTAGGATGCACTAATCTTATTTTTATAGCTACTCCCACCTCGAACAATGAAATAGCCAAATATAATTTCCAAATCTCTACCAGAACACAGATCCAACCACCCACTATGGCCACAAAGAGCCAACCAATCACCCACTATAGTCACATAGGAGCTAAAAAAGTATTTAGAATCAACAGATAGTCAAAGGTAAGTAGGATAATTTCTAAATATTTTATTTTATTTTAATTAATTTCTTTTAGTATTAATTTAAATTTATCCTGTATTAGATTTAGATTCAGTTAGATCTACATTAGATTTAGTTAAATTTGCATTAGATCTAGTTATAAGTGCATTAGATTTAGTTATAAATATATTAAAATTGCATTATATTTAGTTAGATCTAGTTAGAACTGCATTAAAACTACCTTAGATTTAGTTAGGTCTAGTTAGATTTACATTAGATCTAGTTAAAACTGCAATAGATCTAGTTAGAACTGCATTATATTTAGTTAGATCTACATTAGATCAGGTTAGAACCACATTAGATATGGTTAGAACTATGTTAGATATGGTTAGATCTACATTAGATCTAGTTAGAAATACATTAGATCTAGTTAGATTTGCATTAAATCAGTTTTCATTTGCTTTGTACTTTTATGAATTAGGGTCTAACTTTGGTAGACCCAAATAGATGTTGCTAATAGTCTATCATGGATTTGTGTGTAGGTATTTGGAGTAGCATGAGATCTAAGGTGATCGAGCACATCAAGCCACAAACTTGTTTGAGGCTCTTGAGTGTGATCAAGGAGATCATTTGAGGTGTCATTGAACATCACTTGTAAAGAAAACCCTCCCTCTTGGGAGGTCCATTGTAATCAAAGCGATATTTTTTAATCAAAAGAAGAAATTCATACATTAATATTAAACTTTTCTTTTGTTACTGCTCTATTTAAATTGTTTATGGTGCATTTCTTAGGTCACATGAATGATGATCATGGTGGGATACTTTACCTTTAACACATTTGACACTTGTTGTTTTACATGAGCTTTGACACTTGCATCTAACATAACACATCTTGTGTTTTTTACTTAGGGTTTATCATGCTTTCTTGTTTGTTTTTCTTTCTTTGCTAACTTTTTATTTGTTGTCTCTATCGTAGGTACCTAGCAACATAAAGGAAATAGTCACATTCTTCAAACCAAGGCTCATTCTTGTAAGATCTTCCCACATGGACAGAGACACATATAACCACCTAGAGCAACCACATAGACACATACAACTATCCAAAGCATCTAGACAGACATCCAACCACCTCAGGCATCATATTGACACAAACAACTGCCTAGTGAAGTCACACAATCATAAACAATCACCTAGAGCTATCACACAAACACGTACAACCACCTAGAGTGATCACCCAGTAACAAAAAATTGCCTAAGGTGGCCACACAAACACATACATATAGGATTAGTTCATTTATTTTCTAGCATAGGCTCATAGGTAAGTAGCTTATATTATTTAGTTCTATACAAAGACTCATTTCACAATCATTTTTTTATCATTTCTTGTTTGAGTGCCTAATTGCTTTCTAGTTCTCTCCTTAGTTTGCCATAGGTATTCCTCTTAGCATAGATATTTATTTTTCCTTAGCACCCCCTATAGAATTTTCCTCTTTAGATTAGTTGCTCATAAAAGTTTCTTTAGTTTAGAAGGTCTTATTTTCATAGTCTAAGCCTTTCCCTCTTCTTCTTAAGATTTTTGATAGCTTAGCATAGTCACTTTATAATTTTTTGGCACAGGCTTTCAATACTTATTAGTTTAGTGGTCATTTGCTTTCAAGACTCATTAGTTTAGTTGTTATTTACTTTCAAGGCTTATTAGTTTAGTTATCATTTGCTTTCAAGGCTCATTAGCTTAGTTGTTATTGTTTTTATTGGCTCATTAGATTAAGCTTTCTTTTCATGGCACATTAGCTTAGTTGACATTGCTTTCATTGGCTCATTAGATTAAAGTTTGATTTTCACATCTTATTAGATTAAAGTTTGATTTTCATGTCTCATTAGTATAAATGTTATTGCTTTCATTGGCTCATTAGATTAAAGTTTATTTTTCATGTCTCATTAGTCTAATTATTATTGCTTTCAAGGCTCATTAGCATAGGTTCCTTTTCTTGCTTTAGAGTAAGTTGCATCATTTAGACTAATTGCATTCCCTCTTCAAAATCATCTTAGGAATAGAGCTTTCTTTATTTTACATTTTGCATATTTAGGATTAGCCTTGGTTTTGCATAGTAAATAATCATTTTCCTAGCAAAAAAACAAAGCAAAACAAACAAAAACATCCAAAAATAAAAAATATAAAAATCAATCAAAATAATCATACACATGCACATTACATTTTGCAAATATTTTATGAGGAAAACCTTCCGGTGACATTGGAATTCATCCCCAACCATTGGTTGAGCCCTTAGACACACCATAGTTAGATCACATAGTTTCCTAGACTTCATCACCAAGAAGCTAGTTGCCCTTGGGACTAGCCCAGGGTAATCTGAGGTTAGATACCCTTTTGTTCATGGGGTTTAATAATTTGTGAACTCATATCTATCATTCTTGTCCAATATTGAATGAGGGTGAAGTGAAAGCCTGAATGGGCCAATAGCAAGACTTAGACAATGTGACCTCCCTTGGGAGGTTCACTTTATCCCCTTAGATTACCTAAAGACACAACCACCATCCTAGGAAGCCTTTTCAATCATTTCTATACCAATTATCATAAGAGAAGTGGGAATAAACACACCCTTTTAGATTCCAATCCACCATCCCCTATCATTCCTAGGGCTAGGATTTATTAAACACACCAAAAGAAAAAAATCAAATCACAAAAACCAACAAAAAACCAAAAAACAACAAAATCTAAACAAACTAGAATTTGTTTGTATTGTGTTTTCATTTTGGTTTGTATATATAGTGTATTTATAAAGGAAAGCAAGAAAGAGAAAATTTCCATAAAAACACAAACACCATCATCGAATGCTTTCAATCAGTATCCAATTCCACTTTCGATAGCTTATGATATTGATCCATAGTCAAGCCAAAGCCCAAGCCCAAGCCTCCATGGACCATTATGGCCAATCCTCCCATACTTTGATAATTCACTTGACTCATCAAGGGGACACATTGCAAGTTCTTGTAGATAACATATCTAGTGAAGACAACTATCACATCCCCTACCCACCTAAAACACATTACACTAGATTTGATCTAGGCATAATGCACCATGCCACCCATATCATCCTTCCTTAAACTCCCCAAAGTGAGACTCCCTCATCCCCAACCAATCCCAATATCACATATACAGATCCTAACTTCATTCACTTTATCTACACTACCACTTCATCCTACCCTCCCCAACCATCCTCTTCTATCCAAGATCTATCTTCATCCCATATTCCATCACTTAACTCATTGTGACCATATTTACCCCAATGCATATTATTACCTACATTGTCCCCACACTTTCCTAGGTGTAAGCATATAAGACCTATCATCCTCCATTACCTCCTTCATATTATACCAGTCTTCACCCCACCTCGAGTGTGATAAATTTTGGAATGCCATCAAAGTTCTTCCTACTTGAGAGAACTAATATCACACCCCCTCAACAAACAACATGCCTAATTTTGGTGGTCATTAATTTAAATTTCCCATATTATAACCATGCTACTTCATCACAAACTCATTCTACTTCTACACCACCCTCATATACCAATCTTGATCATGACCAACATCACTAGGTATAATTTTATGTTGCTTTACATTTGCATACATCTATTCCTCATTTTCAATTTTCATCGCAACAAGACACTTATCTCAATTCCACTCCATATTTTATGAACTACACTTCATCCACCACCATCCACATCATTGGTGCACATGATACACACCCTTCTACCTCCTATTATTCTTATGTTACTCAATCTCATGATATTATTATTCCTTTTAATTATTCTTCTTTACAGCAAGTGTCCACCAACAATTTCTAGCATCACATAAATTATTCATACAATGCCCACATTCCTCAACAACCATCTCATATCCCAAATCCACCACCTTCTACATCTATCTAGGGATCCTTATTTACCCAAGCTCTAGCATGGATCTCCTATCTACCCACCATCCACATGATACATTCCTATCCCTAATATTCTCATCAATGGCCATCGACACAATCACACATCCCTCCTCCAAGTCATTATCAACCATCACCTAAGTAATATCATTTCCATCCTAATAAATATCAGTCCCATCCTAATCAATACCAATACCCCACTCATACACATCACCAACAACCACCCCTAAATCAACCTCTGGTTTCTCTAAAATAATACTAGCCTACCTCACACCAATACCAACCCCATCCAAACCAAAACCAACACCATTTGGCCCTTGAAAAACCCCTACCAGATCACAAAATGGGTATTAAATTTATATCCAATAAATAATACCAAAATCCTACACAATATTAGTCATAATATACTCAACCCCAACCACCCTCTACATATCATCAACATCCAACTCACCAACTGCAACAAAATCCTACACATACATACAACCAATATCATCAACCACACTAGTATCCACCCTTTGCTTCCCAAGATCCCCAAGCACCATTCCACAATACAAACCTACATAAATATTCTCCCCTTCGTCCACATTACACATATATCCCTTATGAATCATCCCAATTTATCCCTCATGTCACACCTTACTCAACCTCCCAAGCCTTTCCAGACTCATTCCAATTGTTGACCAACATGAGCAATAGCTTGGAATTGTAAGCCATTGGTACTAGATACCAAAACCAACCCTTAGAAAACTCTAAAGTCATACTATCAACTTTCCTCTTCCTACACCCAACCTATTCACACCCATCATCCCCCCCCACCTTCATTCCATCCTTCTCCCAATGCTCACACATTCCACCCTTCTTCCAATTCCCAATACTTCTATACTTCTTCCCACACTCACAACACTCACCCTCCTCCTCAACCTTTCTATTACCCAGATCATTATCATAACCTATTTTCATCTATAGTCACCCAAAATCCATATTTGACCCCTCCCCTTCATCCCTCTTCAACTCCTATTATCCATAATCCTAGGCCAACTACCTCCCAACCACTTATCTCCACCCCCTATTACAATCTTAATACCTAGCCAATGATCTCTATCTCTAACCATTTGACCTCCTCCACTGGATAAGTTACCACCACCACCATCCCTACCACCACTACCATTCCTACCGCCACTATCATTCCTACATCCACACAATCTTCCCAAACCACATCCCCTTCCATGACACTTGAACCACCCCCACCTCCAGAATTGTCAAATGTGAAATCTCCCATTCTTGACACCATTCGTAGGACACATACATATTTATTTGCACCTCCATCCCCTTTAGTGGACACCATCAAATGTCCATATCCATTCACCTCTCAAACACACTCATCCCAACCTACCAATATTGTTGTACATATGACAAACCCTAGCATAGGTGAGTATATTGTACATAGTGTAGCATTTATGCCACCTATTATAGAGTCGATTTGGGATTTGTTTGGCCTAACCATACTCCCTTAACCATTGGTGCTATCATCCCTATGGGACCCTCCTCAAATTCTACCAATTTTATGTACGAAGGAGTTGATTCATCTTTCAACAAACTTCTTGACAGAACACCCAAAACATCATTTTGCAAATTTTTTTATTTTTTGTCCAACCCATCATTCACCATAAGGTAATTCCAACACTTTTATTGGAAATTATGTGGCCTTGGTTGCTATGAATATGGAATTTAAACCATTTTAGAGACTCATTATTATCCCCTAGAGATGATCTTCGATGCATTACTCTTGGTATTGAGGAATATAGTGATGATGAATACATTGATCCTGAGTATGTTCACCTATCACTAGATTAATTTTTCAAAGTTTCCACCATTCATTCCTTTTAATTCAACATCTTGGGAGATGAATTTTTGGCACTTTTTATTTCTTTGGATAGTTTCAAAGAAGAATCATCACCATTTATCCCCATTATAGATGTAGATACGTTTTACCTATGTCTATTCCTAATTCTGATTTCCATATTTTATATGCTCCTTTTGTTGGAGTAACCCAATGCACCCATGCATCCCTAGATTCCACCATGGCCATCTCAACCTGATCCTTGCCTACCCATTCTAAACCAAATTCTTTCTTATGAGCATGTACACGATAACCTAGCCTCTAATCCATAATCCTCTTCATTCCCCAAGTCAAAATGTACATGGGAACCTAGCCTGTAATGAATGACCACCTTGCTTGGGAGAGGCATGGGTAGTTAATATTTGAAGAAGGTTAGCTCCTTCAGTTCCATATACCTACATTGAAAATAAGGAAAGAGAAAAATGAAATGAGAAAGAAAGCAAAGGGAGGTCATATATGGAACTAACAAGGATGGGGTATGGCAACATCAAGGCACACTCATTGAATGTCACTGACACAAACAATAGTAGATCACCTAACAGATCAGTCCATCCCATATTCACTCCTCATTCAGTGTAGCAGGTAAGGGAAAATTCTAGAACTAGTAGAAGGGTGCATGAATTCTAGATAGTAGAATTAGAGTGCTACCACCTGATCAAATTTATCAAAAATAAACCCCAAAACCTAGGGGTGGATGCAAATTATAAAACTACCTAGGCAGACACATGAAATCTAGATAACAGAATTAAGTGAACTAACTTAGATAGCCATCGTAAAAATAAACATCCACACATAAGCAAAAAATAGAAGCGAAGATAGATTGAGAGACCAAACAATGATACACTATTATTTACAAGGCAAAGAAGAATTACATATGAATTGTAAAGGCCACAAAGCCACCTTTTGGAATGGCAAGCATCCCCCTATTTATAGAAGATTTTACAATACTTTCAAATTACAACATTAATGGCATCAAGCGGGAGGATTTTATTAGATCGATCGAAATAACTGCTATGGTTCTACCCCAAGAAGGTATTATAGTTGTCTAGAGGAAGCTAGATGTTTCTGCATAGATTTTGACCCTTGATTATTTTGATAGCTTCTTAAATTCCAATCTACTTTATCCCTTCATGTTGTAGAATACTTAGATAATTGGTTGTTCATTTTAAATCTATTCCTCACGCCCATAGGTTATTTGCGTTAGGTAGTTGAGGTCATTAATGATATATTCTGGTGATCTTCAAATATCTCATCCTGATGTGTAATGCTCTCAGTCTTGGATGGAATTTTGGGTGTGCTCCTTAATGCACCATCCTCCTATTATTTAACTCATCATATATTTCTAGGGGTGGAAGATCGAGTTCAAACCTTTTGATGTTGTTTTCCCAAAGTTTTATCCAGATTTGTGAATGGAAAATTGGGACTTGTGATCACTATGTCATGGTCCAATTCTTCTGTTTGAGAATTTGAGATCCCATTCCTCCATCCAGGTAGGGTAGGGATTTGGGGTCATCGTTGTTCATACCCTTGCTCAATTTTATGTCTGATTCCATCCATCCACTTGATATTTGAAATCATCCATAACCATCAATACCTCAAAATTGATTGGCTCTACCATGACATCATCCTGTAAAGAAATGTGGGTGAGAAGAAGTAAAATTTTACCCACAATCTTGGTGATTAACAGGGGTATTCCACTTCGTGGGAGAGAAGAACCCAAAAAGAGATCTTGATTTTAAACCTCCTTTTAATGAGGGAGGGGAGAGAAAAACAAGAGCAACCAAGGGAGGCTACAAAAACAAGGGAATAAAGGTAGAGGAGTACAAAGCGCATAGGCATCATCTGGGAAAAACATAGCAAAGGAAAAAAAGGGAGAATAAAGGGGAAAGAAGGGTGGAGGGGAAGAAAAGAAGAAGGGAAATAAGACATAGTAAAGGGATTAATTGGAAGGCAGTTCATAGGATATCCCTATGAATTGCACTCCCATCAACATACCCCACCAGAGACCATGGTTAATTCAAGAGTAGATAGAATACCAAAAGCATTTGTCACAATATTTCTTTTTGACATGATCACGCAAAAAATTTATTAGTCCACCATAGTTCCTTTGAAGAATATTTTTTTGTAACATCATTTTCATCTTGCTATTTTTCCCCTCTTGAGGCTCTTATTTATAGCTCACTTTCCCATTGGGTGGAAGGGTGGGTACTGCTTTCAATGATGCAACAAGATTGTGCGAAGTGATGCATGAATTTTGAGCCTTAGTCCATTGGGCATGGGGTCACAATAAAACACAAAGAACACTAGGAACAAAGGGAGGAGTTTTAAAATCAATTATACTTTTTGGAAATCCATTGTAGGTTACCAATAAATAGAATGATGTCACTAGCCACATGATTACTACACTTTTATTTAGCTATCAACTTATGTACACAAAATTGTGATACAAGTAGCACACCATAACCATTGATTCATCCTGGATATCATCTAGTGAATCTGCAAAGTTTGGACTAGATTATGTTGAAATTTAGGTATTCTTCATGGTCTAGCTAGTACTTTCCTAAGGTTTGCAAAGCCGAACTGAGGATACAACATGGTGAATCATAATTCTTGCCAATACTTATGCACTCGATGATTATTGTGATAATGGATTTTATCATGTTGTAGCCTTTTTCAAGTACTAGATCATCTGGAAATAGGCTCTAGTGTTACCAGTCCTTGGTATATGCCTACTTTAGAAAACTTAATATATGTATCTTTGATGCATCTACATGTATGTGTGGGCAGGGGCCACCGATTGGCTCTATTGCAGACTGTACCTCTTCGAGACCTACCTCTTTATCAACCAAATTCTCCTGTAGATGGTTCATCCTCTGCTTAGTATCCTCCTAGATACAAAAAGGGTGCAACATTATTACCTTTTGGCACACAGAGCTTGCCATAATGTCCTTCTATTGGTTTGGTTCCCCCTACCTCTAGAGGAGGCTGCAAGTGATGGAATTATTTGTTGCTAGAAATGTGCTTTCATACTCTCTGTTCTGGCTTGGGAGAAAATTTACCCTGTATACTCCATATTGAAACCATGATTCCTTCATAGCATGGTATGGTTACCTTTGTGGGAGTTGTATGATTGGAGGGTTGGTAGTAGTGGGTGGAGGGAAAATAAAAGGAATAAAATTTCCTAAATATTTTTTCTCTACTTGAAGTAGGATTTGCTATGTC
Organism: Wollemia nobilis; assembly: GCA_028583015.1. Taxonomy (NCBI): domain Eukaryota; kingdom Viridiplantae; phylum Streptophyta; class Pinopsida; order Araucariales; family Araucariaceae; genus Wollemia; species Wollemia nobilis. The sequence continues at coordinate 1,320,666 of JAQPPZ010003648.1, read as the reverse complement.
CGTATAACCTCCTAAAATATTTGAGGGAATATATTTTCCCTAGTTTGAAGTAGGATGAGGCTTATGTTTGAGTGAAAGGCTCAAACATAGTACAGGTGAGCCTAAGCGAGGAACAACTAGTATTCAAGAGGGGTCCTCTTCCAGCACCTATGAAATCAGACATTGAAGTTTGTCTTGCTCTCAAGAGACACCCTCTTAATGAATGAGAGCTGCATCAAAAGCTCAAAAGGATCTCTAGAGCCATAAAATGCTATCATGAGCGCTCCCACCAAATATACCCATGAACAAATACTTTTCTACTCGAGAGTTTTGTACCACCATAGTGCCCTTCCTTCGAGAGACAAGACTAGAAGCTTGATCATGACATCTTCATGAATAATATCATGGAGGGATGTTAGTGTGGCAACATATTCAAGGTGCTCTTGGGTGATTCCCATGGTGCCATTATATTTGAACAAGATTTCTAGGGCACCTTCAAGAATTTTATGCTAGCACTGGAGGTGTAGCAGACTAGGATTATTCCATTATTGGTAGCATAGCTGGGCTATTAAGGCACTGGTCTTTAGAGAACCTGATTCATGCATCAGAGTTGGATTTGCCATATGAACATACTTTCTTTGCTGATGAGGTCAAGGATTCTCATCAAACCTTGGATCTTACAGGATATGAAAAAAATTTAGCATAAAGAGGCAATTGATCTCATGATCTGGAGATGCTGCATAATTGGAATCTCTAGGTAATTTGCAAAGATGTGGGTAAACCAGAGTATCACCAAAATTTTATTTTCTCAAACATAAAAACTCATTGATCTCCCTAGTAGAGTCACCAAAATTTTTTGGTGCAAAAGTCCTCTACTTGTTTGGTGATACTTTTCGCACCAATAGTGACCATTTAGAGAAAGCCCATATTCTAATTGAGTCTAAATTTGGTTTAGAACCCATAAATTTTCCCACAATATTAAACAACCCTTCATCCAAGGTTAATATTAGAAGGTCTAAAGGGATGGATAATGATCTCTAAGAAGGCTAAAGATCAAATGCATCATTCACAATAGATTTTTGCTTAGAATTCTTACCTAGGTCAAAAGGAATGAGGAGCCCTAGATCCACATCATCTAGAGAAGCAAGAGGATCAAAAAAATCTGTAGAAATTATTTTTCAATCTCCACCCAAAACCCAGAGAGAGAGAATCTTCTCAAATTTCTCTCACAAATAATATCCTTCCCAATTTATTCCTGTAATAGGTTCCCCAGAATCTTGTATCCTAGACCTGAGTGGCCATTCTCCCTCCTCAAAAAAACATCATGTGATGACAACACTCTTCTCCACCATCCTTCTTTGATTCCCAATAAATTTGTGGAGCTCTCTAGTGTCCATACCCCCACCTCTCTGAAGCTCTCTGGATCCATATTTCATAAATCCTAGCTCCTCCCTATTGTAATTACTTATTAAGTCATTATCACATCTGAATGGTCCTATATCAAGACAAAAATAACCAAGGCACTGTATCATATTCTTGTAGGTTGCCTAAAATTTTATATCTAGTTTGAGGGCCTCCAATGATTGAGTATTTTTTATCCCTTTTGATGCACATTTTGAAATAAGCTCTATCATCTATGTTTTTAATATTCATCAATTCCTAGTAAATTATTATTATTATTATTATTGGACATGTTTTAGATAATATACTAATTGATACTATTATTTTATGAAATTAATTTTTTTTACTATTATATTTGTTTATTACTTATAATTATTAGTAATATATTTATATTACTTCATTAAAGATTCTAATTGATATGCATTACAATTATGTTAAATATCATGCATCAAGTAGCATTAGCACAACTGGTTAGATTCCTCAACATTTATGGAGGAGACCAAGGTTCAAATCTTGCCAAGTGATGCATGGATAATATCCAAGCTTTATTTTAATACCACTATATGGTGATGATGTAATATAGGTGGGGCTCATTTCAATCCCATATAACCAATTGAAAAACCACTATGTTAAATGGAGGAGACCAAGGTTCAAATATTTCCAAGTGATACATGAATAATATCCAAGATTTATTTTAATACCACTATGTGGTGATGATGTAATACAGGTAGGGCCCATTTTGATCCCATATAAACAATTGAAAAACAACTATGTTAAATATCATTATGAAAAAAATACTAGCTATCTAGATTTTGTTTTAAATTTTCATCTAACCCTAATGGACCTTGGGTTTTAGATTTTGTATATTAAATCATGTTCATATAGGTATTAGAACAATAGGTTTTGAAAATTATGCATGTACCATTTGAGAATATTAGAATGTGTGTCTCCTCCTTGAAATTTGAGGTATTCAATCAATTGAGCATATGCCACAATTGATTTTTTAGATTTTTTATTGTATCCAATTTTATTGATAATATTTTTTGCAACCTAGAATAAGTTTGATAATTTTTATTTTTGGTTTCTATCAAAATATAGGTATGTTTTATTATAGATATTATGATGAAGACCATAATATTCCATAAACCATTCAAACATATATGAAAATTCAAAAACCTTGTTGTCATCAATCCCTATGTTTTCTTATGTATAATGAAGAACCTACGATTCATACTCATGGTTTTTTTTTACTAGATAAACCATATATATATTATATCCTAAAGACAACGAGGATCCTTAAATTCTTAATGAAAATCATGTCAAACCGTTTGACATTAAAACTCTAGGTATATGTTTCTTTGATCATAATTATGATGGAAGAGATTCAAAATATATTTTAGAAAAATAAAAAACAAAATAAAAATTTGTCACCATACCTTAGGTGTGTCTTGCTTTTAAAATGATTAAGATCCTAGGATTCTTATTGAGAATTATGTGGTTATTTTATTTTTTAAACCCTAAGTGTGTTATGTTAGGAACCTACTATTAAAATAAAGCTCACTCACACAAAATACTATAAAATAATTGAAATGCATCAAATAACAAAATAACACTATGCAGAAAGTAATTGCAAAATTAAAATAATCTAATAAATAGCTTGGAATTGTAGGCCTCTTCGAGGGGAAACCTAATTCAATATTACATTAACTTGCAAAAACATGCATTCATACATGGCTTCATAGCTTTTAAAGAAAATACTTCATGCAATCCTAATCCTAAGCTCAAGAGTTGGCTTACATACAAGATGCCACTCAAGCTAGAATCTTCTACCAAACATCGATTACAATATTGATAATGATAACATGAAATTATACCACTTGGCTATGTGCCTTACTTACAACATACATTACAAAAAATATTATAAAATAACATTATATATGGAATCCCCCACGTTGGAAGTGGATCATTACATACGCATATGAGAATTACAAAATAATGTTAGGATGGGATCCTAACATGTCCTTCCCATTCAAAAAGCTTTGTCCTCAAAGTTGAAGATGACGAAACTGGTGCTAGAGCTATTGGAGAGACTCCCATTTAGAATCTTCTAGCTGGAGTCTACACCAAATAACAAGGACCTCAGTAATGGTGCAATTGTGGAGAGTGCGAGTTCGATGATCCAAAAACTATTCGGGCTCAAGCAAGATAGAATATTCTTCATACAATTTTGGGAGTGCAGATTGAACTTGTACCCGAGTGTCCACCACCTTTTTGAGAGAGGAGATAAGAAAAATAATATGGAGCTTGGATGTAGGTGGGAGGGCCAATTTGTAGGTTGTAGCACCAATTTGCTGTAAAACCTGGTAGGGCCCATAGTATTTCGTAGTAAGTTTTTGGTACCTATGAAGTTGTAGGAACAACTGTTTGTCTAGCTATAAGCAAAGGAAAACCATATCACCCACATCAAAGCTACACTTGAAATGGTGTTGTTCAACTTGTTGGTGCATCCAGTCTTGGACACATCCAAATTCATTTTTAGTTGATAGAGGACATCGACATGTTGACTGAGAGTAGTGTCAATTGAATGGACCCTAGAGCTACCTAGAATTTAGGAGGAAGGCATGAGTGGAGGATGCCCATAAACTACCTCAAAAGGGGTAACATTGGTTTCTACATGATAGGAAGTGTTGTAACACCACTTGTCCAAAGAAAGCCACTTCACCCAGTGAGTAGGATGATCGGAGGTAAAGCAACAAAGGTAAGTCTCAAAACATTTTTTGACTATCTCTATCTAGCCATCCATTTGTGGATGATAAGATGAACTCATCTTGAGGTGAGTTTCCAGCAACTTAAACAATTCTTGCTAGAAATGACTAGTAAACGTTGGCTCACGATCAGACACGATGGAGGTGGGCATACCATGAAGGTGAAAGATATAATTGAGGAAAATTGGGCAATGGTGGAGGTTGTGTAAGTATGGAAGAAGGAAAAAAAGTGAGCATAATTCAAAAGATGATCCACTACCACAAAATAACGGATTTGCCTTTTGACTTAAGGAACCCTTCAATAAAATCCATGGAAATATCGATCCAAACCTAGTCAAGAATGGGCAAGGGTTGGAGAGTACCTATAGAGTGCACCATTTCACCTTTCATCAGTTGAAAAGTATCACAAGCTACCACAAAATTTTGAATGTCCTTTTTCATATGCTTTTAGAAAAAGTGCGGTTAGGCCATTCATATATTTATAAATCCTAAATTGCCGACATATGGAGTGACATGCAGTTCCTTCATGAGAAATTCTCAAAGGAAAAATGTGTGGTGAACAACAAGGCATTGGTGGTAATGAAAATCATGGCCATACCAAGTGTAGCCATGATATGAAGTAGAGTTAGTGTATAGGGAGGCAACCAAAGTTTGTAAGCTTGAATCTTGAAGTACCTCCTATCGTAAAGGATCGATCCATTGTACAATGGGCAAAGAAATGGTGCATGGCATACTGTGAGCCTCAAATTGGTGAGAGAGAGTATCAACCACAATGTTCTCCTTGCCCTTATTATAAGTGATATCATAGTCATAGCCCATGAGCTTAGAAACCCAATTTTGTTGTTTAGAGGTCAAAAAAGTATTTGAGTCTTTGATGGTCAATTTTTATGGAGGAATGATGTCCAATGAGATACGGTCACCAATGGGTTACCGCATGCAAAATAGCTAGCGTTTCCTTAGCATGTGGATTTTTACAAATTATGATTGAAAAGTGCTTTACTAGTGAAAGCCAGGGGTCACCCTTCTTGCATCAACGCTGCATCAATACCATGACCAAAAGCATCACTTTCAATTAGAAAAGGCTTGGAAAAATCTGGCATGGCTAAGACTGGTGTAGTAGTCATAGCATGCTTCAATTCTTGGAAAGCCTGTTTAGCAGGTCCCATCCAAGTAAAAGAGTCCTTTAACATGGAAGTGAGGGTAGCTGCAATTTTACTATAGTTAAGAATAAATTTATAATAATAACCTGTAAGTCCTAAAAATCCTTGAAGACCTTTGAGAGTGTGATGTTTCAACCATTCCTCAACCATATGGATCTTCTTGGGGTCAAATTTTATGCCATACTTGGTTATAATGTGTCCCAAATACTCCACTTCTATCGATCCAAAAGAACAATAGGACCACTTAGCATAAAGTTGATGTTGTACCAATAATTGTAAAGTCTAATCCACATGAATGAGGTGCTCTTCCCATGAGTTGCTATAAACCAAACTTTCATCAAAGAAAACTAGGATGAATTTTTGAAGGAATGGACGAAATATGTTGTTCATGAGGCTTTGAAAAGTGGAAGGAGAATTAGTCAAGCCAAATGGCATCACCAAAAACTCATAGTGACCTTCATGAGTACAAAAAGTAGTCTTGGGAATATCCTCATCCTTGAGCCTAATTTGATGGTACCTAGAGTTAAGGTCTAATTTGAAGAAATACATAGTCAATGTAGTTCGTCCAATAATTCTTCCACCACCAGAATAAGAAACTTATCCTTGATGATGAGTTTATTGAGCTCACGGTAATCGATACACAATAGCTAGAAAATGTTGGTCATCAAATCCGCCTAGGTAAGGATTTTGTGTAAGTGTACGCGCCCTAGACCTGGACCAACATTGAAAGGCCAAGGGGAAGAGATGCCCCTCGTGCCAATCTCCGGAGAAAGGCCGGCTCCTATGCTAAACTACTTTGGGGTTTGAAGATAAGAGTGCAGGAAAGAGATAAAGGGATAAGGGTTAGAAGAATAAAATAAAAAAGGGGTAAGGGAAGAGAGATTGTTGATTTAAGGTGGGAGAGAATAGGAAGCACGATCACTAACTAACACCTGAATAAAAGCAAAGAACACCAAGAGTAAAATGAAAGAAATGTAGTATCAACCTTCCTATGTATCCTCCCGAACGAGTTTCAGGACACTGTCCCCGATCGCACACCGGACGCAGAGTTCAGCATCTCAGTCTACAAGCGAGGAGAGATAAAAGAATCAAGCAAGGCAGGCAGCATAAAAGAAAGCCAATACAACACTTTTCTACTCCTATGTATCCTTCCGAACGAGTTTCAGGACACTGTCCCCAATCGCACACCGAACGCAGAGTTCAGCATCCAGCATACAAACGAGGAGAGATAGAAGAATCAAGCACAGAAGGCAGCATAAAAGAGAAGAATTGAGCTCAAAGTCTCTTAGTATTAATCGCAGGACATCAAGTTACAGCAGCTTTCTAGCAGATAGTTCCCCCCTTTTTACATTACAATACTTGGGTTTTTATAGAGGACCCGACCCTCTGAGTCATTATCACAAAATCGACGAAGTGCATCCTCGAGCTTCGAGAAGTCGGCTCCTCGCGGTTGCTACGACTGATCTCTCAAATCGGCTACTAAGAATAGCAACTGCAACCGGGTCCATCGAGGAAATAGGCATTCAATGGGCTGCCTGAACTGTCCTTAGTTTTTGGGTGCAATACTCGAGTAGCCACCGTGCTTGACGGTTTCTCCTTCTTGGACTGGTACTTCGGGTCCAATTGCCCAAAATGATCGACGAACTTGTCGGGCAAGGAAAAATGTATTTATGAAGCAACTGACCACCTCGAGAAAATACCCGGCTTGAAATGCGTGCCTTGGAAGCGCTTCGCTGGATCTCTTCTTGCAATTCTGCTTCGCGGTGGGTTTGGGCCGAAGCAGATCCTTCCTCTGAGTTTGGTACTTCGGATAGTTGAGCTTCGTGGCACAACTTCGGGAGGTTTGAGTGCCGAAGTAGATCCCTTTTGGTGGGGCCCTTCATGCTCTACTACTTCGCTGGTTGAATTACTTCGCCTATGCCTCAAGGAAATGCTTCGCCGTGATCTTTCTTTGAAACTATGGTTCGGGAGGCTTGCGGCCGAAGCAGAAATGGTTCGCAGGCGGAGGGGCCCGAGGTGGGTATTTCGGTGACTTTCTGGCGAAGCATTTTCAATGTTTGCTTCGAGATCTGCTTCGCAAGTTTTTGGGCCGAAGTAGCCTTTGGAAATGCTTCGGGTCCGAAGTAGTTCTTCTACCTTAGCGACTTTGGAATTTGATTTTTGGGCCTTCCTTCTTCGGGCGGAGTTGTCATTTGAATATCTCTTCGCTAGGTTCCCACCCGAAGTAGTTTTGGAAATGCTTCGGGTGCGAAGATTTTCTTGGCGCTTTCCTCGTGTTTTTCTTCGAAAAACTGTTTCACAAAATTTGGGGCCGAAGCGATCACTGGAAATGTTTCGGGCCCGAAGTTCTTTTCATTCTATTCTTCCTCCCCTCAGTGAAGCTATCCTAGCTGCGAAGCTCTTTCTATCTTCTTTGGTGTACAAGGGGAATGGCTAGGAAAACCAAAATTGCTATAACTTACATACATTTTAAAAGGTAATAATTAATATTATACAAAATTTTTGCTATTCTTCTACCCCTTGTATAATGTGACAAAAAGTGTCAACATTCTTGGCGGCTCGTGGGGTGACGAGCTTGCCTCGACAAAAGAACCCTTTAGCCCTGATCCATTGGGCTGCTGAGTCACTGATCCCCCTCATACCCTTCTCCTTTTTCTATCTCCTGGGGCGCTTCTACGGTTTGCCCTTCCTCTGCCTCTACTCTTCCTTCTGATTCCTCTTCCTCTTCTTCCTGCATGGCTTCCTCTGGCGCGGCCTCTTGCTGCGGCGATGGTTCAAGGCGATCCCGGATACGTTTCATCGTTCGTCGGACATGAGCCCAGGCACCCTTCTGAAAAGGCTCTTGATCTTGCAATGCTTTTACTAGAACGCGAAACCGATCAATTTGCCCGATGTCAGCATGTTTGGCCCCGATGAATAGATCGTTTAGGCATGCTACCATCTTGCAGTGTCTCAAGATGAAGTCGGTTATCTGCCCCTTTGAGATCGGCTCCGCCCACCCATCTATTTCTGAGACATCGCTCTCGAATTGAAGCCAAACTGGTTTGAGCTCGTCTTTAGTCAGAAGATTTCCGTCATCGTCTGTGAAACTCGGGAAACCCAAGGAAGAAAGGTCCTAAAAATAATTCATTGAGGCACGCTGCTCATTGTCAAAAATGTCCTGGAGGCTTCTAGCTTTCTGAGCTTTTTGCACCTTGGAGAAGAAGGCACGAACCGTGGCCTAGGCCGTGGACCAGTCCCTAGCTGTCTGGGTCATTGCAGTGACCTGTAGGTCCTGATATCTAGCATTCTGGACGTCAAAGGCCAACTTGAGCCGGCTCCTGGCTTTCTGCGTGACTTCATCAATAATCGGCCCTCCCTCGGCAATAGCACGCTGGGCTTCGGTGACGTAGGTCAATATGGAAAGGGCGCTGGAACATCGAGACCTAAAATTTTTGAGCAAATGTGCACGAATCTCTTTGATTCTGCTCCTGTCGAACATCGATAGGTCTTCCTTCTCGTACAACTGAGCTTGCATTTGCGTGACTTTGCCTTCAAGCTCTTTGGCCTTTAAATCATTTTCGGCCTGTCTCTGCGCTTGATTCTCCTCTGTACACTGGAGTTGTAGAATTTGCTGCTTTAGAGCACGCGCTTCCTTTTTCATTGTTTTGCACTGCTCCTCAGCTTCTACCAACTTGGAGTGAACCCTTGCCAGATCTTCCTCTAGTTTGACATTGGCGGCCTCGGCTTCAATTCTACGTTGGTTGGCGATGATTGCATGCGCCCTAAAGGTCTCGATTCGGACATGCATGGATGCCGATTCGTTGTCAACATTTAGATTCACCAGGTCCTTAGGTGTTTCCTGGTAGTCATAGTCTGCTGGAGTCATTTCATCCAGAGGCTTTTGAACCTTAGGGACTTTCTTGATTTTATGCATTTTTCCAGCTTTCAAATCAAATACGGCGCATTTTTCAACCTGAGCCATCGCTCGCCCCCTTTTCTTTCTTGCCTCCTTCAGGATTCTGTCAGTATTCTGTCGGGCTTGGAGCAGCTTCTCGGCAAGGGGGCGCTCCTTGATCAAGGACATTTCAGACTCAAACAAGGCTGGGTCGCCAGCGAAGGAGTGAACAAATACAGGGAGTGGATGGGGGATGTCTCACCAGAAGGTCCGGCGGTGGGTGTAGCGGGCATTTCGGCAATGGGGGCCACTTCATGTGAGATGGGGGATCGAAGACTGGGGCTCGGCATCGAAGTAGCATCTCCGCCTCTACTAGAGACCAAGAGAGTGGAAGCGTGGGTGGGTGAAGTGATATCAATGGACTTATCCCGGCCGGGATCGTGGGATGGACTTGGACTAGCCACGGGTGACGCATGAGGGGATGAGTGGCCCTGCAAGGGAGACTGATGGGAACCTTCGGTCGTGGCCGTAGTGGACATGGGTGAGTCCTGAGCAAAGGGTGGAGAATGCATACCTGAGTGCCCTCCTGGCAAAGCGGCTGTAGTGACTTCAAGTGCAGCCGTCTCCTATTCTTTCTCTGCCTCGACATTTTCATCCTCCATGGTTTCTGCCTCAGCGTCCCCTTCGGATTGGAGGAGTTCCTCCACATTGATGACATTGATATCCGGGACGGTTTCGGCGCTTGGTGGCGCTACGCCTTCAACATTTGTTTCGGACGGACCTGGTGTAGGTCGTCCAGTGGAGGCACTCTAAAAACTTGTACGGGGTCGCTTCGGATAGTTCGGGGGCACTGGGCCTTGTTCTGGCCTCTTTCTTTTTGTTCTCACCAGCGGTTGTTCTGACTCTTCGAAACTCGTGTCTTGGCCTCCCACAGGTACCTAAGGTGATTTACGTGGTGTGGCTTTGGCCTTCTTCTCCTTCTTCGGCCCCGAAGTCTTATTTTCTCTTTTTGGGCTTTCGCCCGAACCTGGGATAGCTGGAGGAATGAGGTCGACGAAGGACAGGGGCTTCCATGTCCCGACATTGGCCTCATAGGCCACCGCGAAGTCCTTGTCAGATGACAACAAACCATAAGAATTCATCTTTCGATGATGGACCCTCATTATCCACCACTCTCTTATCTGGGCCACGTCCCAATCTTTCACTGCCTCCTTCAAATCATCTTTTGCCTTCTTCCAGAAGGTGGAGTTGGGGCTCGGGAGAGGGTGCCGAACTGGGTCATATGCGACCTCCATCGGGTAGAACTCATGCCAGGGAGGTAGCATTTCCATTTTCTCCAAGTGCCACTCCAGATCCTTCCCATTAGGATTGTTCCTTTGCTCCACAATTTTTGGATAGGGGCAGGCGTGGAAGTTCTTGAATCGAAGATGGTCCCTCATTACCCCCAAGGGGTCATAGAGCCATTGCTGAGGAAGTTGGACTAGGCCAAAATTGGTGAGCTTCTCCTCCAAGAAAACATTTTGGTTGAGGGCAAACACCTCGATAACTCCCATTTTGAAAGGGAAATCACAGGTGTGAGCCCATTTTCGTCCATGGCCATAAATGGCGTTTGTTGCATCGCTCTACCGAGCGACTTCCAATGCGAACTGATATTCGGAGGGATAGACTGGCAGTAGGAAAGGCTTCCCTATGAAGCCGAATATGCGAATTACGAGCCCCTGTGTCAGCTAAAAAATGTCTCCCCTCTTCTCTTGTACCACCTTGTCCCTTAGGAGGAGGGGAACCCGAGGGGAAGACCCTGTTAGCAGGTGCATTGCGGGTCCCAAAAATTGTTGGTTAAAAGAATAATAGGACTCCGTCTTCAATAGGAGAAGGGTCCACTGGTATACAGGCAGAGGGTTTCCATCCTCGTCGCTTGCCGTAATAGCCACATGAGGGAAACTTTTATGTACATGAAAGAAAAATAACCAAACAAGAAGAGAACAGGGCGAGAAGTACTTATTTGTCCCAACATTCTTCATGCTGGTGAGCCGCGTATGTAGGGTCCTGGCTACCCATTCTGCCCAGTCAAAAAATACTGGGTTGGTGCTCGACCTCGAAGCATCAGGGGCATAAAATTCCCCTCTGGAAATACACTCAGCCAAAGACACCTGCCACGGGTGCACCGAAGCGTCGGTAGATAGGCTCGCCACCCATGCAATGATGGAGAAGATGTCGACGTTTTTGAAGGCCTCCAAGGGTAGGGGCATTTGGGGCAATTTGCCCGAAGGGAGCCCACTTTTGAGGCTCTACTACAAGAAATTGATCATGTAGTTGGAGGACGCGAACCTCTCCATTTGTTCGCTAAGAATAACGTTGCGAACTGTGTACCCCTTAGGAGGGCCCTGCTGTGGCGCAAAGGCTGCCTGGACATCTTCCTTCAGAATGGAGAACAACTTGTTGCCGGAGGCGTCTACCACTTGCCTGGAGGTGGGCTGATAGTTCCTCATGATGGCATCAATCAGCTCAGGGTAGTGATGTGTGGGAGGCGTCAGATACCAGTATATCTGGGAGTAGTAAGCGGCAACTCTTTTGTTGTCTACCGAGAGCCTGCTTTTCATGAACTCAATGGTGTTCCTGAGTTTAGCTATGCTCCTTGACAGCTTGGTGTCTCTGATCCTATCCCACGCATCAACTGGCGGTTCTTCAGGTTGCTCATCCCCAGAATCCTCTCTTTCTCCCATGACTTGTTTCTCAAGGCGACGGCTAAAATCAACTTTCTTTGGCCCTTTGTCATGGCCCTTTGCCTTTGGCTGTTTGGGGGCCACCACTTCTGGTTCCTTTCCCTTTTCCTTGGAGTTCTTCTTTCCCATGGTTGATGCTTAGGGCGGCGAAGTCTGCAATGTGCTGGGGTTCGGAGGCTTGAAAGCGCAGGATGGAAGAGCTTGTAGGTTGACAGCGAAGTTTGCATGAATCATTGAGCAAGTAGCTTCTCAACTGCTGGAGTCTACGTTATATAGCCTTAGAAGGCAACCACCAGTATTTATGGCACTTGCCATAATTAACTTTGCGTCGCTTCATTTAATTCATCGCATGGTGGAGTGGTACATAGGTTGTGTGTTATGATGATTGCGGCTTGCTTTGGAAGCGTGATCCTCTGCCACTTTGTACCTGAACATGAACTTTTCCCCTAACTGAATCCCTAGAGGACGTACCCACCACCTTTTCATTTAACTCGCCCACTTCGGACGCTTTTGAAGGTGGTTGTCGGCACGTTCCCCTAGGCACATTTTAAATGCCCCTACCTTTTCCGTCGTTGGGTTGGTGAAGTCGAGGTCAGGGTTGAAATGCTTCGCAGCGAACCTTTGGTGCGAGCCGATTTTCTACGCTTCGGGCCCGAAGTAGTTCTCTTCGCAGAAGGTGGTTCACCGGTCCTCCTTCGAAAATTGTTTCGCTTGGACTCTTCTTGGCGAAGCACCCTTCGTACCTCGGTCTGAGTCTTGCTCGGCCAACAAAATTTGTTGTGAGCTATTTTCTGTCAGCTAATTCGTACGCCCAGTCCCCGAGCTTCTCTTCTCTTTTTTTTTTTTATATTAGCTGTCAAAGTAAAACTCGACCTGAGTCTTTGAGCAACACCTTATTTACCAGCCGAACTATTTACAGTATTTACACAATTTTTTTGTGACATAATCGGCATGCCGCCACCATAAATTCAACTTCGGGTGGTTATCCAACAAACCTGCAATGTCCAGACCAGATCCGATTGAACTTTAGTTGATTTTTGAGGTTCGGATCACTTCCTCCCGAAGTTGTCCATGCTGCGAATAGAGTGCAGCATGGCAGGTTGTCACCCCTGCCAGTACCCATACTGTTGATGAAAGATGTGACGAAGAAGTTCACAGCATGAGGGGCCTCTTGGGGCACTAGTTGTGGTGGGGGCTGGAACCAATACCAGCATACTAAAGAATTTACTAACTGTGGGCTGGGTACAGGTTCTTCCATCCTCTCGATGTGGTAACGGGGCTCCTCCGACAAGGAGTAATCTTCCAGGATCTCTTCAGGTTCAGCCTCCTGATGAGGCATGCTTAATGGGCTCTGGCTGAATACCTGTGTGCCATCCACTGGGACACAAAAAGGGTGCAAAAATGTGCCCTCTTTGTTCTCAGGTTCCGCCACTTGAGTCTGCTCTTCTCCTCGGCCCACCTCTTGATGGAGACTGCAAGCAACCATGTTGCTCATTGTCGAAGCAAAGCTTGCATATTGCCATTGTTGGGCTTGGATGGAACCCGCCTCTTGAGCTACAAACGACTGCAACTCAGGCATCTGCTCAGTATGAAGGGTCTGCCATGATGAATACTATGCAGGATAGACAGGAGCAACAATTATTGGAGGAAGTGATGGAGTTTCCCCCCACTGCCACTTTCCAGATAGGAGCAGGAGCTGCTCTGCTCGTACTGCTTCCTCAAAAATTTGAGGAAACCTTCGTTCTCCTGATTGCAGTAAGAGGAGGCCCATGTCCGGGTGAAAGGCCCGAACATAGAAGAGGTGGGCTTGGGCGGGCATCGGTTGGACCCCTCCTGGAATTCTCTTCCAACTTCTACAAAATCGGACATTGAAGTCCGTAACGCTCTCCAGAGGTGCTCTCCTGATGGTGTAGAGGTACGTCAAAAGTTGGAAGGGATCTTGGGAGCCATCAAATGCTTCGAGTAGTGCTCCCGCTAAGTCATCCCACGAGCAGATGCTTCCACGCCTGAGCAGTCTGTACCACTGCAGTGCCTTTCCTTCCAGAGACAGGAACAGGAGCCTGACCATGACATCTTCGTGGATTATGTCAAAGATGGACCTTAAATCAATAAGATATTCAAGGTGCTCTAAGGCCATTCCTTTAGTGCCATCGTATTTTGTCACTGTCTTCAAGGCACTTTCAAGAATTTCATGGTAACTTGAGAGATTCAGAGGGCCACGATCATCCCAGCTGGGATAGCATACCCTCTCCATTATAGCAGTGGCCTGCAGAGATCACGGTCTTCGCCACTAAGTCGGAGTCGCCAGGTGAACATACTTTTCTCCGCTTGTGAGGTCAAGGCTGCTCACCGAACCTTGATTCCTCCGGGATATCTTCTTTCAGATTTAAAAAGGTGCCTACGATCAAGAAATCTGGATCTTCAGCTCAGTCAGAGTCGCCAGGTGATTTTGACAGATGGAGGCAAGCCAGAGATTCACCAACTCGGGCTTCCTTAAAACATGGGGGTTTTTTCCATAAAGGCATAGTTTTGGATACTGGTCTTTTACGACTTAGAGATTTTTGGGTAAACAGAGTCGCCAGATGCTAAGAGTCTTACAGTAATGAGAGCATCAGATCTCACTACCACTAGTCAGGTGAGACTGACCGGGTCACACCGGGAACTGGTTAGAATAGAACTATTGGCCCCGATGAAGACGGGTTTGAGATTTAAAATATGGGGCCTTGACTGGTTATAGATCTTACTGAGACATACACAGTCGGTCCCACCGGGCGTGCCAAAACTTGTTGGTCATCAAATCCGCCTAGGTAAGGATTTTGTGTAAGTGTACGCGCCCTAGACCTGGACCAACATTGAAAGGCCGAGGGGAAGAGATGCCCCTCGTGCCAATCTCCGGAGAAAGGCCGGCTCCTATGCTAAACTACTTTGGGGTTTGAAGATAAGAGTGCAGGAAAGAGATAAAAGGGATAAGGGTTAGAAGAATAAAATAAAAAAGGGGTAAGGGAAGAGAGATTGTTGATTTAAGGTGGGAGAGAATAGGAAGCACGATCACTAACTGACACTTGAATAAAAGCAAAGAACACCAAGAGTAAAATGAAAGAAATGTAGTATCAACCTTCCTATGTATCCTCCCGAACGAGTTTCAGGACACTGTCCCCGATCGCACACCGGACGCAGAGTTCAGCATCTCAGTCTACAAGCGAGGAGAGATAAAAGAATCAAGCAAGGCAGGCAGCATAAAAGAAAGCCAATACAACACTTTTCTACTCCTATGTATCCTTTCGAACGAGTTTCAGGACACTGTCCCCAATCGCACACCGGACGCAGAGTTCAGCATCCAACATACAAACGAGGAGAGATAGAAGAATCAAGCACAAAAGGCAACATAAAAGAGAAGAATTGAGCTCAAAGTCTCTTAGTATTAATCGTAGGACATCAAGTTACAACAACTTTCTAGCAGATAGTTCCCCCCTTTTTACATTACAATACTTGGGTTTTTATAGAGGACCCGACCCTCTGAGTCATTATCACAAAATCGACGAAGTGCATCCTCGAGCTTCGAGAAGTCGGCTCCTCGTGGTTGCTGCGACTGATCTCTCAAATCGGCTACTAAGAATAGCAACTACAACCGGGTCCATCGGGGAAATAGGCATTCAATGGGCTGCCTGAACTGTCCTTAGTTTTTGGGTGCAATACTCGAGTAGCCACCGTGCTTGACGGTTTCTCCTTCTTGGACTGGTACTTCGGGTCCAATTGCCCAAAATGATCGACGAACTTGTCGGGCAAGGAAAAATGTATTTATGAAGCAACTGACCACCTCGAGAAAATACCCGGCTTGAAATGCGTGCCTTGGAAGCGCTTCGCTGGATCTCTTCTTGCAATTCTGCTTCACGGTGGGTTTGGGCCGAAGCAGATCCTTCCTCTGAGTTTGGTACTTCGGATAGTTGAGCTTTGCGACACAACTTCGGGAGGTTTGAGTGCCGAAGTAGATCCCTTTTGGTGGGGCCCTTCATGCTCTACTACTTCGCTGGTTGAATTACTTCGCCTATGCCTCAAGGAAATGCTTCGCCGTGATCTTTCTTTGAAACTATGGTTCGGGAGGCTTGCGGCCGAAGCAAAAATGGTTCGCAGGTGGAGGGGCCCGAGGTGGGTATTTCGGTGACTTTCTGGCGAAGCATTTTTCAATGTTTGCTTCGAGATCTGCTTCGCAAGTTTTTGGGCCGAAGTAGCCTTTGGAAATGCTTCGGGTCCGAAGTAGTTCTTCTGCCTTAGCGACTTTGGAATTTGATTTTTGGGCCTTCCTTCTTCGGGCGGAGTTGTCATTTGAATATCTCTTCGCTAGGTTCCCACCCGAAGTAGTTTTGGAAATGCTTCGGGTGCGAAGATTTTCTTGGCGCTTTCCTCGTGTTTTTCTTCGACAAAACTGTTTCGCAAAATTTGGGGCCGAAGCGATCACTGGAAATGTTTCGAGCCCGAAGTTCTTTTCATTCTATTCTTCCTCCCCTCAGCGAAGCTATCCCAGCTACGAAGCTCTTTCTATCTTCTTTGGTATACAAGGGGAATGGCTAGGAAAACCAAAATTGCTATAACTTACATACATTTTAAAAGGTAATAATTAATATCATACAAAATTTTTGCTATTCTTCTACCCCTTGTATAATGTGACAAAAGTGTCAACAAGACCCATATTTCTTGCACACCAGTAAAACTGGAGATGAGTAAGGACTATTACTTGACCTAATGATGCCAAATTTTAACAATTCTTGTACTAACTTCTCAATTTTTGACTTAAGAGCATGAGGATACTAGTACAGTCTAATGTTCGATGGTGTATTGCCAAATAAAAATGGAATAACATAGTCATGGGAGTGATGAGGTGGTAATTTTGATGGTTTGGCAAAAATAGAACTGTGCTTGGCCAAAATAAGTTGCAAATCTATGAAAATAGAATCCTCCTCAAAAGTGTGAAGTTGGATCACAAATATCTGAGCTATGACTCCCCGAGAATATTTTTTAATAACTTCTCCATCTGGATTGAATTTGTAATCTATGAAGGCCTTACTTTTGATCCATGGAGAGTGTGGGATTTCCCATTTTATGAAAATTGCATCTAGAGCTGGGTAAAATTCCATGATATGGTTATGAATGTACCCAACCATTAAGCTCCCAACATGATATCACATCCCCCTAATTAAAGAGGAAACATATCTTGTTTGAGCTCATATTCCTCAATTTTTACTTTAACATTATGATATTTACCTTTGAGAGGTAAGGTCCCTCCATTGGCTACCATAACCTCAAAGGAATTACATATATGTACGTAATAATTTTATTTCTTGGTAATACGGGGATCAATAAAGTTGTGTGTACTACCATAATCAATGAGGATGGTAAGACGTAGACCCTTGAAATAACCCATAAATTTCATGGTTTGGGGAGTAGTAATTCTAAAAAAAAGCATAAAAAAAAAAATTAGCTTGTGGTTCTTCCTAGATTTCTTCCTCAGTTTGGGGTGGTTCCTCTACTAGTTATGTATCATCATCACTTTGGTCACTAGTGTTAGGCTCATCAACATCTATGAGGAACAACTTATTTTGGGTGCACCTATATCCACAAGCATACTTTTCATCATAATTGTAGCACAACCCTTGGGCACATCGCACATCCATTTCCTCGGTAGTCAGATGTTTGGGTGCAGTAATTTTTTATTCATTATAATTTTAGAATCTAGGAGGGAAGGAGGATCTAGCTTGTGGAAATTTAGATGTTTGCCTTTGAGCGAAACATTTGGATTGGGTCAAACAAGCCAAACTGATAGCTTGCATCATGGATTGTAGTTTAAACATCTTGACCTCAGCTTAGAGATCATCCTTTAAATCGCTAATGAAATAACTCATAAAGAACCCTTCATTCAATTCCCTATTTTTGTCGATCAATTTCTCAATTTGCGTTTGGTAATCTCAAAATATTGAATTATTTTTCAAATTTGTTAATACTCCTGTAAAATCATCACACTCACTAGGACCAAATCAAGTGAGAAATTAAGACTCAAAGTATTTCCAAGAAATATTAGAGGTAGTGTTTTTTAACCATTTGTACCCCTATAAAGCTTTAGATTCCAAGTTGAAGGAAGACATCTAAACTTGATAATATATAGAGATATTGTAGAGTTTAAAAATTGATCAACATGACACAACCACCCATATGTGTCCTTCCCATTGAACTTACGAAAGTATAATTTAGGCATCATGAAGGTAGGGTCATGGTCATAGTGAGGGTTAGAGTCATCTGTTTCCTTACCTTTACCTTGTTCAAAGTGTTCTATATAGTACTCATACCTTCTTGGTCCGCCTTGCAATTTGGACTCAACACTTGCAAGTTGTTCTTCCAAGTGGTTTTTGGAGGTATTGTAATCCTCTAAAATTTTGAAGCTCTTCCCATATGGATTGGTTTGCTTGGGTCATGTTATAAATAGAGCTTTTGAGAAATTCTAATAATGAGGTGGTTAGATCTATCTCTTTTTGATATCCATGAGTTTCAACAACAATTTTGGAGAGTCTTGAACTGCTTTCATTGAATTAATAAAAATAGAAATGTGGTTACAAGAGTTACTTTTTTAAGTAAGGAGTCCAAAAAAGTGCGTGGGTGTTATATATCAAACTGATTAGCTTGGAATTATGATCAGAATGAGCTATATATCTCAACACAAGTTTTGGACACCCCATACTTTTTTCTTATCCTTTACTTTGATAAGTCTACTGGTGTGGTCGATTTCTGTTTTGGAGATTCAGTTCAAAAGTTGGGTATTGGACCAACTATCTTTTATATGTGTATTATATCTACAGATCAACTTGTCATTGTCCTATATTTATCCCTATCATTTGTACTCGAATTACTAACACTATTCATTGTACTAACCCTAATATTCTTTATACTATGCAGTTATTGACACCGACGATTCTATTTCTAATACTAACAACTTGTAATTTTTGATTGGTATAGACGATTGTTAATACCACTACTAATATGACTATTACTATCACTAACCTGACTATTACTACCACTAACTTGAATGGTAATGGAATAATTTTTATTATCATAGACACTTGCAGACTCTATCCTGACTATGTGGTGCATGCAAAATTTTATTCTTTGGTGATAGGGAAGTCCTCCTTATGCTCACTTTTGTGGGTCATAAATGTAGGCTTAGAAAAATAGGAAGTTTTTTATTTTACAGGTTGAAGTTTGATAGAACCAAGGTATGCTAGGGAGAGGAGTATGTAAGGACAAACAATAGTGCTCATACCAATATTTTAGCTACTACCCAAGGAGGATTCCACACATACCCTTGAGCACATTATCTGCCTCTCTGAAAATATGGGAGGGTAATCATCTGAGATGCTATTTCTTGTGGACTATGGATAATGTAAGGCCAAAAATATTTCTATTGAATAAAATCTTGTTTAAACCTAAATGGTCTCCCGATACACCCGAAGATGCATGGGAGCTTAATTTTGTGTGCGAGTGCTATTTAAGGCCTAGGTATTGGAGCCTAATCACCCCTCACTTCACTAGACACTTTATGGGCTATCTAGCTTAGCCAATAATGATAGATCCTTCATGATATTTTAAAACCTCTGACACAAGGTTTCTAGCCTACTCAACTACTATAAAAAGTGTAATTTTTTTTGCTTTTTTTGGTTTTTGCTATTTTTTTTGTTTTTTTGAATTTACATGGTGGAATCAGTATTCGCCACGAATCCGAGTAGGCTTTCCAGATTTTATGGCCACCACAGTATTCTGTGCTGTTTTCCCTAGAACCCGCCACATAGATCTTCACGCAGTCCACCCCTATAACCACCATGCCACAATCATTTAAAACCTTTTACGTCCCTGAAAGCACCAAGAAAGGGACAAGCATTCAGTACGACGAGGCTTGAGATTTGAACCTTGGACCTCCATCCCCCTTATGGGTTTTGGATGAGCCAATTGGTCTACACATATGACCTAATTTTTTTGTTTTTTAAATAAAGGAAAATAAAAATAAAAAACACAGGAAAATTATACCTAACAGGTGGAATGAATAGGCAAGAATTATTGTAATCGTAGCAAAACTCGACCCTGAAAAGCACTCTGATACCACTTATTAGGAACCTACTATTAAAATAAATCTTACTCATACAAATACTATAAAATAACTAAAATGCATCAAATAATAGAATAACATTATGTAGAAAGTAATTTTAGAATTGAAACAATCTCACAAATAACTCAGAATCGCAAGCATTTTTGAGAGGGAAACCTCCTTCAATATTTCATTAAATTTCAAAAATATATATTCTTACATGGATTCATAGCCTTTAAAGAAAATACTTCATTGAAACCTAACCCTAAGATTAAGAGTCAGCTTACATGCAAAATGCCACTCGAGCTAGAATATTCTATCATACATCAGTTACAATCTTGATAACAATTATATAAAATGACCCCACTTGGCTAGGTGCCTTACTTACCACATACATTACAAAATATTAAAAAATTAAATTATAGATGGAATCCCCCATGTTGGAAGTGGAATATTACATAAGCATATGAGAATTACTAAATAATGTTAGGATGGGATCCTAACATGTTATATCCTAAAAATAATAAATATCCTAAAATTCCTAATAAAATTTGAATTCCTTGCGCCCAAGTGGAAGATATAGAATCTAATTTATCAAATATTAAACAACAAACTTTTTATATTTGTTTATTGAAGGTTTCATATCATGACTCACCTCCTAGAGATGTCAATGATTTGCTTACCTAATATCGTAAGAATTGGTGTTGTAAAGGAAACTATGTCAATCTAAAGTGTTATTTAAAAGTTCATGAAATTATTATCTAACTTTTAGGAACCTTCTAATTAAAATCAGAAAATTCACATAAATATTGCAATAAAAGTATAATTTCATTAACAAAAATATAGTGCAATACGAAACATAAATGCATAAATGTAACAATATCACAACACATTACATAATTGTAGGTCTCTTTGAGGGGGTAACCTCCTTCAGTAATTTCATTCAATTGTGCAAAAAAATACATTCATTCATGCCCATTATATTTTTAAAAACTTCATCACACTACCTAACACTCAAGGCTAGCTTACATGCAAAATGCCACTTGAGCTAGAATCTTCTACCAAACAAAACAATTACATTCTTGATAACAATTACATAAAATGGTACCACTTTTCTAGGTGCTTCTAGTACCACAAACTATTACATAATATCGTTACAAAAAATTATCATGGATTCCCCCAAATTAATCCAGTGTTATAACATCATAGTGTTAGGATGGAGTCCTAACATACCCTTCCCCTTCAAAAAGCTTTGTCCTCAAAGCTAAATATGAGAGAACTATTGTTGAAGCCTTGAAGGGGCTCCCAAGTGGTATGTTCATATTGTAAGCCATGTCATTGAATAAGAACATCAGTAATGACATGATGGTGAAGGGTGCATGATCTCTTATCTAGAATACATTTAGGTTCAATAATGATGGAGCATTCTTCATCCAAATATAGTAGTGTGGATTGCACCTGGACCTTGTTACCAAAAACCTTCTTGAGAGAGGAGACATGAAAGACTAGATGAGTTATGGAAGTGGCTAGAAGGGTCAATTTGTATATTGTTGACTCGATCCTTTGTAACACCTATTTAGGACCATAGTATTTTGTGACAAGATTCTAGCATCCACAAAGCTAGAGATATGACCATAATATAGGAAAAGAAAAACCATATCCCCAATGTCAAATCTATGCTCAGAGTAGTGTTGATCAACTTGTTGACACATTCTATTCTAAGCCAAGTCAAGATTAACCTTAAGTTATAGAAAATAAGGGAAGCACGTTGTCTAAGAGTGGAATCCACAACTTGAACCTTGGAGTTGCCTAAAATGTAAGAGGAGGATGTTGGTGGAGGATGATCATATACTACTTCAAATGGGATAACCTTATTAGTAGTATGAAATGTTGTGTTCTACCACCATTCAACCAAAGGAAACCACTTGGTCCATTATGTAGGATGTTATGATGTGAAGCAAAAAAGGTATATTTCCAAGAAATTATTGATAATTTTAGTTTGGCCATTATTTTAAGGGTGATAAGCCAAACTCATATTGAGTTAGGTTTCCTACAACTTGAATAATTCCTACAAAAAATGATTGGTGAAAGTGGGATCCCTATTGAAGACAATGGATTTAGGTATTCCATGGAGATGAATATGGATCTAAAAAGACTTAGGATATGATAGAGGTGGTATAAGGGTGCGAAAAGGAACATAAATGAGCATACTTCATGATATGATCCACTGCCACCAGAATAACATATGTTTTTCCTAATTTAGGGAACCCTTCAATCAAATCCATAGAGATATCTATCCAAACTTGTTTAAGAATTGGTAAGGGCTAAAGGGTTCTAGGGGAACCCACATATTTTCATTTCATACATTGGTACTTATCACACTCGCCTATAAAAGTATGAATATCCCTTTTCATTCCCTTATAAAAAACATATGATTGGTCCTTACATAGGTTTTGATAAATCTTGAATGGCCAACTATTAGGGATGCATGCATTTATTGTAGGATGAGGTCCCACATTTGTGAATTTTGAGAATGACAATATAGTCATGATATGATAAATCTTGATCATACCAAATATAGCTAGGGCATGAGTTAGTCTCTGCTTGGATTTTTTTGACCAAAGTTTACAAAGAGGATTCCTTGGTTAGCTCTTCACTAATATGTTGGATCCATTGTAAAATTGGTGTAGATATAGCACATAGCATTTCTTTCTCTTCATGTAGTCAGGACAAAGCATCAACCACCATGTTATTCTTACCTTTATTATAGGTGATATCATAGTCATAACCCAACAATTTTGAAACCCATCTTTGTTGTTCTAGAGTGACAACCCTTTGTTCCAAGAAATACTTGAGATTTTGATGATCACTGCTAATGGAAAAATTTCACCCAATGAGATACAAATTCCTATGACTAACAACATGTAAAATGGCAAGCATCTCTTTTTTAAAAGTAGACTTGCTCAAATTTTGGCCTGAGAGTGGTTTACTAGTGAATGCCAAAGGTTTGTCTTCTTGCATTAAAACCACCCCAATGCTATTATTAGGCCCATCACTTTCAATGATAAAAGGTTTAGATAAATTAGGCATTACTAACATAGGGGTAGTGGTTATGGCATGATTCAACTCTACAAAGCATTTATCTATAGGTTTTGACCACATAAAATAAATCTTCCTCATAATGGTTGTCAAGGGAGTTGTCTTTCTATAATTCTTCACAAATTTCTAATAAAATATTCAATGAATTCCAAAAATCTATGAAGTCCCATCCACATGCTGTAGGTGATTTGGATAGGATAGGAAAATCCTCCAAGGGAGGTCCTTGGTTTGAATCTCCATCCTACCAAACGCAAATTGGTTACCCAAAATCCAGTTGATAATGCTAGTGCGGTCAGGGCCAGACACAACTACTGGGTGATTTTAACTGTGTAGAACCCCCTGGTCATGGTTTCTCAGACCAAGGCAGCCCCACAAGGGGTTTTTCACTAAATTCACATAAAAATCTATGAAGTAACTTTATGGTTCGAGGTATAGGCCCATATTGAACAAATTGAATATTTTGGGATCCACTTGAACTCCATCTCTGGTGACAATGTGGCTCAAATATTCAACTTATTGCTACCCAAAAGAACACTGGGCCTCTTGGCATAAAGCTAATTTTTAGATAAAAGTTGTAGTGTTTGATCCAGATGTTGGAGAAGCTCTTCCTGTGAACAAATATAAATCAATACATCATCAAAGAAGACTAAAATGAATTTGAAAGAAAAGGTTAAAAAATAGCACTCATCAAACTCTAAAAAATGGAAGGTGCATTGGTTAATCTAAATGGCATAACCAAGAACTCATAATGCCCTTCATGAGTTCTAAAATCTATTTTTGGAATGCCATCATCCTTAATTCAAATATAATGACATCCTGACAATATATCCAACTTTAAAAAATATTGAACCCCATGCAACTCATCTAGAAATTCATCAATCACTGGAATAGGAAATTTATTTTTAATAGTGATTTTATTGAGGTACCTATAGTCCACACAAAAGCAACAAGATCCATTATTTTTATGTACCAAAAACATAGAGGAAGAATAGAGAGTAACATTGGGAAGAATAACCCCTGTAATATGAAGTTCTTAAACCATTTTCTCAAATTTTTATTTCTGGGCATATGGATACCAGTAGGGATAAACATTTGAGGGAAGACTACCAAAAAAAAGCTTAATCATATAATCATGGGAATGACAAGGAGGTAGTACTTTGGGTTCCTCAAAAACTTGAACATGTATTTTCAATAAACCCCATAATGCCTTTGGATTGTCCTTATCTCATTCCTTACAAGTGTCTATAGCAAATAATTGAGCCACAACCCCATGGGAGGATTTTTTTAAAAACAATTTACACCTTATGCGTTGAAATAAATTGAGTATCCCTAATATTCATGCCTAATAAAGTGTATTCAATCCCTTAGCTAAATTTCATCCACAACTCAAAAAAATCCCACAAGATTGGGCCTAACATGCACAACCATTATGCTCCCAAAATGATATCACACCCACCTAATGGTAAGGTAAACATATCCATCTTAAGATTATATTCCCCTATTTGGATTTTGACATTATGAAACTTTCCTTTGAATGGTGGGGTGCATCCATTAGCAACCATGAATTCAAAGGTATTACAATTAATAATGTAATCATTGCCTTGTTTGGCCACATGTGATCAATAAATTTATGTGTACTTCCTAAGTCAATAAGAACGGTGACTCTGTGTCCTTTGAAGTATCCTATCACTTTCATCATTTGGGAAGTTGATATTCTTGCTAAGGCATGCATTAAATTTTTTGGTTGGGATTCCTCTTAAATATTTGACTATTCTACAAGGTTTACCTCTTGATGATCCTCTTCTACCTCTAAATATTCTACAATTGGTGCCTCATCCATATCAAGCAAATATAATTTTTGGTGCACATACTTATGCTCTAGGTAATACGTTTCATCATAATTATAGCATAGTCCTTGTGCCCTTATATTTTCCATATATTCTTGTGTCAATGTTTTAATGGTAAAAGTTTTGTTGGTAGGGTTTGGTGTAGGTCTGTATGGGAAAGGTGGTCGAGATTGAGAAAATTTGGGGGTGTATCCTTGAGCCTTAAACTTTTCTTTTGCTAATCTAGCCAAAGATATTACCTATTGTAATGATTGTGGCCTTAACATTTTAAATTCATCCTTAATATCATCCTTCAAACCACTCACAAAATAACTTTAGAAGAATTCAAAAATCAAACCAATGGTATTATTGGCCAAAATTTGAAACTGAGTTTAATAATCTCAAATGGTTGAAGTTTGTTTAAGTTTAGAAAGAGCTCCTATAAAATTTTCAAACTCACTAGGACCAAATTGAGTGAGGAGATGTTGCTCAAATTCAAGCCAAGTAAGCTTATGATGTACTTTCCTAAGCCATTGAAACTAATATAGTGCATCTGATTTAAAATTGAAAGAGGTAGTTGTTAGACGTATATATTGTGAGACATTATGAAGACTGAAATATTGTTCTACCCTACAACTCCATCCCTCTGGATCATCCCATAAAACTTGGAAGAGTCTAATTTGGGTAGCTTAAATCCATTATTATTGGGGACATCCTGTTGATGATGGCTAGTTCCTTCATCCTTATAATCATGAGGACTCTATCATGTGTGAGGGGATTACGAGATAGACACCTATCCAAGTCTTCAAAATTTTCATTTAATTCCACATTCATTGTCCTCTATTCCTTGATGACAGTTCAAATATTCATGTAAAGATTTGATTTATAGCCTTAATTGGTTTAAGTTTTTAGCTAATTGTTCCCCTCCCTAGTTTTCCTAAGAATCTACATGCATGAAAATTTTGGCCTCTAATTCTTGAGCCTTTTGTTGTTCTCAAGTACCTAAAGCCATGTTTTAGGATTTGTGACATTTTGATGATACTTACTAGAAATAGAAGTGTGATTTCGGGGGTTAATGTTTTTAGTAATGAGTTAGAAAAAGTGTTTGGATGCTATATATCAAAATGATCAGCTCAAAAAAATGATCGTAATGGACTAAGATCCCACGATGACATTTTTTGGCACACGTAAAAAGGTTCATGAAGGCTATATAGTAAATTTTATTAGTTTGACAAGATGATCACAATGAGCTATATACCATAATACTATTTTTTATTGGAGTGTTGTCTTCAAGTGTTATTGATTTTTCTCTTGGATTCTTGGTTCACTCAAAAATTTAATTTTTTTATCAGACAATCCCTTATGAGACTTTGCACTATCCATTACTAAAATTATTCTGTTAGACACTGTTTTTTTAGACATTGTTTTGTCACTGACACTAAGGCTCAATATTTATTAATGATTGTCTATATTGACTCTATATTGACAAACTCTCTATTTGTTATGATTTCTAAATATCACAAGCAATTGTTACTGACACTAGCAAATTCTGTCCTGATTGTTACTAACTCTGATTGAATTCATACCTGACTATTATTGAATATTATTGTAAAACATGTCTTTATTGTTGTGTTTATCATCAAATTATTTTATCTATTTCATGTAGTAATTTAGGGATAGTAAAGTGTCCTTAGTATGCTCAATTTTTATGGTAGGATTTTTTGGTTATAGGTTTAACATTCACAAAAATAGGGTACTCTAAGCCAAGGTGTATGTACTACCCATAGGGCCTCTATTATATCGTAGTGATGAATGATAGTGCTTGAACCAATATTTTAGGCCACTACTCAAGGAGGATTCCATGTATACCCTTGAGCACACTACCTGCCTCTTTGGCAATACAAGAGGGTGATCTTCATGACAACTGTGTTCAATGTACTATGGAGAGTACAAGGCAAAAAATATTCCTAGAGCTAAAGGTTTCTCCTAATATTAGGGGGTCTCTCAATATACCCCAAAGATACATGGGATCTCAATTCCATAGATGGGTGTTGTCTAAGGCCTGGGGATTAGAGCCTGATTACCCCTCACTTGACTAAATTTTTTACGAGTAATCTAGATTAGCTAATAATGATAGATCCTTAATGACATTTTAAAACCCCTAGCATAGGGTTTCTAACCTAATAAACTAATACATTAAACAAAGGTTGGAATTTTATTTTTTAATGAGAAAATTGGTGAAAAAATACAAACATGGAAAACTTATACCTAACATTCATAATGGTAGGAACTATCACTATCATAGTAGAACATGATCCTAGAAAGTGCTTTGCTAACACTTCTTAGGAAAATTATAAATAATATCAACACATTCACATAAATATTGCAATAAAAGCATAATTTCATGAAAAACAAGATATTGCAATACGAAATGTAAATACATAAATGTAACAATCTCACAACACAACACAAAATCATAGGACTCTTTGAGGGGGATACCTCCTTCAATATTTTCATTCAATTGTGCAAAAAGATACATTCATTCACGTCCCTTGCATTTTTAAAGACTTCATCACACTAGCTAACACTCAAGGCTAGCTTACATACAAAATGCCACTCGAGCTAGAATATTCTAACAAATAAAATGGTTGCATTCTTGATAAAAGTTACATAAAATGTCGCCACTTGTCTAGGCACTTCTAGTACCAAAAACTATTACAAAATAGTACATATATTATTATAAAACATTATCATGGGGTCCCCCCAATTTAAGCAAGGGTTATTACATCATAATGTTAAGATGAAGTCCTAACACTAACAATTATTTCAATCAATATTGTCAATAAATGTTTGCTCTTTAAAATTCAACTACTTTGTAGATAAATTTGATAAATATTTTTTACTTAAGTGTTAGAAGTTGATCATTTAATATGTTAGTATTGATAGTTTTTAAATTAATGTTTTGAAATAGATTTATTGATTTTGGTGATGTCACTCAAACTGGCTTGATCAATAGTTATGTCCACTATACTATAGTACACTATAAAATCTTAGTTTAAATTATTATAACTTAATTTTAGTTGATCATTGTGGAATCTCATATATCTCAAAGTTTTGAGCTACTTTTTAGCTTCTACTAATACCAAAAAATATATAGATTATAATGTGTCATCTAATTTATTTTCAGACTTGGTTGTAAAAGTTGAAAGTCATTAATTTTAAATATTGAGAGGACTAAACCTATGTTATTCTCCCTATATTAAGTTTTTATATGTTTCTTAATATCATTGTAGATAGTTAGGCCTACAAATAGGTTTACCATATAGTATTGATGCCACTTCTTATGGCATTCCAACTTGTAAATGTATTATTTGGATAATAATTTTTTATTAACCTAACTCTTTGTTTTTAATAGCAAGCTTGGATTTATTTGATCACACATATATTTATTTTATGCATAATAAATTACCTTTACCTTTACGATTGACTTAGAAATTTGAATTTATTTAATCTTATATTTTTTCCTTTATAACTGATAAATTATCATTGCAAGATTTCATTATTTTAAAATTAGATCATTGCATATACTTTATTTTTTATTATTTATAAAATTATTCAAAAAAGAAAAATTCTATTATTTATGCATAATAATATTTATTTATTTTTATAATATTTATATTTTTTTTGATGTAATTATAATAAAAAATTAATAGAATACATTTAAATAAACAAAAAAGAGCGAATAAACACACCACGTGGCTAACACCATCAGCCAAAAACCATCCCCATAAAAAAAAGTGGGAACCCAAGAAAACAATTTATAGCTAATCAACACTGCCTTACAAAATTGATGGCCAACAAAACTAACTGATTACATAATGATGAGGCTCCATTATATGGGTTTAGCCACCCCTGGGATTGATTTCCACCCAACAATAGCATCAAGAAACTTTAGCACTAAGTCCCTTCCCTATATAGAAGTGTTGGAAATATCCTCCTAGCTATAAACAAATGGCTATTGGCTGGAAGCAATCATTGAAGCTCCTAAATTGTCTCAGGAATCAAGTTGAGGAGTTGAGGGGGAGACATGGATAGTCAAGTAGCCATGGCCATCTCTGTAAGGACCTTGAGCTAGGATAGGAGTGTATTTTGAGAGTGAGTGATACTATTGTTTGGACCTAGATCAACTTTAAGGAGTATCCTGCTCAAGAAGAACTTAATTGACTATGCACGATGCATTCCCCCACTGATCAATAAGCTCCTAAATATGAGTGAGCTCCATAGCTACCTTATTGGCTTGAACTATAATCTAAAAATACACAAAAAAAATAATATCAGACTTATCAAAAGTAGAGATGTGTAAAGAGGAAGAGCACTTACCAAAGATACAATCATTTCTAGCTCTCTATATGCTAAACATGGTCGCATACAAAAAAAGTGCCACACTTCAAAGAAAATAGTTGGTAAGGATGGGCGTCTCCCAAAATGATATGCTTCTACTCAAACGTGGTGAAGTAATAAGATCTAAAAAAAATAAAAAGCCACTTCCAAAGCGAATGAGCATGAGCACAAACCCAAAAAATATGGACAAAGTATTCAGATTAAAGATAAAAAGGTCAATAAGGATTATGGATGCCTAAATGCTGGATACACTCCCCAAAAAGAAGCCCTTGGTGTAAAAGACTCCAAGAAAAACAAGAAAGTTTGGGTACCAAGAAAGGAGCCCAAGCAGTCTGAAACCTACGCATCCAAACAAGTCAAGGGAAGGAGAACTTCCATAATTGATTGAGCTTATAAATCATGGGGGGAAATGAGATAGGCATCTATACGTTAATTGATCCTTATAGTTTCATAGCGAAGTGTTTGGATACAACTTTCAGTCCTTCCACCAAGGTCATTGGCAAAGCACAAAAATATTGTGTAACATGGAGTCAGGGAGAGAAACCTTGATAACCTCAAAAGTATCCTTATAAGAGTGACTAAGCCTAAATTTGGCTGTCAAGTCATCCCAAGGGAGCCAATCCTTGGTAGGACGAGAAAATAAATTAGTGATGCATCGCACACCTTTGCGAAAGAATCTAAGTGCATGAACCCAAGAAACCTGCACAAGAAGAGAACCCTGGTAGGTGATAACAGACAACCACCAAACATTCATTTGGTTGATGGAGAGGCCATGCCAATAGCTCTGGCTATTCCATCTAAGCCAAGGCTTAACACTCTCTTAGGATTTCCAAATGCTCCTAATGATGAAGTATCCTAAAAATTTGATAGACATAGGGACAAGAAAGAGGAAAGAGAACCCCATGCCCCTTCAACTTTTACGACCAAAAGGGGAACCTTCATTTATATAGTGTCGAATGAAAATATTCTAAACCTCATTGCTCATGAGGGATCTAATTACCCAATTTACATAGAGGGCCCAACCTTGATGCTGGATATTGTGAATGCCAAGCCCACCATGGCTTTTGGGAAGACAAAAATAATCCCAAGCAACATGGTGGAACATCAAACCATTATTGGAAGAGGACCATAAAAAGTCTCATAGAAGCTTATCAAGCTTCTTATAACAGTTTTTGGATGGGATCCAATAGGAAGAATAACAAACATGGGTGTCCGCAAGGAATTTGGTGCAAATTTAGAATTTACCAGCAAGGGAGAGCTTCTTGGTGGACCAGTAGGTAAGTTTATATTCCACCCTGTTAATAACATACTTCCACAAGTTTGTAAACGAACTATTAAAGACAAAAGGAATGTATAAAAAATAAAATGTTTCCCTCTTTTGGATGATCTTCCTCTGATATTGACTAAGCCAATGGGGCATCAGGTTGATATATTACCTATAACATTGAGTCTTTTTCCATTTAATGGAGGATCCAAAAACCAAAAGTATCCAGGCAAGAAAGCACCTAATGAATGACACCTTCTTCCTCAATAAGAGTAAGGAAAGAGTCATCAACAAAATGACCATTGATCAACTAAGTCTCACCTTCAAGGAGATAAATTCCTTGAATAGACCCCTGAGAAACATGGCTTCAGCAACAATAACATAAAGGGATGGTGCCAATGGATAGCCTTGTCTAATGAATTAAAAAAGCCCAATAACCGAGGACTTGTGTCTATTAATGGATAAAAAAATCAAGCCTTAGAAAATAATATTTCCACAAAACTAATGAAACAAAGACCAAAACCAAGGGCTTTAAGCATGGCTAGAATGAATGACCAATCAATATTATCATAGGCTTTCTAAAATTCAATTTTGATGAACAATGATCATTGGTTGGAATTGCGAGCCCACTCCATGCCTTCCTAGACAACAATAATATTGTCAAGGATGAACCTACTCTGAATGAAGCTATTTTTATTGAAACACACGATAATAGGAAGGAGATGGTGGATGCGTAAAATCAAGGATTTGACAATGATATTTTAGGAAAAATTAAGGAGAGTGTTAGGAACCTACTATTGAAATAAAGCTCACACACAAAAAATACTAAAAGATAACTGAAATACATGTAATAACAAAATAATACTATGTAGAAAGTAATTGCAAAATTGAACAATCTCACAAAAGAATTCAGAATCATAGGACTCTTCGAGGGGGTAACCTCCTTCAATATTTAATTAAATTGTAAAAGGATGATTCGTACATGGCTTCATAGCTTTTTAAAGAAAGACTTCATGTAAACCTTAATCCTAGGCTCAAGAGTTGGCTTACATGCAAAATGCCACTCGAGCTAGAATCTTCTACCAAATTTTTATTACAATCTTGATAATGGTTACATAAAATGGCCCCACTTGCCTAGGAGCATAACATGCCACGTACATTACAAAATAACATTATATATGGGATCCCCACGTTGGAAGTGGATCATTACATAATAATGAGAATTACAAAATAACGTTAGGATGGGATCCTAACATGTCCTTACCCTTCAAAAAGCTTTGTCCTCAAAGCTAAAGGTGAGGAAACTGGTGCTGGAGTTGATGGAGAGATTCCCATGTAGCATCTTCTGGCTGGAGTCCACACCACTGCACAAGAACTTTAGTAATGGTGTGATTGCAAAGAGTGTGAGTCCGATGATCCAACAATTTTTTAGGTTCAAGCAAGATAAAACCTTCTTCATCTAACTCTGGGAGTGCAAATTGAACCTGTACCTGATTTCCCACCACCTTTTTGAGAGCAAAAACATGAAAAATAGGATGGATCTTGGATGTAGGTGGAAGGGCCAATTTGTAGGCTATGGTGCCAATCTGTTGTAACACCTGATAGGGTCCAATGTAATTTGCAACAAGCTTTTGGAATCTGCGAAGCTGGAGGGACAACTATTTGTACAGTTACAAGTGAAGAAAAACCATATCATCCACATCAAAACTATGCTCAAAACAGTTTTGATCAACCTGTTGATGCATCCGATTTTGGGCTATCTCCAAATTCAGCTTTAGTTGATGAAGGATATCAACATGCTGACTGAGAGTAGTGTTGACTGCATGGACCTTGGAGCTACCTGGAATGTAGGAGGAAGACGTCAATGGAGGGTACCCATAAACTGCCTTAAAAGGGGTAACCTTGGTGGCCGTGTGATAGGAAGTGTTGTACCACCACTCGGCCAAAGGAAGCCATATCACCTAGTGCGTAGGATGATCTGAGGAAAAGCAATGAAGGTAGGTTTCCAAACATTTATTGAAAATATTCATCTAGCCATCCGTTTGCGGATGATATGCTGAAATCATCTTGAGCTAAGTCCCTTGCAACTTAAACAATTCTTGCCAAAAGTGACTAGTGAAGGTTGGGTCACGATCGAACACAATGGAGGAGGGTAGACCATGAAGGCAAAAGATAGAATCAAGAAAAATTTGGGCAACAGAGGAGGTTGTGTAAATATGGGAGAGGGGACAAAAGTGAGCATACTTTGAAAGACGATCCACTACCATGAAGATAACAGATTTGTCGCCCGACTTAGGTAAGCCTTCAATAAAATCCATAGAAATATTTGTCCAGACCTGGTCTGGAATGGTTAAGGTTTGAAGAGTGCCTGGAGAATGCACTGTTTTACCTTTCATCCGCTGACAGGTATCACAAGCTACCACAAATTCATGAATATCCTTTTTCATACCCTTCCAAAAAAAAGTGTGTTTGAGCCGTTCATATGTTTTGAGAAATCCTGAATGGTTGTGAGATGGAGTAGCATGCCGTTCTATCATGAGAAGTTCTTGAAGTGAGGACTTGGGGGGAACAAGGCATTGGTGGTAACACAAATTCTGACCATCCCAAGTGTATCCTGGATATGAAGTAGGCTCATTGGTTAGGAAAGCAACCAAATTCTGCAAGTCAGAATCCTGAAGTACCTCCTGGCATAGAGAATCGATCTATTGGGGGATCGGCAATGAAATGACACACAACATATTGAGATCTTAGCATAGAGTTGATGTTGTGTCAACAGCTAGAGAGTCTAATTCACATGAGTAAGATGCTCTTCCCATGAGCGACTATACACTAGAATGTCATCAAAGAATACTAGAATGAACTTTCGAAGGAATGCATGAAAAATGTTGTTCATGAGGCTCTGGAAGGTGGAAGGGGCATTAGTTAAGCCGAATGGCATTACAAAAAACTCATAGTGATCTTCATGAGTACGAAAGGCAGTCTTGGGAATATCCTCCTCTTTGATCCAGATTTGATGGTACCCCAAGCGAAGGTCAAGTTTGGAAAAATACATAGTTCCATGAAGTTCATCCAGTAATTCATCCACCATCGAAATAGGAAACTTATCCTTGATGGTGAGTTTATTGAGCTCTCGATAATCGATACACAATCGCCAAGACCCATATTTCTTACATACTAATAAAATTGGAGAAGAGTAAGGATTGTTGCTTGGCTGAATGACATCAACTTTTAACAATTCCTATACTAACTTCTCAATTTTTGACTTAAGAGCATGAGGATACCTGTATGGTCTAATGTTGGGGGGTGCATTCCAGGTAACAAAGGAATAACATGATCATGAGAGTTATGAGGTGGTAATTCTATTGGCTCAGCAAAAATAGAGTCGTGCTTGGTCAAAATAAGTTGCAAATCTTCAGGAATATAATCATCCTCTGAAGAATGCGGTTGGATCACAAAAATCTGAGCTATGACACCTCGGGATGATTTTTTTAACAATTTCTCCATTCGGTTGGAACTGATAATTTGTGATGACCCTAATTTTAAGCCATGGAGAGTGTAGGACTATCCATTCTATGAGAATTGCATCCAAATCTCACCAAAGTGCCAAGATATGACTCCTAATGTGCCCAGCCATTGAGATCCCAACACAATATCACATCCCCCTAATTGAAGTGCAAACATATCTTGTCTTAGCTCATAGTCCCCAATCTTGATCTTAACATTACAACATTTTCCCTTGCAAGGTAAAGTCCCACCATTTGCTACCATAACCTCAAAGGAATTACATGTATGTACATAAAAATTTTCCTGCTTGGTGATGCGGGGATCGATAAAGTTATGTGTACTGCTAGAATCAATAAAGATGGTAAGTCGCAGGCCTTTGAAATAACCCATAAATTTCATGGTTTGGGGCATAATAATGCCAGCAAGAGCATGAACATAAATTTTAGCCTGTGATTCATCTGGGTTTTCATCCTTTGGTTTAGGTGGTTCTTCTACTGATTCAGTGTTATCATTACTATGATCACTGGTGTCAGGCTCATCAACATTGATGAGGAATAATTTCTTTTGGGTGCACCTATGCCCATGAGAAAACTTTTTATCACAATTGTAGCACAACCCTTGGGTGCATTGCACATCCATTTCAGCAGTGGTCAAACATTTGGGTGCAGCAGTGGGTGCAACAGGTTTTTGTTCATGTTGATTGTGGAATGTAGGAGGAAAAGAGGATTTAGCCTATGGAAATTTAGAGAACCGCCTCTAAGTTGAGAATTTGGACTTGACCAAACGGACCGACTGGATAGCCTGCATCATGGATTGTGGTCTAAACATTGTAACCTCGACTTGGAGATCTTCCCACAAACCACTAAAAAAACAACTCATAAATAACCCTTCATTCATTCCTGTAGTTTTGTTGGCCAATATCTCAAACTGTATTTGGTAATCGTGAACTGTTGAAGTTTATTTCAGCTTTGTTAATTGTCCTGTAAAATCATCATACTCGCTAGATCCAAAGCGAGTGAGTAAGTGGGACTCAAATATTGCTCAAGAAGGATCAGGGATAGTTTTTTGCAACCATTGGTACCACTATAAGGCTTCAGATTCCAAATTGAAAGAAGCCATTTGAACTCGATGATAAATGGGGACATCATGGAGTCTAAATAATTGAGCAACACGACATAACCATCCATCAACATCCTTCCCATTGAACTTAGGAAAGTCTAGTTTTGGCATCTTGAAGGGAGTATCACGATCAAAGCGAAGGTGAGAGTCATCTGTTCCCATTTCGTGATGATACTTAGACTTGCTTGGACCACCTTGTATTTTAGACTCAACATCTGCTAGGTGTTCTATGCGAATTCTGGAGGTATCTTTGGGCAACTCTGAAAGTTTGAAATTTTGTTGTCAAGAGTTCAGTTATTTTTTGCAAGCCAATAACAACACTTACTAGAGTATCCAAAATTGAAGCAGTGTTTTGTTCTACCTCTTTTTGATGTCCACGAGTGCCACTTACCATTTGAGATAGTCTTGAACTTTTTTACTCAGTTACTAAAAATAGATGTGGGATTTCAAGAGTTACTATTTTTAGTAAGGGTCCAAAATTTAATTTGGGAAATGGATTGCAACACTGATTTTAGGCTAGGGTCCACTTCGGTGGTTGTTTTATCTAAGCACTCAATGAGGAGATATACTAAATTTCTTGACTTTTTGTGAGCTTCGGTTGGTTGCAAGGCGATGTCAAGGTAATTTCCTCCACTTGGACTTAAAATTTCACCAGTGAGTCCTTGAGGGTCTTTGGTGCAGAATAACAAGTAGATTTTATTCCCAAAAATTTGGATCAATTTGATTGACCGTTGAAAAGTTATGGCCTTAGCAAGAAAAATAAAAAATTGCTATTTTTGGAAAATGGGTACAAAATTTGACTAGGGGCTACCAAGGACAATTATGTTTGGAATAGAGTGTAGAATTATCTGCTAAAATTTTGAGTAAATCTGAGATCTATGTGAAGAGATATCTCTATTTTAATAAAATTTCAATGCTTTTTTTTTTCGGGATCTAGGTCACAAGTGTAAAAACTAAACCAACTATCTCGGATCTGCCAACTGATCACCCTATCACTATATTGTCACCTGTACTATAGTTATCGATACTGACAATTTTGTTTCTGATCCTGACCACCTATATTTTTTGACTATTACAGTTGACTGTTACTGTTCTCACTATTACTGTCACTGACAGAATTATTACTACCACTAACCTAACTGTTACTGGAATATTGCACTATTAGAAACACTTGCGAAATCTGTCCTAATTCCTAGTGCATGCAAGGTGTATTCTTCTGTGATAGGGAAGTCCTCCGTATGCTCACATTTTGGGATTGTGAATGCAGGTTTAGCAGAACAAGAAGACATGTGTTTTTATAGGAGGAAGTGTTTAACAGAACAGGGTATGCTAGGTAAAGGTGTATGTAACACCCATAGGCCCTTTGTTATACCGCAATGATGAACAATAGTGCTCGGACCAATATTTCAGGCCACTATCCAAGGAGGATTCCACACATACCCTTGAGCACACTATCTACCTCTTTGACAGTACGAGAGGGTAATCGTCTGGGATGCTGTGTCCCGTAGACTATGGATGATACAAGGCCAAAAAGATTCATCCTGGATAAAATTTTGTTAGCCTTAGAATGGTCTCTCGATACACCCGAAGATGCGTGGGAGCTCAATTTCGTGCGTGAGTGCTGTATAAGGCTTGGGTATTGGAGCCTGATCGCCCTTCACTTCACTAGATGCTTTATGGGCTATCTAGCTTAGCCAATAATGATAGATCCTTCACGATATTTTAAAACCCTTGACACAGGGTTTCTAACCTACACAACTACTAAAACAAAAATTGTATTTTTTTTTGGTATTTTTTGGATTTGCTGGTAAAAAAAAATGAACTGTATTTTGTTGGATTTTTTTAATAACGAAAAAATAGAACGAAAAATACACAAAACATTATACCTAACAGGAAGAATGGATGGCAAGAATCATCACAGTTGTAGCATATTTCGACCCTGGAAATCGCTCTGATACCACTTGTTAGGAACCTACTATTGAAATAAAGCTCACACACACAAAATACTGAAAGATAACTGAAATACATGCAATAAGAAAATAATACTATGCAGAAAGTAATAAAATTGAACAATCTCACAAAAGAAATCAGAATCGCAGGTCTCTTCGAGGGAACAACCTCCTTCAATATTTCATTAACTTGCAAAAGGATGATTCGTACATGGCTTCATAGCTTTTTAAATAAAGACTTCATGCAAACCCTAACCCTAAGCTCAAAATTTGGCGTACATGCAAAATGCCACTCGAGCTAAAATTTTATACCAAATTTCGGTTATAATATTGATAACGATTACATCAAATGGCCCCACTTACCTAGGAGCATAACATGCCACACACATTACAAAATAACATTATATATGGGATCCCCCACATTGGAAGTGAGTCATTATATAATAATGAGAATTATAAAATAACGTTAGGATGAAATCCTAAAAAAGAGTAATAAACCTCTAATTTTAAAAACATTATATATAAAAACTTGTATATATAATTTAAACATATATATCTATCTGTAAAGAAATAACTATTTAAGACAAGCAGAGAGAAAACTATTTTAAACAAACATAATGATATTTATTAACAAAACAATTAAAAATATATTTATTAGTTATAAGAAAAGGATCGATTATTTACATTTTTTAAAAAAAGACAGGAAATACACCATAAAAATTGGAAGAGCACTCCAAACACCCTCACCCTCACCCTCAATAACCAGGAACAAGGAGACCTAGAACTATTTCTACCCCTCCCTTCAATCCCTATACAGGTCATATGATTATATCCCACTATCGACTCAAGTAAAAAAAAATCATATACCTTTAAGACCATTATATCCCACTATCATCTTATAAAAAGCACTCCATTAATCTCACACTCCCTATGCCATGTAGTTACCACACTTATGAACGCCTATTTTCATTGAATTATATTCCATATTAAATTCTTACCCTTTCAAGCATAGTATGGAGATCTTAAACAACAACTTTTTATAAGGGTAGAAAGAAAAAAATTAAAGAAAGGTGAAGAAAGCTTTTTTCAGTTTTGGAATATTGATCCTTTAAATAAATCCCTACCTTTCCCTCCCTCCATTCTAAAAGGCAGGTCGATGCTCTCTCCACCATTTCAAAATAGAGAGACCCCTTTCAAAATAGACATACATAGCCTACTCCATTGAGATTTCTAGACTTAGATCTATCCTCTTACATTTTAAGGTAAGGCAATAAGGGCAAGGTCTCCTTGAGCATCCCCAAAAATCACATTGGCATGCCATACGCCTCCATCAGTCCCTCCACCGCCAAAAACCTATCCAGCCCGCTCTTTGTCAGGGCGATCATAAACTCCATCACCATCGCCACCTGCTCATAAAAATCCATCCCACATTGAGTCTTTCTCCATTTAATGGAGGATCCAAAAACCAAAAGTATCCAGGCAAGCAAGCACCTAATGAATGACACCTTATTCCTCAATAAGAGTGAGGAAAGAGTCATCAACAAAATGACCATTGATAAACTAAGTCTCACCTTCAAGGAGATAAATTCCTTGAATAGACCCTTGAGAAACATGGTGAGCTAGTATATAGCCAAACCCTTCAGCAGTAAGAACATAAAGGGATGGTGCCAATGGATAGCCTTGTCTAATGAATCAAAAAAGCCCAATAACTAAGGACTTGTGTCTATTAATGGATAAAAAAATCAAGCCTTAGCAAATAATATTTCCACAAAACTAATGAAACAAAGCCCAAAACCAAGGGCTTTAAGTATGGCTAGAATGAATGACCAATCGATATTATCATAGGCTTTCTCAAAGTCAATTTTGATGAAAAATGATCATTGGTTGGAATTGCGAGCCCACTCCATGTCTTCCCAGACAACAATAATATTGTCAAGGATGAACCTACTATGAATGAAGCTATTTTTCTTGAAACACACGATAATAGGAAGGAGATGGTGGATGCATAAAACCAAGGATTTGACAATGATATTTTAGGAAACATTAAGGAGAGTGTTAGGAACCTACTATTGAAATAAAGCTCACACACACAAAATACTGAAAGATAACTGAAATACATGCAATAACAGAATAATACTATGCAGAAAGTAATTGCAGAATTGAACAATCTCACAAAAGAACTCAGAATCGTAGGCCTCTTCGAGGGGGCAACCTCCTTCAATATTTCATTAACTTGCAAAAGGATGATTCGTACATGGCTTCATAGCTTTTTAAAGAAAGACTTCATGCAAACCCTAACCCTAGGCTCAAGAGTTGGCTTACATGCAAAATGCCACTCGAGCTAGAATCTTCTACCAAATGTCGGTTACAATCTTGATAACGGTTACATCAAATGGCCCCACTTGCCTAGGAGCATAACATGCCACGTACATTACAAAATAACATTATATATGGGATCCCCCACGTTGGAAGTGGGTCATTACATAATAATGAGAATTACAAAATAACGTTAGGATGGGATCCTAACATGTCCTTCCCCTTCAAAAAGCTTTGTCCTCAAAGCTGAAGGTGAGGAAACTGGTGTTGGAGCTGATGGAGAGATTCCCATGTAGCATCTTTCAGCTGGAGTCCACGCCACTGCACAAGGACTTCAGTAATGGTGTGATTGCGAAGAGTGCGAGTCCGATGATCCAACAGTTGTTCAGGTTCAAGCAAGATAGAACCTTCTTCATCTAACTCTAGGAGTGCATATTGAACCTGTACCTGATTTCCCACCACCTTTTTGAGAGCAAAAACATGAAAAATAGGATGGAGCTTGGATGTAGGTGGAAGGGCCAATTTGTAGGTTGTGGCACCAATCCATTGTAACACCTGATAGGGCCCATAGTACTTTGCAACAAGCTTCTGGCATCTACGAAGCTGGAGGGACAACTATTTGTATGGTTGCAAGCGAAGGAAAACCATATCACCCACATCAAAACTATGCTCAGAATGGTGTTGATCAGCCTGTTGATGCATCCGATTCTGGGCTACCTCCAAATTCAGCTTCAGTTGATGGAGGATATCAACATGCTGACTGAGAGTAGTGTCGACTGCATGGACCTTGGAGCTACCTGGAATGTAGGAGGAAGACGTCGGTGGAGGGCACCCATAAACCACCTCAAAAGGGGTAACCTTGGTGGTTGTGTGATAGGAAGTGTTGTACCACCACTCGACCAAAGGAAGCCATCTCGCCCAGTGCGTAGGATGATCTGAGGAAAAGCAATGAAGGTAGGTTTCCAAACATTTATTGACAATATCCATCTGGCCATCCATTTGTGGATGATATGCTGAACTCATCTTGAGCTGAGTCCCCTACAACTTAAACAATTCTTGCCAGAAGTGACTAGTGAAGGTTGGGTCACGATCGGACACGATGGAGGAGGGTAGACCATGAAGGTGAAAGATAGAATCAAGGAAAATTTGGGCAATAGTGGAGGTTGTGTAAGGATGGGAGAGGGGACAAAAGTGAGCATACTTTGAAAGATGATCCACTACCATGAAGATAATAGATTTTCCACCCGACTTAGGTAAGCCTTCAATAAAATCCATAGAAATATCTGTCCAGACCTGGTCTAGAATGGGCAAGGGTTGAAGAGTGCCTGGAGAATGCACTGTTTCACCTTTCATCCACTGACAGGTATCACAAGCTACCACAAATTCATGAATATCCTTTTTCATACCCTTCCAAAAAAAGTGCGTTTGAGTCGTTCATATGTTTTGAGAAATCTTGAATGGCCAGCAGATGGAGTAGCATGCAGTTCTATCATGAGAAGTTCTCGTAGTGAGGACTTGTGGGGAACAACAAGGCATTGGTGGTAACACAAATCCTGGCCATCCCAAGTGTATCCTGGACATGAAGTAGGCTCAGTGGTTAGGGAAGCAACCAAAGTCTACAATTCAGAATCTTGAAGTACCTCCTAGCGTAAAGAATCGATCCATTGGGGGATCGACAATGAAATGGCACACAACATACTGAGAGCTTCAAATTGGTGAGAGAGAGCATCGACCACAACATTCTCCTTACCCTTCTTATAGGTGATATCATAATCATAGCCCATGAGTTTAGAGACCCATTTTTGTTGTTCAGGGGTGGCAACCCATTGCTCCAAAAAGTATTTGAGACTCTGATGATCTGTTTTAATGGAGAAATGATGCCCAATGAGATACGGTCACCAATGGGTTACGACATGCAGAATTGCCATCATCTCCTTGGCATAAGTTGATTTTCCCAAATTATGATTGGAGAGAGCTTTACTAGTGAAGGCCAAGGGTCTCCCTTCTTGCATCAACACTGCCCCAATACCATGACCTGAAGCATCACTTTCAATAACAAATGATTTGGAGAAATTTGGCATGGCTAAGATAGGTGTCGTGGTCATGGCATGCTTCAATTCTTGGAAAGCCTATTCAGTGGGTCCTGTCCAAGTAAAAGAGTCCTTCTTTAGCATGGAAGTGAGGGGAGCTACAATTTTATCGTAGTTACGAATAAATTTATGGTAATAACCTGTAAGCCCTAAAAATCCTCGAAGACCTTTGAGAGTGTGAGGTTTTGGCCATTCTTGAACAACTTGGATTTTCTTGGGATCAACTTTAACGCCCTCCTTAGTGACAATGTGTCCCAAATATTCTACTTCTGTCAACCCAAAAGAACACTTGGAATGCTTAGCATAGAGTTGATGTTGTGCCAACAACTGGAGAGTCTGATTCACATGAGTAAGATGCTCTTCCCATGAGCGACTATACACTAGAATGTCATCAAAGAAGACTAGAATGAACTTTCGAAGGAATGGATGAAAAATGTTGTTCATGAGGCTCTAGAAGGTGGAAGGGGCATTAGTCAAGCCGAATGGCATTACCAAAAACTCATAGTGACCTTCATGAGTACGAAAGGCAGTCTTGGGAATATCCTCCTCTTTGAGCCGGATTTGATGGTACCCCGAGCGAAGGTCAAGTTTGGAAAAATACATAGTCCCATGAAGTTCATCCAGTAATTCATCCACCACCGGAATAGGAAACTTATCCTTGATGGTGAGTTTATTGAGCTCTCGATAATCGATACACAACCACCAAGACCCATATTTCTTACGTACCAATAAAACTGGAGAAGAGTAAGGACTGTTGCTTGGTCGAATGACATCGAATTTTAACAATTCTTGTACTAACTTCTCAATTTTTGACTTAAGAGCATGAGGATACCTGTATGGTCTAATGTTGGGTGGTGCATTACCAGGTAACAAGGGAATAGCATGGTCATGAGAGCGACGAGGTGGTAATTCTATTGGCTCAGCAAAAATAGAGTTGTGCTTGGTCAAAATAAGTTGCAAATCTTCAGGAATAGAATCCTCCTCTGAAGAATGTGGTTGGATCACAAAAATCTGAGCTATGACACCTCGAGATGATTTTTTTAACAACTTCTCCATTCGGTTGGAACTGATAATCTGTGATGACCCTACTTTTAAGCCATGGAGAGTGTAGGACTGTCCATTCTATGAGAATTGCATCCAAAGCTCACCAAAGTGCCAAGAGATGACTCCCAATGTGCCCAACCATTGAGATCCCAACACAATATCACATCCCCCTAATTGAAGTGCAAACATATCTTGTTTGAGCTCATAGTCCCCAATATTGACCTTAACATTATGACATTTTCCCTTGCAAGGTAAAGTCCCACCATTTTCTACCATAACCTCAAAGGAATTACATGTGTGTACATAACAATTTGCCTGCTTGGCGATGCGGGGATCAATAAAATTATGTGTACTACCAGAATCAATCAAGATGGTAAGTCGCAGGCCTTTGAAATAACCCACAACTTTCATGGTTTGGGGCGTAGTAATGCCAGCAAGAGCATGAACAAAAATTTTAGCCTGTGATTCATCTGGGTTTTCTTCCTCTGGTTTAGGTGGTTCTTCTGCTGATTCAGTGTCATCATCACTATGGTCACTGGTGTCAGGCTCATCAACATCGATGAGGAATAATTTCTTTTGGGTGCACCTATGCCCACGAGAAAACTTTTCATCACAATTGTAGCACAACCCTTGGGCGCGTCGCGCATCCATTTCAGTAGTGGTCAAACATTTGGGTGCAGCAGTGGGTGCAACAGGTTTTTGTTCATGTTGATTATGGAATCTAGGAGGAAAAGAGGGTTTAGCCTATGGAAATTTAGAGAACCGCCTCTGAGCTAAAAATTTGGACTCGGCCAAATGAGCCAACTGGATAGCCTGCATCATGGATTGTGGTCTAAACATTGTGACCTCGGCTTGGAGATCTTCCCGCAACCCACTAACAAAACAACTCATAAAGAACCCTTCATTCATTCCTATAGTTTTGTTGGCCAATCTCTCAAATTGTATTTGGTAATCTCGAACTATCGAAGTTTGTTTCAGCTTTGTCAATTGTCCTGTAAAATCATCATACTCACTAGAGCCAAAGCGAGTGAGTAACTGGGACTCAAATTCTGCCCAAGAAGGATCAGGGATAGTTTTCTGCAACCATTGGTACCACTGTAAGGCTTCAGATTCCAAATTGAAAGAAGCCATTTGAACTCGGTGATAAATGGGGACATCATGGAGTCTAAAGAATTGAGCAACACGACATAACCATCCATCAACATCCTTCCCATTGAACTTAGGAAAGTCTAGTTTTGGCATCTTGAAGGGAGTATCATGATCAAAGCGAAGGTGAGAGTCATCTGTTCCCATTCCGTGATGATACTCAGACTTGCTTGGACCACCTTGTATTTTAGACTCAACATCTGCTAGGTGTTCTTCTATGCGAATTCTGGAGGTATCTTGGGCAACTCTAAAAGTTTGAAATTTTGTTGTCAAGTGTTCAGTTGTTTTTTGCAAGCTAGTAACAACACTTACTAGGGTATCCAACATTGAAGCAGTGTTTTGTTCTACCTCTTTTTGATGTCCACGAGTGCCACTTGCCATTTGAGATAGCCTTGAACTTTTTTACTCAGTTACTAAAAATAGATGTGGGATTTCAGGAGTTACTATTTTTAGTAAGGGTCCAAAATTTAATTTGGGAAATGGATTGCAACACTGATTTTAGGCTAGGGTCCACTTCGGTGGTTGTTTGATCTGAGCACTCAATGAGGAGATATACTGAATTTCTTGACTTTTTGTGAGCTTCGGTTGGTTGCAAGGCGATGTCAAGGTAATTTCCTCCACTTGGACTTAAAATTTCACCAGTGAGTCCTTGAGGGTCTTTGGTGCAGAATAACAAGTAGATTCTATTCCCAAAAATTTGGATCAATCTGATTGACCGTTGAAAAGTTATGGCCTTAGCAAGAAAAATAAAAAATTGCTATTTTTGGAAAATGGGTGCAAAATTTGACCAGGGGCTGCCAAGGACAATTTTGTCTGGAATAGAGTGTAGAATTATCTGCTAAATTTTTGAGTCAATCTGAGATCTGTGTGAAGAGATATCCCTATTTTAATAAAATTTCAATGTTTTTTGGCTCTAGGTCACAAGTGGGAAAACTGAATCAACTATCTCGGATCTGTCAACTGATCACCCTGTCACTGTCCTGTCACCTGTACTGTAGTTACAGACACTGACGGTTTTGTTTCTGACCCTGACCACCTGTATTTTTTGACTATTACAGTTGACTATTATTATCACTAATCGG
This sequence comes from Wollemia nobilis, assembly GCA_028583015.1. Lineage (NCBI taxonomy): Eukaryota > Viridiplantae > Streptophyta > Pinopsida > Araucariales > Araucariaceae > Wollemia > Wollemia nobilis. The sequence goes on along the minus strand of JAQPPZ010003648.1, from coordinate 1,275,796 downwards.
ACTATTACTGCCACTGACCTGATTATTACTGGAATATTGCAGACTGTTAGAGACACTTGCGAACTCTATCCTAACTATTGGTGCATGCAAGGTGTATTCTTCTATGATAGGGAAGTCCTTCGTATGCTCACTTTTTGGGATTGTGAATGCAGGTTTAGTAGAATAGGAAGATGTGTGTTTTTGTAGGATGAAGTGTTTAATAGAACTAGGGTATGCTAGGTAAAGGAGTATGTAACACCCATAGGCCCTCTGTTATACCATAGTGATGAACAATAGTGCTCGGACCAATATTTTAGGCCACTACCCAAGGAGGATTCCACACATACCCTTGAGCACACTATCTACCTCTCTGATAGTACGGGAGGGTAATCGTCTGGGATGTTGTGTCCCATGGACTATGGATGATACAAGGCCGAAAAGCTTCCTATTGGATAAAATTTTGTTAACCCTAGAATGGTCTCTCGATACACCCGAAGATGCGTGGGAGCTCGATTTCATGTGCGAGTGTTGTCTAAGGCCTAGGTATTGGAGCCTGATCGCCCCTCACTTCACTAGATGCTTTATGGGCTATCTAGCTTAGCCAATAATGATAGCTCCTTCATGATATTTTAAAACCCTCGACATAGGGTTTCTAACCTACACAACTACTGAAATAGAAACTGTATTTTTTTGTATTTTTTGGATTTGCTGGTAAAAAAATGAACTGTATTTTTTTGGATTTTTTAATAAAGGAAAAATAGAACGAAAAACACATGGAAAATTATACCTAACAGGTAGAATGGATGGCAAGAATCATCGTAGTTGCAGTAGAACTCGGCCCTGGAAAGCGCTCTGATACCACTTGTTAGGAACCTACTATTGAAATAAAGCTCACACACACAAAATACTGAAAGATAACTGAAATACATGCAATAACAGAATAATACTATGCAGAAAGTAATTGCAGAATTGAAACAATCTCACAAAAGAACTCAGAATCGCAGGCCTCTTCGAGGGGGCAACCTCCTTCAATATTTCATTAACTTGCAAAAGGATGATTCGTACATGGCTTCATAGCTTTTTAAAGAAAGACTTCATGCAAACCCTAACCCTAGGCTCAAGAGTTGGCTTACATGCAAAATGCCACTCGAGCTAGAATCTTCTACCAAATGTCGGTTACAATCTTGATAACGGTTACATCAAATGGCCCCACTTGCCTAGGAGCATAACATGCCACGTACATTACAAAATAACATTATATATGGGATCCCCCACGTTGGAAGTGGGTCATTACATAATAATGAGAATTACAAAATAACGTTAGGATGGGATCCTAACAAAGAGTAATAGACCTCCAATTTGAAAGACATTGTATATAAAAACGTGTATATAATTTAAAAATATATATCTATCTATCAAAAATAACTATTTAAGACAAACAAAGAGAAAACTATTTTAAATAAACATAAAGACATTTATTAACAAAACAAGTAAAAATATATTTATTAGTTATAAAAAAAAAATCGATTATTACATTTTTTTTAAAAAGACAGAAAATACACCATAAAAATTGGAAGGGCACTCCAAACACCCTACCCCTCACCCTCACCCTCACCCTCACCCTCACCCTCACCCTCAAACCTCTATCACCAGGAACAAGGAGACCTAGAACTCAGAGTTCTAGGTCTCCCTTCAATCCCTATACAGGTCATATGATTATATCCCACTATCGACTCAAGTCACAAAAAAAAAAAAATATATATATATATATATATCATATACCTTTAAGACCATTATATCGTCTTATAAACTCCATTAATCTCACACTCCCTATGTTATGTAACTCCATTAATCTCACACTCCCTATGTTATGTAGTTACCACACTTATGAACGCCTATTTTCGTTGAATTATATTCCATATTAAATTCTTTACCTTTCAAGCATAGTATGGAGATCTTAAACAGCAACTTTTTATAAGGGTAGAAAGAAAAAAATTAAAGAAAGGTGAAGAAAGCTTTTTTCAGTTTCGGAATATTGATCCTTTAAATAAATCCCTACCTTTCCCTCCCTCCATTCTAAAAGGCAGGTCGATGCTCTCTCCACCATTTCAAAATAGAGAGACCCCTTTCAAAATAGACATACATAGCCTACTCCATTGAGATTTCTAGACTTCGATCTATCCTCTTACATTCTAAGGTAAGGCAATAAGGGCAAGGTCTCCTTGAGCATCCCCAAAAATCGCATTGGCATGCCATACGCCTCCATCAAGGTCTCCTTGAGCATCCCCAAAAATCGCATTGGCATGCCATACGCCTCCATCAGCCCCTCCACCGCCAAAAACCTATCCAGCCCGCTCTTCGTCAGGGCGATCATAAACTCCATCACCATCGCCACCTGCTCGTAAAACTCCATCCCTATCAACTCCTTCCCTTCACTCTTAATCTTGGCATGCAAATCCCTCATCTTGTTCACCATCTTCTCCACCCCGCCGTGGAGCACCGCGTCCTCCAAGCCATAAGGGAATACCTGCACCAGGTACCTCAGAGCGTCCGCCTTCTCCCCATAACTCGTGATCTCAGAATCCACGATATCGATAATCCCTTCCGCCATGCCTTTAACAAAAACATTCTCGTTATCCCGTCTCGCGAATTCGCTGACGACATACGTGCCCAGAAATCTCACAATCATAAAAATTTGGTCTTTGTCCCTCGTATCAGATATGGGACTCGTCTTCCTCATGACGTCAAGGAGATTACCTCATCCGCTAATATTAACCTCGGGTAATAGGTCTCGGCGTCTCTGCTGCCCAAAACGAAGAGGTTCAGGCGGCCTCCACGTGCTCCCCCATCTTCATGTTGGCGGTACGGCCGCCGTCGGTGTCACAGTCGGGTTCGGAAGTGAGGGAGCAGAGGAGGTCGGCATCAATGCCCGACACGAAGTCGAGGTAGAATATGGCGGCGTCGACGCCGATGTCGTAGTCTATGATTGGGGGGCTTCCGTCGTGTTGAGTTTTGTTGGCGGCCAAATGGCACTCGCGGATAATGCTCAGCATTTTCAGGTTGGATTGGGCGGTTTTTATGTGCCGTTGGATGCCGGCGGGATCTTCCGGGGGAGGGATATGGTCCACGAGAAATTTGTCGATGGTGTTGGTGCTCGGATCGGTATCTTGTCTAGAAAATATGTGCGCCTGGAGTTCAGCCAATTTTAAAATGTTGACACAGAGTGAAGTTGAGGCATGAAATCGAGATGGTTTCATGTATGTGCATGTGCTGATTTCAGGATCAACGTCGGAGCGTTGCGACTCTTATCTATGTTGCAATTGGTGTTTTTTCGAAAGGTGAATATAAATATGTATAGCAATTTTAGTTGTATGTTTAGTTAATTGTTTTTTACTATTATTTGGTTATACACATACAATGTTAATATAAATTATATAGATAAAAAATGTCTCAATAATTCTATAAGAGAAAATAAGATAATAAACTTTATTTTTTTTAATATTATAATAAATTTTTTAATATGTATTTATATATATAAATAATATATATTTTTAATTTATGTTGATAAATTTAATTAAGGTTGGGACCTTGTTTTTTTTTTTTTTTGTTACATAGGGAGTTGGTTACATCCACACTATTTTTAGTAACTATCAAGTGCAAGGTTCAAACCATAGGGGTTGCTCCCAACAAGCCTATATCACCTCGTTATTGTTGACCTGGTATAAAAGGGACCACTGGTTGCTCGAGATTCGTACTGTCATCATCGGTCTAGCGTGCACTCAAAGGATTCAAAATAGACTACTACCTTTGCAATAGGCATGCCCCCAAATTTTGAACCTAGGTTTCTTCTTGATAAGTACCTGGTCAAACAAACAACTACCAATCCACCTAGCCCTTGTAGGTTGGGACCTTGTTGCTTGAGTGTAAGTTGCACTAAGAGGTTTCAGAATAGACTACTACCTTTGCAATAGGTATGACCACAAGGTTTGAACCTAGGTCTTTTCTTGATAAGTACGTGGCCAGATAAACAACTACCAATCCACCTAGCCCTTGCAGGCTAGGTTGGGACCTTCTTGCTTGAGTGTAAGTTTTTTTTACTACTTCACTCCTGTCTTGAAGGTTATTTTATTAGGTTTATTTTCATGTGAACATTTAGCAAGATTTAATGAAGTAATTGGAGTATACATGCTAATTATTAATGATCATTGTCAGCAATTCATTAATTTCCTCACTTTTTCTAGCATTAATTTTTAAAATTTAAGTTTATTTATAAATAATGTTAAATTGATGAAGAAACTGGAGTATACATGCTAGCTATTCTTGATCATGTAATTGTTTGACAACAATTCATTAATTTCCTGACCTTTCCTAGCATTAATTCTTAAAATTTAATTTTATTTAAAAATAATGTTAAATTAAATTAAATAGTTTACATTGATGAAATATAGGTTAATTTTTTTTGTAGTTTGTGAATGATTCAATTATTACAATCTAGTTTACCATATAAATATTATAAAATTTAATTTTTACAAGCAAGAGATATATACGAAAAAGAAAGTGGCTTTTAACAATTTTTTTTAGCAATAGTTCTTATACACATCTATCGTGGGGGAGAAAGTGGTATTTAACATTTACAAGACCATAGGTTAAATAAGACTATTTTTTTTATAGTATAAACATTATCACTAGTAGATTGGATTTTCTTTGAAGCATATTGGGGCATTGTGATCTCTTACAAGATTTAAAACCTTGGACCTCCTATTTGGAGTTTCAATGTCTTTATCATTATGTTCATTCATCGTATAAAATTTTATTTAGGTGACATTAAAAGAAGTATCAAATCACTTTAGGTGGGTTTATATCATATTATAACTATATTATTATTATTATTAAAAATTACACTCATGGTATTATAATAAAATGTATTATCATGGCATTAATGAGAGTTCAAATCTTGGTAAGGTTATAAATGTTAATATTAACATTAGATAAATTGTAGAGAACATGAATATGGCTTGGATCTATAAATGGGTACAATTCACCTTAAATTTATGATCACTTAACTTTGGGTCCATATACTATTATAATTTTTACCCAACCTATAAGTGTCATCATAGTTTTATAACATGCTTTCCATGGAATAGGAACCTTGGATTATGATGTGAAATATTTTGCTTCTCATCATAACGTAAATCCAATCGACTACCTAAAATTTAGATGTTAATGCATATGTCATAAATATTATTATGACTTGTTCAATACCTAATGTATCAAAGGCTTCATTTCCAAAGAGAGTAATAAATTTTAGACACCTACTGTAATTTAATTTATTTGAGAAGAATGAAATTTAAACATTGAATTGTAAGGAGATGAGACCTCTAAAATAATAGATAAGTGATAACATGAATGCCCATAGCTCCATTAAAGAATTATTATGCACTCAATTTAACAAAGGCAATCCTAATAAGGAAAAAACCTAAGAGCATCAATATGCATGATATTTAACAATAATGAGTTGAACCTAAATCAAGAAAATCCATATGGAATGAATTATTTACTTTAAATCATGAATAAGGAAAATATATAGGGGTACTCTTTGTAGAAAAATAATACAATGCACTATAATATAATTTCATTAGAAATAAAGATAACATATAATTAATTTTAATGAAACATCTTCAAGACATATAGTAATGGTACAAGCAACTCAATAATGTCCAAAAATGAACATCCACTAAGAACAAAAAAATTAAATTCCAAGCAAAAAAATAGAAGCACAAGAAATTAGATTCTATAATCAGATCAATACAAATGCTAGCCACTTAGAGATGGTGAAATTTATTAGCCACTTGGAGAGGATAAAGTCTCATATGCAAAATAGAGGCAACTAATATTTGAATAGGAAAGATGATTTCAACTATAATACAAATCTTCCTATTTATAGATTAAATCAACATTAACCCTAACTGTAATGCTCAAGGGTCAACTAACTTAACCTAGGACATAGATAATAAAAATTACAATAGTTGATGTGGCTATATTGAAACCATTACATTACTCCCTCTAGAATGATTTATCCTCAAATATAGAAAAGATAAAACAATACTCTCAAATATAGCATATTTTAAAAGATCTTACCACTTGATGAGGAACTCTTGAATCTAGAAATACCGTAAAATATAAATTCTAGAATGCAACATTGCTTCTAGATGGAAAGTGACTTGAGCTTCTTCATCAAGTATTATAAGCTTCATTTGGGACTACACCTTCTCGATAATAACCTATTTTAGATAAGAAATATGAAAGAAAAGATGAATATAGAAAGATAATGGAAACTCTAACTAATATGACATTTCATCGATGCAAGAAACCATATTTTAGGGCTTGTAAAAGCAAGAAGTCAACTTATAAATAGACTTGGCCTTCAAGGACAATTGCCTATAGTATATTATGCAGAAAAACACCATATCCTAAGGTAAATTATTGTTCAAAATAATGTGAAGCCTATAGCTACGTTATGGGTTCTAGGCTTGAATTAAGTTATAAAGAAGTTGAAGCACAAGTTGTCACTATTGCAATAAATCATCTACCTGATCCACCTTAGATTATCCAAGAATATAGTTTGCCATTGGTGGGGGTTTCAATAAGGAACCTAGGGATAGAGATATTGGAATATAATATTATATTGTATGAGCATTTGGTATGGGCCACATATAACCCAAGGTTGGCTATATTTTAATATTTTATTATATTTATAAGTGGGACAAGGGTTTATAAAGAGGAGTATATAAAGAAGAGAGATTGTCATTATAAAATATAAGTGATATCCTTCCTTAAGGAGTAGATATTAGAATGATTTACTTCCTTAAAAAATATTATTGGTGTTTTCCTACCTCAAAGGTATTATCTATCTCTATGTCACATTTTATAGAATTGTTTTTTTATTGTTATTATGGTTGAATGTTGTAATATTTTTGCATAAATATTGAATAATTTTATTGATAAGAATTCATGTTTTGTTGATAAAAATTGGTTCATAACAAGTGGCATCAAAGAGGGAATTTTAAAAAAGTAGGAGGATTTTGTTTTGGTGGATTGTAATGTTAGGGTAGATTTTTTTACAAAAATCACATCACCTTTTGGAAGACTATCTTTGTGAATGTTTGTCCAATTTAGACAAATTTTAAACCTATTTGTGTGGAAATTGAAGAGCTTTCAGAGGAAGTCAGCAGCAAAAACCGCCATGAAGTCAAGGTAGAATTTGTTGGCCTCCACACGCTGATGTGTCATCTATTTTATTTTCAAATATCTAATTGTAAAAGTTGAAAGTCATTAATTTTAAATATTGAGAGGACTAAATCTACATTGAGAGGACTAAACCAATGTTATTCTCCCTATCTTAAGTTTTTATTTGTTTCTTGATATCATTGTGGATAATTAAGCATACAAATGGGTTTACCAAATAGTCTTGATGCCACTTATTATGGTATTCCAATGTGTGAATGTATTATTTGAATAGTTATCTTGTTATTAATTTAACTCTTTTTTTTAATAAAAAGTTTTTATTTATTTTATTATATATATTTTATTTTATGAATTTTTTTCTTTTTTTGATATATAGGGGAATTAGTAATTACCTTTATTTTTTGAACAATTAGTTATAAGGTTAAGTCACATTACCTCTGATCATAACATCAAATCATGGTGCTACCACTATAACCCTTAACCCCTATCTCACCTCCATAAACATGATTGAGAGTGAGGGAGAGCCCTAGTGGCTCAAGGTTGGTACCATCATCGTCAAGGTAGAACACACTCAGCGAAATTATACTACTACCTTTGCCCAAATTGGGCATGCCTCTAAGGTTTGAACCTAATTCTCCTCTTGATAAGTGCCCAACATCTTACCGATCCACCTAACACTCAAGAAATTTATTTTATAAATTATAAATTATATTAAAAACTTAATCTCATCTTGATAAGTGTCCAATGTCTTACTAATCCACCTGTCTTCGTGAAAAAAATTAAATTATTTATATATATTATATTTAATTTTTTTGTTATGTACAATCATACACACCCACCCCCTCACACACTCACCCAAGTTGTGGTTTGAACCTTAAATCTCTCAAAAAATCCAAAACCCAAACCCTTATGTTATTCTATTAAGACTATTTAATTAATTTTAATAATCTAAATTATTTTAATTTATAATTTTATAATTACAAATTAATTTTTATGAGTCAAGAGTTAATAGTTTTTTATATTAACAAGAAACTTTGATTTATTTGATCTTTTAAAAAAATCATTTGGTCTTAGATTTTCTACTTAATATTCATAAATGATTTTTATGATTACAAGAATCAATTGTTAATATATATATATATATATATATTTATTTATTTATTTATTATACATACATAAATGTTTCTTTACAAAATCTAAAACCTAACAATTTTATCAATACAAGTTATTTTGAAACTTATAATAGATATAAAACATGAATATCATCGAATGATATTTGAAAGACATACATATCCTACTCCATTGAGATTTATAGAGTTGGATCTCTCATCTTAGAATAGATAATTCGTAGCAAATACTAGATCAAGTTGACTATTTATTAAGAACAAAAATATTCTAATTAATTGGTGATACATTGTAGCTAAAACCAAAGGTGTTCCATCATTTTTGGATAATTGAATTTATTGTTCCATAGGTGTGTCTTTTAGCTTACAATTATTCATTTTATATTTTCCAAGTAGGGCCTCTACATATTTTAATTGATTAATTGTAATATTATCTCCATTTTGATGAATTTCTAAACTAAGACAATAATTAATTAGTCCTAAATCTATAATTTTGAATGCCTTATCAAGATCTTTTTTTATATCACCTATTAGTTTTTTAGAACTTCCAGTAATCACTATATCATCAACATATACTATAAGAATTAGTATATCATTTCCAATTTTCTTTGAATATAGGCTAGGATTGGATGTACTTCATCTAAAATTATGTTGTAACAAGTGATTATTAATTTTTATATTCCATGCTCTGGGTGCTTGCTTTAGACCATATAAGGATTTGTTTAATTTGCAAACCTTATATTATTGTCCTTTAATAAAAAATCCTTCTAGTTTTGACATATAAACCTCCTCTTCTAAGTCACCATTAAGAAATACACTTTTCACATCTATTTGATGAAGATTACAACCTTGATGAGCTACTAGAGCACATATTTTTTTGATAGTAGTCATTCTAGTTGTTGATGCAAATATTTCTTCATAGTCAATTCCCTTTGTCTGAATGCATCCATTGACTACTAACCGATATTTGTACTTTTCAAGTATCTAATCTTCTTTATACTTAATTTGTAAATCCATTTGCAACCCATAACTTTATTTGGTGGAGGTAATTCCACTAGATTCCATGTTTTATTTTTTTGTAGTGATGAATATTCAGATTCCATAGCTGCCTTTCAATGTGAGTTATTTAAAGCTTGAAGTGTTGATGTTGGCTCTAGTATAGTGCTTAGTAATTATCTATTTATTTTTATTTGACTATGAGTTTGAGGTCTTTTAGTAATAAGATCTGATATTTGTTCTAAGTTTAATTCCCTAAGTGTGTCTTTAAGCCATATTGGTTCCTTCCTATGAGGAATTATGGATATTTTTTTAAGTTCATTATATTCATCTTGAGATTTTGAATTTATCTCTTCATTTACAACATATTCTTATGATAATTTTAGAAAAAATTCCACATTATTACTTTGTTTTTTAGTGTCAATATTGACTTTTTCATCAAAAACTACATATCTACTTATGCATATCTTCTTTGTACTTGGATCTATTATTATGTATCCTATAGATTCATCATCATAACCAACAAATTTAACAACCATAGTTTTATCATCTAATTTTATCCTTTTTTTTTTGGAATATGCATATATGCTTTGCATCCAAAAATCTTTAGGTTTTCAAGGTATGATACTATGCATTAATTACACTATGTCCTATGGCACACTCTAGATTGTCCTCTTCTCCCTTAAATTCTCTTTGACCTATGGAAGCTTGATATGTGTGCTATTCTAATGCAGGGCTATTAATGCTTCTCTACATCCATTTGGAATGCATACCATATGGTATTTATGTTTCCATTAAATATAGATCTCTTTGTTAGGTGGTGTAAGGGCATTACAGTATTTAGAATACATTGATATATGTGGTGCAGGTGTTATCTCTCCTTGTGGATGTTGAAGTAATGATGTTTTATTCTTTTATTGATTGAATGGAGTGTTACTTTAGACTTGGATGCTCTTCTCCTTATGCAGGTGTTCTTTTATTGATTGAATGGAGTGTTACTTTAGACTTGGATGCTCTTCTCCTTATGCAGGTGTTATATTTTTTAGACGTTACTAAGAATTCATAGGCACTCTTATCATTTGTGCAAAATGGTACAAGATTCCTTTGTTTGCTGTGGCAAGTGGAGGCTTCTTTCCTAGCATGTAACCAAGCACTCAACGTCCCTTATCTTATTAACACTCTTGAAAACTCCTTGCAAGTTGTTTGGATTATCTTGCAATAATAGCATACTTTCTCCAACGTATGATGTCTCCTCTCCAATAAAGGTGGATCCTCCTATGGTGTTTCAATGCTCTCTTCCTATCATGACTCTCCCTTGGTAGGCTTTTTGCTTGGATGAAACTTATATTTTATTGTGTTGTTTATTGAATGGGATGATTGGCTATCTCTTATCTATGCATGACATATAATGCATTGAAATGATGCATTTAATTAATGTAATAAGTAACTATTTCATGTTGGATGGTTTTTCAATGTATATTAATGGAAAGAATGTGATATTGCTAATAGATTTGCACTTTTGTAGGAATAGGTTTTCCTTACAGGTAGAAGAAAATATTTACCATCGAGAATGGGATGAGGGAAATGATATGGGTGACTTAGTCATTGAAAAACTTGGGCAACATGAACGAATACCCTTTTCATATATATGCATATCATGATTTTGCATAAAAGGAAAAGTAATAGAGTTTGGATTTAAATTTGAATAAATGATTGACAAATATTTCTTAGACAAGAATTAATTGGCATAATTCTTGCTAGTTGTGTTTGTTATTTAACATAAAATGTTAATGAAAATATGAATATAGTAGAATATATTGTTCTTTCCTTTTCTTTTATAAAATATGGGTTAAGAGAAGATTCAAATGTTTACTTCCACTTTTGTTTGGAAATATTTTTTTACATTCTTTCTAGAAAGAATTCTAAGACATGACAAGTTAACGAGAGTCATAACTTCACTTTAGAACCTGTGGCAAGTAGAGTAATAAACCAAGTGGAAATTTTGAATTCTGTTAAGCTTTTGAAGCATGTTAGAGTTGGTATTTAATACTATTAGAGAAGGAAACATGGACAGCACATCCACCTTGTATTTGATGCTCCATTAAAAAAATGAATGATGATGGTGATCACGGGGAAAAAAATGACAACACAGCCACCTTGAAATAGAAAAAGAAAAAGAAAATAAAGAAAAAGAGAAGATGGTTGAGGGAAGGAGAGACGACGGAGAGAAGAAGAAGATGAATCCAAATGAAGGATTGATAGAGATATCACTAAATAAATTGTGTGCTATACCAGGTAGTTTCAGATTTATGTTGCTATGGAATGAAATTAGACTATGTTTTCTTTTATATATTTATGTTTTTGAGTGCTTTCGATATAATGTTAAGGGATTGTTATGTTAAGTGAATTGAGAAGGGAGTTATTCATTTTAGTTGAATAATAAACTTCATATGAATATTGTGATGCATTTTTTGAACATATAGAACCACTCAACATATGTGTAAAATCCAGTATTTGAAACCATTCACTACTTTAAACCTTGAAAACATTGAATGAGATTTTTACCATTTAGCAAACCGTTGGCTTAGTGAAAGTTTGGATAGTCGGATGCATACTTTGCATTTTGAAATAGATATCAAAATTTATTAAAGTTCATGCTTTTAATAGACGTAGGAATAAATAGAAGTTGTTTCCTAATGATCTATAATCGTGTTGTTAGATCATGAAGGAAGAGTATAGATGAAACACTATAGAGAAATCACCATAGGTTTGTTCAATGGTTGAACTCATTGAAAATATTTGAAATTTTGTAATTTTATCTTCTTTGAATAGTGCTAACAAACTATTTTAGAAGGTAGCATTTTCCAGATATGTTGTTTGAATCCTTGTTAAATTCCATATTGAATTGAGAATATAATATGTATTTCATGATGCTGATTGAAATTCTTGACTGAAATGAGAAATATATATTATGTTATAGATTGGGTAGTTTTGTATTCTAGGTTACCTAAATTCATGAGTAAGGAGTATCTCTTCTCTTGAATGTATATTTGTGTTCCTTAAAGATACGAAATAGATTAATTTCCAATCAGATATGAGTATGGTGGATACCAGGTTATTTGAGAACTCTATTGATACCATTGAACAATTGAGTGATATAGATATCTCATATTATGAGATCAATAAAATGAATAAGTATTTTTTATTGCTGAGAATGAAGATAACATGTCTGTTAATGTTGAGAATGAAGTTAGCATATTTATTATTAATGGATTGATATGTATCAATATGCACTGGAATGAACATTGTTGCATATAGGGATGCATTTCATGATAGAGTTGTTTCTGATCCCTCTATAAGTTTCATTCTCAGTTGGTATCTATGAGTTGCTATTGAATAATCCTTGGTGCATTGAAGCAAATAATACTGCAAGTAAAGACCAAAATTTACAAAATAAGCACCACAATATGGACATCACATGGAAAACATTTGATAACTATTGGGGAGCTATTCTTGGTAGTGGAAGAGCAGTCGGTTGTAACCTCTCAATGAGAGTGAACTGATGTATCAATAATTAATTTATGGAAATATCTGAATGTAAGAGATCACATTCTATGATTGAGCAATTTAGATAATGCATGTAAGATTATCATTAGCTTTAATCAAGAAATGAATGCAATCTCTGGGTTGAATGGAAAAAACATTTAAATTAAGTTGTGATTATTAGACTAAATTAATGAAGAATTATGGTCTTAATGTTTATAGGGAGTTTGTACATGCTTAATATTTAGGATGGATTTGTTTAGAATTGAAATGGCCATCTTGGAAATTGTGGGTGTAATCTATAGAATTCTTAAGAGGACTCTAAAGCTTGACATGAATTGTAAATTCATTGGTTAATAACTCTTAAGCTTATAATGATCTAGATTACACTTGGGAGGAATAATGAAATAAAAAGAATTAGCAAAATGTTTTCTAGTTTCATCATGATAAAGGGAATATTGAGATGAGGGTTTGTATTCTTACAAAATGCTAGCTAACAATTGACGAACACTACTCAATAAAAGAATTTTGAGAGCTATCTTGTGTGAATGAATGTGATAGCAAAGTAAAAGTGACATTTAGTCTTCATTAAGAAAATATGAAGGTAAATATCTAGGTAAAATTCGTGAAAGGAACCTTGTATAGATGATATCTATATTAAATAATAACCTTGGAGATTGGTAATGTTAGGACTAGATTTCTCTTATTAGATATTGAGCTTGAGATCATTACTAGAATAAATAGGTTGGTCTTGTGAACTGTGCTTAGTACTCCTACACTAAAGAAAATGTGTAGAGAGTAGAGATTGACATTGACCTTAGAGATCCTTTACTAAAGGAATTATAAAAGGAGTAAAGACTAGGGTTTCACTTTTCAAAAGAATGAAAGGAATAGATCAATTAGCTTGCAGAAAGAGCAAGTTAGTTGATATGAAAGGTATTTGCATCTAGCACATTCCTAGATAGACATGTGGAGATGTAGGGATGGATGCACCCATAAGACATGAAGTTAGATCTAGTAAATATTATAGGTTAAAGGTTCTCTAGTGAATGATTTCTAGAGATTCAACCAAGTAACTGATTGTATAAGAACCTAATAAAACCTTAGTGAAGTTATATATATATATATATATATATATATATATATATATATATATATATATATATATATATATATATATATATATATATATATATATATATTGGTTCTTAGATTATTTGAGTTCAAAAATTGGGTTATAATATCAGAGCATGGTTCGAAAGGGAATCGACTCATTATGACACACTAGATGATGGTGTGCAATAGAAAAAATACTTAAGTGAGGGATATACCTTACCAAAAAAATAGCTACTAAAAGTAAACCATCTATTTATTTAAGATACTAGGAATTTAGTTTATGATAGGAAAAATGACCCGAAGAAGAATGGTGGAACTAACTCCTATTAACTCTCTTGTGTGTGGTCATGAATAATTCCTCCAAAGAGAAGGAGAGGAAGTGACACCCCAATGATGAGGTAGAAATGATAGACCAATGTAGGGGATAGAAACCCAAAAGTAGGTTCCAAGAATACTAGTGATCAAAGAGAGGATATCACTGCAATAGTGGCCCTACTTCATGGGCATGTGGAAACATAGAAATAGTTTTTGGATGTTGTGTTGAATCAAGAAATATAGGTTGGTAAATATAGAGTGGGTCAACCAAATGAACCCTTTTAAGAGGTACAATAGGATAGGATCTGACTAGAGGTCAAATTGGGTAAGGATATGAAATATTTTAAATCTCCCAAGTTCAAAAGAGAGGAAGATGGTGACAAAGTCGAAGCTTGGCTAAAAAATAACCTTAATTTAGTAGCTGTTAACACGGGATATACACTACCTAAATAATGTAATAATATTTTCTAGCATTCCCCCTTATTACATTATTTGGAACAATATCTAGGTTCTTGCCCTTTTGTTCATGGCTCTTGGTTCTTGATTGAGCTGCTTTGGATCATGGCTTTGGCTGCTCTTTATTAGGTAAAAACCTCTCGGTCCGCCTCTTGGTCTACCTCTAGGTCTACCTTTGGGTCGATTTACCTTGATATCTGTCTCTAGATCAATTACCTCTAGGTTTACCTCTAGGTCATCCTCTAGGTCTAAGCAAATTAAGTACTCTTAAAGTACTTAAGCAAAAGTGGGTTTGTCCTCACTTTGCTTTAACAACTATGAGTGTTCTTATTGTAATATTATCATCCTACTAAAGTGCATGGATAACCAGTCACTACAACCACCAAGTATATTAGAGTAGATCACTACATACAAGGTTCACTCTGTTGTTAAGTATGTTCCCCCCTTAGGGTGAAACTTGTCTCATTGACGATTGGTGTTGGTCTACGCTGAAATTGCACCTTACAAGAATGTTTGAGCCATTACAAGTGTGTTTATGAGGTACACTTGGAGTGTTGAGGAGTGTCGGTATCTATAAAAAAATGCACTCCATACAACAAAATGGAAAAAAATGAGCCATTAAGTACAATCCCAAAGTGGAGGAATAAAAAGAAATATTTAATGTATCTTTTGAAATGTCTATATTTCAAAAGAGACTAATTTCTTTAATTTTTCATCAAATTTTATAGCGGAACATCTTCCCTCTAGAAAAATACTTTTAATACCAAAGGTTCTATATTTTTGTGTCTCTTATATTTATACATCCTGATTTTGCATCTCTTATAAATCTGTGAACCATAGCAATACATGGATTCATACCATTGATATATTTTTTGGGCAAATGACAGTGGCATCATCATCGATATTTATCATCATGTTAGATTTCATAGCCCCTCCTATGGACCATCTATGCGATCGAAGCTCAAACGATCATTTTCTAGTAGAAATATTTTGCACAACAGGGCACCTATAGGTGCACCATAGGAGTGCACAGTGCCTGGTGCCATAGATGCAACATCATAGCATAAGTTTTTGGCTAATTTAAAAAATCATAGTAATATTTATGACATATGCATTAACAACTAAATTTTAGTTAGTTCATTGAATTTGGGTCATAATGAAAAGCAAAGAATTTCATATCATAAACCAAGATTTCTATTCTATGGAGACCATGTTATGACACTATGATGACACCTAGAGGTCAGGTCAAACTTATAATAATATATGGACCTAAATTTAAGTGGTTATAGATCTAATGTGAAGTGTACCTATTTATAGATCCAAGCCACCTTCATGTTCCCTACAATTTACCCAATGTTAATCTTAATATTTATAGCCTTAGTAAGAGTTGAACTCTCATGAATGCCATGATAATATCATGTATTATAATACCATGAATGTAATTTCTAATAATAATATAATTATAATATAATATAAACACACCTAAAGTGACTCGATACTTGTTTTAATGTCACCTAAATAAAACTTTATATAATGAATGGGCCTAATGATAAAGATAGTGAAACTTAAAATAAGAGGTCTAAGGTTTTAAATCTTGTAAGAGGTCACAATGCTCCAATAAGATTTAAAGAAAATACAATCTACTAGTGATATTGTTTATACTATAAAAATAAAGTCTTATATAACTAATGGTCTTGTAAATGTGAAAAATATATATCTCATGTATTTTAAAATTAATTTTTAGAATATTTATATACTAAACTAGATTTTAATAATTAAATCATTAGTAAACTATTAAAAAAGAGACCTATATTAGATTAAGATTAATGTAAAATATTTAGTTTAATTTAACATTATTTTTAAATAGGTTTAAGTTTTAAGAATTAATGCTAAGAAAAGTGGAAAATTTAATGTATTGCTAACAAAAAATTACATGATCATTAATAACTAACATGTATACTGCAATTATTTTATTGATTTTTGTTAAATATTTGCATAAAAATAAGCCCAATAAAATAACCTTCAAGATAGGAGTGAAGCAATAAGAACTAAAAAATTACACATGAACAACAAGGTCCCAAGTTAAATTTATCCGCACTAGGTACCTCACTAGCAAGTTCCCAAATCCTTTAAAAGAGGTCCAAGATTCAAGCCTGGCGGTCTGCACCAGATACAAAAAAATCTTGCTAGCCTGAGGGGTTAACCTGGATGAGACAGACCCTGTGGAACATAAATTATTGGCCCTTAAGGGATACGAGGAACAATTTTTCTTAACAAAGGTTTCATCTGCACCAGGTACCTCACTGGCAAGTTCCTCCAATCCTCTAAAAGAAGTCCATCGTTCAAGCCTGGTAGCCTACACCGGATATAGAAAAATCTATGGTTAGCATAAGGGGTTCACCCAAATGGCACAAGCCCTATGGAATGAAAAGTATTGGTCCCTAAGGGATATAAGGAACAATTTTCCTTAATAAAGGTTTTATCTGCACCAGGTACCACACTGGCAAGTTCCTCCAATCCTCTAAGAGAGGTCTAGGGTTCAAGCCTGGTAGCCTATGCTGGATACAAAAAAAAACCTGACTAGGTTGAGGGGTTCACTTGGATGGGATAGGCCTCGTGGAATGGAAATTGTTGGCCCCCAGGGGATACAGATATCGTTTTCCTTAACAAAGGTTTTTTAATCCACACCAAGTAGCTCATTGGCAACTTCTCCCAATTCTCTAAAAGAGGTCTAAGGATCAAGCTTGGTGGCCTACACTGAATACAAAATAATCCTAGCTAACCTGAGGGGTTCACCCAAATGGGATAGACACTATGGAATAGAAAGTCCTAGCCCCCAAGGATACGGAGAACGATTTTCCTTAACAAATTTTTTTAATCCGTACTAGGTACCTCACTAGCATGTTCCTCCAATACTCTAAAAGAGGTCCAATTTTCAAGCTTGGCAGTCTACACCGGATACTAAATAAAAAACCCCTCGACTATCCTAAGGGGTTCACCCGAATGGGACAAGCCCCGTGGAACAAAAATTATTGGCCCCCAAGGCATACAGGGAATGGTTTTCCTTAACAAAGATTTTATTTTCCTTTGTAGCACAAGTGGAGAAGGTGAGCCTGATCCCATTGAACGAGAGGTCCATGGTTTGAACCTTTATCATGTAAAGGGGAACACAAAAAATCTCTTGTGGCTTCCCTCTAGATAGTGGTATACCTGGATGTAATGGTATTTATGGCCACCTTAGAGTGACTCTCGAGGTTTCTTTCTAACCTAAAATTAAAATCCGCACCAGGTATGACATTAGCAAGTTACCCCAATCCTCTAAAATAGGTCCAGGGTTCAAGCCTGAAGGCTCGTGTTGGATACAAAACAATTCCCTTGACTAGCCTGAGAGGTTCACTTGGATGGGATAGGCTTTGTGCAATAGAAATTTCTAACCTCCAAGGGATACAAGAAATAATTTTTCTTAACAAAGTTTTTATTCGTACCAGGTACCTCATTGACATGTTCCCCCAATCCTCTAAAAGAGGTTCAGGGTTTAAGCTTGATAGCCTATATTAGATACAAAAACATTTAGCTAGCTTGAGGGATTCACTCGAATAAGATAGACCCCAAGGAACGAAAAGTATTGGCCCCAAAGGGATACAAGGAACGGTCTTCATTAAAAAATATTTTAATCCACACCAGGTGCCTCACTGGCAAGTTCCCCCAATCCTCTAAAAGAGGTCTAGGGTTCAAGCCTAGCGGCCTACACCAAATACAAAAAAAAAACCTTGACAAGCCTGAGGGGTTCACCTAGATGGGATAGACCCCATGGAATAGAAAGTTGTGCCCCCTAAGGGATATGAAGAATAATTTTCCTTAACAAAGGTTTTAGTCCCAGGAGGGTAGTGCAATATTTTAGGCTTTGGCTCTTCTTTGGGAGGTCCAAGGTTCAAACCGCGGTGTGGGTAAGTGTGTGAGGGGGTGGGTGTATGATAGTTGTGTGTTAAATTCTCTATTGATAAGCATAGCTTTCGACTTTATGAGGGGTCATGGTTGGGAGGAGATTGCTCAAACCTATGCATTGGTCATAGGAGTTTATCATACTAACCAAATAAAAAAAAAATTATCAACCTAGATTAAAAATATATATTAATTTTTTAATATAATATTTTAAAAATAAATTTATTTTTAAAATATTTTTTATCTTACTTTTCTTATAAAATTATTGAATGTTATTTTACTATATTATTCTACAGTATAATTGTATTTTTAACCTATTATATTAAAATAAATCAATTAACTAAACATAGAAAAACTACTATACATAATTATATTCATCTTTCAAGGGTGAGTACATAGCCGAGTTGGTGTGAGGTGGCCAGTTGAGGAACATGATTCATAAGGAGTGCATCCACACAACTATGGTTCAAATTACACTGGTTTACCATAAACCCTTTAACCCCTAAGGGGGGTTAGGTGGATCAGTAAGTGTTAATGTGGTTGGGCACTTACTAAGAAGAGATCTAGGTTCAAACCTTAGGGAAGCCTATTGCAAAAGTAGTAGTTTGATATGAATCCTTTGAGAATGCGTTATACTGACTATGATGGTACGAAAACCGAGCACCTGGTGGTCTAGTTCACACCAAGCTAAATAGCAACGAAATGGAATAGGAGTTATAGGAGACAATCCCAAGATTTAAACCTGATTGATAATAGAAAAGGATTGTGGAGGAGTTATATGAGACAACCCCTAATAATAAAAAAAAATTGTAGATGTTACTGATTTCGTATGTTTTAAAAAAATATCATGTTCACTTAAAAAAAAAATTACAATAGCTCATAGAGTCGCAACTCTCCACCAATTGAAACAAGGCATAGAGTCGCAACTCTCCAACGTTGCGCGTATGCACATACATGAAACCTTGAAACCATCTCGATTTCATGCCTCAAATTCACTCTGTGTCACGCATTGATTACCTCTCTGCTTCAACTACAATAACAAATACATTAACAACATCCGAGCATTCTTTAACACTTGTTTTTCTTTTTTTGGTATTGATAAAAAAGGGGTTGAAGGGCCCCAACCCTTTACATAGAGCTTGAAAGATATACAAGAAAAAAATAAGAGAAGATCATACAAATGTAAGATAGCCCTATCTTAGTAAAACAAACAAACTTGGGCTAAACATGTTGATGGAGAAGCTGAAATAAAATTCCTCCCGCTATCCTTCTATTTAACATAGATGATGCAGTGCTCAATGTTATACATAACTGATAAAGAAAAAACTGACAATAATGTAATTTAATGTGCTCAAATCCTTCATCGCATGATACCAATAAGTATTCTACTTTGGTATACCCTCTTTATTTGATAACTTCATTATCGATTCTTATAATCTCTTCCAACTCCATGGGGGCATATGACCAGACCTTGAAATTCTCAGATGTAACTGCCATATTTTCCATTTTATTAGCAGCTTTGTTTCCCTCTCTATCAATATGTTTAACTTGAATTTCTTCTAGGTTTTCCAAAATACTCACATCTGTAATTATTTGGAAAATACTAGAATTATTTAACTCCCATTTTTGAAGGGAAGTTATAATATTTTTGGAATCCCCCTTAAGAACAATTCTCCTAAAATCCATATTCACTACAATTCGGAGACCCGTAAGCATTGCCCT
Source organism: Wollemia nobilis (assembly GCA_028583015.1). Lineage (NCBI taxonomy): Eukaryota > Viridiplantae > Streptophyta > Pinopsida > Araucariales > Araucariaceae > Wollemia > Wollemia nobilis. Next base: position 1,255,358 of record JAQPPZ010003648.1, on the reverse strand, counting down.
TGCTTCAGCTTGGTGATTTGTGGTAATTCCTAGATCCTCAGCATATGCAACTACTACTTGACCTCTGTCATTCCTAATGAGGTCCCCACCACCAGCATGACCCGAGTTACCTTTTGCAGCTCCATCGAAGTTAATTTTTACCTAGTCTTTGTGGGGACGTTTCCATATGGTATCTAGTCTCACCTTATTGATTTTTTCTATATTTAAGATATATTTTTCTCTAGAGAGGATCATTGCAAGATTTTTGGCCAACAGTATTCTTAATACAATCCTCCAATAGGGCTTTTTTTTATCCTAGCATAAACCCCAATTATTCCTCTGGTTTTATTTTTGAACAGTTGTCTGTTTCTTTCCAACCAAATTCCCTAGCAAATATGTGGAATGCATTTTTTCCAAAAAATATTGCTTCCTAAGTGCCAATGTTCCCAAATACTGATTAGAGAATCTGGATTGACCCAACAACATTAAATTATATCAATAACATATTTAGGATATCATGAATTTTATCATAAGTTCCAAACAGGTGGTCCACACACTCATCCTCTTTGTTACATAAGACACAAACAGTTGGAACCACAATCTCTATTTTGAACATATTATCTTTTGTAAGGATCTTATTGAGAATGGAAGTCCAAAAAAACAGAGCAACTTTTGGGATGATGTTAAGCTTCCAAATTTTTTTAATATAGGGCTTCTCTAAGGTTACTTTATCCAAGATTCTATATCCATCCTTCACTAAGTACTGGCCTTGCTGGTTTCTTACCAAAATTATCTGATCCTCCTCTAAACCTCTACCTAAATAATAACTCCTTACGAGATTTTGCAAATATTTAGCCCTTGAGCCTTGCATATCTTCTTGCATGATGTTCCACTCCTAAAAATCACCCACCCTATAACTATAACCATTAATTTTCTTACCATAGGTTTTGGTTAAATGTTCTTTAATATATTTGAACTTTCTGTAGTTTTCTAAAGGCTCCTCTTGAATCCAAGGGTATTTCCAAAAGTTAATTTTGTCTCCCCTACCTACTCTCTATTTTAGACCTTGCCATAGAAATTTTTGCTTTTAATTATATTTTTCCAAAAAATAGACCCATGTGGAGGATTAGAACAACTGATAAAGTGGTTTCTGCCCTCCAAGTATTTATTTTGAATAATGCTAGCCCATTTTCCTAATGCTCCAATGCAAAGCCTCCAACCATGTTTAGCTAGAAGGGCTCTATTTAGATCTCTCAACTTCCTCAAACCAAGACCCCTATTCTGTAAAGGCTAGCAATAGGTATCCCCAGACACCAGATGTATATGTTTTTTGCATTCAGTGCCATCTCATAAGAAATTTTTTGTTGTCTTTATAAAGTCTCTTCCACTTTCCTTGACATCCTCAAGAAAGCCATGAAATAAATAGGCAGGCTTTGAAGCGTGTGTTTTATGAGTTGTGCTTTCCCTGCAGAGGATAACAGAGATCCCTTCCAACCTTGAAGTTTCATATTAAATTTATCAATATTTGGATTCCAAAGTTTATCTTTCATCTTGCTTATTAACAAAGGCAAACCAAGATAGGTGATAGGGAAATTATCCTCCTTACAACCCAACACTTTAACTATTTTATCTCTTATACAGTCCTCCGTGTTTAAAAACATAATCCTACTTTTTTCATAATTTAATTTTTGGCCTGTAGCTTTTTCATAAGAATCAAGGACTTTTTAAAACTCCAAAGCTTCTTTCTCTATAGCTTCCCCAAGAAAAAAGTATCATCCACAAATTGTTGATGAGATAAAGCTTCACCAATGGATGAATTTTTTAGACCTTTGATATTACCATCCTTTCTCTTTCTTTCCAAAGTTCTTCCCAGGGCATCTGCCATAATGAAATAGAGATATGGAGACAATGGATCTCCCTGCCTGATTCCTCTACTAGAAGGAAAGAACCCAACATATTTTCCATTGATCAATATTGAAAAGCAAGGGTTAGAAATACACATACCAATCCATGTCCTCCATTTTTCACTGAAACCCATTTGCTCCATTATTTTATCTAACAAAGACCATGAAACCCTGTCATAGGCTTTGTTCATGTCCAACTTAAGGAACATGCTAGACCATTTCCTCCTTTGAAGAGAGTGTGTTGTTTCATAAATGGCAATGATGCTTTCAGTAATTTGCTTACTTGCCACACAACCTCCTTGATATTCATTAATGATTGAAGGGATGATGTTTTGCAACCGATTGGTCAAAAATTTAGTGAATTTTTTTTAAATTGTATTACATAGGCTGATTGGTCTAAAGTCTTACAATTTATCTGCCCCATATTTCTTGGGAATTAGAGCAAGGAAGGTATTATTCCATTCTTTCAGCAACTTACCATATTCTTGGGCTTCTTGGATTGCATTGACTACATCTTCTTCAACAATATCCCAATGATGTTGAAAAAAACCTAGTGGAAAACCATCTGGTCCTAGAGCCTTGGATGCTCCCATAGAGAACACAACTCTTTTAAATTCCTCCTTAGAGATTACCTTGCATAGATATTCATTCATGCTATCATTAACACCTTTGGGAACATTGTTAATGATTCTTTCTATTTCCATGTTGCACTCTGTTTTTCTTTGCTACGAAGGTTCTGAAAGAAAGTAATGGCCAAATTTTTAATATCATTTAAATCCTCATACTTTCTTCCATCTTCCCCCATGAGGTAGAGGATTTATTGTTGTTCTTATGTCTCATAGTCAAAACATGGAAGAATTTAGTGTTTCTATCACCTTCCTTGAGCCACAATACTCTTGATTTCTGTTTCCAATGAATTTCCTCTTGGGCAATGGTATTATGATACTCCGTGAGGAGTTGTTTTTCCTTTTCATGCCACTCTGGTTTTCTACCTTACCTATCCATTTTTTCCTCTATATATTGGATATCCTTTTTAAATTGTGTTTTTCTTAAATTGATGTTACCAAAAACCTCTTTATTCCAAATTTTGATTCGATACTTGATGTTCTTTAATTTTTGGGTAACTCTGTACATTGCTGATCCTTAAACCTCCTCCTACCACCAAGATTGAATTTTATTTGTAATGTCTGGATGCATATTCTACATGAGCTCATACCTAAAGGGTGCTCCTCCCTGCTTCCCCTCCTTTTCCATATCCAGAAAGAGGGGATTGTGATCTAATCCTATTCTGGGCATACATGTAAGTTTATGAATAGTATTTATACTTAGCCAACTGTTAGAAATAAGAACCCTATCCAGGCACCTTTGAATATGATTATCCCCCATCCTTTTGTTTGTTCACGTAAACTTACCTTTACACATATCCAGCTCAATTAGCTTATTATAATAAATAAATTCATTAAAATCTTGCATACCTTGAGTGATGTTAATCCTTCCTCCACTTTTGTCCTCTGTTCTTAAGACTGTATTGAAGTCACCCAAAACCATCCAATGTAAATTAATGAAAACACTCCTCTAAAAATATAGCTTATTCCACAGATGGAATCTCTCACGATCATCATTTTGAGCATAAACCCCTGTCATTACCCAACAAAAGTTAGTTTTTTTTCTTCTTCAATTTGAATATGTAAAATATCTCTTCTTAATCAATTAAAGTACCCTCAAAATTAATTTTTTTCTAAAAGATGCAAATACCTCCAGAAGTACCTTGTGCTGGGCTTATGATACATTCAACATTCAACCAGACCTCTTTTTGAATAATATCAAGTTTTTTTGTGTCAATTTTAGATTCTTTAAGATAAACAATATCAAGTTTTACTTCCATGAGTAGATCTCTAACAATTATTCTTTTCCTAGGGGAATTTAGCCCCTACACATTCCAAGAAAGGATTTTCATTTTTTGGTTTTGTTTGATGGGCTTTTACCGTTAACTATACATTCTTCATTTGGATCTAATTCTTGTCCCCTGTTCTCTGGTACTTTTTGTTATTCTTGTTTTGGGGGTATTCCTTGCTTTATTTTCCCATAATTACCTGTATTCTTTGTATGTTTTCCAGGAGGATCATTCTCTCCCATTTGATTACATCCTATCAAAGATTCTTCTGCTATTTATTGAGCTATTTTACCCAACTCTAGTCTTTTGCTGAATCTTGTTTGCATACCCTCCTGAGACTGCTTTAAGTTTTCTATTATGCTTAGATTCTTCTATTCCTCAAATTGTTTAGTTTCATTCTTTGAAATTAAAACCTGATCTAATCCTTTCCATCCCTCTATTTCTTTGATTTTAAACCGCCAAACTCCTTCAATCAGATCCTTCTCATGTTTTGAGTCTATTTTTGTGGACGGGGTATCCTCTACTATTTTAGCATCATCTACTAATATTAATTCTTCAACTTCCAAATTACCATATGTATTCTCTGTGCTAATTGCAATCACATTTTGTTGATGTGTCTTGGTATCTAGATTTATATGATTTTCAATCATATTTATTTTCATCTTATATTTACCTTCTCCATAATTATTTTATTTTTCTTGATTGAGACTATTCTCTTTTTTATTAATGTTATTTCCAAAACCACTCAAGTTTTTTTTCTCATTATGTTCTTTATCTGCTTGCCGGTTTAACTATGTGCATATACTTGCATACACCATTATCTTATTAGGATTCTGTTCGTCTTCCTTGTACTGTATAGAACACACATCACTAATTTCACTTTCAGCCTCTTCATTTACCTCATGGTAAATTTCTTGATATTGTTCATTTTCTTGTGCCCTTTCTTGTGGGCTAGAAGTATCCTTTTCTATGCTAGTATTCCTCTAGTTTATTTGATTCTCCTTTTGTTGCCACTTTTTAGTAAATTTAGTTTATCTTTGTGGATGACATTTCCCCTCCACATGTTCAAACACTTTACATTGCTTATAGTATACCGAAATTTTTTCATATTCAACTTTTTGTTCTCATTCTCCAAGCATCGATTTGATACTCACTTTTTCAACTGTCTTGTTCTAGCTTCACGTTAACACAGACTCTTGCACACAACATTCTTTTTTTATTCTGGGTGGATGGATCCATGGTTATAAACTGTTCAATTTGTGTTGCTAGACCCTTAATAATTTGATCATCCCAATATTCTATAGGCAGATCTAGGAACCTAATACAGATGGGAACAAAAAAAAATTCTTCCTTTTGAGGGTTGAAGCCCTGATGCCAATGTTTTAGGAAAATTGGTATTTTCCCAAAGAAAAATGGACCTCATGATAAAGCTGCCACCAGATACTCCTCAATATTGAACCAGATTAAGAAGTATCCCTTTGATAGACCAATAACATTCATTGAACCCTTTGTTTGAATTTTAGAATGAAGCCATCTCCTAAGCACATCTAAATCTGGTCCGGCCCCTAGAAATATGCCTACCATGCTAAACTCATTATCCCTCAATATTTTTTTGATTAAGGAGTCAGCAATACATACCTTTCCATTTTCATGAGATATCTCTGTACCAACTTCTCCTTTAATTGCTTCCTTGCTTCCTTTGAGAATCGATAACCAAAAATCCTTTCCTGATCTTCTTGTAGAACATTTTTTACATCTGGCATTTCATTTTCTACACATTGATCAACATTCCTTAGATCCCTAGCTCTCCCATCTGGATCCCTGATTTCACCATTTTGCCCTAATAGGGGAAAGTTTTTATCATTCAAGAAATCCATCCAAAACTCTTGATGTTCACAACTTGACAACCATCCAAAACCCTTGACGTTCACTCTTTTTTCTTTCGTGTGAATTTACAACATTTTAAAAATGGTAGAATTTCAGGCGCACATATTTCCTAGACAAGATACCAATCCGAGCACCAGCACCATCGACAAATTTTTCATGGACCATATCCCTCCACCAGAAGATCCCGTTGGAATCCAACGGTACGTTGAATCCACCAAATCCAACCTGAAAATGCTGAGCATCATCCGCTAGTGCCATTTGGCCGCCAACAAAACTCAACCCGACAGAAGCCCCCCAATCATAGACTTCGACATCGGCCTCGATACCGCCAAATTCTATATCGACTTCCTGACGGGCATTGGCGCTGACATCCTCTACTCCCTCACTTTAGAATCTGATTGGGATACTGACGGTTGGAATTCAATCAACAAGATGGGGGAGCACTTGGAGGCCGTGAGGGCCGCCCTGGACCTCTTCATTTTGGGTGGCAAAGACACCGAGGCCTATTACCCGAGGTTAATATTAGCGGCTGGCATCGTCATATTTAATCTCAACGGCGTCATGAGGACACTGGCTACGACGAGACCCATATCTGATACGAGGCACAAAGACCATCTTTTATTTATCTTGAGAATTTTGAGCATGTTGGTCACCTGCGATTCAACGACAGTGGATTCCGGGAATTCTTTTGTTGAAGGCGTAGCGAAAGCGAATATTAATATCGTGGATTCCGAGATCACGAGTTACGAGGAGAAGGCCGACGCTCTGAGGTACCTGGTGCAGATATCCCCTAATGGCTTGGAGGACGCTGTCCTCCACGGCGGGGTGGAGAAGATGGTGAACAAGATGAGGGATTTACATGCCAAGATTAAGAGTGAAGGGAACAAGTTGATGGGTTTGGAGTTCTACGAGCAGGTGGCGGTGGTGATGGAGTTGATGATCACCAAGACCAAGAGCGGGTTGAATAGGTTTTTAGGGGTGGAGGGACTGCAAGAGGAGTATGGCATACCTCTGCGGTTTATGGGGATTCTCAAGGAGTCCCGGGCCTTGGCAGATAAAAGGAGAGATCCAATGCCTACTGCATGGAAGTCATTTTTTTTCGAGTAAAAAATTTTAGGGACCTAATGTAATTTAATTGATATTAGAAGAATAAACTTTAAGCATTGCATTGTAAGGAGATGAGACCTCTAACATAATAGATAAGTGATAACATTAATGCCTTCACCTTCGTTAGAAAATTGTTATGCATTTAATTCAACAAAGGCAATTCTGAGAAGGGTAATCCTAAGAGCATAATGTATAACAATAATGAGTTCACCCTAGATCAAGACATACCGTATAGCATGAATGCTTCATCCCAAACCATAGAGAAGGAAAATATATGGATATTTGTAGAAAAATAATAGAACAAATTACACTATAATTTTATTAGAAATAAAGATACACAAAATAATTGTAATAAAATAATTTAAATAAATATAGTAATGACACAGCCAAGTCAATAATACCTAATAATAAACATTCACTACGAACAACAAATTTATATTCAATAAATTTATATGGTTTTTACGCCATCGTTTTAGTACATGGGATTAGAACATATTTTGTAAAATATTAAATAACATACTATTTTATAATAGTATATAACATGCCTTTTTATACCTTTTATACCTTGATTTTAGATAATTTATGAGCCAAAACAATTTTAACTACTTCCCATAAACCAAGATAGGAAACAATATTCTTTCAAGTATTATCAACCTATAAGAACTACTTCTATAACTTTAGCAATTTGGTATGATACACTCCAAAGTGAACTAAAATTTACGTGTTTCAAAGGTTTTATTTTTCCATTGTCCCACTTAAAAACTAGATCTCTTTTTTATAGTCAAAGTTACCTTTTTATGGAAACACATTTTAACCACCAATTAGTGTTGGAATATCCTTTGGAAGACCTTTTCCATTCTTCTTCCAGATAAAATCTTTGTTAAGGAAAATCGTTCCTCATATTCCTTTGGGGCTTCTGAATATCCTTTGGTACCTGGTGCAGATAAAATATTTATTAAGGAAAATCGTTCCTCATATCCCTTCGGGGCCAATACTTTTCATTCCATGGGGCTTGTCCCATCTGAGTGAACCCCTCAAGCTAACCATGTATTTTATTGGTATTCAGTACAGGTTGTAAGGCTTGAACCTTGGACCTCTTTTAGAGGATTAGGGGAACTTGCCAGCGAGGTACCTAGTATGGATGAAAATTTTGTTAAGTAAAACAATTTCTTGTATCCCTTGGGGGCCAGTACTTTTTGTTCCATGGGGTTTGTCCCATCCAGGTGAACCCCTCAGGCTAGCGGAGGGGTTTTTTGTATTCGGTGCAGATCATCAAGCTTGAACCCTAGATCTCTTTTAGAGGATTGAGAGAACTTTCCAGTGAGGTACCTGGTGTGGATAAGTTTAACCTGGGATCTTATTGTTCAAGTGTAAGTATTTAGTTCTTATTGATTCACTCCTATCTTGAAGGTTATTTTATTAGGCTTATTTTCATATAAATATTTAATAAAATTTAATAAAATACTTGGAGTATACACATTAGTTATTAATTATCATGTAATTATTTGTTAGCAATTCATTTATTTTCCCACTTTTCTTAGCATTAATTCTTAAAACTTAATCCTATTTACAAATAATGTTAAATTAAACTAAATAATTTACATTAATATTCCCAAGATGACATCTACACTATCCAGATTCATAGCAAAGATATTGTTAGACTGATTCTAATCCCCATTAAAATGTTAACCTTGTTCATTCGATCCACACATTGAGTGGTACTCCTATTTACAATCAACACTAAAAATTTGTGTTAGTTTGAAGAATTGATATGTAAGATCCATGACTTTGTTGTCTTACTATCAATAGTTATTTATGCTAACTTGAAATAGAGAAAAACATACCGTATTTCATTAATAATTTGTAAAAGTGTTACATAAGGTGTTTTGATATCCTTTTACAATATTCCCTGAGGGCTACAAAAGAGGGACTCCATAAGGAGGGACCCTAGCATTAAACATATTTGCAACACCATAGGTATTTTCCTTTAGATCCTCAAAGTTGGTGTGGGCTTATGATGCATGCCACCATGAGCTACATCAATCCATGATCCTGCATAACCCTACAAAAATGTTTTAGATAATTTGGAGACCTATCTCAATTAGACCTCCTACAAATATACACACAATGATTGAAAATTTGAATAGAAATACATCAAGGAAATATCAAAATGATCTAAAATTGATGTGGAAGAAAGGGGTTACCTAGGAGGCTAATTTTGTAAACTGAAAATAGAAAATGTACCTGTTTGTACGTTTTCTAGATGGATATATGGGTCCATATATTTTGAGGTTTCTAACTCATATTTGTCTCTCTATCAGCCATATAAGGCACCAGTGGAGTTTGACATCGTTTCAGAAGGTGCTAGAGCTTGTTTTGCCCTATAAATCACCAAAATATTGTAAAAAAACATGATGGAAGGAGTGTTAGTTGTTAAAAAATATTGTTCATGAGTTAGGGTGCAATTTGGAAGCATAACGGTAATTTTTATCCTCCTCCTAAAACCATAGGTAGCATGGTATATTCATAAAAATCTTGGGTATGCGAAGAGGCACACTTCTTGGTAGGAGAAGAGGGAGGAGAGAGAAATCCTCTTAAATATATTAGATGAATGGGTAAGGCTTCTATCATATGATTTTAATGTGGAGGATGGGTACTTCATGCTTATTAATCACCCAGGGAAGACCAAATTACCTAGGGAAGAGAAATTCCACCTTTTGATAAATTTTTATTAAATGCTTTAAAGGGGGGAAAGAGGGTGGATGTTACAGGAAGGGATGAGTGTTTAGGGAAGTTTGTAGAGGGGTGTGAGTGGGGGATGAGGTGAAATCCACCTAGGGTTTAGAGTAACCTAGGACCTAGGTTATATTTACCTAGGGTTTAGGTTAGATTTACCTAGGACTTAGGGTAATCAAGTTGATTTGCAAGTGTTTCATTATTTGTTATTGCATGAGGTCAAATGTGACCTTTTTATGGAGTCTACATTTTACCCATTTTTATACTACATTATGTGAAGACATGATGCAATGCAAAAACTTATGATACTCATTTGGTGGTTGATTGCGAGAGAACATGGATTGGTGGTTGATTGCGAGAGAACATGGATTGTGAAAGAACATGGATTGGTGGTTGATGATAATGATTCTTTTTTAAATAAAAATATTTGAAAGAAATCATATGTGCAAATATTTAATGATGATCCATTTTCAATTAGAACTCTTTTGACTTCTATATCTCCGATCAAAGATGTAATGTATAAAGGGTTATCTCTATACAAACTTTGAGGAGGAATATCCTTGTCACGAAAATCTATGAAATTTGCTTCATCCAAAGTTACAACATTTACCATAGCATTAGGTTCAATATATTAAAGTACCATCATCTTACTTAATGTTCTTATTAATTCTTTCCTATGTGTGGGAGAAGTACTTAAGAGGTCCAAAAGATAAATCCTTGCTGTGATGGTAGCTAATTGTTCATTAATATCATATGGAGATATTTGTTGTGAACTTAATGCATTATTTACCTTAGTGGGAGGTCTCAATACAAAAGGAGCTAATTTTTTATTTTGACTTTGTGATTGAGAATTTTGAACTTGTGCTTGTTGTCTTGTGACAACCCCAATGGTGCCCACATTGTTGCTATGTCGAGGATCACCAAAATAGAGTCTAGAATTTTTTGCTTGCTCATTTGAAAGCCATTGTTGAGATGAGCATCTAGTAGTTATTCTTCTTGGAAATGGTTCTAGAATTGATAAATCTATAAATCTAGTTCACTCCCAGTTTCACTTTTTGTGTCACTTTTTGTATTACTTTTGGTATCTTTCGAAGATGACTTAAAATATCGTATTGGTCTAGTTGTGACTAGAGATAAATATGTTTGCAAATTTTGTTGTGGTAAAAAGTTGCTAATGGTTCCCACATACCTAGTTGGATGAGGAACATTATGATGATATACTTGGTTTACTATTTCTTTACCATGCTTAGGTAAGGGATGTTGAAATATATCTATGTTTTGATTTACATTTTGTTCTGTTTGTTTTTGGGTATTATTTTGAGTATTATTGTTTGCAGGAAATTGTTGAACTTCCATTTTTCCTTTGTTAATCAAATATTGTATCACATCCTTTAACATTTTACAATAATTTGTAGAATATCCATCTACTTGGTGGAAAATACAATGTAAGTTAGCCCTATATCTAGCTGCAGTAGTATCTGGTTGTTTTATCTCAGGAAATCGTACCAAGCCTTGTTCCAATAATTGAGGTAAAATAATTGTTAAAGGTTGATTTAATCTTGTGAATTCTCTTGGAATCTTATTAGGAAATTTTAATAAAAAATTCTTAAATATTTCTGCAGCATTGACAATGGAGGTATTCTTGCTATCATTAACTCTGTCACCTACTACTTATTTATTTTTATATTAATTTTTAGAATTTTTATCTTCATATTTCTTCTTAAAATAACCTCTTATAATAAAGGCTTCTTCTACCCTTCTTGCTAAATCAATGGCTTGGTCAAAGGTGGATACTGTAGCAGTAGAAAGTTCATAAGATAGTTATTCTTGTAGATTACCAATAAATATGTCCAACATTTCACAATGAGGTAATGCAAAATGTAGTTTGCCTAAGAGTTGTCTCCACTTAGTCAAGAATTCAATAAAACTCTCATCTTTACCTTGTTTAAAATTATACAAACATTTAATAGTCAGATGCCTCTCTATGTAAGCATTGAATTGGTAGACAAACATCTTTGTTGTCTCTTCAAATTTCCTTAAAGAATTTATAGGTAACTGATAATACCACTCTAAAGCCATGCCTCCAAGAATTTTAGGGAACATCTTTAGTAACAACAAGTCATAACAAGATATATCATGACATGCTATCCTAAACATATGAATATGCTCAATAGGGTCTTCAGTTCCCTTATATATCGACAGTACATGCATAGGGAAATGTTTAGGATATGGTTGAGTAACCATAATAGGATCTAGGGGTTGGCTACACATCTCTCTATAACTATAAGAGGGACAGTAGGGATCTATCTGATCTAGTCTGGAAGCTAACTATTTAACCATGACTTCAAGTCCTTGTTGTTGTCCACCAAATTAGTTTTTTTGCACCATATTATTGTGTCTTTGATAATAAGTTGGTGTTGTATAATGATTCCCAAATGAAACACTATTATGTAAAGTGTTACTAGGAGGATTATTATGAAGTTGATAGAGAATTTTGTTTTGTTGAACCTTTTGCTAATTTTGACTAAGTTTATGCATCTTCTTAATTCTTTGTGCTACCTTATGTGCAATAGAAGCTAGTTGTTTTTGTTTATAGTTTGAACCTGTTACTGGTGGCAGTTGCGCTACATTCTGATTCAAATTATGATTTGCATTTTGATATGTACCAGCTGGATTTGTATTTTTCTTCATGTATGTTAATGAATTTCCATTCAATCATATAGCAACCTCTATGGAAGCGTCCATTGAATAATCCCCCATAGGGAGTTGAGCTTCTATTTGTATCACATGATTAATGATATCTATATTGTCTTTTAAAAATTCGGTGAAATGATGTGTGGAGGTAAATGTAATATTGCCTTATTTATCTACTTGAGGTTTATGGTAGAAAAATTCTTCTTCTTTATCATGGGTTTCTCCATCTGATTATTATGATACATAATCTTCATCGTGAATTTCATCTTCAGGATTTTCTTGATCTTGTTCTCCCATATGATTGGGTTCTACTTGTTTTCCACTTCTTAATTTAGGCATTTTACTTAAAATATTTTATCTTGTATATATATATATGTGCTTAAATTTTGGGGTATATATGTTATATTCATACCTAACTAATATATTATATTATGTTTTGGGTTTTTGTAGGTTTTTGAATTGCAAACAAAAGGGAAAATAAATAGAAACTATAGTATGATAAATATTATATTTTAATTTTCTTGGAAAAGCCTATAGATATCATTAACAGGTTCTAATTCCTTAGGGGTCATGTAGTGTTCTTCTTCAAACTGAAAATTAGCTTTTAATAACTTTATAAAATGAGCTATAGTGATGCAATCAACTTCACAGTTTGACCTATAAAATTACAATTCATGGCAATATTCTTGATAAATCACAGCCATAGGAACTCTATTGAATCTTCTCTTATGGTCTAAGATAACCTCTTGATTTTACACATGATAAAAATTTATGTACCGTTATTGCATTCTCAAGATAATCTTTAAAGGAGTAAAGACTTTGGAAAATGATAGCTCTCTTATCCGCTAGCCACCTATCGCATGCTCTTTGAAGGTCAAAGTAAAAAGGTGCACTATCGGGATCCAGTATTCTAGACAAGTCAAACCTTATGATTTTCTTAAGTTTAGGTTCATGATATTTTATGATGTCTAATCTTCTCCAAAGTTCATTCCACTATTCTAAGGAGAAAGTGTTGGAGGTTCCAAGTATTTGAGAAATTTCTTATGTGTCTAATAATAATTTAACATTTATAAGTACAGATATTCTTATGTTGTAATCTACCATCTATCAATTTTACTAAAGTATGCAAGTTTGATTGATGATTTTTTTTTGGATTTTTTTTTTTTGTAATTTTTTATGCTTTTTTATGTTTTTATGAATCAGAAATATGCCTAATGTTTTCATGTCAGGTTCACCAAAGAATGTAGGTCTAAAATTCTCGCACTCCTTTCCTCTAGGATAATGGATCCACACCTCGAAGGGGAATGGGAGAATAGTAGGTCTACACCTCGAAAGAGAGGTACTTGATCGTGCCTTCTTATGGTGATTTTTTGATGAATTGTTTAGGGTTCACTAGGAAATATTTTGTGGCAATTTCCACGCCTAGGTTTTGGGATTTGTTTTGATGTGTTCCTTTTATCAAATCTTGCATACACCTAGTTTTGGCCAATATGCAACTACTTTAATCTATATGCAATTTTATTTCATATGTAGACAACAAACAATAGAAAATAGAATCTAAATGGATGATGCAATGCTTAAAAAGTGATTAAAAACTCTTACCTGTACCCGGGAGTTCGATGGAGATTATGATTTTTTATTACAGTCCAAATCGTATGTAGCATGGAAAAATCATATGGACAAAGCAAGATCATACGAATAGGATTCAAAATTGTACTGTCCGATCAGAGATCGAACAATACGATCTTGACAAAAATCTGTAATTTCATAGGTAGAATGCAGAACACAGAAAAATGCAGAGATTCTATTGTTCTTTTAAGCATGAATGAAACTTAATTTCGGATACTGAATGCTATAATTGAAAGGAAATGAAAAATGCTTAAAACTATATGAATCATGCAATTAAATGCAAATCTATGAACTTAAAAATGTAAATGCTTGAATTATAGATTCTAAATGATGTAAATGATAGCTATAATGATAGATATAAACAAAATAGAGTTGAAAACATGTAAACCAACACTCAGGATTACCCCCAAGTGATATTAGAGCAAGATCATATAGTCTAAGAAATATCATACGCTTATGATGTAAAATTTTATCCTACGATTGCCGACCGTATCCTTTCGATCCTGCATAAAACATAAAAGTGCCGAGGTCTAATGCAAAAATTCTATGATTTGAAAGCAAAAATGAAGTTGAAATGCTAATTGCGCCAGGGAGATTCAGGGAGGAAGGGTGCTTGATTAAATAGGCAAGGTAAGTTGGCTAAAATGGGCTGCAACAAACTTGGTTGCAACTCCTTCCAATATGGGCTTGATCGGACGAATCCAATCCCACAACCATCGCACGGTTGCATAGATAGAGATAAAAATTATTAAAACAAAATTTGTCACCTTGCTAAGTTGAGAATTTCAATTTTGAGCAAAATCGTACGTGTACGATCCTGAATCGTATCGTACGATTCAAGATCGTATTGTATGATCTTGTCTAGATTACCAATTTTACTAGGAGGGCACAAAAATTGAGGCAACCAACTAGAGGTTCATTTTTACAGGTTGTTCATATTTAGTGCAAATTATAATGGGTCATTTTTAGGGTGCTACACTAGGACCGAATGGAATGAGGAGGTGTCGCTCAAATTCAAGTCAAGTAAGATTAGAATGCATTTTCTTGAGCCACTAAAACTGGTGTAGTGTATCTGATTCAAAATTAAAGGAGGTAACTATCATATGCATATATTAAGAGATATTATGAAGACTGAAATATTTTTCTACCCTACAAATCCATCCCTTAGGATCCTTCCCATAAAATTTATATAAGTCTAATTTGGGAAGCTTAAATCCATTGTTATTGGGGACATCCCACTTATGATGGCTAGTTCATCCTTATGATCATGAGGACCAAATCTATTGTGTGTGAGGGGATTAGTAGATAGACAACTATACAAGTATTTAATTTTTCTATTTAATTATGCCTTCATTGTCCTCTATTCCTTAATGACATAGTTCAAATATTCATGTAAAGATTTGATTTCTAACCTTAACTGGTTTAATTTTTTGGCTAATTGTTCCTCCACCTGCTTTCCCTAAGAATCTATATGCATAGTTATTTTTTACCTCTAATTCTTGGGACTTTTGTTGTTCGCATGTACCTAAAGCCATATTCTAGGATTTCTGACCTTCTAATGATACTTACTAAAAATAGAAGTGTGATTTTAGGGGTTATTGTTTTTAGTAATGAGCTAGAAAATGCATTTGGGTACTATATATCAAAATGATCAGCTCAAAACAATGATCATAATGGATTAGGTCCCACGATGATATTTAAAAAGTGTATGGAGACTATATACCAAACTGATCAACTCGATGAGATGGTTGCAATGAGATATATACCACAATACTATTTTTATTTTAGGGTAGTGTTGTCGATGTTTCTTCTAGATTATTGGTTCACTCAAAAATTTGTTTTTTTTGTCGAACAACCCCTTATGAGACTGCACTATCTATTACTAAAATTGTTTTTTCAGATATTGTTCTATCACTGACTCTATAGCTCACTATTTTTTATGATTATCTAGATTTACTTTATCACTAATAAACTTCTTGTTTGCTATGATTTTTGAATGTCATAGGTAACTATTACTAACACTACTAGACTTAGTCTCGATTGTTACTAACTCCGACTAAATTCATAGTCCACTATTACTAACTATTCTTGTAGAACCTATATTGACTATTGTGTTCATCATCAAATTATTTTATCTATTTCAGGCAGTAATTTGGGGATAGTGAAGTCTCCTTAGTTTTCTCAAATTCTATGGTAGGAATTTTTGGTTTCAAGTTTAACATTCATAGAAATAGGGTACTCTAAGCCAAGGTGTATGTACTGCCCATAGGCCCTTTATTATACCATAGTGATGAATGATAGTGCTTAGACCAATATTTTAGACCAGTACTCAAGGAGGATTCCATGCATACCTTTGAGCACACTACCTATCTCTTTGAAAATATGAAAGGGTGATCTTTTAAAATGTTGTGCTTGATGTACTATAGAGAATACAAGGTCAAAAATATTCCTAGTGCTAAAGGTTTCTCCTAATCATAGGTAGTCTCTTTATATAACCAAAGATACTTGAGAGCTCAATTCAATAGAGGTTTTGTTTGAGGCCTATCCTGATTACCCCTCACTTGACTAGATGTTTTACGAGTAATCTAGTTTAGCCAATAAAAAAAACTCCTCCATGATATTTTAAAACCCATGGCATAGGGCTTCTAATATCATAAACTAATATAAGAAATAAAGGTTGGAATTTATTTTTCTTAATAAGAAAACTAGCAAAAAAATTAAAACACAAAAAAGTATACCTAACAGTAAAAATGGTAGGAACTCTCATAGTCATAGTAAAAAATACCCCTGAAAAGTGTTATGATAAGACTTGTTAGGAACCTTTGAATTAAAATCAACACATTCACAAAAATATTGCAATAAAAGCATAATTTCATAAAAAACAAGATATTGCAATACAAAATGTAAATACATAAATGTAACAATATCACAACACAACATAGAATCATAGGTCTCTTTGAGAGGGTAACCTCCTTCAATACTTTCATTCAATTTTTTTAAAAATATACATTCATTCATTCCCCTCATATTTTTTAAGACTTCATCACACTACCTAATGCTCAAGGTTGGCTTACATACAAAATGACACCCGAGCTAGAATTTTCTACCAAACAAAATAATTACATTCTTTATAACAACTACATAAAATGGTACCACTTGTCTATGCACTCCCAATACCATAAACTATTACAAAATATTATATAATATCATTACAAAACATTATCATGGGGTCCCTCATGTTAAGCAAGGCTTATTACATCATAGTGTTATGATGGAGTCTTAACACTAACAATTATCTCAATCGATATTGTCAATAAATGTTCTCTTTAAAATTTAACTACTTCGTATATAACTTTGATAAATGTTTTTTACTTAAGTCTTTGGAGTTGATCATTTAATACTATAACACACTATAAAATATTAGTTTAAAATTTTAAACAATTTTATAACTTAATTTTAGTTGATCATTGTGAAATCTCATATATCTTGTTTTTAGCTTCTTCTAATACCACAAAAAATATAAATTAAAAAAATATAGAATATAATGTGTCATCTACTTTATTTTCAAAGACATGATTGTAAAAGTTGAAAGTCATTAATTTTAAATATTGAGAGGAATAAGCATATGTTATTCTCACTATCTTAAGTTGTTATATTAGGCCTACAAATAGGTTTACCAAATAGTCTTGCCACTTCTTATGGGATTAAAACTTGTGAGTGTATTATTTGGATAATTATCTTTTTATTAACTTAAATATTTGTTTTTTATTGAAAGCTTAGATTTAATTGATCATATATATATTTATTTTATGAATTATAAATTACCTTTACCATTACCATTGAATTAGAAATTTGGATTTATTTAATCTTATATTTTTTTCTTTATTATTTTATCATTTCAAAACTTAATTATTTTAAAATTAGAAAATTACATATATTTTAATTTCTATTATTTATGAAAATATTAAAAATAATTTTTTTTATTATTTTTCCCCGTGAGTGTGGTCTATTGGCAAGGACGCCACTTACATTATCGGTGATGTGACCCGTGTTCAGCCCCATAGTAGATGTGCATAAGAAATATTACTCAAAATATAAAAAAAATCTATTATTTATATATAATAATATTTAATTATTTTATCAACTCAATTAAAATGAAATACATTATATATATAAACTTCTACATAAAATTTAAACTATAAATTATTTTTTAATTATAAAATTTATTTGTTTTAAAACTAAATTATTTATATATATTATATTTAATTAATTTTAATAACTTAAATTTTTTTATTTTTTATTTTATTTGTAACCCTCTATGTACATAGAGATTTGAACTTGGGGCCTCTCGATTTCAAATGGAGAGTTTTAACTACCCATTTGCTCTCCAATTCCTCTACATGAGCGGATTTTTTATTTTTTATTTTATAATTACAAATTAATTTTACGAGTGCAAGAGTTACTAGTTTTTGCTCTTAACAACAAACTTGGATTAATTTGATCTTAAAAAAATTCATTTTATCGATCTACCGACAAAAATGCCATTTGCATTATTAACCCGAGTTCAATCCTCATGGTGGAGGGAAAAAAAAAAAATCATTTAATCTTAAATTTTCTACTTTATGATTAATAAATTATTTTTATGATTGCAAGAGTCAATTGTATTAGGTTACATCATTATATACACATCAATGTTTTTTTATAAAATCTAAAACCTATCAATTTTATCAATACAAGTTTTTTTTTTTTTTCCTTTCTTTTTTTTAAGTGTGAGAAACCCTACGATCAAGGCGCACCTAGAATGCATAGGGTTGAGCAGAGGCTCCCAACCATGATCCTTCCAAAACCAAAAGCTATACTTATCAATAAAATATTTAAGTTATTTTATATTATAATTATTTTAATAAATATAAAATATGAATATGGAATGTTATTTGACAGACATGCATAGCCTACTCCATTGGGATTTCTAGAGTTGGCTGGATCTGATCCAGGCACCTCAAAGCGTCGTTCTTCTCCTTGTAACTAGTGATCTCGGAATTCACGATATCGATAATAGCTTTCACTAAACCTTTATCAAAAGAATTCTCGGAATCCGCTCCCGTGGAATCGCAGGTGACCATCATGCACAGAATTCTCACGATCAATAAAAGATGGTCTTTGTGCCTCGTATCAGATATGGGACTCGTCTTAGCCAGTATCCTCATGACGTCCTCGAGATTACCTATGACGACGTCAGCCGCAAATATTAACCTCGGGTCATAGGCCACGGCGTCGCTGCCACCCAAAACGAAGAGGTCCAGGGCGTCGCTGCCACCCAAAACGAAGAGATCCAGGGCGGCCCTCACGGCCTCCACGTGCTCCGCCATCTTCATGTTGGCGATACGCCCGCCACCGGTGTCACAGTCGGGTTCGAAAGTGAGGGAGCAGAGGAGGTCGGCGCCAATGCCCGCCACGAAGTCGAGATAGAATTTGGCGGCGTCGACGGCGATGTCGTAGTCTATGATTGGGGGGTTTCCGTCCGGTTGAGTTTTGTTGGCGGCCACATGGCACTCGCGGATGATGCTCAGCATTTTCAGGTTGGATTGGGCGGTTTCTATGTGCCGTTGGATTCCGGCGGGATCTTTCGGTGGAGGGATATGGTCCATGAGAAATTTGTCGATGGTGCTGGTGCTCGGATGGCTATCTTGTCTAGAAAATATGTGCGTCTGAAATTTCGCCATTTTTAAAATGTTGTAAATTCACATGAAAAACACAAACAAAAAAAAAGTTATGGAGTGTCAAAGAAATGTGCATGTGCTGATTTCAGGAGCAACGTCGGAGAGTTGCGACTCTATGGGCTGTTGTTTGAAAGGTGAACATAATTATGTATAGCAGTTGTAGTTCTATGTTTAGTTAATTGGTTAAAAAATACAATTAGTTTTATTTTTAGTTAATTGGTTAAAAAAATGCAATTATATTATAGAATAATATGGTAAAATAGCATTCAACAATTTTATAAGAAAAGTAAGATAAAAAAAAAAATTAAAAATAAATTTATTTTTAAAATATTATACTAAAAAATTAATATATATTTTTAATTTAGGTTGATAAATTTAACCAAAGTTGGGACTTGTTGTTAGAGGGTAAGTTTTTTAGTGCTTCACTCCTTTATTTTTTATTTTTTTATTTGTGGAAAACATCCCAAAAGGGATGCCATTTTTGGGTAAGATCCAAGGAGGCAGGGTATCCATTCCACCAAAAACGCCAAAAACGGCAGGGATATCCACTTTATTGAAGGTTATTTTATTAAGCATATTTTCATGCAAACATTTAACAAATTTTAACAAAATATTTGGAGTATACATGTTAGTTATTAATGATCATTTAATTGTTTGTAAATAATTTGTTAATTCTTAAAATTTAAGCCTCTTTAGAAATAATGTTAAATTAAACTAAATAATTTACATTAATCTTAATTTAATATAGGTTTTTTTTAAGAGTTGGTTAATGATTTAATTATTAAAATCTAGTTTACTATATGTTGGAAAATGATGCTGACATGTGTGCATTTTTGGATTAGAAGGCACAAGAGAATATGTAACCACTTTGTAACAGTTTTGTACAAGTGTAGGTGTAGGAATATTGCAGTTGTAACAGTCTTGAACTATTACCTTGTTTGTAACTGCCATAGATTCTTTAGGTTTGAGTTCCAAGATAGATTAAGATGATTACTATTGCATTGTACAAGTTTGGTGTGTGAGAAAACATGAATTGAAGGTGAAAAATCCATTTTTCAGCCTGCTGCATTTTCTTGTATGTTGCAGTCCAGATTTTACAGAAAATCCTGAACTGCCTAATTTGGAGGTGTATAACTTCTGCTGCATTTATCCATTTTCTGCAAGTAATACACCATTGGAAATCCCTTTCCAAGATATTTCCAACCATATATCACACTCCATATTTCATTCAGTATTCGTTCTTACTTTCACCTCTGAAAATCACGTTTTGTCCACTTTTTCCAGGCTCTGGGCAGACCCTGTATAGCTACCTTGCAGAGCTCATAAATTTTGACTCACAACTCTATTTTGCATGTTCTTTACACCGTTGGAAATATCTCAGAATAATATTTCTATCCATATATCATTTTCCTCATTTTGATCTCATTTGGACCTTCATATTGTGACTGCAGTGCTCTGTTGTTGAACTTTGGTGCTCTGTTTCAGCCTTCAAATCTTCATTTGGAGCCTTCAAAACTTCATTTGGTATCAGAGATTTGTTCGGTTGGAGGGTTAGAATCACCTGTGGTCTTGCTAACAATTTTTAAGTTGTTTTGTGAGGTTTATTATAGGTTCATAGTTGTGTGGGTGTAATGGCCAACAACACTAACTCATTGCCAATCCCTGAGTTTAATGGAGATGACTATGAATATTGGAGCATCAAGATGAAGACCTTGCTGATGGGAAAAGGTCTATGGGATATTGTAGAATATGGGTACATAGAACCAGTAGATTGGACCACACTTGCAGCAGCAGATAAAACAACAAAGAAGGATGCACAGATGAAAAACTCCTTAGCCCTTTACCACATACAATCAGCCTTGGACAAGAGTTTGTTCCCAAGGATAGCTGACTGTAAGACAACTGAAGATGCATGGAAGTATTTAAAAGAAGGCTACCAAGGCAGTGACAAGGTTAAAGAGGTCAAATTGCAAACTCTAAGGAGAGAGTTTGAGAATCTCAGAATGCAAGAAACTGAGAATGTTGGTGACTATTGTGTGAGGGTGAAGGCAGTTGTCAATAAAATGGCAACTCTTGGAGTTAAGATAGAAAAAGAGGTCATTGTGAAGAAGGTTTTGAGGACTCTCACCCCAAAGTGGAATCATGTAGCCATTATTATTGAGGAGAGTAAATATTTGTCTACTCTTGAGTTTGATAATTTGATAGGATCTCTTATGTCTCATGAGGAGAGGCTAAGGGAAACTATTACTGCAGTTGATGAGAAGGCATTTGCTTCTAAAGCTACAATTTCAAAGGGTGATGGAGCAAGCTCTAGTGGACATGGAAATGGCCAAGGAAGAGGCCAAAATCAGAATTCTTCAAGAGGAAGAGGTGGTAGAAGAGGAGGAGCAACAGGTAGAGGAAGAGGTAAATTTGATAAAAGAAACATACAATGCTATCATTGCAAAAAGTATGGACATTATGAGGAGTGTAGGTTGAAGGTAGGAAATGAAGGCAAGAGGGCCAACTATGCTGATGAGAATGAGGCTACTACAAGCAACCTCTTCTTGACCTACAACAAGGCTGATCAAAACCTTCAAGAGACTTGGATACTTGATTCTGGTTGCTCAAATCATATGACAGGAAATGGGGAGCTTCTTGCTTCCATGGATGAGTCCTTCAAGTCCAAGATCAAACTTGGAGATGACAAGGCTTTGGAGGTGGCTGCCAAAGGTGTAATGGAAGTGAACACAAAATAAGGTAAGAAACATGTTCATGATATCTATTACACACCAAATTTGAAACATAATTTGTTAAGTGTAGGGCAGCTATGTGAAAAGAACTACAAGGTAGTCTTTGATGATAAGAAATGCACCATCTATGATAAGAACAATAGCAATAGGATTGTTACTACAATTCCTATGACCAACAACATATTATTTCCTTTGAAGTTTGGAGGACAAGGGGGCAGCCTTGCTAATGTTGCTATTGAAAACAAGAGTTGGTTGTGGCATCTCAGGTATGGTCATTTGAATTTTGTAAGTTTGAGGCTGCTAACTTCTCAAGAGATGGTTTATGGTTTGCCAAAGGTAGAGGAGCATAAAGGTGTTTGTGAGGGGTGTGCATTGGGCAAGCATGCAAGATAGAATTTTCCTAAAGGGAAAGCATGGAGGGCCTCATACCCACTCCAATTGGTCCATTCTGATATTTGTGGGCCTATGCAAACCAAAATCTTGGGTAACAACTCTTACTTTCTTACCTTTATTGATGATTTTTCTAGAATGTGTTGGGTGTATTTTTTGAAGCATAAGGATGAAGCATTTTCTTGTTTCAAAGATTTTAAATATTTTGTTGAGAATCAGAGTGGCTACAACATTAAATGTTTAAGGATAGATAATGGTGGTGAATTTTGTTCTAATGAGTTTAAACAATTTTGCAAGAATATTGGCATTAAAAGGTAATTCACAACTTCCTATACTCCACAACAAAATGGAGTGGCAGAAAGGAAAAATAGGATAGTTGTTGAGATGGCAAGAAGTATGTTGTAAACTAAGAGACTTACCAATATGTATTGGGCTGATGCAGTCCGTACAATAGTCTACATACTGAATAGGAGTCCCACTAGCTCATTGGAGAAGATGACTCCTTATGAGGTATGGTATGAAAAGAGGCCCAATGTTAACCACTTCAAAGTTTTTGGTTGTTTGGCTTATGCTCATGTGGCTGATGAACTTAGGAAGAAGCTTGATCCTAAGAGTGAAGCATGTATATTTATTGGCTACTATGAAAATACTAAGGCCTATAGGCTTTATAACCCAAAAACTCACAAAGTGGTGGTGTCTAGAGATGTGATTTTTGATGAAGGGGGAGTATATGGTCATCAAAAAATTTATGTTGATGATGGCAGTAGTGGTGGAAGTTCTTCTAATGTGCAGCCTAGTTCTTCTAATGTGCAGCCCAATTTAAAATCAGTCCCACCAAGTCCACCAACCAACTCTTCAAATAGTCCCAAACAAAGCAGTTCTAGTCCCTCTTCAAGTGATGATTCTCCAAACATATTTTCAGATGTTATGAAGACAAAAAGGGGGAAAAAGGCACTTCAAATTCATCCTCCTACTCAGGTTTTGGACAACAATTTCCATAGAAGACTTACTAGAAGCCAAGCTCAAGAAATTGACCAAGTTGTTCAAAGGCTTGAGAAGATGCACATGTATGGTGATGAAGATGAAGGTGAGCCAAAAGGAGATGTTGTTAATTATGCTTTGATGACTATTGCTGATTTTGAACCTTCTTGTTATGAAGAAGCTTGTACTAATGGTGTTTGGATGCAAGCAATGCAAGAGGAGATCAATTCCATTGAGAAGAATGACACTTGGGAGCTTGTAGAACTGCCCAAGGGAAAGAAACATGTGGGTTCTAAGTGGGTCTATAAGACTAAGTATAATAGTGATGGCAGCATTGAAAGACACAAGGCTAGACTTGTGGCTAAAGGCTTCACACAAAGGTATGGAATTGACTATGAAGAAACTTTTGCTCATGTAGCTAGACAAGAAATAGTAAGGATGGTACTTGCTTTGGCTACCCAAAAGTAGTGGATTGTACATCACTTAGATGTAAAAAGTGCCTTCTTGAATGGGTACTTAGATGAGGAAGTGTATGTACAACAACCTCAAGGATTTGAGGTGAAAGGTAAAGAAGAACATGTCTACAAGTTGAAGAAGGCATTGTATGGCCTTAAACAAGCACCTAGAGCATGGTACTCTAGGATTGATGGATACTTTCAGTAGAGTGGCTTCAAGAGAAGCAAAAGTGAACCTACCCTATACTTCAAGAAAGAAGGTAATGATATTTTGCTTGTTTGTTTGTATGTTGATGATTTGATTTATATGGGTAGTAGTTCCAAGTTGAAAGATGAATTTAAGGCTGCCATGATGAGTGAGTTTGAAATGAAGGATTTAGGATTGATGCACTATTTTCTTGGCATGGAGGTGCATCAAAGTAAGGATAAAATCTTCATTTGTCAAACTAAATATGCCAAGGATATGCTGAAAAAGTATGACATGGATAGTTGCAAACCAGTCCCTACTCCCATTGCTCATGGTGAATTGCTATGCAAAGATGATGGGGCTAAAAAGGTGAATGTGACCAATTATAGGAGCATTGTTGGGAGCTTGATGTTTCTCACAAATACTAGACCAGATATTGCATATGTTGTCTCACTTGTTTCTAGGTATATGAGTGAGCCATCTCTCTTGCATTTGAAGGCTGCAAAGCGAATTTTGAGGTATGTTAAAGGTACTGTTGACTTTGGCATACATTACTATCCTGCTGAAGAGATGGAGCTAGTTGGTTTCAGTGACTCAGATTGGGGCAGCAACTTGGATGACCGAAAGTCTACATCCGGTAATTATTTTTCTCTTGGATCTGGGCTGATCACTTGGAGCTCAAGGAAGCAAGGATCAGTAGCACTCTCTTCAATAGAGGCTGAATATATTGTTGTTACTTCAGCCAGTGCTCAGGCCTTATGGCTCAGGAAAGTGTTGGAGGAGATAGGTGAGAAACCAAGTGGTCCTACTACAATTTTTTGTGACAATATGAGTGCCATACAGTTGGAAAAGAACCCTGTCCACCATAGAAGATCTAAGAATTTTGACATGAAGTACCATTTCATCCGTGATATGGTGGAAAAGAAATTAGTTGAGTTGAGGTATTGCAACACCCATGATCAGTTGGTTGATGTTTTCACTAAAGGTGTTGCTAAGGCTCAATTTCTTAAACTGAGAAATAGTCTTGTGATCCCTTTCAGCATCAAGGGGGAGAATGTTGGAAAATGATGCTGACATGTGTGCATTTTCGTATTAGAAGGCACAAGAGAATATGTAACCACTTTGTAACAGTTTTGTACAAGTGTAGGTGTAGGAATATTGTAGTTGTAACAGTCTTGAACTGTTACCTTGTTTGTAACTGCCATAGATTCTTTAGGTTTGAGTTCCAAGATAGATTAAGATGATTACTATTGCATTGTACAAGTTTGGTGTGTGAGAAAACATGAATTGAAGGTGAAAAATCCATTTTTTCAGCCTGCTGCATTTTCTTGTATGTTGCAGTCCAGATTTTACAGAAAAGCCTGAACTACCTAATTTGGAGGTGTATAACTTCTGCTGCATTTATCCATTTTCTGCAAGTAATACACCGTTGGAAAGCCCTTTCCAAGATATTTCCAACCATATATCACACTCCATATTTCATTCAGTATTCGTTCTTACTTTCACCTCTGAAAATCATGTTTTGTCCACTTTTTCCAAGCCTTGGGCAGACCCTGTATAGCTACCTTGCAGAGCTCATAACTTTTGACTCACAACTCTATTTTGCATGTTCTTTACACCGTTGGAAAGCTCTCAGAATAATATTTCTATCCATATATCATTTACCTCATTTTGATCTCATTTGGACCTTCATATTGTGACTGCAGTGCTCTATTGTTGAACTTTGGTGCTCTGTTTCAGCCTTCAAATCTTCATTTGGAGCCTTCAAAACTTCACTATATAAATATTTCAAAATTTAATTTTAGAAATAAAATATATATATTAATATTTACAAGACTATTAGTTTTATAGGACTTTTTATTTATAGTATAAACACTATTACTAGTAGATTGCATTTTATTTGAAGCATATTGGAGAATTGTGGCCTCTTACAAGATTTAAAACCGTAAACCTCCTATTTTAAGTTCCAATATATTTTTCATTAGGCCCATTAATTGTATAAATTTTTATTTAGGTGACATTAAAACAAGTATTGACTCACTTTAGGTGTGTTTATATTATATTATAACTATATTATTATTATTAAAAATTACATTAATGGTATTATAATACATGATATTATCATGACATTCATGAGAGTTCAAATCTTGCTAATGTTATAAATGTTAAGATTAAAATTGGGTAAATTGTAGGGAACATGAAGGTGGATTGGATATATAAATAGGTAAACTTCACATTAGATCTATGACCACTTAACTTCAGATCCATATATTATTATAAGTTAGTTGTTAATGCATATGCCATTAATATTATTATGATTTGTTCAATATCTAATGTATGAAAGGCTTATTGTTCAAGGAGTAGTAAAATTTTGGGCACTTAACATAATTTAATTGATATGAGAAAAATAAAATCTAAGCATTTAATTGTAAGGAGATGATACCTATAACATAATAGATAAGTGATATCATTAATGCCCTCACCTCCATTAGAAAATTGTTATGCACTCAATTCAACAAAGGTAATACTGATAAGGGCAATCGTAAGAGCATCATATATAACAATAATGAGTTGAACCTAGAACAAGATATACAATATAGCATGAAAGCTTCACCCCAAACCATAGAGAAGGAAAATATATAGGGATACTATTTTTAGAAAAAAGTATGATAGTTTTTGTTCTATTCAATATAACCAAGAAGAAATGAGAGAGTGAAAGAACGCCATGAGGAAGAATCAACATCACTTCATATTACTTTAATAAAATTGTACAAAAATATATGGAACTAAGAGCCCATAATATATGTTTACAAAATGACCTTTGGTCTATCTCATATGACACTTGGTCTACTTCACATGACACTTTTCATGTATAGCAAATAATGGAATATATTCTAACACCCCCTATATTACATTATTTGGTATGAAATTCCCTTGACTTGCATAGATGATCTTTGAATATTTGAAACTTTTTTCACCCTAGAGCTTTTGTAAATATATCTGCCAACTGTTATTATGTAGGAATATGATTTAGTTAGTTCACAATCAAAAGTCTTCTTAATATATTGCAGTATTCTTTTTGTATCTTTCCAATGACTCTCTCTTGGCTCTTGCATGAAATATGAAAGATAATTTATAGCAAAGTCTAGGTAAGGTTGAATTGTTTTTGTTTGTTAGTGGAAAACACCCCAAATGAGATACTACTTTTGGTAAGTCCCAAGGAGGTGGGGTATCTATTCCACAAAAAATTCCTAGGGCTTGCACCTTGCCTGCCCCTTTCGGTACACTCAACGAGCATGCCTAAAAAATAAAGAATAACAAACAAACACAAAAAACACATCAAAAAATGAAGACAAAAAAACAAACATAAATATCACACAAAACAAACAAAAACAACTTAAAAGCATAAAAACAACAAAAAACTAAAAAAAACAAAATAAGTAAATAAATAAAAATAAAAATTAAAAAAAAATAATAAATAATAAATAAACACATAAGAAAACATTAAAAAAAAAAAAAAAAAAACAACAACAAAACAACACACAAACACTTAAAAAAACCAAAAACACAAAACACAAAAAACAAAAACATGAAAAACAACAAAAACACAAAAAAACAACACAAAAACAAAGAAGTACCAAAAAACACACCCCTCAAAAAACTAAAATAAAAAGAAAACAAAAAAAACAAAACACAACTATGACCTTTCCAGGCCAAAAGACTTTTAAGGCAAGATTCAACAAAGGAAACATAATAATGATATGTTTGAGCTAGAGAACTATAATAGTTTTAGGGAAAACACAATTTTATATGCATTTTTGGGTGGTCATACCTATATGTATGATTTCCTAAATAAAATTGTAACTTCCCATACAATTTCTTTTTTACAACCTCTTTGTAGTTTATCTATAGTTTGGAGGACCAAACGATGTTGGAAGAGGGTAAAACCTATACCATTAGAAATCTCCTTTTGAGCCTAATCTAATGGTTATTGCTTAAGAAATTTAGAGAATATTTGATAGTGGAAAAGTGACATTTTTTAGGTGTCTACATACCTAAATAAACTAGTTATTGATGCATTACCATTTGATGGATTCTTAAATGTTGATGGTATGGTAAGCTCAAAGTCCCACTAAGACATAAGTGAAAAATCCATGGTATGATCCTTATTCTCTACATTGGCTAATTTAACTGGTTGTTCTTGTTGTAATTAATCTTCTTTTTTTGACATTATTGTTGTTATCATCTCAAAGTGTCTAGGTCATCTATTTTGGAGGCTTGACACACTTGGAAACTTATGCATCACATTGAGTGACACAATAAGAATCTTTGTGAGTGGTGTAAATACTCACATAGCAATATTTGAGATTTTTTTAATTTTGACTCATTAGATGCGATATTTAGCATGCATTCCTACTCTACTTGCTATAGTACTTGCATTTATCAAGGAAAAGAGAGAGAGGTTTGTAGACTATTTTAATTGTAAAAAATATAAAACCTAAGATAAAAGGAGGCAATGCCTCAAGATAAAAAACTCTTCTATGCACAATGGACTAAAGGAACATATTTATCATTTACTAATAGCTATAAATTTAATACGGTCTCATTCTAAAACCCAAGCATCTAAACATACATAAGAAGTAGGATAGAGTGAAATTAGTCACTTCTCATATATATCATAACATTACAAATTACAATGATGCAAGACCAAAAAAGGCTTGATGATATTTATCAGAATGACTCAAGGCTCGAGTCTAGCTTATACATAGAAGAATTATGAAAGACAAAATCATATAATGCCAAATACTAGACAGGAACAAACTTTCTCCAATGCCTTTACGATAAAATGAAACCACTATTTATACAAAAAACTAGGATTTATTTTCTTAAAACTTTAATATTTCTCCCTCAAATTAAGTAAGAGGTTGGTCTGTATTGATGTTGGTATCCTAAAGATATATGAATCAGTGTCAAAGGATTCAGGGCCTTTTGGGTCTAGAGCCTCGCTACTATTATATTTAAGATACCAATCACTTTTATCGGGAAGCCATGTTCAAAAGGTGTTGATGGATGAACTTTAGGCTCTTTTGCAATTATGAGCCTTCATTACCCTTTTGGTGGGAGATCATGTGTAAATGTTGTTTTTAAAATAATGTTCATGTCCTCTCCATAAGTGTTAGAGTTACTATGTTAGTAACTATGATTATTACCTCATTTGGTTAATTGTAAGATTCACCTAGGTAGAGTTTTATTTATTGTATGGTACACTAGGTTATTTCTATTTACTATTTACCTAGGTTAGTAAGTTAGTCATTGTAGTCAACTTGACTACGTAACTAGGTTAGTGGTTAGCTACCTTCATGGGAGGGCAACCCTAACGTGTTACTTGTTAGCGCTAACTTAGGATATTATTTAGTTAATATCCTAAGTCTATTGTTAGTGTTCCTATAGTGCTATTTAAGCACTTGTTTATCAATACTAAGACTAATGATTATTTTGCCAATGGTTCTCACCTAACCTAACATTGGTATCAGAGCCATAAGGGAGGGAAGAGGTGCGTTGGGCAAGCTAAGGCAATTTTGTTCCAAGTTGGGCAAGACGAGGCAATATCGTTCCAGGCTAGGCAAGGTGACTACTCGTTCCATGTGTTTCAAGGTAGACTGGGTTCCTCTTCAAACAAGCACAAAATTATTCAATTCTAATTATGGTTTGGAATTTTTCAATTCTAATTATTATTTGAAATTCATGCTGAATTAGACTGTGTAATTTTTTTTTAATTTTATTACACTAGACCTACAACCGGAGTCTTTGCCTCAAGTGACGGACGACCTGATGCAGGAGCCTATCTTTAGAGGGTTTTTTTAAAAGAAGTTTTAATGTAATTTTTTTATTACTCAAAATGGAATTATTTGATGCAAAATATAATTTACCGAAAATGGTAATTACTAAAAAAAACAATTTTTTATGAAAAAATAATTTGCCGAAAATAGTAATTACTTAAAAAGGTATTTTTTGGTGGAAAAATCAATTTGTTGAAAATAGTAATTTTTTTATTTTTAGGGTTTTAAGCTTTAGGGTTTTCTTTTAGGGTTTCTTTTAGGGCTTCAAGTTTTAGGGTTTTCTTTTAGGTTTCTTTGGGGATATATATTCCCTTGGTATTGCATTGTAAAAGGGGAAGTGAATCCAGGAATGAGAAAAAAAATTATTTATTGGTTTATTTCCATGTACTATAGTTTTTATGTAAATGGAGGGTTTTACTGATTATTTCTATTTATTGTAGTTTTTATGTAAATGAAGGGTTATACATATTATTTTCATTTACTGCAGTTTTTATGTAATGAGAGGTATTTTGTTTTGCCCTCTTGTAGTGGGATTCACATAATTTGGTATCAAAGAAATTTGGATCTTGTTGGGAGGAGAAAAGAGAAGAGAAAAAAAGAGAAAAGGAGAGGAGAGCAAAAAGGCTAAATAAAAAATAAAAAATTGGCACTCTGTGCAGTGCTTGCAGAAGGTTTGTAAAAGCTTGGAGACAAAAATTGACACTTTGTGTAAGTGCTTGTAGGAGTTTTTTTATGTAAAAGCCTCAAAAAAAGAGATTGGCACTTTGTGTAGTGCTTGCAGAAGGTTTGTAAAACCTTGGAGAAAGAAATTGACACTCTGTGTAAGTGCTTGCAGGAGGTTTTTTTATTTAAAACCTTAGAAGGAGGAATTGAAACTTTGTGTAGTGCTTGCAAAAGGTTTGTAAACCTTAAAGAAATAAATTGGCACTCTATGTAGTGCTTGCAGGAGGTTTTTTTTCATTAAAAACCTCAGAGAGAAGAATTGGCACTTTGTGTAGTGTTTGTAGGAGGTTTACTATTTTAAAACCTCAAAGGAATAAATTGACACTATGTGTAGTGCTTGCAGGAGGTTTGAGATATAAAACCTCGAAAGGAAATTGGTACTTTGAGGAGTACTTGCAGATGTGTGGCACTTTATGGAGAGTGATTATGAGTTTGATCAGAGGAACTCGCAGGAGCAGAGTTCTTTTCAACCAAAGGAGAATGATGCAAGAGCCTATCTTTAGAGGGTTTTTTTAAAAGAAGTTTTAAAGTAATTTTTTTATTACTCAAAATGGAATTATTTGACGCAAAATATAATTTTCCGAAAATGATAATTACTAAAAAAGACAATTTTTTATGAAAAAATAATTTGCCAAAATTAGTAATTATTTAAAAAAGCATTTTTTTGTGGAAAAATCAATTTGCCAAAAATAGTAATTTTTTTATTTTTAGGGTTTTAAGTTTTAGGCTTTTATTTTAGGGTTTCTTTTAGGGCTTCAAGTTTTAGGGTTTTCTTTTAGGGATTCTTTGGGGACATATATTCCCTTAGTATTGCATTGTAAAAGGGGAAGTGAATCCAGGAATGAGAAAAGAAATTATTTATTGGTTTATTTCCATGTACTATCATTTTTATGTAAATGGAGGGTTTTACTGATTATTTCCATTTATCATAGTTTTTATGTAATGAGAGGTATTTTTTTTACCTCTTGTAGCTGTATTTACATCACGACCGTCAATCCATTCTGGGGACCGTCCCAATCACAACAGGGTGGCCCATTTTCTGGCATCCCCATCTCAACGAGAGCTAGGCGAGTCATACTGACTCTTGAATGCTAGAATGAGAGCCAAGCATGCCACCTTGACTCCCGACTACCAACAGTATCCCTACTAATACATTATCAACTAGTGACGATTGAGCGCGAGAGGGTAGGAGTGCCCTCCTACGGGACTAGTGATCGATGACTGAGATCTAAGAGGGTAGGCGACCCTTCGATATTCGATGATCGATCATGTGAGGGCATAATAACCCTAATGACAACTTGGTCCCTAACAACAGGGATATGCCAACCGATCCACAACCCACCTATGAACTCCTAGACATGCAGACAACGCATGAACTCCTAACATCTAGCACACTCAACCTTTGGCGCTCCTAACATCTAGGAAACCCAACATCTGGTGCTAACAATGAGGTGTTGACATGGACCCAAGCTCATGAATGGGCTCATAGACCGAGGTCAGGACACGTGGTAGGTGATCTAGTGCTAAGCTGGTGACTGATTGGACTCCTGTAAATCTGAACATGTGACATTCTACATCGATATTCAAAGAGCTGAGTTAGCATTCAATCTGATTAGACCTGCAAACATGGTAGTTGGAGGAACATGTGATAGAGTGAGCAGTGATGTGGCACTGTGTGACGTGGCAGGCACATAATTAGGAAGCTAATGTGGCACTATGTGTAACATGGTGGGCATAAAATTTGAAAGTTGATGTGGCACTATGGGTGAGGTGGCGTAGTGTGATTGGTGGATATGAGCGGTAAAACAAGGACTTTGATTGCTCGAAGGCAATCATATGTGGAAGGGCACATTTTATTTTTTAAACAAGTAAGAGACCTCCCACGACATCCATGTGCGACTAAAGAGTCCCAAGTTTTTAAAATTTCTTCCGCTTCAAAGCGGAGCAAGGAATCAAACATCAAAACATGAACTATTGTTCATGTTCGATGTTGTACACGGGGCAGTTGAGCACCATCAGCCAAGGCATTAACATGCCCTAGGTGACAGGATCGAGTCCCGTCGGGGCCTTCAACGCCTCGTCATTTTTCTAGAGAGTAACCAAAAACAAGGCGCCCAAGGTAAATCTTTTTATATTTTAAGTTTATTTATTTTTAATTATTTTTAGTTTTAAATTATTAATAATTTAATAATTATTTTATATAAAATCATTTTTTTAATAAAAAGTGGTTTTTCAAAATAAAATAGTTTTTTATTATTAATAACTTCTACTTCAAATAATTAGAAAAATGCACTAAACTTAAAATTAAAAGGTCCATTTTTTTTTTGCAAAATCAAAAGAACAAGTGCTTTTGTTTTCTCACAAACAACGATACAAGACATAGAAGAGCATTTTTTTTGTAAAATTAAGGAACTTAAATCTTCTCAACCTTGTTAATTTTGCATAATCAAAGGGGGACAAAATCGAACAATTTGATTCTTTTATGCAAAATTAGAACACAAGGTGACATAAATTTTGCAAAAGAAAATAGTGCATTTGTTTTCCCTCAAGGAGGATATAACACACACAAAAAAAAGTTTACACTTCTTTTGCAATTGGTCTTTGTACCTCGTATCAGATATGGGACTCGTCTTAGCCAGTATCCTCATGACGTCCTCAAGATTACCTATAACGATGTCAGCCGCAAATATTAACCTTGGGTAATAAGCCTCGGCGTCGTTGCTATCCAAAATGAAGAGGTCCAGCACGTCGCTGCCACCCAAAACGAAGAGATATAGGGCGGCCCTCATAGCCTCCACGTGCTCCACCATCTTCATGTTGGCGATAAGCCCACTATTGGTGTCACAGTCGGGTTCGAA
The DNA here is from genome assembly GCA_028583015.1 of Wollemia nobilis. Lineage (NCBI taxonomy): Eukaryota > Viridiplantae > Streptophyta > Pinopsida > Araucariales > Araucariaceae > Wollemia > Wollemia nobilis. The sequence continues at coordinate 1,221,642 of JAQPPZ010003648.1, read as the reverse complement.
AGAGATGGAGCATAGGAGGTCAGCGCTAATGCTCGCCACGAAGTCAAGATAGAATTTTGCGGTGTCGACGTCGATGTCATAGTCTATGATTGGGAGGTTCCCATCGGGTTGAGTTTTGTTGGCGACCAAATGGCACTCACGAATGATGCTCAACATTTTCAGGTTGGATTTGGCGGTTTCTATGTGTCGTTGGATTTCAGTGGGATATTTTGGTGGAGGGATATGGTCCATGAGAAATTTGTCAATGGTGCTCGTGCTCAGATCGCTATCTTGTCTAGAAAATATGTGCACCTGGAATTCCGCCATTTTTAAAATGTTTTTAATTCACATGAAAGACAAAAAAAAAAAACTTATGGAGTGTCAAAGAAACTCGTGTTGTTAATGTATTTGTTATTGGAGTTGAAGTTGAGGCATGAATTAGAGATGGTTTCATGTATGTGCATGTGCTGATTTCAGGAGCAACGTCGGAGAGTTGCAACTCTATGGACTATTTCAATTGGTGTTTTTTTTTTAAAGGTGAACATAATTATGTATAGCAGTTGTAGTTCTATCTTTACTTAGTTGGTTGAAAAAATAAAATTATATTATAGAATAATATTGTAAAATAGCATTCAACAATTTTATAAGAAAAGTAAGATTAAAAAAAATTAAAAATAAATTTATTTTTAAAATATTATAATAAAAAATTAATATATATTTTAAATTTAGGTTGATAAATTTAACCAAGGTTGGGACCTTGTTGTCCGAGGGTAAGTTTTTAATTCTTAGCGCTTCACTCCTTTCTTGAAGGTTATTTTATTGAGCTTATTTTTATGCAAACATTTAACAAACTTTAACAAAATATTTGGAGTATACATGTTATTTATTGACGATCATGTAATTTTATGTAAACAATTCATTTATTCTTAAAATTTAAGCCTTTTTACAAATAATGTTAAATTAAACTAAATAATTTACATTAATTTTAATCTAATATAGGTCATATTTTTTTAATAGTTCATTAATGATTTAATTATTAAAAGCTAATTTATTATATGTTGGAAAATGATTTTGACATGTGTGCATTTTTGAATTAGTACATGAGAATATGTAACCACTTTGTAACAATTTTGTACAAGTGTAGGTGTAGGAATATTGTAGTTGTAACAGTCTTGAACTGTTACCTTGTTTGTAACTACCATAGATTCTTTAGGTTTAAGTTCCAAGATAGATTAAGATGATTACTATTGCATTGTACAAGTTTGGTGTGTGAGAAAACACGAATTAACGGTGAAAAATCCATTTTTTCAGCTTGCTATATTTTCTTGTATGTTGCAGTTCAGATTTTATAGAAAAGCTTGAACTGCCTAATTTGGAGGTGTATAACTTCTGCTGCATTTACCCATTTGCTGAAAGTAATACACCATTGGAAAGCCCTTTATAAGAGCGTTCCAAACATATATCACACTATTTAATTCAATATTCATTCTTACTTTCATCTCTAAAAATCATGTTTTGCCCACTTTTTCTAGGCCTTGGGCAAACCTTGTACAACTACCTTGTAGAGCTCATAAATTTTGACTCAGAACTCTAATTTACATTTTCTTTACACCATTGGAAAGCTCTTAGAATAATATTTCTATCCATATATCATTTGTTTCATTTTGATCTCATTTAGACCTTCATATTGTGACTGTAGTGCTCTGTTGTTGAACTTTGGTACTCTATTTCAGCCTTCAAATTTTCATTTGGAGTCTTCAAAACTTCATTTGGTATCAAAGTTTTGTTTGATTGGAGGGTTAGAATCACATGTGTTATTGCTAAAAAATTTTAATTTATTTTATGAGGTTTATTATAGGTTCATAGTTGTGTGGGTGTAATGGCCAACAACACTAACTCATTACCAATCCCTGAGTTTAATGGAGATGACTATGAATATTAGAGCATTAAGATGAAGACCTTGCTAATGGAAATAGGTTTGTGGAATATTGTAGAATATGGGTACATAGAACCAACATATTGAACCACACTTAAAATAGCAGATAAAATAGTAAAGAAGGATGCACAAATGAAAAAATCCTTAGCCCTTTACCACATATAGTCAGCCTTGGATAAGAGTTTGTTCCCAAGGATAGCTGACTGTAAGACAACTAAAAATGCATGGAAGTCTTTAAAATAAGGCTACCAAGGTAGTGACAAGGTTAAAGAGGTCAAATTACAAATTCCAAGGAGAGATTTTGAGAATCTCAGAATGCAAAAAAATGAGAATATTGGTGACTATTGTGTGAAGGTGAAGGTAGTTGTCACTCTTGGAGTTAAGATAGAAAAATAGGTCATTGTGAAGAAGGTTTTGAGGACTCTCAACCCAAAGTGGAATCATGTAGCCATTATTATTGAGGAGAGTAAATATTTATCTACTCTTGAGTTTGATAATTTGATAGGATATCTTATGTCTCATGAGGAGAGGCTAAGGGAAACTATTACTGCAGTTGATGAGAAGGCATTTTGTTCTAAATATTTAATTTCAAAGGGTGATGGAGTAAGCTCTAGTGGATATTGAAATGGGCAAGGAAGAGGTCAAAATAAAAATTCTTCAAGAGGAAGAGGTGGTAGAAGAGGAGGAGCAACAAGTAGAGGAAGAGGTAAATTTGATAAAAGAAACATACAATGCTATCATTGCAAAAAGTATGGACATTATGAGAAGGAGCGTAGGTTTAAGGTAGGAAATGAAGGTAAGAGGACCAACTATTCTGATGAGAATGAGACTACTACAAACAACCTCTTCTTGACCTACAACAAGGCTGATAAAAAACTTCAATAGTATTGGAAATTGATTCTGGTTGCTCAAATCATATGACAAGAAATGGGGAGCTTCTTTCTTCCATGGATGAGTCCTTCAAGTCCAAGATCAAACTTGGAGATGACAAGTCTTTGGAGGTGGCTACCAAAGGTGTAATGGAAGTGAATACAAAAGAAGGTAAGAAACATGTTCATGATATCTATTACACACCAAATTTAAAACATAATTTGTTAAGTGTAGGCAAACTATGTTAATAGAACTAAAAGGTAGTATTTGATGATAAGAAATACACCATCTATGATAAGAACAATAACAATAGGATTGTTACTACAATTCCTATGAACAACAACAAATTATTTTCTTTGAAGTTTGGAGGACAAGAGGGCAACCTTGCTAATGTTGCTATTGAAAACAAGAGTTGGTTGTGGCATCTCAAATATGATCATTTGAATTTTACAAGTCTGAGGCTGCTAGAGCACATACTATTTTGATAGTAGTCATTATAGTTGTTGGTAAAAATATTTTTTCATAGTCAATTCCCTCTATCTAAGTGTATCCTTTGGCTACTAACTGAGATTTGTACTTGTCAAGTGTCCCATATAATTTATACTTAATCTTGTAAATCCATTTGCAACCCATAATTTTATTTCTTGGAGGTAATTCCACTAGATTCCATATTTTATTTTTTTTGTAGCGATGAATATTCAGATTCTATAACTTCCTTCCAATATGAGTGATTTAAAGCTTGAAGTATTGATGTTGGCTCTAGTATAGTGCGTAGTAATTCTCTATTTATTTTGTTTTAACTATGAGTTTAAGGTCTTGTAGTAATAATATCTGATATTTGTTCTATGTTTGATTCCTTGAGTGTGTCTCTAAGTCATATTGGTTTCTTCCTTTGAGGAATTGTGGATGTTTCTATAAGTTCATTGTCTTTGTCTTAATATTATGGCTTTATCTCTTCATTTACAACATATTATTCTAAGAAATTTATTGAGTGATAATTTTTTCCAATTGCAAAACCACCATTACAATTAGGGTATTATTAGAAAACCCTCTCTTGCAAATAAATTCAACATTTATCCAAGGTTATTATTTGCTTTATGTGTGTTTGAATGCTTATGAAAATATGCAAAATGTATTGAAATACCTTAGAGGTGCAAGTGATTATTAACAAGGGGTCTGTGGTTTGGTATTAAGTTTATTTTCTATGCTCTTTATTATTCATAAAATTTAAAAGAAAATAAAATGTGATATTATTGGTCCTCAATGATCATCCTGGAACAATGATTTAATTCATTTTATCTTCAACATATTTTTGGTAGATTTTATCTTCTTTGGTTAAGTAGATTTTAACAAATTTTATCTTCCTTTTTTAAAATTTACTTTGAACATAAAAGAAAAGACTAAAATCAAACTTTGAATATGAATCCTGAACGATGATTTAATTCATTTTATCTTGCTTTGTGAATGAATTTTATCTTGCTTTGTTAACCAGTTTTATCTTGATTTGTTAAGATTTATTTTGAACATAAAATAAAATGAATAAATCTAATTTTGAAATATGAATCTTGGACCAATTATTTAATTCATTTTATCTTGCTTTGTTAAACAAATTTTTAAATAATAAAACCTATGAAGTGTAAGAATCTATTTTGGACCCTTAAAAAAACACCTTAATTAAATGATTCCAAATAATTTAATAAGTTAGCATTGAGCAACAAAATTATTTGGATGCTTTAATTACTTCAAAACCCCCATTAATGATTTTTTCTTATGCAAAACAATATAAAATTTTAGGTCTGTGAGTGCTTGATGAAATTTTAAAGAAAATAAAATGAATATGAATATATATATATATATATATATATATATATATATATATATATGAAAAAGGCTAGGGTTAGAGAAAAAAATAAAAAATCTAAAATAATATGAAAACAAGGTGTGGAAAACAACCAAAGAGAGCTATTGTAAACTAATTCTCCTATTTTGTAGAAAATGGAAGATTATGAATATTAAACAAAACCAGGTTAGACCTACATCCACACAATATAAATTTGGTTAAGTGCAAGAGTCTGAGGAATAAAGGCATGCATTAAAACATTAAATGATGCTACCATATCCATGCATAAAACACCATTAAATAACTTCAATACATGCATGAGAAAGATGTGCAATGAAAAATTATATTCAAAACCTTCTTTTGCTACATACAATGTGGAAAAAAACTAGTTTGCAATAGCTTGAAGACCTTCCAATCCTTCTTCATGTTTCCTCATTTCAAAAAAAATTTGCCTCATTTCTGCATTTGCATGAGTTTTTAAAATGTTTAATAACTTTTTATTTTTTTCTCCATCCTTTCATTTTATTTCCTTTCATTTGGTTTTTGTAGACACAAAAAATTGACCCACTTCAGTGGATAATCTTCCCTAAGCCTTTTGTGGGTCCCCTTAGACTTGCCTAAGGCAAGGGTAAGGCTTCCCCCTTGTTTTTCTTGTTTCTCTCTCTATGTAAAATTGTGCTCTGTCCCTGACAGGGTGGGACTTTGCATTGCAATATCGCGGTCGGTATAAACTGGGTGTAATTTCACCTTTTTAGGGTTTGACACACTAAAACCCTAATTTTTTGGGGTTGGCATGCTTTACATCGGCCCTCCTTGGTTTTCTCAATATTTTCACCTTCAAATCCACTATATAAGGAGGATTTGAATTCACTTTTCACACATAAGTTAGCACACACTCACATTATAAACACTTGATTTATTACTCATATTTGATTTCTTGTAAAGTATTTTGATCGATTTGCATCCTTCTTCTTCTTTCGCAAGTAACTTTGAAGTGTGGAGTTTTTTTATTGATTGTCAGCTACATTAGATTTTTTGCACTTGGTGGATTATTGTTGGAGCCCTAAGGAGATATTGACCATCCGGGAGATCTAAAATCCTTCTATTTTTCTTTTGCACTCTTTTCTAGGTGAATTTGCTCTTCTGCATGTATATATATAGGTTTTCAGAATGATGTAATCAATATTCTATAATTATCTTTTATTTTTTGCATAGTTTATGCAAAATCATGCCTAGCGTGCTATGGGGCATGACTTCACCTTGCGTTATCATGACCAGCCATTAACGGGGTATGATTTTGCCTGACCCAAAACTGAGGGTAATTTTCTATTCACGTTTTCTTCATTGCATCATAAGTTGCATCTAGAGCATAGTGGCATAATCTATTTTTGCAAATTCATCATTTTTCTTTGTCATATTGTATTATGTTTATTTTCTCCAAAGGTCAATTTTTGCTTTTAATTATCAAAGGTTGGCTAAAATTACCTAGGGGGATTTAATGCTATGCCTCCAAGTTATTTTATACAATGGCCTAAGTAGGTCCCCTAACGCTAATCCCATATTCAAGTGTTTGTTGAGTTATCTTGCAGGAACAAGGATTATTGATAGTATTGGATAAACATATAAAAGCAAGGATAAAACATCAGATAAGCTAAGTGTTCTGATTAATATTTAGGTTTTTTGTTGAGTGCTTTATATTTCTATTGCAAAATCCTAGATCTGATTTCATAGAAATATATTTAATTAAGTTCTAGGTATTTAAAGATTAACGACATATAGTGTGCATCTAGGGTTTATTTTGTTTGTGCATATCTTATTGAAACCTTGCTTAAAAGTTATCTATATAGAACCCTAGGTTAGAAGAGCATTCAAATGAAGAATAATTCTAGAGTTAGCTCTTGTATTCCTACATTTATATATTTTTACATTGTCCTTTATATTTTATAGCATAGATATAAAAAGACCAAATCTAGGTGTTTGTCTTAAACTAAATACATCAAATATTCTTGAAATTCTTATGGACTTAAAGTGAGTCCTTAAATTTGTTCTTGGTGAAACCCTCCCCCATATTTCACACCCGAGTGTAGAAAAATAATCCATCCCCTATGGTTCACCCCATAAGGCTTCTCTTCTCTTTTGTAGGTCTAGCCTTGTTTGAGAATTATACATGGTAGGGCGGTTTTCCCTCTCTACACATTTGGTGAACCTGATGTGAACACCTCATTTTTATTTTCAAACCTTTAAAAAAGATAATTGAATTTGTTTGTGTGGTTGGAGAATCTTAATAATATCTTTAAAAATATTTTTATCTCTATTGTTAGAATTCTCTTCTATCCTTTCACATTTCTAATTGCTCCTATCCTTATAAGTTAGTGAAAGCATCTTGAATATGATTATATTCCTTTGGAAGAGGATTAGACTAATAGAGAGTATCCTAACATAGATCCAGAAGAGCAAGATAACATGGATACTAAGATGAGTTTTGATCCTTATGAGGGACCTAATGGTAGCTTTTTCTTTTCATAATTTGAGAATATTTGGGCCTTTATGAAATATAATAGGGATAGGATATTGGGAGGCATGGAGTGAGAAGCTCACCTTGAAAGATATGAGACTCCTCCACCTCCTCGAATAAGCTCCCCTATGCTTAACCAGGAAAACCCCTTGCCTAAATCAGTGCATCTTGATAAGTTGAACTCACTTATTGATACTACTAGTAACACCAACACTAGAAGGAATATGCAAGATCCTCCAATTAGTAGTGTCACCTAATTTTTTTTTGAATTTCTTCCTCAATCTTCTAATATCAACACTTTTGCTTCTACTCTTCCCAATGTTAGTTGTCCACTTTCATAAAGTTCCATATATAACAATAATATACATGATACCAACCTGAATCAAGCATTGGTTCTTCAACACACACATGAGAATCTAAGAAAATGCATAAAAATAATCTAAAAGAACATAATTTTGCAAATATGGTGAAATAGTTGATTTCAAAAGTTGAGATAATTCAGCCTTCAAGTTTTACTTATAGTTATAAGCGAAAGCGTAATCAACCATTGGATCCTATTGTTGTTGCTAAGCCTTATCGTAAGCATTTTCCTATAAAAATTTTACCTATCTATAATGGTACAAAATATCCAATAGAGCATTTAAGAAGATTTAGAAAAGCTTTCCATGATCTTATTTATGATGATATGTTGTTGCTTAAAACATTTCCTAAGAGTCTTGGTGGCATGGCATTAGAGTGGTACTATCGGTTGTCTAATTATTTCTTAAAGAGTTTTGAAGAGACATCAGAATTATTTGTTTAGTAATATGGTGCTTACGTTGAGAAAGAAGTGACAGTGAAAGATGTGTATAATTTAAAATAAAATAAAGAAGAAAGCTTTTTAGAATTTTTGGCTTGTTAGAAAAGTTTAGTTGGGTTTCTAAGATATACTTTACCTCTTAAAGATATGCTTGATATATTTATTGGTAATTTACAAGAACAATTATCTTATGCGTTAGAGACTACTATTTCATATTTTGATCAAGAAATTGATTTAGCAAGAAAAGTAGAATAGGCTCTCCTCAGGAGAGGTCAAATCAAAGTTAAGGAAGATAAACCTACTAAGTCTCAACATAGACATATAGCAGGTGATAATGGAATGGATAGTAGGTCTATTAATAATGTTACTAAAAACAACTACCTAAGAAGAACACTCAGAAAAAACCAGTTATGAAAGATCAATCAAAGTCATCTACTAATATGTTTGAAATCCTTTCCACAAATTATGTCCCAATTAAGGAAGGGAAAATTGTAGAAACATAAATCTTAGAAAAAAAAATTAAATATGAAGAGAAGAACTCAGAGATAAAACAACAAATCAAAGGTTTTCAATAGGTAAAAGGGAGAAAATTTACACAAGAAAAACAATCCTTTAAATGTCAAAACTTCAAATAATACAGGTCCCAATATAGACTCTGTTGAACCCTCTAGTAAAATTTTGGATGTGTATGAGAATTCTTCAAGGTTACAAGCCATATCTGATTCAATTGGAGTAAGTCAACAAATAGAGAAAAAAACTAAATATGGATTCTAATCAAAAGGCAGGTCGCAAGACCAATCAATATCATATGGTAAAAGAAGGTGAAAAGCTTGTAGAGGAAGGTAAGATTAATGCCCTTTCAATTTTTTTTAGCACTAGTATTAATGAAGATCATCACTTGGAATATTAGAGGACTAAAAGGGAGTATTTCAAAAGAAAATTAAATTATAAGAATGATTCAGATAAATCATCCACATCTTGTTTTACTTCAAGAAACAAAGATGTCAAGGATATAGACTCAATTGCTAGTAAAATTTGGCCAGCTAGAAAAGTGGTTTCCCTTAGTTCCCATGGGACTTCTGGTGGCATTGCTTGTCTTTGGGACCCAAAATAGGTAGTTATTCACCACATGGTTGGCATTTTAGGTATTTTTACTATAACTATTCAAAGTAGACATTCCAACCAAATTATTCTCTGCATTACTGTTTATGCTCCGACTACTTTAGAGGAAAAAATAAGTCAATGGAAGAATATTACTCACATTATCTCTCATTTTACTAAAGCTTGGATCTTGATTGGAGGAGATTTCAATACCATCCTCTCTTTGGATGAGAAAATGGGAGGAAATAGAAATTTAGACAAAAGCACTGACCTCATGAGAGAATATATTTTAAACCTCCATCTTATGGACATCCAACTAGATAATGGCCTTATTACTTGGTCTAATAGAAGGCAAGGCTTAGCGTGTATAATGGAGATATTGGATAGGTTTTTTCTCTCTAAAAATTTCGTAATCCAGGGTCACAATTCTAAAGTGAAGACTCTTAACAATGCTGGTTCAGATCACTAGCCAGTCATGGTGGAAATCTGGAATTCCAATGTGAGTTTCTCTCCTTTTTTTTTTCAATTAATGTGGCTTAGAGACAGTTCCTTTAGACCTTGTGTGCAACAATGGTGGAAGGAAGGTAAGCCTAGGTATGGGACTAAGATGTTCTATTTTTCCAAAATACTGCAATACATTAAATCTAAAATCAAGACTTGGAACTGGAAGGAGTTTGAAGATGTTCATAAAAAAAACATGAAGTTATTGCTCAAATTGAAAACTTGAATAAGAAAATTCATTTAGATGGCCTCACAGAGAATAGTAGTGCAGATGAAATTAAGCTCACAAATCAGTTAGAGGAATGGGAAAAAAGAGAAGAACTCTTATGGAAGCAGAAATCTAGAATTCAATGGCTCAAAGAAGGAGATCGAAACACAAATTTTTCCACAAATATCTTCTAGCTCGTAGATCTCACGACTTTATTTCTTCCCTAAAATCAGATTTTGGAGATGTCGTCTATACTTGGGATGGCATGAGCTCTATTGTTGTCGATTACTTTTCCAATATTTTAGATGCTACTCCTATTGACTCAAATTCTCAATAAAATGTTCTTCAAGCTATCCCTTCTGTTATCACTTCTGAGGAGAACTCTATTTTAACTGCTCTTGTTACTATCAATGAGCTTCAACATGTAGTTTTTAAAATACAAAAAGGGAAAACTCCAAGTCCTGATGGTTTTCCCATTGAGTTCTACCAAGAGTTCTGGGATATCCTTCATGTTGATTTATTAGAGGTGGTGGAAGAATCCAAGAAAGCCAAATATATTTTTAAGGTTATCAATAAAACTTATATTACTCTTGTTCCAAAAGCTCAATAGGTTGATCACATCTCGTATTTTATACCTATTGCTTTATGTAATATTCTCCTCAAAATCATTACTAAGATCATGGAAGAAAGGTTGAAGCCTCTTTTGCATAATATTATTTCCCTTGAACAAGGGGGTTATATGGAAGGGTGTCAAATAGTAGATGAAATAGTTTTGGCTCAGGAAGCCATCCATTCCATGGATATGCAAAAATACCCTTCCATGTTCATTCGGTTAGACTTATCCAAAGCTTATGACAGAGTGGATTAGCACTTCCTTATCAAAGTTTTGAGACAATTTGATTTCTCTAAGCATTGGATAGATTGGATTATGGTATGTATCTCTTCGGTTTCCTACTTAGTTATTATCAATGGCAGACCTTCTCATTCGTTCCCTTCTTCCAGAGGTATTAGGGAAGGTGACCCACTTTCCCCTTATTTATTCATCATTCTTGTTGAATGTTGGGGGAGGACTATAACCAAGAAGAGGGATAAAAAAATGCTTGAGGGAGTTACCATTTATCATGGAGCTAGACCTATCTCTCATATTCAATTTGTTGATGACTCTACTCTTTTAGGTAAAGCTACAATTAAGGAAGCTTCTAACTTTAAGCAAATCATTAGTTGTTTTTCTAAGGCTACTGGGCAGTTGATCAATGAAGACAAATCTAAAGTTATTTTCTTTCACTACTTTTCCAGACAGGAATCCATGGTCTTGGATAAATTAAGATATAAGAAGTCCTCCCTTTCGATCACTTATTTAGGTATTCCCATCAATATTCAAAGGTAGAAAAAAATATTGGAATTGGTTGTTGGACAAAGTCAAGAAGAAAATTGGAAAATGGACCAATAGGTGGCTTTCTTCGGGGGTAGAATCACCTTGGTAAAATCAGTCCTTCAAGCTATTCCTATTTATGTTTCTTTCATTTTGAATATCCCAAAGGCTATTCTTTGAGATATAGATAAAATCAGTCATCGATTACTCTAGAATGGTACTAAGAAAAAAATAAAATGGGCCTTGGGGAAATGGGACACTTTATGTCTTCGTAAGAATCAAGGGGGGTTAGGATTCTGGTATTCTATTAATATCAACAAAGCTTTAGCTGCTAAATTATATTGGAGAATGTTGCATAACCCCAATGCTCTTTGGGCCAATAATATCCATGCTAAATATGCTAAGAACAAAAGTCCTAAAGACCTTGTTCGCTATCATCTTCCTACCAAAGATTCTCCCATTTTAGAAGTTCTTAATACTGGTGAGGATTTGATAAAGAAAAATTTATTTTGGATCATTCATAATGGTCAATAGGAAAATTTTTGGATAGGTTCTTGGGATGGTCACAAGCCTTTGATAATTTAGTTTCCTGATTGGAGGCCTTGGATGGAGGAGCTTCATTGAGTTAACTGGATAAAGGTGGCTAATTATTGTCGGTACCATACTGGTAATTAAAAGGTTGGTAGATATTGGATCCCTATGGAGGATTGGCCTATTCAAATCCCAGAAAGGTAAAGACAAGATATCCAAGGCATCCTTCATATGATGTCTCTCTCTTGATCCCATGAAAAATATTGTTTTGGATGGAACATCACTACTTAGGGTGAGTATTCAGTTGCTCAAGGTTATTTGACCCTATGCTAGAATAATCATAACCAATATTCTGACATATTTTCTTAGTTGTGGGCTCAAAAGCTCTGGTCTAAGGTGAGGTTATTTATTTGGATTTTATTGCGTCGTAGGGTGCTTACTGGTGACCAACTTATGAAGCGTGGTTTTCATGGCCCTTTTATATGTGAAATGTGTGGAGAGAATGTAGAAACTCTAAACCATATTTTTATTGAGTGTACTTTAGCCTCTGAGCTATGGAGGATAATGACCACTTTACTTGGCTTACAATGGTCCAATTTTTCAACTTTTGAACAGATTTGGAGGGATTGGCCTAAACAAGAGGGTTTTGATCATTTTATTATAAAGTTGGATGGGTTCTACCATTCTTCTTTGGAATATATGGAATGAAAGAAACAGTCAAATTTTTAATCAAGATAGGAAGGATATCCACTATATTTGGAAAAAGACCATAGCCGATTTAGTTGAATCAGTCCATCAACTCCTTAATCACCCCCAAAACTTCCACCAAAAATGGGATCAAGTGATGCAAATATTGAAGATTAAATATTCTAAGGACAACCTTATTAAAGGGAATGTGAGTATTTGTAATATAGATAGGACAAGAAATTGACAACCTCCTCCTAAGGATTTTGGTAAAGTCAATACTGATGGAGCCTGTAGAGGGAACCCTCGAAAAGCTAGTGCGAGAGGAATTGGTAGATTTTCATATGGCTCCCTGGTTTTTACTTTTGCTGAGAATTTGGGTATTCTTTCCAATAACCTTGTTGAGGGGTATGGTATCCTTAGAGGCCTTCAAGAGGCTACTAAGGTTGGATGGGAAAATGTGTTACTGGAGTCTGACTCTCAACTCATGATTAATATTTTAAAGAATCCTTCTAAGAATCATAAGGTTGATTGGAGAATAAAAAGAATTATTGAGAAGATTCAATTAATCCAAAGGGGATTTTTGAAAGTTGATTACAATCATGTGGTCAGAAATAAAAACAAGAGTGTTGATGCTTTAGCTAATTGGGCTTTGGAAAAAGGTGATATTATTTGTTATGGTCACCCTCATAGATGGTGGGCTTCACAAATAAGGGAAGCTCTTCTTTCTATCATTTATTTAGATGGCTCCAGTTCTGAAGGTACCTAGTTTCTTCTTGCTTTATTTTCGCTTCTCTTTTATGTTTAGTATTTTATTTTATTTTTATTTTTTTTAGGTGTGTATTTTTTTTTTTTTGTTTTATTTTTTGTTGTTTTGTGTTTTTTCTATTTGTTCTTGTGTTTTTGTTGTTCTTGTTCTTGTGTTTATGTATGTTTGTGTTTTCATGTTTTTTGTGTGTAAGTGTTTTCTATGTTTTTATTTATTTTTACTGTCTGTTGTTGGTTGTTTTTTATTTTTATTTTTATTTATTTATTTTGTAGGTTTTGTTTGTTTGTGTTTTTCATGTTTTTTTTGGTTGTCTTTGTAGTGGTTTGTTGTTTTTGTCATGTTTGTGTTTTGGTATGTTGTTCTTGTGTTTTTTCTATGTGGTTCATGTTTTTTTTTGTGTGCTTGGTTGTGCTTTATCTTTTTGACACACTCAAGGAGCATGTTTTTTGTTTTATTTATTTTATTCTTATTTTTATTTATTTATTTATTTTATATCTTATTGTGTGTTTGTTAGCTCCTTGAGTATGTCAAAGGTGGTACGCCATGATCGTGCCTTGGGTGAGTTTTGCGAATTGGATACCCCTGCCTCCTTGGGTCTTACCCAAAAGTGGTATCCCTTTTGGGATTTTTTCCACAAATAAAAAAAATAAATAATGTTACTAACAACCTACAAAAGATAGTACTTCATAAACCTCCACAAAGAAATTTTACAAGGCTTAATATGTCTATAGAAGCAGCTTTGAAACAACTCTTAGAAACTAAGGTAATTGATTTACCTCCTATTAGATAATGATATACTACAACTCATTGGTATAATGAAGCTCAACATTGTGTATATCATAGAGTGGAAGGACATTGGATGAATTCTTGTAAGATGTTGAAACATGTAGTTTAGGATTTGATTGATGCATGATATCTTGACTTAGGCAATTGTCAGGAAGTTAATAATCATGTACCTATCCAACAAAATATGATTACCAATCAAGATATAGAAATATTTGAAGACCCATTTCCAAAACATAATAAACAAGTAGAAAATCAGCTGACTCATCAGAATGAGCCTCCTCCCTATGATAATATGGTTGGCATGGTTGGGATAACTACAAGAAGATAAGCTCAAACTCAACATCATCAGTAAGGACATAATTCTATGTTACAGCCCAATTTAATTTTGAAGAAAAATCAAGGAAAATTTACATATGTGGGGATTCCACCTATTTTATTAAGGCCACAACCTAAGATTTCATTCGATCTTTAGAAAAAATTGGCTAGTACTCCAGCGAAGATTTTAGTTTTAGAACTCCTTCAAACTTCTCCCAATCATATAGATGCTTTGATGGAATTTTTAAAATAAAAATCAGTTCCTTCAGATATTTCTCCCAATGCTATAGTTGATGTCGTAGGTTCTCTTGGGATGCATCATATCTCATTTTTGGATGATGATAAACCTTCTTCAAACTTGCAATAAGATTCTTCACTTTACATCACTGCACTTATTGGGGATACTTTTATCAAGCGAATTTTAATTGATAATGATTCTTACCTCAATTTGTGTACATATAAAATCTTTCAAAATTTTGGATTAAAAGAGGAAGATCTACCAAAATTCGATATCATTATAAAAGCTTTCAACAATGAGTCCCAAGAAGCATGTGGTGTCATATTTTTTCCTCTCAAAGTTAGACCTAAAATATTGGATACTTTGTTTTATGTGGTACATTGTCCTACATATTTTAATATTCTTCTTGGACATCCTAGGATTCATGCAATGAAGGCCATCACTTCTACTCTTCATCAGTGTCTCAATTTTTAGTTTAAGAATTAAGTTATCACCATTTTGGACGACCCTCAACCATTTGAATTTTATTCAAATGTAGAGCAAGCTCAATTTGAGTTCAATATATATCTCTCAATCTCTTCAATGGTCTCTCTACATTCCTCAACCCAAATATTAGAGCAATTTAAAAATTTAAAAATGAGATATCTTAAATTCTTCATCTCAAGATCATGATAATCAATTTCTTCAAGAACCTCTTTTGGATCTATCCAAGCTCTTAGCATCACCAAGAACCATGGGTTTACCCCATGAGAATGGTGATGTTGTACACTTAGGCATGTGTACCTTTGTCTTCATAGAAACTACCTTTGAGGATAAGATACGTGGTAGAAACCTCTCTCCTATTGAGCATTCTTTTGCTCATTGTTATATTTCCAATGACTACCCACGTCCTAAATAGATCCTATCTAGTATGGAATATGTAGGTAAAGGCTTGGGGCCACAACAAAAGGGTATTCAATAACCTTTGGATGTTGAAATATGGCCTAGGATATGTGGCATAGGTTTTATACCTAGTAAATACCAACCTTTATCATTTGAGAATGATGATCATCTTATGACTTACATTGAATATATGGATTATCAAAATTTAGGAGTGGGTGATGAGGATGATGGTACCCCTTATTCTTCTAATGTCTTGTTTTACAATATGATTGATTTTGTGTGTTCTAAAAGTAAATCTTCTATTTTAAAAGAGTACCCTACTTCGTTGTCCTACAGTGATCTTGCGAAGTTAGGAATTGCTCCTCCTTATGTTAAAAATAATGGTTGTGTTTGTGAGCGCATTGATTATCATGCTATGGCTACCAAAGAAAGAGATATGAAGGAGCCTCTCCATAATTCTAATTATCGATAAGGCTTAAATTTTAGATATTTTTTTGATAAAATAGTCCATGGTACTTCTATTATTTTTGTTAAGAAAGTTGGCACATTTAGATGTTGCATCAAATTTCATTCTGCTTGCTTATTAAATTAATTAAATTAACTAATAATGAAACATAAAAACAAATAAAAATTACATCAAACCAATTAATTATCATTTAGCTATGCATTTGCATTTTCGTTGCATCCATATGCTTGCTCATATTGTATTGTTGCTTGTCATCCTTTTGAATTGTCTACCTAAAATTTAATTCAACATGCCTGAATGTCATATTTTTCATGATTGTTTGTTCATGACTGATTGATCATATACCTTTTTTAGGATCTTACGATAATGGTATATGTAAATACCTAGTTAGGTCATATCTCACATGCATTGCACTCTCTCTAGGGTTCTGATGCCTAGTAAGATCCCCACCTAGGGCTTTCTTCTTTAGTCTTCTTTCCTACTTTTTTCTTTTTCAAATATCTTCTTAATCTTGGAAATAGTGATATTATATCTTAGATCAAGGGTGATAGTTTGTTCATATTTCCTTGTCGCTTCTCAATTTATATTCCCTTTTCTTTTTCTTCCTTTACTTTTGACAAGGACGTGCATTTTATTTTCTATTTTATCCTTCTTAAGTTGTCTTATCAACACAATTGCACACACTCACTATCTTGTTTTTTTTTCTAAACCCTTATCGAAGGTATCACTCCTCTAATATATATTTTATATTTATAGTACATCCCAAATGGGATAGCTATACATCCTAGTGGGTATCTTATCGGATATGATATTCTATTGGGTTATACTCCCTTTTGACTTAGTGGGCTCAACACCCCATTATAGGATAATCTCCTTGGTCATTTTTAGCAAGCTTTAGCATACATACTAGTGGGTAATCACCCCACAATATTCAATAAGCAAGCAACCACCCATAGCGGGTTAGAATCCAACACCTCATCCCTCTTGGTGAGCACTACACATAGTGGGTTTAGCTCCCCTATTTTCTGGTATGATTCATAGTATTTAGTCACATTGGTTCCTTGTGACCTACACTAATTTCAATAATATGTTTTGCCCATCTTTCTCTATTTCAGATGGTTGGCCTTTGTATTGTCTTCTTCTTTTCATCTTCTCTCTCTTCTTCTTCATATTGTTGGTCTTCTTTCTTTCTCCTTTTCTCATGTTTCCTTTTATTCCATTTGTTTTCATTTATGCATTTTATTTAGCCTTGCATTTAAGATAGATTGAATACATATAACATCAAATTAAAGAAAATTTAAGATAACAATAAAATCACATGTACACATTCATAAAATATAAAAAGAAAGCAACTATGTATTACTTGATGAAGGAGATATATATAATAGTGTCTAGTTGGCGTACCACAATACAGTCTCGATACACTCAACCAATCCCTAGGGGTGGATTCCACAATAAAAATTGACATGTCATCCCAATCCCTAGCCTACCTCTAAAATCCTACCTCCTCTACTTCGCTCGAAGGAGGATATGGTCTAGGCAACCACATACCCACATGCAGAGAAGCTAAGAATATTTGTGACCAAGACTATGACCTACTAGGTAACATGAGGGATGGAAGGAGTGCTACTCTCTACCCCTATTGTACCACATGGTAGTACATAGTCTCATCAAAGATATCCCATTGAATGACCATCTCCAGCCTTTCCCTTGCCCTCTATAGTTTTGCCTGTACAAGGTAGATCCCATCACTAGCCTAGCTACTCTTGATGATAGCCATCCCCTCTACCCAATACTTTTGGTGATCTATATCCAAATGGCTCACCTCTCCTTAGATATTATCAGCCTTTGCTTGAGTTACATCCCTATTCCTCTTTGCTACACTCAGTGAGCCTCGTAGTCCCTTGATCCTCTTGGACCTGTCCTCCTAGAGCAAGTCCACCTATCTTTGCATAGCCATCACCTATTCCTATAGTGCTTCTACCTTCTCCCTCAGATCTCCTCATCCTAGAGCCTAAGCTTGAATGGCTACTATTGATGTGGAGGTCTCTCTTGATCCTTTGCACAGTGGTACCCTAGCCTCTATGGGGGTAACTCTGGATGCCCCTATCTCCTTGGTCCTAGTAGCATTGGTGTCCTTCATCATTAGCTTAATCTTGACCCAAACCTAATTCTATCTTAGATTTATTCGTACCTACTAATCCCTCTCTATGGATTTGTGATCTACATCTCAGAATGCTCACTACATGTCCGGGCCCATCACCTAGCACCTCTATATCAAAACTGATGGGAAAAACCTATGGTACATGACTCCTCTATACCATCACTAGTATCTGAAGGTCACTCTTGCATCATCCAACTTGGAATCCACATAAGGAGGATATTTTAGGTCCTCCTTAGCCCACCTATCTAGGTTGGTTCTATCTCTCACCCCTGTTGTATCTTGGTAGACTCTTTGATACCAATGATCCCCTAGGTTTGGAATGCCTTGTAAGATCCTGAACTGCCTCAAGACTTGATCAAACTGAAAGATCTCTAGCTCCCCTTTCTCTATTTTCAACCACCTGATCCTCCTGAACCTCGCTAGTTATATCCTATCCTCAACCCATATTGGGTGTAGATGTTAGGATCACCATACTATCTTGGCCTCCCTCAACTCATCTACTATCCACCTCACTAGTGGCATATGTTTGACATAGGTCCTTGCGACCTATTCTAGGGATTTGGACCATTTGTATGTTGTTGGTCACTCCAAAGTAGGTAATGGACCTGGAAGTGCATCTGGTATTTGTACCACTGTGTACTCCTAGCTCCATACCTAAATAAAAGTCATACACACTATCCTTGTATACCACTTATACATAACATTATACAATATCATGTACAAGCAGGCCAACACATATGGACCCCATGCGAACCTCAAACTCTAGTCTCGCATATCTACCACTACATCCACCATCACCTATGGTAGATATCGTTTGTTAGTATGGCACATCAATATTTCCACGACCATCATGTAGATCATGGTTGTCAATGGGTCTACCTCATATCGCCCTACCATGTCATTTATGACTATGGTGCTCTCCAGCACCTGGTGGATCTAGCCCCTCAAAAATTATTGCAAGGTCATTGGTCTCCCTCATGCTCTGTAAACTACTCTCCCTTAATGGGTATGCGTATGATGCACCACACATCCTCCAATGTGATGATCATCTCTCCCATGGGTAATCGAAAGGTAGATAACTCCAAATACCACATCTTTGCTAATGTTGTCAATAGAGCCCTATCTACCTCTACCCAAGGTAGTCTATCTAGGTGGTCTACCTCCATCGTTGCCAATGTATCTCTATCTACCTACTCGAGTACCTCTAGCTTCACCTCTATGGAGCTTGCTCTCCACTCATGGATCTTGAGTACCCTAAGCTGCAATAACAACAAAATAAGAATTTTTCAATTAAATAAATTTAATTAAAGACTTAAAACATTAAAATTAATTATTTAATTTAATATCAATCAAAATTCATGGTAAAATAAAATTCCACATCTTTAAATTTGTTTGCTTGTATCCTTTCCCTTCTTCCTTTCATTTTATTTTCCCTCTTTTCTTTTTCCTTTTTTTTCATTTTTTCGATAAAATCACGCCTAGTCGATTTTTTCCAGGTGCAATTTCACTGCCACTGCACATGGTAAAATTGTGGTTGAGCCATGATATCGTTCTTAGGTTATACATGGCAAAACCACTATTTTTTGTAGAAAACCACTAAAAAAATGCATGAAAATTTGAAAAATTGAAATGCGAGAAGTGGTTTTCGATCCTACCTATGCCCGCTCCGCTTCTGTGTTGACTTCACCCCTCATGATCACTAAATGGTGTATCGATAGCACCATATCCTCCATTTATCTAGATTTTCTTTCTTCCTCCTCACACGGTTAAAATAAATTATGGTTTTTCCCCCTTTTCACTTTTAACCTTGTTTTTACGCGCTTTTTCTCCTTTTGGTTTTTCTCACTTCTTTTTCTTCGGAATTTACCTTTTTTGAGTGTTTATGAGGAATATATCCCTCATAAAACTTGATGGGGAACCCTATTATTAGAGGTATTAATGTACCTAATACCTTGATTTACATGTAAAACTTGAAAGTGTTCATAATAACACCATTTTTGCACCATCCCTTTCTTCTAAACCAGCCACCCCATTTTTCGCTGCTTGTAATTTATCCTTGATTGTTTACATGTATTATTTGACACATTTACTAGGACATAAATGCGTCAAAGAGGGGGTAAAATGTAGATATGGAAAATTGACCTACTTTAGTGGGCAATATTCCTTGAGCCTTCTAAGAGATCTTTGGAATTGCCTAAGGCAAGGTCAAGGCTTCCTCCATATTTTTCTTGTTTTCCCTCTTTATGCGAAATCACTCCCGATCTCTAATGGGGTGCAACTTTACATTACAATATCAAGTTCGGCCCGAACGGGCATGATTTCACATTTTTATGGTTTGAAACACTAAAATCCTATTTTTTTAGGGTTGGTGTGCTTTACGTTGGCCCTCCTTGGTTTTTCTTCTCTTTCTACCTTCAAATCCACTACATAAGGAGGGTTTGAATTCACTTTTCACACACAAGTTAACACATGATCACATAATAAATACTTAATGACTTATTGCTCACATTTTATTTCTCGTAAAGTATTTTGTTTGGTTTACATCCTTCTTCTTCTTTCACAAGAAAATTTGAAGTGTGGATTTTTTTTATTGATTGTCTGCTACATTTGACTATTGTTTTTTGCTCTTGGTGGATTGTTGTTGGATCCCTAAGGAGAGATTGACCATCCAAGAGATATAAAACTCTTTTATTTTGCTTTTGCACTCTCTACCAAGTTAATTATCTCTTTTGCATGCATATTTAGGTTTTCTAGATGATGTAATCAAGCTTATACAATTATCTTTTATTTTTATATATTTTATGCTAAATTGCATCTGGCCTGCTGTGGGGCACGACTTCACCTTGTGTTATCGTGACTGCCCATTAACGGGGCACAATTTTACCTGATTCTAAACTGGGACAATCTACTATTTTCGTTTTCTTCATTGCATGATAAACCACATCTAGAGGATAGTGGTATATTTTGTTTCTACAAATTCATCATTCTTCTTTGTCATATTGTACTATATTTTTTTCTCCAAAGGTCAAGTTTTATATTTAATTACCAAAGTTCAACTAAAAGGACCTAGGGGGATTGATTGCTATGCCTCCAAGTATTGTTATATAGTGGCCTAAGTAGGCCCCCTAATGCTAATCCCATTTTCAAGTGTTTGTTGAGTTATCTTGTAGGAACATGGATTATTGATAGTATTGGATAAAAGGATAAAAGCAATGATAAATAATCAGATAAGCTAAGTGTTTTGATTAATGTTTAGGCTATTTTTTGAGTGCTTTATATTTTTGTTGCAAAACCCAAGATCTGATTTCATATAAATATATTTAATTAAGTTCTAGGTATTTAAATATAAACAATATATAGTGTGCATATAAGGTTAATCATTTTTGTGCATCTCTTCTTTAATCCTTGATTAAAATTTGTCTATTTAGAACCCTAGGTTAGAAAAAAATTCAAAGGAAGAATCATTCTAGGGTTACCTCTTATATTCTTGCATTTTTGTATTTCTGCATTATCCTTTATCTTTTATAGCATAGATCTAAAAAGGTCAAATCTAGGTGTTTGTCTTGAATCGAATACATCAAACATTCTTGAAATTCTTGTGGACTTGGAGTGAGTCCTTAAATTCATTCTTGGTGAACCCTTCCCTCATCCTTCACACCTGAGTGAAGAGAAGCAACCCATACCCTATGGTTCACTCCATAAGGCTTCTCTTATTTCTTGTAAATCCAGTATTTTTTGGGAATTATGCATGGTAGGGAGGTTTTCCTCTAAAGTTTCATTTTTGTAATGTCTCTTTCGTAAGTGAGCATTCTGTCTTCTTTGTATTTTATTCATAACCTTTATTTTTCATGACAATGAGTAGAATTTCAAACTCGTTCAACTTGCAAACATTACCTCCTTTGGTAACATCTTTTTTTTACTCCACCACTTATTTTATAGTTTTTTTTAGCTTAATTCCAATTGGCATATTAAATCTGGCCCTCGTATTATAACTAGACACTATCGTTTTCTCAACTTGTAAAATCTCCTTTATATGATGATCAATTGACCTTTAAAATTACATCCTCTTTGGAACCATAATAACTACGTAATTCCTTCGAGCACCAAATCCAGATTGTCCACCCTATCCTTTTTTCTTGACATGAATCGAACTTGAGAGCATCATCATAACATCTCTTGCTTTGGTGGAATTTTCTAAGACATGTCATTACTCCTCATCCTTTGAGCATCATGTTTTATTTTATTTTGATGTCTTCTGTAGTTTCTCTTACAAGGCCCATGACTATGATTGAATGGCAGAGAACTCATTCCAAACACATTGAGTGAACTTAATTTCCTATAATCCTACCATTATAGCTTCCCTTCACATTGTGGTCTAGTGGAAAGTGAGTAAGGTAAAAAGAACTATTCCCATAGATCATATCCTTGACACAAAAATCACCCTTATCTGAATATGCTACTTCAACTTGTAGTGAACGAATGCTCCAAACTTTCTAAACTTAGGAGAGCGATTATGAATGTGTTTGAATAACAATGCCATTCCAATAAGCATGTGCCATGCTAGGAAATTTCCATTGATGATTACATAATATGACTGCTATTCTAATTCATTACAGGCTGGTCGTACGATACCTAACAATTATTTCATCGCCATATAGTAGCAATAATCAATAATCATTGAACAAAACTTGTGTTTGATCTTCTTGTAGATTATAGTGATGTTTTGGACACCATTTCCTCTATAGTTCACCATTTTTTCCTACATTGTTCACTCTATTGTTTTCAATGTCCCTATCAACACATCCATAGTGTCCATTCAAATTTTGTCTGAATAACATAGGTCTATGAACATAGTTTAGCTTTTATCCCATATTCGGGGCATGATGAAAGGTGAAATGGTATAAAAGGAGTTGAGAATATATTGGTATATGACCACCTCATGGTGGTTTATCCCTTGCCTAGTCTTGTGTGTGCCTACCCAATGTAATCATCATTCTTGTCCTATTCATTGTGTCCATCCATTGCGTTAGCTTCAGACATTATGCTAATCTAGGTCTAGTTCTAGGTCATCACCACGTTAGATTCAGATATTGTGCCCACCCAAGTCATTAGTTCGATGTCAATGTCATGCATTCGTGTTATTCGATATGTCATTTTGGGTCTATGTCATGCTAAAATTTTATGGTCGGTCCACATCATGTGTCTAGGTCAATCCCACATGGTCATCGATACTCGTACTGGTCATCGATACACATATTCATTATCCTTGTCTACCATGCAGGTCCATCAGTATGCCACCTATTTTGGTAACCTCCAATAGAATAACAATTAAATTAGTCCTCACATTTTATTAATCATATGAATTTATGTAAATCTTATGAGAATAATACGAACCAATAAAACTTTACTTATTTTAATTTTTTATTTTTACTTTCATTTTTATTATTATTTTTTGTATATATATTTTTAATTTGATTTAATTTATTTCAAATATTTGAATAGGCTTAATTCAACATCAAAATTATCAAACACTACAAACCTAACCAAAAATAAAACTAAAGAGAAATTAAGTCTATTAACCTAACCAAAACACTAAATATAAAAAAGGAGACATTAACCAACAATAAACCTTGGAATCTACATTGGAAACTCATGGGTAGGGATCAGTTAAAATTATCACTCAAAGACAACCAAAATTCTCCAAAAAAATTAAAATTTAAGGTGGGTGTCTAAATTTGAGGTAAGTTGTGCAATGGCCACAATAAATGGAGAATTTACTGGGAAATGCTTCTGAGCATTTTGGATAAATAACCCAATTTGAAACCAAGAAAACTAAGAATTAGAGAAAAATACATCATCTAACAATATCCAGAGAAAATGGGGTAAATAGTATGAAAATGGATGAACCATTTGCCTTTGCTTAGTGTGTGAATCATGATTCATTTTGCATTCTTGAAACAATTTAAATTGCATCATTTGTTTTGCATTTAGGGTTTAGAGTACCACTCATTAAAAATGTACTTCTGCATTGCTCCACTGCTAGCCATGCATCTATAGCCCTGGTGGAGATGACCTTGATCTCTTCTAGACATTGCTCTATTGCTAATCGAACATCTATAGCCATGATAGAGATTTTATGGATCACCTAGGTATTAGGTTAATTTTGCATTTACTTCTTTTCTTTTATTTTATCTAGACGTTGCTCGATTGCCAATTAGGCGTCTATAGCCCTGGTGAAGATTATAATTTTTTTTTTATTGATTTAGCTTTTCTTTCCTTTTATTTTATATATCAAGCATTGTATTACTTTGTAAAATTTACATGGCACCTGGGTTAGAGACCACTTAAGGTTAAATATGGAGTGTGTTAGATTTTTGACTTAATTTGTAAACCAAAATGAGTATCCTTCAAGATTTCAAATAATACCCTTTAATATGTGATTTAGATGTGGAGATTTGGTGAAATGTTTCATTGTTCCACCTTCCACCATCTTAGTCCAAAATTTGAGAATGATTACTAAACTATTTTATTTCCTTTTCCTCAATTTTACCCGATTCCAGATTAAGCAATCCATCCTACATGCCAAAGAGAAACAAAACTCAAACTAATAAATGAAAAGCTAACATAATGCAAGGTGACAAGAAAAAAAATAGCAAAATATTGCAACACATGGTATTATGTAAAAAAGTGCCACACAAAGAAAAAATTTAAAAGCAAAAGCATGAAAATCCAAAAGCTATATACAATAATATACAAGCATGGTACAAATAATACAAGAACTCGACTGCTTTATGGGTGAAAGTAGTTCTTGAGAAAATACCCATTAACAGGTAAATGAATATCATTCCCACTCAAGGTTTTCAGTCAAAAAGTATTTTCACCAAGAATTTTAGAAATCTAATAAGTACCAAGATTAAGATAGTCAAATTTA
The DNA here is from genome assembly GCA_028583015.1 of Wollemia nobilis. NCBI lineage: Eukaryota > Viridiplantae > Streptophyta > Pinopsida > Araucariales > Araucariaceae > Wollemia > Wollemia nobilis. Next base: position 1,196,755 of record JAQPPZ010003648.1, on the reverse strand, counting down.
TCATGCTCACCCTTTTTCTCATGTGCCTTATCCTAAAACAAAACCAAATCATAAATACTAAAATATTTAATTTTAACCCGTTTATCAAACCATATATTAAAAATATCTTGATGTTAACTAAAATGAAGCAAGGCATCCTCTTGTTTTTCATCTAAATGCATGAGGTGAGTGAGACAAGCTTCAATTTTATCATCTGTTTCGAGATATTCTTTCATGAATTGTAAAGTCTATAATTTAAGATTAGCGATAAAATTTGGATCTTGAACATAAAATAAATGATAAGGTGATGTTCCTATGGATTCCTTAATTATTATTTTATCCACCCACAATGCAAACTTCAATTTATTATGCCAATCCCAAGGATTATGTTCAAGCAATTTCTTGATAATTGACAACGAGTTTTTATTATATGATTTAGCTAAGCCATTACCTTGCAAATAAAATTAGAAGAATATTTTATGCTCACCTTATTATCATATGCCTATTTTGAAAAACAAAGTGAGGTAAAAGTAGGACCATTATCACAAATAATTGAATATGGTATTCCAAACCTAGTGACAATGTGTTGCAAAAATTGGATAACAACCTCAATAGTACAATTTTTTGGTGGGGATAGATTCCATCCATATAGTACAATAATCAAAAGTGGTAAGAATGAACTTATGAGAATATGAAGAATTAGGGTTTATGAACCCTACAAAATCTAGGTCCCACTAAGCAAAAGATCTCATCTCAACTACAGGTTGTAATGGAATAGGTGTTTGTCTCTCTCTATTGGTTGCAAGCTAACAAATATGACAAGAACACACATGGGAATGGGTATATTTGAAGATGTGTGGCCAATCATAACCATATATCAATATCTGATGTATCGTGGCATTTGTAGAACCATACCCCATCCCATACTTACCATGAAACTCATGTAATATGTGAGTGGATTCTTCCTTATTCAAGTAATGAAGAAAGATTCCTTCGTGATTCTTCTTGTACAACACACCAGCATTAATCATAAATTTCACAAATTTTAAATGAAGAGCTCTTATTTACATGGAATTAAAATGTGAAGGGCACTTACCATTCAAAAGGAAATAAAAAATATCAATTTACCATTCATCTTGTGTGACATCCTCTACATTATATTGTTGATAAGAAATCTTAGGGGCAATCTCTGCAAGCACTTTTGTCAAGACTTGTAATATAAATGGCTTCATTGGATGGATCTCAAGATCAAAAACTTGTAAGGTAGATATCCAATTTCCTTATTTTTTACCTAGTTCATTCTGCATCAACATGGTTTTTACAACAGGGTCAAGTACAATGGAAAAAACTCTACTATGCAAAATGTAATGCCTAATATTTTTGATAGTTTTAAATAAGGCATACACTTGTTTATCCAAAATTTTATATCTTAACTCTGCATATTTCAAACATGAACTCATAAAATAAATAGGGTTTTCAAAATTATCTTCACATTTTTGAGTCAGCACGCTAGCAAATGAATGATCAGATGTAAAAGTATAAATAAAGAATGGTTTATTGTAATCAAGACTTACCAAAATAGGTGCATTAGAAATGACATATTTAAAACTCTAAAAATAAGTCCTAGTATCACATGTCTAGCTAATATTAACATCCTTTTTTAACATGTCATTCAATGGTTTAACATTTTTAGCAAATCCGAAAATGAATTTCCTAAAAAAGTTAGTTTTCTCAAAGAATGACCTAAGCTCTTTATTACTACCAAAAAAAGGAATATTTTGAATTACCTCTATCCTCATAGAGTCTATAGAAATTTCGTATTTTGATATTACATATCCTAACATTTTTTCCTCAATTACTCCAAAGATGCACTTTTAGGATTTAGTGAAATGCCATATTCCCTACTCCTTTGGAGAACTTTTTCTCAAATCATTAATATGATCTTCTCATTTATTTTATAAAATAGGTATTTCATCTACATAGATGACTATCTATTTACCAATGAGGTATCTAAAATCATAGTCCATGACACACTGAAATATAGCCCCTACATTAAGCAAACCAAAGGGCATTCTCTTGTAAACAAATATTTTCCATTTAGTAGTAAATGCAGTCTTTATTTTATCTCTTGGGTCAGTAAAAATATTATTGTATCCCAAATATTCATCAAAAAATTACGTCATTTCAGATCCATTAACCATTTGTAAAATGTTATCGATTGAAGGAAAAGGGTAGTTATATTTTTACAAAGCTTTATTAAGGTTCTTGAAATCAATACATAATCGAATCTCTCCAGATTTATTTCTAATAGGAACTATGTTTGCAACCCATGTGGAATGTTAGATAGGAAATATAATATTTGCATATAATAGCTTTTTAAATTCCTTCTCTATGAGAGGTTCCAACAATGGATTAACTGTACATTATTTTTGCTTGAATGGTTTAGAATTAGGTTTCAAAGGAATGATATGCATGATAGTGTTTTGATTGTAAGTATTTAAGTCATCATAATTCCATGCAATACAATCCATGTAATCTTTGAGTGTGAGTATTATTTCTTCTTTTTCATGAAGTGTGCATGCTCTCCTAATAAGTACATTATGTGAATCTTCATTATTTCCAATATTAACTACATCATGCACATCATTTGAAGGTGAGATTTTGTCACACCTTTTTCTTTGGTAGTAAATATCAAAGAGTTTTTCAAGTGAAACAATACATTTTGGGATAGCATTAGTTCTCTTTGTTACCTCATCTTATTTATCTTCATATTATTGTAACCATTGATCCTCGTCAATCACCTGATTTTCAAAGACACCTGAGTTAGTTACAAAATCAAATATGTGTCTGTCACATTCAAATACCTATAAATTTTTAACATTATAAAGTATAGAATGACAAGGAACCAATTCTATTGAAAACTTTTTCAATTTTCTTTTATTGATAGGATTTAACGTACCTACTATGATTTCCAAAGAATATACAACTTACTCTTTCTAGAAACCAGAGAAATGTTAAAGGATTCAAATTCATCTATTAAGTCTCTAACTCTAGTTTTTCGTCATGACACATGTATTACCCTTTTACTTGCCTAAAAAATAAATTTGAATCACCTAAAACTTTCAAATATTTAATATTTTTATTCAGAGCTAATTGTAGTCCAAACATTAATGATTTATACTCCACTGCATTGCAAGTACATGGAAACTGTAATATAAATGCAACAAGAGAAGACCTATCTTTAGGGATAATGAGTTCAACCCTGGCTCCACTAACCTGTTTGGACTTAAATGCATTAAATTTAAGTTTCCAAACAAGTTGATCATCATTAAGTGGGTTACAAGATGGAATTTTAGCATTGGGTTCATTTGTAATCAACTTATTACCCAATGTATAAACTCCAAACTCGGACTCATTATAAAGGGTTTCATGTGTTCTATTGTACTCTATGATCAACTCTTTGATTCAGGGCTCTATTTTAATTTGGATTTGATTGGCTATCCCTTTCCAGGGTAACCACATGTGTGAACAGTCCATGGCCATATAGCCATTCAAGTTTCTGCTCCAATCCCTAGCCAATAACATACCATGCTTGTCAGGAATATCAACAACATGAATATCAATGTATTGCTGAATTCTAGGTTCAAATGAAATATGAATATGAATTTTATGAAGAATGCCTACCACACTCATCTCAAATATATCTAATTATACCACCATTTATTCAAAGTATTAGGTTTCAAACCCAACCTATGATAAGTAACATAAGATATTACATTACCTTATGTGCCAAAATCTACTAGATAGTTGTGTAAATTATTTCCTGCAATTTTGATTGTTAGAAGGAAGGGAGGAACCTCTCCTTTCTCCTTTCACAAGGCCAAATGTGACACTATATTTTTTCTATAATTAGTCTTGCTTGGTTGACCAAGTTCCTTAATCAAGGCATATTTTTGGTTTATCAACTACGCAACTTTAAACAAAGTGATTTTGGATTTTGTTTTCTTTAGATCCTCAATGATGTTGTACGCAGTTTTGTTAGGTTTTTTCATATTTTGAGATGGTTTGGGTGACTCAATATGAGATTGAGGTTGAGGGTTGTTGTTTACCTTGGTATTAGGTGGAATAATGAAATTTTTTGGAGGAGTAGAAGTATTTGGAGCTTTAGTTTTACTCATCAATTGATAGTTATGGTTTCCCCGTTGAACCTACCTAAAGCAAATGAGATTTTTTTCCATGGGATAATCCTCTTCCTCTTCTTCCTCGCTTTATGGATCAAAATTTTTGACAACTAAAGTAGTCCCCTTACCTTTGCTTGAACTAGCTTGATGAGAAAATTTCTCATTAGGTACTGATTCCAAATCATCCACCTCTTGTTGAAAAATATTGATGGTCTTCTAAAGCTTTGGATATTCATTTTTGTTGTTCTCTTTAGTGGAATGTATCCTACACCAATTGTTAATGGTTAAATATGAAATATTAAGAATTGTATGAGGTTAACTAGAACTAGTAGATGTATTATTATGATTAGCAACTGGACTAGGTACACCCCCATTATTTGGTCTTGTGTTCCACTATTTATTTGGAAAACTATAGTTCTTGTTTTGTTGTGAGTTTTGTGGTGCCTACTTTTGTAACTGAACCATGTCACTACTTAGCTTCTAGAGAAGCCTCTATAGTTATTTTACCTCTGAATTAGGCTCATTAGGTTTAATAGTAGTAGTGGTAGGATTCGTTGGATTCTAGAAACTTGGAATATTTTGATTTGGTTCCATGTTTTGATTTTAAAAATTTTGATCTTTCAAGGTACCTTGAGTATGAAAATTTAGGTTTTGAAATGGATTCAAACTCTGTATGGGTATTGGGTTCAAGCATGTAGGCTAGGTCTAAGCATTAATTTTTGTGACTCCATGAGTGTCCAATTGATTCTCTATGAGTAATGGAGTGGTCGAATGGAAAAATATATTCAGATAAGTGAGTGTGGGAGGATAATATTGATTATAGTATAAAGTGTTCAACATCAAATTCTGCTATGACAATGCCTAATTTATCATTGGGATTTTATTGTATGCTCTAGGTTATCCTAAAGTAGGTAATTATCCTATCCTATAGCCCTATTTCATCAACTATTGCTCGACAGTCATGGCCTCCATGTATGCTAAGGCAAGAGTAGTGACCAAAGGATTTCTCCTAGCAAACATGGTTATCAAGGGATATAATATCCCAAAGTATATCTGAAGAGCAACATCGATAGAAATAGCAAAGGGACCAGTCAATCTCGCATAGAGATTTTGAAATATAGTGTTAAACATTCTTATTGGTTTACTAGACCCTCTCTTACAAGTGATGAATTGATAATAAATTATGGTAGGATCTAATGGTAACCTAAATTGGAAACATGGCCAAAAGAGCTCTTTAGCTAAAGATATTATCGATGATTAGAGTTGGGTTATTTTTTATTTTGAACTCTGTTCCACTGAGTAGGAATTTTGGTACTAATATTTTAACCCTTGCATGGACACTATTTTAATTTTACTTTATGTTCTCCTTAGCCCCTACGTGGGATCTCTCTTTTGATATTTGTTTTTTTACTAAACAACCCCTACGTGGGTCTATTTTTCCTTTGTTCTGGTTCATGGAGCGAATAGGGTGTGGACACTCTATTTTGTGCTTCTCTACGTAATTTTTATCATATGCTTATGTTTCTAATTTTGGACACTAGTTAAAACCCATATAATATAATTTACACCACCTACCAAAAAAATGGTTCACAAAAGTGGTTTCTAACTGGGCTCATGAGATAATAGAGTGAGTGGGTAGACTGATGTACCATTCATACGCCAGGTCATCTAGGCTCAAAGGAAAAAATCTAAAAACAACATCTTCATGTTCACCTTACAATCTAATTAAGATGTCCTTATAGGCCCAAATGTGTTCCACTGCTAGTCTTGTGCCATCATGCTTGTATTTAGGTAGAAATTTATTTATGTTCTTGGATAGGTCATGAGCAACTCCAACAATGTTTAGAGGATTGTTGTGCACCCTATACTAAGAAATATTTTTAGCCACTGGATTTGGTGGTGGTGTGACTAAAGGGACAATAGAAATAATGGGAACAATAGGTGGTTCAATTGAAACCCCACTAGGTGGAATAATAATTGTTTCACTCTTGGATATTCTATGTCTTTGATTAGGAGATAGGCTTTGGAAAATGGTATCTTCTACATCCTTAGACCTAGTAATGATACCCTTAGGTTCCAGATTTATAATGATAACAAGTTTTTGTTAAAAACGCATCAATTAAACCATAACAACAAGAAATATTCTCAATTTGTAAAATGTTAGTATCAATGCATCATCAATTAAAGCAAATATCCAATCAATGAATGTTATCACCTATCACAAAAACCTCGTTAGTCCAAAACAATATCTTCAAAACAAAATTTCAAGTAATAACGAAAAATTTAGCATTTAAATGAAATGACCAATTTAGGCCCTCCTTCTAGCACCAATTCTATTGAGTGATAATTTTCCCCAATTGTAAAACCACCATCACAGTCAAGGTATTATTAGAAAACCCTCTCCTAAAAATATATTCAATATTTCTCCAAGGTTCTTATTTGCTTTATGTGTGTTTGAATACTTGTAAAAATATGTAAAATATATTGAAATACCTTAGAGGTGCAAGTGACTATTAACAAGGGACTAGTGGTTTGGTATTACTTTTATTTTCTATTTTCTTTATTTTTCATGAAATTTAAAAGAAAATAAAATGTGATATTATTAATCTTCTATGATCATATTGGAATGGTGATTTAATTAATTTTATCTTAGGCAGATTTTATCTTCTTTGGTTAAGCAGATTTTAACAATTTTTTTCTTCCTTTGTTAAAATTTACTTTGAGCATAAAAGAAAAGAGTAAAATCTAACTTTAACATGTGAATCTAGAACGGTGATTTAATTCATTTTATCTTGCTTTGTGAATGAATTTTATCTTACTTTGTTAACTAGTTTTATCTTGTTTTTTTAAGCTTTATTTTGAGCATAAAATAAAATGACTAAATCTAAATTTGAAATATGAATCCTGAAACGGTGATTTAATTCATTTTATCTTGCTTTGTGAAATAGATTTTATCTTGCTTTGTTAACAATTTTTTTTTTCTTGCTTTGTTAAACAATTTTTTAAATAATAAAACCTATGAAGTGCAAGAATCTATTTTGGAACCTTAAAAATTGCCTTAATTAAATGAGTCCAAATAATTTAATAAGTTAGCCTTGACCAAAAAAATTATTTGGACATTATATTTACTTCAAAACCCCTGTTAATGATTTTTTCTGGTGTAAAAAAATATAACCTTTTAGGAAGAAGACAAAAGAAGAAACCTATCCAAGGTATGTAACAACTCTAAGTGTGATCATGCAACAAGGATAGGAAGAAGACAAAAGATAGGTGAAGAAGAAAAGAATATAATGGAAAATCCGCCCCAAGTATGTAGTCACTCTAAGTGTGACCATACAACAGGAATAGGACAAAGAAGAAAGAGGGATGATGAATGAGAAATATAATTAGACAAGTGATTATTGATGTATTTTTTGTTTGTTTTTGTTGTTTTTATATTTATATTATTATTTTGTTGTTTATGTTGTTTCTTTTTGTATTTTTGTTGTTTTTTTATTTTTTGTTTTTGTATTTTTGTTGTTTTTGATATAGAATGTACAAGAATGTGCAAACCTTTATCTAGTAGAAGGTTTATATTTGATGTGATAAGGAGGGGTATTAGCGTCCCCAATAATGATATTGATTAGATGAGAAGGGGTATTGGAACCCCCAATAATGCATGTGAATATGACCAAATTAATTTGGGGCCTTTGAAATGGAATTTGACCAAGTGGATTTGGTGCCATGGAGTTGTGTTTGAATTTGAAATTTAACCTTTTGAAATGAAATATATTGCTAAAGATATGCAACAAAAATTGCTCCTTTTGAGGAGCAACATATTTCTCTTTCTATGAAGTGATCTCTATGCTCATGGTATGAAAAGTAAATTACTTCTTAGAGGGAGTAACCTCTATGCTCAAGGCATGAAAAGTAAATTGTTGCTTGGAGCAAGATTGATATTTTTATATATGAAAGTGAATTTGCTCTTGAAATGAATTGAAGCCAAAGGTATTTGGTGCCTTTAGAATGTATGTAATTTTTGCAATGAAGCCAAAGGGATTTGGTGCCTTTGGAATGGATGTAATTTTAAAATAAAGCCCAAAGAGATTTGGTATATTTGGAATGGACTTGATTTTGAAATGAAGCCAAAGGGATGTGGTGCCCTTGGATCTTTTGGATTAACATTGAATTTTGACCAAAGGGATGTTGTACCTTTAGCATTGGATTTGATATTGAAATGAAGCCAAATATATTTGGTACCTTTAGAGCTAGAATTGATTTTGAAATGATTCCAAAGGGATTTGGTAACTTTGGAGCTTTTGAATTGGCATTGAAGTTTTGACCAAAGCAGTTTGATGACTTTGCTAAGAGAATTAAAAAGAATGTTCCAAATGGCTTGAGGCTTCTAGAGAGACCTTTCTATTTTTTTGTTGAGATTTTTGGAAAACTATTTTGCTAAGCTAGAATAGGAATGTAAATTTGCTATTTGGAAAAATATCTATGCTAAGAAAAAATGTGGATTTTATATTTAGAGTAATGGTTGATTAGGATGGTGAGGCAAAGGGTGCAAACTTTGACAAAAGGATGCAAATTTTTGAACCTGGCAAGTGATGGTTTTGATTTTACCCAAGCAAAATGGGGCTTCGCTTTTGCTCGAGCGAAATGGGACTCTACTTACCTAAGAATAATGGAGCTCCAATTTTGCTTAAGTGAAATGGGGCTCTAATTTTTTCCAAGTAGAATGGGGCTTCACTTTTACCTGAGTGAAATGGGGCTCTAATTTTGCTCGAGTAGAATGGGGCTTCACTTTTACCTAGGCAAAATGAGGCTCTTGAAATTAAAGCTAATCTAATGCAAGAAATAAAAGCTAATCTAATGCAAGAAAGTGAAGTTAATCTATTGTAATAAAATGAAACTGACCTATTGCAAGAAAATCAATCTAATCTATTGCAAGAAAGTTAAGCTTATATAATGGATCTTCACTTGTCCCCAAGAGAAATGGAGTTGTATTATGATGGTGAGGTAAGGATCCAACCTTAATGCTTTGCACTGATTTGTGAAAGTGAGGCAAAGGGAATAAATTTTTGAACCTAGCTATTGATTGAATTTTGACAAAAGGGATTATGAACCTTTGGTACCTTTGAATTGGAATAGAATTATAAACAAATAGATCTTGTGCCTTTGGATATTTTAAACTAGAATTGAATTGTGACCAAAGTGATTGTGTGCCTTTGGAGCTTTTTTAATTGAAATTTAAAATTTGACCAAAGATATTTTGGTGTCTTTGGAGCTATTTGTACTTTTGAAATGAAGCCAAAGGGATTTGGTACCTTTAGAATGTATTTGATTTTGAGATGATACCAAAGATATTTGGTGTCTTTTGGAATATATTTTATTTTGAGATAAGACCAAAGAGATTTGGTGATTTTAGGAATGTATTTGGTTTTATGATAGTGAGGCAAGAGGTGCAACCTTTGAACCTGGTCATTGATTTGTGATTGAAATGTTTGAGAGCATCAACATGAGTGGATGCAACATTGGTTGAAGAGAGTGGTAACTCCCCAAAATGACAAAATGGTTTGATAGAGGATGGAATTCCCCCAATAATGAAGAAACATCTAGAGAAGAGTTAGGTAGGGAATAGATAACCCAAGGCGTAACAAGAGGGTCATAGCATTGGGGATAATACCCTTATATGTTATTTATGGTTGGTAGGAAGGCTGATAATACCAAATAAGAAGGGATGTGGTTGATCTGATCAGCTTGGCATGATATTGGTTATGATGTTTAGGCCCTAAATTATGATTGTGGTATCTTTTTTGGGATAATCAAGGATGAGGATGTTGAGGTTTTTTGTGATGTTGGATAGGTGATTATGGGATGATTGCTAGCCTAGGTTGCATGTAATATCATTATTGAGGTAGAAGAATATTATGAGGTGGATTTAATATAAAGCCTATCATGGTAAGGATATGGATAAATGTTTGACACTGATAGTTGTTCATTTGTAGCTCGTGTCGATTGAGATACTCTAAGATATTTTGTATATCAATAGAGGATGAATTAAGGGTGTGAAGATAGGATTGATATAGATGAATGAAGGGGAAGGGATCAAATGATATGGGTGGAAATGGAGATATGGATGAGATCAGGGAGAAGGTTGGTATTGTTGTTGTGGAACCCATTGATTTGGGTAGGGTGCATGGGATTGACTCGGATGTAGGGGAGTTTGGGGTGTAATGGAGTTCAATACTTCATGAGGTATGTGTTGTTGAATAAGGTTAGTTGTAGAAGCATATGAGTGAAGGGGTACATGGTTGTGCATTGTATATGTCTCTTATAAATGTACTTTTTGGTAAGGCACCTAAGTGTACCATTTTTGTTATGGTACCTAGATGTACTCTTCTTGGCATGACACTTGAGGGTGGACTTGTGGTGGGGGTACTTGGATATGCACTTGTTTTTTTAGGACTCTTGAGTGTATCCTTTTTATGTTGAAATTTGAATGTGCATTTGTTGTTGGGGTATTTGATTGTATCCTTACTGGCTTAGTGCCTGAATATGCTCTAGTTGTTTTTGGGGTAGCTAGGTGTACCCCTATTGTGTTGGCATATGAATGTGTGTTTACTATTATTAGGGTACATGATTGTACCCCTGTTGTGTTGGCACCTAGATGTGAATTTGTTGTTGTTGGGGTACATTAGTGTACCCCTGTTGTGTTGGCATATGAATGTTTGTTTGTTTTTAGAGCACCTGAGTGTACCCCTATTGTTTTGGCACCTAGATGTGCATTTTTTTGTTATTGTATTTAGTTGTACCCTTGTTGGTTTGGCACATGAATGTGCACCTATTATGTACGCCATTCATACGATAATGATGAAGATGATTAGGAAGGAAACTTTTGTGAGGAAAATGCTTACCCCATAGAGAGGAATGACATGCAATTGGGGTGGGATGAAGGTGGTGTACATTAGACTCTAAATTTATGAGGTGGAAGGAGATTCTATCTGGAGTTGTGCATGTAGATATGTATGTTGATCAGGAATATGGAGAGGGATCAACAAGGTTTGATGCGAGACTATATGTGAATGATGAAGGATAGATCCTAAAGGGGTGATATTTTGAGGTTGGTTGATGAGAGGTGTAGGTAGATGTTGTGATAGTGGTAGGGATGTTCCTCCTTGGTGTTCAAGTCGAGGGTTCACTTTGGTGTTCTCTATGATAATGTGCTCTTGATCAGGTTCTTGGTTTTGCGTAAGAACCATGATGAAGAAAAATGGATTACAGGTTATTTTGTGAATTTATCTATATGAGCTATTTGAGGTATAGTTCTAACAAAGTTAAATAGTTTTACGGAAAATGCACCTTTCTATGCATTTTTGTATGGTCGTACCTATCTATATGATTTCCTAAATAAAATCATACCTTTCTATACGATTTTTTTTTAAAACCTCTTTACAATTTTTTTGCAGTTTGGAGGACCAAACGATGTTAGAATGGGGAAAAACTTATACCATTAGAAAGCATTTTTTGAGCCTGATCCAATGATCACTATTTTGATAAATTTAGAGAATATTTGATAGTGGAAAAGTGAAAATTTTTAGGTTTCTACAGACCTAAATAAAGCAATACATTGATGCAATTACCATTTGATGAATTCTTAGACCTTGATGGTATGGTGAGCTCAAAGCCCCACCAAGATATAAGTGAAAAAATCCATGGTATCATCCTTGTTATCTACATTGGATAATTTAACTGGTTGCTCTTGTTGCAATTAATCTTTATTTTTGACATTATTGTTTTTTCCATTTCAAAATATCTAGGTCATTTGCGGTGGAGGCTTGACACACCTAGATATTTATACCTCATATTGAGTGATACAAGAAGAATCTTTGTGAGTGGTGTGAGTACTTAGATATTAACCTTTGGGATTTTTTTAAGTTTGAATCCTCACCAAATGTGATCTTTAGCATGCATTCCTACTCTACTTGCTATGCTACTTGCATTTATCAAGAAAAAGGGAGAGAGATATTTGTACAAAATTAAATTTATAAAAAAATAAAACCTAAGCTAAAATGAGGTAATGCATCGAGATAAAAAACTCTTCTATGCACAAAGTACTAAAGGAACATATTTATCATTTACTAGTAGCTATAAAGTTAACACGGTCTTAGTCTAAAACCCAAGCATCTAAATATATATAAGAAGTAGGATAGAGTGAAATTGGTCACTTCTCATATATATCATAACATTACAATGATGCAAAGACAAAAAAATGCTCGATGATATTTATTAGAATGATTCAAGGCTTGGGTCTAGCTTATACATAGAAGAACAATAAAAGAAAAAAATCATATAAGACCAAATAGTAGGCACAAAAAAACTTTCTCCAATGCCTTTACAATAAAATGAAACCACTATTTATATATAAAACTAAGATTTATTTTCTTAAAATTATAATATTTCCTCCTTAAATTAAGTAAGAGGTTAGTTTGTGTTGAATATTGTCATCCTCACGATATATGAATCTATGTCAAAATGTTTAGGGCCTCTTGGATCTAGAGTCTCACTACTATTATATTTAATATTCCAATGATATTTCTTGGAAAACCATGTACAAAAGGTGTTGATGAATTAACATTATATTATTTTACAATTATGAGCCTTTATTACTCTTTTGGTGGGAGATCATGTGTAAATGTTCTTTTTGAAATAATATTCATGTCCTCTCTCTAGGTTGAGATCCATTGGATGGAGAATTTATCCCTTCGAGTAGATGGAGAACAAGGTTCTATGATCTAGGCACCTCAAATTATTTTCCATCCTCATAGGTCATTAGATCTCACTCTAGTTGATATTGATATTCTTGCTAAATTATGCATCAAGATTTTTGGTTGATATTCCTTTGGAAATTTTTATTGTTCTACAAGGTCTACCTCTTGATGATCATTTTCTACCGCTAAATATTCTATGGTTGGTGACTCATCCATATGAAGCAAATAAAATTTTTTATGCACACACTTATGCTCTAGGGAATACTTTTCATCACAATTATAGCATAGCCCTTGCACCCTTCTATTTTCCATATCTTCTTGTATCATCTTTCTAATGGTGGGAGTTTTGTTGGTAGGGTTTGGTGGAGGTTTGTATGGAAAAGGTGGTAAATATTGAGAAAATTTAAGGGTGTGTCCTTGAACCTTAAATTTTTCTTCTATCAATTTAGTCAATGCTATTGCCTACTGTAATGATTATGGCTTTCAAAATTTAACTTTAGCCTTAACTTCATCCTTAAAACCACTCACAAAACAATTTTAAAAGAATTTAAAACTCAAACCAATGGTATGATTGGCCAATATTTCAATCTAAGTTTGATATTATTGAACATTTAAAGTTTGTTTGAATTTAGAAAGGGCTTCTATAAAATATTCTATTTCACTAGGACCAAATGAAATGAGGATATTTTACTCAAATTCAAGTCAAGTAAGATTACGATGCATTTTCTTGAGCCACTGAAACCAATGTAGTGTATCTGATTCAAAATTAAAAGAGGTAACTATCAGATGCATATATTGTGGGACATTATGAGGACTAAAATATTTTTTTATCCTACAAATCCATCCCTTAGGATCCTTCCAATCAAACTTTGAAAAGTATAATTTGGGAAGCTTAAATCCATTGTTATTGGGGATATCCTACTGATGATGGGTAGTTCATCATTATTATCATGAGGACCAAATATATTATATGTTATGGGAATAGTATATAGACAACTATCCAGGACTTAAATTTTTGCATTTAATAATGCCTTTGTCATCCTCTATTCCTAAAAAACATAGTTCAAATATTCATGTAAAGATTTGATTTCTAACCTTAACTGGTTTAATTTTTTTGCTAATTGTTCCCCCACCTGCTTTCCCTAAGAATATATATGCATAGTATTCTTTACCTCTAATTCTTTGACCTTTTATTGTTCTCATCTTCTAATGATACTTATTAAAAATACAATTCTGATTTTAGGGGTTATTGTTTTTATTAATGAGATAGAAAATGTGTTTGTGTGCTATATATCAAAATGATCATCTCAAAAATATGATCATAATGGACTAGGTCCCTTGATGAAATTTTTTGGCACTCCTAAAAAAGTTCATGGAGACTATATACCAAACTGATCAACTCAATGAGATGGTTGCAATGAGATATATACCATAATACTTTTTTTATTTTAGGGGAATGTTGTTGATGTTTCTCCTAGAGTCTTGGTTCACTCAAAAAATTGTTTTTTTTGTCAAACAACCCCTTATGAGACTGCACCATCTATTACTAAAATTGTTTTATCGAATATTGTTCTATCACTGACTCTATAGATCACTATTTTTTATGATTATCTGGACTTTGTTACTAATAAAATCCTTGTTTGTTATAATTTTTTGAATACCATAGGTAACTATTACTAACACTACTAGACTTAGTCTTAATTTTTACTAACTTTGACTAAATTCATACCCCATTTTTACTAACTATTATTGTAGAATCTATATTGACTATTGTATTCATCATCAAATTCTTTTATCTATTTTAGGTAATAATTTAGGGATAGTGAAGTCTCCTTAGTGTTCTCAATTTCTATGGTAGGAAATTTTTTGTTTCAATTTTAACATTCATAGAATTAGGGCACTCTAAGCCAAGGCATATGTACTACCCATAGACCCTCTATTATACCATAGTGATGAACGATATTTCTTAGATTAATATTTTAAGTCACTACTCAAGGAGGATTCCATGCATACTTTTGAGCACACTACCTACCTCTTTGGAAGTATGAGAGGGTGATATATTTAGATGTTGTTTTTGATGTACTATAGAGAATACAAGGCCAAATATCTTCATAGGGGTAAATATTTCTCCTAATTCTAGGTAGTCACTTAATATAACCAAAGATACGTGGGAGCTCAATTCCATAAAGAGGTGTTGTTTGAGGCCTGGGTATTAGATCCTAATTACCCCTAACTTGCCTAGATGTTTTATGAATGATATAGTTTAGCCAATAAAAATAAATTCTCCATGATATTATAAAACCCATGGCACAGGGTTTCTAATCTCATAAATTAATATAGGAAACAAAGGTTGGAATTTTCTTTTTTTTTAATAAGAAAACTGGAAAAAAAACAAAAACACAAAAAAGTATACCTAACAATCAAAATGGTAGGAACTATCATAGTCATAGTAAAACATACCCCTGAAAAGTATTATGATAACACTTGTTAGGAACCTTTGAATTAAAATCAACACATTCACATAAATATTTCAATAAAAGCTTAATTTCATAAAAAACAAGATATTACAATACAAAATGTAAATACATAAATGTAACAATCTCACAACACAACATAGAATCATAGGCCTTTTTGAGGGGGCAACGGCCTTCAATAATTTCATTCAATTGTGTAAAAATATACATTCATTCATTTCGCTCATATTTTTAAAGACTTCATCACACTAGCTAATGCTCAAGGTTGGCTTACATGCAAAATTACACCCAAAATAGTTTTTTCTACAAAACAAAACAATTACATTCTTTATAACAACTACATAAAATGGTACCACTTGTCTACACACTTCCAATGCTACAAACTATTACAAAATATTATATAATATCATTACAAAACATTATCATGGGATCCCTCGTGTTAAGCAAGGGTAGTACATCATAGTGATAAAGTCCTAACACTAACAATTATTTCAATAAATATTGTCAATTATGTTCTCTTTAAAATTTTAATTACTTCGTAGATAACTTTGATAAATGTATTTTACTTAAGTGTTTAGAGTTGATCATTTAGTACTATAACACACTATAAAATCTTAGTTTAGAATTTTAAACAATTTTATAATTTAATTTTAGTTGATCATTCTAAAATCTCATATATCTCAAAGTTTTGAGTTGTTTTGTTGGCTTCTACTAATACCAGAAAAAATATTCACAAGTTTCAATCCCATAAGAAGTATTAGATCCTTGATACCACTTATTAAAAATTTAGATTTATTTAATCTTACCATTGTCATTGAATCAAAAACTTGTATTTATTTAATCTTATATTTTTTTTCGTCACTGGTGATAAATTATTTTATCATTTCAAAACTTAATTATTTTAAAATTAGACAATTACATATACTTTAATTTCTATTACTTATGAAAATATTCAAAAAATAATAAAATTTTTATTATTTATATATAATATTTATTTATTTTTGTCAACTCAATTAAAATGAAATACATTATATATAAAACTTGTATATAAAATTTAAACTATAAATTACTTTTTAAATTATAAAAATTAATTATTTTATAATTAAATTATTTATATATATTATATTTAATTAATTCTAATAACCTAAATTCTTTTATTTTTTTAATTTTATAATTACAAATTAATTTTATGAGTGCAAGAATTAATAGTTTTTGCTCTTAACAACAAACTTGGGTTGAGTTTTGTTGGCGGCCAAATGGCACTCGCGGATGATGCTCAGCATTTTCAGGTTGGATTGGGCGGTTTCTATGCGCCGTTGGATTCCAGCGGGATCTTCCGGTGGAGGGATATGGTCCACGTGAAATTTCTCGATGATGCTGGTGCTCGGATCGGTATCTTGTCTAGAAAATATGCATAAATTAGAGGTGGTTTCATGTATGTGCATGTGCTAATTTGAGGAGCAACGTCGGAGAGTTGCGACTCTATGGGCTGTTGCAATTGGTGTTTTTTTGAAAGGTGAACACAATTATCTATGGCAGTTGTAGTTCTATGTTTAGTTAATTAACTTTTAAATTATAGGTTAAAAGATACAATACAATAATATGGTAAAGTAAGATAAAAATAAATTAAAAATAAATTTATTTTTAAAATATTATAATAAAAAATTAATATATATTATTAATTTAGGTTAATAAATTTAACCAAGGTTAGGATCTTGTTGTTCGAGGGCAAGTTTTTCATTCTTAGTGTTTCATTCTATGAAAGTTATTTTATTGAGTTTATTTTTATGCAAACATTTAACAAACTTTAACAAAACATTTGAAGTATACATGTTAGTTATTATTGATCATGTAGGAAACAATTCGTTAATTCATAAAATTTAAGCTTCTTTACAAATAATGTTAAATTAAACTAAATAATTTACATTAATATTAATCTAATATAGGTCTTTTTTTTAATAGTTCGTTGATGATTTAATTATTAAAAGCTAGTTTACTATATGTTGGAAAATAATTGTGATATGTGTGCATTTTCGGATTAGAAGGGACAGGAGAATATATAATCATTTTGTAACAATTTTGTACAAGTGTAGGTGTAGGAATATTGCAATTGTAATAGTTTTGAACTGTTACTTTATTTGTAACTGCCATAGATTCTTTAGGTTTGAGTTCCAAGATAGATTAAGATGATTACTATTGCATTATACAAGTTTGGTGTGTGAGAAAACACAAATTAAAGGTGGAAAATCTATTTTTTTAGCTGTTGGCAGTTTTACAGTATGCCACATTAAATTTTTTATGAAGTTTTGATTGACAGTGTCATTGTAAAAGCGGAAAAAATACTAAATTAATGTTGCAGTATTTTCTATAACGCGTTGCAGTTCATTTTTATATTGATCTTCTTTGATTTTTCCATGTGTTTCTTGCTTAAGAATAACGGGTGTTGCAAGGAAATTTGGTTGTGCTAAATATTGGAAAAAATGAGTTGGAATCGCCTGAAGACGTCAACAAAATAGTGCCTAAATATTAAATGAAAAATGGATAAAATAACCTTTTTGCCCTAAAAGAAGAGCTAAAATCTTCATCGCCCTTCCTTAGGACGAAAACAAATATATTTTTCTTAAGGAATGGCAAAAACGCGTTTGCCCCAAAAGTGGGGCGATAGATCTGTTCGCCTCACTTTAGGGTGAACGTAGAAAGGAAAATAATGGCAAGTTTGACAATGACTTTCACCCCAAATAAGAGATGAAAGTCCCTTTCACCCCTCCTACGGTAAAAACATATTTGAATGGTTAAGTTCGAAGTGAGCCCGAAGTTAAAGTGTGATGACAATGTAAAGAAGTACATTCGCCCTAAGGTTGGGGTAAAAGCATCGTTCACCCCACTTTGGGGTGAACGTCCTCAAGCTATAAAAGATAATGCATCTAGTCCGTGCATTGACTAGTCAAATGGACTTTCATCTCAGTTGAGGGGCGAAAGTCACATTCGCCTCTCCCTGGGGTGAATGCACAATAATAGTAAATTTGGGTGAACATCAAGGAAAAATAGTTGGGCACTAAGATGGCATTAATAAGTCAAAGTTTTGGTCGCCTCAAGGGAAGGGTGAAAACACCTTTCACTCTCTCTTCAGAAGAATGCATGTTTAAAAAGTAAAGCGTGGACCCCATCCCAGTATACATTGGAGGACGTAAAGGTAATAGCACTTTTCTCCCAGGATAGGGGCGAAAGTCCCATTCACCGCTTTTTGAGGTGAAGCTACATGAATATGGCCTCACCAATGTGTCAAGGATTTCATTTTCACTTCAAAAAAATGCTAAAGGGGTGGGCACTGAAAAGTTAAAGCTACATTCACCTAAGGTGAGGGGCGACAATGCCTTTCACCTTAGGGGGTAAATGAGAAAAGACATCTTATGTGGAATGATTTTGCTTTAGGGGGTAAATGAAGCTCTTTGTCACCTCTTTCAGGGGTGAATTCAAAACATCAAATGTAAAATCAAAGGTGTTTGATAAGTTATTTTGCTAAAATTTTCTTCGACCTGACTACTTCCACAACAAAGAGATCAATGCAACAGTAAGGATATAAAATTTAAGTAAAGTCAAGGTTCGTATGGTGAATACAATAACATGAAGATATGGAATGAAATCATGAATATTATCGCTTTATGGGTGCCCTCTCCACTAGGAAGCGCGTATAAGTGGGAAATGATGAAGTGCTTTCGCTCATCGGTCTATTTTGGGTGAATTCGATTTTAAGCATCAACAGGGATTTTTTGAGGGTGCTTAGATCAAACAGATGATGAGTATTTAATTATTGGGGTGAGAAGTAACTAAAGTTGTTGATTTCAAGCTAAAAAAGCTGCAACATTAAAATCACAAGATGATTTTCATGAATTCCAAGATATTCTAAACAGGGGTGAATTTTTGAGGTACAACAAATATACCAAGTCATCGACCACTTTCATATTTTTTCATGCACTGACACCCAAATGTGCTGATTTCTTAGGGATTTTCCCTTAAAAAATGAATCACTATCTCAAGAGGAATATTTTCAAGATTTTTAAGGAGGATTTTACTCACAAAGGTTCTTGATCTGTAAACATTTTGTCTTTTGTGTATTAAATAGACATAGGTGAAAACCTCTATAAATACTAGATATTTTCAATGTAAAAAAATGGGAGACACTCTATAGAAAAATTGCTCAAGTTTTTTGTGTAAATAGAAGAGATTCGGCTTCAAATTTTGTAAGTAATTTTTGTGTGATTTCTTTCTACTCTAAGCATTTTTATTTTATATTCATGTCTATTATATACTTCTAAATTTGAATTCTCTATCTGGATTCAAATACTGCTGATGAGAGAGTGAGTATTGGAATGCGATTCTAAAAGTTGTCTTCATGAAACTGTAAGTGAATTCTTTGCCTTTCTCACTATTTTATGCTGCTACAACACTTGGTTGGAATTCCTACTGCTATTCTATACCCAATCCTATATCTTCAGCCTGTGGCTATGTTTCCCATATCTTTTTATTACTTCTAATTTATTTCCTATAACTCTAAACTTACATTTGGTATAGGATCTAGTAAGAGAGCCAGATCTCTCTGGAGATTGGCTCGGAGGACATTTATTTCCTTCGACCTTTCAATGTTGGTCGTGTCTAGGGCGCACAAATGCATGTTTATATTTTAGGCAGATATTTGACCAATAATTTTTGGCATGCCCGATGGGACCTCAAAAGTTCCAATTTAAACAATATTGAAGTTTTATGTTCGCCTTCATATTGTTAAGTTAGAACATTTGGGGACTAAGCTACACCTAGAAGCCTCCAAACGTGAGGTTAGCAAAATCTGTACTTCATTATCACAAGATTGAAGGTCAAAAATCTTGAAAATCCCATCAAGTTCTATGAACATAATACCCAAAGGTTAGGGGAACATCCCCAATTGGTCACTTTTCCCCACACTCCATTGTTACCCCATACATCATCCATAATATCTTCATAGTTGGTGTGTTTTCTACTTGTGCAAGCCCAACTAGTGCTGCTACTAGTATTCCTCCAGCCCAACCGCACACACCAATATATATTACTGAAAATCCACCCCCACAGTAGTCTCAACTACCAAGGCAATTCCCAACATGGAATAGCTCAGGATCTTTGAATCTACAAGCGTAGAATCTAGTATCTCAAGCAACACTAAAAGCTTTGCCTACCTATGATGGAACCAGAAAGATCGCTTACGAGCACATCCAAGATGTGGCTTCTTTGGTGACAATTCACAACATTATAGAAAAATATATTATGGTAATATTACTAGTGTTGTTTCTTAGAGAAAATTTGTTGTATTAGTATCGATATTTACCGCTCGCTACTATCAACACGTGGGATCAGTTGGTAAAATTACTAATAAAGAACTTTCATGAGAAAGCTGATCCTTTCTCCTTGTTGCATCAATTCATGAATATCCAGAGAAATATGTAGGAGGAGATAGTGGACTTTAATGTCAGGTTTGCACAAAGTTGGCAGAGAGTTC
Source organism: Wollemia nobilis (assembly GCA_028583015.1). Classification (NCBI taxonomy): domain Eukaryota; kingdom Viridiplantae; phylum Streptophyta; class Pinopsida; order Araucariales; family Araucariaceae; genus Wollemia; species Wollemia nobilis. Next base: position 1,175,841 of record JAQPPZ010003648.1, on the reverse strand, counting down.
TTGATAGCCTTCAGCATATGCATGAGCAAACTGTATTTTACTATCTCTAAGCCTTCAACTCAGACATTGGTATGGTTGTTCAATAGAAAAATATTAATACATTTCTAGATTTGTACATGCAAACACAAAATGTCAAAGCAAACTTGATTACCATAGGTAAGCTTTCTTTGAAGGTAACAATACCCATTCTCCCTGACCTTTTGTATCATTTATAATCTAGCTCATTTTTGTAGCCTATGCCTTCCATGTATCATGTCCCTTCATGGAGCTTTGGTTCACCTCAAATTGCTCCAATTCCAGTTCCACAGCTCCTTACCCCAAGTATTCTATAATTACCTACACCAATGGTCCCTTAGTTACCAACCCCAGTTCCATTTCCAGCACTACCAACTCCACCAGTGCCTTCACCTCTACCAGCACCTCTTGCACCTTCAAATATTGATCCCATTATGAATATATTATAGGAGATGCAATCACTCAATTCATTGATGAGGATAATATCGAATGAAATCACCTATGTTAAGAAAAAGTAAGTTGAAGTGGATTTTCAGTTGAGGAGGTTTCAAACAAAAGGGATGTTGGCAAATGCTATCCTCTTGGCATTGAATTTTGACCAAAGGGATGTTGTACCTTTGGATATAGAATTGATTTTCAAATGAATCCAAAATATTTTGTACCTTTGGATATTTTGGTTTGGTATTGAAATTTTGACCAAAGGGGTTTGGTGAATTTTCTAAGAGAACTAAAAAGAATGTTACAAATGTCTTGAGGCTTTTGGAGAGATATTTCCAAATTTTTGTTGAGGTTTTTGGAAAACTATTTTGCTAAGGTAGAATAGGAATGTAAATTTGGTATTTAGAGAAAGATCTATGTTGAGACAAAAGGTGTATTTTATCTTTAGATCAATGGTTGATTATGATGGTGAGGCAAAGGGTGCAACCTTTGACAAAAGTATGCAACTTTTTGAACCTGGAAATTGATGGTTTTTCTTTTGCTCGAGTAGAATGGGGATTTGCTTTTGCTCGAGTGAAATGGGGCTCAAATTTTTTCTATGCAAAATGGGGATTCACTTTTTCTTGAGTAAAATAAGGCTCTACTTTTGCCCAATTAGAATGGGGCTTCACTTTTACCTGAGTGAAATGGAGCTCTCCTTTTTCTTGAGTAGAATGAGGCTTCACTTTTTCCTAAGCAAAATGGGGCTCTAGAAAGTAAACCTAATCTAATGCAAGAAATAAAATCTAATATAATACAAGAAATTGAAGCTAATCTATTGTAAGAAAGTAAGCTAATCTATTGCAAGAAAATAAAGCTAATCTATTGCAAGAAAGTGAAGCTAATATAATGGATCTTCACTTGTGCCCAAGCGGAATGGGGTTGTATTATGATGGTGAGGTAAGGATGCAAACTTAATGCTTAAACCTAATTTGTGAAAGTGATACAAAGAGCACAACCTTTTGAACCTAGCTATTGATTGAATTTTTACCAAAGGGATTTTGAGCCTTTGGTGCCTTTGAATTGGAATATAATTGTGACCAAATAGATCTTGTGCCTTTGGAGATTTTGAATTGGAATTGAATTATGACCAAAGTGATTTTGTGCCTTTGGAGCTTTTTGAATTGAAATTTGAAATTTGAACAAAAGAATTTTGGTGCCTTTGGAGCTATTTGTACTTTTGAAATGAAGCCAAATGGTATTGGTACCTTTGGAATGTATTTGATTTTGATACGAGAACAAAGAGATTTGGTGTCTTTTGGAATATATTTTATTTTGAGATGAGACCAAAGTGATTTGGTGCTTTTTGAAATATATTTGGTTTTGTGATGATGAGACAAGGGGTGCAACCTTTGAACCTGGTCATTGATTTATGATGGAAATGTTTGGTGGTATCAACATGAGTGGATGAAACATTGGTTGAAGAGAGTGGTAACTCTCCCAAATCATAAAATGGTTTGGTAGAGGATGGAACTCCCTCAATCATGAAGAAACATCTATAGTAGAGCTAGGGAGGGATTAGATAACTTGAGGTGTAGCAAGAGGGTTATAGAATTAGGGATATTACCCCTAGATGTCATTTATGGTTGGTAGTAAGGCTGATCATACCAAAAAATCATGATAAGATGAGATGTGGTTGACCTGATCAATTTGGCATGACACATGTTATGATGTTGAGACCCTATTTTGTGATTGTGAGATCTTTTTTTGGGTAATGAATCATTAGATATGCCCTGGTATGGATTGAGATATGTTGTGGGAGTGTCTAATTGTATTTCCTCTTGGTTAATCAAATTGTGAACTAGTCAATTTAAGGTGTGACAATCATTAATGTCATGCCCTAGTCATCAATGGTAAACATAGGATTGATGCTCGTTGTATCCTTTTGATTTAGGCTAATTAGGATTATATGGCCTAACATTAGGCAAGATTATTTTTCCTTCATTGTGCAACTTCGAGAAGAGATTATCCAATGGTTCAGATAGAGGAGTCCTAATATGAAGTGAAGTATGAGGATGCTAAGTTTTTTTGTGAGATTGGATAGGTGATTATGGGATGATTACCAACCTAGGTTGCATGTAACCTCATGGTTGAGGTAAAAGAGTCTGATTATGGGGAGTTATTGTAAAGCCTATCATGGTTAGGATAGGGGTAAATGTTTGACACTGATAGTTATTCATCTATATCTTTAGATGATTGAGATACTCTATGATATTTTGTATATCAATGGAGGGATGAATTGAAGGTGTCAAGATATGATTGAAATAGATGATTGAAGGGGAAGGGATCAAATTATATGGGTAGGGATAGAGATATAGGTGAGATGAGAGAGAAGGTTGATATTGTTGTTGTGGAACCTATTTATTTGGGTAGGGTGCATGCAGTTGACTTAAATGTAGAGGAGTTTATGGTGGAATGGAGTTCAGTCCTTCATGAGGCATGTGTTATTGCATAAGGTTGATTTTAGAAGTGTATGAGTGAAGGGTACATGGTTGTGCATTGGATATGACACTCGGGCATACACTTATTTGTAAGGCACCTAAGTGTACCATTTTTTTGTGGTAACTAGATGTATTTTTGTTGGGATAACACTTGAGGGTGGACTTGTGGTGGGGGTGCTTGGATATGCACTAGTTTTTGTTGGTACTCTTGAGTGTATCCTTGTTATGTTGAAACCTGAATGTGCATTTGTTGTTGGGGTATTTGGTTGTACCCTTATTGGCTTAGTGCTTGAATATGCTTTAGTTGTTGTTGGGGTAGCTAGGTGTGCCCCTATTGTGTTGGCATATGAATGTGTGTTTGCTATTGTTAGGGAACCAGAGTGTACCCCTGTTGTGTTGGCACCTAGATGTGAATTTTTTGTTGTTGGGGTGCATGAGTGTATCCCTATTGTGTTGGCATATAAATAAGTGTTTGTTGTTAGGACACTTGAGTGTACCCTATTGTGTTGGTACTTGGATGTGCATTTTTTGTTGTTGTATTTGGTTGTACCCTTGTTGTCTTGGCACTTGAATGTGCACCTATTGTGTACATAATTCATACAATGATGATAAATATGGTTAGGAAGAAAAAATTTGTGAGGTAGATGCTTGCCCCATAGAGAGGAATGACATACAATTGGAGTGGGATGAAGGTGGTGTACATTGGCATCTCAATTTACAAGGTGAAAGGGGATTCTATTTGGAGTTGTGCATGTAGAGATGTGTGTTGATCATAAATATGGAGAGGGATCAACAAGGCTTGAGGTGATCCTAGATGTGAATGATGAAGGGTAGGTCCTAAAGGGGTGATATTTTGTTGTTGGTCAATGAAATTTGTAGGTAGATATTGTAATGGTGGGAGGGATGCTTCTCCTTGGTGTTCGAGTCAAGGGTTCACTTTGGCATTCTCTATGATAATGTGTTCTTTATAAAGTTCTTGGTTTTGCGTAAAAACCATGATGAAGAAAATTGAGTTACATGTTAATTGTGTGAGGAAAGAACTCAAATATTTTAGCTATATGAGTATTTGAGGTCTAGTTCTAACAAATTGAAGCTTTTTTAGGGAAAATGCACCTATCTGTGCATTTGTTTTGTGTGGTTGTACTTATATGTATGATTTCCTAAATAAAACTATACCTGTCTATATTTTTTTTTTTACAACCACTATATATTTTTTTGTAGTTTGGAGGACCAAACGATGTTAGAATGGGGCAAAACTTATATCGTTCGAAATATCTTTTTGAACCTGATCCAATGGTAATTGTTTTGATAAATTTAGAGAAGATTTGATAGTGGAAAAGTGACTATTTTTAGGTGTCTACATATATAAATAAAGCAATACATTGATGTAATTACCATTTGATGAATTATTAGATCTTGATGGTATGGTGAGCTCAAAGCCCCACCAAGATATAAGTGAAAAATTCCATGGTATTATCCTTGTTTTCTATATTGGATAATTTAATTGGTTGCTCTTGTTGTAATTAACCTTTGTTTTTTGCCATCTAAAATTGTCTAGGTCATTCACGGTAGAGGTCTAACACGCCTAGACACTTGTGCCTCATATTGAGTGATACAACAAGAAGCTTTGTGAGTGGTGTGGGTACTCATACAGTTACCTTTGGGATTTTTTTGAGTTTTCCTCGTCATCAAATATGATATTTGGCATGCATTCCTACTCTATTTGCTATGCTACTTGCATTTATCAAGGAAAAGGGAGAGATATTTTTAGAAAATTAAATTTATAAAAATTATGAAACCTAAGCTAAGAGGCAATGCACCAAGATCAAAAACTCTTCTATGCACAAATAACTAAAGGAATATATTTATCATTTACTAATAGCTATATAGTTAACATGATATTAGTCTAAAACCCAAGCATATAAATATACATAAGAAGTAGAATAGATTGAAATTAGTCACTTCTCATATATATCATAACATTATAATGAGGCAAGACCATAAAAGGCTCAATGATCTTTATAATAATGACCCAAGTATTGATTCTAGCTTATACATAGAAGAAAAATAAAAGAAAAAATCATATAAGGTAAAATATTAGGCATAAATAAACTTTCTCCAATGCCTTTACAATAAAATGAAACCATTATTTATAAATAAAACTAGGATTTATTTTCTTAAAACTACAATATTTCCTCCTAAAATTAAGTAAGAGGCTGGTTTGTATTTAATGTTGACATCGTCAAGATATATGAATCAGTGTCAAAGGGTTCAAGGCCTCTTGGATCTAGAGCCTAACTACTATGATATTTAAGATGCCAATGATATTTCTTGGAAATCCATGTCCAAAACATGTTGATGGATGAACTTTAGGCTCTTTTACAATTATGAGCCTTTATTACTCTTTTGGTGGGAGATCATGTGTAAATTTTATTTTTGCAATCCTTTCCCTAAGTTGAGACCCATTGGATGGATGATTTATCCCTTTGAGTAGATGGACGACAAAGTTTTATGATCTAGGCACCTCAATTTTTTTTCCATACTCATAGGTCATTAGATATTGCTCTAGTTGAGATTGATATTCTTTCTAAGGAATGCATCAAGATTTTTGGTTGAGATTCCTTTGGAAATTTTGATTGTTCTACAAGGTCTACCTCTTGATCATCCTATTCTACCTCTAAATATTCTATGGTTGGTGCCTCATCCATATCAAGCAAATAAATGTTTTTGTGCACACACTTATGCCATAGGGAATACTTTTTGTCACAATTATAGCATAGCCCTTGGGCCCTTCTATTTTCCATCTCTTCTCGTATCATATTTCTAATGGTAGGAGTTTTTTTGGTAGGGTTTGGTGTAGGTTTGGACAAAAAAGGTGGTCAATATTGAGAAAATTTGAGGGTGTGTCCTTGAGCCTTAAATTTTTCTTCTACAAATTTAGCCAATGTGATTGCCTATTGTAATGATTTTGGCATTAAAAATTTAAATTTAGCCTTAATATCATTCTTCAAACCACTCACAAAACAATTTTAGAAGAATTTAAAACTCAAACCAATTGTATGATTGGCTAATTTTTCAAACTAATTTCGACAATATTGAAGGGTTGAAGTTTGTTTAAATTTAGAAAGGGCTTCTATAAATATTCAAACTCACAAGGACCAAATGGAATCAGGAGGTGTTGCTCAATTTCAAGTCAAGTAATATTAGGATGCACTTTCTTGAGCCACTAAAACCAATGTAGTGTATCTCATTCAAAATTAAAATAGGTAACTATCAGATGCATATATTATGGGATATTATGAAGATTGAAATATTGTTCTACCTACAAATCCATACCTTAGGATCCTTACCATAAACTTTTAAAAGGTCTAATTTTGGAAGCTTAAATCTATTGTTATTGGGGACATCCCACTGATGATGGCTAGTTCATCCTTATGATCATGAGAACCAAATCTATTGTGTGTGAGGGGATTAGTAGATAGAAAACTATCCAAGTCTTTAATTTTTCCATTTAACTATGCCTACATCGTCCTCTATTCCTTAATGACATAGTTCAAATATTCATGTAAATATTTGATTTCTAACCTTAACTGGTTTACCTTTTAGCTATTTTTTCCTCCACCTACTTTCCCTAAGAATCTATATGCATAGTAATTTTTACCTCTAATTCTTGGGACTTTTATTATTCTCATGTACCTAAAGCCATGTTCTAGGATTTGTGACCTTCTAATGATACTTACGAAAAATATAAGTGTGATTTTAGGGGTTATTGTTTTTAGTAATTATCTAGAAAATGTGTTTGAGTGCTATATATCAAAATGATAAACTCAAAAATACAATCATAATGGACTAGGTCCTACGATGACATTTTTTGGCACTCCTAAAAAAGTACATGTAGATTATATACCAAATTGATCAACTCGATGAGATGGTTGCAATGATATATATACCACAATACTATTTTTATTTAGGGGAGTTTTGTCAATGTTTCTCCTAGAGTCTTGGTTCACTCAAAAATTATTTTTTTTATCGAACAACCCCTGATGAGACTACACTATCTATTACAAAAATTATTTTTCAAATATTGTTCTATCACTAACTCTATAGCTCACTATTTTTTTATGATTATCTAGACTTACTCTATCACTAATAAACTCCTTGTTTGCTATAATTTTTTAATATCATAGACAATTATTACTAACACTACTAGACTTAGTATTGATTGTTACTAACTCTGTCTAAATTCATACCCCACTATTACTAACTATTCTTGTAGAACCTATATTGATTGTTATGTTCATCATAAAATTCTTTTATCTATTTCAGGCAGTAATTTAAGGATAGTTAAGTCTCCTCAGTATTCTCAATTTCTATATTAAGAATTTTTGGTTTCAAGTTTAACATTCATAAAAATAGGGTACTCTAAGCCAAGGTGTATGTACTACCCATACACCCTTTATTATACCATAGTAATGAATGATAGTGCTTAGACCAATATTTTAGGCCACTAGTCAAGGAGGGTTCCACGCATACCTTTGAGCACACTACCTACCTGGGTGATCTTTTTAGATGTTGTGTTTGATGTACTATAAAGAATACAAGGTCAAAAATCTTCCTAGGGCTAAAGGTTTCTCCTAATCCTAGGTAGTCTCTTGATATACCCAAAGATATGTGGGATCTCAATTCCATAGAGAGGTTTTTTTGAGGCATAGGTATTATATCCTAATTACCCTTCACTTGACTAGATGTTTCACGAGTAATCTAGTTTAGACAATAAAAAAACTCCTTTATGATATTTTAAAACCCATGGCAAAGGTTTTCTAATCTCATAAACTAACATAGGAAACAAATGTTGGAATTTTCTTTTTTTCTTAATAATAAAATTGGCAAAAAAACAAAAACACAAAAAGTGTACCTAACAGTAAAAATGGTAGGAACTATCACAGTCATAGTAAAACATACCCCTGAAAAGTATTATGATAGCACTTGTTATGAACCTTTGAATTAAAATCAAAACATTCACATAAATATTGCAATAAAAGCATAATTTCATAAAAAACAAGATATTGCAATACAAAATGTAAATGCATAAATGTAACAATATCACAACACAACATAGAATCATAGGCCTCTTTGATAGGGCAACCTCCTTCAACACTTTCATTCAATTGTTTCAAAAATATACATTCATTCATTTTCCTCATATTTTTAAAGACTTTATCACACTACCTAATTCTCAAGGTTGGCTTACATGCAAAATGACACCCAAACTAGAATTTTCTACCAAAAAAATAATTACATTCTGTATAAAAACCACATAAAATGGTATAACTTGTCGATGCACTTCCAATGCCACAAAATATTACAAAATATTATATAATATCATTACAAAAAAATATTATGGGGTCCCTTGTGTTAAGCAAGGGTTATTATGTCACAGTGTTATGATGAAGTCCTAGCACTAACAATTATTTCAATCAATATTATCAATAAATGTTCTCTTTAAAATTTTACTTCGTATATAACTTTGATAAATATTTTTTACGTAAGTTTTTGGAGTTGATCATTTAATACTATAACACACTATAAAATCTTAGTTTAAAATTTTAAACAATTTTATAACTTAATTTTAATTGATCATTGTGAAATCTCATATATCTCAAAGTTTTGAGTTGCTTTTTGGCTTCTACTAATACCACAAAAAATATAAATTGAAAAAATATAGAATATAACGTGTCATCTATTTATTTTATTTTTTTTGTGGAAAACATCCTAGAACAGATGCCACTTTCGGATAAGATCCAAGGAGGTAGGGGTATCTCTTTCACAAAAATAGCCCAGGGCTCGCACTTGGCCTACCACCTTTGACATACTCAAGGAGCAAACCTGAAACAACAAAAAACAAGAACACACAAACACAAACACACAAAAAGATTTAAAAAACAAAAAATAAAAAAACATGCTCCTTGAGTGTGTCAAAAAGATAAAGCACAACCAAACACACACACAATAAGAAAAAAAAAACACAACACGAACCACACAAAAAAACACAATAACAACATAACAAAACACAAACATAACAAAAAGCAATAGAATGCTACAAAGAAAACCAACAAAAACATGAAAAAAAAAAACAACCAAAACCTAAAAAATAATATAAAAAATAAAATAAAATAAAAAAATAACCAACAGATAATAGAGAAAAATAAAAACATAGAAAACACTCACACACCAAAACATAAAAATACCAAATAACATAAAAATACAGAAACACAAGCACAGGAACATCAAAAACACAATAACAACAACAAGAAAACACAAGAACAACAAAAAATAACAAAAAAAACATAAAAACAAAACAACACAAAAAAAAGCACAGGCATAAATAAAAAAGAAAAAAAGAAAAAATAGAACACAACAATGACCTTTCTAGACCAAAAGACTATTAAGGAAAGAATCAACAAAGGAAACAAAAGAAATATTAGTTTGAGCTAGGGAACTAAAATACCCTGACTAAACAACAGAGAAGCAACAATAAAGCAAGAAGCAAATAGGTACCCTCATAACTGGAGCCATCCAAAGAAATGATAGAAAGAAGAGATTCCCTTATTTGTGAAGCCCACCATCTATAAGGGTGGTCGTAGCCAATAAGATCACCTTTTTCCAAAGCCTAATTAGAGAAAGCATCAACACTCTTGTTATGATCTATGACCACATGATTATAATCAACTTTCAAAAATCCCATTTGGATTAACTAAATCTTCTCAATAATTATTTTAATTCTCTAATAAACCTTATGATTCTTAGGAGTCTTCAAAATATTAATCATGAGTTGAGAATCAAACTCAGTGAGTACCTTTCCAATACAACCTTAGTAACCTCTTTAAGACCTCTAAGGATACCATACCCCTCAACAAGGTTATTGGATAGAATACCCAAATTCTTAGTAAAAGTAAAAACCAAGGAGCTATTTGAAAGTCTACCAATTCCTCCTACACTAGATTTTCCAAGGCTCCCTCTAGAGGCTCTATCAGTATTAACTTTTTCAAAATCCTTAGGATGAGGTTGTCAATTCCTTGTTCTATACATCTTGCAATTACCCATATTCCCTTTAAGTTGATTTCTCTTAGAAGAGTTAATATTCAATCTTTGCATCACTTGATCCCATATTTGGTGGGAGTTTTGGGGGTGATTAAGGAGCGTATGGACTGATTCAACTAAGTTAGCAATGGTCTTTTTCCAGATATAGTGAATATCCTTCATTTCTTGATTAAAAATTTGATTGTTCATTTCATTCCATATATTCCAAAGAAGAATGGTAGAACCCATCCAAACTAATTGCCTAATAAAATTATCAACACCCTCTTGATCAGGCCAATCCCTCCAAATTTGTTCAAAAGTGAAAAAATTGGACCACCATACGCCAAGTAAAGTGGTCATTCTCCTCCAAATCTTAGAGGCTTAAGTACACTCAATAAAAACATGTCTGAGATTTTCCACATTCTCTTCACACATTTCACATCTAAAAGGACCATGAAAACCACACTTCATAAGATGCTCCCCAGTAAGCACCCTGTGATGCAATAAAATCCAAGTAAAGAACCTCACCTTAGGCCAAATATTTTGATCCCATAAATGACAAAAGATATCAGATGATTTGTTGAGATTATTATGGCATAAGGCCAAATAACCTTGAGCAACTGAATACTCACCCTTAGTAGTGTTGTTCCATCCAAAACAATATTTATCATGGGACCAAGAGAAAGATCTCATATGAAGGATGCACTAGAAATCTTATCTTTACCTTTCTAGGATTTGAATAGATCAATCCTCAATAGGGATCCAATATCTACCAACCTCTAAATTACCAGTATGGTAACGAATAATAATTAGGCACATTTATCCGATTAGCTCGGTGAAGCTTCTCCATCCAAGGCCTCCAATCAGGAAACTGGGTTATCAAAGGCTTGTGACCATCCCAAGAATCTATCCAAAAATTTACTTGTTGACCATTATGAATGATCCAAAATATTTTTTCTTTATCAAATCCTCACCAGTATTAAGAACTGCTAAAATAGGATAACCTTTGGAAGGTAATTGATAGCGAACAAGGTATTCAAGAATTTTGTTCTCAACATATTAACCATGAAGATTCTTGTCCCAAAGAGCATTGGGTTTATGCAAAATACTCTAATATAATTTAGTAGCAAGCTTTGTTGTTATTAATAGTAGACCAAAGTCCTAACTCCCTTCATTATTAGGAATACATAAAATGTCCCATTTCACCAAGGTCTATTTTATTTTCTCCTTAGTACCATTCCAAAGGAACCGATGACTGATTTGATCCAATTATCAAAGAAAAACCATTGGGATATTCAACATGGTAGAAACATAAATAGGAATGGCCTGAAGGATTAATTTTACCAAGGTGATTCTACCCCAAAAGAAATCCACATATTGGTCCAGTTTATAATTTTCTTCTTGACTTTATCCAACAACCAATTCCAACATTTTTTTTTGTCTTTGAATATTGATTGGAATACCTAAATAAGTGATTGGAATAAAGTTCTTCTTATATCTTAATTTATCCAAGACCATGGATTCGTGTTTAGTAGAGCAATGAAAGAAAATAACTTTAGATTTGTCTTCATTAATCAATTGCCCAGTAGCCTTAGAAAAATAGCCAATCCTTTGCTTAATAGTAGAAGCTTCCTTAACTATAGCTTTACCTAAAAGAGTAGATTCATCAATAAATTGAAGATTGGAGAGATTTTTAGCTCCATGAGTAATGGTAATTCCCTCAAGGGGTTTTTCTTCTCTCTTTTTTATTATACCCCTACCTAATAATTCAACAATAATGATGAATAAATAAGGGGAAAAGGGGTCACCTTGCCTAATACCTATAGAAGCTGGTAACAACTGAGAAGGCATGTCATTGATAAGAACTAAGTAGGAAACTGAAGAGATACATCCCATAATCTAATACATCCAATCTTGCGAGAAACCAAATTACCTCAAAACTTTGATAAAGAAGTGTCAATATACTCTATCATAAGATTTGGATAAGTCTAATCGAATGAACATGGAAGGATATTTTGCATATTCATAAAATGGATGATTTTTTGAGCAAGAACTATCTCATCAACTATTTGATGTCCTTCCACATAACCCCCTTGTCCAGGGAAAATAATATTATACAAAAGAGGCTTCAACCTTTCTGCCATGATATTAGTAATAATTTTGAGAAGAACATTACATAAAGCAATAGGTCTAAAAGTTGAGATATGTTTAACCTCTTGAGATTTTGGAACAAGATTAATATAAGTTTCATTAATAACCTTTAAAATTTCTTTGGCTTTCCTGGATTCTTCCACCACCTCTAATAAATCAGCATGAATAATATCCTAAAACTCTTGGTAGAAATCAATGGGAAAACCATTAGGACCTGGGGTTTTTCCTTTTTGCATTTTAAAAACTATATATTGAAGCTCATTGATAGTAACAGGAGTAGTCAAAATATAATTCTCCTCAGAAGTGATAAGAGAAGGGATTGCTTGAATAATTTTTTTTGAGAAGCCGAGTCAAGAGAAGTATCAGTAAAAATATTGGAAAAGTAATTGACAATAATAGATTTCATGCCATCCCAAGTGTAGACAACATCTACAGAATCTGATTTCAGAGAATAAATAAAGTTGTGATATTTTTGAGCTAGAAGAGATTTGTGAAAGAAATTTGTGTTTCGATCATCTTCTTTGAGCCATTGAATTCTAGATTTTTGCTTCCATAAGAGTTCTCTTTTTTCCCATTCCTCTAACTGAGTTGTGAGTTTAATATCATCTACACTTGTACTCTCTGTGAGGCCATCTAAACGGATTTTATTTTTTAATTTTTCAAAATAAGCAATAACTTCATATTTTTTTATGAGCATCACCAAACTCCTTCCTGTTCCAAGTCTTGATTTTGGATTTAATGTATTGCAATATTTTCACAAAATAGATCTTAGTCCCATACCTAGGTTTACCTTCCTTCCACCATTGTTGCACTTGATGTTTAAAGGAACTGTCTCTAAGCCACATTAACAAAAGATATGTGATAGGTTTTTCCTCATTGGCCACAAATAAAACTACATGGAATCAAGAGACAGTTAACTACTGCATAGACTCCTCAGCAAAATGGAGTTTCTGAAAGGAGGAACCGTTCCATCATGGAAATGGTTCGTTGTATGCTCACAGGAGCCCATCTAGAGCAATAATTTTGGGCAAAAGCTTTCACCACTACAATATATCTATTGAATAGGGTACCCACAAAGGCCCTAAAAGGAATAACTCAATAGGAAGTAAGGAGTGGTCAGAAACCCTCTATTTCTCATCTACATATTTTTGGATATAAATATTGTATGCACATACTAAAATATAAAAGGAAGAAGCTAGATGATAAGACATTGAAATATGTTCTTCTTGGCTATGATGAGCACTCTAAGGGCTATCATTTGATTGATACTTTGACCAATAAGATTCATGTCAATAGATATGTTATTTTTGATGAGGCTTTCACATCACAAAGCACATATGATGTATACCTAGATCTTGTGGAATAGAAAATCAAGAAGTCTCCTTCGTCACCTCAGACTGGAGGTTCTTCTTATTCTTCTTCTTCTTATTCACCACAGAAGAAGAATCCAAAATGGTATACAAGCACTATTAGAGACTCAAAGTTATCTACACCACTATATTTGAATTTGAATAGACCTTGTACTCGTACTATGGCTTGATAGAATAGATCAACAATAGAGACTACTGAGATTGATGATCTTTGTCAATATTTCGAGGAGATTTCAGTAGATCTAGAGAGAGAAACATAGGATATGGATGTGGATGATGACAGGGTGTTTATGTCTTTACTGAATGAACATGAACCTGCTTCTGTACAAGATGCCCTTAGTGAGCCACAATGGAAGGTTGCTATTAATGTTGAGTATAAGTCTCTAAAAAAGAACAAAACTTGGGAGCTTTTCAATCTGCCACACAAAAAGAAACCCATTGGTTGCAAATGGGTGTTCAATGTCAAGTACAAGGCATATGGAACAATTGATAAGCATAAGGTCTGCCTTGTTGCTAAGGGCTATGCGCAAAAGGAAGGCATTGACTATGAGGAAACTTTTACACCTATTACTCGGATGACCACCATTCGAGTTATTTGTGCTATGGCAGAACAGTATGGGTGGAAAGTTCATCAGATGGATGTCAAGAGTGCTTTCATAAATGGTGATCTCCAAGAGGAAGTCTACATGACACAATCTAAAGGATTTGAAGTGGAAGGCCAAGAGTAGAAAGTGTGCAAATTGGTCAAGTTCGTGTATGGTTTAAAACAAGCTCCTCGAGCTTGGTATAGAAAAATGGATAATCACCTCCTGTAGCATGGATTTAATAAATGTCTGTCAGATGCAAACCTCTATTTCAAGAAATAAGGTTCTGAAATAGTGTTGCTTGTACTCTATGTTGATGATCTGATCATTATAGGTAGTTCAAAAAAATGATCTCTACTGTCAAAAGAGACTTGTGTAAATATTTTGAGATGATATATCTCAGACTTCTCCATTATTGTCTTGGTCTAGAAGTGAGCCAAAGGAGAACTACATCAAGGTGTCTAAAAAAAAATATGCTAAGACATTGTTAGAAAAATATCGCATGACTGATTGTAAACCAATGGTAACTCCAGTGGAATCAAGACTTCATTTATCGTGATATGATGATTCACCTTAGGTAGATGGTACTCTCTATCGACAGCTAATTTGGAGTATCATATATCTGATGAATACTAGGTCATATATTGTATTTATTGTCAACTATATTTTGAGGTTCATGTAGGAACCTAAGACTACTCATTGGAAATCAGAAAAACATGTTCTTCACTATGTCCGTGGTACAATGGAATATGGTCTAGAATACAAGAAGAATGATAAATTCTTCTTGCAAGGATACACGGACTCCAACTATGCCGGATCATATGATGATCATAAGTAAACTTCAGGATATTTATTTCATATTGGATCCGGTCCTATCTCTTGGCATAGCAAGAAGAAATAGGTGGTTGCTATCTCATCTACAGAGGTAGAGTATCACACCGCACGTGAAGCTATATGCAAAGTGATATGGTTGCATCACATTTTAACAAGTATGGGTCATCCATCCAAATATCTAATCCACTTGTTCTATGACAACCAGGGTGTTTTAAACCTTGTTAAGAATCCAGTGCATCATGAAAAACCAAACACATTGACACACAATGTCACTTCATTCAATATGAAGTTCCAAGACACCGAATTCAACTTCAGTACATTCCCACCAATGCTTAGGTTGCAGATATTTTCACCAAGGCACTTGCACGTGTCAAATTTGAGATGTTTTGCAACTCTCTATGTATTGTAAAATAATATAATAAAGGGGCGATGTTAGCATATAGTTACTACTATGCCTATTATTATTAAATTAGTTTGTAATATTGTTATTACCGAACTAATGTTTGTTGGCATATTTCAATTAGGGGTTCATATGGTTTTTCTACTTCATTATTCATGGGCTATTTGAGGCCTAATTGTACTATATATTTCATCTAATGAAATGGATCTCTAGTTGGTTCTCTAACAGGTTTTCCACATTTCCACCATGATAGGCCAGTGATCCAAACCAGGATTGTTAAGATTTTTCACTTTAGGAATGTGACCATGGATTAATAAATTGTCAGAGAGCAAGAACCTATCCAATCTCTCCCTTATACAAGATAAGCCTTACCTTCTGTTAGACCAAGTCATAAGGCCATTATCTAGTTGGATACCCACAAGATGGAGGTTTGTAATATATTCACTCATGATGTCAGTGCTCCTGTCCAAGTTTCTATTCCCCCTATTTTCTCATCTAGAGAGGATGGTATTGAAATCTCCTCCGATCAAGATCCAAGATTTAGGAAAATGAGAGATAATATAATTAATATTCTTCCACTGTCTTCTTTTTTCCTCCAAATTAGTCAGAGCATAAACAATAATGCATAGCATAATTTGGTTGGAATGTTTGCTTTGAATATCTATAGCTAAAAGACCCCAACTACCAACAATATGGTGAATAAATCCCTCTTTTGGGTCCCAAAGGCAAGCAATGCTACCAGAAGTCCCCTGGGAACTAAGGGAAACCACTTTTCTAGCTGGACAAATTTTACTAGCAATTCATTCCATATCCTCTATTGACATCTTCATTTCTTAAAGGAATACAAGATGTGGATGATTTATTTGAATCATTATTCTAATTTTATTTTGTTTTGAAAGGCTCCCTTTGAGTCCTCTAATATTCCAAGTGATGATCTTCATTAATACCAGGGCTAAAAAATTTGGAAAGGGCATTAATCTTACCTTCCTCTACAAGCTTTTCACCTTCTTTTACCATATGATATTTTTTTGGTAAAATTAAAATGTGGGAGGGTTTTAAAGGGATCCCACAATGACTACAATCAAAACGCCACTAGGGTGAGAAATACTAGAACTAAACCTCACCAGACAACATGAGGTAGACCAAAAAAATATTGCAAATACCATGACCTAAGGACACATAAGAAAAATGAGAATTAATATAGTTCTACCCCAACTTACCCATACCCTGAGCAACAAAAGCAGCTAGACGAGAAATATTTTCAGAAATATCCATCGTCGATCTCAACAAACTCCACAATTTCCTTTGATTGATATCAATTAGCTTCAAATCATGAAATACTGAGTGTCTAATCTCCTCAGAGGCCTCTAGGGCATAGACCTCCTCAACCGATTTCTCCCGATGGCAATCCCGTGGAAGAACATCAAAATCAGGGTGGGCAGAAAGAGGGGAGGAACCATCATCCTCACCA
The DNA here is from genome assembly GCA_028583015.1 of Wollemia nobilis. Lineage (NCBI taxonomy): Eukaryota > Viridiplantae > Streptophyta > Pinopsida > Araucariales > Araucariaceae > Wollemia > Wollemia nobilis. Next base: position 1,159,018 of record JAQPPZ010003648.1, on the reverse strand, counting down.
CCTTTACTATGCAGACGTTTAGATTTACATAAGCCACTACCAAAAGTAGTATGAGTGGGTTTCAGGTCCACCTTCATAGGCTCCTCCTTGATATCTTTAGGGGGTAAATCAAATTTAATAGTGGGGCCAGCCGAGGGAGTATAAATACCCACATCAGAAGCCTTTCCCCACACTCCTTTAGTAGAAACATGTATCTTTCTAGAAACCTTCTTAGAACTTGTTCCAAAGGTAAAAAAAATAAATATCTTCACTGCAATCAGATTCAATCTTCGAAGCCACCTTAGATCCATCACCAGTGGAACTAGGAGAATCCACCACCATATTAGTGCCACCCATTATGGGACCTAGATAATCTGCAAAATGCTTGAGGATTTCATCAGCAATTAAACCATATTCTATAGCGATTTGTTCAAATACCAACAATGCAAGGCCTTGATGTATGGAAGCCTAACCACAACCACCTTGCACATTCAAAAAGACTTCTTCATAGACTAGAAAAGAAACAAAGGAATACTCATGCAAGATTTACATCGTAAATAATTTAAAAACATAGCATGAAAACTCCTAATTATCTCATAAGAAGAATCAAGGGTGAAGTAGTCCATAATAACCCTAGCAACCTAGTCCCAAGGAGGGGACAAGGCCAAAGTGCTAAATCCATTTTGAACCCTAGGCAAAAATTCCTCCTTGTCCAAGAAAAGAATGATTTCCTGCAACAGGAAGTGTCTATCACGATTGTGATAAACACTGTCTAACATCAATCCAATGGTCCTTCTAATAAGCTTAATCATGACCTAAAATGAATAAAATACAATATTGACCTATCCATATTTCCATGTAGCAACCATGCAATTAGTAAGCAGTGGGATATGTTCATGAAACTTCTGAATACACTCTAGGAGACCCCCTTCCACAAGAATAGTTTTTACTTAATCATCAAAGGATATGGATGCGCACTCCAACCAAGGCTTACTCAAATTTTTCTTAGATGAATAGATCTCCGCCTTACCCATAATAACAATAAACCAAAATCTCCCAAACATAGATAGGAAGGCAAAAACCCAAGCAACTGCACTCGAACTAGCAAAAGAACTTTGGTGAGGAATACCCCATGGCATACCAAGGTAAATGTATAGATTCCTCACCCCAAAGTCAAAATTCAAATGCAAAAAGGGGACTTGGTAATAACTGACGAGGGAAAACAATGAGTCCCAAGAATTGACACGAAGAAAAATATACCATCCCTAGGAAAGAAATAAAAAATCAACATGATGGGCAACAAAACAATCCTCATCACAAGAAATGACGGTATAGGCAACATGAACATACGGCCAAGAAAACCAAGAAAACTCCCAAGAAATGAGGGAAAGAACCCAAAACCACATAAGAAAGCTCCATAAGGCTACTCCTATATAGACCAGATATCACCAACACAAAAACTCCTCCAACAGGTGTTAATAACAACCAAGACACACTGGCCAAATGACTGCCACAAAGATGTCTTATCATAGCAAAAATAATGACACTGAAGAGGGTCCCAACTCCCTTAGGGCTAGAAATATTAGAACCTAACCATTAATTGAATAGAAACAAGGCCAACTTCCCAAGGAGAAACAGAAAAGCACTAAGGAAGAGACTTTTTGACACAAACACCCTTAGAGAATGTTCAAGAGACTGACTAAAATCCAGAAAGGCCCACCACCCGAGCACACGAGGGAACATTGGAAAGGGAAGTTTTGAAATTTTAAATTCAAAAAATGAAAGAGGGAGAAGGACACCCTGACACCTCATTAAACAAACAACAAGCCAAGAAATCTTGATAAGACGATGCAACAACTCAAAATAAAGGCACTCTGCCATCAAGCCAACTAAAAAAAAATACCAACACCAACCAAGAGTAAGGAAATGCAACGTAATACCAGACACCATTTGATAAACATTAAGGTTTTTTATCATCAATAAGATGAATGATCTCAAGTGGAAAATCAGTATGCCAAATCATCAGGAACTGACTAGATACGCCCAGATTTGAAAGGGATTCGACCACTGCATTCCCTTATTTGTACTCATGCTTGATAATCATTTCCTCCATAGATAATAAATGGGATCTAGATTCATCAATTAAATTAGAGATTCGCCAGTCTGACCGACAATCTCCTCTAAGCATATTAATAATATTTAATGAATCCCCCTTAATATTTGTGTTGTGAATGTCGAGATCTTTGAGCATTTGAATTACAAAAAAGAAAGCATGTTTTTCAGCAAAGTGAGAGGATTGGACACCAATATCCTCCATAAAGGCTAAAATAGAATTGCCAAACTGATCCCGAATAACACCCTCGACATCAGCTTGGCCCGGATTGCCTTTCGATGCCCCATAGAAATTAAGCTTAAAACATCCCGAAGGGGGCAAGGACCAGTGAATAGAAGCACATAAATTCAGAGCTGGTGGGGGTCTTAAATCTGGGTGAAAACCAAGAATTCACTCAACAATAAAATCAAGGTGGTCCCTTCTTTTACCATATGATATTGATTAGTCTTGCAACCTGCCTTTTGATTAGAATCCATCTTCAGTTTTTTTTCTTTGTTTCTTGACTTACTCTAATTGAATCTGATATGGCTTCTAGCCTTGAATAATTCTTGTACACAGTCAAAATATTACCATAAGGTTAAACATAGTCTATATTGGGACCTGTATTAATTGAAGTTAACATTTAAAATATTATTTTTCTTGTGAATATTTTCGTTTTTCTTTTCATTGAAATCCTTTGATTTTTTGGTTTGTCTCTGAGTTTTTCCCTTTATTTTAAAATTGTGTTTCTAATATTTCTGTTTCCATTATTTCCTCTTCCTCACTTGGGACCTCATTTGTGGAAATAATTTCAAACATATTAGCAAATAACTTTGATTGATCCTTCATAATTGGTTTTTTATGAGTGTTCTTCTTCTTAGGCATTTGGAAACTTGTTGAGTTTATATCTTCTTTCTTTTGATCTAGAATTTTATTTGAGCAAACACTAACCAAATGACCATATTCATGACAAATTCTACAATGAAAAGGAATGTTATCATAGTCCACTACTTGCTCCCAAGTGTCCTCCCCAAATTATAAAATGATATTTTTAGGTAGGGGTTTGTAAAAATCCATTAAAACACAAATTCCAGCATAAATAACATGTTCAAATTTTTTAGTACAATCAACAGTCATCATAAATTTTTCTAAAGAGTTTCCAATTGAAGAAAAAATAGTCAGATTCCATAATTCAATTGGGAGGCCAAAGATTCTAACCCACATAGGACCTGTAGAAGGCATCTCTTCTTTGGATTTAGCTTTAGTATGCCAAGGCTTGATGAAAAGCCCTATCCTTCAAAAGAACCAAGGACCCCCTTGAAAAGTTCTCTCTATATTCATTATTAGCAAATAAAACAAGAAAATAACCATTTGGATAAATAGATATTTGTAACTCACCTTTAGTTTTCCAACTTTTTGCAGCCCAAAATTTAAAAGCATATAGACTCGAAGACAAATTAGTCCTCATTTTTCCAAATCTTCAATGTCAGTCTAAATGTTGCTCATATCAAGCTTAACAATAGAAGTTCCATCAGTTGCTTTAAGACATCTTGACTCCATTTTCTTGGGATCAAACTTAGGCATATTTAAAGATTTACGAGAAGCCCTATAATTAATATTAGCATTATATTGAAGTTGTTCACCATGAAGGGCATCTCTAAAGTTCATTTTTGGGGTTGATTCTTCAAAATATTTACCCTTGAAAAGGGTTTCCATAGTAGATTTATTTTGTAGGTGCACCTTAGCACCAGATTCACTTGAGATCTAAGCCATTTTTTGATCAGCTTCTTGGAACTTGTTTCGTGATCTCTTTAATTTGTGCCCTAGACACTGTGGAAAGGTATAATTTTCATTTTTCTTTTGTGCAACAAATTGGAAACCATTGTCACTCAAGTTCACAACATGAGTATCTATTGAAAGATAAATTTCTAACCCATATTGGATCCTCTGCAAATTTACTACTAAAATATTAAGAAAAAACCACAAAAATATTGGCCTTTAGGGCCTGAAGTTCTCGAAAACCAACATTTGGAGCTGTTTGCACTTAACCTAAGATGAAACCCTTGCACAGTCACTTACCAAAACTCTTGTTCACACATAGGGATGCGCTAGGATCGGTGGTGCTCTAAATGATCTGAAAATTGGTGGCGACATTCTAGGATTTGTTAGGCATCTACCCTCAAAATTTCAGCTCAATATGATTCTAAATGAGTGACATAGACAAAAAAATTTCAGCAGTTTGGATAGTCCTGCAAAAAAACTTCCCCTTCAATAATCTACATGTCATCTATTTTATTTTCAAAGACTTGATTGTAAAATTTGAAAGTCATTAATTTTAAATATTGAGAGGACTAAACTTATGTTATTCTCACTATCTTAAGTTGTTATATGTTCCTTGATATCATTGTAGATAATTAGGCCTACAAATAGGTTTACCAAATAGTCTTGCCACTTCTTATGGAATTAAAACTTGTGAAAGTATTATTTGGATAATTATATTTTTATTAACTTAAATATTTGTTTTTTTATATAAATCTTGGATTTAATTCATCATATGTATTTTTATTTTATAAATTATATATTACCTTTACCGTTGCAATTGAATTAGAAACTTGGATTTATTTAATCTTATATTTTTTTTGTATTATCGATAAATTATTTTATCATTTCAAAACTTAATTATTTTAAAATTATACAATTACATATACTTTAATTTCTATTATTTGTCAACTCAATTAAAATGAAATACTCCCGCATGTTGTAGGTGAGTTGGAGAGGGTAGGGCAATCGTCCAAGGAGGTCTAAAATGAAATACACCCATGTGTTGTAGGTGAGTTGGAGAGGGTAGGGAAATCCTCCAAGGGAGGTCTAAAATGAAATACACACGTTTTGTAGGTGAGTTGAAGAGGGTAGGGCAACCCTCCAAGGTATTTTCCTAGTTCGAATCTCCACCCTACCAAACGCACATCGGGTATCCAAAATTCAGTTGATTTGACAGTGTAGTGGGACCTTGCAAGGAGTTTTTTTGCTAAATTCAAAAATAAATTAAAATGAACTACATTATCTCTACTCATGTAGGGGAGTTGGAGAGCAAGTGGGTAGTTAAAACTCTCAAGTTGAAAAAGAGAGACCCCAAGTTCAAATCTCTACTCCTCAAATAATGCATATGCAAAGTCTAGTCGATGGTTCATTAGGCTAGCTGACATGGATGGGTTCGGGTGTGACTCCCGAGTGACTTTGATGGAAGAGAACCCCCAAATGATTCGTTAAGGCAGCTGACGTAGATGGGATCGGGTGTGACTCTCGAGTGACTTTGACGAAAGGGAGCCCAAGACACAAAATCTATGTCCAAGGTTTCACTTTCGTACAAGGGGCGTGTTTAAAAAAAAACTTATATATATAATTTAAACTATAAATTATTTTTAAATTATAAAAAATATTTATTTTAACATTAAATTTTTTTATAGATTATATTTAATTAATTTTAATAACCTAAATTCTTTTATTTTTTAATTCTTAACAACAAACTTGGATTTGTTTGTTCTTAAAATATTTATTTGATCTTAAATTTTCTACTTTATGATTAATAAACTATTTTTATGATTGCAAGAGTCAATTGTTTTAGATTAGCGTATATATTGATTAATATTATATAAACACATCAATGCTTCTTTACAAAATCTAAAACCTAGCAATTTTATCAATAAAAGTTATTTTATATTCTAAATTATTATTATTACTTTTGGAAACACTTTTTTTTGGTGGAGTAAAACTTTGGAATTAGATTTTGTGTTTGGGGTTCTCTTTCATCAAAGTCTGTGTTTGGGGTTTGGCCTAAAAAACCATCAACTATACTTTGTATATCCGCAACATGTGAAGAGGAGAGATTTAAACTTAAACCCTCTTTTTCAACTTGAAAGTTTAACTACCACTTACTCCAACTCCCCTTATTATGTACTATTATAATTATTTAGAAACTTAACAGATAAATATGGAATGTTATTTGAGAAACATACCTAGCATACTCCATTGAGATTTCCAGAGTTAGATCCCTGCTAAGGCCCCGGTCAATTTCAAAAACTGCGGAGGCATGCCATAGGCCTCCAGTAGTCCATCCACCGCCAAAAACCTATCCAACCCGCTCTTGCTCTTGGTGACCGTCAACTCCATCACCACCGCAGCCGCGTAGTAAAACTCCATACCCATCAACTCGTTCCCTTCACTCTTATTCTTGGCATGCAAATCCCTCATCTTGTTCACCATCTTCTCCACCCCGCCGTGGAGAACAGCTTCCTCCAAGCCATTAGGGGAAAACTGCACCAGGTACTTTAGAGTGTCGCTCTTCTCCTTGTAACTTGTGATCTCGGAATCTACGATATCGATAATCGCTTCCGCTATGCCTTTAACTAAATAATTCTCAGAATCCGCTCTCGTGGAATTGAAGGTGACCAACATGCACAGAATTCTCACGATCATAAAAAGATGGTCTTTGTGCCTCGTATCAGATATGGGACTCGTCTTAGCCAGTATCCTCATGACGCCTTCGAGATTAACTATGACGACGTCAGCCGCTAATATTAACCTCGGGTAATAGGCCTCGGCGTCTCTGCAATCGAAAACGATGAGGTCCAGGGCGTCTCCGCCACCCAAAACGAAGAGGTCCAGGGCGGCCCTCACGGCCTCCACGTGCTCCCCCATCTTCATCTCATAGTAACTATCCCAGTCGGATTCGAAAGTGAGGGAGCAGAGGAGGTCGGCGCCAATGCCCGTCACGAAGTCGAGATAGAATTTGGCAGCGTCGACGCCGATGTCGTAGTCTATGATTGGGGGGCTTCCGTCGGGTTGAGTTTTGTTGGCGGCCAAATGATTCTCGCGGATGATGCTCAGCATTTTCAAGTTGGATTTGGGCGGTTTCTATGTGCCGTTGGATGCCGGCGGGATCTTCCGGTGGAGGGATATGGTCCACGAGAATTTTGTCGATGATGCTAGTGCTCAGATCGGTATCTTGTCTAGAAAATATGTGCGCCTGGAATTCCGCCATTTTTAAAATGTTGTAAATTCACATGAAAGACAAAAAAAAAAAAAAACTTATGGAGTGTCAAAGAAAGTCGTATGCCGTTGATGTATTTGTTATTGACGTTGAAGCAGAGAGGTGACACAGAGTGAAGTTGAGGCATGAAATAGAGATGGTTTCATGTATGTGCATGTGCTGATTTCAGGAGCAACGTCGGAGAGTTGCGGCTCTATGGGCTGTTGCAATTGGTGTTTTTTTTGGAAAGGTGAACATACTTATCTATAGTAGTTGTAGTTCTATGTCTAGTTAATTGACTTTTATATAATAGGTTAAAAAATACAATTATATTATAGAATAATATGGTAAAATAGCGTCCAATAATTTTATAAGAAAAGTAAGATAACAAAAAAATAAAAGATAAATTTATCCACCTAAATTAAAAAAATATATTAATTTAGTTTTATTTTTAGTGCTTCACTTTTTTTGTAAGGGTATTTTAGTGAGCTTATTTATGCAAACATTTACCAAACTTTAAAATATTTGGAGTATACATGCTAGTTATTAATGATCATGTAATTATTTGTAAATAATTCATTAATTCTTAAAATTTAAGCCTCTTTACAAATAATGATAAATTAAACTAAATAATTTACATTAATGTTAATCTAATATAGATTTTTTTTTAATAGTTCGTTAATAATTTAATTATTAAAAGCTAGTTTATTATATGTTGGAAAATGATGTTGACATGTGTGCATTTTTGGAGTAGAAGGCACAAGAGAATATGTAACCACTTTGTAACAGTTTTATACAAGTGTAGGTGTAGGAATATTGGAGTTGTAACAGTTTTATACAAGTGTAGGTGTAGGAATATTGGAGTTGTAACAGTCTTGAACTATTACCTTATTTATAATTGTTATAGATTCTTTATGTTTGAGTTCCAAGATTGATTAAGATGATTATTGTTGCATTGTACAAGGTTGGTATGTGAGAAAACACGAATTAAAGGTGAAAATTTCGTTTTTTCAGCTTGCTATATTTTCTTATATGGTGCAGTCCAGATTTTACAGAAAATCCTAAACTACCTAATTTGGAGGTGTATAACTTCTGCTGCATTCACCCATTTTCTGCAAGTAATACACCGTCAGAAAGCCCTTTCCAAGAGTGTTCCAACCATATATCACACTATATATTTAATCCATTATTCATTCTTACTTTCACCTCTAAAAATCACGTTTTGTCCACTTTTTCCCTGACCTGGGTAGACCCTGTACAAATACCTTGCAAAGCTCATAATTGTTTACTCACAACTCTATTTTACATGTTCTTTACACTTTTGGAAAGCTCTTAGAATAATATTTCTATCCATATATTATTTGCTTCATTTTGATCTCGTTTGGACCTTCATATTGTGACTGCAGTGCTCTATTGTTAAACTTTGGTGCTCTGTTTCAACCTTCAAATATTAATTTGGAGACTTCAAAACTTTATTTGGTATCAGATCTTTGTTCGGTTGGAGGTTTAGAATCACCTATGGTCTTTCTAATAAATTTTTAAGTTGTTTTTTGAGGTTTATTATAGGTTCATAGTTGTGTGGGTGTAATGGCCAACAACACTAACTCATTGTCAATCCTTGAGTTTAATGGAGATGACTATAAATATTGGAGCATCAATATGAAGACCTTGCTAATGGAAAAAGGTTTGTTGAATATTGTAGAAGATGGGTACGCAGAACTAGCAGATTGGACCACACTTGCAGCAGCAGATAAAATAGCAAGGATAAAATATTTATTTCTCAAACTACATATGCCAAGGATATGCTGAAAAAGTATGACATGGATAGTTGTAAACCAGTCCCTACTCCCATTCCTCATGGTGGATTGCTATACAAATATGATGGGGATGAAAATGTGAATGTGACCAATTATAGGAGCATTGTTGGGAGCTTGGTGTTTCTCATAAATATCAGACCATATATTACATATGTTGTCTCACTTGTTTCTAGGTATATGAGTGAGCCATTGTGCATTTGAAGGTTGCAAAGTGAATTTTGAGGTATGTTAAAGGTATTGTTGACTTTGACATACATTACTATCCTACTAAAGAGATGAAGCTAGGTGGTTTCAGCGACTCAGATTGGGGTAGCAACTTGGATGATCGGAAGTCTACATCTGGTAATTTTTTTCTTAGATCTGGATTGATTACTTAGAACTCAGGTAAGTAAGGATCAGTAGCACTCTCTTCAATAGAGGCTGAATATATTGCTATCCCTTCAACCAGTGCTTAGGCCTTATGGCTCAGGAAAGTGTTGGAGGAGATAAGTGATAAACCAAGTGGTCCTACTACAATTTTTGTGACAATATGAGTCACATACAGTTGGCAAAGAACCATGTCCACCCTAGGATATCTAATAATTTTGACATGAAGTACCATTTCATCCGTGATATGGTGGAAAATAAATTAGTTGAGTTGAGGTATTGTAGCACCCATGATCAGTTGGCTGATGTTTTCACTAAAGGTGTTGCTAAGGCTCAATTTCTAAACTAAGAAATGGTCTTGTGATACCTTTCAACATCAAGGGGGAGAATGTTGGAAAATTATGTTGACATGTGTGCATTTTCGTATTAGAAGACACAAGAGAATATGTAACCACTTTGTAACAGTTTTGTACAAGTGTAGGTGTAGGAATATTATAATTGTAACAGTCTTGAAATGTTACCTTGTTTGTAACTACCATAGATTCTTTAGGATTGAGTTCCAAGATAGATTAAGATGATTACTATTGCATTGTACAATATTTGTGTGTGAGAAAATATGAACTAAAGGTGAAAAATCTATTTTTTCAGCTTGTTGCATATTCTTGTATGTTGTAGTCCATATTTTATAGAAAAGCTTGAACTACCTAATTTGGAGGTGTATAAATTCTGCTGCATTTATCTATGTGATACAAGTAATACACCATTGTTAATTTCTTTTCAAGAGATTTCCAACCATATATCACACTCCATATTTCATTCAGTATTCGTTCTTACTTTCACCTCTGAAAATCATGTTTTATCCACTGTTTCCAGGCCCTGGGAAGAACCTTTACAACTACCTTGCAGAGCTCATAAATTTTGACTCACAACTCTATTTTGCATTTTATTAACATCATTTGAAATCTCTTAGAATAATATTTCTATCCATATATTATTTACCTTATTTTGATCTCGTTTGGACCTCAATATTGTGACTGCAGTTCTTTGTTCTTGAACTTCAGTGCTTTGTTTCAACCTTCAAATCTTCATTTAAAGCTTTCAAAACTTCACTATATAAATATTTTAAAATTTAATTTTAGGAATAAAACATATATTAACATTTACAAGACTATTAGTTATATAAGACTTTTCTTTATAGTATAAACACTATTACTAGTAGATTGCATTTTCTTTGAAGCATATTGGAGCATTGTGGCCTATACAATATTTAAAACCTTAAACCTCCTATTTGAAGTTCCAATATATTTATCATTAGGCCCATTCATTATATAAAAAATTATTTAGGTGAAATTAAAACAAGTATTAACTCACTTTAGGTGTGTTTATATTATATTATAACTGTATTATTATTATTAAAAATTATATTCATGGTATTATAATACATGATATTATCATGACATTCATGAGAGTTCAACTCTTGCTAAGGTTATAAATGTTAATATTAACATTGGGTAAATTGTAGGGAACATGAAGGTGACTTGGATCTATAAATAGGTACACTTCAAGTTAGATCTATGACCACTTAACTTCAAGTCCATATATTATTTAAGTTAGTTTTCAATACATATGTCATTAATATTATTATGATTTGTTCAATACCTAATGTATGAAAGGCTTATTCTTCAAAGAGTAATAAAATTTTAGGCACTTAATGCAATTTAATTGATATGAGAAGAATAAACTTTAAGCGTTTAATTGTAAGGAGATGATACCTCTAACATAATAGATATGTGATAACTTTAATGCCCTCACCTCCATTAGAAAATTGTTATGCACTCAATTCAATAATGGTAATCTTGAGAAGGGAAATCCTAAGAGCATCATATATAACAATAATGAAGTCGCCCTAGATCAAGACATACAATATAGCATGAATGCTTCACCCCAAACCATAGAGAAGGAAAATATATAGGGAAAATATTTGTAGAAAAAATATGATAGTTTTTGTTCTATTCAATCTAATCAAGAAGAAATGAGAGAGTGAAACCTACATGAGGAAGAATAAGTATCACTTCATATTACTTGAATAAAATTGTACAAAAATATATGGAACTAAGAGCCCATAATATATGTTTACAAAATGACCTTTGGTCTACCTCATATGACACTTGTTCTACTTTATATCATATTTTTCATGTATAGAAAATAATGAAATATATTCTAACACCTCCTATATTACATTATTTGGTATGAAATTCCCTTGACTTACATAGATGATCTCTGAATGTTTAAAACTTGTTTCACCCTAGAGCTTTTGTAAATATATCTACCAAGTGTTCTTATGTAGGAATATGATTTAGTTAGTTCAAAATCAAAAGTCTTCTTAATATATTGCAGTATTCTTTTTGTAGCTTTCCAATGACTCCCTCTTGGATCTTGCATGAAGTATGAAAGATAATTTACAGGAAAGTCTAGGTTAGGTTGACTATTTTTTTTATTTGTGGAAAACACCCCAAATGGGATACCACTTTTGGGTAAGTTCCAAGGAGGTGGGGGTATCTACTCCACAAAAAAATCCTAGGGCTAGCACCTAGCCTACCCCCTTCGGTACACTCAATGAGCATTCCTAAAATAATAAAAATAATAAAAAACATACACAAAAATGCAAACAAACACAAATCAAAAGACAGAAAAATAAAAAAACAAAAAAAATCACACAAAAAAACCACAAAACAAACAAAAACAACATAAAAGCATAAAAACAACAATAAAATCAAAAAAAAAAAAAATAATAAATAAAATAAATAAAAAATAACAACAAAACACATAAGAAAACAATAAAAACAATAAAAAAATACATAAACACAAAAAAACAAAACATGAAAAACAACAAAAACACAAAAAAATAAAAAATAAAACACAAAAAAAAATAGTACAAAAAACACACCCCTCGAAAAACTAAAAAAAGAGAAAACAAAAAAAAATAAAACACAACTATGACCTTTCTAGGCCAAAAGACTTTTAAGGAAAGATTCAACAAATGAAACATAAGAATGATATGTTTGAGCTAGGGAACTAAAATAGTTTTAGGGAAAACACACGTGTCTATGCATTTTTGGGTGGTCATATCTATATGTATAATTTCCTAAATAAAATCGTAACTACCCATAAAATTTCTTTTTTACAACCTCTTTGCAGTTTATCTATAGTTTAGAGGACCAAACGATGTTAGAATAGGGTAAACTTATACCATTAGAAATCTCTTTTTGATCCTAATCTAACGGTTATTGCTTAATAAATTTGGAGAATATTTGATAGTGGAAAAGTGACCATTTTTAGGTTTGTACATACATAAATAAAGCAATACATTGATTCATTACCATTTGATGGATTCTTAAATGTTGATGGTATGGTAAGCTCAAAGTCTCACTAATACATAAGTGAAAAATCCATGGTATGATCCTTATTATCTACATTGGATAATTTAACTAGTTGTTCTTGTTGCAATTAATCTTTATTTTTTGATATTATTGTTATTATCATCTAAAAGTGTCTAGGTCATCTATGTTGGAGGCCTGACACACTTGGACACTTATGCCTCACATTGAGTGACACAACAAGAAGCTTTGTGAGTGGTGTGAATTCTCACATAGCAATCTTTGAGATTTTGTTAATTTTGGCTCCTCATTAGATGCAATATTTAGCATGCATTCCTACTCTACTTGCCATAGTACTTGCATTTATCAAGGAAAAGAGAGAGAGGTTTGTAGAAATTTAAATTTGTAAAAAATATAAAACCTAAGCTAAAAGGAAGCAATACCCCAAGATAAAATACTCTTCTATGCACAATGGACTAAAGGAACATATTTATCATTTACTAATAGCTATAAAGTTAACACAATCTTAGTCCAACACCCAAGCATCTAAACATACATAAGAAGTAGGATAGAGTGAAATTAGTCACTTCTCATATATCATAACATTACAATGATGCAAGACCAAAAAAGGCTTGATGATATTTATCAGAATGACTCAAGGCTCAAGTCTAACTTATACATAGAAGAATGATGAAAGACAAAAAATCATATAAGGCCAAATACTAGGTACGAACTATTTTTCTCCAATGCCTTTACAATAAAATGAAACCACTATTTATACAAAAAAAAACTAGGATTTATTTTCTTAAAACTATAATATTTTCCCCTCAAATTAAGTAATAGGTTGGTCTGTATTGAATGTTGGTATCCTCAAGATATATGAATTAGTGTCAAAGGGTTCAAGGCCTCTTGGTTCTAGAGCCTCACTACTATTATATTTAAGATACCAATAACTTTTCTTGGAAAGCCATGTTCAAAAGGTTTTGATGGGTGAACTTTAGGATCTTCTACAATTATGAGCCTTTATTACCCTTTTGGTGGGAGATCATGCATAAATGTTATTTTTAAAATAATTTTCATGTAATCTTCCTAAGTTGAGACCCATTGGACGGAGAATTTATCCCTTCGAGTAGATGGACAACAAGGTTTTGTGATCTAGGTACCTCAAATTCATTTCCATCGTAATAGATCATTAGATGTTGCTCTAGTTGAGATTGATATTCCTGCTAAGGGATGCATCAAGATATTTGGTTGATTTCTTTGGAAATTTTGACTATTTTACGAGGTCTACATCTTTATGATCCTCTTCTACCTCTAAATATTCTATGGTTGGTGCCTCATTCATGTTAAGCAAATAAAATTTTTGGTGCACACAATTATACCCTAGGCAATACTTTTCATCACAATTATAGCATAGCCCTTGGGCCCTTTTATTTTCTATCTCTTCTTGTATCAACTTTTTAATGGTAATATTTTTGTTGGTAAGGTGTGGTATAGGTTTTTTGGATAGGAAAGGTGGTCAATATTGAGAAAAATTGATAGTGTGTTATTTAGCCTTGAATTTTTCTTCTACAAAACTAGCCAAAGCTATGGCCTATTGTAATGATTGTGGCCTTAACAATTTAACTTTAGAATTAATTTCATCCTTCAAACCACTCACAAAACAACTTTAGAAGAATTTGAAACTTAAACTAGTGGTATGATTGGCCAATTAGTAAAATTGATTTTGATAATATTGAATGGTTGAAGTTTATTTAAATTTAGAAAGGGCTCCTATAAATATTCAAATTCACTAGGACCAAATGGAGTGAGGAGGTGTATTTGATTCAAAATTAAAAGAGGTATTTATTAGATGCATATATTATGGGATATTATGAAGACTAAAATATTGTTCTACCCTACAAATCCACCCCTTGGGATCCTTCCCATAAAACTTTGAAAAGTCTAATTTGTGCAATTTAAATCCATTGTTGTTGGGAACATCCCACTAATGATGGCTACTTCATCCTTATGATCATAAGGACCAAATCTATCATGTGTGAGGGGATTAGTAGATAAATAATTGTCCAAGTCTTCAATTTTTCTATTTAATTATGCTTTCATCATTTGTTTCTTAATGACATAGTTCAAAGATTCATGTAAATATATGATTTCCAACCTTAGCTAGTTTAAAATTTTGGTTAATTGTTCCTCTATCTACTTTCCTTAAGAATTTATATGCATAGTAATTTTTACCTCTATTTCTTGGACCTTTTTTTATTCTCATGTATCTAAAACCATGTTCTAGGATTTGTGACCTTCTAATGATACTTATTAAAAATAGAAGTGTGATTTTAGGGGTTACTATTTTTATTAATGAGCTAGAAAAAATATTTGGGTGCTATATATCAAAATGATTAGCTCAAAAAGATGATCGTAATAGACTAGATCCCATGATGATATTTTTTGGCATCCCTAAAAAACTGCATGGAAGCTATATACCAAACTGATCAACTCAATGAGATGGTCACAATGAGATATATACCATAATACTAATTTTCTTTTTGGGAAGTGTTGTCGATGTTTCTCCTAGATTCTTGGGTCAATTAAAAATTTGATTTTTTTGTTGGACAACCCCTTATGAAACAACACTATATATTACTAAAAATATTTTATCAAACATTGTTCTATCACTGAATCTATAGCTTTCTATTTTTTTATGACTGTCTAGAATGACTATCACTAATAAAATCCTTGTCTGTTATGATTTTTGAATATCACAGGCAACTATTACTGACACTAGCAGACTTAGTCCTGACTATTACTAACTCTAACTAAATGCATACCCCACTGTCACAGGCAACTATTATTGACACTAATAGACTTAGTCTTGACTGTTACTAACTCTGACTGAATGCATACCCCATTGTTACTGACTATTCTTGAAAAACATAAATGCCCAATTGAACATTTATTAATGATAAATTAATTTATCATTACAAGACTGAATTAATTTAAAATTAAATCATTACATATACTTTAATTTCTATTATTTATGAAAATATTCAAAAAAAACTATTTTTTATGGATAATAATATTATTTTATTGTTGTCAAATCTATAAAATTTTGAAAAAATATATATATAAAAACTTGTATATAAAATTTAAACTATAAATTATTTTAAAATTACAAAAATTATTTGTTTTAAAACTAAATTATTTATATTATATTTAATTATTATTTTTTTAAATAAAGGGGTAACAATTTATTTATAAAAAATATGGATTACAGAGTACATCTGAGCTCCCAACCAAGACTTAAATAAGCAACAAAAAGGGCTAAAACCACTAGACACAGTCGAAACCAAACGAAGACAACAAGAACATATCACATTATGTTTGAACATCCTTGTGGATCAACTCCCAGAGGCGTTGAGAGTCCCTAGACGGGAGACTCTCCTAGTTATCGATAATCCAAGGATCCAACAACTCAGAAGCCCTTTTGGCCAAGTAATCAACAACCCCATTCCATTCCCTTAGAATGTGCACAAAGGATATAAATTCAAACTCTTCACTCATTCTAAGAATCTGAATGGCCACGGCCACAGAGACCAACTGCCAATTAACATCCTCCACCCTTTTACTATTTAAAATATTAACCATAATTTGAGAGTAGGACTTGCAGATAATACTACACCAACTAAGAGAAAACCCCCTTTGCAAGACCTTAAGAATCGTAAGAGCTTCCATAAAATTGTTGGAGTGAACACATTTATAAATGAAAAAGAAAAAATTAACCATGCCAACAAAATCTCTCCCAATACAGCCAATTACAGCATGTCCAAGATTGCCCCTAAACAACCCATCAATATTAATTTTTAAAACTCCTCTAAAGGGTGGCCTCCACCTACCATCTCTTCTAGCTTTCTTGTTGAGCTAAATTATTTATATTATATTTAATTAATTTTGATAACCTAAATTCTTTTAATTTTTTTATTTTATAATTACAAATTAATTTTATGAATGCGAGAGTTAATAGTTTTTGCTCTTAACAACATACATGAATTAGTTTGATCTTTAAAAAAAAAATTAGTCTTTCATAAATGATTTTTATGATTGCAACAATCAATTATTTTAGGTTACATCATTGTACATATATTGATTTGTATTGTATATACACGTCAATGCTTCTTTACAAAATCTAAAACCTAGCAATTTTATCAATACAAAGTTATTTTATATTATTATTTTATATTATAATTATTTTGATAGATATAAAATATGAATATGGAATGTTATTTGAGACACATGCAAAGCCTACTCCATTGAGGTTTCTAGAGTTGGATCTCTCCTCTTATATGCTAAGGCCGGGATCTCCTTGAGAACCCTCAAAAACGGCAAAGGCATGCCATACGCCTCCAGCAGTCCCTCCACAGCCAAAAACTTATCCAGCCCCCTCTTGCTCTTGGTGATCATCAACTCCATCACCACCGCCACCAAGTCGTAAAACTCCATACCCATCAACTCGTTCCCTTCACTCTTAATCTTGGCATGCAAATCCCTCATCTTGTTCACCATCTTCTCCACCCCGCCGTGGAGGACAGCTTCCTCCAAGCCATCAGGAGATATCTGCACCAGGTACTTTAGAGCGTCAGTCTTCTCCTTATAACTCGTTATCTCGGAATCCACGATATCGATAATCGCTTCCCCTAATCGGTAACCAACAAAAAGATTCTTGTAGGTGACCAACATGCTCAGAATTCTCACGACCATAAAAAGATGGTCTTTGTGCCTCGTATCAGATATGGGACTCGTCCTAGCCAGTTTCCTCATTACGCCATCGAGATTAAGTATGACGTCGTCAGCCGCCGACATAAACCTCGGGTAATAGGCCTCGGCGTCTCTGCCTTCCAAAACGACGAGGTCCAGGGCGTCTCCGCCACCCAAAACGAAGAGGTCCAGGGCGGCCCTCACGGCCTCCACGTGCTCCCCCAGCTTCATCTCATAGTAACTATCCCAATCGGATTCGAAAGTGAGGGAGCAGAGGAGGTCGGCGCCAATGCCCGTCACGAAGTCGAGATAGAATTTGGCGGCGTCGACGCCGATGTCGAAGTCTATGATTGGGGGGCTTCCGTCGGGTTGAGTTTTGTTGGCGGCCAAATGGCACTCGCGGATGATGCTCAGCATTTTCAGGTTGGATTTGGCGGTTTCTATGTGCCGTTGGATTCCAGCGGGATCTTCCGGTGGAGGGATATGGTCCACGAAAATTTTGTCGATGGTGCTGGTGTCGGTGTTGGTGCTCGGATCGGTATCTTGTCTAGAAAATATGTGCGCCTGGAATTCCATTTTTAAAATGTTGTAAATTCACACGAAATATAGGAGTTGATGTATTTGTCAAAGAATGCTCGGATGCTGTTGATGTATTTGTTATTGGAGTTGAAGCAGAGAGGTAAACAATGCGTGAAATATAGGGATGGAATCGAGATGGTTTCATGTATGTGCATGTGCTGATTTGAGGAGCAACTTCGGAGAGTTGCGACTTTGCAGTTGGTTTTTTTAAAGGTGAACATAATTATGTATAGCACTTTTCGTTCTATGTTTAGGTAATTGATTTCTTTTTTTATATAATATGTTAAAAAATACAATTATACTATAGAATAATATAGTAAAAATACATTCATTAATTTTATAAGAAAAGTAAGATAACAAAAAAAACTATAAAAATAAATTTATTTTTAAAATATTATAATAAAAAATTAATATATATTTTTAATTTAGGTTGATAATTTTTTTGTATTTGATTAGTATGATAAACCCTTAGAACCAATGCATAGGGTCAAGCAGTCTCCTCCCAACCATGACCCCTCGTAAAGTCGAGAGCTATGTTTATTAATAAGGAATTTAACACACAGCCACCACATACCCACCTTTTCAAACATTTACATACATGTAGATTAAAACCTTTGTTAATGAATATCGTTTTTCGTATCCCTTAGGGACTAGGACTTTTCATTCTACAGGGCCTGTCCCATTCAGGTGAACCCCTCGGGCTAGTTGAGATTTTTTTATTGTATCCAATGTAGGCCACCACGCTTGAACCCTAGACCTCTTTTAGAGGATTGGGGGGACTTGCCAATGAGGTACTTGGTGCGGATAAAACCTTTGTTAATTAAAATTGTTCCTCGTATCCCCTGGGGACCAGGACTTTCTGTTTCATAGGACCTATCCCGTCCAGATGAACCCCTTAGGCTAGCTGGGTTTTTTTGTATTCGGCACAGGCCGCTAGTCTTGAACCCTGGACCTCTTTTAGAGGATTGGGGGAACTTGCCAATGACGTACCTAGGATGGATTTTACTTTTAGGTTAGAAAAAAACCTCGAGAACCGCTCTTAGGTGTCAGCATTACCATCCCATCCGGGTATACTACTATCTAAAGGAAAGCCACAAGAGATTTTTTGTGTCCCCCTTTGCATCACAAAGTTTCAAACTATGGACCTCCCATTCAATGGGGCTAGGCTCGCCTTCTCCACTTGCACTACAAAGACAAACAAAATATTTTTTAAGGAAATCATTCCTTGTATCCCTTGGGAGCTAGGACTTTTTGTTCCATGGGGCTTGTCCCATCTGGGTGAACCCCTCAGACCAACCGAGGGGTTTTTTCTTGTATTCGGTGCAGGTCGTTAGGTTTGAACCTTGGACCTCTTTTAAAGGATTCGAAGAACTTGCTAGTGAGGTACATGGTACATATTATAAAATTTTGTTAAGGAAAATTGTTCCCCGTATCCCTTGGGGGCTAAGAATTTTCATTCCATAGGGTCAATCCCATTCAGGTGAACCCCTCAGGCTAGCTAATGTTTTTTTTGTATATGGTGCAGGCCACCAGACTTGAACCTTGGACCTCTTTTAGAGGATTGGGGGAACTTGCCAGTGAGGTACCTAATGTGGATTAAAAATCTTTGTTAATAAAAATTATTCCTCGTATCCCCTAGGGATCAAGACTTTTTATTCCATAAGGGCCAATCCCATCCGGGTGAACCCCTCAAGCTAGCCAGGGGTTTTTCTTTGTATCTAGCGTAGGTCGCCAGGCTTGAACCCTGGACTTCTTTTATATGATTGGGATAACTTGCCAGTGAGGTACCAAGTGCAGATAAAACCTTTGTTAAGGTCATTCCTCATATCCTTTGGGAGCTAGGACTTTTCATTCTACAAGGCTTGTCCCATACAGGTGAACCCCTCAAGCTAACCAACTATTTTATTTGTATCTAATGCATGTTGTTAGGGTTGAACCCTAGACCTCTTTTAGAGGATTGGGGGAACTTGCCAATGAGGTACCTAGTCTGGATTAAAAAGCCTTTGTTAAGGAAAATTATTCCTCCTATCCTCTAGGGGTCGGGACTTTCTATTCCATAGGGCCTATCCCATCCGAGTGAATCCCTCAAGCTAACTAGGGATTTTTCTTTGTATCTAGTGTAGGCTACTAGGCTTGAACCTTGGACCTCTTTTATAGGATTGGGGAAACTTGCTAGTGAGGTACCTAGTGCAAATAAAACATTTTTTAAGGAAAACCATTCCTCATATCCCCTAGGGGTTACGAATTTTTGTTCCATAAGGCTTGTCCCATTCGGGTGAACCCCTTAGGCTAACCAAGGATATTTTTTTGTATCCGACATAGGTTGTCAGGTTTGAACCCTGGACCTCTTTTAGAGGATTGGGGGAACTTGCTAGTGAGGTACCTGGTGCGGATAAAACCTTTGTTAAATAAAATTGTTCTTTGTATCCCCTAGGGGCCAAGACTTTCCATTCGACGAGGTTTGTCCCATCCAAGTGAACCCCTCAGGCTAGTAGGGGGTTTTTTTGTATCCGATGTAGACCGCCAAGTCTGGACCCTCAATCTCTTTTAGAGAATTGGGGAACTTGCTACTGAGGTACTTAGTGCGGATAAATTTAACTTGGAACCTTGTTGTTCAAGTGTAAGCTTTTAATTCTTATTGCTTCGCTTCTAACTTGAAGGTTGGTTATTTTATTGGACTTATTTTTATCTAAATATTTAAAAAAAATACTTAGAGTATACATGTTAGTTATTAATGATCATGTAATTATTTGTTAGCAATTCATTAATTTTCCCACTTTTCTTAGCATTAATTCTTAAAACTTAAGCCTATTTACAAATAATGTTAAATTAAACTATTAGTTTAAATTAGTCTTAATCTAATATAGGTCTTTTTTTAATAGTTTGTTAATGATTTAATTATTAAAAGCTAGTTTAGTATAGAAATATTCTAAAAATTAATTTGAAAAACACGAGATATATAATTTTTCACATTTACAAGACTATTAGTTATATAAAATTTTATTTTTATAGTATAAACGCTATCAATAGTAGATTGCATTTTCTTTTAATATTATTGGAGCATTATGACCTCTTACAAGATTTAAAACCTTAAAATTCATATTTTAAGTTTCAATGTCTTTATCATTAGGCCCATTCATTGTATAAAGTTTTATTTAGGTGACATTAAAAAGAGTATCAACTCACTTTAGGTGTGTTTATATTATATTATAATTATACTATTATTAAAAATTACATTCATGGTATTATAATACATGATATTATCATGGCATTCATGAGTGTTCAACTCTTACTAAGGCTATAAATGTTAATATTAACATTCAATAAATGGTAGGGAACATGAAGGTGGCTTGGATATATAAATAGGTACAATTCACATTAGGTCTATGACCACTTAACTTTAGGTCCATATATTATTATAAGCTTAACCTGGCCTCTAGGTGTCATCATAGTTTCATAACATGCTCTCCATAGAATAGAATTCTTGGTTTATGATGTGAAATTCTTTGCTTTCCATTATGACCCATATCTGATGAACTACCTAAAAGCTAGTTGTTAATGTATATGCCATAAATATTATTATGATTTGGTCAATTATTCAAAAAAGTATGCTATGGCACTATAGGTCAAAATGACTACACTAAGGGGAGTGAAGAGACTTCTCAAAAAATTTCTAAGTTTAGAAGATAGTCGCGATTTCGTGACTGATCCAGTTTTGCTGGTTGAGAGCCCGAAAATATGAGAAGGTAGAAAATAGTCACAATTTCATGATCGGTTTATTTTTTGCTAGCCTAGAGCCTGAAAAATTGAGAAGGCAAAAAATAGTCACGATTTCATGATTGGTCCAGTTTTTGTTGGTCGAGGGCCTGAAAAGATGAGAAGGCAAGAAATAGTCACAATTTCACAATAGATCCAGTTTTCACTAGATGAGAGCCCAAAAATATGAGAAGACAAAAAATAGTCACGATTTCACGACCAGTCTAGTTTTCACTACTGAGAGCCCAAAAAGATGAGAAGGTAGAAAATAGTCACAATTTCGTGATCGATACAATTTTCACTGACTGAGAGCCCAAAAATATGAGAAGGCAAAAAATAGTCATGATTTCACAACCGAACTAGTTTTTTTTGGTCGAGAGCCCAAAAATATGAGAAGGCAAAAAAAGTCACGATTGGTCCAGTTTTCACTAGCCGGGAGCTCAAAAATATGATAAGGCAAAAAATAATCATGATTTCATGATTGGTCCAATTTTCGTTGGTCGAGAGCCTAAAAATATGAGAAGGCAAAAAATAATCATGATTTCGTGACTGGTCCAGTTTTCATTGGTTGAGAGCCCGAAAATATGAGAAGGTAGAAAATAGCTGTAATTTAGCAATCAGTCCAATTTTCGTTGGCCGAGAAGCCAGATGAATGAGTGGAGGATAGTTGGGCCACGACATCTCTGAGAAGATTTATAAGAGTGTGCAACAACAAAAAAATCTTAACTTTTTACCATTGAAGACCCCACTACTCTGTTCCTTCTTGATCTAATGGTGTTGTGCAACATCTTACCAGAGTGAGCCAACTAGCATGTCGTTGTAACAAACTTTAGTTTTTCTGTTGTAATAAGATGTATATATATAGGATGAGTGACTCTAACAAAGGGTTGGCTCTTGGACATTTACAAGGTAATGTATACAGAATTTTGAAAGCAATAAAATACTCCTCATTCTAGCTTTTGGCTCATTGGTGTTTAATCATGTATGTATGAATGTTAAATTCTATATAAGCTACGTTGAATGCAAATCATTTTAATTTTATCTCTATATTTCTACACTTTGAGTTCTACTAGTTCTAAAGTTAACAATTCTAGTAAAATTTACAATTGTTTTAATCTACAGTAGAGAACTAGTTGTTCTAATTTGATGGTTTAAAGAATTCTTATCTACAAAAACTGTATGTGTTTTCTTGCTATTGTCTAACCTATATCCCTTTGATGTTTCTAGCAATAGCTATATTTCCCTTTCTTTATGCACTGTACTCTTTCCTCTTTTTCTACAACTAATCAAGGAACTAGCCTTCTCTAGAGATTGAGCCAGGTAATCTATGTTTTAAAACTGGTCATTCAATGTTGGAAAATTCTTAGGAGAAAATGTAACCAAAGGTAGATTTTGCACCAATAGTTTTTGGCACGCCTAGTGGGACTTGATCCCACTATCTATATAGACCAAATTTATGGTGGTTGTCTTTATCCTATGTATTTTTATCAATCACCTAATTATTGTTGGAAAAGTAAATAACTTGATGTTATTGAATGAAAGTACCTTTCTTAAATAGCAAGTGCTTACAATATGATCCATTGGATCATAACTAACTGAGCTAATATCAACCATTCAACTTTATCCTAGTAACAACTTAGGATATGATATATTATTCTAACACCCCCCTTAAGTGGTACTAGGATATACTAACACCCCCCTTAAGTGATACTAGGAGGTAGTGAAAAAAAAAACAAAACCAAAACAAGTGGCATATCCACAAGTATGAGTCCCGAAAACAAGGCCTGATAAGGTCCTCATGTACAATATATTCATAAGAAATCTCTACTAAAATATGATGAGAAAACCACCTGCCAGAATAGAAGAAGAATAAGGAAGATGTGGAAGGAGGATGGAGAGGAAGGAAGATGGCATCTTCAACCCCTCCTAGGACAACTTCCATAAATCCTGAAAAGGATCCATGAGATGCCTCAAAAAAATAGATAAGCCTCATCATTGAACTAAATGAAAATATACTACCTGACTAGTGCTTGTGACATAGATCAAGGTTGTGAACCATGAAGAAAGGTCACTAAAGAAAACTCCCTTGAAACCAAAGTGGTTCACAAAAAAGAATGTGAAGATAGGATGGAGAAAAAACCACAAAAATCACAAGGATAGTCCAAAATGACTCCACAAGCATGAGTATGTGGTTTCCACCTATATAAACACAATGGGCTGATAACAAGGTCCAAAAAATGTGGAAAAATAGCAAAACAAGGGTGTCAAGTATTGAATAGTGACCATATCCGATGAAATAGAATCATAAGCTAGACTGGAAGCAAGCCCAATAAAGAGCACCCAACTATCTATTGTCATTATTCCAACAAGTTTTTTATTCCTCCTCACCAAACATTTTTATCATCAATCCAGTAGCGAATGACAACAAGTAATTTATCCACGATAGCGACACCGTTAGTACTTGGCATTGGGAGAAAATCAGTCGTGGAAGGTTTGGAATCATACACCACTACAGTGGATGCTCGTTGTTGTGCTGACCCTTTCCAAAATCTTGCTATAAGGTCTACCATTTTTTTTCCTCGAAGGTGCAAATCAGTATTGCAATGGCATCGTCTGTAATGATTCAATGTGTAGAGTTTATGTTTATCACCACTAAGAAAACCTGAATGTGCAAAACGAATGTCTGGCCTCAAATGTTAACAGAGATAAATTTATCTCATATGCATCCTAGCTAATGGAGCTCACAAATGGAATTTCTTGGTAGTGGAGATACAGTGAATGTGATATTTCTACAGTGATGTGGAGGCAATATTTTTTTCTTCTGACAATGGAAGCATATTTACAGGGATGAAGAAATTTGTAGGATAAATAGATGATAGTCGTGAGAAAAAAATACTTCGTTGGAACTTTTCACCATGCATGCTAGAGTTGCTTCAAAAATTAAAATCCATCACTAGGATCAAACTCACCGTCAGCCTTACAGACAAAATCAAAAGCCCTACCTTGGAATTCCTCCTAAGTGTTAAGAAAATCATATCTTCGATGTAATGTGCACCGCAATCTTGGCAATGCCCCTGGACCCCATTCTATTCATCACCTCTTGGCTATTGAAATACCCCATATATCCAGAGCACACATCATCATTCGGATTAATGTATAGGTAAGGTAACCACGAGTGAAGAATGAGAAAATCCTTCTACCCATCAGCTGGATTTGTAGCGAGTGTTGCTTAAAAAAAATCAATCTACAAAAAAAAATCCTAGACCATAATTCAAAAGTCGTCAACGCAGCATTGGCATTGGGGGCAGACGAATGATTTTTAAAATTAGCAGAGGATTTGAGATCTTGAATCTCCTTCCTAATACATAAATAGTTTTTGATCTGTACGAGCTGCTTAAGTCAATTTCATGATCTGGACTCCTCGCCCCAACATACCATCACACAACAGCTTTTAGCTTTCAGAACGTCCATCACTATGAATTTCAATTATCTATTGCGAGTATTTGGACCTTGTGTTGAAAAAAAAATAGTGTTTCCAAATAAAAAATTTCATCTCCAACGAAATATGCGCCCAACAATCAAGGCACCCTAGAAAAATTGTTGCCACATCCACTTTATTGATTTCTATCTCTGACTACAATGGAAAAAAAATCCTCCATGCGTGCAAAACTACTTCAATGGTCACCTCAATTTATTTACCATATTTCAGTCTAGATATGGAGACGTGGACATATATGTCATCATGATTCAATAATAGTCTTGGCTAAACTTGAGTTCGTTGGGCTGAATCTCAGTAGTGAACATCGAAAGCATTATGCCAGCACACAACATATCCACCGTTGGTCTTGACTTAAATTTGGTCTACTAAATACCAAAAATAATAACCAAATTCAGTTGCCGAATAGGTAAAAATGGAGATAAATTCTCTAATAACATCGTTAGACTAAAATTTTTTTAATCACATTCTCCCCACGATAAAAAAACATCAAACACGACATCATGTGTAGATGTTCACACCCTGAGCTAGCGGTAATTTATCCAAAATCTAAAAATAGAACCATTGATAGAATTTACAAACACAATAACCTGCATCAAATATCCCTCGACTTGACAAACAATTAATAAAGGACACAATAAAAAATTACCAGGGGATATCAGTAGCAAATCTCATTCAAAAAAATCATCCTATATCAATAGCATGCGGCTCCTCGAGATGAGGATGGCTTCATTTCCTATACAGCCACCTTTGTAAGCATAGCACCTCACTGTGCAGTCCGCCATCACTACCAGCAGAATTCATCAAGAGTCACAAGTGAATGACAAAAAAATACTTTACCATAAACTTTACCACGTTTTTGCTACAACGTGTGGATCTTCCCATGGCCAGCATGCAATGTGACATCTTTAAAAAAACATACTGGTGCCCATGCACAACTTACAACAAAAAATTAAGTCGACAAAAGAGTAGACACTGGTAAAAAACTAGGTGACCTAAGAATTTCACCTTCACAAGCATGAAATCGAAGCCAAAAATATGGACTTCTAAAACAGTGCTACACGTGAGAAATTTCAATGGCATTACAAAGGGAGTGTGCCTATGAACCAGCTCATAGAGAAAAGCTTGTCCAGTGCTCCACAGAATAATAAAAAACAATATGGCAATCCTGATATTCTATTGGCAATGATGGCATTGTTTTGCAAACCTTAAAAAAAAAAAAATAACCTCCCAAACTGAAGATTTTTTTTTAACCATCTAGTTTATGATCCATAAAAAATATGGAGAGCATACTCCCTCGGTATCAAAAAAAATTGGAGGAAAAAAAAGAAAAAAAATAGGGGGTGATTTCCATGAGAGAAATCCCCCCATGAATAAAAGCTCCTCAGGCTCACAGGGTAGGGAAATTTTTCTCTGATACCATATTGGAAAAGTAAATAACTTGATGTTATTGAATGAAAATACCTTGCTTAAATAACAAGTGCTTAAAATCTAATCCATTGGATCATAACTAATTGAGCTAATCTCAACCATTCAACTTTATCCTAGTAACAACTTAGGATATGATATATAATTCTAACAATGACTCTATTCAAAAGGTTCAAGTCTAAGATAATCCTTTATCCATTTTACTGGTTAAATATTAAGTTTTATGAAAACCAGATCTAAAGCAACAAATTTTGAATAACTCATTGAGTTCTTTGAATTACACCTCGATAGCCTGAGAGCTAATCATGTACTTGTTGTGTGATCAACTTCTTCTTCTATCGTTACTACAATATTGATAAATCCTTCTTCTGTAGCTCTCGCTAGTACTATTACTAGTGGATTTTTAAGCACAACTACCCATACTACTGCATTATCAGCTGACATCATAGTTATCATGGCCATAAATCAACCCAATTTGACCTACCCTACATGGAATAATTCAGACCCCCTGAATCTAGCAGTCCAACATCAGATCCTTGAAATAGCTTTGAAAGCTTTTCCTCAATACGATGGTACGAGAAAAATGAGTTATGAACACTACCAATATGTAGCCTCATTAGCACCAATACATAACAGTACAGAGGGACATAATGATAGGATTGTTAGTCATTTATCTGAAGTAAAATATGCTCTACTGGTATAGGACATTTTCTAACTAGACTATAGCTACCTAGGCCCAGCTCGCTGATAAATTGGTAGAATATTTCAATGAATAGGTTGATCCCTTTTCTCTGCTCAATCAGTTCACCATTATTCAAAAGCATCCTTAGGAAGAAATAGTTGATTTCAATATCATATTTAGTTGTATTTGAAAGAGTGTTCCTGATGGGTTGATATTGACTTATGAGCAAGCAATGTATTACCACACAAGAGCTTTAATTTATATATAAGCATGGTTATCAGATAGTCTCAAGTTTTTACCTTCCCCAAAAAATTTCAAGAAGCTCAGAAAGCTAAGAAAGATCTCATTTCTTTTGGAATGTTCCCTCTAAATATGATAATACCTATCTTCCCAAATATTTCACAAGCATATAATACTACTTTACCAAGTCATGCTTCTACTTTTAATATAGATCTACCCAAATGGACCGGGCAGCCTACCATCCTAGTGATACAAGCACCCCTTGCTCCCCCAATTATGAGTGTTAAATTAGCACATATTGTATGTCAAATATTATCTATTTTCTATCTATAAATCATGAATGGGAATGGATTTTTAATGATTATTTCACTTTAGTTATGTGATTTATCAATCAAAATGATGAATGAGGTTAAATTGATAAATGCATGAATTTTACACAAAATATGTGCAAGTTTTGTATGCTTGGACAGGAGAACGTTGAAGAACACTTCACAGGATATTGATGTGATAGAATAATACTTGAACCAGATGTTGAGCATAGGAAGAGTAGTCACAAAGATGACATGTTAAGAATATTGTAGATGCGGGTTACAGACGGATGTTACAGAATATAGTTATCAAAAATTTTTACAAATGAAGATTGTTACCAGAGACGTCTACCAACAAGAGTTATGGAAAATTTTGATTAAGTCAATTGACTAATACATAGTGTGCCATGACAGTGATAGCATGGTATTCTTATGTGGCAAACAATTTTTATGAAATGTTCTCAGTCAACACAGTCGACTGACATGTCAAAATTATGCACGAGAAATATTGTGATTATTGAAGTTGTTATAAAGTTATTTTATAAAGTTATAAAGTTAGTATGTTGTTGATTTGTATATAGTTCGATGCAAGATGTTATATCCTCTCCTTAAATAAAGGGACATATAGTTGTATTGTTATATCTTGTGAATATTCAAATTAGAATCTTTTTGTTATGTTCGTTTGTAAGATGCCACTTGGACCACTTAGATTATGATTGAGTCCAAGTAGGTTAGGAAACTATGTTAGTTTAGATTATTTATGTTAGAATGTCGCATTATCAAGCCAACAAAGCCACATGGAAATACATGGAAGAATTTTATTCAGAATGTCCAAGCGACATTATATATTACAGGAGAGACCTTTGAAAAGGTCTAATGTTGAAAATGTTCAAATATTCTAATATGTGAAAGTAATATTTCGTATGCAATTTTTGAGGAAATAATGTGCAACTATGTACGTTTGAATTTCCAGTAATAAAGTAGCAACACTTTTGTTACACATATGGTAACTATGTCAATTACTTTCTTTATGCTTTGCTTGCTTTGGTAACTTCCCTTTATTTTATTTTCTTGTAATCATGAAATAATTAGAATTAGAGTAATTTAATGAAATATATTACTGAAGTTAAAATAGAGTAGAAAAATAGGAAAGGATTAATACTAACCTTCCAGAGGTAGGACCCACTTTGAAAGGTTAGTCCCTAAATCTCTTCCCCCTACTAACACGGTAGATAAAATTAGAATATAGAGTAAAATTAGAACATAAACTTTATTAAAATTGCATATCATAAAACTATAGAAATATTAGATAAATAATGCATTAGTAAATCATACGTGGATCCACACATACTCATATAGACTTAGTCTAAATTGCATCTTTAATTTAAACACAATTTTATTTTATTTTATTTCTTGCAAACTTTAATTTCTTGCAAAACCTGAGACTAAAGAAAATAGAATCAAGCCTAAGAATTAAATTACTATGGTGCAATCTATACTGGAGTACCTTGGATTGATAAAATTAAATGTAATCAATTATAGCTAGACATTTTTGGAACCGTTGTTGGGGAGAGTAGTGCTATAATTTTTAATCAGAAAGGCTATTTGGCTGTGCAAGAATATATTATTACTTATATGTGGAAAGAGGTATGAATGAATCCTTGTTGTGCATACAAGTCAAAGTGGCATGATATGGTCCCAACAAGCCCCTTTGTTCGATGTTGCCAGGTTCTTTCTCTTTAGGATCATTTTACTGCTTTCATAGTTAAAATTTCATTTCCTACAAATTTTCCAAGCTTTGGGTGATTGCTATTACTTGCTTTGGTCTGGGTTCTCTGACCTATGGAAACAAGAAGTAGGTATTATTGAGTGACACATTCATAGTGAAATGCTCCTAAATAATCAAATAAGTGATAGCAAAATAACCTTTTACTTCAGCAATTTCATTTCCAGTAAATTTAATTTTCAAGCAATATTTTATTTTAGTCCTAGTGTTCTAATATTGGCTATATGGATTCATAGACCATGATTCGCACCTAATTTTAGCAACATTAGGATTATTCAAATTTAATTTTCAATAAATATTTTATTTTACTTTCCTCCTAGTGTGCTAAGATTGGATGTATGGATTGAGAATCAATATTAATTGTTCTATTGATTAAAGAAACCTTACAATCTTAAATAGGCTTTGATAGCCAAAATACACGCTAACAAATCAACTCATAATAGCCTATGTCTAGAATAGATGACGATAAATCCTCTAACTAATCTCCTAACAATGATACATTCTAGAAATGCTACGTAAATAACAATCAACATTAATGCTTAATAACTTAGGACTTTAGGACTTAGGGACAACGTAATATTCCAACATTCTCCCCCTTGATGCTAAAGGAACTCATTCAATGAGTTCTTAAGCATCACTAATTTGGAAGAAATACAATCTCTTACGTTTCCTCCAATCTATCACCAAAAAATCATAAAATGCAAAATGATGTCTTGGGAACTCCTTCCACGGTTTGTGTGGGATCTCATTCATCTTTGTTGTTGCTCCTTCCTACAAGTAAATGAGTGCCTCCTTTTGATGAGCTACTCCCCCTTCATCAAAAACTCCTTCAAATTATGGCATTCCCATAATACCACAAGTATTTGTTATCACTAACCAATCTAGCATATTTATGTCATCATTATTTCTATGGTATTCAAACTATATTTCAGCTCCTAATACTCCTCCTGAGTATGTACAATGCATCATCTTATGTAGATGGTTTTGCCATATTACAATTTCACATACCTCTACACATATTTTCAAACAAAATATAGCTATGCAATAGCTAGTTACAAATGCAACAATAAATTGTTGCTCCTCACACAATGTTTCACTCTTTACTATGGCTTTACATGATTTCTTCCATGGAATTTTAAACACAAAAAACAGCCAACACATATCCATGGTTTTCATCATCATGTTATCCATGTTCTTTTCAAATGAAATAACTTCATCCAATGATGTCTCTACAAGACAATAATTTCTCAATAATGCATTTTTAAGACATTCACCTCCTTTATTCATATACCTATTCACAAAAAACAAATCATTAATCACAAAAATATTACCTCCAATGTGATTAGATTTGGTTCTTCCCATAAAGCTATTTAGTGGCATATCTTTTTCACTGTATGTTGCTTCAAAATCAACCAACTCTTTGCTAAGAGCTCTCCTTTGTTCAATCCATGTTGGTGTGTTGAAACACCATTCATTCAAATAATCATACATTGTTGCCTTTTCAAGAAAACTCTTTTCCTTCAATTTAGACACTCCAAGTGAGTGATATTCATTCATGAGTGATGTTTCCTTTGACATTACAACAAGAAAATCAACAATCTTATTTTTCATTTTTTGTTTCTATCTCATTTGCTCTCTCACTTTCCACCTCCCAAATGAGATAATTATTTATGCTATTTTCTTCACACAAATCATTTTCTTCTTTGAGATTCACAAAATATCTCTTCACACAAACTTCTTGGACTGATGGACGAGAAGTATATCTATTTGTCACATTGTTCTCCCCCTTTAGAGTAACTCTAACAATTTTATCTTCTCCTTGTAGGAGATCTTCATTTGCTCTGTCAAGAGAGCATACATCCATTCCAAGTGAATGGTCTTCATCATAAGTGAGCCAATGGTCTTCCATGAACATTGCTCCTCCATCATCATGCCAACACTTTTGGTTGGTCCCATTTTCATCATCATTCTCCTCCATGAGAATTTTAGGTGCATTCTCCATAATACACTCTTCATTTGTCTCCTCCATGAGACATTCTTCATTGCTTTTCCTTCTATCAGCTACAAATCCTCTTCTTCCTCCTCTTCCTCTTGAGGAATACACACCTCTTATTTTCTTTTCATCACAAAATTCATCAACATATGCCTTCTCCATGAAGCATTTCTCATCCATGTACAAGGTTGATAAACATGTTACATTTTCACCTTCTTCTCTCTTCTCTTCAAGAAGAATTTCTCCATCATCTTCCTCCATAAGGAAGAATTCATCATGCATGCCTTCTTCATAAGACATGTCTTCACATGCATCTTCACAATAAGACTCTTCAAAATTTTCCTCAAAGAAACACACCTCCTCCTTGCTTTGGGATTGCTACACATATCTCCTTCATAAGCATCTTGTAATGCTTTCTAAACCATTTGGGTTGTCCTACATTTTGCAATGAGAGGAAAATATTTCTCTTTCATACCTCTCCTCAAATCCATAAGAGCCAAGAAATTTTGATATTGCTTCTCTTTCTTCACTCTCTTCTTTTCTCCTTCAAGCATGGTCCAAGAGGTGGGTTCTTCATAGCCTTCTTGGATAATTTCCCAACATCCTTTTGCCTTCAACAAGTGCTCCATTTTTATGCTCCAATAAGCATAGTTTTCTCCATTGAAACTTGGAACCTCCAAGTCTTCAAATATGGTGGCCATTAAGCAAACTCAAATAAAAAAAATTACAAACTCTTTGATGGTTGTCCAAGATTTCTACTTCAACTCCCACTACATCAATTGATAAACTCTGCTTTCCAACAAGTTTTCAGCTTCTACCAAATTGCATCACAAACAACACAAATTTCTCCTCTACTCATCCGCTTAAAATGGCACTCTACCTACTGTTGCCTTCATCTCATTCAAAAACTTCTCCTTGTTGCGATTACACTACGAGGGATATCTATGGAAACAACAAAATACTTACTCTATTATGAACGGTGAATGGTTGTGCTATTTTGATTGTGCTTCTATGGGAGCAGGTGGTGCACTGGCCTACCTCCTCATTGCTTCACCGGTGGCTAATCTCCACATGGGTGGTAGTGGCTTGTGCTGCTTCTTATTGATTGTGCATTGTTACTACCTTCCAAGTTGTAAATTCCATCGCATCCTCCTTGCTTCTAGCGGTCACTGACCATGTAGACATGGCTAACTACCTCATAGAACCTACATGATGACCTCATAGTAGACCTAAATACTAGTGATCTGGTCTGTGAGGAGATGATGTGACTGCCTACTCGACACACATGTGAGGACCTCAAACTACTACCAATTGGGACAATGATCTGATAGACACCTGTATTAGGCAATTTATCACTTGTAAACTCTCATTGTGCATATAGGGTTGCAATTGTCCTTTAATGTACCAACAACATTATTTTTCTACATCTTATGTGGTCACTATGATCGTCAATTGTGTGCTCTATTTGTCACTACAACAAAGCTAACAACACATGAGTCCTTCTGCAAGATCAATTATGTTGGCAGCTTGGTATTTCTTATGCTTCTCACACCGTGATTGGTTTAATGTAGCAAATTTTTAGATCGTCCTTCACTCATTTTTTATTGAATCAACATGTCACATCAGAAGATCACCATGCCTGCAAGTTTTTATTGATAAATAGATTACCTTTAGTTTCTTCGATGTTTGGTGACTTCTACATAATGCAAACTTTTCAAATCCCCCATTCGTGAGGTTTTTTGCACCCAGAGGAAGCTTCCTCATGCGACATCTAGTCTTCTGCTGCCATGAACACTGCCTTTGTCACCAACAACTTCATATTTGGCTAGGCCCATAGCAGATTCTCAAATGCAATAAAATTTTTTCAATCGAACATCTTCATAAGGTGTTGCTTCCATTATCTATTACAACTTGATCATCCGAACTCAATCCACCTTCGATTATCTACAACAAGGTCTCAATGTTGTTGTTTCAATTTCTCTTCCATTTTTCTCAATGTTGTTGTCTCAATCTGCCAATTTTAATTTTTTGGTTTTGATTTCTCTTTCGTAGTGTGACTTCGTCCACGATGGGACATCGTTCATGGCCAACACAGCTTTTTAGGATTGCAAATCAACTGGTCAAAAAAATTTAATGCCCAAATCTGGTAATCTTGTGTGATGGCTATCATTTCCTTCGCAAGGCTGAAAATGTCTCAGCACCGATGTGTTGTGATGCTATGACAGAATATCCATGAGAGAAAAAAATAATCTACAATTTTTAGACCACCTCAAAAACTAGTGTAATTTCACCAGCATGATTGCAGAATGGCACAATTCTAGTTTTCATGAAAATAATATGACATACGTGCGGGGATCTCATCAGCTACCGGTCTATAATTGTTATACGTGTAATACCTTTTAGGTGGTAAGCAATTGAAGGTTGCAAATTGGGTTTTTTTGTGATCATTTTTTGTTATGCCAGGACCTGGGTGTTCTGTATCCACCGTAACATGTTATTTCCTATTATTATTTTTATCTTGCAAATCACTAGAAGAAAACAAAACTAGTCGATCGTTGTAAAATAATCTATGGAGAAGGGTTGACATCGTTGAGAGTGATAGGTCTACTATTTGGGATTATTTTCCCACATTTGCTAAGTCACGGTACTGTGGAAACTTTAAAAGAAACAAACCTCAAATAATGGGATGTCTACCTTCGGGTAGACTCTCTTACCCATAACACTCCCTTACCTAACGTAATCCATTGCCACGTGTGGCTTTGGTTGCTAAAGTGGCCAATTTTGTCTAGTCTACCAACTCCTCAATTCAAAACATCACGTCAGTCTAGTTAGAGAAGTTTGTGTCTTATCACCTTTCTTTCTACTTTCGACCCATTGGTTTTTCTCTACCTCGATCCATGTGTTATCACCTAGCCCACCATCTGAGTCATATTGGGTCCTGCTAGTTGATCCGTCAACTCGTCATGTTCAGTTTTTATCCTACATGAGGTTCTTGCCAAATCGTGTCACATGTTAGGTTTCCTCATCATGTTCCTACAGTGATCTATATTCAACAATAATATTAGATGCATGATCCTTTTTCACCAATTTCTAATCGTCCAGTGCTAGCTCCAGGTGCACACATCAACTCCATCGAGTCGCTAGCATGCATCAGCTCCACCAATTTGCTAGCATCTAAACTTAGGAAATATGCTTCCATACAGAGAGTCCCAGGTCCACATTAGTGTTCAGATCTTCGATCATCACATCTCATGTCGTGTATAGTCCAAGTTTGATTCGATATGTCGTATCAGATCGTTGGCTAGGTAGTTGTTGCTGCTTTGCTTGTTCTGTCAAGTTCTTAGGATGTTTTCTAGTGCCAACCATATTACCCTTACCACTTAGGATTTCAAGACCTTACAAATATCCTCGATCTATGTTCTCAACAATCCAATTTAGGTCCTTGTGTTCCTAATTGCCAAGTCTGCTAGTTTGGCAAGCAAATCACATTTGTTTGCCTCAAGTTCTATCTTGGGCTCACTTGACCTCCTGAAATGTGCCCAAGTCTACCAGTCAAATGGATTTCAACCAGGTAGGCTCTGATACCAAATGAGAATAAATGATTAATTGTTCTATTCATTAAAGAAACCTTACAATCTTAAATAGGCTTTGATATCCAAAATACACACTAACAAATCAACTCATAATAGCCTATGCCTGGAATAGATGACGATAAATCCTCTAACTAATCTCCTAACAATTATATGTTCTAGAAATGCTACGTAAATAACAATAAATATTAATGCTTAAGAACTTAGGACTTTAGGACTTGGGGACAATGTAATATTCCAACATGGATTTATAGATCGCGAGACACACCTAATTTTAGTAAACATTAGGATTGTTCAAAAATTTTATTATTTTCCTGTTATACTGATATTGGTTGTATGGATTCATGGACCGTGAGTCACACCTAATTTTAGTTATAGCAGGATTGCTTTAGAAAAAAAAATTCTATTTTCATTTTTCCTACTATGTTAAGGATAGCTATAAAATCATTTATTATGAGTTGTACCTAAACTTGAAAACAGTAGTATTTTTTTTGAATTGGTTATAAAAATAAAAATAAAACAAAAATAGAAACAAAACAGAACACAAACAAAATCAAACAAAAAAAAAGAGAGAAGAAAAACAAAAGAAAAGTTGCTAGATGGTGGGAAACTGTCTAAAACAATCTACTATAATAAACCTCTAGAAATTATTACAAGAAGAAAAAAATTATTATTGATAAAAATGATACTAAAAATAATAATATATATATATATATATATATATATATATATATATATATATATATATATATAAAATAAAAATAAAATAAAATAAAAAAATGTATTTATATATCTATATATTAATAATAATAATGAAATAAACTAGAGGTATTACACAGGACTAAATTAGCCCAACAACAAAGAAATAAATGGCATGATAAACACGTTATACCAAAAATATTTCAGCCAGGAGATTAGGTCTTGTTGTTTAATTCCTGCTACCAATATTTTCAAGGTAAATTGAGGACAAGATGGCTAGGACCCTATAAAATTGAAGAGATGTTTAGGAACAGTATAGTCAAACTTAAGCCTATAGATAATTCAACAAGAAGACTACTAGTAAATGGACATATACTTAAACTTTATAAAAAACCATTATCTAAGGAAGAATTCATACACCACCTTAAGCAACAAGTTGATTTGTAGTATATCTCTGAACTCCAACCATCAACTGTTGAGTAGTAACTTCTCTCTTAAAAAAAATGATTTTGTTTCCTTTGTTTCATAATGGAGTTCCTATATTTGCAATACTCATATCTTATTTTCATCAATTTTTAATCTCAATATTATTTCAAAAATATCCTAAAAGGATATTTCTTTTACTTATATCAGTTTAAGAGCTTGTAGGAAAATTACTGCCACATGTTGCATAACACTTTGTTTGAAAAAAAAAAATCTAGATGTTTTCAATTACTCAACCACCACTAGTGTCTTGAGCAAATTTTCGTTGAAAATCAAACAATCTTTTGGTGTCATAAGTTATCCCTAGTCAATCAAGTTTCCTCTTGGACTACGCACATTATAACAAATAAAAATATTGTGAAGTTTGGAAAGAATAACTCATGAGTTAGAATTTTCATAGAGTGAACAGTTTCCCCTACTTATCCAATTATGTGCATGGCCTAGAAAGTTAATGAATTTGCAAAAGGACAAGCTTCCCCTTCACCCCACAAAAAAGAATCCCTTACTCTATATCTAAACGAGCAAGTATCCCAAAAAAAAATATCTTCTTGCTTCCCCTTAAAATGAGTAAGAATCTCAAAAAAACAATAAAATATCCCTTGCTCCCTCTCTCATAATGAGCAATTATCCCAAGAAAAATTCAATAAAATAAGGGTGAAGATCTTGAATCCCTAGAATTCTTAGTGTCTCTAAAACCATGGGTTGATCCTCACTACAATAATGGGTTGAATGAAACTCTCCTTGCAATAAGGTATCCTTACGCAGTAGTGCTAAGTCTAGACAAGACCTATGGATGCTCACAAATAAACTAGCTTGTTGGCATAAGTGACCATTGTTTTACTCAATCCTTACTCATGATGGAAAATGAATATTCACTGCACCTACAATTGGTCCTTGAGAGGCCTGAAAATATTTGGATAACTTTAGCATCATATTGATTTGTGAGATGAGTAGATGAATTTGTTTAATATCACTACGTTTTTTGCATCTTTGTAAAACAACTCTAGAATATCATAAGCAAGAAAAAGTCAGAAGCAAATTCCTATGTGGGTACTATAGTTTATTCCATATTACAAAAGTGTGATTTGTATTTTCAAAAGCCTTGATATTTACTTATAGGTATACAGTAGTAAGGATAGGGTTACAATTTCCATCAAGAATATGATAGAGTGGTTGGGAATCCAATTCTCCAAAGCTTTGCACCCCTATAAGAACAACCAAAATATGTATACTTACAATGAAAATAAAATGCCATCAAAATTATTCACAACTAGTGTTAAAATCATCCAAGCCTTTGATAAAGATCTATTTTGCATATATTGATGATTGATATCAAGTTTACGATTATTACTTTTCTCTCATTTGGAACTCCTTAATAAAATTAGGGAAGCACAATCACAAAAATAATAATAATAAATAAATAAATATCTAGTATAATTAGAATAATCCCCCATACATAAAAATAATTACTATATACAATTCACCATAATATATTTTTTTACAAAAATACAACCCCCTTCATTTTGTTTTGGCTATATAGCCAAAAATACAGTTTGGGGGGGAAGTAAGTAAAAGATATTCAGAATTCATAATACAGTTTGGAGGAAAGAATCAGGTAAAGTATTTTCTCAACTCTACAATTATAGTCTCTGTAGGTTCTATAGATAGTTCCTGTAAAAAAAAATTGTAAATAGCTTATATAGATAGTTTCTGTAAAAATTTTCTATAGATTAATTCTATAGATATTTTATGTAAATGTTTTATGTATATTAATTCTATAGATAGTTTTTGTAAATATTCTATGTACCCAAGTTTCGTAGACAAAATCTGTAAACAAGCTCTGTAAACATGTTCTATAAACAGTTTCTGGAAACATTATCCATAGACAATATTTGTAGCATGAAGGTCGAGGAGCAAAAATTAATCAAACATAAGCATTATGTTGATATTGATAATTGAGGAAGTATAAATACAATAAGCTTAGGCTAAAGATAATCATAGATAGGTAGGAATAATATCCCCCCTCTTAATCAATGCTAACTATAATCAAAATGATGCTAACAATAATATGCTAACAAACTAATGCGTAAATAATAATCATAATATATTCAAACAATGAATATCTTCATGGTAAAACAAAATAAAGTAATAGCCTAACTTACTAAGGTAAAAATGAATTTATCCTAATAATCTACGTAGGATAATTTACATATAACCAAATGAGGTACTAATCATAGTTACTATAGCATAGTAACTCTAACATCCCCCCTTATTATATTATTTGGGTAATGTATATAACTGACCCAATACAATGAAAAAGATGTTAATATGTTGGCTCTTTCTTTGGCTTGGGATTTGGCACATTGCTCACACGGTCCACCTCTAGGTATGTCACCTCTGGGTTTATCACCTTTGGGTCTAAGAAAAATAAGTACTTCTTGAGTACTTAAGCAAAAAATGGGTCATCCCTCACTTTGTTTTAACAACAACGAATGTCCTTATTGTAATATTTTCATCCTATTTGGATTGCATGGGTAACCAACTACTGCAACCACTAGGTGTACTAGAGTAGATCACTATTTACAAGGTTCACTCTGTTACAATATGGTTTTGTAAAAGTTTTTATAAGGTAGCTAAGGTGTCAGTCACTGCCAAAAATGCACCCTTATAAGTTCCTCCCTTTTTGCAAAACATGTTGTAATGGAATTTTTGCAAGAAGTTTGACTAAGGTGTCAGTCGCTGCCAAAAATGCACCCTTATAAGTTGTACTCCCTTTTTTGTAAAAATATTTTATGAATTAGGAAAGAAATTTATCCCCTCTTAAGTGCAAAATATTTGCTACTTATGAAGCTTTTGAAGGTTTTTACAAATATTTCCTCCTGGGCAAATTTCAATAAAAATCACCAAAAAAAATCCCTCTCTTTATTACAAGTACTTCAAACAAAAATAATTTGTTATTTATGAAGCCTAAAAATAGGTACAATCCTCCCTTTATTGCAATTACTTCAAATAAAAATATTTGTTATTTATGAAGTCTATATAAAAAGGTTTGTAATGGTGTTGCCTATGTTTACAAATCTATTTTTCTTACAAAGTTTTATGGATCATGAGCATCTTGTATGCTCTTTTTGAATAAAAATTAAAAACCTCACTAGCAACATGACCTCTTTGTTGTCTATTTTACCTCTGTGGTGTGTATTTACCCTTTTTGTCTTGCTTATTTTTAAACCAACACTGATTGGTGTCATGGTTGTCATATTTACAATTTGTGCAAAACATATTTTTTAATTGAGGTTGCTTGCCCTTATCTTTTGAATATGACCCCCTCTTCTTAATTTGACCCTGTTTATGTGTATAAAGAGCATTGTTGGACACTTCATATTTTTGTAGCTGATTTGTTTCTTCAGTTTGAAGCAAATTTACTAACTCCAAAAAGGTCACATGTCTTTGATACACTTGAAGAGATGTTATTAACATCTTGTAGGAGTCTGGAAGAGCCCTTAAAATTATCGAATTCAAGACCTTATCTTCAATTTTTTCTCCCAAATCATTTAGTTTTGATTTTATTTTGACCACTCTATAGAGGAATAACTCTACTATTTCACCTGAATTCATATGGATAGTATGAATTTGTGATTGAAGTTTAAGAATTGTGGCTTTATTTTTCTCTTCAAAAATGATAGATAAAGCATCCCACGCTTACTTACCATTTTCAGCATCACAAATGTGAGACTAAATTTCATTAGTATTGGCTAGAAAAATCAGCATGAGAAGTGTGTTGTCCCTTTTATCCCATGCCTTCTGATATGCTCCTGGTGTAGTGGGTCTTTTTACAATGCCTGTCACTATATCCCATAATTCCTCTACAGTAAGAATGGCCTTCATTTTGGTCTTCCATGTTGAATAATTAGAACCTTTAAGAAACTGGGTATCATTGAGATACTTGTTTATTGTAGCCATTGTAAAGGTTTCTTGTTGCACCAAAATTGTCTCTTTCACTCTAATTGATATTTAATGGTACCTACCTAAAACTACTCTTGAAGAAGGATAATAAGTTTTAGGAATTTTAAGCCAAACAAGAAGTGATGAAAGAGAATTCACTCTAATTGATATTTAATGGCACCTGCTTGAAAAACCTCCTGAATAAGGATGATCAGTTTGAGAAATTGAGCCAAACAAGAAGAGTGAATTAGGGTGTTTATGGGTGAATATCAATATTAAAATTGGCTTATATTTGTGCAATGAATTACACAAATGAGTGTAAAATTTGGGGTTTTGAGTGCTCTTGATTTTTATGACTTATAATTGTAGAAAACAAGAATTAAATGCAATAATAAATCAAATAGTACCCACAAATGTTTACCACTTAGGTGTCGGATGCAACCGAAAAAGCACCTAATTCATAAAATGCTAATTTTTTAAAATAGAGGTGTCGAGTGATATCGAAAATGCACCTTATTACTAATTTTTGCAACAAAATTTATATTTTTGTTGTTTAAAAATTTTGATATTCAATTTCTCCCCTTGTCTTATAATTTTGTAAAGAATGTGGCAAAAACAATTGCCTTTCCTTTTTGTGTTGCGAAATAAACAAGTTTTCAATGTTTCAATCCTTTGATTTTCATAATTTCCCCTTGTGTTACAATTTTGCAAAAGAAGAATCCAAATATTGGTTTGTCCCCCTCTCTTGTTTGCAAAATAAAAAACGTTGTGAGAATTTTAGATCTTCAATGTGACGAGATCCTTCTCCAATTCATAAAAATATGAATGTGCAATATTTTGTGTTATATCCCAAGGTTTGAGAAAACAAAATGCACAAATTGCTTTTTGATTTTGTAAAAAGTTTTTATTTTCAAGTGCCCCCCTTCTTTTGTTACAAATCTACAAAAAAAAATCACAATTTTCTTGTCCTCCCTTTGCTTTGAGAATTGAACAAGGTAGCACTCCTTTCAAGCCAAGTAGACATGACAATATTTTGAAAGGCTATCCAGAACCAGTTGACACACGACCTAGTTTTATTGGACCCAAGTTCTATTCGTTAAGAGAAAAAAATCTTACTCAGAAATTTTGAGAAAGTTTTTAAAGAACTCTTAATTTGCAAAAAAAGGTATTATTTATTTGTCTTACGTTCCCCTCTCGGAGAAAAACAAAAACACTCTTTTGTTAGAAATTTGTAAAAAAATAGGTATCCTTCTCTTATTTTTTATTGCAAAAATAAATTTGATCATTGATTTAATTTAATAATAAAATAATTTGCTCAAAATCAATTTAATTTTATCAAATTTAAAGTTAATAAAAAATTTGATGTAGCAAAAGGTATTAAATTATTAAAAAATATATGAAAAAAATTAAAAGAAATGTAATAAAAAAAATTTACCTTATGGTTGCCAATTTTTTTACCAAAAAAGTCTTTTATTTTGGCACAAGCGATATTTGAGCCCATGACCTCTCAGGATGTAGTGCTTCAACTATGGATGGCCTATCGCCCCAACTGGTGCATTGGACGGGAGCAAAGGGAGTCAAACTCCCTTTTGGCACCTTTCCAAAGGACAAAGGGATAAAATGTCCCTTGTCTTTTTCTATCTTTGCTGAAGAGCGGATGACAATGGGGATACATTATTCCACTTGCACCACCCGGTGCATTTCTCATCGTTTTAAAAAGTAAAATCAACCATTTGATTATCGATTGCCTTAGGGTAATCCAACCAATCACATACATTTTTGTCACCCACACCATTAAATGGATGAACGCCATGTCATACACCAATACTTCATGTCACATCACATGTTGTAGCTCTGTCGCCATGTATACCTCTCACCATACGCCACGTCAGCTTCTCTACCGCCACGTTAGCTTCAGAGTCAACACTGCATTAGTGCTAGATGTCCACCATGGGTTGGTGCCATGTGTTTGGTAGTAGCATCATAGGTTACCCCCACCATGTCAGCAGCTTTGAAATCCACACCTAGTTACGTGTATTTCTAGGCTTCTTTGGTAGTTTACGGTCCACCTAATTCTCTGTGTGCTCACTAGGTATAGGGGCAGCATCATTAGATGTGTTAGATGAACAGTATAATATCACATCGAGACACTCGATGTGGCTCCACATGCCCTACCGTAGGGGGATAGTCCCCTACAGACTATCCAAATTGATAGGTCTGCAACCTGTTAGGCTAATAGTTTGACTACGGGCTGTCAGTCTATGGTCACTTGGGTTGTTAGTGATAACACTTTGACAGTGTTGTCAGAGTCAAACAAATGCTGCACAAAAAAATTTACAAAAATTTTAGTGCTTTCGCGAGACTCCACATCACTAATTTACCTCAAAATTCAAGCAACTATGTTAGGAGGGGGTCCTAGCTCAGGAATTGTACCCCATTAGGCCTGCCAGTAAAGCTGCCTTGAAATACGTGCCTAGGGTACATTCAGATAAGCCTAGGTGAGTCTTTGCTTCGATACCAATGAAGTTCGAAGAGCAAAATTTAATCAAGCATAAACATTAGGTTGATATTGATAATTGAGGAAGTATAAATACAGTAAGCTTAGGCTAAAGATAGCCATAGATAGGTAGGAATAATATCCCCCCTTAATCAATGTTAACTATAATCAAAATGATGCTAACAATAATATGCTAACAAACTAACGCATAAATAATAACAATAAGATATTCAAAAAAAGAATATCATCATGGTAAAACAAAATAAAGTAATAATCTAATTTACTAAGGTAAAAATGAGTTTACCCTAATAATCTACCTAGGATAATTTAAATATAACCAAATGAGGTAATAATCATAGTTAGTGTAGCATAGTAACTCTAACATAGCGCATGGCGCAAGTAAATACGACACGTGTTAACACAAAAATAAAGAAGAAACTTATTAATATTATTTATTAAGGTTTCAAGGAAGAAAAATAAGCATAAAATTGCATGAATATTTACGAAATCTTCTTTGACACCTATCCAAATTCATGAATCTTGGCATACAAACTAAGGTATGTAATTAAAATAAATAAATAAATATATATATATATAAGGAAATATTAGAATCCAATACCAAAAATTTGTACCAAGAATATTAATCTTTCCATGAATGCCTAAAGATAAAATGAGAAATAATATTATGGTAAACATTTGATGTGTATGCCCATGATTGGCCGCCATGCATTACAATATAAAAAAAGAAACTTTAAGCATCTCCTTGGAAGTGTGGACATTGACCATGACAAGTTTTAAAAAAATGAGAGATGTCAACCATAAGGGAAGCATGGATGTTGATCATGAGGCTAGCTAGATATACGAACTTCGATCACAAGGCCAGCGTGG
This sequence comes from Wollemia nobilis, assembly GCA_028583015.1. Lineage (NCBI taxonomy): Eukaryota > Viridiplantae > Streptophyta > Pinopsida > Araucariales > Araucariaceae > Wollemia > Wollemia nobilis. The sequence goes on along the minus strand of JAQPPZ010003648.1, from coordinate 1,115,242 downwards.
ATAATGACACAATGAAAAATAAAATAATTACAACATAATATGTAGGTAATACGGTGTGGGCATTGATGTTAGAGACACGGTGGAAAGGGACTGCATACATGGCAAATAGAACCATATGTGTGTAGGGAGTAAAGATTAAAAGAGTTTATCAATTTTTATGCCTTGGTTAAATTCATCGAGTGGAACAAGCATTATAATGTGGTGCTAAAAGAAACCCTCACCCCATGCAAGGTGGTAGGAAGTCTCGCACTATAAATACAAAGCGGATAGGGAAGCATCGACCACCTCAAACCGACGATGATAGATGACACATGGTTTCATGAAGCTAGTAATAAATGATGCCACAGATAATAGAAACTAACTATCGATTAAAACCTAAACCAAGGGCCATGATTAAGATAAGGTGAAGTCACATGCCAATTTTGGAAGCTTCCCCTATAAACTAACATCGACCATCATTTGTGAATATTATCGATCATCGACACATAATCCTTAAGGTACAATAAAACAAAAGAGATGAGGATCTACGTTTAGGACCCTACAATTCATTACATTGCACGATTGCATACAAATCAAATAAAACCTAAATTTTTATTTTCCTTCCCTAGAAGCTCTACGAATTCGAAGGAGAAACTCTTTGTGCAATCTAAAATGAATTTCGAACATCGAAGAGAAAATTGTTGCAGCAGAATGAAATTGGGCGTATAAGTTAAAAATTTTGGGCAAAGAGATAGATCGATAAGAATTTTAAGCGAAACATTGTCATGGAATGATACAAAATTGATAGCAATCGAAAGTGACAAAGGTAAAATTTCAAAATCATTTTGAATAAAATTCTTTTTGTTTCTAGCAGGGAGTCGCAGAAAACATACTTTATTTCTAATCATTTCTACTCTAAAAAAAATAGTTGTTTTATCCATGTAGAAATATAAAATTATTTTTATGTGCTACGATTCTTTGCATACAAAATTTCTTTTGTAAATATAATAAAAATTCTTTCTATTTGTAAACATAAAGAAGTTTTTATTTTTAAGAAAAATAAACAACTGTTGCGGGTTTCTCAGGCGGTGGAAACAAAATTCCCAAAAACCATCCCATCCATTTTAAACCCTTACTCTGTCTACTTGAGCTATTAAAATGCCTAGGTCCTTGTTCCATAAGAGGAGAGAACTCTCTTCCATTAAAACCCAAAACCCTATTATCCTCTATTCCACACGAATATTGTTATAAAATTACTGAAAGCAACTGAATCAGAAACTATGTGGGATAAAATCATCAAAAAAAAGTAGACCTGTCAATCTAATCTGAACCAAGTGAGCCTAAAATTGATGAGGATATTGCATCTAAAGAGTATCTTAAGTTCGATAGTCAACCAAAAGAGGAGTCTTCCATATGTAATAATCCTACCCACATTAGGTCCACCAAAGATTCCAACCCTCCTCACCTGCAAGAAAAAAATTAGGTTTGGGGAATACGATCCTGAAAGTTAGTAGAAAGGGGAAATATCCAATCTACAAATAAGTTGCTTACCTCTAATCCTTCCATTAAAACCTTGGCTAAGAACCAAATCCAATAGACCCTATTGTGCATCAAGCTAGATAGACTCAAGAATGAATATTTGGAACACACAACCTTAGTAGAAAAAACTTTACCACCTAGTTGACCTCATAAATCAGATATCATAAAAAAGATGGCAAAACTAGTTGAGTTAGTTTCTCAATTTTAGGTTTCTAGTGCATCATCCAATTAAAGTTCCATAATTGAAAATATGATAGGAGATTGGTCAACTTCAGTAAATAATTTGAATTGACCAAGATACTCATAGAAGATAGCTTACTGGATTTATTTAGCTTTAGATTTAAAAATATCCTACATGTGGCACTCAAAAATTGGAGCCATTAGTTGAGATAAAAATTCCCCTTATGGTTGATAATGTGATCAACAAAATCACTGAGTCTACAGGACCATTTCCACCTCCAAGTGCAAGACTTGTCGCATGGCTCAAGTGACATAGGGAAGGAACTTGAGAAAGTCGCATATATAAAAAACTATGCTTGTCGAAATAATACTTGATGCTGAGAAATCCAAAGAAAAGGTACATAAGGTGAAGTGCAAGACGAACTTGCTACCAAAATTACCATCATCCACACGGATATCCTCCTAACTTCGATCAAAATTTGGATAAAAATGAATTCTAATAAAAACTTCTATGATTTCACAGATATTTACAGACTTTATTTAAAACTTATATGCTGATAATTTTATTTCTGTAGAATGCTTTGAATGATTTATTTTATATACTTGCAGATCATTTTTATGATATGTGTTAAAAGATAATATTGCAGTATGATGATGTTTATTTTATTTTATGGTTGAAAATGTTTGTTTACTATAACTGCATTATTGATGTTATATAATTGCAGTTTTTTCTCAACTTTAGTGGATTATATCTGTGAAACAGTTTTGATGCTTCATTCTTTTTCTACAAGAGAACCGTTATGATATTTCATTTTCTTTGCAAGATATATTCTTTGAAGAGCTGCAATAGTTTATTTTATCTACAAATATTTACTTGAAAACAATGTTATTATATTACCATATGATGATGTATGTTTTAAGTCTACTTCTGAAATTGTTTATCTCTTATGATTGTAGTATTGTTACAAGTATTTTTCAGTCAAATAATTGTAGAAGCTACAATTAATAGATATATCTGATCATCAATGTGAACAATTGTATTGCCATTTTTATAAATCTACAGAGATATCTTTGAAGAAAACTGCAAAATTTATTTATGTATTGTATCTACAATATTTTATTTATCTACAATATTTGGTCATAACATATTATATATGCAATATTTATGATGTTCTGCTAATTTCATTTTCTCCGTATGCATGAGGACATGCATCTTATTTTGTTTGGGGGAAAGTGATGAGTGTTAAATTAGCACATATTATATGCAAAATATTATTTGTTTTCTATTTGTAAATCATTAATGGGAATGGATTTTTAATTATTATTTTTATTTACTTATGTGATTTATCAGTCAAAATGATGAATGAAGTTAAATTGATAAATGCATGAATTTTACACAAAATATATGCAAGTTTTGTATACTTGGACAGGAGAACATTGAAGAACACTTCATGGGAGATTGATGTGGTAGAACAAGACTTGAACCAAATGCTAAGCATAAGAAGAATAGTCAAAAATATGACATGTTAAGAATATTGTAGATGCGGGTTATAGACGGGTGTTACAAAACATGGTTACCAGAATCTATTACAGACAAAATCTGCTAAATATTGTTACCAAATACGTCTACCAATAAGAGTTACAAAATTTTTTGACTAATTCAATTGACTAATACACTGTGTACCACAATAATGATAGCATGGTACTCTTATGTGGCAGAGTATTGTTACGAAATATTCCCAATCAACACAGTTGATTGACATGTCAAAATTACCACAAGAAAGATTGTGATTATTGAAGTTGTTATAAAGTTGTTTCATAAACTCTTAAAGTTAGTATGTTGTTGAGTTGTCTAGATTCTGACACAAGAAGTTATGTCATGTCCTTAAATAAAGGGGCATATAGTTGTATTGTTATATCTTACGAATATTCAAATTAGAAGCTTTTTGTTATGTTTGTTTGTAAGATGCCACTTGGACCACTTAGATTATGACTGAGTCCAAGTAGGTTAGGAAACTATGTTAGTTTAGATTATTTTTGTTAGGAAGTCAGCTGTCGCAGTATCAGGCCAACAAAACCACATGGAAAATAGGTGGAATAATTTTATTCAGAATGTCCAAGTGACATTATATATTACAGGAGAGACCTCTAAAAAGGTCTAATGTTGAAAATGTTCAAATATTCTAATCTATGAAAGTAATCTCCCGTATGCAATTTTTGAGGAAATAATGTGCAACTATGTACGTTTTAATTTCCAATAATAAAGCAACAATACTTTTGTTACGCATATGGTAACTGTTTAAATTACTTTCTTTATGCTTTGCTTTCTTTGGTAACTTCCCTTTCTTTTATTTTCTTGCAATCATGAAATAATTAGCATTAGAGTAATTTAATGAAATAGATTACTAAAGTTAAAATAGAGTAGAGAAAGAAGAAGGTATTAATACTAACCTTCCAGAGGTAGGGCCCACTCCAAAAGGTTAGTCCCTAAATCTCTTCCCCCCACTAACATAGTAGATAAAATTAGAACATAGAGTAAAATTAGAATATAAACTTTATTAAAATAACGTATCATAAAACTATAGAAAAATTAGATAAATCATTCGTAGATCCACACATACTCATATAGGCTTAGTCTAAATTGCATCTTTAATTTAAACACAATTTTATTTTATTTTATTTCCTTTAAACTTTTATTTCCTACAAAATTTAATTTCTTGTAAAATCTGGGACTAAAGAAAATAGAATTAAGCCTAAGAATTGATCACTATGGTACAATATATACTTGATTTATACTCTTTAAATCTAACATGGATTACCCTGGATTGATAAAATTAAATGTAAGCAATTACAACTAGACACCCAGTATTACCCAACTAAATCTGCTTTGTCCCACATTTGAATCAAGCTCCTGCTGTGCCCTTTTCATTACATGAGGATGCCGCAATAATAATGATAACGCCCATTCTAAGGCAACTGAGGACGTATCTGACCCTGCACTAAACATAACCTATACAAAAAAACCAAAATAAATAAACTAAACACTAAAAATAGGTGTTAACAAATATATAATATAATTCAGAGGTAAGTTTCTTACAATGGCAGTTGCTTTAACGAAAGCATCTTTGTCGGGAATGGCTTTGTTATTCTCTGATTGAGAAATGAGCACATCGATGAAGTCCATCTCTTCCCTTTCTCCTCCCGCTTTCAATCGCTCTTCACGGTGCTTCTCCACAATTCTTTGCATGTATGAATTGAGTTTCTCCTGGACCTTCTTCATAGCCTTGTCGTATCCTTGCAAATCGAGCCACCTTAACCAAGGAATATAATCCCCGATATTGACGACCCCTTGAAGCATAAAAGACTCTTCAATCATATGCGTACATTTGACCAAAAAAAATACCAAATTCCTCTCTAAAATATTGATCCTCTATAAGCATGCTCATCAAAACCTCAAAAGTTAGTTGCGATAAAAAAATCATATTAATCATGATCCCCAACCGTGCTTCTTTAAACAAAAAATTTGTAGTTCTAGAGATCTCCCACAACCTCTTGGGATGGATAGACTAGATTCATTTGGAAGAGAGAAACTCCAGTGCACAAATCTTCTAAACATTCCACCAGTAGGGGCCGTAGGGAGCCCACCCGAGCATAGAGAAATTGTAACCCAAATGCTGTCCTTGAGCGAGCTGGGGGCGGTATAAGTTCCAATAGTTCTGAAGTTAACAATTATAGTAGGTTTACTATTATTAAAAATTACGTTCATGGTATTATAATACATGATATTATCATGACATTCATGAGTGTTCAACTCTTACTAAGGCTATAAATGTTAAGATTAACATTCGATGAATTGTAGGGAACATGAAGATGGCTTGAATCTATAAATAGGTACACTTCACATTAGGTCTATTACCACTTAACTTTAGATCCATATATTATTATAAGTTTGACCTAACCTCTGGGTGTCAACATAGTTTCATAACATGCTCTCCATAGAATAGAAATATTGGTTTATGATGTGAATTTCTTTACTTTCCATTATGACCCAAATCCGATGAATTACCTAAAAGTTAGTTGTTAATGCATATGCCATAAATTATGATTTGTTCAATTAGCCAAAAACTTATGCTATGGCACTGTAGTTAAAAATGACTACACTAAGGGGAGTGAAGAGACTTCTCAAATTTTGCTAAGTTCATAAGATAGTCGCAATTTTGTAATCAATCCAGTTTTCACTGCCTAAGAGCTTGAAAATATGAGAAGAAAATAGTCATGATTTTGCGACTGATTCATTTTTCACTAGCCTAAAGCCTAAAAATATGACAAGGCAGAAAATAGTCATGATTTCACGATCGGTCCAATTTTCGTTGGCTGAGAGCCTGCAAATATGAGAAGGCAAAAAATAGTCATAATTTCATGACCAATCCAGTTTTCATTGGCTAAGAGCCCGAAAATATGAGAAGACAAAAAATAGTCACGATTTTGCAACTGGTCTAGTTTTTGCTAGCCACGAGCCCAAAAATATGAGAAGGCAAAAAATAGTCATGATTTTACGATCGATCTAGTTTTTGCTAGCCAAGAGCCCAAAATATGAGAAGGAAAAAAATAGGCGTGATTTCGCAACTGGTCTATTTTTTGTTAGCCGAGAGCCTGAAAATATGAGAAGGCAAAAAATAGTCATGATTTTGTGATCGATTTAGTTTTCACTGGTTGCGAGCCCAAAAAAATGAGAAGGCAAAAAATAGTTGCGATTTCATGATCGGTCTAGTTTTCATTGGCTGAGAAGCCAAATGAAGGAGTGGAAGATATTTGGGCCACGACGTCTCTAAGAATATTGATGAGAGTGTGCAACAAAAAAAAAATCTTAATTTTTTACCGTCGAAGACCCCACTACTATGTTTCTTCTTGATCTGATTTTGTTGTGCAATATCTTACCAGAAAGAGCCAACTGGCATGTCATTATAATAAAACTTAGTTTTTCTATTGTAAGAAGATATATATATATATATGATGAGCGACTCTAACAAATGGTCAACTCTTAGACGTTTACAAGGTAATATATACAGACTTGTAAGAGTAATAAAATACTTCTCATTCTGGCTTATGGCTCATTGGTGTTTAAACATGTATGTATGAATGTTAAATTCTATATAAACTATGTTAAATGCAAATAATTTTAATTCTCTCTAGATTTGTACGCTTTGAGTTCCATTAGTTCTAAATTTAAATATTCTAGTAGGTTTATAGTTGGTTTAATCTACACTAGATAACGGGTTGTTCTAATTTGATGGTTTAAAGAATGCTTATCTACAAAAACTGTATGTGTTTCCTTTTTGTTGTCTAACTTGTACCCCTTTGATGTTTCTAACGATTTCTATATATCATTTTCTTTATGCACTCTACTCTTTTCTTTTTTCCTACAACTAAACAAAGAACCAACCTTCTCTGGAGATTGAGTCGGGTAATCTCTATTTTAAACCTGGTCATTCAATGTTGGCAAAGTCTTGGGTGCAAACGTAACCAAAGGTATATTTTGCACCAATAATTTTTTGCATGCCTAGTGGGACTCAATCCCACCATCTATACAAACCAAAGTTACAGTGGTTGTCTTTGTCCTGTGTATTTTTTATCAATCACCTAGCGACTCCATCCAAAAGGTTCAAACCTAAGAAAATCCTTTATCCATTTTGTTGGTTAAATATTAAGTTTTATGAAAACTATATCTAAAGCAAAAAATTTTGAAGAACCCATTGAGTTCTTTGAATTACACCTTGGTAGCCTCAGAGCTAATCATGTACTTGTTGCTTGATCAACTTCTTCTATCATTACTACAAGATCGATAAATCCTTCCCTTGCAACTCTCCCTAGTACTACTACTAGTAAATTTTTAAGTACAACTACCCATATTGCCACATTATCAGCCAGCATTGTAGCTACCATGGCTGTAAATCAAACCAATTTACCCTACCCTACATGGAATCATTTAGGCCCCCTAAATTTAGTATCCCAACATTAGATCCTTGTAACAGCTTTGAAAGCTTTGCCTCAGTATGATGGTACGGTTAAAATGGATTATGAACACTACCAATATGTAGCCTCATTAGCACCAATACATAACATTATAGAGGAAGACGTAATGATAATATTATTAGTCATTTCTCTAAAGGGAAGTATGCTCTATTGGTATAGAGCACTTTCTAACCAGACTATAGCTACCTAGGTTCAACTCGCTTGTAAATTGGTAGAAGAGTTCAATAAATAGGTTGATCCCTTTTCTCTACTCAATCAGTTCACCATTATTGAGAAGCATCCTCAAGAAGAAATAGTCAATTTCAATATTATATTCATTTGTTCTTAGAATAGAGATTTTGATGGGTTGAGGTGAGCAAGCAATGTATTATCACCCAAGATCTTTTAATTTAGATATAAGCATGGTTATCAGATAGTCTCAAGTGTTTACCTTCCCAAACAATTTCCAAGAAGCTCAGATAGCTGAGAAAGATCTCATTGTTATTGGAAGGTTCCCTCCAAATATGATAATGCCTATCTTCCTAGATCTTTCACAAGCATCTAATACTACTTTCCCAAGTCTTGCTTCTACTTCTAATACATATCTCCCCAAATGGACTGGGCAACCTACTATCCCAGTGATACAAGCACCCCTTGCTCCCCCAGCATTGCCCACCATCTCTTTGGCTATTATAAATGCCTAGGTAGGGGAAATATAATGGAGAGGTTTAAATTCTTATCTTCTCCCATTTTCACCATAGCAAATTTGAATTACCACTATAAAACCTATATATATATATATATATATATATATATATATATATATTCTATAAAATATTTTTGAATCATTATTTAAAATTATTTTTACCTTTGCATCATCTTATTTGATGGTCATAGGAGGATAGGTTTAGGGTTGATACATTTTTTTATCCCTATGGCTACTACATATTCAAGCACAAATTTTAAGCCTTAATTGACCTCAAACAACTTCTTGTTTAGAGACTTGCCCTCATCATGGAATTGAGAACAATCACATTTCTTATGCCCTAGGCATGATAGTCAAACCCTCCCAACATTGTCGAGTTGCTCCAATTTCTATAGGCTAAAGTAACTTGAAGTTATTTAATGTGCTTGAGCCATTCACTTTTTGGCATAATATTTTCCAAGTACAAAACTTGGGTTATGAATTGCTCCTAAGAAAGTAAATTACCTAAGATCAACTTCAAAATTGTCTAAGTTTTTGTGTAGTGATTTTCTCATCAAGACCAAGCAATTCACTTGACTTTTGAAAAATAAATAGATTTTTTTCTATGTTTTCTAAGTGATTCACTATATACCCACTTAGATATTTGCTCCACCAACTAAGAGATTCACTCCATAATTAGCAAATAAATCCTTAGCCCTTAGGCTTAACATTTTTTTTTTTAAACCCTAGATTTCCAATGGATATTAGTGTAGCTACCACATGTTATTCCATGGCCAAAGAAACTTTTATATGTTCTCCTACCACTATTGTCACTATGTCTATTGACACCCATGTTAGATTTTATAATATTTTTTATAAACAAATGGAATCAACACTTTACCTAGTATTGTTGAATAGAAATACACGTAAAGCAAATAAGATAGAATATATCGGGTGTCCATGGACACCAAATAACGTAACACTAAGATATATAATTACATTCCATATCATGAAATGGTTGGTGTGATGGGATATTTATACCTAAATACAAGTTGATTTTAGATCAAGGTTTTGAGACTAAACTTTAGGAAAATAATAATAAAATATTATAAAAAATACTTTATCTAAAGGTTAAAAAAGGGCCAAATAGATAATATACACAATATGATGTAAAATTTGATCATATCCTCAAGATAATATTAACTACCACATATTCCAACATCCACCCTTAAGCTAAATGAGAGATATAGATAGAGGCCCTTACTTGTCATCCCCTTAAGGGACATTCCCCTACCCCAAGTAAATATTGCATTAATACAAAAGTGACCTGAAGCATGATCTTGGTTATAATGTTTGCTTCCTACTTTGATAAAGGTACAATAACTGGATTAAGCATCCCTTGTACATAAATTCATCTTAGAAAGTGCATCTAAATCTAATATGTTTTATCCACTAATAAAATACTGGATTACAAAAATGTTGGATGGTCATCTGATTATCACATCAAAGAGTGATTGTAAGATTCTAAAGAATTCCAATATCCTCTAAAATCATGATCATCCACCTAAGATGCTTTGTTGCCTCATTGGCAACATAATATTCAACTTCCATATAAGACTAAGATATTGACATCTATAACACCAAGAAACAAAACCTAGTACTAAATAAATCATAAATCTTGTGGTGGAACATCTCTCATCCAAACCACCAGCCCAATCAACATTTGAGAATCCTACCAAAATTGGATGAGAGCCAATTGAGTAATGAATGCCCTTCATATAAGCCCCTTGAAAGTGTTAGAGAATACTCTTAGTCATTGTCAAGTATCTTTCTTAGGGTGCCTACATGTACCTAGAACAATAACTAACACCAAAATCTATATCAAGTCTATTGTGAGTAAGATATGTTATTTTTATTATTTAAGCCCTAGGTTATGTTAGTTCTTGAGCATTAGGGTTGGGGATAATGTTGATTTACTCTATAAATAGAAAGAGTTAATTGTATTTAGAATCATCCTTTATATTTGAATCTCAGTTGCCTTTATTTCACATATGAGACTTCATATTGTCAAAGTGGCTAAGAAACATCACCATATCTAAGTGGCTAGCATTTGCATTGATTTGATTCTAGCATATAATTTCTTGTACTTTTTATTTTTTGCATTGAATCTAAATTTTTTGTTCTTAGTGAATTTTTATTATCATGTATTATTGACTTGCTTATGCCATTACTATATTTCTTTAAATTAATTTTATTACAATTATTTTTGTGTGTCTTTATTTCTAATGAATTTATATTGTAGTCTATTGTATTCTGTTATAATATATTCCATTATTTTCTATACATGCCAAGTATCATGTGAAGTAGACCAAGTGTCATATGAGGTAGACCAAAGGTCATTTTGTAAACCTATATTATGGGCTCTTAGTTCCATATCTCATTGTACAATTTTATTCAAGTAATATGAAGTGATGCTTATTCTTCCTCATGTAGTTCTTTCACTCTCTCATTTCTTCTTAGCAATTATATTTCTTGATTATATTGAATACAACAAAAACTATCATTGGTATCAAAGCTACAAGGGGACCTGATAGAATATTGAATAAATCTCAAGGGATAATATTGCAAGAAGGAGCTACTCTTGCAAAGAATAATTTGGTACAATTGTCACCATCCGACAATAGTCCCAAAAAGAAAAAGGATTTGGTAAGAAGTTTACCAAATTTTGGAGAGGATTCTTGAAGACCTCAAGACATTCATATTCTTGAGAAGAAGATCAGTAAAGACCAAATTTGAAGTAGAAATTCAACAATGAGGTTGAAGAAAAATAGGCAACAATGGAAGCTAAAAAATAGAGAAGTTTAGAGTAGAAAAGCACAAGGAGTTGAAGCTACAAAGTTTACAAATATAGGGCAGCAAACAGGTGAACCAAATCACCAAGCAATATTTCTACAAGAAGGTCAAAACAAGGTTTGATAATTGGTGTTATTAAAGTTTTTATTCAAGTATTATTTAAGTTCCTTGAAAACACCATATTAAATTTATTCAATGTAGCAATACTAAGTTTGAGTTTAAATATTTTCAAGTTAAGGAAGGAGGTAGCATCATCTTGAAACCTGTAAAATACATCAATACAAGTTAGTGTTATAAGTTGCTTAAAAGGAGCAATAAGGAGAAATAGCAGGGTTATGCATAGTGGTGAATATTTTCCAATTGAGAGAATATTAGGATTTCTAGAATTGGAAATTGGCGAATATGATAACCCTCGACGTCGGTCGATTCACCTAAAATTTTTAGGATCAATTGTTTCTTAGGGTCAATTTGCCATAATATATATCCAAACATAGGCATATTTGTACTTGTTGGAAAGCTCTTTTCAAGCCTGATCTAATGGTGGTGTTTTTATGAAGTTATAAGATGATTTAATAGGTCAAAAGTGGCCCTAAATATGACCTTACATTTTAGGGCTTCAAATGCCCCAAATTTTGGTGTGAAGATGCTCGATTTGATTTTCTTAGAATTCTCCATGATTCACCTTGATTTTGATTCAGATTCACCATTTTTTTACAAATACATTTTGATTCCAACCCCTTATGCATAACCCTGAGAAATAGATAGTGCATAAGAATAAATTTTAGTTAAAGTGTCAAAAGACACCATCAAACACAAGTAAAGCTACAATTCTTGGTGAAGATAAGTTGCCAAAGGAGCACTACAACTACTAAGGAATAGAGAAGGTTCTACCTTACTAAAGACAAGGAATAAATCTACATAAAGAGACTAGGAAAGTCTTGAAGTCCAAGTGTAACTAAGGTATTATATCTTAATTTATAGAAAATTTATTTGTAGTCCATAATAGCACCATATTTGTCTTTTCTAAAGTAGCAAAAGGAAGACAAAAGTTGAAGTGTCTTAAGACACCAAAGTAGCATAAAGTTGCAATCATCAAGAGGTAGTATTATCCAATCTAAGGAAGAAGCTACGAATAAAATGGAAAAGGGACAACTAAGGGCTCAAAATCATCTTATTCAATGTGTCTAAAGATACCAAATATGATTCCATAGTCCCATGAAGGCAGTTCTCATAGTGCAAACTGAACCTACAAAAATAAAGAAGACTAAGTAAGGAGAACATAGCACCAATAGCAAGGACAACATAATGCAACTAAAGTGTAATTTTCAAGAAGAATAATACAAGAATAAAAATATAACAAATATACAAGTAGCAAGGAGTGTTACCCAAGCGAAAGAGGAGAGAAGCTTGGATGAACAACCACTTGGAAGTGTCATAACCCAATTTTTGAACTCAAATAATCTAAGTGTAACCAAAATTTATATATATATAGATAGATAGATAGATAGATAGATAGATAGAAATATAGATAGATATAGATATATATATAGATATATATATACATTAACTAAGGTTTATTTAGGTTCTTATACCATCAGTTACTTGGTTGAATCTCTAGCAATCATTCACTAGAGAACCATTATCCTATAATTGTTACTATATCTCACTTCATGTCTTATGTATGCATCCATACCTAAATCTCCACATGTCTATCTTGGAATGTATTGGATGCAAATCCCTTTCATATCAACTAACTTGCTCTTTTCACAAGATAATTTATCTATTCCTTTCATTCTTTTGAAAGGTGAAACCCTTGTCTTGACCTTTTTCATAATTCCTTTAGTGAAGTAGCTCTAAGGTCAACGCCAATCTCTACTCTCTACACATTTCATTTAGTGTAGGAGTACTAAGCACAATTCACAAGACCAACCTATTTCTTCTAGTAATGATCTCAAGCTCAATATCTAATAAGAGAAATTTGGTCCTAAAATTTCCAATATCCAAGGTTATTTCTTTAATGTGGATATCAGCTATATAAGGTTCCTTTCTTGGATCTTGATTAGATATTTACCTTCATATTTTCTTAATGAAGACTAAAGGTCACTTCCTCTTTGCTATCACATTTATTCTCTCATGATAACTCTCAAGTTATATTATTTAGTAGCATTTATTAGTTGTTAGCTAGCATTTTCTAAGAATACAAACCCTCATCTCAATATTCCCTTTACCGTGATAAAACTAGAAAATGTTTTGCTAATTCATTTTATTTCATTATTCCTGCCAATTGTAATTTGAATCATTATAAGCTTAAGAGTTATTAACCAATGAATTTACAATTTATGTCAAGTTTTAGAGTCCTCTTAAGAATTTGATAGATTACACCCGTGATTTCAAGATGGCTATTTCAATTCTAAATAAACCCATCCTAAAGCTTAAGCATTTACAAAATCCATATAAAAATTAACTTCATTGACTTAGTCTATTCCTCACAGCTTAATTTAAATCTATTTTCCATTCAACACAGATATTACATTCTAGTCTTGATTTAAATAGTAAATCCAATGACAATTTTACATGCATTATCCAAATTGCTCAATCAAAAAATGTGATCTCTTATATTTAGATATTTCCAAAAATTAATTATTGACTATACATAAATTCACTCTCATTGAGAGGTTACAACCAATTGCTCTAACATTGTTGAGGCTAGCTCCCCAATAGTTGTCAAAGTTTTTCCACATTATGTCCATACTGTGATGCTTCTTTTGCAAGGCTCGGTTTTCCCTTGTGGTATTATCCACTTCAGTGTGCCAAGGATTATTCAACAACAACTCATAGATACCAATCAAGAACAAAACTTATAGATGAATCAAAAACAACTCTATCATTAAATACATCCCTATATGCAACCATGTTCATTCCAATGCATATTGATACATAGCAATCCATCAATAATAAACATGATAACTTCATTCTCAGCATTAGCAAACATGCTATCTTCATTCTTAGCAATAAAAAATATGTATTCATTTCATTGATCCCATATTATAAGATATTTCTATTGCTTAATTACTCAATGACATCAATAGAGTTCTTCTAAGGTAACCTGGTATCCACCATACTCAAGTCTGAATGGAAATGAATCTATTTTATATCTTTAAGGAACATAAATATATGTTCAATAGAAGAACTAATCCTTACTTAGTAGACAAATATTTTTTTTCTAATCTCTTAAGTAACACCAAATATGTTTGCCATCATGAATTCAGGTAATCCAAAATATAAAATTACCCAAGCTATAACATAATATATATTTCTCATTTCAATTAAGAATTCCAGTCAGCATCACGAACTACATATTATATTCTCAATTCAATATAGAATTTAACAAGGATTCAAACAACGTATCTGGAAAATGTTACCTTCTAAAATAGTTTGTTAACACTATTCAAAGAATATGAAATTACAAACTTTCAAACATTTTCAATGAGTTCAACCCTTCTGCATAAACCTATGGTGATTTCTCTACAGTGTTTTGTCTATAATTTTCTTTCATGATCTAACAACACAGTTATATATCATCAAGATATAACTTCTATTTATTCCTACGTCTAGTAAAAGCACAAACTCTAATTAAGTTTGGTATCTATTTAAAAATGCAAAGGATGCATCCGATTATCCAAAATTTCACTAGCCAATAGTTCACTAAATACTAGAAATTTTATTCGATCTTTTCAAGGTTTAAAGTAGTGAATGGTTTCAAATACTAGATTTTACACATATGCTGAGTGGTTCTATACTTTCAATAAATGCATCTCAATATTCATAGGAAGTTTATTATTCAACTAAAATAAATAATCCCCTTCCCAATTCACTTAACATAACAATCCCTGCAAATTCTACCGAAAGCACTCAAAAACACAGAGATATAAAAGAAAACATAGTTTTATTCCATTCCATAGCAATATATATCTAAAACTACTTGGTATAACATGTTGTTTCATTCAGTGAGATTTCTATCAATCCTTTGCTTGGCTTCATAATTTTCTTCACTTTATCATCCTTCCTTTCCCGATAGCCTTCTCTTTTTTCTCTCTTTTTTCCTTTTTTGTTTCAAGGTGGTTGTGTTATCATTTATTTTTCTCCCACGTTTGCCATCAACATTCATTTTTTAATGGAGCACCAAATCCACTTAGTTTTTCCTTCTCTAAGAGCATTAAATACGAACTCTAACGTGCTTCAAAAGCTTAATAGAATTCACAAATTCCACTTGGTCTATTACTCCAATTGTCATATATTCTAAAGTGAAGTTATGACTCTTATTAACTTATCATGTCTTAGGATTCCTTCCAAAAAGAATGCAAAACAGACTTCCTAAACAAAATTGGAAGTAAACGGTTGACTCCTATTATAACCCATATTTTACAAGAGAAAAGGAAAGAACAATAAATTCTACTATATTCATATTTCCTTAACATTTTACGCTAAATAACAAACACAAATAGCAATAATTATGCCAATTAAATCTTATCTAGGAAAGATTTGCCAATCATTTATTCATATTTAATCCAAACTCTATTATTTTAATGCAAAATCATGATATGCATATATATAAAAAGGGTATTCATTCATGTTTCCCAAGTTGTTCAGCGACTAAGTCACCCATATCATTTTCCTCATCTCGTTCTTGGTGGTAAATATTTTCTTCCACATAAAATTAAAACTTGTTCCTACAAAAGTGCAAATCTATTAGTAGCATCACATTCTTCCCCTTAACATACATTGCAAAAACCATCCAACATGAAATAGTTAGTTATTCCATTAATTAAATGCATCATTTAAATATGTTATATATCATGCATAGATCAAATAAGAGAGCCAATCATCCCATTTAGTAAAATAGCGCAACAAAATGTAAGTTTCATCCAAGAAAAAATCCTACCAAGGGAGGGGTCATGACATCCTCCCCCTTAGGCTTAACACAGTCCTATGTGTATCACCAAAGTTAAACCTAGAATAACAATTACAATGTATTTTCAAACAAGAATAGAAAATGTTTGTACATGTCTGCTACTTTTTTTCGAGTAGCAATTATTTCATAATAGTGGTCCCACTAGACCTTGCATTGCTCCAAAGTCCTTTTCCTCATCGATTTGGATCAAAAATCAAGGATTTTACTAGTCGAACCTCTATAGCCTCTAGATTTACTATCTACAAATTAGATAAATCACACACATGGTCAGGATTAGCTACATATTTTCTAAGCAAAGAAATATGAAAGGTATCATGAATCTTTGACATACTAGGTGGTAAGGCAAGTCGATATGCCATAGGACTAATATTCTCTATAATTTTAAAGGGTACAAAAAAATTAGGGTCTAATTTCATGGACTAAATAGTAATATTCTTAGGTTTTACCCTAATAAACACTCTATCACCTACAACAAACTCCCTTGGTGACCCCTTAATATCGATAAAACTTTTCTATCGATTTGCAACTTCTTTTAGACTTTTCCTAATTATTCTTAAATGTTTTTTCTATTTCTCTGACCATGTCTATTCTAAGGACAATCTAATCCTCTATATTATCCCAATTTAATGGTGTCCTATTCCTTCTACCATATAAATCCTCAAACGGAGCCATGCCTAAGGTCGAATGGTGACCATTATTGTAGGAAAACTCTACCAGCTGTAAAAAAAATCCTCCTATCAAGTCTTTTGATCATAATCAGCAAGAAATTCCATCCACCTTCTCTACCTAACATTTAATAGGGGTTGATTAAATATGTATTTCATAATTTTATGATCTATCGTCAACTCAAAGGGTCTTCCTACCAAATAGTATCGCCAACTTTTGAGAGCAATCACCACCGCTGCAAGTTCTAGATCATGGGTTGCATAATTGACCTCATGTTGTTTTAGTTTCCTTGACCCATAGGCTACCATTGCTCCATCCTCTGATAGCACTCCACCCAAGCCTTCCAAATATGCGTTAGTGCAAATAGAAAAATTACCCTAAAGATCAAGTATTTTCAGTATAGGAGGTGTAGTAAGTTTTTGCTTAAGCAGTTCAGAAGCTACCTCACATATATCTATCCATTTAAATTATTTTCATTTCCTCTAAAGATTAGTTATTGGAGATGTTAATTTGGCATAATATTTCACATATTGCCTATAATATCCAATCAAACCCATTAAACTCTGGATTTCTATCATATTTGTGGGTGGTGACCAGTTCAAAATAGCTTCTATTTTCTTAAGATCCACCGTAATTCCTTCTATGGATACTATATGCCCTATGTATTGCACTTGTGACATATAAAACTCACACTTGGAAAAATTCCCACATAATTGATTCTTCCTTAACAACTCTAGCATGATCCTAAGGTTTCTATCGTTCTCTATCTTGTTTCGAGAGTATATCAAAATATCATCCAAAAATACAAGAATAAAAAGATCCAACAGTTTTCTAAAAATATTGCTCATCAAAATCATAAATATCGTTAGAGCATTTTTCAAACCAAAAGGAAAGATAGTGAACTTGTAATGTTCACAACGAGTTTTAAAAGCTATCTTATGGGTATCCTCTTCTCGAATCCTTAGTTGATGATATCCTGATTTTATATCAATCTTTTAAAAGATTGTAGCATTTTTAAGTTGATCGAAAAGGTCTTTGATTCTAGGTAGAGGATATATATTCTTGATATTTTTCTTATTTAAAATTCTATAATATATACATAATCTCAAGGAACCATATTTTTTCTTTATGAATAAGATAGGTGCACCCCATGGTGACACACTAGGTCAGATTAACCCCTTCTCTAGAAACCCTTGAAGTTGCACTTGTAGTTCTTGCATTTCTATGGGATTCATTATATAAGGAACCCTATGTATACGCTTTGTTCCAGGTTCAAGCTCAATTGTGAAATCAAATTTACGCTTTGGAGGTATTCCAAGTAAATCTTCTAGAAATATATCTCTAAATTCCTGGAATACTAGGTGTTTTCGAAACACCTCTTCCTTATTTTATTTTTCAATTTTATTTATCTTAACCACATCGATCATTCCTCCATTTTGATGTCTTTCTTGAGCTACATCATCGAGAGAATTTAAGGTTGAAAAGCCCCTTGCGATTTGTACACTCTTTGTTCTTTCCCACCAACCTCCTTGTACTCAATCTATTTGTATTGAAATTTGATTACTTTTCTATGATCTTGTAGTCAATCCATTTCTAAGACTACATCAAAGACATGTAGTGGTGCTACATAAAGGTAACGTACAGTTGTACCACTAGGTGAGATAATTTCAATCATAGGGTAGCACTGATCAACAGAGTAGGTATATCCTAAGCCATACTCAGCCTTCCACCCATGTGCCAAGATTCTTGGCCTTTCTAATATATTTTAATTAAGCTAGTGGAAACAAAACTATCAGTGGCACCACTATAAATTACAATTCTTACATTTCTACCAAATATCATACCTTATATCAATAGTGGAGTAGCTTACCCTTCAAGATTTTGATTCCTTGTTGCTGCATAAATCTTGTGTGTAGGTTTCTTGGGTGCAGGTTCTTTGTATATCGGTTCCTTTCCTTTTGAACCTACTTCTACTATGTGTGGATAATTACTAGCATAATAAAATCCTCCACATTTAAAACACCTAATCTTGGATCTTGGATGTATTTTATGCTTTTTTCCATCTTCTGCTTTCTCTGCTAAAGGAGAGTTAACATATCCCTATAATTGAGGTACGTTATTCTTATTGTTGGGATTGTTAATATCGTGATTCTTTCCTTAGAACCTTATCCTAAAATTCCCCTACTTCCTATCATTCTTTTTGTCTTATTTGGAGGAGTTTTTGTTTACCTATTCTCCTTCCCATTTTATGAAGCCCACACTATTTATTTTCCTCAATGTCTCTTTATCCTACTTAGATGCCCCTTTATAGTTAAAGTAGAGCTTGAGATAATTTTTTGCTTTCCTTTCCAGATCATAGGCCTTCTACAGAGTAATGAGTTCTCTCATTTTCACTTCATACCCTATTCTAGTATTTGCTCCTAGTATAAACTTATGAATCTTCATTTTCTCATTATATATAGGCAAGCACTTCAGTAGCTTGATGAAGTTCTAAAAGTATACCTCCAAAGTTCTAATCCCTTATCTAATTTTGGTGAACTCTTCAAATTTTTAGGAATAAAAATGCTTCGTGAGGAATCTCTCTTTAAAGGCTTTTATAAACTCTTCCCATTTTAAATCAATTATTGTCACAAGCCCCCATTCCTCACTAAATGTTTCCTACCAATCCAAGCCAACACCTTGAATATGTAGTGTAGCATAGGATATTTGAGTACCTATGGAATAGTTCTTCATAGTACAATAAGTTTCTCTCTTTTAGAAAAGTTTTGGCTTTGTCACCATCTTCCTCTCCATTGAACTTGGAAGATTTTAAATTTTTTATATTCTTACCCAACACAACCTCTAGTTAGATCCTGGTATGTTGTGCCTTTGTAAGGGGTTCATTTTCCTGACCCACTCTAGAGCTACCATTCTATGTTTCTCAATTCAATACAGCATCCAAAAAATATTTTTGTGTTTCCACTTGTTCATGAAGTAGGGTCACTATTGCAATGATATCCTCTCTTTCATTACTAGGATTCTCAAAAACTACTTCTAGGTTTCTATCCCCTACATTGGTCTATCATGTTTACCTTATCATTGGGGTAGCACTTAATTATATTATCTATTACACACCACCATCTAGTGTAGCACAATGAGTTAATTCCCTTTCAAACGATGCTCTGATACCAAATACCATAACCTAATTTTTTAAATTAAATAATCTAAGTCTAACCAAGATATATATATATATATATATATATATAACTTTAGTAAGTTTTATTTATGTTCTTATGCCATTAGTTACTTGGTTGAATCTCTAGAAGTCATTTACTAGAGAACCTTTATCCTATAATTGTTACTATATCTCACTTCATGTCTTATGGATGCATCCATCCCTACATCTCCACATATATATCTGGGAAAGTATTAGATGCAAATCCCTTTCATATAAACTAACTTGCTATTTCTACAAGTTAGAATCTCAATACAAAGACAATGAACTTATAGAACATCCACAATTTCTTAGAGGAAGGAATCAATATGGCTTAGAGACACTCTCAAGGAATCAAACTTAGAAAAAATGTCAGATCTTATTACTACAAGATCTCAAAATTGTAGTCAAAGAAAAATAAATAGATAATTACTAAGAACTATACTAGAACCAACATCAACATTTCAAGCTTTAAATCACTCACATTGGAAGGTAGCTATGAAATCTAAATATTCATCACTACAAAAAAATAAAACATGGAATCTAGTGGAATTACCTCCAAGAAAGAAAGTTATGGGTTGAAAATGGGTTTACAAGATTAAGTATAAAGCATATGAAACACTTGATAAGTACAAAGCTCAGTTAGTAGCCAAAGGATATACTCAAACAAAGGAAATTGACTATGAAGAAACATTTGCACCAACAACAAGAATGACTACTATCAAAATAGTATGTGCTCTAGCAGCTCATAAAGGTTGGAAACTTTATCAAATGGATGTGAAAAGTACATTTTTTAATGGTGACTTAGAAGAGAAGGTCTATATGTCACAATTAGAAGGATTTGTTATTAAAAGATAAAAATATAAGGTTTGCAAATTAAGCAAATCCTTATATGGTCTAAAGCAAGCACCCAAATCTTGGAATATAAAAATTAATAATAACTTGTTACAACATAATTATATATGAAGTACATCCAGTCCTAGCCTGTATTCAAAGAAAATTGGAAATGATATACAACCTTTTATAGTATATATTGAAGATATCGTGATTACTGGAAGTTTTGAAAAACTAATAGATGATATAAAAAAGGATTTTGAGAAGGCATTTGAAATGATAGATTTGGGGCTAATGAATTATTGTCTTGGTTTAGAAATTCATCAAAATGGAGATAATATTACAATTACTCAATCAAAATATGCAGAGGCCCTACTTGAAAAATATAAAATGAAGAATTGTAAGCCAAAAGACACACCTATGGAACAAGGAATTCAATTATCCAAAAATGATGGAACACCTTTGGTTTCAGCTACAATGTATTACCAATTAATTGGAAGTTTTTTGTACTTAATAAATAGTCAACCTGACCTAGACATTGTTGTAAATTATCTTTCACATTTCATGCAAGAGCCAATAGAGAGTCGTTGGAAAGCTACAAAAAGAATACTACAATATATTAAGAATACTAGTGATTATGAACTAACTTATATGAAAGACATTAAAGATTTTTGTCCTCAAGGTTATTCAAATTCATATTATGTAGATTCTATTGATGATAGAACGTCTACTTCAGGATATATTTTCTATCTTGGATCAGGCCCAAATAATACACGAGGGTGTTAGAATATATACCATTATTTGCTATACATGAAATGTGTCATATGAAGTAGACCAAGTGTCATATAAAGTAGACCAAGTCTCATATGAGGTAGACCAAAGGTCATTTTATAAACCTATATTATGGGATCTTATTTCCATATATTTTTGTACAATTTTATTCAAGTAATATGAAGTGATGCTTATTCTTTCTCATGTAGTTCTTTCACTCTCTCATTTCTTCTTGATTAGATTGAATACAATAAAAACTATCATGTTCATTTTTACAAATAGTAACCCTATATATTTTCCTTCTCTATGGTTTGGGGTGAAGCATTCATGCTATATGGTATATCTTGATCTAGATTCAACTCATTATTGTTATATATGATGCTCTTAGGATTGGCCTTCTCAAGATTACCTTTGCTGAATTGAGTGCATAACAATTTTCTAATGGAGGTGAGGGCATTATTGTTATCATTTATCTATTATGTTAGAGTTCTCATATCCTTAAAATTAAATATTTCAAGTTTATTCTTCTCATATCAATTAATTTACGTTAAGTGCCTAAAATATATACTCCTTGAAAAATAAGCCTTTCATATAGTAGATATTGAAAAAATCATAATAATAATTATGACATATGCATTAACAACTAACTTTTAGATAGTTCATTGAATTTGGGTCATAATGGGAAGCAAAGAGTTTGACATCAAAAGCTAAGGTTTCTATTCTATAGAGAGCATGTTATAAAACTATGATAACACCTAGAGTTTAGGTCAAACTTATAATAACATATGGACCTGAAGATAAGTGGTCATAGATCTAACATGAAGTGTACCTATTTATATATCCAATCCACCTTCATGTTCCCTACAATTTACCCAATGTTAATATTAACATTTATAACCTTAGCAAGAGTTGATATCTCATGAATGCCATGATAATATCATGTATTATAATACCATTAATGTAATTTTTAATAATAATATAGTTATTATATAATATAAACACACTAGTCAATACTTGTTTTAATGCCAATTAATAAAACTTTATACAATAAATGAGCCTAATGATAAAGACATTATAACTTCAAATAAGAGTTTTAAGGTTTTAAATTTTGTAAGAGGCCACAATGCTCCAATAAGCTTCAAAGAAAATGCAATTTACTAGTAATAGTGTTTATACTATAAAGAAAAAGTCTTATATAACTAATAGTGTTGTAAATGTGAAAAACATATATCTCTTATTTCTAAAATTAAATTTTAAAATATTTATATAGTAAACTAGCTTTTAATAATTAAATCATTCGCAAACTATATACCTATATTAAATTAAGATTAATGTAACTTATTTAATTTAATTTAAAATTATCTTTAAACAAACTTAAGTTTTAAGAATTAATACTAAGAAAAGTAGAAACACTAATGAATTATTGACAAACAATTACATGATCATTAATAATTAATAAGTATTTTGTTAAATTTTGTTAAATGTTTGCATGAAAATAAGTCCAATAAAATAACCTTCAAGATAAGAGTGACGTACTAAGAATGAAAAACTTACCCTCTAACAACAAGGTCCCTTAGTTAAATTTATCAACCTAAATTAAAAATATATATTATTTTTTTATTATAAGATTTTTTTTTGAATTTACATGGTGGAATCAATAGCCACCACATTTAGGCAGGTTGTCCAGGCCTCTATAATATTCTATGTTGTTTGCCCTCAAAAACTGTCACATAGATATTCACACAGTTTGCCCCTATAATCACCATGTCACAATCATTTTAAACCTTTTACAATGCTGAAAGCATCGAGAAAGGAACAAGTATTCAATCCGATGAGGCTCGATATTTAAACCTTGGACCTCCGCCCCTCTTACGGATTTGGTTTTATTATAAGATTTTTAAAATAAATTTATTTTTATTTTTATTTTTTGTGATGATGCAAGTCTAGTGGCATATTCCACTATTAGAATTTCTTTCCACAGTAATACCTATCTATATTATTAGTGTAATTTACTTACTAACCCGGTTAAGGTGATGATGCAAGTCTATTAGTACATATCTATCTTGCTAGTGTTGTTTGCTTTCTAACATGTTAATATGATGATGCAAGTCTAGAGGCATATTCCATGATTAGAATTTCGTTCCACGTTAATACCTATCTATCTTGTTAGTGCAGTTTGCTTTCTAACCGGTTAATGTGATGATGCAAGTCTAGTGGCATATTTCATAATTGGAATTTTGTTCCACGTTAATACTTATCTATCTTACTTATCTATCTTGTTAGTGTAATTTGTGAATAATCTCATGTTAACTGTGTTGTGGGGCTTGAGTGGTTTAGAAACCCTAACACTTGTCATACCTTTTGCCAATGGGGTAGCAGCCTTAAAGGTACAAGTCCTTGGTCCCGCTTTGTGGGATTCCTCACCCCTATTAACATCGAGTTTCGAGTTTGGGCATGTGCGAGGGGCTGGCCCTTTTACTTTTTGGTTGCCATACTCTTTGCCAATGGGATAGCAAGCTTAAAGGTACAAGTCATTGGTCCTACTTTGTGGGATTCCTCGTTTCAATTAACATGAGTCTAGACATGTGCGTGGGGGCTGGCCCTCTTACTTTCTAACCAATTAATGTGATAATGGAAGTCTAATAACATATTCCATGATTAAAATATCTATCTATCTTACTTTTCTTATAAATTATTGAATGCTATTTTACTATATTATAGTATAATATAATAGTATTTTTTAACCTATTATATAAAAGTCAATTAACTAAACATAGAACTACAACTTCTATACATAATTACGTTCACCTTTCAAAAAAATACCAATTGCAACAGCGCATAGAGTCGCAACTCTCCGACGTTGCTCCTCAAATCAGCACATGCACATAAATGAAACCATCCCCATTTCATGCCTCGACTTCACTCTGTGTCAGTCATTGTTCACGTCTCTCCTTCAACTTCAATAAAAATACATCAACAGCATACCACTTTCTTTGACAACCGATAAGATTTTTTTTTGTTTATGTCTTTCATGTGAATTTACAACATTTTAAAAATGGCGGAATTCCAGGCGCACATATTTTCTAGACAAGATACCGATCCGACCACCAGCACCATCGACAAAATTCTCGTGGACCATATCCCTCCACCGGAAGATCCCGTCGGATTCCAATGGCACATAGAAACCGCCCAATCCAACCTGAAAATGCTGAGCATCATCCGCGAGTGCCATGCCATCATCATAGACTTCGACATCGCCGTCGACGCCGCCAAATTCTATCTCGACTTCGTGGCGGGCATTGGCGCCGACCTCCTCTCCTCCCTCAGTTACGGGAGGTTAATATTAGCGGCTGACGTCGTCATAGTTAATCTCGAAGGCGTCATGAGGATACTGGCTAAGGCGAGTCTCATATCTGATACAAAGGCACAAAGACCATCTTTTTATGATCGTGAGATTGGTGGGCATGTTGGTCACCTGCGGTTCCACGAGAGCGGATTCTGAGAATTATTTAGTTAAAGGCATAGGGGAAGCGATTATCGATATCGTAGATTCCGAGATCACGAGTTACAAGGAGAAGAACGACGCTCTAAAGTACCTGGTGCAGTTTTCCCCTAATGGCTTGGAGGAAGCTGTCATCCACGGCAGGGTGGAGAAGATGGTGAACAAGATGAGGGATTTGCATGCCAAGATAAAGAGTGAAGGGAACGAGTTGATGGGTATGGAATTTTACTACGTGGCGTTGGTGGTGATGGGGTTGATGATCACCAAGAGCAAGAGCGGGCTAGATAGGTTTTTGGCGGTGGAGGGACTGCTGGAGGCGTATGGCATGCATATGAAGAGTGTGGGCATTCTCAAGGAGACCCGGGCCTTAGCATATAAAAAGAGAGATCCAACTCTAGAAATCTCAATGGAGTAGGCTATGCATCTCAAATAACATTTCATATTCATATTTTATATCTATCAAAGTGATAATAATATAAAATAATTTGTATTGATATAATTGTTAGGTTTTAGATTTTGTAAAGAAGCATTGATGTGTATATACAATATAAATCAATTTATATATATGTATATATATATAATTAATAATGATGTAACCTAAAATAATTGACTGTTGCAATCATAAAAATAATTTATTAATCATAAAATAGAAAATCTAAGATCAAGTGAATTTTTTTGAGATCAAACTAATCCAAGTTTGTTGTTAAGAGTAAAAACTATTGACTCTTGCACTCATAAAATTAATTTGTAATTATAAAATAAAAAATTTAAAACGAGTCCAACAAGCCAACGGGACTGTACTTGATGGAGGACAAACCAGACATAGATATGTGGACCAATATACTACGTGGGAGGATGGTGGCTAAATCACCTCCACCTCCACCTCCACCTCAGATAAAACTATCCATTAAAGGCTACGTGAGGTGTACCTCCAGAAAGGTTTGCAATGGGTAATTGTGGTCAACTGATCGTGATGGACTGGACTAGACAAAGGATGGACTAAATGAAGACGTGGACCAACTACATTAGTTCAACAAGCCAGCAAGACTGTACTTGATGGAGGAAAACCAGACATAGACACGTCTAATTAAATATAATATATAAATAATTTAATTTAATTTTAAAGTGTTGTTTCTTTAGCTTGAATTACTTTCAAAACTTTGTAGCTTTTTGTGGTGAAGCCTAGGAAAATGGGTAAAGCTGTTAAATTTGCTCAACTATGGACCTCTTCATTTGGTATCAAAACACAATCCTTTTGACTTGTGCTCTCATTTGGTTAGTGTTATTTGGGTTATTTTAACGAGTTGGAATTCAATTTGAAATTTCATTGTTCCATTTGGCTTGTGTCATTTGGCTTGTACCATTTGGCTTTGGTGGTCTTCTTCTGGTTTTGCAATATTTGTTGCTCTCAAATTTTTTTTGGTAATGTTTGGGTGACAAATTTAGCAATTTAGCAGGAGATTGTTCATAGCATTTTTTGACAACAATTTTGTTGTTTAGGCAATTGTGATATCCTAGCGAGGTCAACTTGGGTGGCTAATTAATCCATCTCCACCTTAGAGTGAGGTGGCCCAAACTTCTAGTGGGGTTAACTTAGGTGGTTAAATCCATATCCACCTCCACCTCAGATAAAACTAGCCATTATAAGCTACATAGGGTGGACAAACCTACTTTGAGAAAGGTTAGCAATCAATAATTGGTGGTCAACTGATCGCGATGGGATAGCTGAAGTGACTAACGATCAACTAACTGTGATGGACTAGCTGAAGCCAGTAGGACTGGACTAGATAAAGGATTGATCGAACAAATATGTGGACCAACTACACTAGTCTAACAAGCTAGCAGGATTGTATTTGATGGAGGATGAACCGGACACAAACACGTGGACCAATATACTACGTGGGAGGATAGTGGCTAAATCCACCTCCACCTCCACCTCCACCATGGATAAAACTAGCCATTAGAGGCTACGTGGGGACTACGATGGACTAGTTTAAGCTAGGAAGATTGGACTAGGAGTTAGAAAACCGGTTATAGATAGAGAGCACTCACCCAGGAGTTGTGTTATCACAGGGGCCCGCTCACCCTTCCATATTCCAAAGGCAAGGCGAAGCCCCAAGATCTGCTGCCCTTTTAAAATAGAGAGAGGCGAGAGCTGCTCTCTTTAATAACCCCCCGGAATTGGATAACCGGTTGAATCGGTAAAGGCCTTTTAAGGTTAGTTAGGAGCAGTATTCTCCGCGATCCAACAAGGAGAAAGCCAACTACAGCGAGGGGTAAACCACCACCAAGCAATGTTCGATTATTATTATGTGTGTTTTTATTTTATACCACCTTTGAAGTCCCTGTGTTCCTCATGTGGGACTAAAATATGCTTTGAACGCGTGCAAAAAGAAACTATTTTTTTGGGGGGATTGTTTCTGCTTGATAAGAACTGCCTCTGTTTCTACGAATCGACAATATTCTTGTCTATTTTTTTTGGTGGTATATTATCTCAACTCTTCACTTTTTTATTGTGTTTCAATCGAAGAAAGATATTGTTACAGATTCGATCATCCAGGTATTTGTCATTGCTCGAATTATTGCCTACCTTGCATTAACAAGTTATATATTGGTCGAGGGTTTTACAGAACTGTCATACGATGGAGGATATATTGAGTGGAGGCTTTAACCATCTTTTCTTCTATGAGTTACAGTGGTGCCAAAGTTGGATGTCGCTATTCTCTGCTGGATGTTGCAAAACCTTTCGACGCTCGTAGTGGTGGACTAACAGAGTTTAGATGCAGGGTCATCATGATTTTTTGCAGTAAATCGATCGAGTTTTAAACCTTGATCTAGTGGTAGTCTATTTTCAAGGATGACGATGCATCATTTTTAGACATCCGTAGTAGTTACAACACAGGCGAATATAGCAATTCCTACATCTTTCTTCAGCATCTTAATCCCACATTTTCTAGGGAGGTGTACTTGGAGAACTTAAGTGGGTCAAAGCCCACTTACCTTATCAACCATCGTGTGGTGGTCCATCCCCCGTACGGTGGTCGATACATCAATTGAATGTGTGTACAAACGATGGTCGAGCACCATGCGTGCAGTTGTAGAGTTTGTTCTTAGCACCAATTGTGCACCAGTCGTTGATGACCTGATTAGAGTAGCACACCAAGCACCATGCGTGCAGTTGTAGAGTTTGTTCTTAGCACCAACTGCGCACCAGCCGTTGATGACCTGATTGGAGCAGCACACCACAGGCTCAAGCCCAAAATGATTTTTATTGGCAAGGTTTAAATTATTTAATTTTTTATTTTTTAACTTTAAATTTAATTTAATTTAATTTAAATTTAATTAAA
Source organism: Wollemia nobilis (assembly GCA_028583015.1). Lineage (NCBI taxonomy): Eukaryota > Viridiplantae > Streptophyta > Pinopsida > Araucariales > Araucariaceae > Wollemia > Wollemia nobilis. Next base: position 1,086,709 of record JAQPPZ010003648.1, on the reverse strand, counting down.
TTTAATTAAATTATTTACCCAATTTAATTAATTATTCAATTGCATACCTTTTTGCAATTCAAACCTTTGGAATACAAATTTGGAAGTGCTTGAAAAATATAGCACAATTGTAATTGCCCTACAAGGCAAAGCTTGAAAGTCTTTTGGCTTCTTGAAGAGTGCTTGAAAACCATAGCACCATTATAATTACCCTATGAGGTAAAGCTTGAAAGCCTTTCGGATTCTTATAGAGTCTTGAAAACCATAGCACCATTGTAATTGCCCTACGAGGCAAAATATTATACTCATTTTAAGATAACTTGATAGCCTTCCTGGCTTGCACCAAGGGATAAATAGCTACTGCTTTGGTAGATAAAGTGGCCAGGCTAGTTGTTGTAGTTAGTTTCCTAGCCTAATGACTTTATCCTTCTGAGGAGGTTATTCTTCTTCCTATTGCTCCTACTACTTTTGTTGTTCCACCTCAAGCACTACATCAGCTTCTTACAATATTGTCTTCATAGGTTCCCAATGTTCAGCATATTTTGTAGCTTTTGTAGTAAGCACTTGCTCCTTATCCTAGTTTTTCACTTAGTAAGGGTGTGAATTCTTTATGTTGTTTTTCTATACCAGCATCTCGAGGCTTTCATGATATTTTTCTTCTTAGTTATCAGACATCTATGAAGCGTTGGGTGGCTCACCTTCCATTCCTATTGTAAAAGCATTAGATTCCAATGCTTCTTGAGTGGGGAGGTGTGATGAGGGCATCACCTTCACATTCACTATTATCTAGGATTAGTTTTTAGATTATTATTCATAGGTGTTGCTTTTCACTTAACCCATGTGAGTTATTATTCTCATGTAGGTATTAGTTGACATTATTGTTAGCAAGTAATAGGTTAGAATATTTCTTTCCTCCCTATTTCTCCTCCAACGTGATCTAGGTGGTTTGTTATGAAATATGAGCACATTGTTATGTAATTTGGGCATTTTCTAACCTATATAAACTTTGTACATTAATAAAGTTTGAAGTTGGTTTTTGGACATCTTCATTTTTTATAGCATCTAAACCTACCTCTTCTTTAACAATATCTTCATCCAGCCTTTGACAAAGTGCTCTTCCTCTAACTAACTTCATGGGCTTGATTTCCACATCATATTCTAAAATCTTAGTAATCCACATAGCCCTATTTTAATTGATTTCTCCATCCATTATGTATTATACGATATTTGAATGTATGACATAAGTAATGTATTTATCGTTTGAAATCACATGCTTGAAATTATTCAAACCTCTAACTAGAGCATATACCTATTTTTTGAAAAAGTTATACTTCTCTTCATACCCTTTTAAACTTTGGTTGAAAAAGAAATCAGGCATTCATGTTGGTTTTCATCATTTTATGTTAACAAAGATGCTATACTAAGCTCTCCTCCATATGTATAAATAATAAATTTCCTATCAACATTTGGTTTGACCAATATTGGAGCTTCTATAATAGCCTTTTTAATATTCTCAAATCCTTCCTTCCTTAATTTTTCCACATGAATGGTTTATCCTTCTTTTTTATAAGTTTCATTGGCCAAAGAAAGATTTCAATCTTTTTTATGCCTTAGTAGTGAAATTTTAGTGATAGCTTTCACTCTATTAGGATCTATGGCAATACCATATTTTGATACCATGCACCCTAATAATTTACCTTACGAGACACAAAAGATACATTTCTTTGGATTGAGATATATTCTAGATTCTTTACATTGCTTAAATATCTTCTCTAAGTGCTATAAGTGTTTTTCTTTCTTCTTAGAGAATATTGAAAGTTCATATCACTTTATTAATCAAGTATTGGAAAGCAATATCCATGGCTCTTTGAAATGTTACTCCAACATTAGATAATCCAAAATGTATCCTTTGATAATCAAATGTACCACAATTTGTAGTATAAGTTATTTTGTTTTAATCCTCATCCCTTACCCATACTTGATTGAAACTAGAAAATTCATCTAATAATGAGAATATTTTAGAACCTCCAACTATTTAGAGAATTTATTCCATGGAATGTAAAGGGTAGTGATGTTTTAGAGAAATTTTATTTAAATATCTAAATCAAACACATAATATGATCTCACCATTATTTTTCCTCACGGGTACTAATTTAGATGCCCATGTAGTGTGCTTGATTAGATATATGATTTTTTATTCAATCATCTTACAAAGATATTTCCACATAAGAGTATTAATTTTTGGATTGATTAGATTTTGCTTTTATCTTACAATATTAGCCTCAACATCTAGCTTAATTGCATGTTCAATAATATCCTTACTATATTCTTTAATATCTTTGTAGGTCCAAGACATTATCCCAATACTTCTGGCATAACTTAATAAGAGACTCATTTTATTCTTATCTTTAATACCTTCCTTGGGTCCACTTCTACCTCTTGGTAGTATCAACAATGATTTCCTTTTTTCTCTAAATTTAACATCTATAAACACTCTATATTCAAGTGGATGATACAAATCTATAATGCAATACAATAGTAAATGATGCAATTAAATTTAATACTTTGTAATCTCACTTGTCATCCCTAGATATAGCCTTTATATAGAGTCTATTTATATTTCATCTTCCACTATCTCTTCATTTCCCATTAAACTTAAGGGAGATATGACTTTTCATATTTTTCATAGCAAAATATTTATTAACCTTCTAATAATGACAAAAACCTAATGATTACATAAAATTAAATATTTGCAAGATATTAACAAGGTATTTACAAAATATTTACAATATTTTAAATAATGTGATATTCTCTAAAAACAAATTACATAAATTCCTAACTCACACAAGACTCCTATGTGAATGTTTTTAGCCACTCACATTATCTTTATCTTATTATGATTTATCACATCATATGATGTAATAAATCCTAACATTCCTCTCCTTTTTACATCATGATCTAAACATAGGTAGATACACTAACAATTATATATATAACCACATGATGAACTAGGATACACTCAATAATTCACTAAATTTACAAATAGGGATACACTTAACTATTCATAAAAAATAATATTATGAATGACCTCACTATGCTTCTTCAATGGGAATAGCCTCACTAGAAACTTAAACCAAGGATAGGGATAAACTCAACTAGCTAAGATCATACTACACAATTGAATAGGGACACACTCTATCCAACATCAAATTTGTAAATAGTTACACACACTAATATTTAGAATAGTTATGATTGGGGACACAATCAATCACAAAATCAAGCATAAGGAGAAACTCATCTATCCAAGGTCTTGCAACCTATTTAACATCAAATATGTCAATAGGAACACACATTGTTTTTTTAATAATTATGATAGGGGACACATACAACCAATCACAAATAATTAATCAAGCTAGATCTTACTGATTTTCATCTTCTTATAAATTGTAACAAACTCAACCCTTCACCTTGAGTGTAGCATAGACCTTCACTTGCCCATATTATTAACAAGGTGGTCAAATGGGCCTTACTATACTTAAAATTATTATCAATATTTGAGATAAAAATACTAGCTATCCAACCTTATTTTAAACTTTTCCTCTAACCCTAATAAATGTAAGGTTTTTTTAATTTGAATAGAAAATCAGCAATTATAATATTAAAATAAAAGAGTAATACAAAATAGCCTGAAGACAGAGTACTTGAAATAAGATCAAGACTAAGAGCCTACCAAACTACACAAAAGTACTTAAAAGGACGCTAAGTACATATATCACTAGTATTATACAAAGTATCATATTTCTTTTGAAACATATTTATACAATGTTGGAATAAGTTAAAATAAAAATCACCAAAGTGTCTGTATCCATCCACAACATTGTTGTTCACACTATGATTATGCTCCTAGAAAGTTTGAAGAAAGTTTTTGAAAATATCCTTAAAGCAAAGCACGGACCTGGCAACCTATAAAGATTTTTTGAAAATTGTGAGTCTCGTAAGAGACCTAGTAAGAATCCTCTGATTATCCTAAAAAATGTCCAGACTTCTAGCCAACCAAATATACCATAAAACTTCAGTCGAAAGCAACAACCAAAAATTATTATAATACCTCTGGATAGTAGGAATATAGCCAAACAATATATGTTGCCTGAAAACATTATCATTAATATTCCAACCTAAAATATTAGAGCAAAATAATGACCAAATTTATTTAGCAAAAAAGTAATCAAAAAATATATGCTTGACAGTATCAGGAACTCTGCATAAAGTGTAGCTCATTGGTGATTGAGGATCTTTACATACAGGAAGTCTCTGAAGAAGTAATAACCAACAAAAACATGTCTTTTTAGGCTCAAGAAATCTGGACTAGATATGTTGTAAAATGTTATGTCCATGATTAGTGAAGACTTCCATAGATCAATTGTTATTAATATGGATTAAAATCTCATTAGTATCAATGAGAAAATTATAAAGAATTTTTGGCTTGATTTTGAACAATTGTGTGCCATCATGCCACTGAATCTTACCAAAAAAAGTCTAAACATTATCAATAAATATAGGACTGCTTAATTGCAAAAACGAGGCTCGAATTAAAGAGTATGTCCTCCATTGAGAACGAGGAATATCATACAGAGTACTAAGAGACTCCCAAGATTTAAGACATCCATTTTCAATAATATCAGCAAATGATACAATGCCTTTATGCACCAATTTTTTTGCAGAACAACCTTGAGTGACAGTAAGCAGCTTATTATTATGATAAATATTCCACCAGATAGAACTTTGCAAGAAGAAAGTATTTTTAGAATCATCAATAGATATTAAACCTCTAACATTCTCCCAAGCCTTCCAAAGGCTCTTGAAAACTGCTGACCCAGCTGGAACAATTGAAAACTTACCAAAAAGGATATCAATCATATGAAAATATTTCCAAGCATGAGATTTTTTAGGAACAACCTTAGTAATATTATGCCTGAGAATAACTTTCCATGGATCATTACCGTTAATACAATTCACTATCCACTTGATGGCTAAGGACATACCTTGAACAGCCAAATTTTTTAACCCAAGGCCGCTAATATATTTATTAATAATGCACCAATTCCACCTTACCTTATACTTTTTTATCTCTGTATTACCACCGGCCCATAAAAATTTTTGTATATGTTTATGAATATCATTAATTTGATATGAACATAATGACCAAGCTGAAGCAAAATAGATAGAGTAAGCAGAAAGGATTTTTTAACAGACTTGAAATCTACCATCAACAGATAACTGCTTATTATTCCATTTATTAAATTTATTAATAATCCTTTCTTTAACCCATAACCACATATCCTTAAGGTAATGGTCAATGGAGAAAGGAATGCCAAGATAACGGATTTGTTTGGAGGGACCTCCCCACTGAATATCAAACTTGGATAACCAAAGAGGAGCAACAAAATCCTAAGTAAGTAATATATATTTTGACATAGTGATTTTAGCTCCTGAAGCATTGCAAAAGCAAGCGAGCTTTGAGAAATGGAATCAAAATTTTCCTCAACCAGCTTAACAAAAATTGAGGTATCATAAATAAAATGAATATTAATAAGTTCTTGATCATTAGGTAAAGAAATTCCTTGAATAGCAGGACTGATTGAGCTCTCTCTTAACAGATAACAGAAGGCATCAATAGCAATAACAAACAAAATAGGAGCTAAGGGACAGCCTTGATGTATAGATCTCTAAAGCAAGATAGGATCAGAAAGAGACCCATTAACCTCAACAAAAGTAGTTGCATGAGTAAGAAGCACCTTAACCATTTTGTAAAATAGAGAAGGGAAACCAAAGGCCTTAAGAACCATGAGAATATAGTTCCATTCAATTATGTTGTATGCCTTTTCAAAATCTAATAAAAGCATGCTTGCATTTTATCCAGAGCATTTAGCCCAATACATGGCTTACCAACTAGTGATAAAATATTCCAAGATATATCTTCCTTTTATAAAACCTATTTGAGTTGAATTAATAAACTTAGGTAGACAATTTGCAACCCTCAAAGCCAAAATTTTTGCAAGGATTTTATATGAAACATTTAACAATGTTATTGGTCTCCAGTTTTTGACTAAAGTTTTATCACCACCCTTAGGCAAAATCCTTATGATACCAGTATTAATATTCCTGCCCAAGGAACCATGAAGAATGACCTCAAAGTAAACCTGATACAAATCATCACTGATCCAAAGAACATTTTTCTTATAAAATTCTATAGGAAGCCCATCAGGCCCAGGGGCCTTGTCATTGTTAATAGACTGAATAGCCTTGATGATTTCTTCTTTAGTAATCGAAGCATCTAAAATAAGAGCTTCCTTATCAAAAAAATTATGAGGAAGAAGATGGCAATAAAATTTTCTATCATCAATTCTAGCTTCATTATCCTTAGAAGTGAACAAATATTTATAAAAATAATAGAAAATGCTTTTTATAGTGTCAGGATCATAGATCAAATTCCTTCCATTCCATATTACATCAATTTTCTCTATCATACCCCTCTCTTTAAGGAATTTGAAGAAAAATTAGGAACCTTTATCTCCTAAATGGAGCCAATTAAGTCTGGATTGAACTCTTTAACCCTGAATTCTTTTCATCTATAATTATCTCAAATTATTCTTGATGGAAATGAGCTTTTCCTCCAAAGTAATGTTACTTGGATTGTTTTGCAGGTTAACTTCAAGAAAACACAACCTTGACTTCAAGGAATGTTCCATATTTCTAGAATCTAAAGCTCGATGTTTACCTATTGTTTGATCTATCAATATCATTCCACAATTTGAACATCCAACGGTTAACTTCTCTTAAAGTAAAAACAACATCAATGCAATCTGTAGCCTCTAATAAGGAAGTATTTAAATGAAATTTCCAAGAGGGATAGTGATGATGAATAGGTTCACCTTGAAGTCTTATATGAGCTCGAATAGGATAATGGTCATAGAAAACATTAGGTGTGGCCAGAACTCTATTACCATATGAGATAGGAGCAAACTGAAATAAATAATTTGAAGCATAAAATCTATCCAGACGATAGTAAATTCGGTTTTCATCCTTTTACATATTACACCAAGTATACCAAGGGCCATTATGATGAAATTTATGGCCTTCCAAAGGATCTATCATCTAAAAAAGGATTTCATTCTCATCCAATGATGAAATTCATCACCTCTCTATTCTACATTCAAACCCCTACTTTTGTCATCCTATGATTAAACCATATTAAAATCACCACAGATAATCCATGGTATATTCGCAAGACTTAAAAATGATTACCACAAAAGACTCCTTTCTCTGTGATCATTGGGTGCATAAAAAGAACAAACACCAAATTTAGTGTTATTCATATCAATTATCACCCAGACAACTCTATTGCAATGAGAACAACCATACTCAATTACCTTAGAAGACCAAAAGGGGGATAACAAAATCATAGCACCCCCCCTTATAGGACTATGATTAGTGCAAAAAGGAGTAGCTTCCTTCCAGATGACTTTAAGACCAATATTCAAAAGCATATTGGTCGCTTTCACTTATTACAAAAATAGACAATCAAGCTTTCTAATCGATTGAATATAAGATCTAATAGAATACTTCCTATCAAGGGATTCTACACCCCTAACATTCCAACTAAAACACTTAAGCATCATTGTCAGAAATAGAAGAGTTATGTCTGCTTCTGGAAAGCTCTTTGGTAGCTTTGATAGATTTACCCTTGTAAAATGGTACAGTAGCTCTTTTAGATTTCTTCTTTGCCACTAAAGACCAAATATTTTCCTGATTTTCAACAATATTACTAACAATACATTATGCAGTATGAGAATTCAGCTCAACAGAGGGAAAGGTGTTCACATCAGAGGTATCCTCGTTTAGAGAATCTCTAGTTGTTGCAGTTGCCTCAACAGTTTTCCTATAGTCTAATGTCCTTTGATTAATTGTAGCAAGGGTCAATTCCTAGGCATTTAATCTATGACCAATCACAGTATTGTTATCATGGTTTGAGTAATTATTCCAACCTTTAGTATGAAAAAAATTATGAGATTCAATAGTAACATGATTATCATTCTTATGAGAAATAATATCATAAAAGGATTTAAGATTATCAACCAGACAACCATTACCAACATGAACAGGATCAACATCTTGCTGAACAGATTCAACATTATCAATTTTAGTATTTCCATATTTTGAGATTTCAGTATCAATGAAAGTAACTACACAGTTTCCTGGGTCACTATGAATATCTACACCAACATGGGGATGAGCACCTTGAATCATATCGGGTGCAAAAATAGAGCTAGACTGTGGCATAACAATATTCATCGGGTTAACCATACCAAAAATAGAAGAGTCATTACCCACATGAGAATCAACATTGTTCATGTTAACAGAGCAATTATTTACAATAGAACTATTTGTAGGAGAATCCCCATTAACAGAATCCACCATGGTACACTCAGGCAAAGGGGAAGAACCATCAACCACCAATGAGCTCGAAGCACTAGACCCACAGAGAGAAATTGGGATACTAGGGTTACTAGCATTCACAAAAGGCAGAGAGAACAAGACTTTTCCCCGAGATTTATTAAGCAGAGGATAATTTCTTCTAACATGACCTTTTTTACAAAGAAAACAAGCATTCATACCCCCAAAAGCTCTAGTTTGCATGAAATACAAAAATTTCCATAGTCAATTTCTATTTCATCTGGAAAATCAATCCCAAGAAAAATAGAAACCAACAACCTGGCATCCATATAAGAAAGCAATGCCTTAGATTCCTCTATTCTTAATTTTTTACCAAACAGAGCTAAGATTTGTGGCAAAAACACCCACAAAACTGGAGGAACATTTTTAACCGTGACCCATTTGGGATAAGATAGAGCAAAAATTTCTTCATGCAACACATACGGCGACCAAGCAATAGCTCTGAAAATATATTTATCAACATTCCAAAATTATTTTTCCAAAACCCTAGTCTGCATTTGATTTGTTTTAAATAGAAATAGAAAAAGCCCTTTTTGTATCATTCGATAGAAAGACAACTGAATGCCCAACCGTTTTCCCCAGATATTCAACAACCATTCATCAAGAAATATTCTAGAAGGTAAAACATTGATATCTAAAGCGACAAAGAAAACCGCTACAATTTTAAGCCTTTCCTGTTCCTTGTTCAACGCAGTAAACATTTCATTGCTAGGTGTAAGGACGACTTTGCAGGAAGAATCAAAAAGATTCTTACCATTAACAGTGAAAATGGCTTCACGTGGGACCTCAGTCTTATACCCAAAAGAAAGGATATCCTTAAATGATTTCTTTTAAATATGCTTATTACATCATGTTCACATAAGTATTAGAACAATAGGTTTTGATAATTATGCATATACTATTTAGGAAATGTGTGTCTCCTCCTTAAAAGTTGAGGTACCTAATCGATTGAGGTTAGCCATTTAATTTTTTATATTACTTATCACATCTATTTTTCTTGATAATATTGTTGGCAACCTAAAATAAGTTTGATACTTTCTATTTGCTTACTTATATTTTTTTTTGTGTTTCTATCATATTATATTGTATTATGAGGATACTAATGAAGACCACAATCTTCCATAAACCATTCAAACATATATAAAAAATTAAAAATCTTTTTTCATCAATCCCTCTGTTTTGTATGTACGATAAAGACCATAGAATTCCTACTCATGGTTTTGTTACTACTTAAACCATAGATATATTATATCCTAAAGATAATGTATTGAAAATTATATAAAACCTTTTACCACTCAAAACCTAGGTATATGTTTCTTAGATGATAATTATAACCGAAGAGCTTCAAAAGATATTTTAAAAAAAAAAATTGTCATCACACCTAAGGTGTGCCTTATTTTTAAAATGATTGAGATCATAGGATTCTTATTGAGAATTATGTGATTATTTTATTTCTAAAATTTTAAATATGTTATACTAAAAATGATAAAGATCCTAAAATTCTTAATAAATTTTGGATTCCTTACACCCGAGTGGAAGATCTAGAATCCAATTTATCAAATATTAAGAGATAAACTTTTATATTTGTTTATTCAAATGTAAAAATGTATTCTAATATTAAGGGACAAACTTTTTTTTGTTTGTAAAAATTAACACAGACTTCAGGCGTTTCTACTAACCTCCGGTAACAGGCGTCGACGTTTCTGCCGCCCAAAATGAAGAGATCTAGGGTGGTCCTCACGACCTCCACGTGTTCCACCTTAACGACGTGCCAGTCGCAAATGTCGAGTCTGAGGGAGCAGAGGATATCGGCGGCAAAGCACGCCACCAAGTCGAGGTAGATTTTGGCGGCGTCGATGCCTGTTCCCGTCGGGTTGAGTTTTGTTGGCGGCCAAATGGCATTGGCGGATGATGCTCAGCATTTTCAGGTTGGATTGGGCGGTTTGTATGTGGTGTTGGATTCCGACAGGATCTTCAGGTGGAGGGATATGGGCCACGAGAAATTTGTCGATGGTGCTGTTGCTCAGATCGGTATCGTGTCTAGAAAATATTTACACCTGCAATTCGGCCATTTTTTAAAAATGTTATACATTGACACGGAATACAAAAATGAAAGATATTATAATAAACTAGTATGTTGTTGATGTATTTGTTATTGAAGTTAAGGCACAAAGCTAAAGAATGCGTGATACAAAGTGAATTCAATGAAACCTGCGTGAAGTCGAGATGGTTTCATGTATCTGCATGTGCTGATTTGAGGAGCAACGTCGGAGCGTCGCGACTCTATGTTGCAATTTATTTCTATCACCAACAATCCCCACTAAAACGCAGGCTGAAAAATATCACGCCATAATTATCTACATCAGTTTTACTTCTATGTTTAGTTAATTGGTTTCTTTTATATAATATTAAAGAAGTATTAGAATACATTTTTGCAACTTAAAAATAAGCAGATAAACATGTCATGTGGTCAATGCCATCAACCAAAAAATCATCGTAAAAACTAAGAAACTAACTAACAGGTAATCAAAACTGCCTTACAAAATTGGCGGTCAGACACTATCAATTAGCTAACAAAATAGTGGCTAATTTCATGTTACAAGAGCAAAAGCGAAAAATAAGGAATCCCTGTAATGGTGAAGAATCATTACACGGGTTTAGCCACCATTGGGACCAAATACCACCTAGCATTATCATCACGAGACTTGGTTGAACCCCATTCTTACCTAGAAGAAGTGTTGGGAACATCTTCCCAATTGTGGTTAAACGGATCCTTGCTAGCAGCAAACACTAGAGCACCCGACTTGACCCAAGCATCGAGCTGAGGAGCTAGGGAAGACAAAGGAGCAAGGCCAACTGTGTAAGGAGGGTGACCTTGAGCTAGGGTAGGAGTGCAATTTGGGCCCAAGCAATGATGCTATCTAGACCTAGACCAGCTTCGAAGATAATCATGCTTAAGAGGAACCCAACTAACTATGCATAGAGTGTTCTTCCAATGATCAATAAGATCTTGAAGATGAGAGAGCTCCATAGTCACCTTACTAGCCTGAACCACAATCTAAAAAGACACAGATGAAATAATATTAGATTTCTCAAAAGTAGAGATGTGAAGAGAAGAAGAGCACTTAACAAAGATACAATCATTTCTAGCTTTCTATATGTTGTACAGGCCCATCATACAAAACAAGTGCCACACTTCAAATAAAATATCCAACAAGGGTGGGGGTCTCCTAGAATGATATACTTCCACTCAAGCATGGTGTAGGAATAGGGTCTAAAAAAGAAAAAAAACCACTCCCAAAGAGAATGAGCACGAACACAAAACCAAAAAAGATGGATAAATTATTCAAACTTAAGATAAAAAAGGTAAGAAGGGTTGGGATTCCTAAATTCCAAATATGCTCCCTAATAGGAAGCCCTTGGTGAAGAAGACTCCAGGAAAAATAGGAAAGCTTGGGCTCCAAGAAAGGAGCCCAAGTGATCTAGAACTTATGTATCCAAACAGGATGAGGAGAAGAGATATCCCATCATTGATTGATCTTATCAATCATGGGGAGGCAAGGATAGAGCCATCCATACCCCAAACAGGCCTTGTAATTTCAAAGAGGAGTGTTTGGATATCTCTTCTAATCCTTCCACCAAGATCTTTGGGAAAACAAAAAAAATTGTGAAACATGGAATCAAGGAGAGTAGCCATGACAACCTTAATTATGTCTTTTTTAGAGTGCTTGAGCCCAAATTTGACTCTAAAGTCATCCTAAGGGATTTAATCCCTAGTAGGATGAGAAAAGAAATTGGTGATGCACCACACACCTTTGCAAAAAAATCTAAACACATGAACCCAAGGAACCTACGCAAGCAAAGAACCCTAGTAGGTGATGATAGGTGACCACCAAACATTCATCTAGTTGATGGAGAGGTCATGCCAAAAGCTCTAACCATTCCATCTCAGCCATGGCATAATATTTCACATATTGCCTATAATATATGGTCAAACCCCTAAAAATTTGGATTCCTTTCACATTTGTGGATGGTGGCCAATTTAAAATAGCTTCTATTTTCTTAGGATCCATTGCAATTCCTTATGTGGATACTATATGCCCTATACATTGCACTTTTGACATATAAAACTCATACTTGGACAAATTCCCATAAAACTAATTCTTCCTTAGCAGCTCCAGCATGATCCTAAGGTGTCTATCATGCTCTATATTGTTTTGAGATTATATTAGAATATCATCCAAAAATACAAAAACAAATCGATCCAACTATTTCCTAAAAGTGTTGTTCATCAAATTCATATATACCACCAGATCATTTTTTAGGCCAAAAGGTAAGACAGTGAACATTTTAATGTTCATAACAGGTTTTAAAAGTTGTCTTATGGGCCTCTTCCCAAATCCTTAGTTGATGGTATCTTGATTTTAGATCAATATTTGAAAATATTGTAGCATATTTAAGTTGATCGAAAAGGTCTTTGATTCTGGGTAGAGGATATCTATTCTTGATAGTTGCCTTGTTTAGCATTTTATAATCTATACATAATCTCAAGGAACCATCCTTTTTCTTTACGAATAACACAAGTGCACCCCATGGTGACACACTAGGTCTGATTAACCCCTTCTCCAGTAACCCTTGAAGTTTCACTTTTAGTTCTTGCATTTCTATGGCATTAATTTTTTAAGGTGCCCTATGTATAGGCTTTATTCTAGATTGAAGCTCAATTGTGAAATCAAATTTGCACTTTGAAGGTATTCCAAGTAAATCTTCTAGAAATGCATCTACAGTACTAGGTGTTTTCCAAATACCTCTTCCTTCTTTTCCTTTTCAATTTCATTTATCTTAACTGCATGGATCATTTCTCCTTTTTTTATGGCTTTCTTGATCTGCATCATTGAGAGAATTTGAGGTTGAAAAGCCCCTTGCGATTTGTACACTCTTCATACTTTCCCACCAATCACCATGTACTCAATACATCTATCTTGAAATTTGATTACTACCCTATACTCTTGTAGTCAATCCATTCCTAAAACTACATCAAAGACATGTAGTGGTGCTACATAAAGGTAACCTATAGTTGTACCACTAGGTAAGATGATTTTAGTCATATAGTAGCACTGATCAACATAGTAGATCAGTACTGAGCCATACTCAACCTTCCACCCATGTGCTAATATTCCTAGCCTTTTTATATATTTTTATTAAGCTAGTGAAAACAAAATTGTAAGTGGAACCACTATTAATTAGAATTCTAATATTTCTACCAAATATCATACCTTTTATCAATAGTGGAGTAGCTTGCCCTTCAAGATTTGGATTCCCTATTGTTGCATAAATCTTATGTGCAAGTTCCTTGGGTGCAGGTTCTTTGTACATAGGTTCCTTTTCTTTTGAACTCGCTTCTGCTTTGTGTGGGTAGTTACTAGCATAATATGGTCCTCCACATTCAAAACACTCAGTCTTGGGCCCTATATGTATTTTATGCTTTTGTCCATCTTTTGTTTTCTCTTCTAAATGAGAGTTAATTTTTCCCTACAATTCAGGTATGTAATTCTTGTTGTTGGTATTTTAGGATTACAATTCTTTCCTTGGAACCTTCTCCTAAACTTCCTCTGCTTTCTATCGTTCCTTTTTTCATTTGGAGGATTTTTTGTTTACCTATTCTCCTTCCCATACTATTTCTTTCCCTCAATGCCTATTTATCCTACTAAAAAACCCCTTCATAGTCAAAGTAGGGCTTGAGATAAGTTTCTACTTTCCTAGCCATATCATAGGTCTTTTGTAGAGTAATGGGTTCTTGCATGTTCACTTCATGCCCTATTCTAGAATTTGCTCCTAGTATAAACTTAAGAATCTTCATTTTCTCATTATATACAAGTACACACTTTAGTAGCTTGATGGATTTCTAAAAGTATACCTCCACAGTCCTAGTCCCTTATCTAATTTTGGTGAAATATTCAAACTTTTGAGAATAAAAGAGCTCTATGAGGAATCTCTCTTTAAATGCTTTTACAAACTCTTCCCATTTTAAATCAACTGTTGTCACAAGCCCTTGTTCCTCACTAAATATTTCCCACAAATCCAATCCAACACCTTGTATATGTAGTGTGGCATAGAATGTTTGGGTACCTATGGAATAGTTCTTTATATTACAATAAATTTCTATCTCTTTTAGTCAAGCTTCAACTTTGTCACCATCTTCCTCTCTGTTAAACTTGGAATATTTTAAAAGTTTCATATCCTTACCAAACTCGGCCTCTAGTTAGATCCTAGCTTGTTGTGCCTTTGTAATGGGTTCATTTTCTTTACCCACTCTAGAGTTACTAGCCTATATTTTCCAATTCAACATAGCATCCAACAACAATTTCTATGTTTCCACCTACTCACGAAGTAGGGCCATTGTCGTAGTGATATCCTCTCTTTCATCACTAGGATTATCAAAATATTCTTTTGGGTTTCTATCCCCTACACTGGTCTGTCATGTCTACCTCATCATTTGGGTAGCACTTCCTCTCTTTCTCTTTGGTGGTATTATTCTTTACCACACATTAGAGATTTAATAGAAGTTAGTCACCATTCTTCTTCTGTTCATTTATCCTATTAGCAACTAAATTTCTAGTATCTCAAATAAATAGATGGGTTTACTTTCAATAGCTATTTTTTTTGGTAAGGTTTATCCCTCACTTAAGTATGTTTTTTATTACACACAACCATATAGGTGGCGTTATGATTCTATTACCTTTCAAACCATGCTCTGATACCAAATATCATATCCCAATTTTTGAACTCAAATAATCTAATTCTAACCAAGATATTATATATATATATATATTACCTTTTAAACCATGCTCTGATACCAAATATCATATCCCAATTTTTGAACTCAAATAATCTAATTATAACCAAGAGATTATATATATATATATATATATATATATATATATATATATATATATATATATATATATATATATATATATATATATAACTTCACTGATATTTGTTTAGGTTATTATACCATTAGTTACTTGGTTGAATCTCTAGAAGTCATTCACTAGAGAACCTTTATCCTATAATCATTACTATACCTTACTTCATGTCTTATGGGTGCATCAATCCCTACATCTCCACATGTCTATCTAGGAATGTGCTAGATGCAAATACCTTTCATATCAACTAACTTGCTCTTTATGCAAGCTAATTGATATATTCCTTTCATTCTTTTGAAAGGTGAAACCCTAGTCTTTACTCCATTCACAATTCCTTTAGTGAAGGAGCTCTAAGGTCAATGTCAATCTCTACTCTCTACACATTATCTTTAGTGTAGTATTACTAAGCACAGTTCATAAGACCAACCTATTTATTCTAGTAATGATCTCAAGCTCAATATCTAAAAAGGGAAATTTGGTCCTAAAATTGCCAATCTCTAAGGTTATTTCTTTAATATAGATATCAGCTATACAAGGTTTCTTTCTTGGGTCTTACTCAGATATTTACCTTCATATATTCTAAATGAAAACTAAAGGTCACTTATGCTTTGCTATCACATTCATTTGCTCAAGATAACTCTCAAAATTCTTTTATTGAGTAGCATTCGATAGTCGTTAGCTAGCATTTTCTAAGAATACAAACCCTCATCTTGATATACCTTGTGTATTCCCTTTACCATGATAAAACTAGAAAAAAATTTGCTAATTCTTTTTATTTCATTTTCTTCCCAAGTGTAATCCAGATCCTTATAAGCTTAAGAGTTATTAACCAATGAATTTACAATTCATGTCAAGTTTTAGAGTCTCTTAAGAATTTGACAGATTACACTCATGATTTCCAATATGGTTATTTCAATTCTAACCAGATCCATCCTAAATCTTAAGCATATACAAACTCCATATAAACATTAAGACTATCATTCTTCATTAACTTAGTCTATTAATCACAACTTAATTTTAATCTCTTTTCCATTCAACACAAATATTAAATTCAAGTCTTGAGTTTAATATCAAAGCCAACAGCAATCTTACATGTAGTATCCAAATTGCTCAATCATAGAATGTGATCTCTTAAATTCAAATATTTCTAAACATTAATTATTGACTATACATATGTTTGCTTCCATTGAGAGGTTATAGCCAACTACTCTTCTACTATAGAGACTAGCTCCTCAACAGGCGTCAAATGTTTTCCACATGATTTCCATAGTATGGTACTTCTTTTGCAAGGCTCGGTCTTCCCTTGCGGTATTATTTGCTTCATTGTGCTAGGGATTATTCAACAACAACTCATAGATACCAGCCGATAATAGATCTTATAGAGGGATCAAAAATAACTCTATCATAAAATGCATCCCTATATGCAACCATATTCATTCCAGTACACATTGATACATAGCAAGCCATCAATAACAAATATGATAACTTCATTCTCAAAATTAACAAACATGTTATCTTCATTCTCAGCAATAACAAATACTTATTTATTTCAATGATCTCATATTATAAGAGATTTATATCGTTCAATTGCTAAATGGCAAGAATAAAGTTCTTCTTAGATAACCTAGTATCCACCATACTCAAGTCCAGCTAGAAATGAATCTATTTCGTATCTTTAAGGAAAATAAATATTCGTTCAAGAGAAGAGCTACTCCTTACTTAAAAGTCTAAAACACTTTTTTTTAATCTCTTAAGTAACACCAAAAATGCTTGCCATCATGAATTCAAGTAATGCAGAATACAAAACTACCCAATCTATAACATAATATATACTTCTCATTTCAATCAAGAATTCCAATCAACATTACAAAATACATATTATATTCTCAATTCAATCTATATTCTAACAAGGATTCAAACAACATATCTGGAAAATGTTACCTTCTAAAATAGTTTGCTAACACTATTCAAAGAAGATGAAATGATAAACTTTCAAACATTTTCAATGAGTTCAACCCTTTCGCATAGACCTATGGTGATTTCTCTACAGTGTTTTACCTATACTTTTCTTTCATGATCTAACAACATGATTATAGATCATCAAAAAATAACTTCTATTTATTCCTAGGTCCAATAAAATCATGAACTCTAATAAATTTTGTATCTATTTCAAAATGCAAAGGATGCTTTCGACTATCCAAACTTTCACTAAGCCAACAATTTGCTAAATTTTAGAAATCTTATTCAATATTTTCAAGGTTTAAAATAGTGGATGGTTTCAAATATTGGATTTTACACATATGCTAAGTGGTTCTATACGTTCAAAAAATACATCACAATATTCATAGGAAGTTTATTATTCAACTAAAATAAATAACTCCCTTCCCAATTCACTTAACATAAAAATCTCTAAACATTCTACCGAAAGCACTCAAAAACACAAAGATATAAAAGAAAACATAGTCTGATTCCATTCCATAGCACTATAAATCCAAAACAACCTAGTATAACATGAATTTTTATTTAATGCGATCTCTGTAAATCCTTCACTTGGCTTCATTGTCTTCTTCTATCTATCGTATCTCCTTCACCCAATCATATTCTCTTTTTCTTTTTCTTTTTTCCTTTTTTTGTTTCAAGGTGGTTATGTTGTCATTTCTTCCCCCCCCCCCCCCAACGATTGCCATCATCATTCATTTTTTTAATGGAGCACCAAATCCACTCCATGTTTCCTTCTCTAAGAGCATTAAAGATGAACTTTGATGTGCTTTAAAAGCTTAATAGAATTTATAATTTCCACTTGGTTGATTACTCCACTTGCCACTGATTCTAAATTAAATTTATGGATCTTATTAAATTCACTAATATTTTTTTAGGTTCTTATACCATCAGTTACTTGGTTGGATCTCTTGCATTCATTCACTAGAGAACCTTTATCCTATAATCGTTACTATATATCACTTCATGTATTATTTGTGCATTCATCCCTACATCTCCACATGTCTATCTAGGAATATGCTAGATGCAAATCCCTTTCATATCAACTAATTTACTCTTTATTCAAGCTAATTGATCTATTCCTTTCATTATTTTGAAAGGTGAAACCCTAGTCTTTACTCCATTCACAATTCCTTTAGTGAAGGAGCTCTATGGTCAATGCCAATCTCTACTCTCTAAATATTTTATTTAGTGTAGGAGTACTAAGCATAGTTCATAAGACCAACCTATTTATTCTAGTAATGATCTCAAGCTCAATATCTAATAAGGGAAATTTGGTCCTAAAATTGCCAATCTCCAAGGCTATTTCTTTAATATAGATATCAACTATACAAGGTTTCTTTATTGGGTCTTACTCAGATATTTACCTTCATATTTTTTTAATAAAAACTAAAGGTCACTTCTACTTTGCTATCACATTCATTTGCTCAAGATAACTCTCGAAATTCTTTTATTGAGTAGCGTTCATCTGTCGTTAGCTGGTGTTTTCTAAGAATACAATCCCTCATCTTGATAGTCCCTGTGTATTCCATTTACCATGATAAAACTAGAAAATGTTTTGTGAATTCTTTTTATTTCAATATTCTTCCCAAGTGTAAGTCAAATCATTATAATCTTAAGAATTATTAACCAATGAATTTACAATTCATGTCAAGATTTAGAGTCCTCTTGAGAATTTGACATATTACACATGTGATTTTCCAAGATGGTTATTTCAATTCTAACTAGATCCATCCTAAACATTAAGCATATACAAACTCCATATAAACATTAAGACCATCATTCTTCATTAACTTAGCCTATTACTCACAACTTAATTTAAATCTCTTTTTCATTCAACATAGAGATTAAATTCAAGTCTTGAATTAAATATCAAATCCAAAAATAATCTTACATGCATTATCCAAATTGCTCAATCACAAAATGTGATATATTACATTCAAATATTTCTAAAAATTAATTATTGACTATACATCAGTTTGCTCTCATTGAGAGGTTACAAACAACTACTCTTCCACTACAGAGACTAGCTCCTCAACAGTTGTCAAATGTTTTCCACATGATGTTCATACTATGGTACTTCTTTTGCAAGACTCGGTCTTCCCTTGCGGTATTATCTGCTAGGGATTATTCAACAACAACTCATAGATACCAACCGAGATAGATCTTATAGAGGGATAAAATATAACTCTATCATGAAATGTATCCCTATATGCAACCATGATCATTAGAATGCATATTGATACATAGCAAGCGATCAATAACAAATATGCTAACTTTATTCTCAACATTAAAAAACATGCTATCTTCATTCTCAGCAATAACAAATACTTATTCATTTCAATTATCTCATATTATAAGATATTTCTATCGCTCAATTGCTAAATGACATCAATAAAGTTCTTCTTAGATAACCTAATATCCACCATACTTAAGTCCAACTGGAAATGAATTTATTTTGTATCTTTAAGGAACATAAATATTTGTTCAAGAGAAGGGCTACTCCTTACTTAAAATTCTAAAACACTTTTTTTTAATATCTTAAGTAACACCAAATATGTTTACCATCATGAATTCAAGTAACCTAGAATACAAAACTACTCAAGCTATAACATGATATACATTTCTCATTTCAATCAAGAATTCCAATCAACATCACAAAATACATATTAAATTCTCAATTCAATATTGAATTTAATAAGGATTCAAACAACATATCTGGAAAATGCTACCTTCTAAAATAGTTTTTTAACACTATTTAAAGAAGATGAAATTACAAACTTTCAAATATTTTCAATGAGTTCAACCTTTCCGCATAGACCTATGGTGATTTCTCTATAGTGTTTTACCTATACTTTTATTTCATGATCTAACAACACGATTATAGATCATCAGGAAACAAATTCTATTTATTCCTACATCCAGTAAAAGCATGAACTCTAATAAATTTTGTATCTATTTCAAAATACAAAGGATGCATCCGACTATCCAAACTTTTACTAAGCCAACAATTTGCTAAATGGTAGAAATCTTGTTCAATATTTTCAAGGTTTAAAATAGTGAATTGTTTCAAATATTGAATTTTACACATATGCTAATTGGTTCTATACGTTCAAAAAATACATCATAATATTCATATTAAGTTTATTATTCAACTAAAATAAAAACTCCCTTTCCAATTCACTTAACATAACAATCCCTAAACATTCTATCAAAAGCACTAAAAAACACAAAGATATAAAAAAAAACATAGTCTAATTCCATTCCATAGCACCATAAATCTAAAACTACCTGGTATAACATGGAGTTTTTTTGAATGATATCTCTATCAATCCTTCGCTTGGCTTCATTGTATTATTCTCTCTATCGTCTCTCCTTCACCCAATCATCTTCTCTTTTTCTTTCTCTTTTTTTCTTTTTCTATTTTAAGGTAGTTGTGTTGTCATTTCTTTCCCTTCCACGATTGCCATCATCATTCATTTTTTTTTAATGGAGCACCAAATCCACTTTGTATTTCCTTCTCTAAGAGCATTAAATATGAACTCTAATGTGCTTTAGAAGCTTAATATAATTCACAATTTCCACTTTGTTGATTACTCCACTTGCCATGAGTTCTAAATAAAAGTTATGGATCTTATTAACTTGTCATGTCTTAGGATTTCTTCCATAAAAAATGCAAAAAAAACTTCCCAAAAAAAATGGAAGTAAACAATTGAATCCTCTTAACCTGTCTTTTACAAGAGAAATAAAAGAACAATAAATTCTACTATATTCATATTTTCATTAACATTTTATTCTAAATAACAAACACAACTAGCAATAATTATACCAATTAAATCTTGTCTAGGAAATAATTTCCAATCATTTATTCACATTTAATCCAAACTCTGTTACTCTTCCTTTATGCAAAATCATGATATGCATCTATAAAAAAAAGGGCATCTATTCATGTTTCTATATTTTTCAGTGACCAAGTTACCCATATCATTTCCCTCATCTCATTATCGATGGTAAATCTTTTCTTCCACCTACAAGGAAAACTTGTTCCTACAAAAATGCAAATCTATTAGCAAAATCACATTCTTCCTCTTAATATACATTACAAAAACCATCCAAAATGAAATAGTTAGTTATTCTATTAATTAATAGCATCATTTAAATACAATATATGTCATGCATAGATCAAATAAGAGATAGCCAATCATCCCATTCAGTAAAAAAACACAAAAAATGTAAGTTTCATCCAAGAAAAAATCTTGCCAAGGGAGTGTCATGAAAGGAAGAGAGCATTGGAACACGATAAGAAGACCCATATTTGTTTGAGAGGATCCATCATACATTGGAGAAAGTACATTGCTATTGCAAGAGAATCCAAACAACTTGCAAGGAGTTGCTAGAGTGTTAAGAAGATAAGGGACATTGAGTTCTTGGTTATATGCTAGGGAAGAAGCCTCTACTTGTCACACCAAACAAAGGAATATTGTACCACTGGCACAAAGGATAATATTACCTATGAATTCTTAGTAACACCTTAGAAATATAATGCCTACACAAGGAGAATAGCATCCAAGTTTGAAGTAACTCTCCATTCAAAGAAGAAAAGAATAAAACATCTTTACTTCAACATCCATAAGAAGAGATAATACTTGTACCACCTATATCAATGTATTATAAATGCTATAATGTCCCTGCACCACCTAACAAGGAGATCTATGTTCAAGGAAAACATAAATGACATGTGGCATGCATTCCAAAGGGAGTTACAGAAGTATTAATAGCCTTGCATTAGAAGAGCATGCATATCAGGCTTCCACAGGTTTAAGAGCATTGAAGGGAGAAGAGGGCAATCTAGAGTGTGCCATATAACGTAGTTTAATTAATGCATAGCATTATACCTTGGAACACAAAATATTTTTGGATGCAAAGCATATATGCATATTCCAAAACAAAAAAGGACAAAATTAGATGAAAAAAATATGGCTAGTATATTTTTTGGTTATGATGATAAATTTGTAGGATACAAAAATTTGGATCTAGATACAAAGAAGATATACATAAGTAGATATGTAGTTTTTGATGAAAAAGTCAAGATTGACACTAAAGAACAAAGTAATGATGTGGAAGTTTTTCTAAATTTCTCATAAGATGTTGTAATTGAAGAGATAAAGTCAAAATCTCAAGACAAAGATAGTGAACATACAAAAACATTCATAATTCTTCAAAGGAAGGAACCAATATGGTTTAGAGACACACTCAGGGAATCAAACTTAGAATAAATGTCAGATCTTATTACTACAAGACCTCAAACTTGTAGTCAAAGCAAAATAAATAGAGAATTACTAAGCACTATATTAGAGCCAACATCAACACTTCAAGCTTTAAATCACTCACATTGGAAGGCAACTATGGAATTTAAATATTCATCACTACAAAAAAATAAAATATGGAATCTAGTGGAATTACCTCCAAGAAAGAAAGTTGTATATTGCAAATAGATTTACAAGATAACGTGAAGTGTACCTATTTATAGATCCAAGCCACCTTCATGTTCAAATAAAATAATATCATTTATAACTTTATCAAGATATAAACTCTCATGAATGCCATGATAATATCATGTATTTAATACCATGAATTTAATTTTTAATAATAATAATATACTTATATTTTAATATAAACACACCTAAAGTGAGTCAATATTTATTTTAGTATCACCTAAATAAAACTTTATACAATGAATGGTCCTAATGATGAATACATTGGAACTTCAAATAGGAGGTTTAAGGTTTTAAATCTTGTAATAGGCCACAATGCTCCAATATGCTTCAAAGAAAATGTAATCTACTAGTAATAGTGTTTATACTATAAAGAAAAATTCTTATATAACTAATAGTCTTGTAAATGTGAAAAATATGTATCTCTTATTTCTAAAATTAAAATTTAAAATATTTATATAGTAAACTAGCTTTTAATAATTAAATCATTAGCAATGAGGAGGCCAAATATATTCTCTTGCAATCCATTCCTAGCATAATAAATGAGGATATAAACCTTAAGCTTCTAGCTCCATTTTCTGATGAGGAAATTAAGGAAGCCTTGTTTAGCATGGAGCCAGACAAAGCCCCAGGACCCAACGACTTTTCCCTCGTTTCTATCAAGCTTTTTGGGACATCGTAAGTGAGGATGTAATTTCTGCTATCAAAGAATTCCAAGCAAGCAATCATATCCCAAAAGGTATCAACTCTACTTTTATTTATCTAATTCCTAAGAAGCAAACCCCTGAATCTATGGCTGACTTCAGGCCAATCAGTCTGTGCAATGTTTCTTACAAGACCCTAACTAAATCCATTGCAAATAGAATGAGATATATTATGTCCCGCATCATAGATCCATGATCGGGAAGCTTTGTCCAGGGTAAGTCAATCTTGGATGGAGTTATCACAGTTCATGAAGCTCTGCACTCTGTTCATAAGACTAACATGTTTGTTTTTGCCCTCAAGCTTGATATGAACAAAGCATTTGATAGGCTAAATTGGGACTTTCTGATTGTTGTCCTCCTTAAGTTTGGTTTTCACCACCAATGGGTTAATTTGATCAAAGAATGTATTTCTAAAGCATGGTTCTTGATTCTAGTTAATGGAACAACTGCTGGTTACTTTCAAAGTCATAGAGGAATTTGGTAGGGGGACCCTATCAGCCCCATGTTATTCATCATTATGGCAGAAGCTTTAGGTAGAACCATAAAAAATGCTTGCAGTTCAAGGCTAATATCGGGAATCAAGGCAACATCTCTCACTAGGTTTGTTTCTCACCAACAATTCATTGATGATACTCTTATATTGACTAAGGCATCAATGGTTGAGGCAAAAATAATTAAATACATCCTGCAACTCTATGAGGATGCTGGTAGTCAGAAAGTTAATTTCAATAAAAGCAAGTTATATTTCTTGACACCCTCATTTAGAGGCAAGGAAGGATTGCAAAAATTTTAGGGTGTGATATAGCAAACCTCCCCACTTTGTATCTTGGTCTCCCTCTTTTCATTGGTTCTCCGAGAGAGTCAATGTGGGATAGGGTTATTGAAAGAATTCAAAAAAAACTTGCTGGATGGAAAGGTCATCTTCTATCTCAAGCAGGAAAGTTGACCCTCACTAAGGCCTCTCTTCAGAGCATTTCAGTCTATTTCCTCTCAGTTTTCAAATCCCTTGTGAAGGTTTTCCAAAAAATTGAGAAACTCCAAAAAGAATTTTTATGGACTGGATCAAAGGAGAAAAAAAGGATACACCTTGTAGAATGGACCAAAGTGTGCAGACCCAGGGAAAATGGGGGCTTAGGTCTGAGGATAATTGATCATATAAATTTAGATTTACTATCTAAGCAGGCATGCCGTCTTATTTTTGGTTAAGAAAATTAATGGACAGATATCATCAAATGAAAGTATCTTCAAAATATGGAATTTCTAAGTGACTCAGTTCCAATCAGAGGTTCTGCTTTTTGGAAAGCAATTCTTAATTGTAAGAAAATCATCAAAAAAGGTTTAAGATGGGTTTTAGGCAATGGTGAGAGGATAAATTGATGGAATGACAGGTGGGCTAAGGATGAACCACTAACGTAATATCCTAACTTAGCCCGAATCAGAGATATCACGGAAGAACTCATTGGCAAAAAAATCTTCGATTATATGGTTGAGGACAGAGATAGAATGAAGTGGAAACAAATAAGAATTCAAGGATTTCAAGCAGAATAAAATGATCTTTGTAACATTCTCGGATAACATTTTATCCCCATGAGACCTAAGGAAGATCAAGTGACCTGGGCTCCTACGAAAAATAGGCAGTTCACTATTAAATCAAATTACAAGCTTCTGCTTGATGACGAGGATTTTGTCCTCCAAAAGGACTTAGTTTGGATAAAAAATTTAATTCCAAAAATTGTAGTCTTTTCATGGTTGTTTATCCAAGGAAGAATTCTAACCACTAATAATATGATGCGTAAAGGTATTTGTATCACTAATCGGTGTTATCTGTGCAAGGCTAATTGGGAGACCATTTATCAAATTTTCCTTGAGTGCCCTTTTTCCTTGAATTTCTTAAGCGAGGTTTTTCATGCCTTCAATATTTCATGGGTTAAATTAGCCATCGTACTTGATTTGTTCATCCAGTGGCCTTGTCCCTTTTCAAGCCAAGTACTTAGATACATGTGGAAAATTTGTCTCAATCACTATCTTTGGCAGGTGTGGTTAGAAAGGAACCATAGAGTCTTTAATGAGTCTATCCATGATCATCAAACTATCATTGCCAGGATCCTATACTTTTCCAATGAGAATGTGAACCTTATCCCTTTTGATAGTTGTAAACCTTATCTGCAGCAAACCACAATTTCTCAATCTTTAAGCTTAACCTTGTTAGATGAGTCTGTGCCTAGGGTAGTCAACCCTAGAGCCAATGTTAAGTGGTCTCCACCTCCTACGAGTTGGTTTAAGCTTAATTTTGATGGAGCAACTAAGGACAATCTTGGCAGAGTAGGCATTGGTGGCATTGTGCTAGATCATAATGGGAATATGATGCTTGCATTTTCTAAATATTTGGGAACAAGTACGAACAACGAAGCTGAAGCTAGAGCTAGGTGGAGAGGCCTTCAAATGACTCAAGACTTAGAAGTTAATTTGATCATAGAAGGAGACTCTATGCATGTTATAAATCTCCTTAATAATTGTAAAATACCTCCTTGGAGGATTAAAACAATTTTTGAAGAGGTTAGGATCCTTTTCCAATGAAGACAGGATAGAAAATCCCAACAAGTCTTTCGAGAAGCTAACAAAATTGCTGATAAGCTGGCCAATTTGGGTGTCGATGGTGACAGACTTTTAAAATGGGAACACGGTGTCTCGAGTGAAGTAGAGGAGCTTATTCAATAAGAATTCCAAGAATGATAGTCGAATTTACCAACAGGGAAGGCACTATAATTTCGAAGGCTAGGAGTATTCCCGTCTCTTTTTTGAATTGGACTCACAATAAAAATTATCTGAGCTATCAGTCTTCATGGATGCTGCTTGAAAATACCATAAATACTAATGGGGATAGTCACATGTCATATAACATGGCTCCTAGTCGTATTATTAATTTGAGGTTGGTTGATAATCATAGGGAAGGAAAGAAACGGCAATATAAGACTTTGAACCAAAGACACATGGACCACCAGATAGCCACCGCCATAAATCTAGCTAGCGGGTTCACTTCTCCAAGGCTGATTAGCCAAGATAGTATGTGGTACCAAATCATGTCATATATGGAAGAAAGCAATTACCAAAGAATTATTAATAGTAACTGTCAATACAGAGCTTGTGGGAGTTTTTTTCAGTACTCTACTATGTGTGTCTGCAGCTTTTTGTTTCCCCATTGTCTCAAGGAAGGGATCCGTGTCTATTTCATTTTTGTAATTATGATGCATGTGTGTTTTCTCGGGGTATACCCAAAATAATTTGTGGAAAGTTTCTTTTTGATAACAGGCTATGTGCCTTACCAGATGTAATGGCTTTAGCAGCATATAGATTTTACATATATAGGATCCTTAGTAAGGATATGTTCATCAACAGCCCTAGGATGATTTTTGTAAAAGGTTTGGTTCAACCTGTAAAACCCGGTATTAATGCTATAGTATCTTATCTACCAAAAAAAAATCATTAAAAAACAATTTTAAAAAATGACCTATATTAAATTAATATAAAATATTTAGTTTAATTTAACATTATTTGTAAGTAGGCTTAAGTTTTAAAAATTAATCCAAAAAAAATAGAAAATTTAATGAATTGTTTACAAATAATTACATGATCATTAATAACTAACGTGCATACTTAAAATACTTTGCTAAATTGTATTAAATGTTTGCATGAAAATAAGCCCAATAAAATAACCTTTAAGATAGGAGTTGGCAAGAGCGTTAAGAAGATAAGGGACAATGAGTACTTGGTTACATCCTAGGTAAGAAGCCTCCACTTATCACACCAAACAAAGGAATCGTGTACCATTTGGCACAAAGGATAAGAGCACCTATAAATTCTTAGTAACACCTCAGAAATATAATGCTTGCACAAGGAGAAGAGCAACCGAGTCTGAAGTAATGCTCCATTCAAGGAAGAAAAAAATAAAACCTCATTACTTCAACATCCATAAGGAGAGATAACACTTGTACCACCTATATCAATGTATTCTAAATATTGTAATGTCCCTACACCACCTAACAAGGATATCTATGTTCAAGGGAAACATAAATTCCATGTGGCATGCATTCCAAAGGGATATACAAAAGAATTAATAGCCTTGTATGAGAAGAGTATGCATATCAGTCTTCCATAGGTCAAAGAGCATTGAAGGGAGAAGAGGACAGTCTAGAGTGTGGCATAGAACGTAGTGTAATTAATGCATGGTATCATACCTTGGAAAACTAAATATTTTTGGATGCAAAGTATATATGCATGTTCCATAACAAAAAAGGACAAAATTAGATAAAAAAAACTATGGGTAGTATATTTTTTGGTTATGATTATGAATATGAAAGATACAAAATAATAGATACGAGTACAAAGAAGATATACATAAACAAAGATGTAGTTTTTTATAAAAAAATCAAGATTGAAACTAAAAAACAAAGTAATGATGTGGAAAATTTTCTAAATTTATCAAAAGAAGATGTTGTAAATGAAAAGATAAAGTCAGAATCTCAAGACGAATATAGTGAACTTATAGAAACATCCATAATTCCTTAGAGGAATGAACCAATATAGCTTAGAGACACACTTAGGGAATCAAACTTAGAACATATGTCAGATATTATTACTACAAGACCTCAAACTCGTATTCAAAGCAAAATAAACAAAGAATTACTAAGCACTATACTAGAGCCAATATCACATTGGAAAGCAGCTATAGAATTTGAATATTCCTCACTACAAAAAATATATATATGGAATCTAATGGAATTACCTCCAAGAAATAAAGTTATGGGTTGCAAATGGATTTAAAATATTAAGTATAAAGTAGATGGGACACTTGACAAGTAAAAATCTCAATTAGTATCCAAAGGATACACTTAGATAAATAAAATTGACTATGAAGAAAATTTTGCACCAAAAGCTAGAATGACTACTATCAAAACAGTATGTGCTCTAGCAGCTCATCAAGGTTGGAAACTTCATTAAATAGATGTGAAAATTTTATTTTTTGATGGTGACTTTCTTAAAGGAGATCCATATATCACAACCAGAAGGATTTGTTATTAAAGGATAAAAATACAATATTTGTAAGTTAAACAAATTCTTACATGGTCTAAAGCAAGCACCTAGATCTTGGAATATAAAAATCAATAATCACTTGTTACAACATAATTTTAGATGAAGTACATTTGGTTCTAGCCTGTATTCAAAGAAAATTAGAAATGATATACTAATTTTTATAGTATATGTTGATGATATAGTGATTATTGGAAGTTTTGAAAAATTAATAGGTAATATAAAAAAGGATCTTGAGAAGGCATTTGAAATGATAGATTTGGAGCTAATGAATTATTGTCTTGGTTTATAAATTCATCAAAATGGACATAATATTACAATTAATAAATCAAAATATGCAGAGACTCTACTTGAAAACTATAAAATAAATAATTGTAAGCCAAAAGACACGCCTATGGAACAAGGAATTCAATTATCCAAAAATAATGGAACACCTTTGGTTTTAGCTACAATGTATCACCAATTAATTTAAAGTATTTTGTACTTAATAAATAGTCAACCTAACCTAGATTTTGTTGTATATTATCTTTTATATTTCATGCAAGAAGAGAAATTCATTGGAAAGCTACAAAAAGAATACTACAATATATTAAGAATACTATTGATTATGAACTAACTTATATGAAATACATTAAATATTTTTGTCTACAGGGTTATTCAGATTCAAATTACATAGGTTCTATTGATGATAGAAAGTCTACTTCAGGATATATTTTCTATCTTGGATCAGGACCAATATCTTGGCACAGTAAGAAACAACATATAGTGGCATAATCATCTCTTAAAGTAGAATATCATGCAGCAAGAGATACAACTTATGAAGCTTTATGGTTACAATATACATTATCGAACATGGGTATCAAACAAGCTCCAACTTTGATATTTTTTGACAATCAAGGAGTACTCAATCTGATCAAAAATCCAATTATACATGAATGAACTAAACATATTGAAGCACGATATCATTTCATTAGAGATCACTTTTAGAATTGTCATAACTATTTAAAGCATATTCCTACAAAAAAACAACTAGAAGATATATCTACAAAATCTCTAGGGTGAAACAAGTTTCAAACATTCATACATCATCTATGCAAGTCAAGGAAATTTCATACCAAATAATGTAATACAGGGGGTGTTAGAATATATTTTATTATTTGCTATACATGACAAGTGTCATGTGAAGTAGACCAAGTGTCATATGAGGTAGACCAAAGGTCATTTTGTAAACCTATATTATGGGCTCTTAATTCCATATCTTTTTGTACAATTTTATTCAAGTAATATTAAGTGATGCTTATTATTCCTCATGTAGTTCTTTCATTCCCTTATTTCTTCTTGATTGGATTGAATACAACGAAAACTATCATATTTTTTTCTATAAAGAGTAACCCTGTATATTTTCCTTCTCTATGGTTTGGGGTGAAGCATTCATGCTATATGTTATGTCTTGATCTAGAGTCAACTCGTTATTGCTATATATGATGCTCTTAGGATTTTCCTTCTCAGGATTGCCTTTGTTGAATTGAGTGCATAACAATTTTATAAGGGGTGAGGGCATTAATGTTATTACTTATCTATTCTATTAGATGTATCATCTCCTTACAATTAAATTCTTAAAGTATATTCTTCTCATATGAATTAATTATATTAAGTGCCTAAAATTTATTACTCCTTGAAAAATAAGCATTTCATACAGTAGGTATTGAACAAATCATAATAATATTTATGACATATGCATTACCAACTAACTTTTATATAGTTCATTGAATTTAGATCATAATGGGAAGCAAAGATTTTTACATCATAAGCCAAGGTTTCTATTCTATGGAGAGCATGTTATGAAACTATGATGAAACCTAGAGTTCAGGTTAAACTTATAATAATATATGGATCTGAAGTTAAGTGGTCATAGATCTAACGTGAAGTGTACATATTTATATATCCAAGCCACCTTCATGTTCCCTACAATTTACCCAATGTTAATATTAGCATTTATAACCTTATACAAAGTTGAACTCTCATAAATGCCATGATAATATCATGTATTATAAATCCTAGGGGGCACAGGGCGATGGTTCGGGCTTTGGCTCTTCTTCGGGAGGTCCAAGGTTCAAACCACAATGTGGGCGAGTGTGTGAGGGGGTGGGTGTGTGGTGGTTGTGTGTTAAATTCCCTATTGATAAGCATAGCTCTCGGCTTTACGAGGGGTCATGGTTGGGAGGAGACTGCTCAACCCTGTGCGTAGGTCACAGGGGTTTCTCACAGTAACCAAATCAAATATATCTATATCATGTATTATAATACCATGAATGTAATTTTTAATAATAATATAATAATTATAATATAATATAAACACACCTAAAGTGAGTCAATACTTGTTTAAATGTCACCTAAATAAAACTTTATATAATGAATGAGCCTAATGATAAAGACATTTGATAAGAGGCCACAATGCTCCAAAGAAAATGCAATCTACTCGTAATAGTGTTTATACTATAAAGAAAAATTCTTATATAACTAACAGTCTTGTAAATGTGAAAAATATATATCTCTTATTTCTAAAATTAAATTTTAAAAATTTTATATAGTAAACTAGATTTTAATAATTAAATAATTAACAAACTATTAAAAAGAAAAACAAACCTATATTAGATTAAAATTAATGTAAATTATTTAGTTTAATTAACATTATTTGTAAACAGCCTTAATTTGTAAGAATTAATGCTAAGAAAAGTGGGAAAATTAATGACGTGTTGACAAACAATCACATGATCATTAATAAGTTACATGTATATTCTAAGTATTTTGTTAAATTTTGTTAAATGACTGCATGAAAATAAACCCAATAAAATAACCTTCAAGATATGAGTGAAGCACTAAGAATGAAAAACTTACCCTCGAACAACAAGGTCCCAACCTTGATTAAATTTATCAACCTAAATAAAAAATATATATTAATTTTTATTATAATATTTTTAAAATAGATTTATTTTTAATTTTTTTAGTGATGATGCAAGTCTAGTGGCATATTCCATTATTGGAATTTCGTTCCACGTTAATACCTATATATCTTGTTAGTGTAGTTTGCTTTCTAACCGATTAATGTGATGATGCAAATCTATCAGTCAGGGTTATGCATAAGGGGTTGGACTCAAAACGTACTTATAAAAAAATTGTGAATTCTAATTGAAATCAAGGTGAAGCAAGGTAAATCTTAAACAAATCAAATCAATCATCTTCACACTAAAATTTAGGGTATTTGAAGCCCTAAAAAGTAAGGTCTATAAAATTTGGCTTATTAAATCACCTTATAACTTTATAAAAACACCACCATTAGATCATGTTCGAAAAGTGCTTTCCAACGAGTACAAATATGCCTATGTTTGTATATATATTGTGGTGAATTGACCCTAAGAAACAATTGGTCCCAAAAATTTTAGGAGAATAAACCAATGTCGAAGGTCCTCATATTTACCAATTTTTAATTTTGTAAATCCTAATATTTATCCATTTTATGAATATTTGCCTCTATGCATAACCCTACTCTTAGTACCTATCTATCTTGTTAGTGTAGTTTGATTTCTAATCTATTAATGTGATGATGCAAGTCTAGTGGCATATTCCATTATTGGAATTTTGTTCCATGTTAATACCTATCTATCTTGTTAGTGTAGTTTTCTTTCTAACCGGTTAATGTGATGATGCAAGTCTAATGGCATATTCCATGATTGGAATTTTATTCCACATTAATACCTATCTATCTTATTAGTGTGGTTAGTGTGTGTTTGTGAATAATCCCACATTAACTGTGTTATGCGACTTGAATGGTTTATAAATCCCAACACTTGTCATACTCTTTGCCAGTGGGGTAGCAGGCTTAAAAGTGCAAGTCCTTGGTCCCACTTTGTGGGATTCCTCATCCCTATTAGCATCGATTTTGGACATGTGTATGGGTGTATGGGGGGCTGGCCCTCTTGCTCTTTGCCAATGGGGTAGCAAGCTTAAAGGTGCAAGTTTATAAATCCCAACACTTGCCATACTCTTTGCCAATGGGGTAGCAAGCTTAAAGGTTTATAATGGTTTATAAATCCCAACACTTGCCATACTCTTTGCCAATGGGGTAGCAATCTTAAAGGTGCAAGTTTATAAATCCCAACACTTGCCATACTCTTTGCCAATGGGGTAGCAAGCTTAAAGGTGCAAGTCCTTGGTCCCACTTTGTGGGATTCCTCACCCCTATTAATATCATCGAGTTTGAACAAGTCCTTGGTCCCACTTTGTGGGATTCCTCACCCCTATTAATATTATTGAGTTTGGGCAAGTCCTTGGTCCTACTTTGTGGGACTCCTCACCCCTATTAACATCATTGAGTTTGGACATGTGTGGGGCGGGGGCTGGCCCTCTTACTTTCTAACCAATTAATGTGATAATGCAAGTCTAATGACATATTCCATTATTAAAATATCTATCTATCTTATTTTTTTATAAAATTATTGAATGCTATTTTACTATATTATATTATATTATATTATATTATTGTATTCTTTAACCTATTATATAAAATTCAATTAACTAAACATAGAACTACAACTGCTATACATAAATATGTTCACCTTTCAAAAAAAACACCAATTGCAACAGTGCATAGAGTCGCAACTCTCCGACGTTGCTCCTCATATCAGCACATGCACACATGAAACCATGAAAGCGTTGGATTTCATGCCTCAACTTCACTCTGTGTCACCTCTCTGCTTCAACTTCAAAAACAAGTACATCAACAGCAATACGACTTTCTTTGACACTCGTTTTTCTTTCATGTGAATTTACAACATTTTAAAAATGGCAGAATTCCAGGCGCACATATTTTCTAGACAAGATACCGATCCGAGCACCAGCACCATCGACAAATTTCTCGAGAACCATATCCCTCTACCGAAAGATCCCGCCGGATTCCAACTGTACATAGAAACCGCCAAATCCAACCTAAAATGTTGAGCATCATCCGAGACTGCCATTTGGCCGCCAACAAAACTCAACCCAATGGAAACCCCCCAATAATATACTACGACATCGGCGTGGACGCCGCCAAATTTTATCTCGACTTCATGACTGCATTGGCACCGACCTCCTCTGTTCCCTCACTTTCGAACCCGACTATCACACCGACAGCGGGCGTATCGCCAACATGAATATGGAGGTCGTGAGGGCCGCTCTGGACCTCTTTGTTTTTGGTGGCAGCGGAGCCCTGGACCTCGTTTTTTTGGATATCAGAGACCCCCTGGCCTATTACCTGAGGTTAATGTTTACGGCTGAAAACGTCATAGTTAATCTAGAGGACGTCATGAGGATACTGGCTAAGACGAATCCCATATCTGATACGAGGCACAAAGACCATATTTTTATGATCGTGAGAATTTTGAGCATGTTGGTCACCTGCGATTCCACAAGAGCGAATTCCAAAAATTCTTTTGATAAAGGCGTAGAGAAAGAGATTATCGATATCGTGGATTCTGAGATTACGAGTTACAAGGAGAAGATCGACGCTCTAAATTACCTGGTGCAGATATCCGTAATGGCTTGGAGGACGCTGTCCTCCACGGTGGGTTGGAGAAGATGGTGAACAAGATGAGGGATTTACATGCCAAGATTAAGAGTGAAGGGAACGATTTGATGGGTATGGAACTAGTTGATGAGTTTTACTACATGGTGTCGGTGGTGATGGGTTGATGATCACCAAGAGCAAGAGCGGGCTAGATAGGTTTTTGGTGACGGAGGGACTGCTGGAGGCGTATGGCATGCCTATGCAGAGTGTGGAGATTCTCCAGGAGACCCGGGCCTCAGCGTATAAGAGGAGAGATCCAACTCTAGAAATCTCAATGGAGTAGGCTATGTATGTCTCTCAAATAACATTTCTTATTCATATTTTATATCTATCAATGTTACAATTTGCAATGAAAATGATGAAGCGAACATGTTTATTGATTTCGTATGGGTATAAATATAAGTTACAATTAAGTTGGTTGGTTACCCAACCAACTCCCCTTTTTGGGTAACCTCCTTAACCAACCAAAGAGGCGCCTTTTAATTAATGAAATAACATAGATGCATTTGATATGCGCTAACATCCCCCCTTATTACATTAATGGCAAAATGCATAAAGCTTTGCGAAATGCTTCAAACTTGACCCGTCCAAGTGCTTTGGTAAAAATATTTGCAACTTGTTCTTCAGTAGGAATGTATTGGAGCTGAATATGATGCTTAGGAACTTCATCTCGAATGAAATGACATCTTGTGTCAATGTGTTTGGTACGATCATGAAAAATTGGATTCTTGACAAGGTTCAAGACACCTTGATTGTCGTAAAACAAATGTAGTGGAAGATTCTTTGGAAGACCCATATTTGTAAGAATGCGACGTAGCCATATTATCTCGCATACTGCTCCACTAGCTGCACGATATTCTGCCTCTGTAGAAGAAATAGCAACTACTTGCTACTTTTTGCTATGCCAGGAGACAGGGCCAGACCCAAGATGAAAGATATATCCAGACGTTGATTTTCGATCATCAATAGATCCAACATAGTCGGAGTCTGTGTATCCTTGTAGATAAAACTTGTTATTCTTTTTGTATTCCAAGCCCAGATTTGTTGTACCATGGACATAATGTAGAATTATTTTTGTTGCTTTCCAATGACTTACCTTGGGTTCCTGCATGAACCGTGAAAGATATCCCACAACAAAACTAAGATCAGGCCTGGTATTAGTTAGGTATAAGAGACTCCCTATTAGTTGATGATAGAGAGTGCCATCAACCTGTGGAGATTGATCATATCTTGACAACTTAAGTCCTGCTTCCATGGGAGTAGCTTTTGACTTACAGTTAGTCATTCGATACTTCTCAATCAAAGTCTTGGCATATTTATTCTGTGTAACTATGATATGATGATTTTTTTGAGTTACTTCCAAACCAAGACAGTAATGCAGAAGCCCCAGATCTGTCATTTCAAAAGATGATTTGAGGTCATTTTTCACTGTATCAATCATACTCTCTGAACTACCTGTTATGATCAAATCATCTACATATAGCACCAAAATCACTATGTCAAATCCATTGTTCTTGATATAGAGATTCGCATCTGACGGACTTCGCTGGAATCCATGTTGTAATAAGTGACTATCAATTTTGATGTACCAAGCTCGAGGAGCTTGTTTTAGCCCATACAAGGATTTGATTAGTTTGCACACTTTATGTTCTTGTCCTTTGACAACAAATCCTTCAGGTTGAGTCATGTATACTTCTTCTTGTAGATCACCATTAAGAAAGGCACTTTTTACATCCATCTGATGTAACTTCCACCCAAACTGAGCTGCCATAGCACACAATACTCGGATGGTAGTCATTTTTGCAGTAGGAGCAAATGTCTCTTCATAATCTATGCCTTCTTTCTGAGCATAGCCCTTTGCAACCAGATGGGCTTTATGCTTATCAATTGTACCATCTACCTTATACTTTATTTTGAATACCCACTTACAACCAATGGGTTTCTTTCTTGAGGGCAGATTTACTAGTTTCCAAGTATGATTTTTCATGAGAGATGTATGCTCTGCTTCCATAGCATCCTTCCATTTAGACTTACTAAGAGCTTCCTAAGTAGTTGCGGGTTCATTTTCATCCAATGTTGTCAGATAAACCCTTTCATCCTCCATTTCGCTAACTTCTGTTGCATCCACAAACAGTTCATCAAACTGATGACAAAGTTCATCAACTTCTGAGGAAGATGCTTCTGCCTTCTTCTTCTGAGTGATACTGCGTGTACATGGTCGGTCTAGGGTCATATCTGGAAGTGAGGTTAATTTAGAATCTCTCAAAGTGCTGGTATACCATTTTGGAATCCTTTTTTGAGGTGGTGAAACTCCTTGCTTAGGCTCATCATCCTCATGATATACTATTGTAGAGGTATTATGTGATGTGAAAGCTTCATCAAATACTACATCTCTACTTATATGTGTTTTCTTGGTTGTCGGATCGATCAAGCGATATCCCTTTGAATGGTCATCATAACCTAGAAAGATACATTGCAAGGTTTTCTCATCTAACTTCTTCCTTTTCTATTTTGGAATATGCATGAAGGCTTTACATCCAAAAACTCGTAGATGAGAAATAGAGGGTTTCTTTCCGCTCCATGCTTCCTGTGGAGTTTTGCCTTGTAGAGCTCTTGTGGGTGCTCTATTCAAGAGGTATGTTGTTGTATTTACTGCTTCTACCCAATATTGATCTTCAAGATGTGCTCCTTTTAACATACAATGAGCCATTTCCACAATGGAGTGATTTCTCCTTTCGACAACGCCATTTTGCTGAGGTGTGTATGCTGTTGTCAGTTGTTGCTTTATCCCATGTTCTTTTAGGTATGATGAAAACTCTTTGGAAGTATATTCCCCCTCGATCGGAGTGGAGGGATTTGATGAGGCATCCAGACTCTTTCTCAACAAGTTTCTTGAATTGGCGAAAGTAGGAGAATGCTTCTGATTTCAATTTGAGGAAGAACACCCACATCTTGCGGGAGTGATCATCAACGAACAATTGAAAGTACTTCTTGCCACCATAACTGGTTGACATAGGACCGCACAGATCGGTGTGTACCAACTCCAAAGGTTTCTTTGCTCTGGAGGAGCTTGCTTCAAATGGTACCCGATGTTGTTTTCCTGCTAAACAATCCGAGCAAACTGGTAAGATGGAAGAAATATGAGGAAGACCTCTTACCATTTCATACTTGCTTAATTCGAGCAAATATCCTGAACTGAGATGCCCATATCTTCTATGCCAGAGGGAAGTGGCCTCCTTTGTACTGGCCACCAAGGCAACATGAGGCATGGAAAGAGCATCTAAAATGAACAAGTCATGCTTGTAAGAACCTATCGCAACATGTTTATCTTGGTGGGTTATAAAACATTTCTTCTTGCCTTTCACAATTCGAAACATTACATCCATTTTTCTATCTAGCATCTGAGGAACAGATAATAGATTATTGGCTAATCCGGGGACATAGAGAACCTTCTCTATCTGACATTTACCATCTGGAAGAGTGACAGAAACATTCCCTTCACCCTCTACTTGATAGACTTGATTGTCAGCAATGGTGACTGGTTTTCCCTTTTTCTCCTCAAATGTGTCAAACCATGATTTGTCTCCAGTCATGTGCTTGCTAGCTCCTGAATCAATATACCAAACAACATCAATCTGGGAAGATGAAGTATGGGTCATGAGCACCTTGTGTGCTCTTTTAGAGTCGGAGTCTGAATCGGACTCGGGGGGATCTGAGTCCGAGTTGGATTCAACATGAGCAACATGTCCCTTAGGCTGCTTATGTTTCTTATTATATTTATGTTTCTCTTTTCCTTTCTTTTTATGAGATTGGTCATCTTGTTGCTTGTTTTTGAACCAACACCTGTTGGTGTCATGGTTATTCATATCACAAATCTTGCAATATTTATCCCACTGTTGATTTTGTTTCCCTTTTCCTTTAGAAGAAGCACCCTCGATTTGAAATCGACCTTGTTTCTTACCTCTTTGTTGGGTGGAAAGGGCATTATCGGGCACTTCATCTTTCTGAATTTGATTTGCTTCCTCAGTCTGAATCAAATTCACTAACTCCACAAAAGTTACTTGTCTACCAGAAACATTGAGGGAAGTGATCAACATCTTATAGGAATCTGGCAATGCTCTCAAAATGACTGAGTTCAAGACATCATCAACAACTGGCTTTCCCATAGCATTTAGTTTGGCTTTCAGTTCTACCACTCTACAAAGAAATAAATCAACTGTCTCCCCAGAGTTCATACTGAGGGTATGGAGTTGAGTTTGAAGTTGGAGAATAGTGGACTGATTCTTTCCTTCATACACAGTGATTAGAGCAGCCCAAGCCTCATGACTGGTTTTGGCATCACAGATATGAGGTTGGACCTCATCTGTAGTAGCAAGGAGGACAAACATGAGACCTTTTTTATCCTTCTTATCCCAGGCTTCTTGATCTGTTCCTACAGTTTGAGGGTGTGTTGAAATGCCACTGACGATATCCCATAAATCCTCCACCTGAAGAATAGCTCTCATCTTTGTCTTCCATGGAACAAAATTAGGTCCTTTTAGAAATTGTGAATCAGAGAGATATTTATGCACAGTTGCCATTATGAGAGTGAGGAGATGTATTAATATCCCCCCTTGATTTTGGAATTTTTCAAGAAAGAAGTATATTCCCCCCTTTTTGTTTTGGAAAAAATTCCAAAAAAATGGTGGTGTAACAAGTTGTTTTTGGCAAAAAAATGTTGCTTTTGTTTTGTTGTTTTTTTATGAGCAACTTGGAACAACAAAAAAAATATTGTTGTGTTAAATATTTTTTTTGTGTTAGCAACTTTTTTATTTTTGAAAAAAAATTGCTTTGCATGTTGGTGGGAACAACTTTTGATTTTTTTTAAGGTTGTTTTGGACAAAGTCTCATTCGTCAAAAAATGTGGCGGGGTGGGATTGGAACTCCCAAGCGCACCTTCCAAATGAAGAAGACCAAACCAACTCGGCGGCAGTGAGCTTTGAAACAAACACCGTCAGCAACCTTTTTCAATAAGCCCAAGTCAGCAAAAAAGATGACTTTTGGTGGGATTGGAACCCCCCACCAAACCGTCACAATTGAAATGCCGAACCACCCTAGCCACACTCAGAGGTGAGTCTGGACATATGTGAAAGCCCCCTTAAGGAGGTTTTTGAGGTTTGGGAACCCCTCTGCGGTGGCACCTGTGGAGAGTGAGAAATAGCGCATCATCATAGCACAACCTAGCGAGGAAGGAGGCAGATTTAGGCACTTCAATCCACGCTCGAATGCATAGCACGACCTAGCGAGGAAGGAGGCAGATTTTAGGCACTTCGATCCACTAATTTGAGTCTAGACATATTCTAGAACTTGTAGTGGTGGACTAACAGAGTTTGGATGTAGGGTCATCATGGGTTTTTACAGCAAATTGATCTAGTTTTAAACCTTGATCTGGTGGTAGTTTGTTTTCAAGGAGGATGACGCATCACTTTTAGGCATCTACAGTAGTTACAATGTAGGCAAACATAGCAATTCCTACGTATTTCTTCAGCACCTTAATACCACATTCGGTAAGAAGGTGTAATTGGAGAACTTAAGTGGGTCGAAGCCCACTTACCTTATCGAAGACCACACGGTGGCTAATATGTTAGTTGAAGATGCATACAAATGATGGTCGAGTGTCACACATGCAATTGTAGAGTTTTCCCTTAGTACAAATTGTGCGTCGATCGCTAGTGACCTGAATGGAGCAGCATGTCCTGGGCTCAAGCCCAAAATTATTTTTATTGTCAAGGTTTAAATTATTTAATTTTATTATTTTTTTAAATTAAATTTAGTTTAATTTAATTAAATTGTTTACCCAATTTAATTAATTACTCGATTGCATACCTTTTTGTAATTCAAACCTTTGGCATACAAATTTGGAAGTGCTTGAAAACCATAGCACAATTGTAACTGCCCCTTGCGAGGCAAAGCTTGAAAGTCTTTTGGATTCTTGTAGAGTGCTTGAAAACCATAACATCATTATAATTACCTTATGAGGTAAAGCTTGAAAGCCTTATGGCTTCTTGTAGAGTGCTTGAAAACCATAGCACCATTGTAATTGTCATGCGAGGCAAAATATTATACCCATTTTGAGACAACTTAATTATTTAATTTTATTAAATTATTTAATTTTATTATTTTTTTAAATTAAATTTAGTTTAATTTAATTAAATTTAAATAAATTGTTTACCCAATTTAATTAATTACTCGATTGCATACCTTTTTGTAATTCAAACCTTTGGCATACAAATTTGGAAGTGCTTGAAAACCATAGCACAATTGTAACTGCCCCTTGCGAGGCAAAGCTTGAAAGTCTTTTGGATTCTTGTAGAGTGCTTGAAAACCATAGCATCGTTATAATTACCTTATGAGGTAAAGCTTGAAAGCCTTTTGGCTTCTTGTAGAGTGCTTGAAAACCATAGCACCATTGTAATTATCATGCGAGGCAAAATATTATACCCATTTTGAGACAACTTAATTATTTAATTTTATTAAATTATTTAATTTTATTATTTTTTTAAATTAAATTTAGTTTAATTTAATTAAATTGTTTACCCAATTTAATTAATTACTCGATTGCATACCTTTTTGTAATTCAAACCTTTGGCATACAAATTTGGAAGTGCTTGAAAACCATAGCACAATTGTAACTACCCCCTGCGAGGCAAAGCTTGAAAGTCTTTTGGATTCTTATAGAGTGCTTGAAAACCATAGCATCATTATAATTACCTTATGAGGTAAAGCTTGAAAGCCTTATGGCTTCTTGTAGAGTGCTTGAAAACCATAGCACCATTGTAATTGTCATGCGAGGGAAAATATTATACCCATTTTGAGACAACTTAATAGCCTTTTGGGCTTGCACCAGGGGATAAATGAATCCTACTTTGGCAGACAAAGTGGCCAGGTTAGCTGTTGTAGTTAGTCTCTTGGCCTAAGGACTTTTTTCCTTTTGAGGAGGTCATTACTCCTCTTGTTGCTCTTACTGCTCCTCCTGTTGTTCCACCTCAAGCATTGCAACAACCTCTTACAATGTTGTCTTCATAGGTTCCCAATGTTCAACATATTTTGTAGCTTTTACATTAGGCACTTGCTCCTTGTCCTAGTTTTTCACTTGGCAAAGGTGTGAATTCTCGACGTTGTTTCTCTACACAGGCATCTTGAGGCTTCCACAATATTTTTTCTCCCAGTTATGAGACATCTATGCAGCGTTAGGTGACTCACCTTCCACTCTTATTGTAAAATCATTGAAGTCCAATGCTTCTTGAGTGGGAAGGTATGATGAGGGTATCACCTTCATGTTCACTATTACCTATGATTAGTTGTTAGATTATTATTCCTAAGCAATGCTTTTCAATTAATCCATGTGAGTTATTATTCTTGTGTAGGCATTAGTTGGTATTATTGTTAGAAAGTAATAGGTTAGAATATTTCTTTCCTCCCTATTCCTCCTCCAACGTGATGTAGGTGGTTGGTTACGAAATATAGGCACATTGTTATGTAATTTGGGTATTTTCTAGCCTATATAAACTTTGTACATTAATAAAGTTTAAAGTTGGTTTTTGGACCTTTTCATTTTTTATAGCATCTAAACCTGCTTCTTCTTTAACACTATCTTAATCCAGCCTTTGACAAAGTACTCTTCCTCTGACTAACTTCATGGGCTTGATTTCCACATCATATTCTAAAATTTTAGTAATCCACCTAGTCCTCTTTTTATTGGTTTCTCCATCCATTATGTATTCTATGACATTTGAATGTATGACATAAGTATTGTATTTATCATTTGAAATCACATGCTTGAAATTCTTCAAACCCTTGAATAGAGCATATACCTATTTTTTGACAAAGTTATACTTCTCTTCATACCCTTTTAAATTTTAGTTGAAAAAATTAATTAGGCATTCATGTTGATTTTCATCCTTTTGTGTTAAAAAATATGCTATACTAAGCTCTCTTCCATATGTGTAAATAATAAAGTCCTTGTCAAAAAAAAAAATTACCAATATTGGAGCTTCTATAATAGTCATTTTAATCTTCTCAAATCCTTCCTTCCTTAATTTGTCCACATGAATGGATGATCCTTATTTTGTATAAGTTTCATTGGCCAAAGAAAGATTACATTTCTTTTTGTGCCTTAGTAGTGAAAGGTATTGATAGCTTTGACTCTATTAGGATCTATGGCAATACCATATTTTGATACAGTGTACCCTAATAATTTGCCTTGCGAGACACAAAAGATACGTCTCTTTGGATTGAGATATATTCTATATTCTTTACATTGCTTAAATATCTTCTCTAAGTGCTCTAAGTGTTTTTCTTTATTCTTATAGAATATTGAATGTTCATATCACTTTATTGATCAAGTCTTGGAAAGCAATATTCATGGCTCTTTGAAATGTTACTCCAACATTATATAATCCAAAAGGTATCCTTTTGATATGTAAATGTACCACATTTTTTAGTATAAGTTATTTTGTTTTGATCCTCATCCATTGCCCATACTTGATTGAAACTAGAAAATTCATCCAATAATGAGAATATTTTTAGAACCTGCAACTATTTAGAGAATTTATTCCATGGAAGGTAGAGGGTAGTGATGCTTTAGAGAAATTTTATTTAAATCTCTAAATCCAACACATAATTTGATCTCACCATTATTTTTCCTCACAAGTACCAAGTTAGATATCCATGTAGTGTGTTTGATTAGATATATTATTTTTTATTCAATCATCCTACAAAGATATTTCCACATAAGAGGCTTTATTTTTGGATTGATTAGCTTTTTTTTATCTTACAATATTGGTCTCAACATCTAGCTCAATTGCATGTTCAATAATATCCTTACTATATTCTTTAATATCTTTGTAGGTCCAAGCCATTACCCCCAATACTTCTGGTATAATTTAATAAGAGACTCCTTTTCTTCATGAGTAGCCACTTTGCCTATATTTAATGCCTTCCTTGGGGGTATTTCTACCTCTTGGTAGTATCAACAATGATTTCATTTTTCTCTAAATCTGACATCTATAAACACTCTATATTCAAGTGGATGATACAAATCTATAATGCAATTCAATTTAATACTTCGTAATCTCACTTGTCATCCCTACATATAGCCTTTACATAGAGTCTCTTGACATTTCATCTTCTACTATCTCTTCATCTCCTCTTAAACTTAAGGGATATATGACTCTTCATATTTTTCATAGGAGAAATATTTTATTAACCTTATAATAATGACAAAAACCTAATGATTACATGAAACCAAATATTGACAAGATATTTACAAGGTATTTACAAAGTATTTATAAGGTTTCAAATAATGTAATATTCTCTAAAAATAAATTACATAAATTTCTAACTCACACAAGACTCCTATGTGAATGGTTTTAACCACTCACATTGTCTTTACCTTATTATGATCTATCACATCATAGGATGTAATAAATCCTAACATTCCTCTTCTTATTACATCATGATCCAAACATAGGTAGAGACACTAAAAATTATATAAATAACCACATGATGAACTAGGACACACTCAATAATTCACCAAATTTACAAATAGGGATACACTTAACTATTCATAAAAAATAGTACTCTGAATGACCTAGTATGCTTCTTCAATGGGAATGGCCTCACTAAAAACTTAAACCAAGGATAGAGATAAACTCAACTATCTAAGATCATACAACACAATTGAATAGGGACATACTCTATCCAACATCAAATTTATAAATAGGTACACACACTAATATTTACAATAGTTATGATTGGGGACACAATCAATCACAAAATCAAGCATAAGGACAAACTCATCTATCCAAGGTCTTACAACATGATTAAATAGGGACACACACTCTATCCAACATCAAATATGTCAATAGGAACACACATTATTCTTCATAATAATTATGATAGGGGACACACATAACCAATCACAAATAATTAATCAGGCTAGATCTTATTGATTTTCATCTTCTTATAAATTGGAGCAAACTCAACCCTTCACCTTGAGTGTGGCATAGACCTTCACTTGCTCATATGATTAACAAGGTGGTCGGATGGATCTTACTATACTTAAAACCATTATCAATCTTTGTAATAAAAATACTAGTTATCCAACTTTGTTTTAATGTTTCATCTAACCCTAATAAATGTAAGGTTTTCTATTCATTATTTTGTAAATTTGTTTATTACATCATATTCACATAAGTATTAGAACAAGAGGTTTTGATAATTATGCATATACTATTTGGGAAATGTGTG
This sequence comes from Wollemia nobilis, assembly GCA_028583015.1. Taxonomy (NCBI): domain Eukaryota; kingdom Viridiplantae; phylum Streptophyta; class Pinopsida; order Araucariales; family Araucariaceae; genus Wollemia; species Wollemia nobilis. The sequence goes on along the minus strand of JAQPPZ010003648.1, from coordinate 1,042,107 downwards.
TCTCCTCCTTAAAAGTTGAGGTATCTAATTGATTAAGCTTATGCCATTTATTTTTTTAGATTACTTATCACATCCATTTTTCATGATAATATTTTTGGCAACCTAGAATAAGTTTGATACTTTTGATTTACTTACTTATATATTTTTGTGTTTCTATCATAATATATTGTATTATGGGGATATTGATGAAGACCGCAATCTTCCATAAGCTATTTAAACATATATAAAAATTTAAAAATCTTATTTTCATCAATCCCTTTGTTTTCTTAAGTATGATGAAGACCCTAGGATTCCTACTCATGGCTTTGTTACTACTTAAACCATAGATATATTATATTCTAAAGATAATAAGCACCTTAAAATTTGCATTGAAAATCATATAAAACCTTTTACCACTAAAACCCTAGGTATTGAAAATCATATAAGACCTACCGTAAAACCCTAGGTATTGAAAATCATATAAGACCTACCCAGGTATTGTAGGTGAGTTGGAGAGGAGAGGGCAATCCTCCAAGGGAGGTCCCAAGTTCAAATCTTCACCCTACCAAAAAAGTTGAATTGGATTCCAATTGATAATGTTGATACAAGCAAAGTCGAACGCGACTTTCGGGTAACTTTGACGGTGTAGAACCCTGATCATGGTCTCTCAGACCAAGACAACCCCGCAAGAGGTTTTTCACTTAAAAAAATAGAAAATCATAAAAGACCTTTTACCACTAAAACCCTCGTGGATGATAATTATAACCGAAGAGCTTCAAACATTCTAAAAAAACAAAAATTTATCATCACACCTTAGGTGTGCCTTGCTTTTAAAATGATTTTTATTGAGAATTATGTGATTATTTTATTTTTAAAACTCTAAATATGTTATATCCTAAAATGATAAAGATCCTAAAATTCTTAATAAATTTTGAATTCCTTACACCCCAAGTGGAAGATTTAGAATCCAATTTATTGATTAGTAAGAGATAGACTTTTACATTTGTTCGTTGAAATGTAAAAATGTATTCTATAATTTCTCTAATATAAAAATAATTATATCAGTCTAAAATTTAAAATTTTATAAAATTATAACAATTATTTTAAACAATATTATTACTAAATGTTTGCTCTCAACCACTTTAAAAACAACTTTGATAAATATTATTTTACGTAAGTCTTTGAAGCTAACCATTTAATCCTTAGTATTGGTAGCTTTTAAATTAATTTTTTGGACTAAATTTTTTATTTTAGTGATGCCACTCAAACTTCAATATTTACATGACCGTACTAGAACACCTTAATTTAAAATTATATTCAACTTCATAACTTAATTTTAGTTGGTATTAAAACCATTGTGAAATCTCAAAAACGTTTTGAGGTTTATCGTCTCCTACAAATACCATAAAAAAAAATATAGATCATAATGTGTCATCTATTTTATTTTGAAACATTTGACTGTGAACTAATTGACTGTAAAAGTTGAATCCCCATCTCCATCGCCACCGACACCTGCTTGTAAAACTCCATCCCCATCAACTCCTCCCCTTCACTCTTAATCTTGGCATGCAAATCCTTCATCTTGTTCACCATATTCTCCACCCCGCCGTGGATGACAGCATCCTCCAAGCCACTACGAGGCATGTAAACAAGGTGCCTCAAAGCCTCCGCCTTCTCCCCATAACTTGTGATCTCGGAATCCACGATATCTATAATCGCTTCCGCCAAGCTTTTAACCAATTTTTTTTGCGCTTCCCTACTCACGAGTTCGTTTTTGACCACCATGACCAGAATTCTCACGATCAATAAAAGATTGTCTTTATGCCTCATATCAGATATGGGTCTGGTCTGAGCCAGTGATCTCATGACGTAGACGAGATTAACACAGAGTTCAGGCGTTTCTACTAACCTCCGGTAATAGGCGTAATAGGCGTCTGCGTTTCTGCCACCCAAAATGAAGAGATCTAGGGCGGCCCTCACGGCCTCGACGTGTTCCGCCTTCACGACGTGCCAGTCGTAAATGTCGAGTTTGTGGGAGCAGAGGAGGTCGACGGCAAAACACGCCACGAAGTCGTGGTAGATTTTGGCGGCGTCGACGCCGACATCGTAGTCTATGATTGGGGCGTTCCCATCGGGTTGAGTTTTGTTGGCGGCCAAATGGCATTTGCGGATGATGGTAAGCATTTTCAGGTTGGATTGGGCGGTTTCTATGTGCCGATGGATTGCGGCAGGATCTTCCGGTGGAGGGATATGGGCCACGAGAAATTTGTCGATGGTGGTGGTGCTCGGATCGGTATCGTGTCTCGAAAATATGTGCGCCTGCAATTCGACCATTTTTTAAATGTTATACATTGACACGGAATACAAAAGCGAAAGATATTGTAAGAAACTAGTATCCTGTTGATGTATTTGGTATTGGAGTTGAGGCACAAAGGTAAAGAATTCGTGATACAAAGTGAATTCAATGAAACCTGCGTGAAATCGAGATGGTTTCATGTATCTGCATGTGCTGATTTGAGGAGTATCGTCGGAGCGTCGCGACTCTATCTATGTTGCAATTGGTTTCTATCACCAACAATCCCACGACTCTATCACCAATTAGTTTCTATCACCAACAATCCCACGTCGGAGCGTCGCGACTCTTTGGCTGAAAAATGTCACGCCATAATTATCTACATCAAATTTAGTTCTATGTTTAGTTAATTGGTTTCTTTTATATAATATTAAGGAAGTAATAAAATATAATTTGCAAAAAATAAAGGAATAAACATACCACGTGATCAATATTATCAACCAAAAAATTATCGCAAAAATAGTGTCAAAGACTAAGAAACTAACTAGCAACTAATCAAAATCACCTTATAAAATTGGCGAGTATACACTATCAATTAGCTAACAAAATGATTACATACTGAAAATGATGGATAAGTGCACGCCACAATAGCAAAAGCAAAAATGGAGGAATTCCTATAATAGTGAAGAATTATTACATTGGTTTAGCCACCACTCGAACCACATCCTACCTAGCATTATCATCAGGAGACTTGTTTGAACCTCATCCTTGCCCAAAAGAAGAAGTGTTGGGAACATCTTCCAAGTTGTGGACAAATGGAACTTTGCTAGCAGCAAACACTAGAGCACCTGACTTGACCTAGGCGTTGAGCTAAGAAGCCAGGGGAGAGAGAGGAGCAAGGCTAGTTCTGTAAGGAGGGTGATCTTGAGCTGGAGTAGGAGTGCAATTTGGTACTGAGCGATAATGTTGTCTAGACCTAGACCAACTTCGAGGATAATCTTGCTCAAGAGGAACCCGACTGACTATGCATAGTGTTCCCCAATGATCAACAAGATCTTAAAGATGAGAGAGTTCCATAGTCACCTTACTGGCCTGAACCACAATCTAAAAATACACAGATGAAATAATATTAGATTTCTCAAAAGCGGAGATATAAAGAGAGGAAGAGCACCTAGCAAAGATACAGTCATTTCTAGCTTTCCATATGTTGTACAGGTAGGCCATACGAAACAAGTGCACACTTCAAAGAAAATAACCAACAAGGGTGGGGGGTCTTCTAGAATGATATGATTCCACTCAAGCATGGTGTAGGAATATGGTCTAAAAAAGGGGAAAAAACCACTCCCAAAGGGAATGAGCACAAGCACAAAATCAAAAAATATGGATAAATTTCTCAAACTGAAGATAAAAAGGGTAAGAAGGGTTGGGATGCCTAAATACCAAAGACGCTCCCCAATAGGAAGCCCTTGGTGAAGAAGACTCTAGGAAAAGTAGGAAAGCTTGGGCTGCAAGAAAGGATCCCAGGTGATCTAGATCCTACACATCCAAATAGGATGACGAGAAGAGATATTCCATCATTGATTGAGCTTATCAATCATGGGAAGGCAAGGAGAGAGCCATCCATACCCCAAACGGGCCTTGTAATTTCAAAGAGGAGTGTTTGGATACCTCTTCTAATCATTCCACCAAAATCGTTGCGAAAACAAAAAAAATGTGAAACATGAAATCAAGGAGAGTAGCCTTGATAGCCTCAAACATGTTTTTGTTAGAGTGCTTAAGCCCAAATTTAACTCTAAATTTATCCTAAGGGATCCAATCCTTGGTAGGATGAGAAAAGAAATTGATGATGCACCGCACACCTTTGCAAAAAAATTTAAGCACATGAACCCAAGGAACCTATGCAAGTGAAGAACCCTAGTAGGTGATGATAGGTGACCACCAAACATTTATCTAGTTGATGGAGAGGTCATGCCAAAAGCTCTAACCATTCCATCTTAGACAAGGCTTAACACTCTTCCAAGATTTCAAAATACTCCTAACGACGAAGGATCTTATCACTTTGATAGACACAAAAGCAACAAGGAGGGAAGGGAAACCCATGCCCCTCCAACTCTTACTGCTAAAAAGGAAACCTTTGCAAATACAGTGACGGATGGGAATCTTCTAGGCCTCATTTTCCACAAGGGATCTGATGACCCACTTAACATAGAGGGCCCAACCTTGACATTGGATATTGGTAATTCCAATCCCACCATGGCTTCTTTGGAGACAACAATACTCCGAGGTAACACGATGGAATCCTAAACCATTACTAGAAAAGGACCATAAAAAGTCTCGTAGAAGCTTATCAAGCTTTTTATAGCATTTTTTGGATGAGATCCAGTAAGGAGAATAAAAAACATGGGCAACCTCAAGGACTTTTGAGCAAATTTAGAATTTACCAATAAGGGAGAGCTTCTTGGTGGACCATAATGGCATACTTCCACATCTCTAACTTTGAACTATTAAAGGTAAAAGGAATGCCTAAAAAGCAAAATATTTCCCCCTCATGTATGATCCTCCACTAATATTGACTAAGCCAATGGGGCATTGGGTCAAGAGATTTCCTATCCATTGAGTCTTTCTTCATTGAATGGAGAAACCAAAATCCAGATAAAATTTGTGCAAGCAGGCAAGCACCAACTGAATAACACCTTCATCCTTAATAAGTATGAGGAAAGAATCATCAACAAAATTATTGTTGATCAACCGAGACTCGCCTTCGAGGAGAGAAATCTCTTGAATAGAACCCTAAGTGTCATGGTGAGCTAATAAATAGCCAAACCACTCAACGACAAGGACATACAGAGATGGCACCAATGGGTAGCCCTGTCAAATGGAATGAAAGAACCCAATGGTTAAATATTTATGCTTGTTAATGGATAAAACAATCAAAGCCTTAGCGAACAACATCTCCATAGAGTTAATGAAGGAGGGCCCAAAACCAAGAGCTTTAAGCATGACCACAATTAATGAACAATCAATCCTATCATAAGATTTCTCAAAATCAATTTTGATGAACATGGATTGTTGGTTGAAATTGCAAACCCACTCCATGCCTCCCGAGACAACAATAATGTTGTCAAGGATGAACCTGCCCCAAATGAAGTTAGTTTGCTTTGGGTGCATGATTATGGGAAGGATATGGCGGATGCACAAAGCCAAGGCTTTGGTGATGATATTATAGGAAATATTAAGGAGAGTAATAGGCCTCCAATTGTTGATAATTTTTGGATCACCTACTTTGGGGACAAATTTAATAATCCTTTGATTAATGATAGGGCCTAGAGAACCCCTAAAGAAGGCCTCTTGATAAATTTTTATAAGATAAAGCCTGATAATGTCCCAAAGGGACTTGTAGAACTCACAAGAAAAGCCATCAAGACCATGGAATTTATTATTGTCCATCTAGGAAAGAGCTTCCTCTAGATCCTTCAAAGAGAAGGTTTTTCACAGGCAGCTCTTTGAGACTCATAAAGCTACACCAGGACAACAAAGAGGCAAGAGTTAAGAGAATGGTCACATTGAGGGGAGTGGGACTAAGCTACAAACATATTCTGGTAATGTTCTTCAAAAGCAAAGAGAATACGAGGAAGCTTATAAACACACCCTTCATTAATTTTAAGGGTTTTAATGCCTAAAATTTGAGTGTGAGGACACAAGCATTGAAAGAACTCCTTGGTTACCCTATTATTAATTTTAAGCCAATGCAATCTCACCTTGATCTATGTTCCTCTAGCATCATAATGCTCTGCCATCAAAAGCTGATGTTTGACAGTCATAAGATGTCTTTAAAGCTCCTCATTGAAAGGATTGAACTGTAGCTAAGTTGAGGCCACCTTCAACTCTCTCTTGATAACATTGTTTGTTGAGGATACTTAGGCTTATTTATTTAAGCCTAAGTTATATTCATTATTATTATGTCTTATTTATTTTACACTTTGTATGCACGTGAGGCATAGTATGCCCACATAAGACATAGTTGTTAGCATTTTTTAGATGGTTGTTAATTTTTAGAGATCTCCTTTATCCTCTAGCAGTTAATGGACATCCCTAGTTAGCATTTGGTTAACTAGTAGTTAAGTGGTTGGCCATATTGTTGCAACCACTTAACCACGTAACATCCTATGTATTTCCTATATATTAGATGCATTTGATGAAATAAAATAGCTTCATACTTTGATCCTACATCATTGGTATCAGTTAGCTTCAAGAAAAGTTGTAGAAAGAAGGGCAAGTTTGATCCACTTTTTGCTAGGTGTTTAGTTGGAGTTTTCAACTAGCCATCAAGATCCTAGGAAGGTGTTAAGTGGAGCTTGAAGCCATCCACAACACCAAGTGAAGTTGAGGGCAGAGGGAATAAATTACCCCTGCACCATTTATTTGTCGAGGAACACCAGATCTGTCGAAGAGTTGCCAAAAGGAGGTTACTCAAATTTTTAGCATTTTATTGAAATCTGGAAGATCACTAAAAGTAAAAAGGAGATCCTTCAATTGAGGGCAAGTATTTGCATGCCCACTCCAAATTGAAGAGAGAGTTTGAAAGTTCTTTTTTATAAAATATTAATTTTTATTAATATTTTATTAAAAAAATAATTGGTGCATGAATTTGTTTTTAGGCTTTTAAGCCTAACTATTAGTGGCCACTTAATTTTTTTTTGGGTGGGCCACAAGTCCGACCGATAGCACCGGCCAACCAGCTACACTGGCAGTCGACCGACAGACAGCCCTAGCAGGCACCGACAGCAAGCCCCAACACCGTTCGTCCGGCCACGACCATGGTGGTGACGATCGGTGCATCCACCCTGGTGGCCACCACCAGCACCCAACATGACACACCGGTGGCATCCAGTCAAGCGACCACCGATGAACACCGGTCAGCCTAGCTACCGATGCAACACACCAGCTCGATGACGGGCCAGTCGACCACTAGCCAGGCTAGGCCGAGAGGCAGAATATCGACCTCCAACCTGCCCCAGCAGCCATAGGCTAGGCGACCACCATCAATCGACGACCGACGGTAGCCCTACCGTTGATCGACCACGACACATAATAGGTGCAGCCAGAGGTGGTAGCGAAGACCACAGAAATCGGTAAACCTCCCTGATCGTAAGCCGTGCAACAAAAAAATCTTGTCTCCTGGTGAAAACTAGTCTGACGACCCTGCTAAAAAAAAAATTTGATGACTGTGGCACGGTTTTTGATGGGTTTTCGAGCATCAGTGTGGTTTTCGATGAGTTGCAGGTGACTGTGGCGACGAATACAAAACCCACAGCCAGACTAAACCCTAGCACAAAGGCAGCTAAACACGAACACTGGTGAAAAAATAATGTGAATCGCAGTTCGACAATAGGCTGCGTCATAGTTTCGACGACGTTGCGACGTTTTCGACAGGTTAAACCATTCTCGGATGAAGTCTTCGGTGAGAAACGATTTAATTTTTCGATGCAGTGGAGGTTTAATTTTTCAAAACCCCTAAGGTTACTTTTAATTCCTGGCCACCGAAATACTTATCACCGACGACCGGTGACGGGAATGGGGAAGTGCTAAAAGTTTTGGGGTGCTTAATCCCACATTGGTCCCATAGAGGACCAAGAGGGCTTTATAAGCCCAAAGGCACCACTATTGAGTGTCTAGCAACACTAGAAACTTTGTGCAGCTTGCTCCAGCACGTGCTAGCGTCGTTGGTGGTGCTCGGATCCAGTTGATGGAACCAAGAGGGCCATTTGGTGGGGGTCCACAGCCACACTGCCTAGTTGACCGAGGCAAGGAAGAACAAATTTTTGGCGGGAAACCTAATTTTGGCACCTGAAAGAATTTTTGGGTAGGAGAATTTTAAAATTTGAAAATTCAAAATTCAAATTTTGGCGCAAAATCTGCAAAACTACAACAAAGGACACCCCAACTTTGAAAGGTGATATCTTTTTCGTTATTGATCCATTTTTGACCAAATTTTTTGTATTATTTTTCAAATTCAGCAAAATTTCCATCTACTTTGCCTCCTTATCCAAATTCTGCATTGTAAAGGCTAAAAATTACAATTTTAGTGCTAACTTTTTGAAATTGCAAATTGAGTTGTAATTAGCCTAATTTTGTAATTTGGAAGGTAAAATTGGAAAATCTAGGCATTTTTTGCATTAGGAACATTGTCAAATTCCTAAATCCTAGATAAGTTCTTGCATCCATTTGGTAATCCTCCTAGTCTGGCATACACCCAAAATCAAATGGCTCATGACCTCAGAACAAACATGGAAAACCTCACCAAAGCAGTAGACATTTTGGCTGAAAAAGTAAGAGATATTGTTGTGCAATTTAATCTTGGTGAACTCAAAATCCACCATAATCATGCAAACAAAGCCAAATGTGAGGTTAAGATGTATGATAGATCTAGGGATCTTGATGTCTTATCTGCATGGATTTTGGATATGCAAACTTGGTTTGCTTATGTTGAAATTCTGGAGGATGAACAAGCTACATTTTCTACAGTCAAAATCACAGGTTTAGAAAAATTTCTCATTGTATAAATACAGAGCCATAATGACACTATGACTTGGAAAGAATTAACTCAAATTCTGAAAAATACTTTCTTTCCACCAAACTATCAAAGTGACCTCACTACCAAGTGGTATAGATTGAGGCAAACCTATGGGATGTTTTTTTTTACTTCATCTTCCAATTCAATAGGTTAAGGGTATTGCTTGGTGTGAAATATTTAGAAGATGACTTGATTAATAAATTCACTCGTGGCTTGCAAGATCAAATTTTTAGGGAGATCAAATTTTTAGGGAGATCAAATTCAAAGTCTTCCTCACCTTGGATGTGGCATTCAATCATGCCATTCTTGTAGAGGAGAAATTTGGTGCATATTAAAAGTCTCATTCATCACACGAGGGCTCTTCCAAAGGTAGGAATCAGCATCAACAGAAGGTGAAGAACAATTCTCATTCTTCCCCTCATTCTTCTTCTCCTTCTACTTATCCTAAAGCACATTCTTCTTCCTTTCATGCTAAATATTCTTCTTCTTCATTGTATTGTGAATTTTATAAAAAGCATGGTCATGTAAAATCCAAATGCTATACTTTTGAGAAGTTTAAGAAGAAAAAATCCCTAATTGTATAGCCTACACATGAGGAACCACAAGATGTTCCCATTTTGGCTACAGGGATAGAAGAATAATATCCTATTTTAAAGAGTAAACTAGACAAAGTACCCTAATTACCAATGCATTTTCTCAAGGGAGGCGTGACCATTTGTTTGTCACTAGACGCATGATTTCTATGTTGATTGTATCATTGATAACGGATCGCAAAAGAACCTCATTGCGAAGTCCATTGTGGAGAAGTTGAAACTTCCCATCAGGCCACATCACCAAACTTATGCACATGGGTGGAAATATGTAGACTCCACACCTAACATCACCCATACTTGCACCTTGATGTTTGCTTTTGGTGACAAGTTTGTGGATAAAGTTAGGTGTGATGTCATAAATATGGATTTTTGTGGGATCTTGCTAGGTAAACTCTATCAATTTGATAGGAATGCTATTTATCATGCTAAAAAGAACATCTACACATTGGAGTTGCATGGTAAGACCTACTTGATACAAAGCACTACACCTAGTTCCAATTTGATGTTGAGTTGTAGGCAAGGAAGTCATTAAGTCAAGCACTCATTTTAGCTCCTACTAGCATTTGTCCCACACAAAATGAAGAAAAAGCACCACATAAGGAACATGCAAAGGAAGAAGTTTCACTCCCACATGATTGAAAATCACAAGAGCAAGTGGTTAAGGAACCCACCATTCTCACTCATGAGAAATATGCCATTGATATTGGTATAATTTTGGGTACACCTAAAGCTACTGAACCACTTGTTCCACAGGAGTTACCTTTGGCTTTGCCCACTCCCACCATTGCACACATGGAGGAGCAAGCTAAGGCTACTTCCTTTACTGAGCACCAGCAGAGCCTTCTAGGCAAGATACCATAGGACTTGCAGGAGACTTCGTAGAGAGTGGTGCATAAGAATCATAATCCTCACTCACCATAGGTTGGAGGTAGAGTTTGGGTTCCTTTGGATGAGTGCCACTTTCCAGAGACACCATTTTAGGATGCTTATTTGGTACCTGATCCTATTTTTAGCCCTACAGTAGCAATGGCACCTGATCGTCAGCTTCTGGTCATTTCAGATCAAGTTTTCAAGATGAAGACTCATCACACTGGATAGGGATATTCCACCACATACCTTGTCGTTCATTGCGGTCACTTTTCACACATGGCTCGCTAGATTCCTCACCATGAGATGGTCCATGACTTTCCACATTTGTTGAGAGCATTGAGGTCCAATGCTTATATGGTTGGGAGGAGTGTTGAGGATACTTAGGTTTATTTATTTAAGCCTAAGTTATATTCAATATTATTATTATGTCTTATTTATTTTTTACTTTGTATGCACGTGAGGCATAGTATGCCCACATAAGACATAGTTGTTAGCATTTGTTAGATGGTTGTTAACTGTTAGAGATCTCCTTTGTCCTCTAGCAGTTAATGGACATCCCTAGTTAGCATTTGGTTAACTAGTAGTTAAGTGGTTGGCCAGATTATTGCAACCACTTAGCCACGTAACATCCTATGTATTTCCTATATATTAGATACATTTGATGAAATAAAATAGCTTCATACTTTGATCCTACATCATTGTTAGAGTGGCAACGAATCTTAGCAATCTCGCACCCTAGCGAGCGTAGGAAGTTGGTAGTGCATTGGATAGTAGCATTCCACCAATCAATCCAATTAGAGACCCCTTTTGATCTAGGGACTAGGTTCCAAATTCTAATTACATTGGCTCTCAATATGGGGTGGTACAAAATAGAAGTATTAAAGTAAAATTGTGATTGAGAAAGAGGAGGGAAGTGGAAGAAACCACGATGGAGAAAGAAATGGGAAAATAGTTAGACAAACAATTATTTCATATAATATTAGCACTAACAGAATATTGTGACGACCATAAAAGCCGAACAACTTACCTAGATTTGTGGCAGCTACCAATTCCACCATGTAAAATAAAATAAAAAATACCAATTCCACCATATAAAATTAAAAAAAAAAAAATTATTTCAAAAAAATATTATCACTAAATGTTTTCTCTTTAAAACTCAACTACTTTAAAAACAACTTTGAAAAATATTCTAAAAAAAAAAAAATGGCTGCTAAAAAACAAAAATAGACCATAATGTGTCATCTATTTTATTTTGAAAGATTTGAATCCCCATCTCCATCTCCACCACCACCTGCTTGTAAAAATCCATCCCCATCAACTTCTCCCCTTCACTCTTAATCTTGGCATGCAAATCCTTCATCTTTTTCACCATCTTCTCCACCCCATCGTGGATGACAGCATCCTCCAAGCCACTACGAGGCATGTAAACAAGGTGCCTCAAAGCCTCCGCCTTCTCCCCATAACTTGTGATCTCGGAATCCACGATATCTATAATCGCTTCTGCCAAGCTTTTAACCAATTTTTTTGGGCATCCCCACTCACGAGTTCACTTTTGACCACCATGACCAGAATTCTCACGATCAATAAAAGATTGTCTTTATGTATCATATCAGATATGGGTCTGGTCTGAGCCAGTGATCTCATGATGTATACGAGATTAACACAGAGTTCAGGTGTTTCTACTAACCTTCGGTAATAGGCGTCTGCGTTTCTATCACCCAAAATGAAGAGATCTAGGGCGGCCCTCACGGCCTCGATGTGTTCCGCCTTTACGATGTGCCAGTCGCAAATGTCGAGTCTGAGGGAGCAGAGCAGGTCGACGACAAAACACGCCATGAAGTCGAGGTAGAATTTGACGGTGTCGATGCCGATGTCGTATTCTATGATTAGGGGGTTCCCATCGGGTTGAGTTTTGTTGACGGCCAAATGGCATTCGCGGATGATGCTAAGCATTTTAAGGTTGGATTGGGCGATTTTCATGTGGTGTTGGATTTCGGAAGGATCTTTCGGTGGAGGGATATGGGCCATGAGAAATTTGTCGACAGTGCTGGTGCTTGGAACGATATCGTGTCTAGAAAATATGTGTGTCTGCAATTCGACCATTTTTTAAATGTTTTACATTGACACAAAATACAAAAATGAAAGATATTGTAAGAAACTAGTATGCTGTTGATGTATTTGTTATTTAAAATGAGGCACAAAGGTAAAGAACGTGTGATACAAAGTGAATTCAATGCAACTGCATGAAATCGAGATGGTTTCATGTATTACATGTGCTGATTTGAGGGGTAATGTCAGAGCTTCGCGACTCTATCTATGTTGCAATTGGTTTCTATCACCAACAATCTTCACTAAAACGTAGGCTAAAAAATGTCACACCATAATTATCTACAACAATCTTCACTAAAACGTAGGCTAAAAAATGTCACACCATAATTATCTACATCAAATGTAGTTCTATGTTTAGTTAATTGGTTTCTTTTAGATAATATTAAATAATTAATAGAATACAATTTTACAAACAAAAAATAGGGGAAATATCATCAACCAAAAAACCATCTTAAAAAGGACGGGAAACTAAGAAACCCACTAACACATAATAAAAAATGTCTTATAGAATTGGCAGTAGACACTATCAATTAGTTAACAAAATGATTACATACTGAAAATGATGGGATGAGTGCACGCCATAAGAGCAAAAGCAAAAAATTGGAATCCCCGTAATGGTGAAGAATCATTACATAGGTTTAGCCACCACTGGGACCAAATCCCACCTAGCATTATCATCAGGATATTTTTCTGAATCCCAGAAGAAAAAGTGTTGGGAACATCTTCCTCATTATGGACAAACAGATCCTTGCTGGCAGCAAACACTAGAGCACCCGACTTGACCCAAGCATCGAGCTGAGAAGCTCGGGGAGAGAGAGGAGCAAGGCTAGCTTTGTAAGGAGGGTGATCTTGAGTTGGGGTAGGAGTGCAATTTGGGACTGAGCGACAATGTTGTCTAGACCTAGATCAACTTCAAGGATAATCTTGCTCAAGAGGAACTCGACTGACTATGCAAAGAGTGTTCCCCAATGATCAATAAGATCTTAAAGATGAGAGGGCTCCATAATCACCTTACTAGCCTGAACCATAATCTAAAAATACACAAACAAAATAATATTAGATTTCTCAAAAGTAGGTATGTGAAGAGAGGAAAAACATTTAACAAAGATATAGTCATTTCTAGCTTTCCATATGTTGTACAGGACCGCCATACGAAATAAGTGCCACACTTCAAAGGTGGGATGTTTCCTAGAATGATATGCTTCCACTCATGCATGGCATAGGAATAGGGTTTATAAAAGGAAAAAGCCACTCTCAAAGGAAATGAGCACAAGCACAAAACCAAAAAAGATGGATAAAGTCCTCAAACTGAAGATAGAAAGGGAAAGAAGGGTTGGGTGTGCCTAAATGCTAGAGACACTTCCCAATAAGAAGCCCTTGGTGAAGAAGAATCTAGGCAAAATAGGAAAGCTTGGTATCCAATAAAGGAGCCTAGGTGATCTGGAACCTATGCATCCAAACAGGATGAGAGGAAGAGACATTCCATCATTTATTGAGCTTATCAATCATGGGGAGGCAAGGAGAGAGCCATCCATACCCAAACGGGCCTTGTAATTTTGAAGAGGAGTGTCTGAATACCACTTCCAATCCTTCCACTAAGATCGTGAAAATACATAAATTTTGTGAAACATGGAGTCAGGGAGAGCAGCCTTGATGATCTCAAACGTGTCCTTGTTAGAGTACCTAAGCCCAAATTTGACTTTGAAGTCATCCCAAGGGATCCAATCCCTGGTAGGATGAGGAAGGAAATCATTGATGCACTGCACACCATTGCTAAAAATCTAAGCATATGAACTTAAGAAACCTGTGCAAGTGAAAAATCTTGGTAGGTGATGACAGGTGAGCACCAAACATTCATCTGGTTGATGGATAGGTTGTACCAAAAGCTCTAACCATTCCATCTCAGTTAAGGTCTAACACTCTTCCAAGCTTTTCAAATGCTCTTGATGACAAAGGATCCTATCACTTTGATAGACATTAGAGAAATGAGGAGGGAATGGAAATCCATGCCCCTCCAACTCTTACTACCAAAAGGATAACCTTCGTAGATATAGTGACGGATGATAATCTTCCAAGCCTCATTAACAAGGGCTCTAATGACCCACTTAACACAAAGGGCCCAATCTTGACATTGGGTATTGAGAATTCCAAACCCACCATGACTTCTAGGGAGACAGCAATACTCCCAAGCAACATTGTGGAATCTCAAACCATTACTATAAGAGGACCATAAAATGTCTTGTAGAAGCTTATCAAGCATCTTATAACAGTTTTTGGATGGAGGGACCCAGTAGGAATAATTAAAACTATGAGTGGTCTCAAGGACTTTTGAGCAAGTTTAGAATTTACTAGCAAGGGAGAGCTTCTTGGTGGACCAATAGGTAAGTTTATGTTTCACTCTGTTAATGACATACTTCCACAGCTCTAATGTTGAATTGTTAAAGGTAAAAGAAATGCCTAAAAATTGAAAGATTTCCCTCTCTTGGATGATCCTCCATTGATATTGACTAATCCAGTGGAGCATTGGGTCAAGATATTACCTATAACATTGAGTCTTTCTCCCACCTTGTTAATATATTGGTAAGATATTAACAAGGTATTTGCAAAATATTTACAATGTTTCAAATAATGTGATATTATCTAACAATAAATTACACAAATTTCTAACTCACACAAGACTCCTATGTGAATCATTTTAACCACTCACATTGTCTTTACCTTATTATGATCTATCACATCATAGGATTTAATAAATACTAACATTCCTCTCCTTATTACATCATGATCTAAACATAGGTAGAGACACTAACAATTATACAAATAACCACATGATGAACTAGGACACACTCAATAATTCACCAAATTTATAAATAGGGATACACGTAACTATTCATAAAAAATAATACTATGAATGACCTCACTATGCTTCTTCAATGGGAATGGCCTCACTAAAAACTTAAACCAAGGATAGGGACAAACTCAACTATCTAAGATAATACAACACAATTGAATAGGGACACACTCTATCCAACATAAAATTTGTAAATAGGTACACACACTAATGTTTACAATAGTTATGATTGGGGGCACAATCAATCGCAAAATCAAGCATAAGGACAAACTCATTTATCTAAAGTCTTGCAACATAATTAAATAGGGATACACACTCTATCCAACATCAAATATGTCAATAAGAACACATATTATTTTCATAATAATTATGATAGGAGACACACACAACCAATCACAAACAATTAATTAGGCTAGATCTTATTGATTTTCATCTTCTTATAAATTGGAACAAACTCAATCGTTCACCTTGAGTGTGGCATAGACCTTCACTTGCCCATATGATTAACAAGGTGGTCAGATGGGCCTTACTATACTTAAAACCATTATCAATCTTTGTGATAAAAATACTAGCTATCCAACTTTGTTTTTAACTTTTCATCTAACCCTAATAAATGTAAGGTTTTTCTATTCCTTATTTTTTAAATTTTCTTATTACATCATGTTCACATAAGTATTAGAACAATAGGTTTTGATAATTATACATATATTATATGGGAAATGTGTCTCCTCAAAAGTTGAGGTATCTATCCGATTGAGCTTATGCCATTTGATTTTTTAGATTACTTATCACATCCATTTTCTTGGTAACCTAAAATAAGTTTGATACTTTTGATTTGCTTACTTATATTTTTGGTACTAATGAAAACTACAATCTTCCATAGACCATTCAACCATATATTCAAACATATATGAAAATTTAAAAATCTTGTTTTTATCAATCTTAAATTGTTATTACTTAAACCATAAACATATTATATCCTAAAGATAATAAACACCTTAAAATTCGTATTGAAAAACATATAAAACCTTTTATCACTAAAACCCTAGGTATTGAAAATCATATAAAACCTTTACCACTAAAACCCTAGTGAATGATAATTATAACCAAAGCGCTTCAAAAGATATTCTAAAAAAGGAAAAATTTGTCATCCCACCTTAGTTGTGCCTTGCTTTTAAAATAATTAAGATCATACTATTCTTATTGAGAATTATTTGATTATTTTAATTCTAAAACTCTAAATGTATTTTATTCAAAAATGATAAAGACCCTAAAATTCTTAATATATTTTGAATTCCTTACACCCAAGTGGAAGATCTAGAATCCAATTTATCGATTATTAAGAGATAGACTTTTATTTCGTTCAAATATAAAAATACATTTTAATATTAAAAATAAAAATGTATTCTATAACTTTGTTTGCAAAAAAAAATTTACATTTGTTTGATAAAGGTTACGTGCCATGACTCACCTCATAGAAATGTCAATAATTTGGTTAACTAATATCCTAAGAATTGTTGTTATAAAAATAACTATATCAATTTAAAGTATTATTTAAAATTTTAAACATCAACTACTTTAAAAACAATTTTGATAAATATTCTTTTACTTAAGTCTTTGGAGTTAACCATTTAATCCCTTACTATTAGTAGCTTTTAAATTAATTTTTTGAACTAATTTTTTTTATTTTATTGATGTCACTCAAACTTCAGTATTTACATGACTGCACTAGAACACCTTAATTTAAAATTATATTCAACTTCATGACTTAATTTTAGTTGCTATTAAAACCATTGTAAAATCTCAAAAACGTTTTGAGGTTTATTGCCTTCTTCTACAAATACCATAATATATATGTCATAATGTGTCATCTATTTTATTTTGAAACACTTGATTGTGAACTAATTGACTGTCAAAGTTGAATCCCCATCTCCATTAATGTGTCATCTGTTTTAATTGACTGTCAAAGTTGAATCCCCATCTCCATTAATATGTCATCTGTTTTATTTTTATTTTGGAACACTTGACTGTGAACTAATTGACTGTAAAAGTTGAATCCCCATCTCCATCACCACCGCCACCTGCTTGTAAAACTCCATCCCCATCAACTCGTCCCCTTTACTCTTAATCTTGTCATGCAATTCCCTCATCTTGTTCACCATCTTCTCCACCCCGCCGTGGAGCATCGCGTCCTCCAAGCCACTACGAGGCATATAAACAAGGTGCCTCAGAGCCTCCGCCTTCTCCCCATAACTCGTGATCTCGGAATCCACGATATCTATAATGGCTTCCGCCGAGCTTTTAACCAAATTTTTTTGGGCACCCCACTCACGAGTTCGCTATTGACCACCATGCCCAGAATTCTCACGATCATTACTAGATGATCTTTGTGCCTCGTATCAGATATGGGTCTGGTCTGAGCCAGTGATCTCATGACATAGACGAGATTAACACAGACTTCAGGCGTTTCTACTAACCTCCGGTAACAGGCATCGGCGTTTCTGCCGCCCAAAATGAAGAGATCTATGGCGGCCCTCACGGCCTCCACGTGTTCCGCCTTTACGACGTGCCAGTCGCAAATGTCGAGTCTGAGGGAGCAGAGGAGGTCGGCGGCAAAGCCCGCCACGAAGTCGAGGTAGATTTTGGCGGCGTCGACGCCGATGTCGTAGTCTATGATTGGGGGGTTCCCGTCGGGTTGAGTTTTGTTGGCGGCCAAATGGCATCCGTGGATGATGCTAAGCATTTTCAGGTTGGATTGGGCGGTTTCTATGTGCCGATGGATTGCGGCAGGATCTTCCGGTGGAGGGATATGGGCCACGAGAAATTTGTCGATGGTGCTGGTGCTTGGATCTGTATCGTGTCTAGAAAATATGTGCGCCTGCAATTCGGCCATTTTTTAAATGTTTTACATTGACACGGAATACAAAAACGAAAGATATTGTAAGAATCTAGTATGTTGTTGATGTATTTGTTATTGAAGATGAGGCACAAAGGTAAGAATGCGTGATACAAAGTGAATTCAATGCAACCTGCATGAAATCGAGATGGTTTCATGTATGTGCATGTGCTGATTTGTGGAGCAACGTCGGAGTGTCGCGACTCTATCTATGTTGCAATTGGTTTCTATCACCAACAATCTCGACTAAAACGCAGGCTTAAATATGTCACGCCATTATATTCTACATCAAATTTAGTTCTATGTTTAGTTAATTGGTTTCTTTTATATAATATTAAAGAATTAATAAAATACAATTTTACAAACAAAAAATAAGCGTATAAGCATGTCACGTGGTTAATGCCACTAACAAAAAAAACTATTGTATTCGTTTAGTTAATTGGTTTCTTTTATATAATATTAAAGAAGTAATAGAATACAATTTTGCAAACAAAAATAATAAGTTGATAAACATGTCACGTGGTCAATGCTACCAACCAAAAAACCATTGTAAAAATTGTACGGGAAACTAAAAAAATCAACTTACAGCTAATCAAAATTGCCTTATAAAACTCATGGGCAGACATTATTAACTAGCTAATAAAATGATTACATATTGAAAATGACGGTTGAGTGCATGCCACAAGAGCAAAAGCAAAAAAAGGGGAATCCCTATAATGGTAAAGAATTATTACACGGGTTTAGCCACCATGATGATCGAATCCCACCCATCCTTATCATCAAGAGCTTTGATTGAACCTCTTCCTTGCCTAGAAGAAGAAGTGTTGGGAATATCTTTTCGATTGTGGATAATAGATCCTCATTGGCAGCAAACACTAGAGCACCTAACTTGATCCAAGCATCGAGTTGAGAAGCCAAGTGAGAAAGAGGAGCAGGGCTAGCTCTATAAGGAGGGTGACCTTGAGCTAGGGTAGGAGTGCAATTTGGGGTCGAGCAACGATGTTACCTAGAACTAGATCAGCTTCGAGGATAATCCTGCTCAAGAGAAACCCGACTAATTCTGCACGAAGCATTCCCCCAATGTTCAATAAGATCTTCAAGATGAGAGAGCTCCATAGTCACCTTACTGGCTTGAACCACAATCTGAAAATACATAGACGAAATAATATTAGATTTCTTAAAAGCAAAGATGTGAAGAGAGGAAAAACCCTTAACAAAAATACAATCATGTCTATCTTTCCATATGTTGTACAAGGTTGCCATACAAAACAAGTGCCACACTTCAAAGAAAATAGTCGGCAAGGGTGGGGGGTCTCCTAGAATGATATTCTTACACTCAAGCATGGCATAGGAATAGGGTCTAAAAAGGAAAAAACCACTCTCAAAGGGAATGAGCACAAACACAAAACCAAAAAGTATGGATAAAGTCCTCAAACTAAAGACAGAAAGGGCAAGAAGGGTTGGGGATGCCTAAATGATAGATATGCTCCCCAACAGGAAGCCCTTGGTGAAGAAGACTCCAAGCAAAACAAGAAAGCTTGGGCTCCAATAAAGGAGCCCAAGCAGTCTAGAACCTACACATCCAAATAGGATGAGGGGAAGAGACATTTCATTGTTGATTGAGCTTATCAATCATGGGGAGGCAAGGAGAGAGTCATCCATACCCCAAATGGGCCTTGTAATTTCAAAGAGGAGTGTCTGGATACCACTTCCAGTCCTTCCACCAAGGTTGTTACAAAAACATAGAAATTTTGTGAAATATGGAGTCAGGAAAAGCAGCCTTGATAGCCTTAAATGTGTCCTTGTCAGAGTGCTTGAGCCCAAATTTGACTTTGAAGTCATCCCAAGGGATACAATCCCTGGTAGGACAAGAAAAGAAATCATTGATGCATCACACACCTTTGCAAAAACAATTAAGCGCATGAACCCAAGGAACTTACGCAAGAGAACCCTAGTAGGTGATGATAGGTGACCACCAAATATTTATTTGGTTGATGGAGAGGTTATGCCAAAAGCTCTGACCATTCCATCTCAGCCAAGACTTAACACTCTTCCAAGATTTCCAAATGCTCATAATGATGAAGTATTCTATCACTTTGATAGACACAGAAGCAACAAGGAGGGAAGAGAAACCCATGCTCCTCCAACTCTTACTACCAAAAGGAAAACCTTCATAGATATAGTGACAGATGAAAATCTTCTAAGCCTCATTATCCATAAGGGCTCTAATGACCCACTTAACACAAAGGGCCCAACCTTGATGCTTGGTATTGAGAATTCCAAGCCCACCATGGCTTTTGGGGAGACAAAAATACTCCCAAGCAACATAGTGGAATATCGACTATTATTGGAAGAGGACCATAAAAAATCCTATAGAAGCTTATCAAGCTTCTTATAGCAATTTTTGGATGGGACCCAACAAGAATAATAAAAAACATGGGTGGCCTCAAGGACTTTTGAGAAAATTTAGAATTTACCAGAAAGGGAGAGCTTCTTGATGGACCAATTAGTAAGTTTCTATTCCACCTCGTTAATGGCATACTTCCGTAGTTCTAACATTGAACTATTAAATGTAAAAGGAATGCCTAAAAAGTAAAATATTTCCCTCTTGGATGATCCTTCATTGATATTGACTGCAAATGGGACATTGGGTCAAGAGTTTACCTGTAACATTGAGTCTTTCTCCATTGAATGGAGAAATGAGAAGCTAGACAAAAATTATCCAATAAGGCAAGTGCCTACTTGAATAACACCTTCATCCTCAATAAGTGTGAGGAAAGAATCATCAACAAAATGACTATTGATCAATTGAGACTTGCCTTCGGGGAGAGAAATTTCTTGAATAGAATCCTAAGTGGTGTGGTTGACTAATAAATAGCCAGAACCCTCAGCGGTGAGGATATACAGGGATGGTGCCAATGGCTAACCCTATCGAATGGAAGGAAAAATCCAAATGGTTGAGGACTTATGCCTATTAATGAATAAAATAGTCGAAGTCTCAGTGAACATCTCCATAGATCTAATGAAGGAGGGTCATGTTGAGTGATAATTTTATCCTATTGTAAAATCACACTCACACTTAGAATTTTGTTAGAAAACCCTCTCTTGCAAAGAAATTCAAATTTCTCCAAGGTTCTTATATACTTAATGTGTGCTTGTATGCTTGTGAAAATGTGTCAAATAAGTGTTGAAATACCTTAGAGGTGCAAGTAACTGTTAACAAGGGGCCTGTGTTGGTATTACTTTGATTTTGCCATGCCTTTTATTGTTCATGAAACTTAAAAGAAAATAAAATGTGATGTGATTGGCCCTCATATGACCATCTTGGAATGGTGATTTAATTCATTTTATCTTGAAGTGTTTTAGGTAGATTTTATCTTCTTTTGTTAAGCAGATTTTAACAAATTTTATCTTTCTTTGTTAAACTTTACTTTGAGCATAAAAGAAAAGACTAAAATCTATATTTGAAATGTGAATCTTGAATGAAAATTGGATTCATTTTATCTTGCTTTGTGAATGGATTTTATCTTGCTTTGTTAAGCTCTGTTTGAGCATAAAAGAAAAATAACTAAAATCTAACTTTGCAATGTAGTAGTAGCTTTAGAATAGCATCTTAATGATTCATTTTAATGAAAGTTTGGAAGTTATTAAAATTTCCTTCTTCGAAAATAAATGAAAATTATTTGCTTGTCTTTAATGGTGCAAAGTTTGAATTCAGTATTCCCTTTTTAAATAAAATGAATTTGTATAGAACTTAAATTGTAAATTTCCTCTTAGTAGTGTGAATTATGTGAAAACTTGAAAATTGCAAAATTCCTTAAAAATGTGAACTTTGTTAAGCTTATTTGAAAATAAACTTGTGGAGTAGAAAAACAAAGTGCTTCGGAACCTTAAAATAAAATGCCTTAAAATGTGTCCAAATAATTTAGTATATTAGTCTTGATCCACGAAATTATTTGGTTATTCTAATTACTTCAAAACTTAGATTTTAATGCAAACAAATATAAACCTCATCGGATTTTAAGTGTTTGATAGAATTTTAAATAAAATAAAATGAAAAGATAAAAAAAATTACAAAATCTAGGGTTAGAGAAATAAATTTAAAAATTTAGAATATGAAACAGAATGCTAAAAATGATCAAAGAAAACTACTAAAAACTAATCCCTCCTATTTTGCAAAAAATATTAGATCATGAACACTAAATGAATCCAAATTATACGTGCATCCACACAGTCTAAATTTGGTTAAGTGCAAGATTCTAAGGGTTAAAACATGCATTAAAAAACTTAAACGATGCTACCATATCTATGCATAAAACGTCATTAAATGTATCCAATACATGTAAAGAAAATATGCAATAAAGCTTTCATTATGTTCAAAACCTCTTTTTTTGCATACAAGATGAGACCAAATGTTGGTAGCAGCTTGGAGACTTCCAATCCTCCTTCATGCCTCCTGTTCCAAAAAAATTCCAGCCCTTGTTCATGAGCTTGCATGGGTTTTTAAAGTTTCAGGAAACCCTTCACTTACTTTCCCATTGCTTGGTTTTCATTTCATCTCCATCATCATTAGCTTTGGTGTGAATCATTGTATTAATAGAATGCATAGTGCTTCTTCTATTAATTAAAACCATATATACTTTTACGTTCTTCCAAAGCCACTTGTGTCTCTCGATATTAAATCATTTAAAACTAAAACAAAATAAAAAAACTTATCAAACCCTATATCTCAAACTGTTATTAATAATGAATACTCTTCGAAGTATCTTTGCATACCAAAAAAAACAATAAACCACATACTCCTTTTCTTTTATCCGCCAGCATGGTACCCCTTTAGTGCTTTCATGGTGGAGGTCTCCTAATGTCCATGTGATACCTCTTTCATTCCATTGTAGCCCCTCCAATCCATGCAGAATCTTCAAGTATCGGTAAGCCACCTCTCAGCCTCGTTTGTGCCATGATGGACCAGAGACATCATCATTGCCTCACCATAGTGTCCGCTCATATCACGGGAAAGTTTTACACATTCATTCTTCAACCCAAAGATACCCATGGTAATTGGTTCAATCACCCTCACCATATGCAAATAATGGAGATGGTCTTGTAATGACCCCTATGTGCTTTGTTCCATTTTGTAACGTTTCTCTCTTTCACATTACCTAATTTTTAGTCGATGCTCTTCATTGAATTTGTTGGAAAATAAATACTTGATATTATTCATTGAAAGGAGCCTTGCTTAAATAGCAAAGGCATACAATCTGATCCATTGGATCATAACTAACTGAGCTAATATCAGCCACACAAATTATCCTAGTAACAACTTAGGATATAATTTTTTATTCTAACACCCCCCTTAAGTGGTACTAGGATATTCTAACACCCCCCTTAAGTGATACTAGGAGGTAGTGAAAAATAACAAAACCAAAAAACAAGTGGCATATCCACAAGTATGAGTCCCAAAAACAAGGCCTGATAAGGTACTCATGTACAATATGTGACCAAAAAAAAAAAATATCACTAAATAAAACTCCCCTAAAACCAAAGTGTCTCACAAAAAGGAGTGTGAATATAGGTGAATAAAGAACCACAAAAATCGCAAGGGTAGTCCAAAATGGTTTCCACCTATATGAACACAATGGGCTGATAACAAGATCCAAAACTTGTGGACAAACAACTAGGATATACTAACACCCTCCATTAAGTGACACTAGGAGGTAGTGAAAAATAACAAAACTAAAACAAGTGGCATATCCACAAGTATGAGTCCCGACAACAAGGCTTGATAAGGTACTCATGTACAATATGTGATCAAAAATAAGAAAGATCACTAAAGAAAACTCCCCTAAAACCAAAGTGTCTCACAAAAAGGAGTGTGAATATGGAGAAAGAACCATAAAAATCACAAGGGTAGTCCAAAATGACTCCACAAGCATGAGTATGTAGTTTCCACCTATATGAACACAATGGGTTTATTGAACAAACAGTAAAACAAGGGAATGATGAAAAACCCCAAGGGAGAAAACCACCTGCCATAATAGAAGAAGAAGAAGGAATATGTGCATGGAGAATGGAGAGGAAGGAAGATGTCCTCTTCAACCCCCTTAGGACAACTTCCATCAAGAAGCCTGCAAAGGATCCATCAGATGTCTCAAAAAAGGTAGAGCCTCGTCGCCGAACTGAATGAAATCTTACTCTCAAACTGGTGCTTCTGACACAGATCAAGGTTGTGAACCATGAAGAAAGGTCACTGAAGAAGAACCCCTTGAAACCAAAGTGTCTCACAAAAGGAGAGTGTGAAGATAGTGTGGAAAAATAACCACAAAAATCGTAAGGGTAGTCCAAAATTAGCTCCATAAGCATAAGTTTGTGGCTTCCACCTATATGAACACAGTGGGCTGATAACAAGGTCCAAAAACTTCAGATAAACAAAAAAAATAAGATAAAAAATGAAGCATAAAGGTAGATGTCAAATGTGTCCTTATGGTGACCTCCTCATCCTATTGGAATGCATGGGTAACCAGTCGCTGCAACCACTAGGTGATGTAGAGGAGATGACTAGATACTAGGATCACATAACAAATGTCTTGGGAGTGTCGGCTTCGACCAAGAATGCACTCCATAATATAATAATATTTGATCCACAAACAAATGTGGAAAAAAATTTCAAAACTGAAAATGGACACCTCCATTGTGTCTGTCTCGAAAAAACCTGTCTCATTGGCAATTTGAGTTATTTTGTGTTGTCATTGATGTCACATGGATCACATTGAGTTTTGGTGGCAAAAGCACTTCATAAATAATCATTTATGATATTTTGGAGAGCAAGGATATATACAGGGTTTTGTGGCACAAGAGGCATATAATATTTAATTTTTTAAATATTATATTAATGGTTTTTATTAAAACCAATGGTAAAGGTTTTTATTAAAACCAACGGCAAGGGTTTTTTATTAAAACCAACGGAAAGGGTTTTCATTAAAACCATTGGAAAGGGTTTTTCATTAAAACCACTATGCTAAGACTTCTCCAAATTATGATGGATGAAAAGGTTTTCCAATAAAACCTAGGTGCAAAAAGTTTCATGACGAAATTCAAAATAATGAAGGAGATATCCCAATTCAAAGTTAAAAGGTGAATTATTAAATTTTTATTTAATAATTCTAAGGTCTAAGGTTGTATTATATTATCCGTCAACGTGAAAAGTTTGGGGAGATTAATAAATATTCATCGACGTCATTCGAAGGATGGAGGTGCATATAAATAAAATGTGAAAAACCTTTGTTTATTAAAGACTTGACATAGTGCATGAGAGAGAGTCGTCAAAAGGGGAGCAACAAAGAAAGAAGGATAAATAACTTTTTATTTGAGAGCAAGGTCAAGTAAACAATGTGGTAAAGTGACATCATAGAGGACTCCTTAGTGCATTTGGTAGCGCATGAACTTTGCACAAGGTAGGTTCATTGTTCGAATCCCACCAGGGCAAAGTATTTTGCTAAGAAAGGTAATTCAGGTTTTTAGATTTGAATCGCAGGAAAAGTTGGGTGTTTGGGATTAAATCCCAACATGGGCTGATGCCCACGTGGTAAGCGCCTCATAGCGCTAGGCGAGAGGAACAGAGTTCGACTCCCGCGAAGGTGTGAAGGCGCATTGATTTTTGGCAAGGCATTGACGATTTTGAAGGTGTGAAGGCGCATTGATTTTTGGCAAAGGAATTATCGATTTCAAAGGTTGTGAAGGCAACGAATTTCATATAAAGGTATTTATCTCTAGCGCATGGTAATATTTGTTATTACCAAAGTTTTTGTGCATTAAAATTATTTATGTGATAACTAGGGAGTCATAAGGAGTTTAGGGAAATAAATGCTTGTTGTATGTGTTAATGTGCTTAGGGAGTTATAAGGTGTAGAATTAAATATTTGTGATTGTTGTATGTGGAGTTATAAGGTGTGGAATTAAAAATAAAATCATAGGTGCTTGTTGTATGTGTTAATGAAATTAGGGAGTCATAAGGTTGAAAAGTGGTGAACTTGTTATATGTCCTAGTGCATAATTGAATTATGAATTTAAACTAGGAACTTGAGACCTAGTTAATTGCTACCTTGAGTTAGAAGACATGCACATGAGTTAGGGTTTGAAGTTGAAGACAAATTGCTTGATTATGTGCCTTGGCTATTGAGAGGAAGTGGATGGATTAGAAAATCAATTTTATGGATAAAATTGATGCTTGAGTTCCATGATTGCTTTAGTGGAGTTCATTGAGAGTATTGCCATTATTGAGGAGATCTTTGCTATTTCCTTGAGAAGCATATTGTTGGTTACTTGTTGAGTACATTGCCACTAGTTGAGACCATTGAGGAGATCATTTTCTAGTCACTTGTGGATACATTTATCTTTCATTTTAGGAGATCATTGTTGGCTATTTGAGAGCTCTTTGCTTGAGGGAGTTGTGCTTGTTTCTTGAGAGCTTATTGAAATTGCATGAGGAAGATATTATTGAGAACCTATTGCTATCACTTGTGGAGATTGTCCTTGGTTGGTTGAAGTCCTCATTGTTATTTCTTGGAGAGGTTTTCATTTGAGAGATCATTTGCCATCCATTTGAGAGTACATTGTTGAGCATTGTTGTCATCCATTTAAGAGATCATACATTGTTGAGATCATTGTGGATCATTGTTGTCATCCATTGAAGAGTACATTTCCATTCATTTTTGAGCATATTGTTGAGTATTGTCATCATTCATTTGTTATCCATTGTTGAGTTCATCATTGAGCCTTGCCTTCATTGATTTGTGGTTGATATTTGAGTGCTACTTGAGAGTCATTGGTTGAGCCTTTGGGAAGGATTTTGGGACAGAATTTTTGGACAGATTTGAGATAGATTTTGTGCATGATTGGTTGAGCCTTTGGGAAGGCTTTTGGGATAGAATTTCTAGACAGATTTGAGACAACTTTTGTGCATGATTGGTTGAGCCTTTGAGAAGGCTTTTGGGACATATTTGTGGACATATTTGGGACAACATTTGAGCAGGATTGTTTGAGCCTTTTGTGAAGGCTTTGAGAACAAATTTGGGATAGCATTTGAGAAGTATTTTTTGAGCCTTGTGAGAAGGCATTGAGGTAGATTTGTGAGCAGTGAAAGAGACAGGACAGAAACATAAAATACATCAACACTAGTTGCCTAGATGAGCAGATTAGTGGATAGCCTAGTTGAGTAGATCAATGGATAGCCTAGCTGAGCAGATTAGTGGATAGCCTAGATGAGCAGATTAGTGGAGAGCCTAGCTGAGCAGATTAGTGGATAGCCTAGTTGAGTAGATCAGTGGATAGCCTAGCTGAGCAGATCAATGGAGCCCACCTGAGCAGATTAGGACAGCCTAGCTTTGAGCAAATCAAAGTAATCATTTGTATTGGGATAAGGATCCCTATTTCTTTGTGAAATATTATAAGGAGAATATCTTGTGGACTACCCCACATTGGGGGAACCATGTTAAATATTGTGTCTCAATTGTGTGTGATGATTTGTGCACTTGCTTACTATTGTTATCTATGTTATTAATGCACACTGCTATATTTGGTTATTGCAATTGAGGACACTAATTGATATTGGTTTGGAAAGAAAGTAAAAAGTGGGCACTATACTATTCACCCCCCCTCTCAGTATAAGCTTGTGTTATTCAATTGGTATCAGAGTGGGTTCCTTCGGAAAGTCTAATAGCTTGAGGGTAGATTCTACAAGAACACAGATGGCTTCACAAAATGGATCATCTACAAGTAAGGCTCCATTATTTGATGGTAACAATTATGCTTTTTGGAGCATGAGAATGAAGAACTACTTGATATCATAGGGATATGAGGTATGGCAGATGGTTGCAAAAGAGTATAAGGTTGAAGGTGATCCTGAGACAGATGAAACTATCAAGAAATTAGTTGAGATCAATGCAAAGGTAATGAATTGTATTCTGAGTGGGCTTCGTGAGACAGATTTTACAAAGGTCATGGTATGTAATTAAGCTAATGAAATGTGGACCAAGTTGTAGAATACCTATGAAGGAGATTCCAAGGTAAAGTTGGCAAAACTACAAACTCATAGAAGAAGATTCAAGGAATTGAAAATGGAAGATTCTGAAGATATTGCAAAGTTTTTACTTTGAGTTGATGATATTGCTAACACCATGAGAGGCCTAGGATTTGAGATGAAATAATCAGAAGTTACTCAAAATGTTTTGAGATCACTTCCCATGAAGTATGATGCAAAGGTTTCAATGATAGAAGAAACAATGGATATCGACAAGATGACGATGGAAGAACTACAAGGAACTCTCACATCTTATGAGATGAGGATAGATAAGCATCAGGCTCCAATGAAAGAAATTGCATTCAAGGCTTCAGAGAAAAACAAAGGGAAAGATTCAAATATAGATAGAGATTCAGATAATTATGAGGAAGCTAACTTCACAAAAAGGAAAAAGGACTCAAGTAATTAGAGGGATATGAAGAAAGTCAAATGCTACAAGTGTGGTGATTATGGTCACTATGCAAACAAGTGTCCCCATGAAGAAAATAGTGATGATGAAAAATAGGGTCACATAAGAAAAGAATAAGGAAAGCATAAGCATGACAAAGAGGACAGGTACAAGCAAAGCAAGCAAGAGAAGAAGAAAAGTTTTTGTAAGACTAAGAAGACTTTCTACATTGAAGAAGCAAATGATGGCTCAGATCACAATGATAGAGACAAGTCAGATGATGAAAAGGAAGAACATCTATTCCTAGGAATAGAAGGTGAAAGAGAACAGTGCTTTGTGTGTGGTCAAAGAGATCATAGATTAGGATATTGCAATGGCTTTAGTGATAGTGAAGATGAAATAACACATGAAGGAAACAGGCATAGTCAAAGAATTCATGAGAGTTTATTTGCTATAGAAGAAGATAATGATCTCAATGACAGTGAAGATGAAGAAGATTGTACATTCTTTGGAATAAGTGAAGAAATACAAGAATACCTACTCCTAGGTATTGAAGTTAAATAAGAGGACATATCTATCGAAGAACGACATGAATAACTCGCTATAGCCATTGAGCAAGCAAATAGGTACAAGACGGGTCTAGGAATACTAAAATGCTTCATATGCGGAGACTTTGGGTATTTAGATGATGACTGCACCTACTACAACAATTGTGATAAGAAAATTTTATTTATGGAAGAAGAAAGCAGCAGTTCCAGCAATAGTTCTAGCAACAGTTCTAGTGATAGTGATGATGAAGAAGAGGAATCCACAAAACAAGAAAATAAAATCAAGATATTGAAAAGGAAAATCAAAAGGCTTGAAAATAAGGTTCATGAAAATGAAAAGGTCAAAGTAATGCTTAATCAACACATTCAAGGTTTGGAAAAAGAGCTTCAATAAATAAATGAGCATGGCGTCACTATTTTTGAGCAATTGAAGAAGAAGAAAGAAAGATGTTCCATACTTGAGAAGTTTGATTCATCACACGACTCAAAAGGTCAAGACATTTGTGATGAGAAGGAAACATGTATTTTAGAGACAATAGAGATGGATGCCAGTTTACTATTTGACACAAATGAAGAGAAAGATGAAGAAAGTTCCAAAGCTCCCATGGCTCCAAATATCCAATTTGGATCTTGTTTTGAGATAGATGAATCAAGTTCAAAAGGAAAGGAAATTCTTGAAGAAGAAAGCAAGGAAGAAGTTAAGGAAGAATATTTGGATACCACAAAGAAGGATCAAGGATACAATGCACAAGTCAAATATGATCACAAGGATAAAGGTCAAGAAAGGTATGAGGAACCAAGGCATGAACAAAGGGCTTTTCAAGGACATTGTTTTTCTTGTAATGGATTTGGACACAGGGCTATACATTGTAGGGTCTATGGATCAAAGAAAAGTTTGATTTCACTAGAAGGATATTCAAAGGAAGAAGATATGGTTTTCAGGGACATTGCTTCTTATGCAACAGGATTGGTCATAGAGCTTCTTAGTGCAAAGGAAATGAGCAACATGGTTTTGGTTTTAGATCTACACAATTCAGAGGTCATGGTCATAATGATTATGGAAACAGAGCTTCACAATATAAGGTTCGGGAAAGGAATGGATATGGAAATGGTTTCAAGAAAGAATTCAGGACATGGGCACCATCCAAATGCTACAGTATCAAGTGCTTTAATTGCAATAACTTTGGACATATTGCAAGATGGTGTAGGACTCAATTCCAAATAGGTTCAAGGCAAGAAGGTCAAACAGGTTCAAGGCAAGAAGGTCAAATAGGTTCAAGACAAGAAGATCAAGTAACTTATCAAGAAAAGGAGACCAAAAATATGTGGAAGGAAGTTGAAAAAGGAAAGGAATAATGTAAGATGGGATTAAATGTACTCCCACCCAAAAATTAATCACCTCAAGAGAGAAGGTGGTAGGGAGGCTAAGCTTAAGAGTCATATATTTTAGCCCCATAGGTGTCCCTTTTGCCATTGATGTCGAAGGGGGAGAGATTTGAGTAAGGGGGAGAGCATTGAGTTAGGGGGAGCAGCCTCCATAGAGAGTATTGAGTCAGGGAGAGCAGCTTTGATTTTTAGAAATGGCTTTTGCAGTGATTGTGGTGATTTACATTAGAGGTGTTGCCATCAATGATAAATGGGGAGATTGATGGCAATTTGATTTATTTTGTGTTATCATTGATGTCACATGGATCACATTGAGTTTTGGTGGAAAAAGCACTTCATAAATAATAATTTATGATATTTTGGAGAGCAAGGATATATACAGGGTTTTGTGGCACAAGAGGCATATAATATTTAATTTTTTAAATATTATATTAATGGTTTTTATTAAAACCAACGGCAAGGGTTTTTTATTAAAACCAACGGAAAGGGTTTTCATTAAAACCATTGGAAAGGGTTTTTCATTAAAACCACTATGCTAAGACTTCTCCAAATTATGATGTATGAAAAGGTTTTCCAATAAAACCTAGGTGCAAAAAGTTTCATGAAGAAATTCAAATGAATGAAGGAGATATCCCAATTCAAAGTTAAAAGGTGAATTATTAAATTTTTATTTAATAATTCTAAGTTCTAAGGTTGTATTATATTATCCACCGACGTGCAAAGGTTGGGGAGATTAATAAAGGTTCGTCGAAATCATTCAAAGGATGGAGGTGCATATAAATAAAAGGTGAAAAACCTTTTTTTATTAAATACTTGACATAGCGCATGAGAGAGAGTCATCGAAATGGGAGCAGCGAAGAAAGAAGGATAAATAACTTTCGATTTGAGAGCAAGTTCAAGGGGAAAGTGACATCACAGAGGACTCCTTAGCATAGTTGGCAGCGCATGAACTTTGCACAAGGTAGGTTTGATGTTCGAATCCCGCCAGGGGTAAAGTATTTTGCTGAGAAAGGTAATTCGGGTTTTCAGATTCAAAGCACAGGACAAGCTGGGTGTTTGGTATTAAATACCAACGTGGGCTGATTCCCACATGTTAAGCGCCTCATATCGCTAGGCGAGAGGAACATATTTCTACTCCCGCGAAGGTGTGAAGGCTCATTTATTTTTGGCAAGGCATTGACAATTTCGAAGGTGTGAAGGCGCATTGATTTTTGGCAAAGGAATTATCGATTTCGAATGTGTGAAGGCAGTGAATTTCATATAAAGGTATTTATCTCTAGAGCATGGTAATATTTTTTATTACCAAATTTTTGGTGCATTAAAATTATTTCTGTGATAACTAGGGAGTCATAAGGAGTTTAGGGAAATAAATGCTTGTTGTATGTGTTAATGTGCTTAGGGAGTTATAAGGTGTAGAATTAAATATTTTTTATTGTTGTATGTGGAGTTATAAGGTGTGGAATTAAAAATAAAAGCATAGGTTCTTGCTTTATGTGTTAATTAAATTTGGGAGTCATAAGGTTGAAAAGTTTTGAACTTGTTATATGTCCTAGTAAATAATTTAATTATGAAATTAAACTAGGAACTTGAGACCTAGTTAATTGCTACCTTGAGTTAGAAGACATGCACATGAGTTAGGGTTTGAAGTTGAAGACAAATTACTTTATTATGTGCCTTGGCTATTGAGAGGAAGTGGATGGATTAGAAAATAAATTTTATGGATAAAATTGATGCTTGAGTTTCATGATTGCTTTAGTGGAGTTCATTGAGAGTATTGCCATTATTGAGGAGATCTTTGCTATTGCCTTGAGAAGCATATTGTTGGTTACTTGTTGAGTACATTGCCATTAGTTGAGACCATTGAGGAGATCATTTTCTAGTCACTTGTGGATACATTTGTCTTTCATTTTGAGGAGATCATTGTTGGCTATTGTCAGAGAAGACTATACTTTAAATTAATCAAGTGAAGCTTAAATATTACAATATAGGCCTAGATTAGCCCGTAACTACCGGAGCTAACTGGCCGACTTTAGGTAGGCGTTGGAATGGAATAACCTACTAATATACGCTAACAATATATGTGCTAACAATAGATGTTAGCGTAACTAACCTAGGATAGGATATTATTACCAAATGAGGTAATAATAGATTTACCATAGAATGGTAACTCTAACATCCCCCCTTATTACATTATTTGGGTAATAATATAACTGTACCAATAATGTGAAAACAATGTTGATCTACTGGTTCTTGCTCTGTCAAAGTGTTTTGGCTGCTTCTAAGCAAAAAGTGGGTCATTCCTCACTTTGTCTTCATATCACCGAATGTCCTTATTGTAATCTTGTCATCCAACCGGATTGCATGGGTAACTAGCCGTTGCAACCGCTAGGTGTAGTAGAGTAGATCACTTCATACGAGGTTCATTCGGTTACAATATGATTTTGCAAAAAAATGTTGATAAGGTAGCTAAGGTGTCGGTCTCTGCCGAAAATGCACCCTTATAAGTTCCCCCCTTTTGTTGCAAAACATGTTGTAATATCTGCAAGAAGTGTGACTAAGGTGTCGGTCTTGCCGAAAATGCACCCTTATAAGTCGTCCTTCCTTTTTAGCAAAAATAGTGTGAAGTAAGAAATGGTTATCCCCCCTTAATTGCAAAATATGTGCAACTCAAGAAGCTTTGTTACAAATATTGCCTCTTAGGCAAATCTACACCAGAAAAATCCCCCCTTCTGTTACAAGTACTTCAAACAAAGAGTTTGCTATTTATGAAGCCTAAAAAAGAGATATAATCACCCCTTTACTTCAAACAAAAACTTATGCTATTTATGAAGCCTAAAAACGAAGTGGTGGAATGGTGCTTGCCTAGGATGACAAATTTGTGTCCCTTACAATATTGTTTTAGCCATGAGCACGATGTGTGCTCTTTCTGAACTAAGATTAGAATCAGAATGAGACACTTCACTAGAAACATGGCCTCTGTGATGGGCCTTTGCCATTTGAGACAAATGTCAAAAAATTACAACAAAAAAAATCCCCCTTCTTATTCAAGAACTCCATACACAATAATGTGCTATTTATGAAGTCTAAAAAAGTTTGTGTGGGATAATTGTTGCTTTCTAGACAATTTATCAAATGCACTCAAAATTTTGCAATAAAGAGGATTTTTTTTAAATCTCCCTCTATTTTTTTTAAATTTAATTAAATTAAAGTAATTTAATAATTAAAAACTTTATTAAATCAATTAAAAATTAATTGATTAACAAAATAAAAAATTATTAAATAAATTTAACTTAAAAAAAAATTATTAATTTCATGCACCAAAAGTTTACTTTCAAGTGTCGTTGGTGGGATTGGATCCCCCAACCTCCCAACAAGTGCCTTAGCACCAAATGAGGTACCACCTCAGCTACCACTTCGATGGGTATGAAAGGAGAAGGCATCTCCTTTAGAGTGGTCGCAGCCAGCTTTGAGTGCAGCTTTCCTCCACTGGGCAGTGGCGCATCTCCATTCCAGCGATAGTGCCTCCGGGTATTTGTGAGATCTTTCCTACCTGGTCGTTGGCTGCAAAATTTTGGAAATATCGATCCGCTAAATCTTTGAATTGTGCTAAAAAAAACTTGTGATATTTTGGGGCACCGCGAGGAATTGAACCAAGGACCACACAACACTCGATGCCTTAACGCTCATTCCACAACCAATCTGGCTACCTCTAGCCATGAGAATCAATGGGGAAGATCCCCTATATGTAGGGCAGGTTCTCCCTAGCTTCCTCCACTGGGCGGTGCTACCGCCCGCAGCTCTTTCCCGACGATGGCGTCCCTCCCCTATATGTAGGGCAGGTTCTCCCTAGCAACTTGGTTTAGATGGCTACAAGTTACGTTTGTTGTCTACAGTTTGCATGCGCTGTGTAGTGATGATCTACGTCCCTATGCCCAGGGCAATGCACAAGACTCTGTCGTGTTCATCAGAAAGTAGTTATTCACAACGTGTATCAGCTGTAAATTACGTCCAACAATGCTAGAGTCTCTACGCTCACTGCACTAGATTTGCATGTCGCGGGAGACTTCCTTTGGCCACTGCGTGTAAAAAAAAAATGC
Source organism: Wollemia nobilis (assembly GCA_028583015.1). NCBI lineage: Eukaryota > Viridiplantae > Streptophyta > Pinopsida > Araucariales > Araucariaceae > Wollemia > Wollemia nobilis. Next base: position 1,007,448 of record JAQPPZ010003648.1, on the reverse strand, counting down.
CAGCAACACTATAGATCAGTCATATTTTTTGCTATGCAGGGATCACACCATCTGCAAGCATGTGAAATACTATGAAATATGTGCCATCGAGCACTAAAAGGATGCCTTCCACATCTTTGGCCAGCGATGCCCTCCACAAAACCTTCAAGCTTCTGCAAATCTAACAATTCATCAGTTTTTCTTGCAATAGAATGCGCATATTCGATTGGAGGTGATCTCAACGTTGACGTTGTACATCCTTCTAGCGATGCTCAAGTGTTAAAAATCACTGTGCAAGGAATCAAGAAGAATGTGCATGTTCTTCACCACAATCATCCGCTACAATTACACCAATACCACCTGCACAACATTCCTTCGATCTCAGATCCTCGTCCATTCGTTAAACGCCTGCAAATAGTTTCTACCAGACCTAGAAAAAAAATAGTAAAGATATTGGTTTTATGGGACAATAGTCCCACATTTGGGACGTGACGGAGTTTGCGGTGATTTAAAACCACAAACATGCAATAAACCTTGTGACCACCATACGGTGGTCAATCCATCGTCAACCATTTTGTTGGTCGCCACCTGTGTTTCCCAGAATGCCACTTTGTAGGCTTAGGTGTCAGTCCATCCTTAGTTGTCTATGTCGTGTCCTTCATCCTTAGTGGTTCGGATCATCTGACATCCAAGTGAATAGGAGTCCTCACCATGTCTGCATCTGGTCCTATGTTCGGTTGGATTCCCAATCCACGTCACGAGTTGTTAGGTTTGTGATGGTCCCATTGTCGCATCTGTTGCATGGTCATCTAGGTAGGTTTGTCCCACGTCTGATATCCACCGTCCAAGTCAGGTTTCCACATCAACGGTTGTGGTCGCATGTCCACAGTCCTGGCCATCTAGGTGATGCTCGCGGTCAGGCCATCCGAGTCAGGTTACAGGTCTGGTCGATCCACCTAGGTCATAGGTCTAGTGTGTCGTGGTGTCACTTAAGGTGTCAGCCATGCATCATCTAGCCACCGTCATCCAAGGTCAGAGTTAGGTCGTCAGGTCTTGTAGGTGTCTAGTGTCAATGCATCGGTTGTAGGTCCCGTTAAGGTCATGGGGCCTCATCCGCATCCAGCCTGATTGTGTGTCAGATCTTGGATCTATAGATAGTATTCTATGGATCCCAAGGTCCTAGTTGGTCTGCGTCATTTCATATAGTCGGTCATAGATCTAGCATCAGTGTCACCTGGCCTGTGTCGGTTCCAAGTTTGGAGCAAATTTGACTCACCTTGGGAAGCATGCCCGAGTGTTGAGTCCTCCTCGACCTTCCCAGTTGTCGGGCTACAAAAAATTTGAGCCTCGACAAAGTGAGAGCTCTGATACCATGTCAGAGAAGACTATACTTTACATTAATCAAGTGAAGCTTAAATATTACAATATAGGCCTAGATTAGCCCGTAACTACCGGAGCTAACTGGCCGACTTTAGGTAGGCGTTGGAATGGAATAACCTACTAATATACGCTAACAATATATGTGCTAACAATAGATGTTAGCGTAACTAACCTAGGATAGGAGATTATTACCAAATGAGGTAATAATAGATTTACCATAGAATGGTAACTCTAACAGTTATTTGAGAGCTCTTTGCTTGAGGGAGTTGTGCTTGTTTCTTGAGATCTTATTGACATTGCACGAGGAAAATATTATTGAGAACTTATTGCTATCGCTTGTGGAGATTTTGCTTGGTTGGTTTAAGTCCTCATTGTTATTGCTTGGAGAGGTTTTCATTAGAGAGCTCATTTGCCATACATTTGAGAGTACATTGTTGAGCATTGTTGTCATCCATTTGAGAGATCATACATTGTTGAGATCATTGTGGATCATTGTTGTCATCCATTGAAGAGTACATTGCCATTGATTTTTAAGCACATTGTTGAGTATTATCATCATTCATTTGTTATCCATTTTTGAGTTCATCATTGAGCCTTGCCTTCGTTGATTTATGGTTGAGTGCTACTTGAGAGTCATTGGTTGAGCCTTTGGGAAGGATTTTGGGACAAAATTTCTAGACATATTTGAGATAGCTTTTGTGCATGATTGGTTGAGCCTTTGGGAAGGCTTTTGGGATAGAATTTTTGGACAGATTTGAGACAGCTTTTGTGCATGATTGGTTGAGCCTTTGAGAAGGCTTTTGGGACAGATTTGTGGACAGATTTGGGACAACATTTGAGCAGGATTATTTGAGCCTTTTGTGAAGGCTTTGAGAACATATTTGGGACAGCATTTGAGCAGGATTGTTTGAGCCTTGTGAGAAGGCATTGAGGCAGATTTGTGAGTAGTGAAAGAGACAGGATATAAATAGAAAACACATCAACACCAGTTGGCTAGCCAAGTAGATCAGTGGATAGCCTAGATGAGCAGATCAGTGGATAGCCTAGCTGAGCATATCAATGGATAGCCTAGCTAAGCAGATCAATGGAGAGACTAGCTGAGTAGATCAGTGTATAGCCTAGCTAAGCATATCAATGGATAGCCTAGCTAAGCAGATCAATGGAGAGCCTAACTAAGCAAATCAGTGGAGCCCACCTGAGCAAATAAAGATAGCCTAACTTTGAGCAAATTAAAGTAATCATTTGTATTGGTATAAGGATCCCTATTTCTTTGTGAAATATTATAAGAGAATATCTTGTGGACTACTCCACATTGGGGGAACCACGTTAAATCTTGTGTCTCAATTATGTGTGATGATTTGTGCACTTGCTTACTATTGTTATCTATGTTATTAATGCATACTTCTATATTTGGTTATTACAATTAAAAACACTAATTGATATTGGTTTGGAAAGAAAGTAAAAAGGGGGTGCTATATTGTTCACCTCCCTCTCAGTATAATCTTGTGTTCTTCACTTTCCGACGACTATAAATACCCCTATGTTCCATGTTCAATGGGGCTTTCATCTGATCAAAAAAAACATCGGGAATATTCTCCTGATATTGCTCAATAACAGCATCGCACTTGGCGGAAAAAAAAAAAACATCTCAATATTCTTTCGTAGCTGAATTACATTGACCTTCCACTTCACTCTCCAAGTGAAAAAACATTAAAAATTTGGCCGATAAGAACATATTGCAGCCAAAATATTATAGGCACTCCCTTTCCACCTTAAAATAAATTTAAAAAAGCTGCCCACTTTAAATTAAAAATATTTATGGGAATATTTAAATTTCAAATTTGAAAAAAAATAATTCTCCCATGCAAGAAATTGAATCATCAATCAATGGGCCCCACTTTTAAATTTAAAAAATGCTTCCCTCATTTTAAATAATTAACCTTTTCAGCCACCAAAGTGGCTAAATAACCATCTCCTATGCTCGCGCTGCAGCAGCATTCATCGAATAGCGACATAAATAAAAAAACTCTTCAATTGGGCAATGTAAGGAGAAATTTTCTGTGCCATGGTGGTCTACAACTGAGTGCATCCAAGATAGAACAATCTCTCACCTGAAACTGCACTAGATAACTTTGCGATGGAGGTTAAACAAGAACCACAACGTTCAGTTCTCCATGATGCATATCTCCATATGCCCCCTCAGCATCGTGCTCCATGGCGTATATTCAACAGATCTGGAAAAAACAATGAACTTGCTGCTATACATCTAAGGGAAAAACAATGCCATCAGCGGTCAAAATGCCTTCAACAAAAAACTAAAATATTCCACCATAGAAGATTGAGATATTCCACCGCTTAACATTCGTTGATCGAGGAAAATTGCGAAGCTTAGAAAAGTGATGTCTCTATCAGAAAATCTAGTAGGGCAAATCCGAATCCATCTGTTGTCACTTGAAAACGCCTCTTGCGATGGTTGCATTGAGAGTGCTCACGACCCTCATCCACGGCCATGCCATGTGAGGTATGGAATAAAGACCGTAACAACAGTAAGAGTGCTCCAGTTCAAATTTACCATAATCCTATCGCAGGTTGAGGTTTTCCCTAGTAGACGCTATCGTCAATCTGTACATCTTGGATCTCCACACAATGTCAACAATACCACAAACACCACCAGCACTGCAACTATATTGTAATAGAAAATATTAATAGAACCACCATCATCATCAACGAAAACAATAAGGACTTAGACTATTGGTATCCACCATCATCGCGTCTACCATCATCGTAGAAAAAACCAAGATTTGCTCTGCGTCGAACACCAGTTTTCTACGTAATTTCAGTCAACAGATCCACAAAGTCTATAATGGATTTAAATGGACCAGAAAGCTAGCACAAAATTAGTTATCGATTTGGTCTGGTTTTTGGATCATGCGCACATCAGGTGCTTCAATGTTGTGGAAGTCACCGTCATTCCACCTTGGCATAGTGATTGAACATTATTATGCATAGAAATAAAACCACCATGATTAGTGTTAGTTTTATCCACCAGGTACAACACACAAGTAAGTTGGGGGTTCTGATCAAAACTGCAGATGCAGTCTGATCAAGCAGAACCACAATGGATAGAAGTTTTTTTTTGCCCGAAGCTGATATTTATCCGATCTGCAACCAAAGAAACATCATAGTGAAATTTATGCGTGCTATCTCAGCTTTGACTTTGAGCATCATTTGTAACGAATATTATCGGCTCCAAAAATTTTCCATCGAACATCGTCGTGGCTCGTATCATCCTCCATCTCAAATACACTCTCTCCCCACCATCATGTCGAAGGAACGCAATGCACCAAAAAAAATGGGTGGCACCAACAAAAAGGGCCACAATAACTTCAAATTGCATCTAGCGCTGCCTTGGGCGATGGTATTTGTCCCCAACGGTCTGCTCCACTACGCATGAATGTACCATATGGTAGCAAAGTGCAAAGGATTAAAAAATATCCCGCTGTGAAGCGCCACCATGGCTCTTGCAGCTAATAGTCGCATGGCCTCAATCAAGATCACCGTTGCTCCAATGCATGTCACTCCATGATCCATGCAGTGAACGTGGAGGTTTCAACAGGCAGTGATCTTCATTCTACAAACCCTAAAAAAACTAAAATGACCTCCTAAAAAAAATTTAAACCATCTGGTTTCTGATCCATCAAAATATGGAGAGCATACTCCCTCGGTAAAAAAAATGGAGGACAAAAATGAAAAAAAAATGGAATTTCCATGATGGAAATCCTCCCATGAGAAAAAACTCCTCAAGCTCACAGGGCAGGGAAGGCCCGCTCTGATACCATGTTGGAAAATAAAATACTTGATATTATTCATTGAAAGGAGCCTTGCTTAAATAGCAAAGGCATACAATCTGATCCATTGGATCATAACTAACTGAGCTAATCTCAGCCACACAAATTATCCTAGTAACAACTTAGGATATAATTTGTTATTCTAATAAAATTTGATAACGCCTTCTTCCTTTCTTCCTTGGCTTGTTATAGCCATCGACGTGTGGGCAAGTTTTATCTCTTCGTAACCATTGGCTTTCAATGGCTGCATTTGATTGTTTTTCTTTCGTTTCTTTTGAGATCGGTTCTATTTTGGCATGGCATTAGTTTAGTGGGAATTTAATGCCTCCTAACCCGAGCATATTCTAAAATGTGGTGATTCTCTACATCTAGAAAATGCTCCTCTGTTGATACTGCAAGCCATCTCCGCTTCAACCATTCACTATTATCGTTACCTTTTGATTTTATGATATATCTTACGAGGCTAATTAAAGACGAGGTTATTTACTCGAAGAATATTTTTGTGTGAGATATCTCTATGACTAACGGCTCCTGTATCTGTGTATGACAGTAACACCAAATCTGTAGCTATTACTACATGCTTTTCACTGCTCCAAGTTGGGTAAATCATGATCTTCAACATCATTGTTCCTGATAATTTTATTATAGGCAGTCCATATTCGTGAGAGTGGCGAGTGTAAAAAATGATAAGGTGATCAGTACGAATTGCTTCACTAGTATTCGCCATGCCATTTGATGGGTCCACCGTATTTCGTTTGTCTGAGTCATAGGCTATCTACCATGTCATCCATACAACCTTTGCCCATCCACGTTGTCCAAACATCCACGTTTGTGTCTTCCCATCAGTGTCTTGGTTGTCAAGATCACCCATCGTCATAGGTCCATGTTTGCATCTTTAGTCTACCTCCAGTAGTCTACGTTCTCGTATCTTCACAGCATTCGCAGGCCTCGAAAGCGGTGTTCAATTTCTTTTGTCTCCGTTAGTCAAACCCTACGCATATGAACATAACACATTAATAGACCTTAATTCAAAACTAATCTAGCTAACCACATAATGTAATATATTAATTAACCTAAACAACTACGTAAGGTAAAACTAAAGAGATATCCACTCCCAAATAAACCTTGGGCCCAATCGATTATTCTATTCACCTTCTTTTTCATTTTATACACATTTTTTATTTTTTTATTATTTCTTAATATATAGAAAAAACATTAAATTGTAATGAAGAAAAAATGCAACACTTTTATTTTTATTTTTTTGTTTTATGTATTATTTCATTCATTTTTCCTTTTACTACAATGTGGTTTAGTTCAAAAATTTGCATTGATTAAATTTCAAAATGTTAAAATTAACCAAAAATCTTATAGGCTTCACCTATACGAGACCTTGAAATTAACATTTGAAAATAAATTAAAGGCAAACATTTAACCAGCATCCTAATCTTCTAATCTACATTACAAAATTATGGGTAGGGACTCATCAAAATCATCACTCAAAGAAAATCAAAATTCTCAAAACCTCCAAATTAAAGGTGGCTTCCCAAATTTGGGGTAAGTTGTGCAATAGCCACAACAGGCCCAAAACTAAGAGCTTTAAGCCTAGTCCTAATGAATGACCAGTCGATCATATCATAGGCTTTCTCAAAGTCAATTTTTATGAATAGGGATCGTTGGTTAGAATTGTGAGCCCACTCCATGCCTTCCCAGATAGCAATAATGTTGTCAAGGATGAACCTACCCCGAATAAAGCTAGTTTGCTCTAGGTGCACAATGATGGGAAGGAGATGGTGGATGTACAAAGCCAAGGCTTTGGCGATGATATTATAGGTTTATTAAGGAGAGTAATAAACCTCCAATTGTTGATTATTTTTAGATCACCAACTTTGAGGATAAATTTAATAATCCCCTTGTTAATAATATGGCCTAGAGAACCCCTAGAGAAGGCCTCCTGATAAAATTTGAGAAGGTCAGGCCCGATAGTATCCCAAAGGTACTTGTAGAACTCATAGGGGAAGCCATCAAGACTAGGGAATTTATTATAGGCCATCTAGAAAAGAGCTTCCTCAATATCCTTCAAAGAGAGGGTTTTTTCATAAGCAGCTCTTTGAGACTCAAAAAACTGTACCAAGACAACATAGAGGTAATATTTAAGAGCATGGTCATGTTGAGGGGAGTGGGACTAATCTATAAACACAGTTTGATAATGTTCTTCAAAATTAGAGAGAATACGAGAAATCTTAGAAACGCGCTCTTCCTTAATGTTAAGGGCTTTAATGCCTAAAAAATGATTGAGTACATAGACACTAAAATAACTCCTTGGTTATCCTATCACCAATTTTAAGCCAATGTAACCTTACCTTGATCTATGCTCCTCTGGCATCATAGTACTCTGCCATCAAAAGCTGATGGTTGATAGTCACAAGGTGCCTCTAAAGCTCCTCATTGAAAGTATTGAACTACAACTAAGTTGAGGCCACCTTCAACTCTCTCTTGAGAGTAGCATTGGAGTAGTAATAAATCTTAGCAATTTTACACCTTAGCGAGTGTAGGAAGCTAGAAATGCATTGGATAATAGCGTTCCACCAATCAGTCTAACCAAAGATCCCTTACGGTCTAGGGACTAGGTTCCAAATTCTAATGACATAGGCTCTCAACATGGGGTGGTGTAGAATAGAAGTATTAAGGTATAATTGTGACTAAGAATGAGGAGGCGGTGGAAGAAAATAGGATGGAGAAGGAAATGGGAGAATGGTCAGACAAACAAATCTCATGATGGATAGAGACAAAGGGGAAGATGATGAAGGCTACTCAAAGGAGAAATTATCATAATATGAGAGCATGGCTTTATCCAATTTTTTCATCACATGAATCTCACCCTATTGGTTGTTATACCAAGTGAACCAGCCATTAGCAAGGAACAAAGACGGTAAGAAGCAACTATTTGAATCAAAAAGTCCTAGCTTTTCTTTCATGAAAATCCATGCTTCTCTTTCTTTGATGACTCATCGCGTGGTAATAAGACCCACCTTGTCATGCAGGAATTCAATAATATTGAAGTCCCCATAGAGAAACCAAATAATAGGGGGTGCAGTTTTGAAGGCTTCAAATGAATATTTGAAGACTAAAATAGAGCACCAAAGTTCAATAATAGAGCATTGCAGTCACAATATGAAGGTCCAAATGAGATCAAAATGAGGTAAATGATATATGAATAGAAATCTATTCTGAGATATTTCCAACAGTGTAAATCACATGTAAAATATATTTGTGAGTCAAAATTTATGATTTGTGTAAGGTAGCTATACAGGGTCTACCCAGGGCCTGGAAAAAGTGGACAAAATGTGATTTTTAGAGGTGAAATTATGAATAAATACTAAATAAAATATAGATTATGATATATGGTTGGAAAGCTCTTTAAAAGGGATTTTCAACAATGTATTACTTGAAACAAATCGATAAATGTAGCATAAGTTATACACCTCCAAATTATGTAGTTCAGACTTTTCTATAAAATCTGGACTGTACCATACAAGAAAATGTAGCAGGCTAAAAAATGGATTTTTCACCTTTAATTCATGTTTTATCACACACCATACTTTTACAATGCAATAGTAATTATCTTAATATATTTTGGAACCCAAACCTAAATAATCTATGGCAGTTACAAATAAGGTAATAGTTCAAGACTGTTACAACTGCAATATTCTTACACCTACACTTGTACAAAACTGTTACAAAGTGGTTACATATTCTCCTATGCCTTCTAATCTAAAAATGCACACATGTCAGTATCGTTTTCCAATATTCTCTCCCTTAATGCTCAAAGGGATCACAAGACTATTTCTTAGTTTAAGAAATTGAGCCTTAGCAACACCTTTAGTGAAAACATCAGCCAACTGGTCATGGGTGTTGCAATACCTCAACTCAACTAATATATTTTCCACCATATCAAGGATGAAATGGTACTTCATGTCAAAATTCTTAGATCTTCTATGGTGGATAGTGTTCTTTTCCAACTGTATGTCACTCATATTGTCACAAAAAATTGTAGTAGGACCACTTGGTTTCTCACCTATCTCCTCCAACACTTTCCTGAGTCATAAGGCCTGAGCACTGGCTGAAGTAACAGCAATATATTCAGTATATATTGAATAGAGTGCTACTGATCCTTGATTCTTTGAGCTCCAAGTGATCAACCCAGATCCAAGAGAGAAACAATTACCATATGTAGACTTCCGATCATCCAAGTTGTTGCTCCAATTTGAGTTACTAAAACCAACTAGCTCCATCTCTTCAGTAGGATAGTAATGTATGCCAAAGTCAACAGTACCTTTAACATACCTCAAAATTTGCTTTGCAGCATTCAAATGCAAGAGAGATGGCTCACTCATATACCTAGAAAAAAGTGAGACAACATATACAATATCTATTCTAGTATTTGTGAGAAACATCAATATCCCAACAAAACTCCTATAATTGGTCACATTCACCTTTTTAGCCCCATCATTTTTGCATAGCAATTCTCCATGAGCAATGGGAGTAGGGACTGGTTTGCAACTATCCATGTCACACTTTTTCAGCATATCCTTGGCATATTTAGTTTGACAAATGAAGATTTTATCCTTACTTTGATGCTCCTCCATGCCAAGAAAATAGTGCATCAATTCTAAATTCTTCATTTCAAAATAACTTATCATGGCAGCCTTAAATTCATCTTTCAATTTGGAACTACTACCCATATAAATCAAATCATCAACATACAAACAAACAACCAAAATATCATTACCTTCTTTCTTGAAGTATAGGGTAGGTTCACTTTTGCTTCTCTTGAAGCCACTATGTTGAAAGTATCCATCAATCCTAGATTACCATGCTCTAGGTGCTTTTTTAAGGCCATACAATGCCTTCTTCAACTTGTAGATATATTTTTCTTTACCTTTCACCTCAAATCCTTGAGGTTATTGTACAAACACTTCCTCATCTAAGTACCCATTCAAGAAGGCACTTTTTACATCTAAGTGATGTACAGTCCACTGCTTTTGGGCAGCCAAAGCAAGTACCATCATTACTATTTCTTGTGTGAAGCCTTTAGCCACAAGACTAGCCTTGTGTCTTTAAATAATGCCATCACTATTATACTTAGTCTTATAGACCCACTTAGAACCCACTTATTTATTTCCCTTGGGAAGTTCTACAAGCTCTCAAGTGTCATTCTTCTCAATGGAATTGATCTCCTCTTGCATTGCTTGCATCCAAACACCATTAGTACAAGCTTCTTCATAACAAGAAGGTTCAAAATCAACAACAATCATCAAAGCATAATTAACAACATCTCCTTTTGGCTCACCTTCATCTTCATCACCATACATGTGCATCTTCTCAAGCCTTTGAACAACTTGGTCAATTTCTTGAGCTTGGCTTCTAGTAAGTCTTCTATGAAAATTATTGTCCAAAACCTGAGTAGGAGGATGAATTTGAAGTACCTCTTTCCCCCTTTTTGTCTTCATAACATCTAAAAATATGTTTGGAGAATCATCTGATGCACTCCTAGGACGTGGATGGTTGAGAACAGCAAAAGTCAACCACAATTGGGAGAAAGAACGACTATCTTTCAAACAAGGGCAGCACAAGTATATAATTAATCTAAAAAACCAAACAGTAAGTCAGGACATAGCTACTTCAGATGATTCAGGATCCTCCTCGTCAGATGGTGAAACGGGACATGAACCAGATGAGGAGGGAGTGTTGCACCTCGATGATTGCACGAAAGATGAGTATGACCAAGATAAAGGTTTACTACACTGGCAGTTAGAGGATTATGAGATCTTCCCTCCCCAATGTCTTTGTATAGATGCGGGAAAAGAGATTCAAGAGGATGAGATACAGGAACCAGAGAGAGAAACCAGTAACAAGAGACAGACAACAGCGGAAAAGGACAAGGAAAGAGAAAAGTGGACATTCCCCAAGAATTTTGCAGAATTCACAATGGGGGAGGCAGTCATAGAGGATAAACCAGCCCACCCCATTGCTGCACTAAAGGCAGCAGATGACCCTGAGTCAATCAAATACGAAGGTCCAAGGATGATTCAGATAAACTTGGGAGAAAAGGGCGAAGAGAAGATGATCAAATGTGGAGATGATTGGGATCCAGTCCTAAAAGCAGCAGCAATTAAGATTTTTATGGACTATAAGGATGTTTTTGCATGGACATATAAAGATTTGAAGGGAGTACCACCCGAACTCTGCGTACACAAGATTCCTCTGATAGAAGGCGCGCAACCAGTAAGAAGGCGTCCTTACAGAATGAATCCCAAATATGCAGCAAAGGTGAATGCCAAAATCGAAAAGATGCTAGATGCAGGCATTATATTCAAGGTTACGACAAGCGAGTGGGTTTCACCAATTGTAATCACTCTAAAATGGGAAGTAGATAAAATTCGAATCTGTGTGGATTTTAGAAGTTTGAATGTCGTAACTATAAAAGATCCCTTCCCAATCCCATTCACAGACTCCATACTGGAAGAAGTAGCCGGCCACGAGATTTATTCATTTTTGGATGGATTCTCGGGATATAATCAGATTAGCATAGCAGAAGAAGATAAGTTGAAGACTACTTTTGTGGTAGAGAATGGAATATATGCATACAATCGCATGCCATTTGGACTATGCAATGCGCCCGCTACTTTTCAAAGGATCATCTTGTATATTTTTGATAAAATGTCCACAGGGAATTTTAAAGCCTTTCTAGATGATTGGTCACTGTATGGGAAGACACAAGAACATTTAAAGGCCTTGGGAGAATGCATGAGTTTATGCAGGAAAGCACGAATAGCACTGAACCCAAATAAGTGTGTCTTGTTGGTGCCATACGAAAAGCTGCTAGGGCATATAGTATGCCAAGAGGGTTTGAAGCCCGACCTCGATAAGATACGGGTAGTGTTACTGATGGAGGAGCCACATGATGTGAGCTCGGTTAAAACCTTTTTGGGAACTGTCGGATATTACAGGAGGTTTATCCAAAATTATGCATTGACATCTCATCCACTAGATGCGCTTACATGGAAGAGTGTTCCATTCAGATGGACGGAGGAACACCAGGTGGCATTTGAGGGATTGAAAGGGCACTTGGTGAAAGCACCTATCCTGGTTTACCCAAACTGGGAGAAAGAATTCCATGTGCATGTGGATGCCTCAAATTTTGCCATTGGATGTGCCTTGGCACAGGAAGGCCAATACGGGTTGGATCAGCCCATATATTTTGCAAGTCGGCTACTGTCGAGAGCCGAGAAGAATTATAGCACAACGGAGCGAGAAGCACTGGGAATGGTGTATGCGGTACAAAAGTACAGACACTACCTACTGGCTAACCCCTTTGCTTTTTATGTGGACCATCAGGCTCTATTGTACTTGATCAACAAACCAACGATCTACGGATGAGTAAGTCGATGGCTCGTCACCCTGCAGGAATTCGTGTTTAGAGTGGTAGTCAGACCAGGGAAGAAACACGTAATAGCGGACCAGTTGTCGAGGATTCGCTCAGGAGAACCTGCAGAGGGAGGAATACCAGATGAATTTCCCGATGCACAGTTGTTCATGATTAATGCCATACTAGGATGGTATAAGCATATAGGGGAATATCTGTCGACAGGACAGCTACCAGAAGAGTTAACGACAGCTGAGCGGAGGAAAGTGATCACAAAATCGGCACCCTTCACCTTGATCACAGGATTGCTTTACAAGATGGGGGAGGACCACGTACTGAGAAGATGTATAATGGAGGATGAAGTACAACAAACCCTGAAGGAGACACATGAGGGATTGGCAGGAGGACACATGGGACCAGATGCAACAGCAAGGAAAGTGTTGTTGGCAGGTCTATGGTGGCCCACCCTCTTTCACGATGCAAAGAATTTTGTGGTAGCATGTGATACGTGTCAAAGAACAGGGAAACCCTTGAAGAGAGACTTCATGCCATTACATCCGTCACAGCCTCAGGAACTCTTTGAAATATGGGGGTTGGATTTTGTAGGTCCTCTAAGAACAAGTCGAAGGAGAAGATGTCGATACATCGTGGTTGCCACGGAATATCTCACAAAATGGGTAGAAGCAAGGGCTTTACCGGACAACTCGGCAAAAAGCACGACTCGCTTTTTGTATGAACAAGTAATTACAAGGTTCGGAATACCTCTACAGTTAACAAGTGATAGAGGAGGCCATTTTGTGAATGCAATTATTCAGAACTTGACAGAGGAATTCAGGATTTTTCATTCCTTGTCAAGCCCGTACTACCCAAGAGCAAATGGGCAGGCGGAGGCAACAAACAAAGTCTTGGTTTCGATCATGTATAAGACATGCGGAGTAGAAGGAGCCGACTGGGAGGAACGGTTACCAACAGTTTTATGGGCATACAGGACCACTTTCAAGCCCACTACAAATCACACACCCTTTCAACTGATGTACGGACAGGAAGCAGTTGTACCAGTTGAATTCCTTGTACCTAGCTTGAGGGTAGCAGTCGACAATCGCTTGAATGATGAGGAGAGTATTCGAGAACGACTGACAACATTGGTACAATTGGACGAAAAGAGGGTGATGGCGCAATGGGCAACGAAGATTGCACAGAAAAGGAGGAAATTCTGGCATGATAAACATCTCCAGAAATTGGATCTCAAGGCTGGTGGACTAGTTCTCAAATACAATGGTAAGAGAGAACTCAAGCCGGGAAAGTTGAAAACTTTGTGGCTTGGACCCTTTCAGGTAGAAGAAGTGCTCGAAAACGGGGCAGTAAGACTGAGGAAGTTGGATGGAACATTATGCCCCGAGGTAATTAATGGTTCCAAGTTGAAAGTATACAAACCTCGTGCAGAAGTGAATATGATCAACTTGGGACAAACAGGAACTTCCAGAACAGAAGAAGACGATCCAGGCACACAACCTTCTGGAAATAACGAGCAGGGTAGCGTTGTTCGAGAGGAGGAAACGCATAACCTGGATTGGTTGTTTGGGAGTGAAGAAGGGCAGACAATGGAACTCTCAAGTAACAGCGAAGAGGACCGACTCCAAGTTATGACGGAGGTCGCTCCACAGGAGGTTCTGGAAGAAGATGACGAAGATGGAGCTAGACTTGTGCAACGAATGAGAACGAAAACACATAGGTTGCAAGAAGAATATGAAACTCTGAGGCAGTACAATAATCAGCTACGGGAACAGGTGATCCAGGAGTTGGACACAACCATGCACAGGGTAAACGAAAGGCACGAAGCTCGCCTAGCGGAATGGGCAGAGCTGAATCAGGGGGAACTGAGACGAAGTGCAACAGGGAATTCTTCGGAAGGTAGTTTATTCTCCTTGGAAGAAGAACAGGAAGACGTGACGAGTCCAAGGGAAAATAGAAGAGGAAAAGCAATAGTAACAGAGGCACCTTCTAGGAGTTCTTCTTCAGCCTCACTAAAAATCGTGTTAAATACAGAAGAATCCTCAGGTGGAGAAGCAGCGAACCATCAGGAGACAAGAGATTCTCCAGAAAGACCCAGGAGGTGGGAAGCAGGACAAAGCTCGACTGCTAAATATCAGATAAGTAGGGAGGAAATGGCAGCAATAATATGGAAGGATATCGAGACGGTACCTGAAAAACCAAGAACTGGAGGATGGTTGGAAGACTCCAGCAGTGACGACAACCTACCGTAGAACCCAGATATTCCATATGCCAGTCCTAACCCAGACAATAGAAGACAAAGGGATGAAGATCGCAGTCGACAAGCGGGTGTTAGATTTCTGGAAACTGCGCAGATAATTGAAGACGATGCTTCACTCAGTCCACAAGATGAATACAATGGAGGATTGAACGAGGATGTTATACCAGAAATACCACCGCCTCGTGCATGGAGAACACCTTATGCTGGAGCCATGAGACGCCCAACTGAACGGGAGGAGGTAGCTAGGTATCGAATGGCTGCACTAGATTTACGATAGCATAGAAGAGAAGTACGAAGATTGCAGCAAAGGGTTCAAGAAACTTCAGTATGGCCACTCAACACGGTAGGAGATGGAAATGACTCAAGTACCGACTCAGTATTTTCAGAGGAGTACCAGGAGAATTTGGCTCATTGTACCATGCAACGACAATTTGAGCAAAGAAGATGGAGACGAAGACTGATGAGAGCCGATAGGAGACTGAGGATCTTGCAACAACTAACACCTGAGCCAGGACCACAACCTATAAATGAGACCCGTAGCCAAGACAATTTAGGTACCTTCGGGAGACCGCAAGGAATCCCGAGAGCACCTGACCAAGGGAGGAGCGTGGTTGACCTCCATCCTGGTAGCTTGAGAGGAAGAAATTCCCCTCCGGCTACCAATAGGTCGACTGGTTCTCAGTTTGGACCGCAAGGCCCATCTGGAAACCTAGTCAGAGCCAACCCATTACTTCGTGCTCCTGAGAATAGACCGAGAGGTCCATCTCAGCGAGCTCGTAGGAACCAAAGACGTCATCAGGAATGACTGAGGGACCGATCGAATCTCGGGCAGCTGGGAGTACGACAGCCCAACATTCGAGAGATTCGATCGAAAAGAGGCCGAGGACGCGGTAACCAGGTCCGTGGAAGGAGAAATTGGGATAGAAACCCCAATTTAGAGCACAGGAATCAAGCACGGGCAGTTGCAGGAAATGATCGAGGTCGAGGATGAGGTCTAAGAGCTAGACGACCCCACCAAAATAGGGAACAACAAAGACGGCAACAACCCAGGCCACATGAGCTTGATCAACAGATACAAGACGGGGTGATATATAACTATATGGATGACTGTTTAATAATCCGGCGTAATGATGGAAGGACTGAACGAATTCCACTGGTGCCTGCCCATCCAGAATGCCCGAACCTGAATAACAACCACCGGGAAGAAGTGGCAGAAGATAATATTGCTAGCCCGGAGGATGGAGAAGTTCGATTTGCCGAAGAATGGATGGAACAAACTAGTCTGGTAGCAGAAGAAGAAGTTACTAATAATGTCAGACGACGGACCAACATGAATCAGTCCCCGGAGCCAAAAATAAGGCAGCAGATGGAAGAAACAGAACAACAAGACTAGCGCATTATGCCACGGGATAGGACAAGACAACAGCCACAGTCACGCTCGAAAACTCCCCCAAGACGAAACAATCATCGAAGACGACAGACGACAGAGGAAATAAACAGTGATAGTGATGATGATTTTAGCAGTTTTGGAGGAAATAGCCATCATCATCAAAATGCGACATCAGATGCATGGGAACTGCGCATTGGCTTGACCATGCGGTTCACCCACCGACGTTAAAATAGAGACGTCGCATACAGTTTTGAAAAAAATATAGGCAAAAATAAATAAAAATAAGAAAATTTGAAAAAAGTCAAATAAAAAGTCAAAAGAGGAAAAGACAAAATAGAGAAAAAGACGAAATAGGGAAGAAGACGAAAAAGGGACACCTAGACGTCTAAACTAGCCGACGTGTCGCGCATGCAAGGAATTAGTTACATGGAAACGGTTGCATAACGGTTGGGAAAAGCTATAAAAGGAGGAGAGCCTTTCATTTTCTCACATCACTTTCAGGCAGCCAGGAGGAGAACGCAAAGGAGAAAGTGGAAGCAGGAGTACGCAAAAGAATTACAATGGACGGCTAGAATAAATGGGACGACACAGTAAATGTTTATAGATACCTAACATCTTTTGTATCCAACGGTTGTAGACACTAGACGTCTACAGGGTCTGACGTCTACTGTACCTGATGACTGTAAACACCAAACGTCTGTAGAACCTGACATCTATTGAACTGAATGGTTGGGAGACCCGACGTCTAGGGCAGAGGAGAGGAAATAAAGCATGAGGACATCACAGCATAAACTGGGAAAAACCTCAGGATGGAGTGAGCCCGAATCTGAATCGGTGGTAGCCAAGAGGCTACGACACCAACAGGAGGTAGAAACGAGAAGTCAAAGCAAAAGTACAGAAGTTGGACAGACCAGGAGTAAAAGGGAAGCAGCAAAAGTGGCAACCCGTAGGAGTAAGGAGATTCATGGGAGCGGCAAGGCACCCATTCCAGTGGAGGAACTGACTTGGGTATGCCCGACAGGAGATTTTTGTCGTCAGTGGTGGGCAGATACACCAGGGAACCACCCAGTGAAAACAAAGATAAAGGCAGCGGGGGTACACTTCATTTTACAGGCTCCTCACTTTGATCGAGAAATTTTCAAAGAATATTTAATGCAGATGGTGGAGACATATGATGCCAGGAAGCACAGTAGTTTCGTGGAGATAGATGGCACTGCATTGGAGGTTGATTTTGCTCTTGGAGTCTTCCAACATACTTTTGGGCTTCCATTGAGGGGCCAGCAGGTGTTGAATGAAAGGGTGGATCCGAAGAGATCACCAGAATTGATCATGGATGTCACCACTCTGACCAGGGAAGAAGCAGAAGCTATGTTGAGCGTCCACGGTGGAAGAGGAGTGAAATAGGGACAACTCTGTAGCGAGGGATATGAAGTGATTATGAATGTCATCATGGCGAGGCTGTCAGGAGAACAACGGAGTTCAGATTTGCCGATTTGGCTGATTCCTTACTTGCAAGGGATAGAGCAGGGTATACAGTATGATTGGGCAACATACCTGTCAAACCGCATACAGGCATTCTTGATGAGGACAACGAAGAATTTCTCGATGACTTTCCATGCAATTGGACTGATCCTGGATGCGGCAGCAAGGGCGAAAGTTCTTATCCCAGACTTTGATGCTCCGAGGGATTTACCGCCTCTTGCACCATCTATCTGTAGGTGGATGGAGGCCCAACCAGCAAAGAAGACGTCGACAAAGAAGGCACGGGTGAAGCAGATCTCCCATAAACCGCGTCAGGAGAAGCTGGTGGCTGCGCAAGAAGGGGAGGATAAGGGAGTACCACAGGCTCGGGAGGTGCAAAAACAGAAGGCCCAATCACCAGAGGAACCTAGGCGGAAGAAGAAGGGGCGATTTGATGTGCCACCCCC
Source organism: Wollemia nobilis (assembly GCA_028583015.1). Classification (NCBI taxonomy): domain Eukaryota; kingdom Viridiplantae; phylum Streptophyta; class Pinopsida; order Araucariales; family Araucariaceae; genus Wollemia; species Wollemia nobilis. The sequence continues at coordinate 989,225 of JAQPPZ010003648.1, read as the reverse complement.
GACTTTTTCACAAGAAGCTCTGGAAAAGATAGCAGAAAATCTGGAAATAGCTCGTAGTCGGGAACACCATCAGAAGGAAGAAGCTGACTTCTCCATACCGACTACACTGCATAATCAGGCAGCTGGGACCAGTACAGCTAACCCAGTTGGACCAGACGAGTTCTTTGCAAAGGCGGAGCACATAGGCCGCATAGGTTCACCTGATATGTCAGAGATACCCTTGGCAAGACCAACAACACTGGCAGCCACCTTGGGTACGTTTTCCATAGAGGATATGTTTGCTGCAGCGGCCAGGGCAGCAGTTCCTAAGGATACTACAGGAATCAACAGTAACCCAGGGGTAGAGGAAGGACTACCACCACCGGTTACAGAACAGTTGGAGAAGGAGATAGAAGAGCCCACAAAGGAGATAGCAACGGGGAACCCAGAAGCAGAAATATCCAAAGATGGAGGAGAACAATCCCCGGAAACAATAGACCTAGACAAGATAGAAGAACAGGAAAAATAGGGCAGCAAGACCCTGGGACAGTCTACAGGAGGAAACAACCCATCTGTTCGCCTGGAAGAGAAAGGCAAAGCAATTGCATGTGAGGCAGAACAGATAGATACATGGTCCCAGGAGATCCTTCTCAAGTTACCAAATTTTATGGATCCTTCAGATGAGATGGATGAGCAAGCGGCAGTCTGTTTTGATAAACTGGGAAAAGTGATGCAGAGTTTGAGCTTGCAGTTTAGTGGTGCATGCATGGGCCAATGGAAGAAGTGGCAAGGCATGGTGGAGGAGGAACTTGACCGATTGGTCAAATGGGCAGCTCAAGGACCTTGGCGGAAAGATATCTCAAGTATTTATGCGAAACAACCTTGGTCATTACCTACTGCCCAAGTACAAACAATGGAGGGCATTGTAGAATTGCCAGACAGGACACCTAGTCTCTACTTGGGGACAAAACAAATCTATGTTTGTGGCCACGACAAAAATCCTCCACAGTCTAGGGAGCATGGCATGCAAGTGGAAGTAGTGCCAGAACTACTGCCGATGTATACACAGTTGAATTTCCTCGCGCACTTGTTGCAGTGGCTGGGCGAGGGAATTAAGCATATAAGTTCAGCTAAGGATATCATGGAGCGAGAAGCCACGGAGGCTCTGATGAAAAAGGATAAGCTCTTGGCTGAAGGAATGGAACGAATGGAGCGAGTCCAAGAGGAGACAAAGCAGTTGGGCCAAAGATTGACAGCTGAATTGGAGAAGAGGAACCAACAATTACAGGAAGCAGTGGCAGAAATAGCCCAACTCAAGAATCAAAAGGAATTGTTGATCAAGCAGGCGGAATCATTCGCAACCAATAGAAGCCAGCAAGAGCGAGCTTGGGCTCAAGAAAAGGAAGACCTACAGAAACAAAATGCAGCCTTACAGGAAGAACTGCGGCGGGCGAAACAACAAACAGGAACATCAACTACTCCTCTTTCAGAACAGTTGTTGAAGGACATGTTCCGCAGCAGGGAGACAAAGTTATTGACCAACCTGAAGAAGACAGAAGAGAGAGCCAATACCTTGGGCGTGGAATGGGCAAAATACTACAACTATGCAAAGAGGCTCAAGGACGAACGGGACCACTACCGTGAACAGCTTCAGGAGTATACAAGGGAATTACAGGCTGCTAATCCACCAGGTGCAACACAGACTGAGGTTGGAGCTTCAGGATCTGAGCGGAGAAAGTCGTTGAGGACATCGACTTCTTCGAAGGGGAGGATAGATGTAGACAACAGTTCTAAACCCTAGGACTGGCTGGCACATCCATCAACAATTTTGCAATGTAATTAAGCAAGTTTTGTTTATGTTTATGTTTGGAAATTCTGGAAAATACAGCCACCAGACGTCTAGGCTGAATGTAAACGCATGTGGCACTACATGACAAAAACAGCCGTCATGCTTGTAGCACTAGACGGATGGTCAGACGTCTAGTTGTATTGTCAACTTGTCAGACGTCTAGTTAGCATTGTTAACTAGGATAGACGTCTAGTTAGTTAGTGTTGTTAAAAGAAGTAGTTGTGGGAATTGGTTGGGGCGGTTCTAGGAGTTGGTTGGGGAAACCAACTTCCTGCACCTATTTAACCCCCCTTTCAAACATTTGTAAGGAGTACAATCCATGCTGTAAGAGTTGTATGCTATCATCTGACATAATGCAAAAGGTTGTTATACTGTTCTACATTCTGCGTGTATGGTGATTGTATGAATGATGTGTGTGCGTTGCAGTTTGGAAGCCATTAATGGTTGTGTTGCAGGTTTCCTATGCTGAAGTGTGATTGCAGGTTTGCCACAGACATTGTTGAACAGGTGCTGAAGCAGGGAACGAATATGGTGTTTGCAGGTTTACGAATGAGGAAGACATCTGACGTCTAGTCCTGACGTCTGGTAACCGCCAGATGGCTAGCCGTCAGACTCCCCCCCGGACGTCTAAGTTGTACCTGCCGACGGATACCCCCCTGACGTCTAGTGACCAGACGTCTCCCCTGCCAGTCCAGACGTCTACCTTCCAGACGTCTGTTCCAGACGTCTGACCCTATCCTAGACGTCTGCACCTGTCCCTCAGACGTCTAGACCCCTGACGTCTAGACACTACCGACGGATGCCAGAGTTAGACTACTAAGAAAGACATCGCCCCATTGCTTGATCCCTGATACCAATTGTCATCACCCCATCTCGGGAATGCACTCACCCCTATCTACAAACATTACACCATTGTAAGTGTTATTTGGACTGTAAGAAGAAACTATTTGAAAGTCATGTGGAGTTTGGAGTAGAACATCTCAAAGAAAATAAATACCTCATGCAAACCTCCATGTAGCAATTAACTAGAATTTTATTAAAGTTACTCGCATGGACGAGCGCTATAGAGTAGAGAACGAGTGTTGCAGAATTGATATGTGTGCAAAATCAAAGTGAAGTTAAAAGCTGAGGTTATATTTTAATTTTAGGATATTGTTAAAGCAAGATTTTATATAGGATTTATAAGGGATATTTAAAGGTTTTTGAATTATTTGATTTATTATAAGGTTGGAGTGATAAGTTGAGTAGGGTTAATAAGTTTTTAAATTTTCTTAAAGTTTTATAAGGTTGGAGCGATGAGTTGAATAGATTTAATAAGTTTATTAAATTTTTATTAGGTTGAGTTCATAAGGAATTCAACTAGACTATTTATTTAAGTGTTTTATAAAGTTTAATTTAAAAAAAAAAATTGATTTGGGTTTTATTTTTGAAAAAATAAAAAATTAAAATTCTTGAATTTTTGCAAATTTAAATATTTGGGAGGTAAAAGGTTTTCAACATCAAAGGATTAGGAAAAACATAAATTTGTAAAATTTATTATTAGTTTCTAAACTAGGGAGACATAAGGTTTACTACTCCATAGGAATTAAATTAGAAACTTTGAATTATTTAAACTTAGGAGTTATAAGGTCTTCTACTTCATAAACATAAAGAAGGTACAAAAATGGATAAGTTGTCAAGAGGAACTTTTCAACATAGGAAGCATTATCAAAATACAAAGCCATATTTCATAAAAGGAAAAGTTCAAAAACAAAATCTATATCAAAGACTTTAATGGGCAACATCATAAGAATATTTTTCAAAAATTTTATCAAAGATGCAATATAGTATCAAGTGAATCCAATCAAACAATTCAAATCGAAAAAAAGATATCTAGTACATAGATTTATGAGCTATTCATCAAATTATTAGTAACTTACATTGGTTTGAATTTCTAGAAGTCAAGGATAATTTCTATTTAAATATTGCAGATGATAAGAGATATCTAGTTCATGGAACTGGTAGAGTAACACCTAGTATACCATTTTCAGATTTTGTACTAGAGGATGTTATGTATGTTCCAAGATTATCAACCAATCTCATTTCAGTTACTAAATTGGTTGAAAGTGGAAGATCAATTGAATTCAAATATATAAATGAGCACAATAAATGTATTATCAAGAATCAAAATATAACAGAAGCTATAGGATCAATCAAAAATAAAATATATGCTTTAGATTCAATTGGTTTTTCTCAAGAGCTTATTTCTCAAGATGAAATTATTGATAAATTACCTAAGTGTTCTAAAATATAGAATACAAGAAATTGGATTTAGCAATATTTCTACCAACACAAGCATTGGGTGAATCCAAAGTTCAATATGATGAAACAAATACGAGAAAAGCATAAGATCACATGCATTGCAAGGTCACTTGAATATTGAAAATAAAGACCATGATTGAAGACTAAAGTCTTCAATAACCAAATAATGTAATACAAGAGGTGTTGGAGTATATTACATTATTTGGTACATGCTAATGTACCCCCATGGTACCTTCATGGTACATTTATAAATAATAGATTAGGTTTGAGTCATAGTTTAGAGTGTGAGTTATATTTCCCCTTTTATGTAAGTGTGAATGTGCAGGAAATGCACGTGTCATGTAAATTTGTAATGTGTAGGAAATGCACAAGTGTCATGTGAGTTAGTGTGCAAGTGTAAGTTGAGTTTATGTGCACAAGTGTCTTGTATGTATGAGAATAAATATGTAATGTAAATATATGCACAAGTGTCTTAGATTAGAGAGTGCAAGTAGAAGTGTAAGAGTCATGTATAGGTGTGCATATATTGTAGTGTCAAGTGTTCATTAAGTATGTAAATGACAAGTAGATAAGCCAAGAGTCATGAGACTTGGCATATGGAGAGATATAGTCAAGTATACAAGAATTCATGCTACTATAGCTATATTATGGAGGCAATACTCAATCACAAGTAACACAAGGATAAGAAGTATCACAAGGATTATCATTATAAGAGAAAGTGAAGCAATAAAGCTTGTACACATTTTGAGTAATTAATATTATAAGTTATAAAAAATGCTTAGTACATGTTTGATTAAAGCTATTTACATACATATTGTTGTATATTATTGAATTTTATTTTATTTATTATAAGCCTTATTATACATATTAATTTATTCATATTATTCTACTCTTATCATTATTTTGACCTTATTAACTTGTGGTTATATTATATTCGATCCTCTGATTCATAACTTATGATATTTTTGGTAGTACTAAGGCTTAAAAATCCATCAAGTTTATTGTGATTATCTCATCGATCATGGATCCCTAGGACTATTACAAAGGAAGCATCGGTATAAGCACTATGGAATTAAAACTTGAGAACAATTAAAGAACATTAAGGGACCCCAAGTGAATAGGCAAATGATTGACATCATCCAAGAGAACTTACAATATTTAGGAGTAGTGGCTAAACTTCCATAGGTCATATAGCCATATTGATCTATAAGTAGGTCACCCCAACCATGGCAAGAAAGAAAGAAAAAAAATAGATCCTACAATTCAAGCATACTCATCAAATGAAGAGGTTATGTAATATTGTATGGCAATAACTTTGCAGCACCAAAACTCAAGCAAGGAGCAAGGCAACAACATGATGTTTTTGCTGGAAAAATAGATCATTGAGAGATATGCAACCTAAACTCCAAGAATTTTTTAATAGCAACCAAGGAGTAAGCCTCAACCATTAGGGAGAAATCCCAATTTTGTAAAGATTGTAAAAAATTTAAGAGTTGCAAAGATGTGCAATTGCAAGTTGAATGCTCAAAATTCCCCACTTCCACATAATTTTGATTTACTTGACCTTACACCCAATGGACAAGGCAACTAATTTTGGGTTCCTTATCTTCATCAAGCTGAAGATCCCTTGTGAGTCACCAAAAATGTAGTGAATTCTTACTATATATGGAGGGAAAGGGTCTTGGGATCATTTTCACAAGGTAAACTTAGAGAAAGTAAAGCAAGAAAGAAACGAAGAATGAAGTTTCAGAAGGTAGAGAAAATTTTTTAGGGAAGAGTCTACTCAGATAAAGAAAAGTTCCAATTCAAGAGAGTTCCATTTTATAAAAATTTTGACAACTCATGTTATCTAGAGTCCCAAAAATTAGAGGATGAAAGAAGTATCAAAAGGTGAAAGAAGAGAAAAATATCTAAAGATCAAAAGTTTTTAAAGCTTCGACAAATGAAAAGACAAAAAAGTTTCAAAGAATAGATCAATAAATTTTTGAGGAAAAAATTGAAAGTCCTAATGGTCAAACCATCCAAAAATATCCGACAATGAGAGACGGGAAGGATTGGCCATATAATGAGGAGAGAAGCCACAACATCAAAGCATATCCCAAAGGTAACAATTGATCCCATAAATATAGAAGAACCTAAAGCTCACCTACCTACATGTCCTAAAGCCTAACTAGTCCAAAAGAATAATTAACGCATTAAAGAAAACATGGGAAGCTGCAACATGAGCTACTCTAAATCTGGAGCATTAGTTACAGATATTTCCTATGCTCATACTTTGAGGATTTCTAAAAGTATTAGATAGTAGCAATGGGAGTAATGGTCTATCCAAAGGCTCAAATTCATCCAACATTAATGGGCTTAGATCTAGGGATCACCAAGGAACTAGCATATTAAATGAAGATATGACCTAGTACTCAAAGGAGTAGACATTTTTAAAATATCTACATAATTTTGAAGGGAAAATATCTCCTTATCTATCTATAAATAGTAGTTACTTTACTATTGTAAATTATTGGCAAGTTATACATTCCATATAGCTTTTCCTTCATTTTCCTCTAGATAGCAATACTCGTATTCTTGAATGGTCTTATAGGCATGCCCTTGAACCCCCACTTCTAGCATAATATTGTAATGGTTTTATATTGATATAAGCATATTGGAGGTTGTGACTATTTGGTTCTAAGTGTTAGGTTCTCCCTATCCCATTTTCTTTGTGCATGTATGTTTATCTATGCTTATATATGTTGAGGAGATAAAGTGTTCATTTTGATAGTTCATTACACTCAATATTGTTGTGTAGGAGGATCTTATATTGATCTTGGCACATCACCTCAATTATCTTAGGTTTTACTTTTTTGTTGTTTTATTTTCCTACATCTCTCTAACCCTTTTCCTTCCAAGTTTCTATAATAGGCTACATTAGTACAAGTGCTCTCAAGATCACATCTTAAAAGTGTTGGTCTTGTAAAAAATATTGAATACCCCTGATAGAGCTAAACCTTGCACTCTTGGGATTGATCCTGCTATGTTGTGCCACACAAGGCACAATAGTCCTAATCATCTGGTCCCACTCATCTGGTAGCTTAGAAAATCATAGAGGACAATAGTAAGGTCAAGGGTTTATATTTAAAAGGTGCTATGGTCAATAATAAGAAAATAAGTTATGTGATAGTGGTTGAGAAGAAGGTGTAAAGTTTAACGCATTGTCCTCCTTTGGGATCAAATCTAAAAAGACTTAATAGCACCAATCAACTTATCCTTTTATGGGTATCCTTGATAATTTGAAGAAGATCTATAGCTACCAAATCATAGAATTGGTAGTAGAATGCAATAGTGAATCCATCCAAACCAGGAGATTTATCCTTTGTAGAGTTGAAGATAATATGCTTAAGTTCTTCTAAAGTGACTACTAGGAAAATATAATTTTTTATCTCATTTATTACCTTGGGAATGTTTTGTAGTAGCGTAGCTTGAGTAGCACGGTTTCCATCTATTTTTTGATAAAGAGATTCATAGTGACTAAATGCAACTTCTTTGATATCCAAAAAATTGAAGATCTTGTCAATATTTTCAAGCTAAATTTCATGAATCATATTTCTTTGATATCTATAATGAGCCTTAATATGAGTCCTAATGCTAAATATTTCAATGATTTCAGGCCTATAAGTCTATGTAATGTTGTTTATAAAATTTTGACCAAGTAATAGCTAATCGTATGAGGAATGTTATGCCTTTGATTATTGATCTCTGCCAAGGAAGCTCGATCTGAGGAAGATCCATTTTTGATGGGATCATATTTGTTCATGAAGCTCTTCATTCAATATCTCTCACCAAAAAGGCTACTTTTCTGTTAAAGCTAGACATGAATAAAGCTTATGATAGATTGAATTGGGATTTCCTTCTTGCGGTTTTAACTAAATTTGGTTTTCATCAGGATTGGGTAAATTTGATTAGAGGATGCATTTATTCTGCTTGGTTTTATATTTTAATTAATGGATCACCAGCTGGATATTTTCCTAGTAGCATAGTTTTAAGGCAAGGAGATCCTCTATCCCCCCTCCTATTTATCATTTCTACTGAGGGTCTAGGGAGATCCATTCATGCTGCCAGATGGTCAGGTTTAATTTTTGGAATCAAGGTGACTTCCCAAACAAATTATTTCACACATCAACAATTTTTTGATGACACTTTATTATCCACTTTTGTTTTAGTGGTTGAAGCTAAAGTCATAAAACATATTCTCCTTATTTACGAGGAAGTGGTAGGTCAAAAGGTTAAATTTCAAAAAAGTAAACTATTTTTCCTCAATACTCCAATCAGAAGACAACTCAAAATAGCTAACATCCTCGGATGTGCTATCTCTTCCTTACCTGCTACTTATCTGGGGCTACTTTTGTTTGCAGGCAACGCTTATTATGACCTATGGAACAATGTTATAGAAATACTTTAAAAGAAACTATCTGGATGGAAAGGTAATCTTTTATCCTAGGCAGGGAAAGCTATTCTCACAATTTCATGCTTACAGAGCATACCCGTGTACTTTCTTTCAATTTTAAAAGTGCCAGCTAAATTTTACCAAAATATTGAACAAATCAAAAAATATTTCTTGTGGATAGGTGCTGAAAACAAGAATAGATTTCATCTTGTTGCATGGAAAAAAGTGTGTAAACCAAAATATTAGATAGGAATTGGACTCAGAATAATTAACCTGTTAAACTTAGCACTCCTATAAAAACAAGCTTAGAGATTAATTCCAGGGGATCAAGCTGCATGGATCAAAATTGTTAAAAGGAAATACCTACAGGATTCTCAATTTCTTTGTGACAGGGCTCCTTCTTCTGGCTCCACCTTCTGGAAATCCATTTTATTTAAAAAAAACTTCTAATAAATGGTCTAATATGGCAGGTGGGTGATGGAAAATCTATTAATTTTTGGTAGGATAAGTGGGTTGGTTATCAACCTTTCCTGCAAATCTCAGGGTTCAGACTCATCAAAGAATTTACTGATCCTATTTTTGGATACAAGTTTGTGGACTTCCTAACCATATCTAATGGTGTTAGATCATGGAGAAGAATTAAAAATCCCAACCTATTAGAAAAAATAAATTCCCTCAAAGTTATTTTATCTACATTTCCTATCCCATCAAGGGTTTCCTATGATCATCCCATTTCAGAACCTATAGAGTCAGGGGAATTCATTGTCAAATCCGCATATCAAATTTTCCTAACCTCTAAATAAGTTCTTATTCCCTTTAATCTTATGTGGTTAAAACATTTAACACCAAATATCTCCTTTTTTTCATGGTTGGCCATCCAATATAGAATCCTAACTGTTGAAAATCTTATCAAATGTGGTTTACCCCTCCCTAAAATGTGTTTCCTTTGTCTTTCTAATTGGGGGTCTACTAGGCACCTCTTCCTTTCTTGTTCCTTTTCCAGTTCTATCCTATACAAGCTCTTCCATAAGTTCCATATTAGTTGGGTGTCACCCTCATCTATAGTTGACTTATTTTCCCAATGGCCCAACCCTTTCAGAAATCCTTGTCTCAAAGATTTTTGGAAGTTTTATCTTCATCATTATCTTTGGCAGATCTGGCTTGAACGTAACAGGCATGTTTTTTCTAAGGATGCCAAGGATGTTGATTTTATAACCAATAGAATAATATTTTATGCCAAAGAGAATGTGATGGCTACTCCTTTTGATCCTTCTCCTATTTCTCGCTTTGAAGCTTCCTTACTTCAATCCTTTCAAGTTTCCTTAGATAATCCTAATCCTAGCAAATCCCAAATATCCAGAGATAACATAAAATGGAATCCTCCTCCTTAGGGGTGGGTCAAGCTTAATTTTTATGGAGCAACTAAAGGAAATCCAGGGAGAGCTGGAGTCAGAGGTATTCTTAGGGATCATCTTGGAAACTCTATTTTTGCTTTCATAGAAGCCTTAGGTGAGCAATCTAACCATACTTCGGAAGCAAGAGCATTGTGGGGAGGATTACAATTTATCAAAAAAAATCTAGGAAAATTTATCATTGAAGAGGATTCATTAAATATTATCAATTACCTTAAAAATTCCAGATCACCAGCATGGAAAGTTAGAAATCTCATTAAGGAGGCTAGAAGCCTAATACTGCTCCAACATGAATTTATAATTCAACACATTTTAGGGAAGCTAATGGTGTCGCAGAAAAGTTGGCCAACATTGGCGCGTTTGCCCCTAGAATGCTGACCTAGACTGATACTCTTCCATGTGAAGTTAATGAAATTTCTAGGTTGGATAAACTACAAACTCAACAAAATGTGCAATCGTCATCATTCAATGCTTGATCTTCATCATTGTATGCCTATGAAATTGAAAAGGAGGAGATCTCTAAGCTTTAATAATTCATGTGAATTGGTCTTCCCTAGGCATTTATATTTTCAAAGTAATATCTTGGAAGTGGTTTTTCACACATTCTCCTTGTGCTTTGCTTAATCCTTGTGCCAATTTTTCATGTCACTGCCTTATTCCCTTCTATTCTTATCAGGGATTTGTTTCAAACCATGGAATGGGTTTTTTCTTCCACCCTTTTCCATGATAGCAGGTATTACGTGTGCCCTTTTCCTTTTAAATTGTGACCATACTTACATATTTTTCCCTTTCATATGTTTCCTAGGTTCGTTTCCATACCTTTCCATTCTCGTATCCTAATACATTGGAATTTTGGTTGGGTATGTGTTCTCTCTTTTTTCAGCTTCCTATGCTTTTTGATTGGTCAACCATTCTAATATTGGGTGTGTCTATCTATTATTTTCTGAGACCATATCCATTATAAACTCACATGGTGTAAATATTGTCATCCTTTGGCCCATTTTTTCTAACATGTGGGTTTCCCTAGATCTAGGCTTCTTGTAATGGAAAGGCGAAAGTTTTCCAGAAACGTCCAAGCTTACCTTGGATCTACATAAGCATTACTTTGAAAATTTTGTACATATCCTTTGATTTTCCTCTTCTTCCCTCCATCACTTTAGAAATACATTATTTCTTGGCTCTGAGTGTTGACAGGATGAGCTTCATTGATCCCGATGCTCTCTCCATCGAACCTATCGCAGAAGCCATTCTCATCGATAGGGGATTTATGCCCTTCCTTAAGATGTTTTTTGGAACTGTTTAGGATATTAATATGGCATTCTCTTCTACCTGGGAGAAGGGTATTTTTATCATCCATGGTGTTGAATTTTTTGTGGACATAGGTATATTGGTGAAAATAACTGGGCAACTAGCTTTTGGATGCATGGTAAGAAGGGACAAGCATAACTGGGACATTGAATTGAGCTAGTTTGAATCGAATTCACCTCTAAGGAGAATCATAAATAAAGGGATGTCTCACAGTGATATTCCTACTCCTTGGAAGGAAGTCATGAAACTCATTATGGATTACATAATGGTGGACGATCCTAACTCTCAACTCTACAGTTTTCATATCTCATTTGTCAATCATTTTAGAGAATCCAAGGTACTCAATATTCCTAAGTTCCTCTATCTGTCTATGGACTATACCATTACCTCAAATCGGTCCAAGAAGGAAGTTGCTTGGCCTTCTCATCAAGGCCTCTTCAAGGTGGTGTACACATTCCTATTAGAAAAAATTTTAAAGGGTAATATTGTGACTCAAGATGCACAAGCGAACAATACAGAGGATGACATTTCTTACACCCTGACATCTAGAGTGCGAGGATCCAAAAGAAAGAAGTCGTAGGATAAGCGGTAAGGTCTTGATTTTACAAGTAAGAGGGTCAAAGTGGAGGTAACTCCTACAAGGAGATCTCAATGGCTTAGAAACAAAGGGCTTTAGAGTCCTGGGAATCCAAAGGAAGCTTGCGAGGATGATCCTAATGACCCTGTGGATAAGTTCCTTGAGAATTATATTATCAGACTATGTCATCTATTGTTTCTCACTTTGAAACCACCTGGGCTACTATTGGAGGAGCCATTTCATAGTTGAAAGAGCATAGGAATTCTCTTAGTCTCCTTTTCTATTGTGATAGCTTTGAAGAAGATACCCCTACAAAATCCACTACTGCTGCTAATTCTGAAGCAAAGGAGGATGAGGTAGTGGAGATTGCTAAGGAAATATTCAAGGATTTCCCTAAGGAAGAGGCCAAGGAAGCCAAAAAGGAAGATGTTGATGAGGTCGTTATCACCTAAGCGGTCTCCTTGTTGTTGTTGTTGAACCTTTGGGGTTTCTGCTTTTATGTTTTTGGACTGTTTTTGTTATTCTCTATTTTTTTTGCCCCTCAAGGATGCTCTTTTTATGGATGATGCATCCCTTTTCTATTCTGTTGTACTAAGGCGTTAGGGCACCTTTCAAATGCCCTCTTTAATAAAAAAATTTAACTTACCAAAAAAAATAACTTGGTGTTGGAGTCTCCTTCCCATAGCCAAGTCATGTGGGATTTAAGTCTCTAAAATTGTTCTTATTGCCTAGCTTTCACATGGAGTTGAGAAAGAATGGAATCTCTCTCAAATTTTAGTGCTTCATTGGGAGGTGCTAGGTCTAGAAGCTCTCTTAATTCTCTTGGCTTAAGAAAGAGGAGTTGCTTAGATTTGTCATTATTATGATGCAATTTGATCTAGCTTCCAATATTGGCTTTTATTCTAGAAACTTTAATCTTCTATCTAAGTGTTGTGAAAGGGACACCAAATTTTCCAAGTACGCTCAACTTCCTATGAAAATCCATTTAATTCAACCTAATATTGGTTATATTTTAAGGAAAAGGGACCCAAAATTTTATTGTTGCCACAAACCAAAAGGATAGGCTTATGATCAAAGACATTGATTTGGATGATTTTTCTAGTTATTGAAGGAAATCATGTGAGAATATCTTCCTGTACCAAGATTTTCTTAATTTTTTTAGCAATGAAATGATTGTCTGCTCTTTGATTAGTCCAAGTATAGAGATCTTTAGAAAGCCTCTCTTGAAGATCAACAATAGAAATTATATCTTCCACATACTCCCTATAAGGATCTCTAATACTAAAGCCACCTCTTTTTTTGGAGGGGAAGAGTACCAAATTAAAATATCTAGCTATGATCAAAATGATTGGCTTACTTTCTTCAATGTAGAAAAGAATTGAATGCCAACATTACTTCCTATAAATTGAGGATTTGGGGGCATACTCATTCAAATAGATGCAAAAGAAAACTCCAAAATCAAGTATGGCCATTTTGCTAAAGATTGCTCATAAGGAACTTTATCCCATAAACTAGGGTCATCCTTGAAATATACCATCATGTTCTTCTATGGATTCTAGGGTGACCATAAAGTATCCTATTCCAAAGAGTAGGAATTCATAAACAGATATCATAGATCCGTAGGTCGTAGATATCCACTTTTATAGAGCAAATGAGTTTGGCCAAATTCTGATGAACCTTCCAACAAAGGCACAATCAGATAAGGTAGAGATGTAATGTAGAACATTTTTGGGGGTCACTTCAACCATTGGTGTAGATACCATCCTAGGAACAAATGTATTAGAGTTCAAGAAGAAACAGGTCGCAAGATACCAAAGCCAACATAATCAGAGTTTGCTTTTGGAGATAGCTTACTTTTGAGAAGGTCAACATGAACCTAATATAGCACCAAAGGTGAAGAGAATCCAAAAAGAGGTCATAGAAGTAAGGAAAGGAGAAGCAATATCTCTTCATACCATGGTAGAAGTACGTTGTGATCAAGTTTACAAGCATATATTTATTATACAAACCCTAACCTAGGGTTGTATATAACTCTTTACCATATATTTGTATGTTGGGAAAATAAGCAAGGGTTTCAATAAGTTTGATGATTGCATAGAAGTCTTTTGTGCATGGGTCCATTGGTCTTTCATTGCATTCCATGGATCCAATACATAGTATGGAAGGATATATAATGTGTATACCATCACCCTCCTTTCACACTTGTTTGCTTTTCATGCTATTATGGTAAGAATCGTTGTGGATTTTGAGGGTGCAGATCCTTGCAAGAATGTTGATTTACAAAACTCTCAAATGGTTGAGCACATATAGGATCCTAAAAAAAATCTAACTAGTCTATGCAGAACGATGAGTGGGATAACTTGCTATAAAGAGATAAAAGATTAGAATATTTGTCATGGTTGGTTAACTAATAAATATAAATATGATCCTCATAGAGTATGTATTCTATCGTATATATTTGTGTGTGTGTGGTTATCCAAAACTACTACCCCATTAAAGTTGAACTTTAGACCTCCTATTTAGAGTTCCAAAGTCTTTACCATTAACCCTACTCAAGTTGTATTGATGGTATTTTTATTGTATGGAACAAAAGTAATTTATCCAAAATAGGTGCTCATTAAATCAAACAATGGCTTTCTCTTATTTTTTATGTTGGAAGTTTCCCTTTCACCTATTTGAATGTGTATCCCCCTAACGCCCCAATTGCCTAGAAGCAATGTTGTCTTTCAATTCTTTTCTACATTGAAAAAAGTAAGACAAGTAATTTGATCATATAGCCAAAGATTTTAATTTGGTGCTCCTCCCCGCCAAAAAAAAAGAGGCAACTCTAGTGTTAGAGATCCTTGCAAGGAGTATGTAGAAGATTTCATTTCTTTTTTTGGTCTGCAAAACATCAAGCCTTCTTAAGGTCTCTATACCTAGACTAATAAAAGAGCAGGAAATCATTTTATTACTGAAAGAATTGATAGATTCTTGGTAATATATTCTCACATGCTTTCGTTTAACCAGCAAAATCACATAGAGCATGATCTTTGATCATAAGCCTATCCTTTTGGATAGTGGCAACAAAAAAATTTGGGTCTCGTTCACTTCAAATATAATCCAAATTGGATTAAATTGAATAGATTTTTAGAGGAAGATGAGTGTAGTTGGAAATATTGATTCCCCTCCTATAATTCCCAATACAAATAGAAGAACAAAGTTTCTATAATAAAAGCTTATTAGAAGTTAAGATCAAATTGCATCATAATACCAATAAATATAAGAAACTCCTATTTCTTAAGCTAGGAGAATTAGAAGAGCTTTCAAAGCTATCACCTCCTAATGAAGAACTAAAATATGAGAGAGATTCCATTCTCTTCCAACTTCATGTAAAAGCTAGGAAATAACAATTTTGGAGACTCAAATATTACATAACTTGGATGCAGGAAGAAGACTTCAACACTAGGTTATTTCATCTTAAGGCTCACCAAATATATCAAAGGAATATGACTCATAAAACTTAGTTTGAAAATGGTGATAAGATCTCCAAATTGTAAGATATCAAAGAAGCTACATTTAGCCACTATAAATCCCTTTATCAAAATTTAGATGGAAATCATGCTACTCAAAATCAAAAGTTCTCTTTGTTAGGCAGTCACTTTGGAAGAACTTAAGAATATTGTCTTAAGCTCTAATAAGAATAAAGCTCCTAGTCCAAATGGATTCAGTAATGCCTTCTACCACCAATTCTTTAATTTGGTAGCTATGGATCTTCTTTAGATTATTGAGGATGCTTATAAAAAATACAAGTTGATTGATGTTGTTAAGTCTACCTTTTTACCTCTGATCCTGAAGAAAAAGAATACCTCAACCTTTAGTTAATTTAGGCTTATTTCTTTGTGTAACTCTTCATATGAATTTATGACCAAAATAATAGCCACAAGAATCAAAAATCATTTGGATATACTTATCTTTGATGAGCAAGGAGGTTTCATCCTTGGCAAGAAACAATATGACAATGTTGTGAGTGTCCATGAGGCCTTACATACTAGTAGTAAAGAATAAAATAAAAGGATAGTGGCTAAACTTAACATGATAATTTCCTTTGATAGAGTGGATCTAGATTTTTTGGCTCAAGTTATTAGTTATTTTGTATTTCCTTTGTCTCTTTACAAGTGGATTTTTGGTTGCATCAGAGACCCTTGGATTGCTCCTATCATCAACTATTCTCCAATAAGATTAGTTAGAGCTTCAAAATAACTCAAATTAAAATTGTTGTTGGGATCAAGGAGATTACTCATGCCCAATTTTTTATGATACTATAATGATAAGGAAATCTCCAAGCTAAATGTGAGATGGATTAAAGGCTACCTAGACCTATTTCTTAATGCCTCTAGAGCCGCTATTAATATCAACAAGTGCAGTTTTTACACTATCAACACTTCCTTAGCTAAAAATAGAAGCTTTGATAAAATACTTTAGTTTGCTCAAGGTGGAATTGACCTCTTTAAATATTTAGGGGTGTCTATGAGTTTTAAGCTCAAGAGTCCTAATTTTTCGTCTACTTTGATAGAAAAAAATTGAGAGAAAAGTATTAACCTAAAGAAATAGGTGGATTAATATTGTTGGTAGGTTGATAAATCTATCATTTTAAGCTTACTTGTCTACCAGATTATTATTTGTCGTGCTCTCATCTCAATCATCTAGGAACTTAACAAAAAATCAAGAACTTTCTTTGGCATGGAGGAAGCAATCACACAAGAATAAATTTCATCTTGTAGTCAAGTGACAAAAAAAAATCAAGGAGCCTTAGGTATCCGATCTACTTCTAATATAAGAAATGCTCTCGAGGCTAAACTTGCATGTAATTTAATAAATACTCTAATTACTATTTAGAAATAGCTTATTATTCATAAGTTTGGTGAAGGTAATCGTGGTATGTTGTTGCTCAAAGTTATCTATCAAATATGAAGTATATCTAAAAGTTGGACGTTGATTGATAAATAAATCTAAATTATTAAGGAGAACATATATTGGTTCCCAAGAAATGGTTATAGTAAGGTATTGGGATGAGCCTATTTGTGGTTAAAAAACCCTCAATTTTATCTATTTTTTAGTTCCTTCAATTCATGATTCAACTTGGGATCAACAAACTTTCCTATATCATCTCTCAGGAAGGTAATTAGCCAAAATAGATTCAACTTCATGGGTTGGACACAAAAAAACATAGAGAGTGATCTCAGGCTCATAAGCAATTTGTTGGTATTCTTCCCATAGACTTGGACAATGAAGACTACTTTATTTGGGAAAAAATTAAATCTTCAGGCTACTATTTAGTATAGGCATGCACTTATCTCGAGAGAAGAGAACCATATTTGGGGGTATATCACCCCAAAATTAAAATTTTGAAACAACAAAAATCTGAACCATATGTGGGGATAAAATATCGCCTCAAAAATAAAATTTTGAAACAACAAAAATTTGAACCATATTTGGGAGAAAAATATTACCCCAAAAATAAAAGATTTTCAATGGCTAGTTTAACAAAACAAAATTCTAACCAAGAAAAGCATATCTAAAAGAGGTATTTTGGACCCTCTATTTGTTCTATATGCTTTAAATATTATGAAACTCAACTTTTCTTGCCTCCCCATGACCCCTATGGTCCAGTGGGGGCATCTTTGACCCGACGTCCACCATCTCAACAAATCCTTTGTGAACCAAACACAAGTACTTCAACATTGTCTGAAACATAATCAAACAATTATTTTTACCATGAGATGATATATGTAGTGATCCATCCCTGATGTTACCCCTAAAAGTTGTGGAAACCATACAAAAAACAACCTACACTATACACTCCCTTCCATAGAATAACCTCAAAAATCGTCACTGTATTCCCACAACTAGGCTCTGATATCATCTGTCAGAAGTGCAAGGATGTCTGGATAAAAGCTTGGAGGCCCAAGACAAACTTCATGATGAAGATATCATGTGTCATGCGATTATCATGGTAGCTATAGGCCGTGGAGTGGTATCAAGAATGGGATCTTCCATTGCTAAGGTACCCAAACTTAAATAATATAAAGGCTTTGACAAGATGAGGGATGATTGTATGTTAGACAATTTCTTTTAGGACATGGGTGAGTACTTAGTGGTCTTGGAAGATCTATCGAATGACAAACAAGTCAATACCATCATGTGGTACCTTATAGGGATGTAGCTCAGATAGTAGATCACTCCATAGTATTTTGTAGCATCAAGGAAATCAATGGCACATGTGAAGTGGAATATGATCATGTGTGACAGATAGGGAGAGTCAAAGTCTTGAATCTATTGTTGGATGTGCTAATACCCACATATTCAAAAAGAGTGCCAATAGTGGTAACATGTGGCCAATATATTGTACGTTGATTTGGAAATGGGGACTAGCAATCTGCAAATAAGCATCATCTGAAAGCTTAATGTGATGGTGATGGATGGTCTGGATAGAGGAGAAGAGGTGAATGGAGTCAACGATTTGTTGTACATTGACACACTTATCCAAGGCAAGAGAAATGTGGCATTGGTTGACACAAGCACCACACATTATTTTATGAGTGTGTGACATACCAACAAAATGGTACTGTACTACTTAAGAGGATAGAATTTGAAATTGGTGAACTCTTCAACCCAAGCCATACTTGGGATCGCTCGAAATGTGGAGGTCCAAGTGGGAGAATAGAGTGGAAAGTTGAACATCTTTGCTATCCATATAGATGAATTTGATTTTGTGCTCGGGTAGGATTTCATTCGATGGAGCAAAGTGGTGATAAACTCACACTTGGAATCATTGGTCTTCTTTGACCCATAGTAAAGTTGCATGGTGTGGGCAGTGCACAAGCAACAAATAGGCCAAGTACCAATGAACATTCCCAAGGCTTAGATGTGCTCCACGATGAGTCTTAGGAAGGTAGCTCATAAAAATGGAAAACAAAAAATATTTTTAGTCATCATGTTTAGAAAATAGGACACACACGAGGTTCCCATCCCACATAAGGTGTGCAATATTTTACAAAACTAGATCTACGATCGGGATATTACCAAGTGTAGATTACAATGGGAGATGAGGAGAAAATAGCATGTGTGTTGAGATACAACTCGTCCGAGTTAATGGTGATACCTTTCAAGTTGTGTAATTCCTCCACCACTTTCTACACACTAATAAATAATGACTTTCACCCACTTCTAGACAAATCAATGGTCATGTACTTAATGACATCTTGGTGTATTCCTGAGATCTAGCAGAGCATAAACAACATCTAGCACAGGTTTTTGAGCTACTATATTAACATGACCTTTACGTCAAAAAGAGAAGTGCACTTTTGCATAGATGGAGGTCAAGTTCCTTGGCCACATAGTCAACAGACGTAAGATCAATATGTACCCTGCCAAAATAGTAGTGATCTGATATTGGGAGTTGTCCAAGGGTGTTTGTGCAATTAGATAATTCTTAGTTTTAGCAAAATTTTACCGACGGTTTGTTAGTAGATATTCCAAATTGGATGTCCTCTAATAAATTTTTTGAAGAAGGATAAGGATTGGTTATGGATCCCTAAGTGCCATGTGTATGTAGATCATCATATTTTACCATCGATGGTATGTTGGTGCAAGGTAGCCATCCCATGTTATTTGAGTCGAGGAAAATAAGCGACATGGAGTGAAGGTATCCAATGCACAAGAAGGAGGTGTTGGTTGTGGTGCATTTTCTATGAATGGTAGCATTACCTGCTTAGGATGCACTTTGTGGTAAGGATAGATGTTGCTAACACCTATTTCCTAACCTAGAGCAAGTTGACTAGAAAATGACCAAATGGTAAGATTTTATTATCGATTTTGACATGGGCTTAGTGCACATGATAGGAAAAGAAAATGTTGTGGTAAATACACTAAGTTGCAAACACCAAATGGAAATCATTGATATGGCAGGTGGTAGCCCGATTACAGTGCAAAGTGAACATAGAGTTGAGTTGGCCAAAGACTTGGTCGTGTGGGTGAAGGAAGTTTTAGATAAAGACTCACAAGTGGCTACGCTAATCAATACTATCCAAGTGGAAAATGAATAAGGTATACTAAACAAGTTCAAGTTGTTCAATGGATTGTTGTGGTTTATTAGAAACTATTTGTACATTCCTTGATGGGATGGGTTGCATCACAAACTAATCCAAGAGTGCCATGATAATTTGTGGGCTAGCCATCCTGGGCAAAGGCATACACTGGAACTAGTAGAATGGGGGTTCTTCTAGATGATGATGAAGCAAGATGTAGATGAGTGCATGAGGACCTACCTTATTTGCCAACAAGACAAACACCATAGCAAGAAGCAAATATGTTTGTTGTAGTCGTTACATTCTAGTTTGACCTTGGACTAGCATCTATGTATTTCATAGTTGGGGTTACCAAGGCTAAAGGCTTCACATAAATAATGGTGGTAGTCGACCGATTTTCAAAATATGTTGTATTCACTACCTATCTACATCCTTATCCAATAAAAGTTGCGATAGAATATTTCTTCAAAAATGTGGTTAAGCATTGGGGATGTCATTAAGTATTGTGTTAGATCAAGACATGATTCACAAGAAAATTCTAGCATGAGTTGTTGCGATTGATGGGGACGAAGATGATGTTGTCCTCACATTTTGATCTGCATACTAATGGCCAGATAGAAAGGGTGAACGTAATCTTGGAAGCTTATCTATGATACTATGTTCAAAGTGATTTGACACAACATAGTTCAATTATAACAATCAAAATACAACTATCATCCAGTACTCATCATTCAAATTGGGGATAGGTCAGTAGCCATTTTCCCCCACACAGTTATGGCAAGGTATTTGGGAGGTAGTTATGCCATAGTAGATTATCTTAGAGCCTCACAAGAACAAGTCAACATGGTACATATGCATTTTTTGAAGGCAATTGAGAAGATGAAGGAGCAATTTGATGCAAAGAGGAGACCTATGGAGTTCAATGTTGGAGATTGAGTGCTATTGAAAATGTAGTCAAAATTCTTCAAGGCCTAGAAGGGAACTTATTTATTATTTTGATGGACTGTTTAAAGTGATTGAGCAGGTGGGCAAAGTTACTATTGCTTGTAGTTGCTAGTGCACATAAGGATGTATCCCATGTTCCTTGTAAGTTAGTTGAGACCATTTAAGGAATATGACTCAGATATTGAAATGACCCAACCAAGTCGTCCACCTGCTAACATCATAGGCCAAGTTGAACTTGATTTGGACCACATATTGGATATCAATACTATTGGTTGGGGGAAAAGGGATTACAAAGAGTACCTTGTAAGCTAGAAAGGTAGAGCTTCTGATAGCTAGGAGAGAGAAATGTTGTGGAAGTGGAAGTCCAAGATAGAGGTATTCCTCAAACAAAAGTCTTTGGGGGACAGTGTTATCACATAACACTTCATGATTTTGGGTTCCCATGTTGATTTCAATGGTGGCGATAGGTCAAATGTCGAGGGCATCATCAATTTTGGTGGGGGATATTGTAGGGGATAGGTGAGTTGACCTACCCCTACGTTGTCGATGCTTGTATGGATTGTGTCAAGCTATACCAAGTGATGAGGCCTGAAAATGCCTCAATCATAACATGTTTTGAACACTGAAATTGCCTACAAACTCTTATGTTTAATCTAATATGCTAGTTAAGTTAATTCAATATGTTGTGTATTAACTATTTGCATGATAAATGTATCTGAAATACTATATTCTGATTTTTATAGCTTTTTGCATAAGTTTTATGTTATTTTGTTATGACTTGCTAAATGAGATATGCTTAGGTTGATAGCAACATTTCACTAATCATGTTTTGATATGTCTCAAGCATTTATTTTACCTAAATCTGGAACAGTGCAAGCAAACTATTACTATGCAGCAAAAACTGGTTTTTCCCATGTAAATTCTAGCCAGCTGCCAATGAATGGCAAGGCATGGAATTCACATATGGAAAGAGATGAAGACCATTGGAATCTGATCCTGAGAAATAACCCACATGAGAAATGCAGAGGAAATAATTTAAAGAGCACACATTTGTTCATTCTGAAGTCTCTTTGGAATGAACAGATATCTTCGAAATGAGAAAACACGGTGTCTTCGAAATGAGCGGATCTTCGGAATGAGAATTGCAGTATCTTTAGAATGAGCCACTTATCTTCGGAATGAAAATAGAATGTGCTTTTTGACTTGTTGACCGATTTTTGACACTAAAAAAAAGGAAATAAATATTGAAAATGGTAAGGGAAAATATCTCCCATCTGACTTTGTCGTCCTTGCCGACCAAAGCCACCATTTATGGAAAGATCAAGTTTGATCTTCTTCTAGGATAAAACCAGAAATTGTTGCAGCATAATAGGATTAGATCTTTTGAGATATTCTCAGTTTTCAGTATATCTTAGGACATCTATAAATATGGATCCCTTTCAGGTTGATCTAGTAAGAGATAGAAAAAAACAAAGAGTAGAGAAATATAGGAGAAAATAGGCAATAATCAAAAAAGTGACTGTTACAGTCTTGTAACAGGTTTTCAACAGAATTATTGTAATCATGTTCTTGAATAAATAAAGTGTACTATTTCTATTTCATATTGCTTGTAAATGAGTGTGAGTAAGATCTAGAGAGAGAGAGAGACTCATACCTTCTTCTGGACAAGGAGGTTGGCCACTTCCAGACCTAGGAGGAGGACTAACAACAGGTTTTTATTCTAATTTTGTTGCAGTAGAATGAGTTGTAGAACTTGTCATTTCATTTCTTTGTAAACAACTAATAATATTTGCAATCTTAGCTTATTTTATGTTTTGTGATTAATGGTTTGGTTGTAATCTCCACTTTCAAAAAAGCTTTCAATTTATTGCAGACTGTCATTTCCGAATTTACTATTTTTTGTAATTTCTTGCATTTTGTGTTTGTTGTCAACCCTTGCATAGAAGATTGACAACCTTCTGTTACAGAGCCTTGACAAGGTTTCATTTCCATGCTATAAGTAGGTTTCCATTACTGCAAAAGTAAATAGATTTCCTTTCTGCAATTATAATCAGACTTCTAATTCTGTAACTGTTATTTCTGCAACATAATTAGGTCTCATTCTGCAATTGTAATTAGGATTTCATTTCTGCAGTTAATGATTAGTTTCCATTTTTGCAACTTATATTAAGGTTTAATTTATGCAATTTAGAGATAGGAATGTCCTAAATCCCCCACACAATCGGTTTCACCAATAAGACCTGTTGCTCCAGATTGACCTAAGTTATAACACTGTTCACCCCTTCTTCCATGAGATAGCCTTGTACATCCCCTCGGATTGACAAATTCATTGAGAATTAATGATGTGTATAATGACTACGCATCATTTTGGCACCGTTGTCGGAATTGTGTTGCTAGAAGGTGACAACAGTCCAATAGCTGTTAATTAGACTAAGTTATGAAGATTCAGGATAAAATCTGAATAGAACAGTTGGTTAAAGTAACAACTATTGACCTATAATTTATGTCATTTAAGAGTAAACATGAATGAGTAAGTCTAGGGATGAAAAATGTAGAATTACCCAAAAGGATCCCTGGCTTGTTCCATTAAGAAGATCTTCACGCCTAAGGGGTGAATCACCTATGTTTGAATTACCAGAAATATTGAAAGAAAAATCACCAGTCTCACCATCATTAGAACATTCTGAGAAAGGAAAATCACCAGTCTCACCATCATTAGAACATCCTAAGAAAGAAGAATCATCGGACTCATCATCAACAGAGGATCTTGGACCTCTTGAGAGTGAAATTTGGATAGGTTTAACTGTTCCCAAGGAACAGGAAACTATGGTAGAGGGAGGCAATCTAGATAGAGATGGCCAACATGGCTATGTCCATAATGAAGGAGATGATCAGGATATGCCCCAACCTTCCAGAACATTTGAATATCCTATCCATTTGAATCCAACACAAAACTCTCCCATGAAAACTATTTCACCTTCGGTACTTCCAACCTTTCGAGGTATTGTATCTGAAGATCCTGATCAGTTTTTGTTTGAATTCAAGGTAGTGTGTCAAACCTATGATTATGTAAATGACAATCAGAAACTTAAGGTCTTTCCCTCAACACTTAAGGACTCAGCATTACGTTGGTTCATGAGCTTAGAGCCAAATTCCATCCGAACTTGGGATCAAATGGAAACTATGTTTTTAGACAAATATCAGGAGTATTGTCATGTAAGGAACAGGAAAGATGAGTTATTCAGGATTAAACAGGAAGATGATGAAACATTAGAAGACTATCTTGATAGGTTCTCCTTTGTTCAAAGGAGATGTGGACTTGTAGAACCAGAGTTATGTAAAACCATATTTTTGAGAGGATTACAAGATGAATCCAGAGAAGTATTGGATTTGATGGGAAAAGGGGATGTAAATACTCTCAGTAATGAGGAAATTGTGGGTCTCTATAGAAATTACTCTCGCAATAAGCAGGGAAGAAGAAAAAAGAGTACAAATGGCACTGATGTAAAGGACCTAATAGAGGAACTTGCAAATTTTAAAACTGATATCCTAGTGCAATTAAACACAACTTTGGGGGAAATGTCTGCAAAAGCAAAAACCACAGAACCTTTGGCAATTTATTGCCCAAGATGTAGAAATAAACATGCTTTGCAGGAATGTCCTTTGAATAAAACATCTATCTCAGCCATTTGTAGTATCTGTTCAAAGAAGCATTCAACTGATAAATGCCACCTGCTACCACAACTCAAAACTGTGTTAGAAAATCGGACTGAGGAACTCAACTATGTTGGACCAAAACAAGGGGGAAATTTCTCTCAATACCAAAATCCCCCTCATTTTCCTACAAATTGGGGGCATAATCCTTGGACTATGCCTTGGGGACAATCAGAACCACCCCAACGTCCTTGGAATTATCCTCAATGGACAAATTCCCAAGAATGGCCACAAACAAATTGGA
Organism: Wollemia nobilis; assembly: GCA_028583015.1. Lineage (NCBI taxonomy): Eukaryota > Viridiplantae > Streptophyta > Pinopsida > Araucariales > Araucariaceae > Wollemia > Wollemia nobilis. The sequence goes on along the minus strand of JAQPPZ010003648.1, from coordinate 964,392 downwards.
GTAATTCAGCCTGGAATCAGAATCAGAATAACCCATCATGGAATCAAAACAACCCATCCTAGAATCAGAATCAGACTAATCCACATTGGATGCAAAATCAACCACAGTGGAGTCAGCAATACCAGTCCTATCCAAGGCAGCAAAGAAATCAAGGTCAAAATCAGCATTTCTTGCTCGCACCTAATCAAAATTTTCAAGAAAAATAGAACCAACCACAACAAACACAACAGGTGAAACAACCTCAACTTCCAGCTCAATCGAGTCACTAATCCAAATAGCATGAGATAGGCATCCCCTGTCTATGTGGTTAAAGCTAAAGAAAATGTTGAAATAAATGTTATTGATTGTAGTAACATCCAACTTCGTTCGGGAAAAGTTGTACCTGAACCTATTTTCGATAAAAGCAAGGAAAATGAAGAGCAAGAACATTTGGAACCAGTTAGAGTTAAACCAACAATAGAGAAAGAAGAAGAAAAAACTATATCAATACCTTCATCAAGAACAATTACCTTCATCAAGGATAATTCCATATCTTGAAAGATTCAATACCACAACAAAAAATTCTGAGTCAGACCTGGTCAAGGAACTTAGAAAGTTAACTATATCATTACCCTTATTGCAAGCCATTAAGGATATACCAGTGATTAAAAGTACTATCCGAGATTTGTGCATTAAAAGAGCGAGGAAGAAAAAAGAAAGCATTTCCCAAGACTATTCAGGTTGAAGGAAAGATAGTTGATCTCTTGTCTAGAAAACTAGTACCTCCAAAGTATAGTGACCCAGGAAGTCCAGATTATCACAGTTACCATAGATTCAGTGCCAATATCAAATGTCTTAGTAGATCTAGGAGCTGCAATAAATGTCATGACCAAGGATATAATGAAACAATTACAACTCAAACATCTCAGCCCCACATTTACAGTTTTAGAAATGGTTGATAGGTCAGTTGCAAAACTTGAAGGTATCATTGAAGATGTTCCTATAGAAGTTTCTTCTTGGGAATTCCCTACAGATTTTTTGGTTTTACAACCAAGAAATTCAGCACATGGATATCCCATCATTTTGGGAAGACCTTGGCTTGCAACTGCAGCAGCCTTCATAGATTGTAGGTCTGGAAAAATGACTATTTCAAATGGTATTGATCTAAAACAAATCTCTCTATATCCTCCTGCAAAACCATCTAGCAAATTTTTAGGTCAGTTATGGTTTCCTAATTCAGATGAAGAATCAGAGGAGGTTATTTCCACACTAGCCACCTTGGTAGTAAGGGAACACACAGAAGACCTCCATGACACAAAAAATTTAGAAAATGAAACTATCCTAATGAATGTTCTGCATGAACAAGGGTTAGAAGAGGAAGCAGTAAATATCCATCAGTTGTTAAGGAATGAGGAGAACCAAAATTCTGAAGGTGAACCATCTGTACTATCACAGGAAAATTCTGTTTCACTACCACATGGGTGGCACCATCACCTGATTTTTCCTTCTCATTGTTCCATACAAGATATGCTTCCATCAGGAAGTAATGAAACAGAAACTTCTTATTTCCTTCCATCTCAGCAGTGTCCTCTTAACTCCCTAATCACCAGGTATGAAGAAGTGAATTCGGTCCTTCCAAATACAAAACAAATAGAAGTCCAGCCAAGCAAATTTTTGAACATTTACAGCTGGCTTACTAGGGAAGAGGAAGAAAAATTGATAGTTGTCTTGCAAAGCATGTTCATGCTTTTGCTTGGGACTATAAAGATATGTCGGGAGTTCACCCCGATATATGCACCCACAGAATTTATCTTGAAGAAGTCAAACCAGTAAGACAACCCCGAGAGAAGACTGAATCCTGCCCTAAGGGATATTGTAAAGGAAGAAATTGAAAAACTTATGGAGGTAGGATTCATTTACCCAATTTTTGATAGCCAGTGGGTCTCTCCATTGGTTATAGTTCCTAAGAAAAATGGAAAAATGAGAGTATGTGTAGACTATAGAGAGCTGAATAAAGTGACATACAAAGACCATTTTCCATTACCTTTCATAGATCGGGTGTTAGATACCCTTCTCTGGAAAGAAATACTTTTGTTTTCTTGATGGATTTAGTGGATATAATCAAATTCAGATTGCACCTGAAGATCAAGAGAAAACAACCTTTACCTGTCCATGGGGAACATTTGCCTATAGGGTTTTACCTTTTGGTTTGTGTAATGCCCCAACAACATTTCAATGAGTAGTTTTAGCAATTTTTTTCGATCGACTACCAACAGTGTTGAGATATACATGGATGATTTCACGGTATGTGGACAGACTTTTGACTTTACATTAGAAAACCTTGACAAAGTTTTAACTCGTTGTGAAACATACCAGTTATCCTTGAATCCAGAAAAATGTTTTATGATGATGAAGGAAGGAATAGTTCTTGGTCATCACATCTCTCTTCAAGGGATCCAGGTTGATCCAAAGAAGGTGGAAATTATCAAGAACCTTCTTCCTCCTAAAACTCAGACTGATGTCAGAAGCTTCCTAGGACACATTGGTTTTTACCACAGGTTTATTCCCAGCTTTAGCACAATAGCCAATCCCATGTTTGCCTTATTGACTAAAGATTCTGAATTTTCTTGGACTGCAAGGTGTCAGGAATCATTTGAAGCTCTGAAAGAGAAATTAGTAACTCCACATGTGTTAAGAGGACCTAATTGGACATTACCATTTCACATACAGGCTGATGCTTCCAATACTGCAATTGGAGCAGCATTAGGACAAATTGACAATGGTGAACATTATGCCATCTACTACATTAGCAAGAATTTGACAAGAGCTGAGAAAAATTATACCACAACTGAGAAAGAATTCTTGGTAGTAATTTATGCCATCAACAAATTCAGGCATTACATCACAGGTTATCAAATATTTATTCACATAGATCACACAACCATTAAGTATTTGATGAATAAGCCTATGGTAAGTGCAAGAATTATTCATTGGTTACTTGTTCTTGCAAGAATTTGATATCACTATAATCAACAAACCGGGAAAAGCTAATGTTGTAGCAGATTTCTTGTCCAGATTACGGAACACGAGATGAAGGGGAATTAGTTGAAGACACCTTTCATGATGAAAAATTATTTGCTATATCGGTCCAATCACCTTGGTTTGCAAGATATAGCCAATTATTTGGTCACAGGGAAAGTTCCTCCACATTTCACTTCAAAACAGAAAAAACAATTGATCAAACAGAGTTCTTCTTTTGAATGGATTAAGGGTATACTTTTTAAGTGCAGTCCTGACCATGTGTTACGTAGATGCATCCGAAAGGATGAGGTGTATGATATCCTTAGGGCTTGTCATGATGAACCCTCAGGTGGACACTACTCCGTAAAAAGCACAATTAGGAAAATCTTAGGGATAGGATATTATTGGCCATCTCTTCACAAGGATGTGAAAAAGTACACGAGGCATTGTGATGCATGCCAAAGAATGGGGAAACCCACTCATACAAATGAAATGCCACTGCAGCCTCAATTGGTTTTAGAGCCATTTGAGAGGTGGGGGCTTGATTTTGTAGGACCTATTGATCCACCTTCTCAAGGAAAGGTGCATATTCTAGTATGCACTGATTACTTGACAAAGTGGGTAGAGGTGCGTGCTTTCAAACATGCTCGTGAAGAAAAGGTCGTTGATTTCTTGTATACTCAGATTTTTCAGAGATTTGGAGCTCCCCGGTCTATCACCACAGACCAAGGACCCCAATTTGCATCTAAAGTCATTGAGGCATTTACAGAATTATATGAAATCAAACATAGAAAATCATCACCTTATCACCCACAAGCAAATGGCTAGGGGGAACTAGAATGAATCTTAATAAAAATAGTAGCTTTTCATAGGAGAAACTGGCTAGATAAATTACCTAAAGTAGTGTGGGCTTACAATACTACTTGGAAATCCACTATTGGATTCACACCTTATGAACTAGTCTTTGGTAAAAAGCCCCTCTTACCTATTGAATTTGAGCTACTAACACTGCGCACAACATTGGAAATTGGAATTGAATTGTCACAGGCATAGACAGACAGGATTCTACAGCTGAATGCATTGGATGAACTTAGGTTGGATGCTCTGCACCAAACTAAAGTAATTCAGGAGCGAGAGGAAGATGTGGCATGATAGTCACATTCAGAAGAGGAAACTTCAACAAGGAGATTGGGCTTTACTATTTTATTCTTGCTATGAGGACTTCCCTGGAAAGCTGAGAACTAGATGGCTTGGACCTTACCGGATTGAAGAGGTATTTGACAATGGTGCAGCTCGTTTATCTCCTATTGATGGGTCATAGAGAAAGTTGGTAGTGAATGGACATCACCTCGGGGTGTACCATACACCTCTGACTAAAGAGGAATTCTTGCAGCGGCTTGACGGTTTGGATACACAACAGGTGGAAGAAATTTCCTCTTCCACTTCAAAACAATCAGCATGATCATGGATTTCAAGAAAAAAATAGAAAAATACAAAAAAAAAAAAATCAAAAAAAGCAAAAAACAAAAAGATGAATAAATTCTGATTATGAATTCCTTCATGGGCATGATTTCAGGGAAATCATGAATTCCTTCATGGGCATAGTCAGAATCAAGAAAAAAGAGAGAAAAGGAGAGGTAAAAATAAAAAAAGAAAAAAAAAAAAAAAAAAGAAAGAAAGAGAAAAATGAATAACTCAGTAGTGAAAACCTTTTCCAAGGCACTACTGGGTTGGTATGCATGAAAACCAGTTTTCCGGCATGCATAACCTTGAAAATTTTGAACCATCATTGTACAAATTCACCAACTGCACTTGTTTTGAAATATTGCAGAAAATCTCAGTGAGAACATCAACAAAGGCGGTCATTCTTCAAAAACTTGCATTAACTTGTTTTAATCAGGTATATATTTCTTACATTTCTTCATTGTAAATGATTGGTATATAGTATATAACAATTAACCATTAGCATAAAAGGGTATCCATAAGAGTTGGCATACTTAAAACATGTTTTGAGAATGAGAATATTGATTTCTACCTAATCTTCGAAACAAGAATGCCAAAAATAGTGCTTGTTATCTTCTTCAGATTAATTGTTGTATTGTCTTCGGATTGAAATTGTCTTCGGAATGATAGTAGAATGAATGTTGCACTTTGTCTTCGAAATGAAGCTTTGTCTTTGGAATGACGATTTGTCTTTGAAATGAAGCTTTGTCTTTGGAATGACGATTTGCCTTCACAATGAAGCATCATCTTTGGAATGAAGCTTTATCTTCGAAATGAAGTAGGATTTGTCTTTGAAATGAAGTTCTGTCTTTGAAATGACGATTTACCTTCGCAATGCAGCCTGATCTTCGGAATGAGGATTTATCTTTGAAAAGAGGATTTATCTTTGAAAAGAGGATTTGTCTTCGGAATGAAGATTTGACTTCGCAAAGAAGCATGATCTTCGGAATGAAGACTTGTCTTCGAAATGAAATCATAATCTTCGGAATGAGGTTTTGTTTTTGCAATAGATCATAATCTTCGGAAAGAGCATTCAATATAACATCTCCACGTGGCATCCAAGGAAGAAAAGAAATACGATCAAATAAAAATTCTTTTGGCTGCATACGATAAATGAACACGTGTCAGTTAGGATATGGTTTGTTTTTGCACCCATTTAGAAAGTACCAGAATCACGGGGGACGTGACCAACAGTATGCCACCATTTTTTGATGCTAATAAACATGCACGTGAAAGTCCATAGGCAAAACAGAAAAACTAAAAATGAGTAAGGTGGATCTGACGGCAAGGACATCTGCGCAACCATTGATGGACATGTGTTCAAAGAAAAAATAGAAATGCGTGCCACCCTTCTTTTCGAAGACATATTTGCTAGCGCAAAATGATTACGAGGTACAGTGCTCAGATTACGGTTCATTTCGAAGAAGAAAAATAGGGCAATTGAAAATTTAGAACCAAACCCTGCAAGTCTGCAAACACCAGAAACTAGAGATCCAGCAAAGGAATAGCAGTAGAAGTGAGTAGTTTTTTGACATACCAAGATAGGAAAATGGGGCGAAAAATGAAAATGGAACCAGCGGATACCACCCACCTCCGGGAGAATCCAGAAGTGCTGCAGATTTTTGAAGATGGAGGGCTTATGCCATTTTTGGATAAGTTTAATGGGTCCTCTGAAGATTTGGTCGGCATGTTCGCCCACACCTTCAGAAACAATCGGGCACACATTAACGACATGACCATTGAGGTAACCCCTAAAGTTTTGAGTCAAATCACTGAGCTGCCATTAGAAGGTCTTCCAATTTCTAGGTCTGGCAAAAATACATTGGTAAATATAGTTAATCAATTTTTGGAAGAAAATGATAAGGAACCAGAATATTTAACACATAATAACACATGCAAGGGGGTAAAAAGGGCCAGCCTACAGGAACCCTAGGATGAAGTAGCCACATGGGTAATCAAATTTCTAACCTGTGAAGGGCAGTATGTACTGTTATCAGGGCATCATCTAAAAATTTTAAACCATCTCAGACATGGTAGGCAACAACCAGAAGTTAGGGTAAATCTTCCCCTATACCTGCATCGAGAATTGAAAAACATGGCAAAAAGATATCAAGAAGGAAAAGGGAGCCTTCGCCACCATGGTCTCATCAAACTAGTTTGCCAGACACCATTTTAGAGGAAACCCTAGGAGCTTTGATAGGTTTTACTCTACCTTAAATGATGTAATTTTTGGAGATGAGGATGAGGAGGAAGAAACAGATGTTGCTGATGCTATTGCAGAAGAAGAAATGGCTATTGTAGAGGCTATTGTAGAAGATGAAATAGAAACTATTGTAGAAGCTATTGCAGAAAAAGAAACACACCCAATAGCAGCAACAGAACACCTTGCTCCAGAACCTTCAACTTCATGAGCCAAGAAGCAAAAGAAAAGAGGGTCTAGAACTGGCAGCAGAATAGAAAAATAGAAGAAGGTCCATTTTTTTGAAGTTGTAACTGATTTGTTAGAACAAGGAAGTGAAGCACCTAGCCCAACAAGGGAAGAAACAACAAAGGAAACAGAAGCATCTAAAACTGACCCCACAACCCCTACTGTCACCAGAAAACAAAGCAAAAGAAAGAAGTTTGCATCTGGAACTAGGAGGTCTACAAGACTCCACTTGAGGGAAATGGCAGAACAGGTCATAGAAGAAGAAGGTGGACAAAGCAGTCCAGATGTCACAGAAATACAACCAGCCCCTAAAAACTTTCCAGAATTGCATGAACAGATAATTGAGGAAGAGGTTAGGCTTGGATAGCTTGGAGGTGGCTACGAGTTCAACAGGCCACAAAAATGGTAGATGCAATTATAGACAGTTTCATAGAGCCTCCTGAACAAGAGCAGACAAATGTTGTAGAGGAAGAGACAGTTGTTGAGCAGCCTACTATAGTTGACTTGTCTGCATCAGATTCTGAAGTAGAAACAGAGGAGGAAGACATCACAGAGCAGCTGAGAGCAGCAAGGAGTGTTGTCAAAACACAAACCAGATGGATTGAAGAGAGAGAAAACATCATTGAGATGTAGGAAAGAAAAATTGCAGAGTTACAGCAGGAAGTGGCAGAATTGAGAGAAAGGTTGTCACAGTCTGAAAAATAGCCAATTGTATCCATTGATGAGGATGATTTGGCTCAATTGCTTATGGATTTATCTAGGGCAGATGACTCTGTTGAGGCAGACATAGGTGCTCATTCTGAAGAAGCACCCTTTCATTCTGAAGAAGCACCCTTTCATTCTGAAGAAGTGCCTTCTCATTCTGAAGCATTACCTTCTCATTCTGAAGATGCTTCAGAATTGGCAAAGAGCATAGCAAAAAATATTGGAGATGAGTCACCAGCACAGGAACAGTCCAAGCAGCAGCATGAAACTGTTCAAGTAAGTACTCCTTCTATTGATGTCCTTGTATTTCAAACTGTTACACCTTCAGTAGAAATAGCAGATAAGGGGGTGCAAGTGGAATTACTGTCTGATGACAACCCAATAGAAATAGCGAGATAAGGGAGTACGGGTAGAATTATTGTCGGATGATCAACCGGTAGAAGTGGCGAGAAAAAGGGGTTCGGGTAGACCTGCTACCTAGAGTTCCACCTATAGTTAGACCACCTAATACTGTGTCCCTAGAACAATACAATGCGAGACATAGCCAGTTGGGTGATTAGATATGAGAAGCTTGCCACTAAGACTAAAAAATTCAAATTGGAAGGAAAAAAGCTAGAGGCAAAGGAAACAGAGATTCGGGCATTAAAAGAAAAAGTGTCTGATTTATGTCAAATTGCTGAATTTTTAGTCCAATTCAGACGGCCAGCTAGATTTTACAGTCTTATTCTGAAGGAGAAATACCTCAGATGGCAGGTCATGAGGATTAGCTCAGGTCTCCCATATAAATTGGACACAACTACAGATTTCTTGGAAGCATACTTTGACAGCCCTATTGAGCAGAAAAATCTCCTATGTGAACTATTTTTACACAGCTTCTTTATTCCAGAAGAAGTAGAATTTCATCCTCAAATCTACATTGGAGATGTTCAATTGAGGGCATTCATGTCCACCTTGCAGAATCAATTTTATTGGGACCAGGAGAAAAGGCAGAATAAAGAAATTGAAACAAGAGCTGAATTGTTAGTCAGAGCAATTCAGCCAAATCACCCAATTATCACCAGACAACACTTCACCATGATGAACAGGGATGATGTAAAGAGAATGTACTTGACAAACTTAAGGGACTGTGTGACCAGATTCCATAATTTTTGTAATGACAATTTTGTGCCAGCATTATCAGTCTATAGAAACAGATGGGCTGAACTTTCCATGTCTTTACAGAAAAGAGAACCCATCTCCCCCATCAACTTAGAATGGTCTAGAAGAAGGGCAGAAGGAGTGATACAGTTGATTGAAATCATGCAACATCATTGGATAGGTCTCAGATTTAGGCCTCCAACCATCATCACTCCAGTTCCATTCTACTTTGAAGAAGATGCCCAACCTGATGAACAGTTTGAAGAATGGCTCGGGAACCTTCAGGAGAATAGGGGATATTATATAGGCAAGAAGTTGTTCTACAGGTCATGGAATTTGACCATGGACATATGTGATTCCATAGCCCAACAGAATGCATGAGGACATGCATCAATATAAGTTGGGGGGAAAATGATGAGGCCTGAAAATGCCTCAATCATAACATGTTTTGAACACTGAAATTGCCTACAAACTCTTATGTTTAATCTAATATGCTAGTTAAGTTAATTCAATATGTTGTGTATTAACTATTTGCATGATAAATGTATCTGAAATACTATATTCTGATTTTTATGACTTTTTGCATAAGTTTTATGTTATTTTGTTATGACTTGCTAAATGAGATATGCTTAGGTTGATAGCAGCATTTCACTAATCATGTTTTGATATGTCTCAAGCATTTATTTTACCTAAATCTGGCAACAGTGCAAGCAAACTATTACTGTGCAGCAAAAACTGGTTTTTCCCATGTAAATTCCAGCCAGTTGCCAATGAATGGCAAGGCATGGAATTCACATATGGAAAGAGATGAAGACCATTGGAATCTGATCCTGAGAAATAACCCACATGAGAAATGCAGAGGAAATCATTTAAAGAGCACACATTTGTTCATTCCGAAGTCTCTTCGAAATGAACAGATATCTTCGGAATGAGAAAACACAGTGTCTTCGAAATGAGCGGATCTTCGAAATGAGAATTGCAGTATCTTCGAAATGAGCCACTTATCTTCGGAATGAAAATAGAATGTGCTTTTTGACTTGTTGACCGATTTTTGACGCTGGAAAAAGGGAAATAAATATTGAAAAGGGTAAGGGAAAATATCTCCCATCTGACTTTGTCGTCCTTGCCGACCAAAGCCACCATTTATGGAAAGATCAAGTTTGATCTTCTTCTAGGATAAAACCAGAAATTGTTGCAGCATAATAGGATTAGATATTTTGAGATATTCTCAGTTGTCGGTAGATCTTAGGACATCTATAAATATGGCTCCCATTCAGGTTGAGCTAGTAGGAGATAGAGAAAGCAGAGAGTAGAGAAATATAGGAGAAAATAGGCAATAATCAGAAAAGTGACTGTTACAGTCCTGTAACAGGTTTTCAATAGAATTATTGTAATCATGTTCTTGAATAAATAAAGTGTACTATTTCTATTTCATATTGCTTGTAAATGAGTGTGAGTAAGATCTAGAGAGAGAGAGACTCATACCTTCTTCCGGACAAGGAGGCTGGCCACTTCCAGACCTAGGAGGAGGACTAACAACAAGTTTTTATTCTGATTTTGCTACAGCAGAATGAGTTGTAGAACTTGTCATTTCATTTCTTTGTAAACAACTAATAATATTTGCAATCTTAGCTTATTTTATGTTTTGTGATTAATGGTTTGGTTGTAATCTCCACTTTCAGCAAAGCTTTCAATTTATTACAGACTGTCATTTCCAGAATTTACTATTTTTTGTAATTTCTTGCATTTTGTGTTTTGTTGTCAACCCCTGCATAGAAGATTGACAACCTTCTATTACAGAGCCTTGACAGGGTTTCATTTCCATGCTATAAGTAGGTTTCCATTGCTGCAAAAGTAAATAGATTTCCTTTACTGCAATTATAATCAGACTTCTAATTCTGCAACTGTTATTTCTGCAACATAATTAGGTCTCATTCTGCAATTGTAATTAGGATTTCATTTTTGTAGTTAATGATTAGTTTCCATTTTTGCAACTTAGATTAAGGTTTAATTCATGCAATTTAGAGATAGGAATGTCCTAAATCCCCCACACAATCGGTTTCACCAATAAGACCTGTTGCTCCAGATTGACCTAAGTTATAACCCTGTTCACCCCTTCTTTCACAGATAGCCTTGTACACTGCCCTGGATTGACAAATTCATTGAGAATTAATGATGTGTATAATGACTACGCATCACCAAGTGTGCCAACCTTGGGATTGTTGGAAGTTGGGCCAGTCTGCCCACATCTAGGTAGTTAGATGGGTAGGGGTCATAGTTGCCAAATGGTAAAGTGTGAGTCCTTTGCATTGTAAAATGTGCTACCAAGGAGGACACACGAGGTGACTTGGGTACCCAGGGCAGAATGGTGGTAAATTAAATAATAGTGGTAAATGGTGGTAAGGGTCCCTTATCGCATTGAATTATTGGATATGTGTGCTATATTGAAGATTGGTTGGGCCTCATCTATGTAATATACCATGACCATGCATTGTAATATGGAGAAAGTTTGCATGATTTTAATAATAAAAATTTGCATGCTTTTGGATCTAAAATAATATGTAGTCAGTCATACTTCTTGTTAAATGTGGAGTGAGTTGAATAGACATCGTAAAATTAATCTAACAAGAAGCATGGTTGACTTTATTATTTTAGATCCAAAAGCATGCAAGTTTTTTATTATTAAAATCGTGTAAACTTTCTCTCCCTTTTATAATGCATGGTCACAGTGCTTTACATAGACAAGGCCCAACCCCCCTCCAACATAGTGCATGTAATCCAATAATTCTATGCAACAAGGGACCCTTGCTACCATTAGCCACTATTATTTAATTTACAACCATTCTGCCCTAGGTACCATAGTTACCCCATGCACTCCCTTGGTAACACATTTTACAATGCGAAGGACTCACACGTTTCCATTTGGTAACTATGATCCCTACCCATATAACTACCTATACATGGGTAGACTGGCCCAACTTCCAATAATACCAAGGCTGGCATACTTGGCATAGCCTGACATGATCTGCCCAAGCATAGACAACACAAGGGGTAGTTTGATTCACCTATTCCATACAATCACCCTACCCAAATCCACCTATATTTTAAATGTGAGGAAGTCGCTACTATGTGGATCTCTCTTGCTCTCATCTTTAGAGATTGCATTAGAAGTAGATTAAATCTTAAACCTTGCACTAAAATATTGAATAAAAATTACCTCAACTCCTTTCAAGGTAAGATTCTTATAAAAATTTTGTGATCTTCAATTCCTTACTTTTGCATGTGGTATTTATGGGTGGTATTCGTGGATTGGAAAGTACTACCAAATATTTGTAGATAAATCAATCCCATGGCTGGCACATTTGGTACAACTGACATGATCCATCCAAGCATGGATAGCATAAGGAGTAGTTCAACTCACCTATCCCCTATAATCTCCCCGTCCAAACCCACATTTTTTTTAAATGTGAGAAAGCCGTTACTATGTGGATCTCTCTTGCTCTCGTATTTAGAGTCCGCATTACAAGTAGATTAAATTTATCTTTGGAGTTCACATTAGAAGTATATTAAATCTTGAGTACTACACTAAAATCTAGAATAAAAATTACCTCAACTCCTTTCAAGGTAAGCCTCTTATAAAAAAAATTAGTCTTTAATTCTTTACTTTTGCATGTGGTATTTATGGGTGGTATTCATGGATGGGCAAGGACTACCAAATATTTGTAGATAAATCAACTAAGAGGACTTTTTGATACACAATATCAATAATGCTATCATGGAAAATTTCACCCACTTTAAAGCTAGCAACATCAAAGTGCTCTTTTTTGAGTTGAGTTATATATCCTCAAAAATTAAAATCTTCAAGATCTAATTAACACAAACCACCAACAATGTTAGATTGGATGTCAAAACCCTTTCACTTTCTCAAAACTTTAAATTGATCATATAGTTTCTTTTTGAAAAAGAAGAGGTCAAGTCTATTTTGCTCCACCTAAGTCAAGTCTATAAGATTCTTTAAAAAAAAATTGTTCAGGTTGATTAGCATCACATTCCTAGGCAATGGAACCATTTGAAAGATAGAAAGGCCAAGCTAAAAAATGTATTATTCGCATCCTTCCTTCTTGAGCTCACATAAAATTTGACAACTTAAAGGTGATCAATTAGACTTTGGTTTTTTTTGTTCTACATACCAAAAATTTCTTTGTTCTCATTCTTTCAACTTTATTGAGGAAAAACTTTTATTTTGATTCACTTGTAACACCCAACTAGCATGTAGCACTACAAGCTTGTTTGTTTGCTCTTTACACATTTTCCAACCTTTTAATCATTGTATTATATTAAATAATATTAAACCTTTTTATTTTTAAAAAATCAATTGTAACCAAAAAATTACAATCATGAAAATTGCTTTCATTAGTTATGTTTTTTAAAAAATCCCTAAAAAAATTGAATATTCATATTTTATTATCAAGAAAAATAAAGTATAATATACACCAAAAATACTTTATATTTAGTTTATTAAAGAAAAATACTTTAAATTTTCTTATTAATTCCATACAACAACTTTTTAATTATATATAATAATTTATTTTTAAGTAAGATGATGTCTTTTATCGAGGCCGCTCCAATAAAAATAACAAAACACTACATTATCCTCATTTCATTGATATGAGGTTAATTAAACTATATGCAACTTGTCTTATGTATATATCTAACTTGTCTTTCTATTAAAATATTCACATCTTTCTCAAACTACCATTTACTCTTATATCACCTCCTTTATAAATATATTGAAGAACACAATCTTATACTGAGAGGGGGGTGAATAGTATAAGACCACTTTTTACTTTTCCTTCCCAAATAGTATTAATCAATGTAATCAATGACAATATCAATAGCAATAACCAAAGCAATGCACCAATCATCACACACAATAGAGACACCACAATTTATGTGGTTCACCCAATGCGAGCTACTCCACGGAGAAAATATTTTACTAAAACTTTCTCAATCAATCTCTTGGGAATCCTTCCCAATTACAATTTTTATGGACCTCTATCCAAAGGATATGTTGATCCCCTAATCTCAATTTTATGGATCTCTTCCACAAGAGAACTCTTTTCCCTTCTACTCTAGCTAGTGATCTTCTAGAAGACTCTATCTCTCTGATGCACTGATTGGTGGATCTCTCTCCACTTGAAGACTCTTCACTCAGATCTATCTTCAAATGTCCTAGTTGTTGGATCTCTATCCACTAAGACTCTGTCCTCTATACTCTGTCACCTCCAAAGCTCTATCAATAGGCTCACTCAAAACCTTCTCAAATATGCTCAATAGGTCACTTATAACCTGCTTGAATCTGCTCAATAGTCTCACTCAGAACTCGCTCAAATCTGCTCAATAGGTTCACTTCGAACCTGCTCAAATCTACTCAACAAGCTCACTCATAACTTGTCCAAATTTGCTCAACAATCTCACTTAGAACTTGTCCAAATCTGCTCAACAGGTCCACACATAACCTGTCCAAATCTACTCAACAAGCTCACTCAGAACTTGTCCAAATATGCTCAACAAGCTCACTTAGAAATTGTCCAAATCTGCTCAACAGGTCCACATAGAACCTGTCTAAATATGCTCAATAAGTCCTCTCTAGTACTTGCTCAAATCTACTCAATAAGTCCTCTAGGACTTGCACAAATCTTCTCAATAAGTCCTCTCTAGGACTTGCTCAAATCTGCATAGCAAGCTTTCACAAAAGCTTACTCAAAATCAGTCCACAAGCCTTCTCAAATACTTGCCTCAAATCTCTTTAACAAGTCCACACATAACTTGTACAATCTCATAGAATCATAAAGAGAATTTTTAGAGACTCAATATGTTCTATACTTAATTCTCAATCAATATCTCAACTCAATCTCATAGAAGCATAAAGAGAATTGTTAGAGACTCAATATGTTCTATACTCAAATCCCAATCTCAACTCAAATCAATATCATAGAAGCATAAAGAGAATTGTTAGAGACTCAATATGTTCTATACTCAAATCCCAATCTCAACTCAAATCAATCTCATAGAAGCATAAAGAAAATTGTTAGAGACTCAATATGTTCTATTTTCAAATCTCAATCTCAACTCAAATTAGAATAAAGAATAGTTTGTTTCTTGGAACTTGAACAACCACTTACATCCACTTGACTAGGGTCAATCAACTCAACTCAACCATTCACCACAAGGAACAACTCTTTCTTACAAACCCTAGTCCAAAAATGTATCAATCAACTCAAAATGTTCCCAACAATGCTTAACAACAAATCTCACATAACAATGATACTCATGTTCTTTTCTAACTCAAGTTCAAGTTCTTTGCACAACCAATGGCTTCAACAACAATGCTTATTAAACAAGGTTTAATCACAACACTCAAGCCATAAAACCTTTAAGCATTAACTCAACCACTTTTGAAAAGGAAACCACAATCAATCCTTTTCACTTCAATGATATTTCAGAAATCAACCACCCAAATAAAATCAATGGAGAATATTGTTCATACCTTTTTGATGCCTTATTTGTTGTCCACAAAATATGTCTCACTCAACACACTTTCTTTTTCAACTCTCAACAAGGGTTAGAGTAATAACACAACAAAAATATCCAAGTAACACCTTATTACTCCTACTTTATTTTAACATCCACCAAAGTTCTTTTATGCAAGAAATAAACCCTCAATAGAATGGATCAAACTTACTTTTGGAAACTCCTTGACAAAACCTGAAATATCTTCTTACACAACCCTTATTTCTTCTTCTAAGCAAGTTAATTAAATAGCTCTTGAAAATTTCTTTCCAACGATATATAATATGCTACCCTTCCAAAATTAAAAGGAATAGTAATTTCAGAATTTTCTAAAACAACTCATAAGCCTTATTTCTCCTCAAAGCTTTTCTTACAAATATTAAAATAAAAATTTAACTTACCTTTTTCTTCTCAGTGGGATTCGATCCCCTGTCGTTGTCCAAGAACCACTCTAACCACGACACCACTAACCACATGATCCAACCGCTCACATGAAATGGTGAGCGCAGCCACTATGCTTTCCTTCCTCCAAACGTGCCCCAGAAGACATGTGCGCCAAAAGGTGTACTTCCTTTCCACTTCGCAAAAACCAGCACCAACGAAATTCGAACTTCGGATATCCTGGTTCTTAACAACTTGACTACCTCCTTATTTATGCTAGGCCACAAGCGCCTACGGTGTATGGGAAGGGTCCTCCCTTCCTTCTATTTCTCCCTTTCTTCACAAGTTTCGATTGCGCTAAAATATCTTTTCTCTTTGTTCGAACGAAAATCACACACATTTGAATTATTGCCAAATGAATTTTTGGAAATGGTATTTATACATATTACCTTGACTTTTCATACGTTGTCCCTTAATTGAACTTGATGACGTCGGCAAGAATTTCCACTTTGGAAATTTTAATTTTAATTTTAAAATATTAAAATTTAAAACTTAAACTTCAAAGTTGAATAACTTTGTCACCGGGACTCCTTTTTCGATGAAACGAAAAGCCAACCTAGGTTTTAAGAAAAACCCATTTCAAATCTTCCATCCATGGTTTTAAATAAAACCTTTAAAATTAAATTGCTTCATCACCGGGGCACCTTTTTCGATAAAACAAAAATCCAACCTGGGTTTTAAGAAAAACCCATTTCAAATCTGTCGTCCATGGTTTTAAATAAAAACCTTTTGCTAAGCTTCCCTTGAAGCTCCTTTTGGAATACAAACATAGTGCTTACTTACATAGATCCTTTTGACATCAATGAAAACTTTTTGCTAAGGGACTCAAAATGTCCAACATTATATATATATATATATATATATATATATTAGACCTTAGACCTCTCAAAGAAATGCCAAAACCTTTACCACTACAATAAGCGTACAAACTATTCAATGATTTTACACAATTTTACATAGTGTCCACCTTTTTAGCGCAAGTGGAAAAGGTAAGTCTGACTCTATTGAACGAGAGGTCCACGGTTCGAACCTCTTTGATGCAAAGGGGGACACAAAAAATATTTTTTGGCTTCGTATACCCAGATGGGATGGCATTGCTGACCACCTAAGAGGGGCTCTCAAGGTTTCTTTCTAACCTAAAATGTGATCCCCAAAGACTAGGTGTATTGGTAATTATTTTTTGGCTCAAACCTTGGGGGCATGCTTGTTTGTAAAGGTAGTATTATGTTCTAAATCCTCTGAGTGTGCACTAGACCAACAACAATAGTGTGAATCCCGAGTGACTGATGGTCCTCTTCACATCAGGTTATTAAATAATGAGGTGGTATAGGCTTTTTAGGAGTATCCCTTGTGGTTTGAATCCTCTAACCAACGATAACAGTGTAAATATTGAGCAGCCAGTGGTCATATTCATGTCAGGTTATAAAATAATGAGTTTGTATAGGCTTGTTGGGGGCAACCCTTGTGGTTTGAATCTTTTGATCGCACACCAAACTAACATTGTATGCCTATTTGCAAATGTAGTAGTCTACTTTGAATCCTCTAAGTGTGTGCCAAACCGATGATGACAGTGTGAATCCCGAGCAATCGGTGGTCCTCTTCATGTTGGGCTATAAAATAACGAGGTGGTATAGGCTTGTTGGGGGTAGCCCCTATGGTTCAAATCCTCTGAGCACACGCTAAACTGATGATTATAGTATGAATATCGAGTGACCAGTGGTCCTCTTCACACCATATTATAAAACGAGGTGGTATAGGCTTGTTAGGGGCAACCCTTGTGGTTTGAACCCTAGGCTTGGTAGTTTGTTAGAGTTAGAGTCTATTGCATCAATTGGATCATGTACATTTACCTTCCTACGTACATACTTAGGACATTAGATTACTTTAGGGGGAAGTTATCTAGTTACTTTATGCAATGTAACAAATGCACAAGTGTCAATGTGCAAGTTGTAAATGTTCAAAGTGACCCTTATACAGCTAGGTAGAGTGTTGGCCAAGGAATCTATCTTCCATTATAAAAGGACCTAATGGTAAGAGATTGACAATATAGTAGGTAGGAGTAGTATTACTATGTAACTCCATTAGTGATGGAGTACAATGTAGTCCTATAGCTTCTTGCATTAGAGTGTCCATTTCCTCCATAGCAATATTGTATTCATTTTTGTCATTTTTATTTATATCATATTTATGCAATCTCGTGAATTTACTTTCTCTCGTATTTTTGCATCTTGTGATTTTCATCTCCCATTGTGATCTACCTCAAAAGCTAACAATGGTATCAAAGCCATGGTAGATCTAGTCACAGCTATCACAACCCGTTCGTTGGACTTCCTAGATGACATTAACTAAGCCAAAGGGATAAATTAGTACTTGAATTTTAACATTAACCAAACCTTAATAATTCTACCATGCATTAATAAAAGGATCTAATTAATAAAATATAGGGGATGGTAAACCCTAATCACCCTATAAAATTCCTAATTAACAACTAGCTACACTCTACCAAGTTAATTTGGAGAGTTTTAAAAAATAATCAGGATTTTGGTAAGGTTTTGAAATAAGTTAAAAAGACTTTTGTTACCCAGGTGTTGTAGGTGAGTTGGAGAGGAGAGGACAATCCTCCAAGGGAGGTCCCAGGTTTAAATCTCCACCCTACCAAAAGCTGAATTGGGTATCCAAAATCCAATTGATAATGTTGGTGCAGGCAGGGTCTGGTGCGACTCCCGGGTGACTTTGACGGTGTAGACCCCCTGTTCGTGGTCTCTCAGACCAAGGTAGCTCTGCAAGGGGTTTTCGCTTAAAAAAAAAGACTTTTGTAAAAATATTAATTTAGGTAAAATTATCTTTTACAAAAAAATAACTTAGTAGAATAAACTTAATTTATTGCAGTTAGGTGCCTATAAATTTTACCCAATTTTAAATGGGCCCAAAAAGGACAAGGTCATGTTTTAATAATAAAAATGTACATATTTGACTAGTGGATGGACTATTCTCCATTCCACATGACACCTTCCCAATAGTAATAATGCAGACTTTGCAGTTGCACTAGGAAAAAGGGAAGGCCTAAATTGAGCAAGGTACTCCCACCTTATCCCCTCTTGTCTTCTCCCAATTTTTAAATTATAAAAAGGAATCTCACTATTTGGGGTAACTCCAAAAAAGGGCTTCTTTTTAATATTTTAATAATAAATCCACCCACTTGCTCATGAGGGAAGAAGAGCTGGGAAAAATTATAAAAGGGGAGACAAGCAATGGGAAAAGGGAGGGGAAATATTGGGCTTAGGGAGTATGCTCTCTACCTTGGGTAGATCAGAAACCAAAAATCTCTAAGAGAGTACTAAGTTGAAATTAAAAGCAATATTGGGTAGAAAATAAGGGCTAAAGTCAAAATCTTGGGGGATATGATCAAAGAGGCAAAGAAACCACATCTTGTTGGATATTTAGGTTGGATTTGTCCTTTAAATAACTTACAATTTACTTTTTCAAATATCGCTTGATTGATTAATTTGTGTTTTTTGGTCTGCCTAAGAAATTGCTTTGAAGGGACCTTATTATTAGGCTTAACATTTATTAGGCTTTATACCCCAATATTATGATTGGTTAAGGAGATCCTTATTCAGAGAAATTGCTTGAAGGATATCATCATTAGGTTTAACCTTTATTAGGCTTTATGTCCCATTATTATGATTTATTAAGGATTTTTCCCTATTCAGGATTCGTGTGAGTGGCCAATTGGATAATAAGTTCCCTGTTTGGTAATCATGTGAATGACTTAGCTATTAAAAATGGTTTATTTTTTTTCCCCATAAGCTAGGTCAATGGTAGGGTCGCCACCGACCAAACCCTCTTCCACCTAATGTAACCATCTTCTAGTGGTTAGTACCTACTTTACGCATGAGTATCTTTATTTTGAACTCCCATCTACTATATGATACATGTGGGATAATATCACAATAAGCAATCAAAAATTTTAATGCCTTTGTGTCGACCTTGTTCAAAATCCTAGACTATATGTGGTCAGTCGGTACGATTGGACACCATTTAACTTACCTGTTGTTGACTACTTTATGAGATAATCGAAATATGTATGAACTTCATTAAACCTTGTATGAGCTCTGGAATTCAACTGACGTCATGTTAGATGCACTTGTATTATATTAGAGGTTGTCTAATCAAAATGTAGGCCCTGTTCTATAATAATATTAGACATATAATCTTAAACTATACCAACGAAGGGCTTAGTTGAGGTTTGATCGACTCATCCAAACAACTCGATCCCTGATGTATTCTACCTAGAACCAATCATTCTTCGTGTTGCAAGCTTCAAACTCACTCAATGCATGATGTTTAGAGCCTAGAATTTTCCCTTTATACCTGAAGTAAGGTTGTTGCATCCAATTGTGTAAAACCCTTTTTTTTGTGTTATGATATCTTGTTCTAACAGGCGCTAGTTTCAAAGATTTAGTTTTAGGATTAATTCTACGTAATCAATCAATTCACCATGTTCAAGTTGCTATGGCACTTTACTCTTTAGAAAGAGACTCCCTCTACTAATTGATAAAAATAATAATCAAAATTATGTTTCATTTGACTGGTCGTTGAGCAAGTTGGAGATAGACTAGATGCTCATTGATGACAATTATTTTAAATAAAGTTTAATTTATTTCTAAAACCTTACCTTGTAGTAATGACTATGTTTCGATTCGAGATGTCGAGAAATCCAACCTCCCTAAGCATGAGCTATTAATAAATCAAACAAAACCTTAGTTAATTCAACATAAATATGCCAATAAAGGGATGCATGGAAGGTATTGATATGCAGTATCAGACTGAGGTTACATAGAGTAAACCTCCTCTATTTCAGTCTCATATTAATCCCACATGGGATATACTGAGGCTTTTGCATGATTTATAATGATTAGTGCTCAGCTACTAGAGTAGCCAAGCACGCTTGGTGCATGGCCATCTAAGAACTAAGCCACTTGGTGGCTCTTAAAACCCTGGTCATGCCCATCTCTTGATAAACGGTATTTCATTGTTAGGTTGGACTAATGGGTTGAATTATGGATGTCTGGGTTGATGATGTATTTCTAGGTAGGCTTGATCTAGGTCTTCTTAGACTTACCTAGATGCATGAAGAACCACTTTTCCTTACATTCACTAATCCTTTATGGCTTGAATTTTCCAATTTAGTTAATGGTCTAACTTGCCCAATTTTATTAAAAACCTTGGTCAAAAATAATAATATTATAATAACTAAGGTACAAGTGGGCTTAGCTTAATATCGAGTCTATTAATTGGCTCTAAAATGTTATATCTAGCATTGGATGAAACCCTAGGGAAGAACCAAGAAACCCAAGATCAAATTTAGTGAATGAATATGATGGACCTAGATTGGATTCAATGAATGCTTTGGGTGACTATTGAAGGACCCCGAGTTGTAAGCTTAAAGGAAACCTATAATGAAATTTTGATAGGATGCTATAACATTAATTTAAAGGACTATAGCACCAATTTGGAAAATATTCTGGTAAGATTATTGAGTAAATTATGAGATAATTGTTGAGCAATTTGTGACAAAGTAGAGTGACCTTGTTGATAGATTTCAATCCAATTTATTAGATTATAAAATTCATAGCACATTTGGGAAATTAAGGTGTAATATCATTTGATAGATTACAAGGTTAATTTATGTTTAAGGTGTAATCTTGTTGATATATTACAAGGATGATTTATGTTTAAGGTGTAATCTTGATGATAGATTACAAGGATGATTTATGTTTAAGGTGTAATCTCATTTGATATATTACAAGGTTAATTTATGTTTAAGGTGTAATCTTGTTGATAGATTACAAGGATGATTTATGTTTAATGTGTAATTTTATTGATATATTACAAGGATGATTTATGTTTAAGGTGTAATCTTGTTGATAAATTATAAGGATGATTTGTGTTTAAAGTGTAATCTTGTTTGATAGATTATAAGGTCAATTTGTGTTTAAGGTGTCAAAATTTTGTAATATGATCCTATGGATAAAATGAAAATATAGTAATAGATAAAATTGTGGTCAAATGCAAAAGGAACTATAGTATAATCTTGTGTGATAGATTACTTGGGGCCAAATTTATAGAGACTATAGTTTAATCCTGTTATCAGATCATGTTGCAAATTGAGGCAAAATTTGGTAGAGGCTTTAGTAAAATCATTTGGATTGACCATGAAATAAAGTAATGATCAACTATGAGAACCATAGGATGATCTTGTGGATGGATTATGAGAATTGTGGTATGATTTTAACCAAATGACAATATGGTGGGAATTACCTAAATTGTGAAATATGAATGAATGTGGGAAGATTAGATGTGGGATCTATTCTTGGAGAGATTATGGGGTATCTCTTGGTGGCACAAAACCTTAGATAAATCCTATGTCACATTTATTTAAATGGAATAATGGCATCTAGGTTGGAGATTGAACATGGGATTCATTCTCGAGGGAATTATGGGGTTCCCTCTCAATAATTGATGAAATTTCTCTTTAATATGAAACCGATGATCATTCATAAACATGTAGATATAAGAATTTGTGAGATTCTTATGGTATTGATGGCTTAGAGAAAGGAAATGTGGAATTTCCTTATTTGCATCATGAATTTTAAAAGGAACATAATTCCTTTAGTTGATTGGTTTAGAAAAGGATATGAGGTATGTCTGTCTATACTTGTAATGATGACAACTTTTCTATACTTGTAATTATGACAACTTATGTTTATGAAATGAGAGGAGAAACATATTTTGGAGGTTGGGTTTATTTCTCGTGAGGGTTCCCAAGGTATATGTTGTGTACTTCTATTTGTGGTTTGCAATTATTGTTAGGCATAGATGTTATACTTTCTTCCTATCATGATTAGCTAGATTATGGATATTGAATATAATGGAAACTAAATGTTATTTGATTTCTAATAGAATGATGTATTTACATTCTTATAAGATGAGCACTAGAATGTTATATGATGCAAGATTTTGTTAACAAGAAATGTTCCATGGATAAGAATGGATTATGATTGATATTGAAGTTATAATAATTGATGCCTTTGCATTTTCCAATGAATGACTCTTTTAAAATGATGTAATGGTTTGTGCTTTGAATCAAGTAAAAGCCTTGATATGAGTAAAAAATTATTTATGTATTGTTAAATAATACATGCATGATATTTTGTTGCTAATAATAGAATTAGGAAGTAATATTGAAATTACATTCAATTGGTTAAGTAACTTAACTTCCTAATGAAAGTAGAGATGAAAATAGTTAAACCAAGGAGATCATACATATCATGATGGATGTAAGGTTAGATAGGAGTTGGTCACTCCTATCACGAGAGTTGACACTGACCATGTCATAATCCTCTCAGTCACTTACTACCCTACTTGATGTTGATCTAATCATACTTGGTTGTAAAAACTTGACATGTTAGACACGCAAAAAAAAAAAATTCTATCTCAGGTTGGTTGGTAATGTGGGTTGGTACAAAAATAGAACTAGCTATTATAGATTGAGAGGAGAACCACCAATATTATTGAGCCTAAAATTTTGTGAACCTGATTTTTCATAGTGTACAGGCTCTTGCAAAAATCTTCAAAAGAATCAATGTGGTAGGGAGAGCTTTGAAAAAGTACTATTGTTAAAAATTGGGCCAGTCACCATAGCTTTAACTTTTGCAAACTCGATGTTCTTTTGGACCCATTACATGTAAATTTCATTACCTTAAGATTATTTGGTAGACCATACTGGAAAGAGATATTGTGAAATATATTTGGCTCAGAGTCTTCCCACAGAGTTGTAGGAAAACTCGTGAAGATAAGGACTCAGCATTTGATCCACTAGTTTGATGAATCAACTAGTGAAGTTCATCTAAGAGATCTAGAAAGTTTACTATTGCTTGAATTTTATTTTATTACAGGGAACTAAATCTCAGATGATTGGGACACCTCCTACAATAGAAAGCTAGGAGACTTCAACTTCATTGTCCGAAGGTCAAAGTGTATTCATAGTGCAAATATTAGTTGTTGCAAGAGAATAATACTATAGAAGAGACTCTAGGAGAAAGAGTCGTGGTGAAGTTTGGAGATTAAAGATCTCCATTGATAAGAGTCAACTTCACAACAAAAAAAGGCCACAAAAGCCTTGATCTTGAAAAAGGCCATAGAAGCCTTGATCTAAAGAAAGGCCACAAAAGCCTTGATCCTAAAGAAGGCTCTAGAAGAGAGTACCTGATTCAAAAGCAGATTCATATTTTAGTTCTAATAACTTGTTGCAGGGAAAGAAGATTCAGTGAGTTGAGAAACTTCCTACAAGAAATTTAGGAATAATATCTTCTTCAGAATCAGTCCAGCACCTGAAGCAAACTTGAAGGTGAAGATATAAGGTGAATATCTTATTGAGTAAACTTCCATTCTTGGAAGAACGGGAATGACTAGAAGAGTCCTGTTCAAATCTAGAAGAAGTAGAATCAAGAGATTGATGCAGGAGCATCCGAGGGCAGCAAAGCAATCGAGCATCAACCAAACTTTTGTTGTTATTTCTTTCTAAGTAACAAAGTTATTTTTTTCTGTTGTTTTTCTAAGTGCTACACAGGGTCACGAAATCGTGACCCAAGTCGGAGAAAGCGAAGTCGAAAGCCAAAGGGTCACGAAATCGTGACCCAAACGGAGAAGGCAAGCCGAGGGACACAAGGGTCGCGAAATCATGACCCAAATGGAGAAAGCAAGCCGAGGGACACAAGGGTCACGAAATCGCGACCCAAACGGAGAAGGCAAGGCCGAGGGGCACAAGGGTCACGAAATCGCGACATGTCACGATTTCGTGACATGTCGCGAAATCGCGGCCACTACAGGGAAGCCAAGGCGCGGAAGGCGCAAAGGTCGCGAAATCGTGACATGTCACGATTTCACGACCAGAGCAGGAGAACGGAGGCCGACAGACAAAAATGGCGCGATATCGCGACAGGTCGCGATATCACGGCCAAAACGGAGGAAAAGGGCTTGGCGGAGGAAATGTCGCGATATCGCGACATGTCACGATATCGCGTCGGAGAGAGAAAGCGCAAGGAGAGAAATGGTCGCGATATCGCGACCAAACAGAAAAACATGCACTCCAGCTTTCATAAAGACATCCCTTCGTGCGCGGCAAGTTAGAGGCAGTGAAGCAGTTGTTCCAAAGAAGGATTCCAACGGGCATGTTGGCCACTCGCACAGGGTATCTGGAAGACGCATTTAAAGCATCTAACAACAAGCAGCAGATCGAGAGGTAGATTTCGCTGGATATGGCAGCCAGTCGCACACCTCACCATGAGTCTCATCAATGCAACTTTCCAGAATTGTTCCAAGTGGCGATTGTAGATCGTGGGAAGTGGGAAAACACAGAGGATCGGGACCTCAATAAAAACCCATGGATTGTAATGAGAAGGGGTTGGCAAATGGCAGTTTGGCTGTATATTGTAAAATTTCTTCCTTGAGCATCAAATACAAAATCTTGGGCTCTTGTTTCTCTGGTTTCTCTCTTGTTTCTCTGGTTTTTCTGTTTTATGCAAGATCCGTTCTCCACCAAGTGGTATCAGAGCCAGTGGTTCCTGAGCGTGTAGCAGATCGCCGAAGGAGAGGCAGTTACACCAGGACCTGTGGGAGGGTTTGAGATCGAGTGAACAGAATGCCTCCAAGGAGAAATCCTGTTGGTGGGAGAGGCATGGCGATAGCAGAAGATGTTCGAGCTCTGCAATGGCAAATGCAAGCTCTGCAAGAAGAAATGCGTAGAATATTGGAGCCAAGAAGAGATGAAGGTAGTGAAGAGGAAGATGATGAAGAAGAAGACCAACCTGAGGAAGAAGAAGAAGCGGATCCTGCTCAGGCCAGACTATACAAGGCCATATCCCAGATTGGGAAGAGGCCGAAGATGGAGGTTTCCACATATTCCGGGAACCTTGAGCCAGAGGAATTGATCGACTGGATCAACGATCTGGAAGAGTACTTTGAGTACGAAGAGGTTGAGGACCCTGATAGGGTCAGATTCGCAAAGACCAAACTGAAAGGTCATGCTAGCATTTGGTGGAAGGGAGTGCAGCTGGAGCAAAATAAAAGAGGGAAAGAGAGAATAACCAAGTGGGAACGGATGGCAGAAAAGCTAAAGAGGCAGTTCATCCCTGGTGATTATGAGTTAGACCTACCGAAGAAAATGCAAGGATTGAGGCAATCAAGCAAGTCTGTGAAAGAATACACAGAAGAGTTTCATAAAATAATGATTAGAATAGGCCACTCAGAGGCCAACAAGGAGAAGGTAGCCCGTTACATTAATGGGTTACGAGCAAGCATTCAGGAGGAACTAAGTCTAGTCCGGATGACCACCATAGAGGATGCCTACCAATTTGCTTTAAAGGTTGAAGAGAAGCTCAATAGGAGGTTTGAAAACAAGCAAAGAGGAAGAGGTCATGGCGGAAGGACCGACGGAAGGAACAGTGGAAGAAGAAATGAAGAATCTCAAAAAAATGGAGAAAGTAGCAGCAATCAAGAACAAAGGAGAGAAAATACAGACCGCTCCCGTAATCAGAATAATGGTTACCGAGGGGGAAGAGGCCGAGCTGGACGAGGTCAAGGAAGAGGAAGATTTCGAGGGACTTGCTTCCAGTGTGGTGAAGAGGGACATCACCAATATGAGTGCCCACAACAGCGAGAAAGAAATAATCGTAGGCCGGAAGGAAATGCCAGAGTAGCAGTCGTTGATGAAGATGCTGGGTCTGAGCATTCAGAAGAAGCTGAGAGAGGAGAAGTAATGATTGCAAGGAGAGTCCTGTTGAATGAAGAGGGAGCTGCAGATCAGAGGAAAAGCTTATTCCGCACAAGGTGTAAATGCACGGGTAAGGTTTGCAACATCATCATTGACAACGGTAGCACAGATAACCTGGTTTCAGAGGGAATGGTTACAAAGCTACAACTGGAGAGAAAGAAACACCCGCATCCATATCGGATCACGTGGTTGCAGAAAGACCATAAGG
The DNA here is from genome assembly GCA_028583015.1 of Wollemia nobilis. NCBI lineage: Eukaryota > Viridiplantae > Streptophyta > Pinopsida > Araucariales > Araucariaceae > Wollemia > Wollemia nobilis. The sequence goes on along the minus strand of JAQPPZ010003648.1, from coordinate 937,560 downwards.
TTTTGGTCAATGAACAATGCCTGGTAAAATTCAGCATTGGAAATTACCGTGATGAGGTTTTGTGCGACATTCTGCCCATGGATGCGTGCCATTTGCTGCTGGGAAGACCATGGCAGTTTGACAGGTGTGCGGTTCATGATGGCCGAGCCAACACTTATTCCGTGACCAAGAATGGAATGCGCCATAAGTTGAAGCCCCTGAAGGAGGTGGAAGAAAAGGTATGTGGCAGTGCAAGAATTTGCTTGGTTGACGAAAGAAAATTTTTAGATGATTTGAAGCATGAGCATATGTGTTATGCATTAGTTCCTAGAGTCAAGGATACAGAATGCAAAGATGCACCAGCAGAAGTCCAAGAGCTGTTAAAAGAATTTCCAGATATCATATCTGACAATGTGCCTGAGGGTTTACCCCCAGTAAGAAAAATCAGTCACCATATTGATTTGGTGCCAGGGTCAAGCTTGCCAAATAAGGCTGCACATAGAATGACACCTGTAGAAACTGAAGAACTAAACAGGCAGGTTCAGGAGTTGCTGGAGAAGGGATTGATTAGGGAGAGTCTTAGCCCGTGTGCAGTACCTGTAGTACTAGCACCCAAGAAGGATGGAGAGTGGAGAATGTGCACAGACTCTCGAGCCATCAACAAGATTACAATAAAATACAGATTTCCACTGCCAAGGATGGATGACATAATGGACTGTTTGAGTGGAGCCAAGTACTTCACCAAAATTGACCTCAAGAGTGGTTACCACCAGATCCGTGTCAGGGAAGGAGATGAGTGGAAGACAGCCTTCAAGACAAGAGAGGGCTTGTATGAGTGGTTGGTCATGCCATTTGGGCTGTCCAATGCACCAAGTACCTTCATGCGGCTGATGAATGAGGTATTGAAGGAGTTTCTGGGAAAGTTTGTCATTGTTTATTTAGATGATATTTTAATATTCAGCAGAACCCTGGAGGAACACCTGATGCACATCAGGAGGGTTTTTGAAAAGCTGTGGGAGGAGCAGTTATTAATAAATCTAAAAAAGTGTAATTTTGTCAAGAAAGAGTTAGTATACCTGGGATTTGTAATCTCAGTAGAAGGTCTGAAAATGGACCCAGAGAAGGTGAGGGCTATCATAGAATGGCCTACCCCAAGAAGCACAACAGAGGTAAGATCATTTCATGGTCTAGCCAGCTTTTACAGGAAGTTTATAAGAAACTTCAACAAGATTTGTGCACCCCTCACAGAAACAATGAGAGGGGATAAGAAAGAGTTCAAGTGGACCTTAGGGGCTGAAAGAAGCTTTGATGCATTAAAGAAAAAGGTCACAGAATAGCCTGTCTTGGCACTTCTAGACTTTAACAAAGTATTTCAGGTCGACTGTGATGCTAGTGGCAAGTGCAATAGGGGCTGTACTGAGCCAAGAAGGCAGACCTATAGCTTATTTCAGTGAAAAGCTCAATGATGCCCGAAAAAAGTATTCAGTTTATGACCAAGAATTTTATGCTATAGTTCAGGCTCTGAAGAAGTGGAGGCATTATTTGCTGCCAAAAGAGTTTGTTCTATTTACTGATCATCAGGCATTGCAGTACATCAACAACCAGACAAAACTGAATCAGCGACACATGAAGTGGGTAGAGTTTCTCCAAAGCTATACCTTTGTGTTAAAGCACAAGAGCGGGAAATCAAATAGAGTTGCAGATGCTTTGAGTAGAAGGCAGAATCTGCTGACTGAAATGACAGTGGAGGTGGTTGGATTCGAAGAACTGAAGGGTCTTTATCCTGAAGATCCTGATTTTGCAGCAGCCTGGACGGCTTGCTTGGCACCTGTTACTATGGACAGGACAAAATGGTTAGATTTCCTAATCCAAGACGGAATGCTGTTCAAGGGAAGTAAATTATGCATCCCAAGGAGTTCTATGCGGGAGAACTTAATCAAGGAAAAGCACAGCGGAGGACTGGCTGGGCATTTTGGTCGGGATAAGACCATTGCCCTGGTAAATGAAAATTACTACTGGCCGCAACTTCAACAAGATGTGAGAAAGTTTGTACAAAGTTGCAGAATATGCCAGATGGCAAAAGGCGTGAGGCAAAACACAGGATTATACCAGCCGTTACTTGTACTCGAGAGGCCGTGGGAGGACATAAGCATGGATTTTATTCTTGGATTGCCGAGAACACAGAGGGGAAATGACTCTGTATTTGTGGTGGTTGACCGATTCTCCAAAATGGCACATTTTATTCCCTGCCAGAAGACAAGTGATGCAGTTCACATTGCAGGGTTATTTTTCAAGGAAGTGGTACGACTTCACGGTCTACCAAGAAGCATAGTTTCTGACAGAGATACAAAGTTTGTTGGATATTTCTGGAGAACATTGTGGAAGAAGTTGAAGACAGATCTGAAGTTCAGTTCTGCATACCACCCACAAACTGATGGACAGACAGAGGTGGTAAATAGAAGTCTGGGTAATTTGCTAAGATGCTTGATAGCAGATAAACCCAAGGGATGGGATTTAGTTTTGCCGCAGGCAGAATTTGCATACAACAATTCTGTCAATAAGAGCACAAACAAATCTCCATTCCAAATCATATATGGAAACAGTCCGAGAAACGTGTCTGAGCTGAGAAAATTAGATAAAGGAGAAAAATGCAGTGCAGAGGCTGAGGAATTCGCAAAACAGATGAAAAGCCTGCATGAAGAAGTAAAGAAACAAATTGCAAAAATGAATACTCAGTATAAAGAAAGAGCAGACCAAAAGCGGCGGTTCAAAGAGTTCGAAGTGGGAGATGAAGTCATGGTCCATCTCAGAAAAGAAATATTTCCAGCCAAAACTTACAACAAGTTGAAGATGAAGAAGTTTGGGCCATGCAGAATACTGGAAAAACGGGATTCAGGCAATGCATATGAAGTGGAATTGCCAAGTGGACTTGATATTTCACCTATTTTTAACATATCTGATTTAGTAGAATACCATGAAGGAGATAGTACAGAGGCACCAAGCACGGAATTGTGGAGCATTCCAGCTGTCTAGCCCAACCAAAGAAGAGATAGAGGAAATATTAGATACTCGTGAAGGCAGAAGCACAAGGAACAAACAATATTCTGAGTATTTGATCAAGTGGAAGGGCAGACCTATTGAAGATGCAACTTGGTTATCAAAAATAGAGGTTGACCGCCTGAGTCTTCCTCCCAAAGATCAGAAGTGAGGATCACTTCTCAATCCACCTCGGGTGTCTGATGCAGGAGCATCCGAGGGCAGCAAAGCAATCGAGCATCAACCAAACTTTTGTTGTTATTTCTTTCTAAGTAACAAAGTTATTTTTTTTTGTTGTTTTTCTAAGTGCTACACAGGGTCACGAAATCGCGACCCAAGTCGGAGAAAGCGAAGTCGGAAGCCAAAGGGTCACGAAATCGTGACATGTCACGAAATCACGACCCAAACGGAGAAGGCAAGCCGAGGGACACAAGGGTCACGAAATCGCGACCCAAACGGAGAAAGCAAGCCGAGGGACACAAGGGTCACGAAATCGCGACCCAAACGGAGAAGGCAAGGCCGAGGGGCACAAGGGTCGCGAAATCGCGACATGTCACGATTGTGACAGCGAAATCGCGGCCAAGGCGGAAGCCAAAGGTCGCGAAATCGCGACATGTCGCGATTTCGCGACCAGAGAAGGAGACGGAGGCCGACAGACAAAAATGGCGCGATATCACGACAGGTCGCGATATCGCGGCCAAAACGGAGGAAAAGGGCTTGGCGGAGGAAATGTCGCGATATCGCGACAGAAGCTGGAGAGAGAAAGCGCAGGAGAGAAATGGTCGCGATATCGCGACCAAACAGAAAAACACGCACTCCAGCTTTCATAAAGACATCCCTTCGTGCGCGGCAAGTTAGAGGCAGTGAAGCAACTGTTCCAAAGAAGGATTCCAACGGGCATGTTGGCCACTCGCACAGGGTATCTGGAAGACGCATTTAAAGCATCTAACAGCAAGCAGCAGATCGAGAGGTAGATTCCGTTGGATATGGCAGCCAATCGCACACCTCACCATGAGTCTCATCAATGCAACTTTCCAGAATTGTTCCAAGTGGCGATTGTAGATCGTGGGAAGTGGGAAAACACAGAGGATCGGGACCTCAATAAAAACCCATGGATTGTAATGAGAAGGGGTTGGCAAACGGCAGTTTGGCTGTATATTGTAAAATTTCTTCCTGAGCATCAAATACAAAATCTTGGGCTCTTGTTTCTCTGGTTTCTCTCTTGTTTCTTTGGTTTTTCTGTTTTATGCAAGATCCGTTCTCCACCAGAGATCCATGAAGGAGATATTAATTCCAGAAGTTGAAGAAGAAGGTCTCAATGAAGACCAAATAAGCTACAAAATTAAAGACCTAGGAGATATCTCAAGGAAAAAGGCTTGGAGAGCCTTGTTGCTGAAGCAAGATCATCAATAGAGTTACTAGAAGAACTCATTGGAGAAATTCTCCATCAAGGAGAAAGTTTCTAATAAGGGAAAGAATTGGGACAATTATCGCCATCCGAAAACAAGCCCAATAAGGAGAAGAAGAATTGGCAAGGAGTGCCAAAGAAGATACAGAAGACCTCAAGACAATCAGAGTCTTGAGAAGAAGATCATGCTTGAAGTTAGAATTTGACAAGTAGACTTGAAGATAGAAGAAGCTTACCAATTTTTAAAAGTTTAAATATTACCTTTTGCAACAAGAAGGCATAAAAATTTCTCCAAATCTATAGCAGAAAGGAGAATATTACTAGAGAGGAACAAGCCACCAAATCCTAGGCTCGTGAAAGAAATTTTGAGACCTCTTTTTGGTGAAGGAGGAGCTTTTTGAAAAAGCTAACAAAAGTTACAAAAATCTAAAGCAACAAGCTTGATCTACATCCTCTACAAAAGCTTTCAAAAAGGTAAGCAACTATTGGTGCAAGTAGATTCATTAATTGGATTACTTATCAAATTTGTTAAAGCACCTTATATTGGATCAAGTTGCAAATTGAATTACAGTCTTCAAAAGTGCAAAAAAGAAAAATTCCTTTTAAGGATCATTTGCTCATTAGGAGTTGATTAGATTTTGAAGTTACAATCAACTACCTATATTATATTTTTAAAATAATAGAAGACTAGATCCTACAATTGTGCTTGTAGTGAAATTTGCAAGAGTTCATTCCAAATTATGCTTGAAATGTTGTAGTGGAATTGTTAAGTGCATATTTGATAAATTAGTGGAGCAATAAGGTGAGAATATTGTTACCATTAAAAGTGCATCTATTAAGCACTATACTAGTTGATTTTTTAACTAGTTATTCTCAATTAGTTTGTGTTGTTAAAAGCACACAAAAAATAAGCATAAAATTTGCAACACTTTCATGGCAAAAAGAAGCCACCATTACAACAAAGATGTGGAGAAGAAAACCACCATTGAACTCCTTGAAGGAAGCCTCAAATGGAGACCTTGGAAATCTCAAGATTCAAGGAGGAAATAAGGGTTTCATTTTAGTACAGAGTGCAAGAATCCTTATTCAAAAAAAGGATAGCATTTCATTAGCCTGGATTGATTATCATCCAAGAAAAAGGAAGCAAGAAGGATTATATAAAAATTCTTCATTTTGGTGCAAAATCTATTTATTAAAAATGCACCTCTTTTTGTCCCTTTGAGAGGACAAAAGTACTATTTACAGGGGGCAGCAAGGATGTTATATTCAACATATTTCTAGCAAGAGGAAGGATCCACCAAAGAAGCACATATGATCGTCAGAAGAAAGAGCCACCAAAGAGCTCACAAAATCGACATATCCAGCAGATTATTAGCAAAGAGGAAGGAACCATCGAAGAGCTCACACGTCCAAGAACTAAGGTGTTTAAAAATATCATTCTCCTCCATCAATTCCAACCCTATAAGCAGCATGTTGCCTACAATAGTGGAGTCATTGTAATAAGGTATTATCTACTATGTACGTAAAAATAAAGGCAACATTCAGTGACAATTTATCTATGTAAAAGACCAAGAAAATAGCTACTTATTTACTGTTACAAACAACACTATCATCAAGCACTAAATAAGGGCACAAATTAGCAGTAGAACAAGCTACAAAACTTGCAAATAGGTGAAGAGAAAGGAGTTATACCTAAGGCATCCATTAAAGCAAACATCCAAGGAAAAAGGAGCTCAAAAGTGTGCCATAGAATCGTGGAGCAATCTAGCTATAGCCATCCATCATCCTCACCAAGCCAACGTGCAAAAGGAAGCTTGCATCTCAAGAAACATAGCAAGCTCATGAAGAATTCAAATATAAAGGAAGAATTAGGGTTGCAATCTCATCTTTGAAGTGTTAGAAAGAAGGATTGCATGCACAAGCTTTAAGTGCCACTTGGCAAAAACTCTCTAAGTTTCTCAATGTTCATGAAAACCTAAGTGCTCACCTAAAGGGAGTTACATAGGTTTGGAGGGAGTGAAGAATATTTGGAGGTTACCACCAACCTCATCATTGTCAAAGGTACGTTGAAGAAACCTACCTTGTAACGCTTCGAGTGACACTTGTCACGAAGCCCATTCTACTTAAGACGTCTACCTTGGAGAACGAAGCATAATAAAGTAGAACATAGCAGAACATAGTAAGAAAGAAATCAAACGAAGTTAACCATTGAGGCTTACTCGAAGAAAAAATCTATTTCAAGCCATGCACCATTCAATGGTGTAAGAAAAATATTTAAGACATTGTCATAAAACCTGCGAATAGTGCTTGCATTCGGAGAATCCCTGCAAAGCGTATTTCAAGGTATCTTACGACGTCAGCTATAAAAGAGAAGGATCGCCAATCAAGGAGCAAATCAACACTGATCAAAAAGGGCTTTGACTGCCCATGAGCACTACACGGCACATAGCTATGAATCTACCGATGCACAACATTGAAGGACTATTAAGGTAAATGTTGATTTTATTAGCTTACTTTTAACATAAGGTTTTTGGAGTTATAAGGGTACATTTTATCTACTATTGCAATATTCAGCATTAGAGATTTATTAAGCAAGCATATTTCATATTTGTTAATATTTGCAAAAGGTTACCAAGGAGAAATAAGGGTTATTACTGAAATTTAAATTACTTGTAAATATTATTTTCTAATCTTTCCAAATTTGGGAGTTATAAGGAATACAACATCAAATTTAGGAATTGGAAATTAGAAAACATTAAAATCAACCAATAGGGTTGTTTAAAGAAGTTTATTAAAATTTTCAAAGGTTGGAATTTTTATAATAGTATTGTCTCAAAACACTTAAAGGAGGAAAAATAAATCCAACTTCAAAACCTCTTCAAAAATTGAAATAGTGCTTAGTTCAATAGGAGTTATAAGGAGATAGAAAAGTTGATTTTGGTGTTTACAAAATTTTACAAAATCAACTCAAAATTGAACTACAATTTACAAAAAGCACTATATTGATCATATATCCTATCCAAAACATACGAGGGAGTCATAAGGTATTTTGCAAAACTTGGAAATATTAGCATTCATTAAAAATTATCAAGTTCTAAATTCATTGGATAGATGTAAGTTTGCTACAAAACCTAAAAACTTATTAGGTTTGTGAACTCACATATTAGGGAGATATAAGGAAGTCTATAAAACCTAAGAGTTAACAGAGTTTTTATCAAATCAAGCTTATATATTCTAAGGGTTACATATACCTTAAATATTGGGAGCTATAAGGTATACTACTAATATTCTATCAAACCCATTTCTTCAAATGAAGAGTTATTCCAAGAAGTAGAATTCTAATCTCAAAAAAAATAGATACTCTAGAAGGGTACAAGTATCTATCAACTAGCAATAAAGAAAAATTCTCCTTATTTCTTAAGGAATCCAAAGAAGGTAACTTTGCAACCTTAATTAATTATCTTCGTGAAATCCTCTTCACCGCATGGTGGAACTCACAAAATTTGGTTATATTCTCACAAGAAGAGTGTCTAATGATTTATCTATCATTGATTGTGTTTGCACTTACTCAACACAAGAAGTAAGTTAGCAATAAGGAACAATATTATTGTGATGATCAACTAATTTGCCAAGAAGCAAACATTCCACTAGCTCTAATGCAGAATCGCAAGAAGAGAAGGAAGAAGAAGAAAAAGCATGTCAAAAAGGAACACAACACTACAACGATTGAACCTGTTGAGCACACTCAATTGAAAGAAGAACCTACAGCATCAACTTACTCTACATCAACTTACTCTGCATCAACTGAAGAAACAAGCTACTGGCTGAATTTGATCACAGTAAGCAATGGAGAATACAAATTCCATTATCCAATGGTCATTTATGTACTCTTAAGATAGCTCGATACAGGAGGGTGTTAGAGTTAGAGTCTATTACATCATTTGGATCATGTAAATATACCTTCCTAGGTACATACTTAGGACATTAGATTACTTTAGGGAGAAGTTATCTAGTTACTTTATGCAGTGTAATAAATGCACAAGTTGTAAATGTGCAAGGTGTCCCTTGTACAGCTAGGTAGAGTGTTGGCAAATATTCCATTATAAAAGGTGTCCCTTGTACAACTAGGTAGAGTGTTGGACAAGGAATCTATCTTCCATTATAAAAGGGCCTCATTGTAAGAGTATTGACAAGACAATAGGTAGGAGTAGTATTACTATGTAACTCCATTAGTGATGGAGTACAATTTAGACCTGCAACTTCTTGCATGGAGTGTCCATTTCCTCCATAGCAATATTGTATTCATTTTCATCATTTCTATTTATAGCATATTTCTGCAATCCCGTGAATTTACTTTCTCAGTATTTTGCATCTTGTGATTTCCATCTCCCATTGTGATCTACCTCAAAAGCTAACACAGTTACTAAAAATAGTGTGGATGCAACCAACTCCACTATGTAACAAAAAAAAACTTCGTATTTTTGGAATCTTATTCATGCTCTCATAGTCCAAAACACCATTGGTTTTGGCCCCACTTCCTAATGCTTTTTAAGGTCTTATTCCTTACCTCTAATAGTCCAAGATATCAATTTCATAGTCACTTTTTATTTGTATTTGTGGGTTTGACCACTTTTAGTTTTTTTGTTTTTATTTGTGGGTTTAGCCCACACCGGTGATTTTTTGTTTTTGTTTTTGTTTTTATGTGTGGGTTTAGCCCTACACTTTTTGTTCTTATGTCTTCCACTCTTTTATATGTTTCTTTCACATTACACATAGTGAAACTTCTCAAGGTCCAAATTGAAAACCTTAAAGTGCAAGGATGCTCTTCCATAACAAATATTTTCTTATGTTGCACACTAAACCCTAAAAGCGTTAAAAGTCTAAGGGATGCTCTTCCACAAGAATTATCTTCTTATGTTACACCCTAAACACCTTAAATTGCTATATAATTTCTTATTTCATTTCTTTATTATGCTTCTCTTGAAACCCCAAAGTGCAAACAAGGTAACTTCTACACTACTTACAAAGAAAATTATATCTACAATAAACTTAACCTCTTCTATCCTATTTGTTTTAAGATTTCCTCTACATCTTTTCTCACCAAAATCCTTAGTTTCTTTTAATAATTGATATAAATCCTTAGTTTATTGTATTAATTGATAAAAGCAAAATATAATAGTATAGATATGTTTTTTCCTCTTGTTTAAAAAAAATATCCTTTATTAAAGTGAGATATCCTTGATCTAATCAAACTTATAGTAAAGTATAATTTTCTATCATGACTCTCCTTGATGGAGCCTATTACTCTAGAAGAAATTCATTTAGCTCTTTTCTCTTTTAATAAGGATAAATTCCCTATTCCAAATGGACTCTCTGTAGCTTTTTACCAATATAATTGGGATATAGTGAAGGATTCTTTATTGGTGGTAGTTGAATAGTCTAAGGTAAAACTAATACATTCCTTATAAAATAAATGCAACTTATCTTACCCAAACTCCAAAAAAGAAGGATGTTGAATTGTTTGATTCTTTTAGACCCATAAGTCTATGTAATATGGCTTATAAGATTATTTCCAAAGTGATAGCGAATATATTAAGGTCATTTTTAGACAAAATAATTTCAGAAGAGCAAGGAGGTTTTGTGAAAGAAAAACAAATTTTTGATGGGATCATAGTAGCTCATGAAGTTATACATTCAGCAGCTTCAATGAATACCTCAGGAGAATACACAACAAAAAGTGGATAAAATGTTCAACACCAACTTAATAATAATGTCACTAGAATATGGAGAGATATTAGGGATAGCCCAATCATTCCTAAAGTCTTAGAAGAATTTTATCCTGGGATAACCTTATGAAAAGAGGTTTTCATGGCCCTTCTCAATGTGTTTTCTATAGTAAGGAGAATATTGACCATCTCTTGGGACATTGCTCAATAGTTTGGAACTTATGGCAATGGATTCTTAATATGTTTGGTAAATGCATGGTGATGAATAGCAGAATTGAAGGTTGGTTAAAGCAATGTCAAAGCACTTATAAAATTGAGGCTTTACAAACAATATGGGATATATCAAAAGATACAATACTTTGGACTATATGGCTAGAAAGGAATAGAAAAATATTTAAAGGAAAGGAAAGCGGATTAGAGGTAATAAAAAAGAAGATACGTTTAGCCATAGAGGAGTCTAAACCAACCCTATCAACTCACCCAATCCCTAATTTGGAAGCAGAGAGTCTTGATAGATGGAGTCAATTCAATAAATGGAATTATGATGTTGGGTACAAGATAAGCAAAAATAAGGTAAAGAATATAAAGTGGAAACCATGAGATGTGGAGTGGGTTAAGTTGAATTTTGATGGAGCATATAAAGGAAACCCAGGACCAGGAGGAGGAGGAGGAATAATTAGAAATAATAGAGGAGAGATTTTGTCTCATTATGCTTTCAATTGTGGATTTAAGACAAATAATGAAGTTGAAGCTTGGGCAACATTAGAAGGGTTAAAAATATGTAAACAAATGAAATGGAATAGAGTTTGGATGGAAGCTGATTCTCTCATAGTAATAAATGTAATGGAAGTTGAAGCTTGAGCAGCTTTATAAGGGTTAAAAACATGTAAACAAATGAAATGGAATAGAGTTTGGATGGAACGTGATTCTCTCATAGATTAAATGCAATTTTGAGGAAAGCAAAGGCTCCATGGAACATACAAGAGATAATTGTGCAAATTCAAGATCTTACTAAAGAGTTTGAAGAAATCACGTTTACACATATATTAAGGGAAGGAAATAAATGTGCAGATAAGCTAGCCAATAGAGGGGTTTTGGTTGAGGATCATGAAGTTAACATCTCATTTCCATGGTTAGAGGAAGTAGAAATTTTAGTTGAAGATTTCAATAATTGTTGATTTTCTAAATCAATTAATGATTAAGTTTTTTTTTAATGTTTTCCATTGGTAATATCTATTTTATTTTGTAACAATAATGTGTGTTCATTTAGACTATTTATTATAATTTTTGTGGTTGCACTTGTGTTTCAAGAAGGAAACTAGCAATCCATATTTGGTAAAGCAAACTATGTTAGTGTGATGTTTTGGAAATATTACTCTACTAAGATGCAAGGCATAGATAGTAGAGGTGAAGTTTTGGCATTGTGAAGGCTGCTATAGGAAAATGTCAAGAAAGATGCTAAATTCAAGAGTAATTGTATTCATACAGAGATTTGAAAAGATCCAAGAAATGAAAATCAAGAATTTAGACATTTTATGTAAAATGATGTAGGTTTCTAACCATAAAATCTCAATTGAGATGAGAAGTGTATCAATTTGTAAACTCTCAAGCTCTAAAGATTATAGATGTAATTTGTTAAGGGTGAGGGACCTGAGTACAACCCCTTTTTATCAAGCAAAAAAAATAAACAACCCTCTGCATTTTTCTTCACTAGATAGATTCATGTTTGACTATGAAGCTAGTAGAAGGAATAAATGATGAATGTTGTGTTTGTTTCTGCAAACATTGTTTAAATGGAAGTATGATGCGTCATGTTGAGTGGAATGATGTGATGTTTTTAACAAACAATGAAACAACAGATAAAAAGTTTTCTTCACTAGATAGATTCATGTTTGACTATGAAGCTAGTAGAAGAAATAAATGATGAATGTTGTGCTTGTTTTTGCAAACTTTGTTTAAATGGAAGTATGATGTATCATGTTGAGTGAAATGATGTGATGTTTTTTAACAAACAATGAAACAACAGATAAAAACTTGCTTTACAACAATATATCATGACTTGCATAGGAAAAATATACTAAACTTTTGATGGATGTTTGGTTGCTATTGACAATTTTTCCTTATCATGTTTTCATTTGCGTTGACTATTCTTTTTTTTTTTTTAAGGAAGGATTTCATGGGTTGTAAGGGGATCTTCAATAATAAAATAAATAAGTAGATATATTTATTTCTAAAGATGAAGACTTACCTATCTTGTTTTCCTTTAAAAATAAAGAAAGCACTAATGTTGGTTATTTCAAAAAAGAAATAAAGCACTAAAGCTGGATATTTCAATATTAATGTTGGTCTCGAATCGAAATTGCTTGTTTCAGACTATATATTGGTTCCATTAAAAGATTGTTCATTTCGACGAGTTGTTTGAATCATGAGCCGGCAAGCGTAAAATGTTTGAACTTCACTTGTGTTTTAAAAACCACAAGGTAGTGGTTATCCTAGTTGGGTGGATTGATGCTTACCCATGTACTCTGGGTTGAAAGGGGACGTGAGAGCATTACTTTTATGAACGTCTGTTCTCCAACGGACACTAAGGAAGTGGAGCAAGGGAATGAAGGGAAATTCTTGGAAGGAGACATGGAGGAAGGAAGGGAAAGGAGTTAACGAAATCAAAATTGGGAAAAATTGAAGAAGTGAGGAAGCCAAAAGCTAGGTTTACAGATCTCAACCTGCCATGGAGCTCGCACTATGAACACCAGTTACTTATACTGAGGTCCCTTGTGATACAGAGGATATTGAGGACACTTGTGATACAGAGGATCTCAAGTTGTTTTGAGAACTTAGGAGTTAGTATAATATTGGATGGGGAACCTTTAGTGGCTATAGGAATGATTTGAGAATGAAACTTTTTGTGGCGTTTGAAAAACATATTCACTAGAAGGATAGATTACCCTTTTTGGGCCCTGGGAATCTCAAAATTCTGTAAGCAAACCCAACAAACTTAGGTAAACCGTTCCTTTGTTTTTTTGCCTAAAATCGTTGAATGCTAAGAGTCTTTAGCTTACTAGGATGATAGAGGTTACGTGATCTTAGAGGAAACAATTTAAAACTTATAAAAACCTGGTTTGTGTGAATTGTTTTAAGGAAAATAGTGTGATAAATAGTAATGTGAGTTAGTGATAGCTTCTATTGTATCTGTGTACGCTAGATTGACAAATGAATGCAGTCTGTGATAATGGGAGATTAACAAAAGCAATGGGAGATTAACAAAAACTTATGTGCCATTTGTGTTGAAGATTAATAAGTGATATAGGGAAAACAATGTGACAAATGGTAATATGCTTGTAAGAAGTGTTACCTTAACCCTTCTAAGCTTATGATGTAACAAAGGTAAGCATTATTTCCATAGAGTAGGGAAGAATGTGTCTCTGGAATTGAGAGTACCAAAGATTGGTCATTATACTTCTGATTTTGATTTTGACCTCTAGGAGAAGTAAGTTTAAGTTCAAGCATGTTTGTAAAAAGTAAAGATGCATTTAAGTTCCTATGTGTCTGGTTTTGGGAGTAGCCCATATTGGTTATTATACTTCTGATTTTGATTTGGACCTCTAGGAGAAGTAAGTTTAAGTTCCAGCATGTTTATAAAAAGTAAAGATGCATTTAAGTTCTTATGTGTTTTCCAAGGACCTCACGTGTTGGATTGCAAGAACTCTATAAGTATGCTTTTGGAGGGGGTCACGAACTGAAACAACGAACAATGTCGCACTATGTTATCATGGTGAAGGACTTCCTTGTTGATAGACATCTCACATTTGGAACTCATGTCTCGTATTTGTAATCTCTTAAGGTTACTGGATTCATCAAAGGAATTGAATAAATTGCCATGCAAACCGATGAGTAGGCCATTTTCTAGAAGAAACTATCTGGCTTTTATTACTTGTTGTAGACTTAATAAATTGTAGTGTATGATTACGTTTTGTTGTCAAAGAGTTGGTGGATTTCTTTAAAGAAATAGTGGATACCCTTTGATTTCCAATCCAATTTGCGTTAGTATGGAAGTGTGGATTCTAGACACTAATCAGAAAAGAAGCTTAGTTAAAGGATTATTTGCTCAAATCGATCTGAGATGGATAATCATATGCCTTCACGTGAATATCACCTACATTAAAAGACCTAAGTAGAGTGATGACATGGCATGCACCCTTTTGAAGGAATTAAAGGACCTATGTAGAGTGATGGCATGGCATGCACCCTTTTGAAGGAATTAAAAGACCTATGTAGAGTGATGGCATGGCATGCACCCTTTCAAAGGAATTAAAGGGAAAATCAAGACTAGCTCATTGGTATCACCTGCATTAAAAGACCTATGTAGAGTGATGACATGTCATGCACCCTTTTGAAGGAATTAAAAGACCTATGTAGAGTGATGACATGGCATGCACCCTTTCAAAGGAATTAAAGGAAAAATCAAGACTAGCTCAATGGGATGTCAATGAGAAGGATAAAATACCTATGTAGAGTGATGACATGGCATGCACCCTTTCAAAGGAATTAAAGGAAAAATCAAGACTAGCTCATTGGGATGTCAGAGAGAAGGATAAAAGACTAGTAGAGTGATGACATGGCATGCACCCTTCTGAAGGAATTAAAATACCTATGTAGAGTGATGACATGGCATGCACCCTTTCAAAGGAAATAAAGAAAAAATCAAGACTAGCTCATTGGGATGTCAGTGAGAAGGATAGCTTGACTCTTCAAGGAAAAACATATAGCGCTCTTATATAAAAGGCTCTATGTAAGGTGTAGTGATGGATTTGTCGAGCTCTATGTAAGATGTGGTTATGGATGTGCTTGAAGATGGACGTAAGTAGAAAACTCTTGTGTGACTTAAAACAAAAAAAATTAAGGTGTGGTGATGGATGTGCCTGTGTATTAAATGTTTTAATAAATTAAAGTGTATGATTACTTTTGTTGTCAAAGAGTTGACAGATTTCTTTAAGGAAATAGTGGATATTAAATGTTTTAATAAATTAAAGTGTATGATTACTTTTGTTGTCAAAGAGTTGACAGATTTCTTTAAGGAAATAGTGGATACGCTTTGATTTCCAATCCAATTTGTGTAAATATGGAAGGGTGGAATCTAGACACTCAATAGTTAATCATGCTAAATCAAAAAAGAGGCTCAGTTAAGGGATGATTAGCTCAAATGGATCTGAGATGGATAATCATATGCCTACATGTGAATATCACCTGCATTAAAAGACCTATGTAGAGTGATGACATGGCATGCACCCCTTTGACATGGCATGCACCCTTTCAAAGAAATTAAAAGACCTATGTAGAGTGATGACTGGCATGCACCCTTTCGAAGGAATTAAAAGACCTATGTAGAGTGATGACATCAAAGGAATTAAAAGACCTATGTAGAGCGATGACCTGGCATGCACCCTTTCGAAGGATTTCAAAAGACCTATGTAGAGCGATGGCACCCTTTCGAAGGATTTTAAAAGGCCTATGTAGAGCGATGACCTGGCATGCACCCTCTCGAAGGATTTTAAAAGGCCTATGTAGAGCGATGACCTGGCATGCACCCTCTCGAAGGATTTTAAAAGGCCTATGTAGAGCGATGACCTGGCATGCACCCTCTCGAAGGATTTTAAAAGGCCTATGTAGAGCGATGACCTGGCATGCACCCTCTCGAAGGATTTTAAAAGGCCTATGTAGAGCGATGACCTGGCATGCACCCTCTCGAAGGATTTTAAAAGGCCTATGTAGAGCGATGACCTGGCATGCACCCTCTCGAAGGATTTTAAAAGGCCTATGTAGAGCGATGACCTGGCATGCACCCTCTCGAAGGATTTTAAAAGGCCTATGTAGAGCGATGACCTGGCATGCACCCTCTCGAAGGATTTTAAAAGGCCTATGTAGAGCGATGACCTGGCATGCACCCTCTCGAAGGATTTTAAAAGGCCTATGTAGAGCGATGACCTGGCATGCACCCTCTCGAAGGATTTTAAAAGGCCTATGTAGAGCGATGACCTGGCATGCACCCTCTCGAAGGATTTTAAAAGGCCTATGTAGAGCGATGACCTGGCATGCACCCTTTCGAAGGAATTAAAAGACCTATGTAGAGCAATAACATGGTATGCACCTTTTTGAAGGAATTAAAAGACCTATGTAGAGTGATGACATGGCATGCACCTTTTCGAAGGAATTAAAGGGAAAATCAAGACTAGCTCATTGGGATGTCATTGAGAAGGATAGCTTGACTCTTCAAGGAAAAACATCTAGCGCTCTTATATAACTAACTCTATAAGGTGTGGTGATTGATTTGTCTGGCTCTATGTAAGATGTGATGATGGATGTGCCTGAAGACCTATGTAGAGCGATGACATGGCATGGCATGCACCCTTTCGAAGGAATTAAAGAGAAAATAACGACTATCTCATTGGAATGTCAGTGAGAAGGATAGCTTGAGTCTTCAAGGAAAAACATCTAGCACTCTTATATAACTGACTTTATGTAAGGTGTGGTGATGGATTTTCTTGGCTCTATGTAAAGATATGATGATGGATGTGCCTGAAGATGGATGTAAGTAGAAAACTTGTGTGACTTACTTAAAACAAAAAAATCAAATTGTAGTGATGGATGTGTCCAAAGATATGTAAGAAACTCTTGTGTGACTTAGTTAAAAAAAATTGATTGAGAATTTGGATTGTGACAAAAATTGGGTTGTGAATTTTTTTCTTTTTACTTTAAATTAATCTCTATAATTAATATCTAATGGTTGATTTTAAACAATGGATATAATAAAATACAATTTGCTTGCTTGAAGTTAATCATCTCTAATGTGTTAATAAGATTTTTTCTTATTCTTTTGATCTCTAATATGTTAATAAAAAAAAAATTATTCTTTTAAAAATTGATAAAAAATGAACTATAATGGTATAAATTGATGTTTTCAATATTCTTGATTTATATTTAAAATTAATTTCTAAGCTGTTAATAGACTCTTTCCTATTCTTTTAGAAATTGATCAAAATAAACTATGAATTATAATGGTATAAAGTATTATTCTTTTAGAAATTGATCAAAATAAACTATGAATTATAATGGTATAAAGTATTAATAGATGTTAATGTTAATAGACTCTCTCCTAGACTCTCTTATTCTTTATTCTTTTGGAAATTGATCAAAGTAAACTATGAATTATAATGGTATAAGGTATTAATAGAAGTTAACTATAATAGTATAAATCAATGTCACTTCTTAAAGTTAATCTCTAATGTGTTAATAAGATTTTTTTCCTATTCTTTTGAAAATTGATCAAGTAAACAATGATTTTTTTCCTATTCTTTTGAAAATTGATCAAAGTAAACTATGAATTATAATGGTATAAAGTATTAATAGAAGTTAACTATAATAGTATAAATCAATGTCTTCACTTCTTAAAGTTAATCTCTAATGTGTTAATAAAAAAAATTTCCTATTCTTTTGAAAATTGATAGAAGTGAACTATATTTGTATAAATTGATGTTTTCAATATTCTTGATTTATATTTAAAATTAATTTTTAAGGTGTTAATAAACTCTTTGCCTATTCTTTTGAAAATTGATCAAAGTAAACTATGAACTATAATGGTATTAATACATAAAGTATTAATAAAAATGAACTATAATGGTATAAATTGATGTTTTCAATATCCTTACCTATATTTTGGAAATGGACTAAAATAAACTCTTAACTATAATTTATAATTGTATAAGGTGTTAATCCAGTTTATCTATTCATTGGAAATTGATCAAAGTAAACTATAAACTATAATTTATAATGGTATAAGGTGCTAACAGAGTTTCATTAATGGACTTTCTTTACCTATTCTTACAATGTTAAGTATCTTTTGCCTATTCTTACAATGTTAAATATCTTTGATCTAATCCAAAAGTATAATTATAAAGCTAATTATTAATTTTAATAATTAATTTTGAACTATGTTGTTAATAGGTTTCTTTGTTTGTTCTTTAAAGTAGAAGAGAACATTTTTAATAATATAATATTTTAATCTAATCCAACCTCTATATTTCTAGAGTGAAACTGATCAATCAATCACTACATAACTTCAAAATTACGAACTTCCAAGAAAGATACTGATCAATCAATTACTACAACTCCAAACATTTATGAACTTCCAAGAGTGAAATTGATCAAGCTACACTCACCCTGGTGCCACTGATGGAAATGTGACAGGCTGATGTGACAACCCACTGTTAATTAATTCATATTAATTAAGCTTTAAAATCTTCAAAATTAAAAAATGCTTTTCCCAATCCACATTTTAAAAATTAAAAAAATTAAAAAAACTTTAAGCTCTTCAAAATTAAATACTGCTTTCCCAAACCACATTTAAAAAAAAAAAAACTTTAAACTCTTCAAAATTAAACACTGCTTCCCCTAAAAGGTGTTTCCCTTCCCTATAGTGACTTTTTAGGAAACCCTATGATCAATAATTCCAAAAGACTTAAACCCGAGTACAAAGAATTCAAAAACATTACCAACGAAAACAGAGAAAGAGGATTCCAAAATCTTTTTAAAGAAATCAAAAACATTACCAATGAAAACAGGGAAAGAGGATTCCAAAATCTTTTTAAAGGAATACAGATACAAAGCACAAAATATTCTAACATTAAATTAGAATATACATAGTAATATAAGAAATTTTAAAAAGCATTAAATCAGAGAGAAACCCTCGTACAAGCCTGGTTATTTTTGAAGGCATGTGCAAGAGCAATGGAACAGCATCACATCTCAAAATTCCAGATTATAAAATTTCAAGAAACCATCTTTAGGAAAAGAATTAAATACATTTCACCGGTAACATCTTTGACAAATGATTAAAACAAAGAAATCAACTTTAGGAATAGAATGTCGTTAGGAATAGAATGAAATAAATTTCCCAAGTAACATCTTTGACAAATGATTAAAACAATTAGATCAATACTGAAGTATAACATCCCAAACAGCTCCACATTTTTAAGCTATATGTTCCATACCTCCCTTGAAATATAAAACATCCCTTGATCTCGACGCCAACAGATCCCATACCCACGAGAATCTAAAAGCATTAAACAGCGGTTCCAATCTCGTAGCTATCCTGTACTTTTTTCATCAATCCTTTAGTTTTTTCAGGTCTCCTTAAAAACGAATGTTAACAGATGCAACAGAGGTAGTGGTAGATTTAGATTCTTTTATTAGAAGATATGTTTTACCAAATAATTATAGTAAACATTGCTGATTTTTGATATATATCAAAAATTAAATTTCAAAAAAATAAAACAGCCTTAATTAATTAAATCTACTAGAAAATAATTGCAAGCAAATGTTTACCAAGTGGTTATATAGCTTTCAAATGAAAACATCCTGTATATCAAAATTATAGCTTTCCAAGGGAAATATCCTGTATATCAAAATTATATTTTAAAAAAAAATGAACTGCCCTAGTTAAATTAACCTATTAAGACTAGATGCAAGCTGACTAGGAAATAGCTGCAAATTTCCTGTACTCATAAAGACTTTGTACTCATAAAGACTTTGACCTCTTTACAAGATCCAAAGTAAAAACCCCAAACCCCACTCTTGCAATGATAGACTTTTCACTTTTTAAGATCCAAAAATAAAACCCACTCTTACAACTTTAATCTCTTTAAAAAATCTACCATTCATCCCTTATATACCTATACCTTTCCCTCGTCATCCATCATAGATCCACGTTTCGACTTTAACTATATACAAAACCCTAACTTACCTAAAAATAAATTTAGTAACAAATGATGTCGCAACGTGGATTGAACCCGCTATCACAGGCATAACCTACAGTGGTTCACCCATAGTACGGTGCACATAATTTTCCTGAAGTTGACAAAAGACCAGTTCACCGATTTTCGCTGGCCTCTGCTTTTTTTGTTCAGGTAGATTCATACCTAGACTGAAAATATACAAGACGAATATACAAGAAAACGTACAGTAACACGAAAGAGATTTCAAGCTCAAATTTGTGTCCATAAGGACTTATGCAAACCTGCGTTCAACCCGCAAAGCGGCCTCATATTTCAAGGAGATTGTAAGCTGAAAAAAATTATGAATCATTTTACATTCCATTTCCGGCCATAGCTCAAAAAACCAAATGAACAAAACCCCAAATGCAATAATCTCTTAGCATGGCCTCAGTATTGCATAAAAATCAGCAAGGCCGTGAAGGCCAATAAGATCCGAAAGATGGTGTTTGATTTTCGCTTTCATCTCTGGCCATTCTACAGAGGAAGGAAAAACTAAAAGCAAAATGAAATAGAAAAAGATAACAAATTGACAAGGACTATGGCAAGAACGAAGGTTAAGCTTTGATGTGGAAGAGACTGCGTACCGAAATTATTGAGACGAATAAATTTACCTGTAATGTTTGAGATGTAAGCCTTTTATGGGCGTGTAATTAGGGTTAGGGTTTTTCAGAGGCGAGAGAGAATGTATTCAACTTACAACATCCTTTAGAAGCTTCAGTATTTTAAAAAATAGTATATGGCATAGGATATGTTTGGTTTTTTTTATTTTTTAAGTATTATTATTATTTATAAATACATAGGACTATAAAACCTACTCCCTTGTAGAAGAATTTAACGAGACAAAAAGAAAATGTTATAATGGTGTTTAGAATTGTCTATAGTTGTTTTTTTAAAGGAGAGTTGGCTGCTTAAGGGTCTTGGTCTTTTTATATTGAGTGGAGTTTGAATCTTGGATTTTTGTAAAGATAGGTCAAAATCTTTATTGTTGGAGCTCGTTTAGAATTGTTTAATTTAAAAGTGGGTTTCTTTTCCTTAGAAGTATAGTATAAATATAAGAATAAATTTTTGGCCCTTACTCAAAGATGTTCAGCCAAGAAATTGGTTGGTAAAGGTATTTTTACTCAAGGATGTTCAGCCAAGAAATTGGTTGGTAAAGGTATTAATATTTTTGCTGATATTTTTGATCACCAAGTTATCAAGTCTTGGGAGTTTCTTAGTCACCAATATAATCTTCCACGTTCTCATTGGAGGACATATTGTTTACTAAGAGTTGCCTATGATCAGATTGCTTGTTGGTTGTGATATTTTATCAGATGATCACTCCTTGATCAAGGGTCTTCAGTGGAAGGATGGTACTAAACTATTCAGTACAAAGCCCAGACAATTGTATAATATGTTGATGGATACCAATGATATTTTTGGTCATATCAACAGGGTTTGGAATATGGACATTAATCCCTCTTTTGGTTCGAACATCTTGCATAATGTGTGGTCCACATGTCTTGAGCCTAAGAAGGCTTGGTTTAGATGGTTGTTATTACTTCAGAGGCTCCCTGTCTCAGTTGATTGTCATTCTTATTTACTATGCTCTTTATGCAGACTTCATGATATTGTGGGGCACATATTTTTTTATTGTAATCTGGTTTATATTTTTTCAAGATATGCTGAGTTGTAACAATGATAGTATTGCTTTTCGACATTATGTGATTTCTGGGTATGTGTCTAAAATGGGCAAATGTTTTAATGATTTTTGGATTTTGCTTTCTACGAAAATTTTATGGAACATATGGCTTTCGAGGAATAAGGAACTTTATCAGCATTTACCGAGATCTCTTACTGAGTCTCATAGGAGACTCATAGTTGTTTCTATCTCTCTACAGGTGGCGAAGACTATGTTTTGCTTCAGGGAAAGATTCAGTAATCTTCTTCAAGCTTTTCAAGATTTTCTTGCTTCAAACAATTCGTTATCTACTTCAAGTTATTCCAGGATTGATAGATATGTTGATATGATTAGTTTTATATTTATTTCAGAAAAACATGATAAAGTTTAATATGTAATGTTGTTTGGGATATTGGGTAGTGTTGTTGTAAGTTGCGGGAGGTTTTTTTATATAGTTTTTTTAATGTAATTTTGTACTGTTTTTTATCATTAATATATGTGAAATATTTTCAATTCAAAAAAAATTATACTAGGTTTTAGACTCTTTAAAGCCATCTGTATATTTATATATAAAAGTGAAAATCTTATTAAAATGATAGGTCCAAAGTTATTAATTGGTCTATCACTTTTTGTCAACACTAAGATTTTAATAAAAGTAACTTCAACATTTTTTTGAGCCACAAATTTCTTAGTGCAATTTTAAGAGTGGAAACTCCAATCTTAATTATATTTTTTTAATACTAATTTAAAGAATCTAGATTAGTTTCTCCCTCCTACCATGACTTTGGGGACTACCTTAAATGAGAGTTTTTTTTTGTTGCGTAGGGAACCTCTATAAACCCTACCTATTGGGTAAAGATGAAGTTAATGGGACCCAATCGTCTAGGGAATCAAACCGAGGTAGCCCATTGGTAAGCACTCGGTTGCTACCAACTGGCCTATCCCTTTCGGGTAAAATGTTAGGGTAAAGCATGGGTTTTTTAAAGGGATCATGGTCCCCTTTACCAGAAAAATATTTAGAATAAAAGATGGGTTTTTGAAAGAGGTCTTGGTCCCCTTGTTTGGGGAAAAAATTTAGGATAAACCATGGTTTTTTGAAAGGTTCCCAGTCCCTTGTGTAGTGGTTTGAACTTGGGTCTCCTGGATGAGAATCCAAAGACATACCACTACAATATCTCAACAAGGATAAAAATTTAAGGTAAAGCATGGGTTTTTGAAAGGGATCTCGGTCCCCTTATATCGAGGTTTAAACTTGGGTCTTCTTGATGAAAATCCAAAGACATACCACTAAGGTATCCCTCATAGGACGACTAGTTTATAGAGTTATAAGGACAAGTAAACACATGAATTAAAAAGGAAATGTAGGGACTTGTAGTATGAATCATGAAAATATATAAAAATTGAATAAAATTTATGACAATGTATAGAATTGGAGTTCAATGTAACCATATATATTATGGTAAGTAGTGGAATGTGTAGTTATTTAAAACGTAAATTAAGTTTTTAGTCTCATGGCCAGATGCCTTACAAAGTCACATATATTATTGAAGGTAGGAGTAAAACTCATAACAATGTGTAACATAAGAAATAAAACTATGAAAATATATGCAAGCATAATCAAACTTATGAGAATGCATAGACCTAAGGTTGAACATAACCATATTATGAATTCAAGTCCATTCTCTCATTTTTTTATAACCTTTATTCCTATGTTTTTAATAAACTTAGGGCCTTCAAGCCCTAGCAACCAATATTTTTGTAGTTTTGGCTCAAGATTTTAGCAGGATATGTTGTAGGGGACCCAAGATGGGCTAGAAAATTGTCTTTCAATAGATTTTCATGTTGTAAACTTGATTGACAACGGCTTCCAATTTGTTGTACAAAATAAAAGTGAAAATTGTACCTTTCCTTGACGTCCAAGGCATGGATTAAAGAGATCTCAAAACAAGTTTCAAGCAGTTGATCAAAAAATGGTTCAAATATCAAGCAAATACAACACTAAGGAGCACCCCCAAAACAAATCCACTATGGAAACCCCTTTCAAGGGCAAGGATTTCAAAGACTCGGCCCCAAAAATGAATTTTAGGGATGCTCTTCGTGGTGGACAACCCCAACCTAATGCTAACATTAATCTTAGGGCTTCCTGTAAACCTTTGAGAATGCCTAAGATTTATCCTACAAAACTGAGTCAAGATGTCTTAAGGCAGTTGATGGAACTCCGATTGTTAAGCTAGATATGGGCAACATTTAGGTTGGCATAGAAGATCTGGAAAAAAGAGGACTAATTTGTATTTTCTTGGGTTTTTGTTTAAGCCTATATGTTTTCAAAGTTTGGACTATAAAAAACTGGAAAACAAAAGGTGAATTACAAATCTCTATTTATATAAAAGGTTATTTTCTTGTTTTATTGCTAATAATGAAGATAGAGAGAAAACATTTCAAGGGGGTCCCTGGTTCTTTGTAATGGTGAGGCATTTCATGAAGCCTTAGCATACAAAGTTTAAAGTCGAATAAGAGATGCCTGCTACAGGTCTTGTGTGGGTTAGACTCTTTGGCCTCCCAATTGAATTATGGAATCCGACTATTTTTCTTCAATTGGAAACTCTTTGGAAACTTTTATGATGACTGTTTATTGTACTTAAAAATGGATTTGTGTTTTAATGGATTTTAGCAAACCCCTACCTAAAAAGATATCATTACAATTTAGGGAGGACACTTGGAAGCAAGTGGTGGACTATAAGAACATTCCTTTTCATTGTAGAATTTGCCATGAATATGATCATTTGGTTAGTTTTTACCCAAATAAAATTCCAGATCAAAAGAAAGAGGATACAAATTCAGTAGGTTTCCAAATGCCTAAGAAAGGATCAATCAAAGTTATCAACTAATGTGTTTGAATTTCTTTTCATAAATGATATCCTAGGTGAGGAAGAGGAAATAATGGAGATAAAAATCTTAGAAACACAATTTAAATATGTAGGGAATGACTCAAAGACAAACCAACAAATTAAATGTTTTCAATAGGAAAAAACGTGAGGAAATATACACAAGAAAAACAATCTTTTAAATGTTGAGACTTCAAATAATATAAGTCCTAAGATAGACTCTGTCGAACCTTCTAGTAACACTTTGGCTTTGTACACGCATTATTCAAGGTTAAAAGCCATCCCATATTCAGTTGGGGTAATTCAATAAACAAGTAAAAAAATTAAAGATGGATTCCAACCAAAAGGTAGGTCGCAAGACCAATCAACATCATATGGTAAAAGAAGGTGAAAAGCTTGTAGAGGAAGGTAAGATTAATGCCCTTACCAATTTCTTTAGCCCTGGTATTAATGAAGATCATTACTTGAAATATTAGAGGACTCAAAGGGAGTCTTTCAAAACAAAATGAAATTAGAAGAATGATTCAAACAAACCATCCATGTCTTATTTTCCTTAGGGAAACAAAGATGTCAATAGAGGAAATTGATTCAATTGCTAGTAAAATCTATCCCGCTAGAAAATTTCCTTCCCTTAGTTCCTAGGGGACTTATGGTGGCATTGCTTACCTTTTGGACCTAAAATAGGTAGTTATTCACCATATGGTTGGCAGCTGGGACCTTTTAGTTATAATTATTCAAAGTAGACATTCTAACCAAACTATGCTTTGCGTAACTGTTTATGCTCCAATTACTTTGAAGAAAAAGAGAAGATAGTGGAAGGATATAACTTATATATCTCTCATTTTCCTGAAGCTTGGATTTTAATCGAAGGAGATTTCAATACCATCCTCTCTTTGGATGAGAGAATGGGGGGAAATAAAAATTTGGATAGAAGCACTGACCTCATGAGTGAATATATTGCAAAACTTCATCTTGTGGACATCTAGCCAGATAATGGCCTTATGACTTGGTCTAACAGAAGGCAAGGCTTAGCTTGTATCATGGAGAGATTGGATAGGTTCTTGTTCTCTGATAATTTCGTAATCCATTGTCACACTCCTAAGGTGAAGACTCTTAACAATATTGATTTGGATCACTGGCCAGTCAGGCTGGAAATTTGAAAAAGCAATGTGAGTTTCTTACCTTTTTATTTTAATTAATATGGCTTAGAGACAGTTCCTTCATACCCCGAGTGTAGCAATGGTGGAAGGAAGGTAAACCAAGGTATGGGACTAAGATGTTATGTTTTACCAAAAGGTTACAATACATTAAATCCAAAATCAAGATTTGGAACTAGAAGGAATTTGGAGATGTCTAGCAAAAAAAACATGAAGTGATTGCTCAACTTGAAAATTTGAATAAGAAAATCCGTTTAGATGGTCTCACAAAGAGTAGAAGTACATATGAAATTAGACTCACAACTCAGTTAGAGGAATGGAAAAAAAGAGAAGAACTCTTATGGAAGCAAAAATCTAGGATCCAATGGCTCAAAGAAGGAGATCGAAACACAAATTTCTTCCACAAATCTCTTCTAGCTCAAAGATCTCACAACTTTATTTCTTCCCTAAAATTTGATTCTAGAGACGTTGTCTACACTTGTGAGGCATGAACTCTATTGTTGTCGATTACTTTTCCAATCTATTTATTGCTACACCTCTTAACTCATTTCTCAATAGAATATTCTTCAAGCGATCCCTACTCTTATCACTTTTGAGGAGAACTTTGTTTTGACTGCTCCAATTACTATCAATGAGCTTCAACAAGTGATTTTTAAAATGCAAAAAGGAAAAACCCTAGGTCCTGATGGTTTTCCCATTGAGTTCTATCAAGAGTTTCGGGGTACCCTTCATGTTGATTTATTAGAGGTGGTGGAAGATGCCAAGAAAGGCAAAGAGGTTTTGAAGGTTATCAATAAAACTTATATAGCTCATCCCAAAAACTCAAGAGGTAAATCATATCTAAGCTTTTAGATCTATAGCTTTACGCAATTTTCTTCTCAAAATCATTACAAAGATCATGGCAAAAAGGTTGAAGCCCCTTTTGCATAAGATTATTTCTCCTAAACAAAGGGGTTATGTGGAAGGGCATCAAATACTGGATGACATTTTTCTTGCTCAGGAAGCCATCTATTCCATGGAAATGTAAAAATATCCTTCTATGTTCATTCGTTTATACTTATCCAAAGCTATGACAAAGTGGATTGGCACTTGTCAAATTTTTGAGGATATTTGGCTTCTCTCAAGATTGGATGGACTAGATAATCGGATGTATCTCTTTGACGTCCTACTATATTCTTATCAATGGCATGCCTTCTTAGCTATTCCCACATTCCAGAGGTATTAGGCAAGGTGCCCACTCTCCCCTTATTTATTTATCATTCTTTTTGAATTATTGGGCAGGACTATAATTAAAAAGAGAGAAAACAAAACCCTTCAGGGAGTTACCATTGATCATGGAGTTAGGCCTATTTTTCATCTTCAATTTTTTGATGACTCTACTTTGTTAGGTAAAGGTACAGTTAAGGAAGCTTCTAAAATTAAGCAAATCATTAATTATTTTTCTAATGCTACCGAGCAATTAATCAACGAAGATAAATCCAAAGTCATTTTATTTCACTACTCTCCTAGACAATAATCCATGGTCTTGGATAAATTAAGATATAAGAAGACCTCCCTTCCAATCACTTATTTAAGCATTCCTATCAATATTAAAAAACTAAAAAAATGACTGGAATTGGTTGTTGGATAGAGTTAAGAAGAAAATTGGAAAGTGGACCAATAGGTGGCTTTAATTTGGGGGTAGAATTACCTTGGTAAAATTAGTCCTTCAATCTATACCTATTTATGTTCCTGTTGTGTTGAATGTCCCAAAGGCATTTCTTCGATAATTGGATCAAATCAATCATCGGTTCCTATGGAATGGTACTAAGGAGAAAAGAAAATGGACCTTGCTGAAATGAGATAGTTTATGCCTTCTCAAGATTGCAAGGGGGTTAGGATTCCAGTCAGTCATTAATAATAATAAGGCTTTAGCTGCTAAATTGTATTGGAGGATTTTGCATAACCCCAATGCTCTTTGGGACAAGAATATTTATGCTAAATATTTTGAGAACAAAAGTCCTAAAGACCTTATTTGTTATCAATTATCTACCAAAGGTTCTTCCATTTTAGCAGTTCTTAATATTGGTAAGGATTTGAATAAGCAAAAGTTATTTTGGATCATTCATAATGGTCAACAAGTAAATTTTTGATAGATTATTGGGATGGTCACGAGCCTTTGATAACTTAGTTTCCTGATTAGAGGCCTTGGATGGAGGAGCTTCATCAAGCTAATTGGATCGTAGCACCCTAAAAATGACTCACATTAATTAAAACTAAGGTAAAAACATTTTGAAAAATCAAATTTGTCACCCCTAATTTGTTACCTCGATTTTCATGCCCATTATAAGTTTGTTTTTAACCTCTCCGCGAAATCACACGATTTTGTCCAAAACTGAAAAACGCCTGCTTTAGCAAGGTAAAAAAATAAGTTGTAACTCCTTGTCTCTATTTGGGCAACTGCACGACAGTTGTGGGATCGGTTCACCCGATTTTGATCGGATTAGAAGAAGTTGCAACCTCTTCCATTTTTGGCCCAATAGCTCACCTGACTCCCTCCTTTTTAATCTAGGCTCCTCACCTCGGATTCCCCCTGGAACTCCCACATACTTTCACACCATACTTTTACCTTTTCACTATGTTTTTGCAGGTTCAGATTGTGCATCGGTTGGATTTAAGCGATATCGGATCACCCGATCGCGATATCGTTCTGCCCGATTTTGCACAAAAGCGCCCGATTTTTCCTGCAACACGCATTGCTGCAATTTAGCCGATTGGGGGCATCCAGACCTCAGATTTTGCATCTTATTTCTCCATCCCTCTCATTTAGAATTAATATTTCATATCCATTACATCAATTTC
The DNA here is from genome assembly GCA_028583015.1 of Wollemia nobilis. Classification (NCBI taxonomy): domain Eukaryota; kingdom Viridiplantae; phylum Streptophyta; class Pinopsida; order Araucariales; family Araucariaceae; genus Wollemia; species Wollemia nobilis. The sequence goes on along the minus strand of JAQPPZ010003648.1, from coordinate 909,041 downwards.
AATTCATTACTATTATTATTTTGGATTTAATAGGCATACTCCTTTATTATTTCATAAATATTCAAGCATTTAGCATAGATATGCATATGAATATCCTTCCATTATTATCTTAAGATCATTGCTCATTGTAATTCAGTCCATTCAAATGTATGTTTCTTTGTGAAATTGTTGTTTTCTGCATCCAATTATAAAACTGCAACTTTTAGTCAAGATCGGTTGGTTTTTCGCATAATCGGGTCACCCGATATTGCCTGATTTTGACCGATATTGCCTGCATCAAAAATTAGAATCTTCTTCAGACTTCTGATACAAGTAAGTGTTTTAAATCACTTTTTAAGCACTGCATTGCCTATTTAGATTCTATTTTCTACTTTTTGCTGCTTACATATAAATCAAAATTGCATATAGATTAATGTAGTTGCATATTGGCCAAACTAGGTGTATGCGTGATTTGATAAAAGGAACACATCAAAACAAATCCCAAAACCTAGGCTCGAAAACTGCCATAAAATGTTTCCTGGTGAACCCACCCAATTCGTCAAAAAATCACCATAAGAAGGTATGATCAAGTACCTCTCTTCTGAGGTGTAGACCATCCATTCTCCCATTCCCCTCTAAGGCATGGATCCATTAGCCTTGAGGAAAGGAGTGCGAGAATTTTTGGGCTACATTCTTTGGTGAACCCGACGTGAAAAACATTAGGCATCTTTCTGATTTATAAAACATAAAAAAACATAAAAATTATAAAACAAAAATACAAAAAGATCATTAATCAAAATTTGCACACTTTAAGTCCATTTCATAGATGTTAGATTTCAACATAGGAAGAATTGTAACCATAGATGTTACCCAAAAATAAAAAATATATATATATACAACATATATCATTAAAAGATAAAAAATCCTAAAACAAAAATGCCTAGAATCTTGAGAAGTGGTAAGCAATTAGAATCTGATTACATGGAGGAACAAGATCAAGAAAATTTTGATGATAGAGTTCAAATAGAAGATGATAGAATTTCAGAACAAAGTGAAGAGAATAATAAAGAAGATAAAATAAAAGATCCTGATGAACCTACATTAGATGAAAAAGGAAATGTTAAATTTGAATCTCTTAGCAAATTTACCCAATTTATAAAAAACCACATAGAAGAGTTTAATCAAGCAGTACAAATTGATAATTCAGGAGAAGGTGATATGGAAGCAGCCTTAGCATCTGCATTTCAGATACATACAAATCCATTATCATACATGAACTCAACAGACCAAGATAATGATCAAGCAGGACCATCTAATCAAAACATGATACCTTTAAATCAAAATGCTCAAAAACCAATGGCACAATCATCTAAGATTGTTGCTAGCAACACCAAAACAAATCCTAAACAACAAAAACAACCATTCACATCCATGTTCACTCAAGCTCTTAATCAACAAATGTCAAATCAACAAAAAGCTAAACAAGTGCAAAATACCAATCATCAACAGAAAATCCAACAAAACAAGATTTCATATCAACTCCATAATATTGTTCCCACACAGACTTTACACAATAGTGTTTCAGTTGGAAATCCTTACACAACAACATCAACTTATCAAAGACACAATAATATGGTGCAACAAAATCAGTTTGGTGGACAACAACAGGGACTTGAAGCCATGGTTAAACAGTTAGCTTCTCGTCTAGACCAGATGGATCCCTACCATCCCTCATATAGTTATCGAGAGATGTGTAGTCAACCTTTGGATCCTATTGTGGTAGCTCAACCTTACCCTAAACATTTCCCTATGCCTGTCCTCCCGATATATAAAGGAACTGAAGATCCTATTGAGCATCTTCGCATGTTTAGGACAACATGTCATGATGTTTCTCATGATGACTTGTTGTTACTAAAGATGTTCCCTAAAAGTCTCGGAGGCATGGCTCTAGAGTGGTATTATCAGTTACCCACTAATTCTTTAAGGAATTTTGAGGAGACAACGAAAATGTTTGTCCATCAATTTAGTGCCTACATAGAGAGGCATGTGACTATTAAAGATTTATACAACTTGAAACAAGGAAAAGATGAAAGTTTTGCTGAATTTTTGGCTAAGTGGAGATAACTTTTAGGCAAATTACACTTTGCATTACCTCATCATGAAATGTTGGACATATTCATAGGTAATTTGCAAGAACAACTATCTTATGAACTTTCTACTACTACAGTAACATCCTTTGATCAAGCCATTGATTTAGCAAGGAGGGTAGAAGATGCCCTTATTAGAAGAGGTCAATTTAAGAAGAAGGATGAAGACAAAACTTCTAAGAATCAATATAAGAATAAACAAGTAGTGGGTGATGGAGTTACTGATAGTAGAAACAACTCAAATGTTAACCTTGTTGAAGTTGTAAAGAAGTTTGTATTAAAGGTTCCTGATAAACCACCAAGAGAATTTACAAGATTAAATCAGCCTTTAACTATGATTTTACCTCAATTATTGGAACAAGGTTTGATACGGTTGCCTGAGATAAGACAACTTGATACAACTATAGCTGGATTTAGGGTTGATTTACATTGTAACTTCCATAGAGTTGATGGTCATTCAACAAACTCATGTAAAATATTGAAACACATGATACAAGATTTAATTGATAATGAAAAAATGGAAGTAGAACAATTTCCTTCCAATAATAATCCTCAAAATAATACACAAAAACCTCAAAATCAAAATGCAAATCAAAATTTGGATATTTTTCAACACCCTTTACCAAAGCATGGTAAAGAAGCTATAAATCAAGTGGAACATCATAATGTTCCTCATCCAACTCGATATGTGGGAACTATTAGCAACTTTCTACCTCATCAAGATTTGCAAAAACCATGTGTAACTACTGAATCTCAAGTTACTATTAGACCTCTAAGAAGTTGTCAAATTACATATTTAGAAAGTGATGAAGAAAGTGAAACAGAGAGTGAGGTTGACATTACCTCAAATAATTCAAATAGTTCTGAAGATGAATCATATCCAATTCTTCCCATCACAGATTTAATGGTGCCTGAAGAACCATTCCCTAGAAGAGTGACTACTCGACCATCATCTCAACAAGTGCTTTCAAATGAACAAGTAGTAAATGCTAGGCCACATTTTAGTTATTTACATAATAATAATATTGTGGGTACTATTGGAACCATCACTAAACAACAAACTCAAAACCAAAACTCTCAAATTCAAACTCAAATAATGAATAAAAAATCACCACCATATTCTTCTCTACAAAATATTTATTCACCTCAGCCTCTTCATAATAGTAGCATTATTCCCACTCCACATTCATTTAAAGCTATTCAATCCCCATGTAATTCTTCTTTATCATCATTGCAATCACAACTATTCCAACCTTCTTCTTTCAACACAACACATTCATCTCAACAAGGAAATACTTCTTCTAATCCTACCATGCAATCACATCATACTTCACAATCTGCTCATCATCATTCTATTCACAATCAAGAAGAAAGAGATAATGAACCAATTATTGATAAAATCCCAAGAGAACTAATCAAGCATCAACGATAGGAAACCAATCAAATATTACATCCTAATGTGTCCCATCACAATGATATCACTAATAATGTGATAAAAACTACAAGTGAGCAACCTCAAGCTCAATCAACTCAATTTGATAAACAAGAAATAAATTCTTCATCCAATCAACCTTCAAGACCTCTCTTAGTTTTGAAGAATAATCCAAAAGAAGATACAAGCATAGAAAACCCATCTTTAGTGTTGAAGTCTCAACCTAAAGTCTCCCTCAACATTCAACAACAATGGGACAATCATCCACATAAGATATATCTTTTGGGACTTTTGCAAACCTCTCCTATTCATAAGGAATATTTGTTCTTTATTCTCTCTTTCTTTATCATCATTACAACAAGTTCTCTACTATTTTCCTCTTTATCATCATTGCCACTTTTTGTCTATCACCTTTTATCCTTCATTCTCTCTTTCATTATTGTTATCACATCAAGTTCTCTATTCTTTTCCTCTTTATCATCGTCATCTTCTATCCATCACTTTTCTTCATCTACATCTACTTATCATTCTTCATCACAACAATCTCAACTATTAACCAATCAACTTCAATCACCTACACCACAACCAAATTGTTCTTCAAAACCTCCTTTGATTTTGAAGCCACCTTAGACATGCTATAATCAAAATCACCTTGTATAGTGTATATAGATCACCAATTCCATCATTAAAACATCAAAAACAACCAAAAAAATAAAAAAATATCAAAATTTCTAAAAATATTTCAAAATTATTGCACTTTTATTTGTTGTTATCTTTCAAAAATTTTGAGTTATATTTTACTTTATTTTAGATAAATTCAAAAGTTATCTTGAACCATGCACTAAATTTCACATCTTTAATAATTTTGATTTTGTTACTTTGATTATAAATCTCTCTTGTACCAAAAGCACTATTACTTCATTAAATAATTTTGAGTTTTGGGAAATGATCTTGCTACTTCTTGAACCAAGAACACACTTTTACATCTTAAAATGATTTGTTGCAAATTCGAAAAGTGATGCTACATAGTAAGTCTTAATACCTTAAGTGAAAAGTTTCCCTTGCTATCCTATCATGTGCATGGTCTAGAATACTGAGAAATTGGCAAAAGGACAAGCTCCTCCCTACCCGAATAAAATCCCTTGCTCTACGTCTAATCTGAGCAAGTATCCCAAAAGAAAAAGAAAAAGAAAAAAAGAAAAAAAAAAAAAAGAAAAAGAAAAAGAAAAAGAGAAAAATCAAGAAAAATGTTCCATTACAAAGCAATAAAATCCCCTTGTTCAGAAATGGACAAGAAATCCCTATTCCAAAAATTTGAAGAAAAGAAGGGAGTATTGAACTTGAATCCCTGGAATTTCTCAGTTATTCGAAAGCCATGAGGTAAGCCCCATAACAGGTGATTTGTGCCCAACTTGCTTGGCCTTGGGTAATTCCTTTCACATGGCGATATGTCTGTCACATTAGTGACCTTCTTTTGTACAGACCAATGTCCGCTTATGGATTAGCTAGCTTTTGGTAATTTGATTTACATAGTAGTTCAGTACCAATGCATGCACAAAATCATGGTTAATGAACATTTCACTTGCACACACATTGGTTCATTCAAGTTTGCTTTATCATTATCTTACTTAAAATTGGTGAATTAACTTTACAAAGCACACACATTTGTTACTTGAGAGATTTTGTATCATTATGTCAAATCAAGATGGATAATGAACTCACTTATCACACACTAGTTCTTGATAAATTTGACTTTGTCTTTGAAATAAGTTAAAATATTTCTTTGAAATTTGTCGGACAACATTAGTTTATCATTATTTTCATATTAACACATTACATAGATATTTCCAAAATTTCACAAATCTCAAAAACAACTTATTTCAAAAATAACATGTAGTTCAAAATCATTTATCATGCATAGCATTCATGACTTCGCGATGATGGTATAATTCCTAGGAATTATTCTTCTCAATTTTCACACTAGGAATTCTATGCCTAGCGCAAGTCATCTTTCCCAAGTTCTAGGTCTAAAATATTTCATATTGATCAACCTTCTTAAATATGTGATACAATGATTTGCTTCATATCAATTTATATTTTAAGAATAAATAATTTCATATTATCATGCATTGCATTTTTGACTTCGCGATGATGGTATAATTCCTAGTAACTATTGTCCTCCAAATTTTCACACTAGGATTTCTACGCCTAGCGCAAGTCATCCTTCCCAAGTTTTCATGCTTAAATCACATTATCTTCACAAACAACAATCTTTATCAACCTATTTTCTCAAAATCAATTTCTTTTCATCTCCTTTCATCATCATAAGCCTCAAGGTCACTCTTGAGCCCACAATATTTTGGTATTAGCAATACAAAACTTCCTCACAATAGGATCCGCTTCATGACCTAGCGAGCATCGATCTCCACCAATGGTCATATAACAACACAACATCCTTCGAGGTTCATTGCTAATCTATCAAATCTATCATCATACAAAACATCTTTTTCAAAACACACTTTACAAAATCATTTTCCTTTTATGTTAAGCATGATCAAAATGTTCAAAAATCAAAGCATGATTACAAGAAATTATGTAACACAACCATCATAAGCAAATGTAATAAATACCCAATAAAACACAAAGTCACATAAAACAAAGAAGATCAATATATATATATATATATATATATATATTTATAAATTTTGAGTTTTCCACCAAATATAGAATTTGGTGTAAAAACTCGAAGGGGGCACCATATATAAAATAGTTTAACAACAAAACTTGAAACCATCAACAAATTTGCAATAAAATTTTTGCTTTCTCGTAAAGTGTGCCATCTTATCTTTAATACATTTTTTTTTAAAATGCGCTAAAGAGGGGGTAAAATGTAGCACCCTAAAAATGACTCACATTAATTAAAACTAAGGTAAAAATATTTTGAAAAATCAAATTTGCCACCCCTAATTTGTTACCTCAATTTTTGTGCCCGTTATATGTTTATTTTTAACCTCTGCATGAAATCGGGTCACCCGATTTTGTCCAAAACTGAAAAACGTCTACTTTAGCAAGGCAAAAAAATAAGTTGTAACTCCTTGTCTCTATTTGGGTAACTGCATGATAGTTGTGGGATCGGTTCACCCGATTTTGACCGGATTAGAAGAAGTTGTAACCTCTTCCATTTTTGGCCCAATAGCTCACCTGACTCCCTTATTTTTAATCTAGGCTCCTCACCTCGGATTCCCCCTGGAACTCTCACATACTTTTATGCCATATTTTTACCCTTTCACTATGTTTTTGTAGGTTCATATTGTGCATCGATTAGATTTAAGCGATATCGGATCACCCGATCGCGATATCGTTCTGCCCGATTTTGAACAAAAGTGTCCGATTTTGCCTGCAACACGTATTGCTGCAATTTAGCCGACTAGGGGCATCCAGACCTCAGAGTTTGCATCTTCTTTCTCCATCCCTCTCATTTAGAATTAATATTTCATATCCATTACATCAATTTCAATTCATTACTATTATTATTTTGGATTTAATAGGCATATTCCTTCATTATTTCATAAATATTCAAGCATTTAGCATAGATATGCATATGAACATCCTTCCATTATTATCTTAAGATCATTGCTCATTGTAATTCAGTCCATTCAAATGTATGTTTCTTTGTGAAATTGTTGTTTTCTGCATCCAATTATAAAACTACAACTTTTAGTCAAGATCGGTTGGTTTTTCGCATAATCGGACCACCCGATTTTGCTAGATTTTGACCGATATTGCTTGCATCAAAAATCAGAATCTTCTTCAGACTTTCGGATATAAGTGTTCTAAATCACTTTTTAAGCACTGCATTGCCTATTTAGATTATGTTTTCTGCTTTTTGCTGCTTACATATAAATCAAAATTGCATATAGATTAGCGTAGTTGCATATTGGCCAAACTAGGTGTATGCATGATTTGATAAAAGGAACACATCAAAACAAATCCCAAAACCTAGGCTCGAAAACTGCCATAAAATATTTCCTAGTGAACCCACCCAATTCATCAAAAAATCACCATAAGAAGGTACGATCAAGTACCTCTCTTCTGAGGTGTAGACCATCCATTCTCCCATTCCCCTCTAAGGCACGGATCCATCAGCCTTGAGGAAAGGAGTGCAAGAATTTTTGGGCAACATGGATAAAGGTAGCTAATTATTCAGAGGTTGGTATATATTGGATCTTTGTTGAGGTAAAGAAAAGATATCCAAATAATCCTTCATATGAGATCTCTCTCTTGGTTCCATGATAAAGACTATTTTGGATGGAACAACATTACTAAGGTTAGATATTCAATTGGTCAAAGTTATTTTACCTTATGCCATAATAATCCCAACCAATCATATGACATATTTACTTAGTTGTGGGCTCAAAATCTCTGGCCTAAGGTGAGGTTCTTTACATGGATTTTATTGCATCACAAGGTGCTTACTGGTGAGCAACTTATGAAACGTGGTTTTCATGGCCCGTTTAGATGCAAAATGTATGGAGAGAATGTGGAAACTCTCAACCATATTTTTATTGAGTGTGCCTTAGCCTCTGAGCTATGGATAAGAATGACCATCTTACTTGGCTTATAGTGGTCCAATTTTTTTTCTTTTGAAAAACTTGGAGGGATTGGCCTAATCAGGAGGGTGTTGATCATTTTATTAGGCAAATAGTTTGGATGGGTTCTACCATTATACCTTGGAATATTTGGAAGAAAATAAACAACCATATTTTCAATCATTAAATAAAGGGCATTCACTATATCTGGAAAAATACCATTGCCAACTTAGTTGAATCAGTCCAACTCCTTAATCACCCCTTAAAACTCCCACCAAAGATGGGATCAAGTGATGCAAATATTGAATATTAACTCTTTTAAGGGCAACCAACTTAAAGGGAATGTGAGTAATCTAAATATGGATAGAACAAGGAATTGGTAGCCTCCTCCCAAGGATTTTGGAAAAGTCAATACCGATGGAGCCTCTAGGGGGAACCCTGGAAAAGCTAGTGTAGGAGAAATTGGTAGACTTTCAGATGCTTCCCTGGTTTTCACTTTTGCTGAGAATTTGGCTATCCTTTCCAATAACCTTGTTGAGGGGTATGGTATCCTTAGAGGTCTTCGAGAGGCTGCTAAGGTCGGATGGAAAAAAGGTTTTGGTTGAATCCAACTCTCAAGTCATGATTAATATGTTGAAGACTCCTAAGAATCATAAGGTTGATTGGAGAATAAAAAGAATTGTTGAGAAGATTCAATTAATCCATATGGGATTTTTTAAATTTGAATACAATCATGTGGTAAGAGAATAGAATAGGATTGTTGATGCTTTAGCTAATTGGGCATTGGACAAATGTGATCTTACTACGACCACCCTCTTAGATGGTACGATTCACAAATAAGGAAGCTCTTCTTTCTATCATTTCTCTGGATGGCTCCAGTATTAGAGGTACCTAGTTCTTTTTTATTTTGGTTTTGCTTCTCTTTGGTTTGGTTAGGTTATTTTTGTTCCATTGCTTAGACTGATCATTCTTATTTTCCCTCTGTTGAATCTTGCTTGAAAAGCCTATTGGCCTAGAAAGGCCAAAGTTGTATTATGTTTTTCCTTCTTTTTAGTTTTTCGATGTGTGTTATTTTATATTGTTTTTGTGTATTTTTGTGTTGTTTTTGGTGTTTTTTATGTTTTGGTATTTTTTTGTGTTTTGTGTTTTTTGTGTTTATGTGTTGTTTTGTTGTTTTTGTGGTTTTTTTTTGTGTGTTTTGTTGTTTGTTGTTGTTTTTGCATTTTTTGTTGTTTTTATGTTTTTTATTGTTTTTGTGTTTGTTTTGTTTTGTTTTGTTGTTTTGTGTTTTTGTTGTTGTGTTTTTTGTGTTTTTGTGTTTGTTTGTATTTCTGTTTTTGTTTATTTGTGTTTTTATTGTTTTAGGCATGCTCTTTGAGTGTGCCAAAGGGGGCAAGCTAGGTGTGAGCCCTGGGTAATTTTGGAAAAATAGATACCCTTGCCTCCTTGGGACTTACCCAAAAGCGGCATCCCATTTGGGGTGTTTTCCACACACAAAAAAAGCACAACACAATATGTAAGGTGCCCTTAGACACCAAAAATCTCATTAACTAAATAAATAGTCATCTCTAACTGATAAAGAACATACCCCTAAAGTATACTTATGGAGGAGGAGAAGCAATAGGCAAGATTAATCATCTTTTAGACTGTAGAAAGTGGACTAGAAGGAGTTGATAAAAGAACCTTGTCAAATACAACATCGTGTTAAATGATGATATCCTAATAAACTCGGTTATAGAGGTCATAAGCCTTAGAAGTATCACAATAACCTACATGAATGCAATGATTGTTCTTATCCTTGAACTTATATCATTTATCTTTAGCAATATTACCTATGCAAAAAACCCAAAGATATAAAAATGGGAAATATCAAGCTTAAATCTCATCAATCCCTCAAGAGGTGTCATGCATTGAACTTCTCAAGTCATTATTCTATTGATAATATGTGCATCATAAATCATAACTTTACCCTAAAACTTAAACACCATATCATTGGTGTGTAGCATCCACCTATTCATATCCAAAATGACCTTGTTCTTCCACTCAACAAACATATTCTACTTGTGTGTTTAATGAATAATCCTCTAAAAAGTAATGCCATGAAAACTAAAAGATCACCACCACTGTCAATCAAAAGGAACTTGGTTTTCCTCTCAAACTAGTTATCCACTAGAGATTTAAAGTTTCAAACTTTCCAAATGCTTCATCCAAGGTGTGAATGTGGTAGCTCCAAGTACATGGAGGAATCATTAATTGATATGAGGAGATACCTATTCCTAGAAAGAGAAGAACAAGCCATTAGTCCAAAAATATCATTATGAATGAGATCTAATGGTTGAGTAGTATGTATAACTTTCCCTTTTAACAAAGGAATCTTGATGGTGCTTCCCCAAAGCACATACCTCACAACCACCACTAGGGAGAATAATGGAAGGAATATGACATTCCATCTAAAGTTGACTCATGTGCCTTCAAGATTGATATTTAATGTGTCCTAGACTATGATGTTAATGTCATATGCCTTAGCCACTATAGAAACAAAACCTTTTTTAGGAAAAAAAAAGAGAAATGGCACTCACCAATGTATATATTATTATATTTGTGGTAATACCTTGAATCCACTATCTTAAAGCCATTATTAATGTCATTAATTACACACCTATCAAGCCAGAATTTCATCTTTTGTTAATATGAGTGATGTGATAAACAAAAAGAAGATTAGGGACCACATATAGAACATGAAGGACTCTCTCAAATGATGAGGAACCAAGAGTCATCACCCCACATCCATATACATGCAAATAAGAATCATCACCAATGGCCACACACCCACTAAGATCGTGTCCATTATAGTTAGTTGCAATATGGTGATGCTTTGTCATATGATGTGTTGCCTCTAAATTTATGATCTATTTATCTAAATATGTAGATGTCCAATAAGTGAAATGAACAACTACATATGCCTACGAGGTCCAATCCTCATGCTCATCAAGAAAGAGAAGCATTAATTCCATCTTTCTTAGCTACCTCATCAAGCTTTGAATTTGTGCAAGATAAAATAAAGTTATGTGTCCTTCCTTGAAAAAACTATAAGATACATTCCTTGAAGTTTGTACATCATTCTTATGTATCAATATAGTGGGTTAGGGATCTCTAACTATCTTAAGGAAATCAATAGGAATACCATCACCTAAGGAATGTATGAACGCCTCCAAAACCAATGGAATGTTATAAAGAACAAGATAGGCCAAGTTATTCATCCATGTATTGTAAAAAATCTCATGAAAAGAGTAAAAATATAAAATTCAAACCACATTGATTCCTACACAAGTTCATTCTTATAATGCCTAAATAGGACTAAGATAAGAACACCATTACATAGAGCTCGAAAAATTATGCAATATAAAGAAAGGTACATTTTTCTTTCATGCAAAGGAGATGTGGCCTCTAGAAATTTATCCTCCAAAATAGATCCAACAAGACCCATGCCATGACAATTCAAATATTGAAAAAAATCAAAATATCCACCAAAAGTATTTTTGCTACTACATGGAAGTCTCTAGGATAGGTATTCCTAAGTTAGATAATACCTACCACTTATATAGTGATTGGGTGAATGACATATAGAAAATTGACAACTATAATTATTGCTCATTCTTGATTGGATGCAATACATTTTAAATAACAAGAAAATTATCATGGGTTGTCATTTGGGTGCCATGTTAGCTAACAAGAATGTGCATCCTAATTATTGAATCATCAAAAAAATAGTTTTTGTAATAAATATGCCCTAGAAAATATTTGAACATTTGTTATCTTATGAACCAGTGCCTTAAGGATTAAGTTGGAAACCAAAAAACCAAAAATTTATCGTTAAAATTTATGTAGGGGAGCCAAAAAACAAGATGCTAAGAGTAGAACTAATAGTGGGAGTAAGACGTAAACCTATACATATCAACCTTAGGGGTCTTCTAACAATTAGCGTAATCAATAAGGACCTTCCATTGTCAAGGATATTATATGATGTAAATCTCCTAATGGTTGTCATGTATCCATGCATAGATCTATATAATATTTCTCAAAAAAAATATACTTGAACTCAAACACATGACCGACTACATAAATCAAACATGACAGGGGGTGTTTCTACCCATATATTCATGTCAAAGTATGCCCCATTATATCATCTACATGTAGAAGTGTGATCCCTTGCATGTATTGTGAATATTTCAAATAATATTATTGTCTTGGGTGCCATTCCCACCTATTATATAAATATTCACATAATATTCCAAATTTGAATTCAAAAAATTAAAATATGGAGGGAAAATATATATAATCTTTTAAATATCAAATCAGACTCTTAGATCAAAAAATATTCAATGTTGAACTAATGTCCCTTAAAATTTAAAAAAAAAATCCAAAAAACATTGATTTTTTATCCATATTTGCCATGAATTTACCTATACAACCTATTTTCTTATAATACGTGTAAAGTCATCCACCTTTATTGAAGCACCATTAAAGTTGTTAGACCTATTTGATAGCTTTCCTGTGGTCAAAGAACTCAAAAGTCTTTGCCATGTATTGGAATCTACCCAAGATTTAAATGCAACTAGGGGTAATAAAAAAATGTTCAACCTCTTCTCTTTGCTTGGGAAGACATATAGATTGTCCTTTCATCCATATTACACAAATTTCAAACAATCATAAGTAAATAAGAAAAATGGAAATTTCACAAAAAAACTATACAAGATAAATAAGGTTTGTAAAAAAACTTGAAAATCTTAGTCCACCATTGTAGCACCCTAAAATTGGCACGGTTAAAACCTTAGTAAAAGATAAAATATTAAAATTTGAATTTCAACCCCAAACTGCCCGTTAAACCGCCTTTTACCCGCTTTCCCCATTTTTTGCGCCATATTTAGGATTTGTTTTGACCGTTGGACGATATCATCGCATATTAGACGAAATCGTCCTCGATTCGACGAATTCGTCTAGAATAGAACGTCCGGACGATTTCGTCCCAAAACCAAATTTTCATAATTAGCTTCTGTTTCAACAGCCTCTCCAACTCGGGCGAGAGCGTGTCCACGCGGTTGGAGATTTCCCTGTTGGAGATCTCCCGCATTGGGATGATCCCCAACCTCCCAAACCTCTTTTTAATCCTATATAAACTAGGATTTTTCTAGTTTATCCCCCTGCCTCCCTGCTTAATTCTTGCTAATTCTCCCTGAATTCCCAACCCCTTTGTTGACAGGATTTCATTGCAGAGTTAGCTCTTTATTTCCTTCGTATTATTACTTGCATTTGATATTTTTGCATTTTTAGTTGTAGGAACTCTACTGTTTTTTAGTCGAAACTAGCTTGGATCGTCGCAGACGATCTCGGACGATCGCGGACGATTTCGTACGATTGGAGACGATCCTGACTGTAGTCCAAATTGAGGGTTGTCCGAGTTTAGAGTTTGCATTCTCTTAATTTTTTCTGCATTTTTCATAATATATCTTTGTATTGTTTTAGGTTATTATGTTTTATGCATCTTGGAGTTCACCTCATTTAGCATAGTTGCATGATAAAGGTAAAATCAATCATTAAATTTATTGTATTTTCTCATTTGTTATTAGACACTATTATTTAGGCAAGTTTTTTGTTATTTCTATCATTATCCCTTGCTTTTGCATTTGCATATTTGGTATTTTGTGTCTGTTTTTGTGATTGCAGGTTTCTAACGGATTCGTCTGACGAATTCGTCAGATTTTAGGCGATTCTGTCCTATTTCAGATGACCTTATGTGATTTGAGATGATCCCGAGAAATATCAGACGATAATGTTCAAACTGAGACGATCTGAACTGCTACAAGACTCAAAATCTCCATCGGACATCCGAAATCGGGTATGAATTCTTCCGGTTAACTTATTCTCTGTAATTTGCATCTATTTTTGTTTTCTATATTCATTGAAATCCGCATTGGCATATAGAATAGTTTAGATTCATATCGGCCAAACCTAGGAATTGAATGATCAAGCATAAAAATGAACACATCAAACACATTATCAACCTAGGCGTGGAAACTGCCATTCAAAAGTTTCCTGGTGAACCCACCATCCGTCGAAAATTCACCCTTATACACCTCCCCCAAGAGGCGGGACCTTCAAAGGGCCTCTCAGTCCGAGGTATTGTCCCATCCTTTTCACATCCCCCTTCCGGCACGGATCCTATAGCCTAAAGGTAAGGGTGCGAAAAATTTGGAGCGATACAACCATTTATCGAACAAACCTATTTCTTCATTATCTAAGGCATCATTGGAATAATCCATCACAAAACAATTAATTAATGAAATGGATCAAATTTCAAATGGAAAATATGATGAACCTATTGGTGGATATTTCTCCTGGTGTAGCCAACTACCATGACATGAAGAGATCCTAACGATCCAAAATCCAACTAGGGTTTTCTTGTGAGACATTAAAAAATACTAGATACACCAATGCTTCCATAAAGTGCTTTTAAAAAATCCACACCACTCCTAGATTCATCATAGAAGAGCATATGTCAAAATTAGAGGTTAAGTAATGGAGATTCACATTTGCTCTAGTACCATGTAAAATTCACCAATATATTCAAAAACAAATGGAGTCAACATATTACTCAACAAGCATATCTCATGCACAATACAATATGGTAAGGTGCCCTTATACATCACACAACATCACTAAAAAAAGGTTAATAATCTCTAAACAATGAAAAAAATTGTTAGATTTAATGGGTATAAATACCCAAATTATAAGTGATCTTAGGTTAAGGTTAAAGAATTAACAATAAGGATTATTTTTACATTAAAATAAAACCACTTGTAGGAGGTGTATAATGGCCCATAAAGCAACAGTAAGTGAATATAATGCATGAATATCATCACCATATTTTTCAACACTAAATGCTTTACCCCAATATTAACTTTAACATTTAGGTTTAAGGCATTGTGAAACAATTATAGTAATCTATAACTAAGACTCAAGTTTAAATCCCCTTATATTTTTGTAGATACTTCCACAACAAGGTGTCTTGTAGCATTATCAAATGGCATGAGCTCAATTGGTTAAATATCTAAACTTTCATGGAGGAGACCTAAATTTCAATCTTGTCAAGCAATACATGCATGATTGCCAAGTTATTGTTATACGACTTATGGTCATGACGTTACACGGTTAGGACCAGTTCCAATCTTGTATAACCAATAAAAAATGTGGCTCATAGCAATATGATTTATTTTAGTTCCACAACAACGTGCTTAGCTAAAATTCCATTATAATACATTCATATTATGGTATAGGTGGGGATGATTTCAACCTCATGTAACCAAAAAAATTGAAAATATAGTTATTATATAATTTTGTTAATGACAATGAAATTAGATGCTTTTTTACAAATTGTCACATATTTAGGTCAAAAATGAGGTTAAGTCAACTCACTTTTGGATTAAACAATTGTTACTCACATCCACTACGTCTCTCTATTTATTAAAAATTAAATCTAAACCTTTTGCATAGAAGATGATATGTCTTAGTTAGAATTTATATTACACCATAGTCAATTAGTTAGCTAATAATGTATTTGTTAGCTTGTTAGTAGTAATGTTGTCTTGTTCAATCTCAAATAGTCTTTGTAAAGGGAGTTATAATGGTTGTTATTATATTTAGAATGTCTACAACTGAATTGGTTGTGCATAGTAACCAATAAGATCTATAAATAAGTTTTCCCTCCATAATATGTCAATAAAGCTATTTTATAACATTTGACATCAAATTTGGTTGACATGAAGGAATAACCAACTCTCCTTCTCTTTTATCCCATTCAAACTTAAGGGGAAGAGGGCCTCTACTTTCTCTAAGTTTTAAATGATTGAAGGAGCACCATTGCACTCCAACCGAACTTGTAGATTTGCATTTCATAAAATAACATTCAAGAGTTTTGAGGAATAAAAAAGTGGTAGCCAAAACATAGGAATATTTATTGATAGCCAAAATATAGGAATATTTATTGGTAGCCAAAATACATGAATATATGCACAAATTAAGGCATAGGTGGGAGGATCATGATGAAGCAAAGCACAACACATTCTCCAAATTGGTAAGTTCTCAAATCTCAATGAAGGTGTCACAATGTTAGTAGGTTACATTAAAAGCATTCAAGAGGTTATACTAAAATTTTCAAAATAAAAGGGACTCAAGATGTCATATGGTGGGTGGTTTTATTGCCACATCACTACAAATGACCATGCCCTTGCAAAACGTAAGCATATTGACTACCAATAAAATATGTGTGTTTTTATAATTGTCATTTGTTCTTTATTGAGCAAGATGGACCAAAAAGATATAAATTTTTCTTCCACTAGAATAAATGTTATACATTAATATCATTTCTTATTCCATAAAGCTCGCCAAGCACTATGTAGAGTACGTGATCTATAGTAGACCCACTAAGCAACTCCACAATATCTTTCTCATGTCCACTAACATGTTATGTGTTATTTTATTGATTAGTAAATAAAATAATCTTCCTCTTGCCCCCACTTAAAGCTTTGACTCATGTGCAATGAAGGTGCACTCTTATTTGTAGATATTACACAATGCACTCAATGGCCCTATCCAAAGTTATGCATGATAGATCTAATATTTTGAGTGCATATTATAAGGAATAATGCCAGAGGTTTGATAGAGCCTCTAAGAGCACATCTAGGTCAAGGATCATATTGATGTCGTGTTGGTCGCCAATCCAACACCGAGCGCAGGGTGGAAACGACAGATCAACACCAAGCAACGTAGAATGGCTATCGCATCAAAATACGAAAGGACGATCTCTGGAGGAGACCGATTTTTTGTGGGTGATTCCAGCTACTCTACATCGCACAACAGGGAAAAGGGAAAAGGGAAAAGGGAAAGAAAG
The DNA here is from genome assembly GCA_028583015.1 of Wollemia nobilis. NCBI lineage: Eukaryota > Viridiplantae > Streptophyta > Pinopsida > Araucariales > Araucariaceae > Wollemia > Wollemia nobilis. Next base: position 891,947 of record JAQPPZ010003648.1, on the reverse strand, counting down.
AAAATAATGGAAGGCCATAGCCATAACTCACAAGGATGGGTAGAGCCACATAAAGACTTATACAAGCGTGATACCCCATATGAACACAGATCCTACACCTAACAAATCACCCAAATGTCCCTTAGTTCCAACTCCTATCAATAGTGGGTGGGAGGCAAATTCCAGAACCAACAAGCAGGTGCATGAGACCTAGAATGCAGAATCAGAGTGCTCCTGTCTTACTGACGTTAGCAGAAATAAACCCCAAGTCCATATTTGCAAACACACACTCCTGAGCCACTCAAGCGAACCCCATGGAATCCAAACAACAGAATAACACAAGACTACTTAAACAACTAAACAGAAATGAATATTCACGCATTAAGTAAAGAACAAGAGGACAAATCCAAAGACCAAATAGTGTAGAATTTGTATTTACATAGGAGAAACCTTACATAAGAATTGTAATGGCTAAAGAGTCACCCTTAGGAATGACCAACATTCCACTATTTATAACTATATTTACATGGATTTCAAAATCTAGACATTAATGGTGGTAGGCAGGAAGACAATCGTTGCAGCAGACAAGCACCGTGTTGGTACACTGTTCTGTTGGATAACACCAATCTTCTAGAAGGTGGCAGATACTTCAAAATTAATTTGAGCCTTTGGATCTTCTAATATTTTTGTCCAACTCATTAATGCTCAACTGCCTCATCCTTCTCCTCGACTGGTGATCTTATGGCTGAGGCGATGAAAGACAGACACTGGAGCACCTTGGGAGTATCGCATCGAAAACAATTCACTTCTGTGTACGACGTCAGGTATATGGCCCACTACGAGAGCGGGTGGGTATTCCTTTGGATGACAAGGACCTTGTGTATCCAATGGGTTCTTTCTTCCACCCGTAGGGGCTCTAGAGAAGGTGGGTGTTTCTCATATATTCCACCCATATTGCATTCCTAACTTCCCTCTCAAGTTGGGCTGGCATTTTTCTTGTTCCTTAAGGGTGAGCTTTTATGATTTTTCCACCCATGCTAGCCCCTTGAAATATCCATCCAATCAGTTGAGCGGATTTTTTGAAATATTTCGGCCAAGGTTAAGAGTGGGTTTCTACTCCTTCTTGTTGCCTGTATTTATTGATTTTGCCATCCATCTGTCGCTTTGTTTCGCCTACGACCATTGCTACTACTATGATTTTTTCCACCCATCTATCAATACCTTCAAAACTTGGTGAGCTCCTTGAATAGGACCATCATCTTTTGCAAAAAAGGGTGGGATGCAAAAATTTCACCCACACTCTTGGCGATTCACAGGGAATTTTCCCTTACGAGAAAGGAAGTGGTAGGGTACCTAGGAATAGATATCTGGGTATATATTATTATATTGTATAAGGGTTGGCATGGGCCACACATAATAGGAAGACCTAGAAAGCTTTGAATTGAAACACAAAGAACAAAAGAGGAAAGGGGGATAGTGAGGGCACAAACAAAAGCAGCTAAGGGAAGCTGCATGACAAAGAAGGCCAAAGGTAGAAGGAAAAAAATGGGAAGGAGGCAGGAGAGGAGGAGAGGAAGGGGACAACCAGCGCAACCAAGCCAGGAAAACAAGAGGGAAAAGGGGGCAGGAGGAAAATGCAGGAAGCAGTAGAGACAAGAGGAAGGGCCTCATTATCCAACAAAGTTAGTGAGGCAGGAGGACAAAGGGATGAGAAAGAAAAATAAGAGACAAAAAGACAAGAGGGACAACAAGGGAGGCGATCCATGGGATGCCCCCACAGATCGCACTCTCATCAAGAAACCCCATTCTGGATCATGGCGGATTCAAGAAGATATAAAATGTCAGGAGCATTTACCATAACGCCTCTTTTTGACACAATCTCGCAAGAACCTTATTAGTTTATTTCCACCTTCCCAGGAAAAATTTAGTTGCAGTACCATCTTTGGATTGATGTTTCTTATCTTGTGCTGCTTTTAACCCTTGGGGGTGTCTTTTATAGACCAAATTTCTCATCATAGGAGTGGCACTGCTTTCAAAAATGGGTATTCTTCACAAGGTTGCGTGCAAAGATGCCTGAATCATGAGCCTTAGATCCATTGGATATGGGGTCATAATGTCATATCCCCACTATTTGAGAATTATTTTATTGAAAGAGTATGATACTACTATAAGTATTTGTGATTGCAGGTATAGATTTCCACTATGTCGTAAGAAAACCGGACGAGAAGAACACCCACCCCTAGCAAAGACAGTGATTGGAAGCGTCAGGTAAGGTGGAATACGATATCGTGCCTCATGCACCTTGGCCCGTGGGTATATGGAAGCCCACTGAAAGAATTTCATATAGAAAATTCTTCTTGCTACTGCATTCTATGCATGTGACTGATTGTAAAAGTTTTGTTGTTTGTTCTTTCTTTCTAAGTAAAACCAGTTGTGGTATTAAAACTTTTCACATAAAAAAAATTATTATTTCTTTTTAATAATAATAATACATTTTTAATTGGTTGATACACCATCATATAAAATTTTACATAAAAATAACTATAAATAAAAAATATATATATAATAATATACACGCCAACTAAACTTAGGTAATTTACTCTCATTAGAATAAAGTAACCTGGCGATGATTGGAGATAACCCTTTTGCATGAAAAAATTTTATGTGTCACCTTGTAAGCTTATGTGTTTCTCTTTAAAAACGAAAGACAGAATAAAATTGGGCATTAGGTACTGATAGTCCGGTAGTGTCGTGTTTGGATGTTAAAAACAAATTGCATTCATTAGGGCCAAGTTGACCCAGCTAGCTATCCGCCACCATAATCTCCTCCAGATAGTGCCATCGATTCGATGCTCTTTTGAATGCATAACTTCCTGGAAAGGCGTTCGTTTTGTTCAAGTTTTGATTCGCTTTGAGGCTTGCCATAGTGCCACAGTAGGAAAATGGAATTATTTTTCTTAAAAGGTTAAAAATAATTGGAAAGTTCAATGTCGTTATTTGTATAGAATAATTTAATTTTAAGAAGGTGAACCAAGAAACTTCTATTGCTGTGTACACCAGTGCAACTGGATGCCAAATGAAACTATTCATGCCCATTCAGGAAGGGTATATTTTGGGCTTGACTTATAATGGTAGGAAAGATTGTGTGTTTTCTTAAAAAAAATTAAATTAGAAGCAATTCGATTGATTATGTTCTACAGTCGTGTTTGTGAAGATGTCAAATTTTCCTATGAGTATGCATTGAGAAATTGATATTTAAACATGATAGACATTTTTCCCTGGAGACTATGCAAATGCTTAATGAGGTGTTTTCTTTTGTTTAATTTTTATTTTTAAAAGAGAGCAACTCATCGTATAGCTTGAAAAGACCTTCCATAATTTAATCTGATATGTGTTTCCGGGTTGAGGAATACATTATGACCTTAGAACGCCTGGGCAAGAACTATAACTTTTCCTTATATCTTCAATAGAAAATTATATATGTTTATAAGTAATGGAACTACCTTCTGTTTAAGATTGCGCAAGGCTGCCTTAAGGCTATTCAAAATGTATTTTATTTAATCATAGTTCGAATTATGCAATAAAATCTTAGAAGTATATTATTTTTAATCTTCTTAGAAGACAACTTTGAACTCAAAGTATTGTAGAGAAGTAAAAACAAAGGGCAACCAACATGTCCATACCAAAGCTTTGGCATCCGACATACACCATTTTTGTAGTTGCGTCCCTTATGAACTATAGCGTGGCCAATTTCCGCTCTAAGGTCGACATAGATATATAAGATCTTTACATGATAAAACACGTCTGACAAGGTGTCTCCTGGGAATATAAGAAAATGGGTAAGACAATATAGCTGTTGAGATACATATAAGAGTCTCACCAATAAATATTAGGATGGTTTCAAAGCATAGCCGTGAAAGAAAATTATTAATTAGTGTAGGACAAGCATGGTAAAGCCTTGTTGGTAATTTTATTTATATAAAAGATTTTAAATAAAGTTTTATTTATAAAAGATTTTAAATAAAGTTTTATTTATAACACTGCCGTTTTGTAGGTGCTAGTTGATTGATAAGTTATACTGCTTTTTGTTTATATAGATAAAATGCAAATATTTATTAAAAAGAATTAATAGTGTAGAAGTAAACAAAATAGAAAGTATAGTAGTAAACAAAAATTAAACTATAAAGTAGTAGAGTTAGAGGTTTCTATAAACTAACAATAAGAAAAAGTTAGATTGTTAAGAACTTACTTAAATGTGTTGTTTTATGTGATTCTTTTGATTTGAATATATTAAAGTTGATGTTTATGTCGAACTAGTATAAAATGAAAAAGCAATTTCCTTAAATTATATGAGACAATTAAGAAATCAAATAGCTTGTCGTACCATGATTTTATCAATAAAAAGACAAAAGAAAATTGGATTTAAAACTCTCAAGAAGGAAGGATTATCTCGAAGTTCATCGAGAAGGATGACTTCCACCTAAACTCCAGAAGTTCACGGAGGTATCTAATCTTTTGGGAATCGAGGGCAACCGTTCTCTAGTATTATCTGGTATGGGACATCGTTCTAGGTTTTCGTACAATGTCGTACGTGAGGATGCTCATGAATTATATACCAGTTGCAACCTATAACGATGTAGTACGTGAGGATGATATACCAGTTGCAACCTAGAACGATGTAGTATGTGAGGATGCTCATGAATTATATACCAGTTGTAGAATTGCCAATAGAACTTGAGACTAGGGAGCTAGTCTTTGGGATTGGAAGGTCCAGCGATAGATGGTATGGGTAGCATTACCGTCAACTAGGGTATGAACTGAGACACCTAGTTCGAAAGTCAGAGTATTGGTGGACTCTGATAACACCTTAGAAGAAGGTCAATGATCAGGCACTGACATAACTACGATATCTCTAGTATGGACCTAAAGGTATATTCATAGGGTCAGTGGACCATCATGACAAGGATAGGATTGCAGATCTAAATCCTTCATACTATGAGGAGGGGAAAATAACACGTACACCTTTCCAAGTGATATGGGCCCTAGAAGGGCAACCCCTTGTCGAGAACCCAGAAAGCTCGAGTAAGGAGCAAAAAGGTCTCATGTAAGACAGACTACAACAGGAACTTGGCCAGTCTCGAGCACTTGAGATTTTGTCTGCAACGAAATAAGATCTTGAAGTGTGCTAATCTATGCCTAGTACTAATACAAATTTGGGTGTGATTTTATTATTTCAAAACATGTGTTCCAAAATGTTTTGAGATTTTGAATTTGTGTTTTAGACAACCAGGTGAGTAGACCTGGGTTGTTACACATAACAACAAACTATGGGCAAACATAAGAAAAACAAATGTGATTCAAGAATGAAGCATTCTTCTAGTCCTTTCCCTTAGCCATGATACTCAGCTTCTGTAGAAGACAACGCTACCACAGTTTGCTTTTTGGAACTTCAAGTTATTAGTCCTGATCCCAGACTAAAACAATTCCCTGAAGTTGATTTTCTATCATCAATGTTGCTGCCCCAATCACTATCACTGAAGCCTACAAGCTTGATAGTGTTACATTTATGGTACTGGATTCCAAAATCCAATGTACCCTTCACATATCTAAGAATTCTCTTAGCTGCCTGCAAATGCAGTTCAGATGGGCTAGCCATAAATCAAGAGACCAGAGAAACAACATACTGAATATCAGGTCTAGTGTTGGCAAGAAACATCAAACTCCCAACCATACTTTTGAAAGTGGTCACGTCAACTTTTGATGCTCCATCATCTTTGCTTAATTGGATCCCATGTCCAACTGGAGTTGCAACTGGTTTGCAATGCTCCATAGCAAACTTCTTGATCATGTCCCGAGCATACTTATGTTGATAGATGAAGATCCTTGTATCTGACTGATGAACCTCCATTCCAAGAAAGTAGTGCATTAAGCCAAGATCCTTCATCTCAAATCGCTTCATCATGGAGCGCTTGAACTCCATATTCATTTTTTCATTACTACCCATGAATATGAGATCATCCACATACAAGCAAACTATGAGGATGTCATTACCTTGCTTCAGGTAGTAAAGGGTGGGTTCATTTCTTTTTTTGGTGAACCCAAAATCCTTGAAGTACCCATCAATGCATGAGTACCAAGCTTGTGGTGCCTGCTTGAGGCCATAGAGTGCCTTTTTCAGTCTATAAACAAGGTGCTCCTTATCTTTCTCTTGAAATCCTTGAGGTTGCTCAACATACACTTCCTCTATCAAGTACCCATTGAGAAAGGCACTCTTCACATCCATGTGTTGAATTTTCTAACCTTTGTGAGCAACTAAAGCAAGAACTGTTCTAATGGTCTCCTGTCTGGCTACAGGAGCAAATATCTCCTCATAATCAATACCATATTTATGTGTAAATCCTTTTGCAACCAATCTTGCTTTGTGCCTTTCAATGCTTCCATCAGCATTGAATTTGGTCTTGAAGACCCATTTGCATCCAACACATTTCTTGCCTTTAGGAAGCTTTACCAGCTCCCAAGTGTTGTTGTTTTTTATAGAGGTTATCTCCTCTTTCATGGCATCTTGCCAAATTTTTTGAGTACATGCCTTCTCATAACTAGAAGGTTCAAGTTGTGCACTAGTTAACAAGGCATAGTTAACTATATCTCCCCGAGGTTCTTGGGAGTCATCATCACCATACAAATGCATATTTTCAAGTCTTTGCAAGACTAAACTCATTTCACTAGCTTGACTTATAGTATATCTTCTTTGAAAGTTTTTATCCAACATCTGATACGATGGATGATGCTGGAGTGTTCTCTTACCTCTGGATGGAGAATCAATATCCATCGGTGAAGAACTTATTAACTTCTATGGAGAAGGACTTGTTGAAGAAGTTGAACTAGAAGATGAACTTGGGCGTGTGGGAGGAGACTTCTTACCTTTCTACGATGATTGTTGTTGCACCTGTTTAGAAACTGCATCATTGGATTCATCATCACTGAATATTTGGGGCTTACCCCATTCTCCCCCTTCATCAAAAATCACATCCCTGGAAAGCACAATCTTTCGAGTCCTAGGATTGTAGAGTCTATAAGCTTTTGTGTTCTCACAGTACCCTACAAATATGCATGCCTAACTCTTTGGATCAAGTTTTTTTCTTAGCTCATCAGGAATATGAGAATATGCCAGTGAACCAAACACTCGAAAATGCTTGACATTTGGTTTCTTACCATACCATGCTTGGTAAGGAGTTTTCCCTTTCAAACTTGAAGTAGGGCTCCTATTCAAAATATACACACTGGTCATGGCTGCATCTGCCCAATACATATTACTCAAATACTTCATCTAAAGCATAGATCTTGCCATCTCTACAATGGTGTGGTTCTTTCTCTCAACCACACCATTCTACTGTGGAGTGTAGGCAGCAGTGAACTGCCTCTTTATTCCATGTTTTTTACAAAAAATCAAAAATTCATTAGAGGAGTATTCTCCTCCTTTATCTGATCTCAAACACTTAACAAAATATCCACTCTCATTTTCAACTCTTGTTTTAAAATCTACGAAGCAGTCAAATGCTTCATCTTTATGCTTCAAAAAATATATCTAGCACATTCTTGAAAAATCATCAATAAAAAGAATAAAGTAAGAATTGTTACCAATGCTCTTGGTCTGCATTGGACCATAGATGTCCGAATGCACTAGTTAGAGTGGATAACTGGCCCGCCATGCTTGCCCATGAGGAAATTTGGACCTAGCGTGCTTGCCCAAGGCACAACCTTCACAGACTTCTTTATTATCCTGAACTTTAGGAAGTCCGGTCACCATCGCTTGAGAGGTTAACATCTTCAAACTAGCTGAATTCATATGACCATATCTCAAGTGCCACAACACACTTGGATTTGAAATAGCAACATTTGCTAATTGATCTCCCCCTGGCTGACCAAACATTAAAGGGAATAGCCTATTATTTGTCATTGGCACTTGTGTAATAATTCTATTACTATTATTTTTATAAAAAATGGTGCATTTACCCTCATCAAAAAACAACTTGTAGTTCTTTTCTAACATTTGACCAACACTTAAAAGATTGTGTTGGATATTGGTTGTGTAATAAATATCACTTACTTGCTTAACACCTTCTTTAGTTGGAACCACCATGGCTCCAATGCCTTCAACTGCCAATGACTTGTTATCCCCCAACTTGATGCTGGATTTATAGGAAGAATCTAGGGTAGCAAAGAGTTCTTCTTTGCCACTCATATGATTTGAACACCCAGTGTCCAAAATCTAGGTGTCATTCATGTTCTGATCTGATTGGCCATATGAGAGAAAGAGATTTGTGGTCCCTTCCTCTTCTCCAAAATTGCCATACTGACTGCTCTGGCTGCTGCTGCTCCCTTGTGAAGGTTGCTTTGACCAACAGTCACGAGCATAGTGGCCAGGTTTGCCATAATTGTAGAAAACTTGCTTTGACTTGTCATTTCCTTTTCCTCGGCCTGGATGCTTTCCTCTATTCTGCTATCCACCTCTATTTTGACCTCCACCTCTGTTTGAAGATCCTCCTCTACTTGGGGTTCCACCTCGTGGACTATTCTTGCCTCTTCCTCTGTATTGACCTCTGCCACGACCTCTACCTCTTCCTTCTTGTGAAGCAAAGACTTTATCATCACCTCCATAGCTAGTGGAAGTAGTCTCCTGTAGTCTCTCTTCATGTGAGAGAAGCGAACCAATTAGAGCTTCAAAAGAAATAGTAGTTAAATCTTTTGACTCTTCAATAATGATTGCTACATGATTCCACTTTGGAAGAAGTGTTCACAACACTTTCTTCACCATAACCTCAGGCTTAATATCTTCACCTAGAGTGACCATTTTATCTACTACGGCTTTAACCCACATGCAGTAGTCTCCTACTTTCTCATTTTCCTGCATTCTGATATTTTTAAAATCTCTCTTCAGTGTTTGAAGTCTAACCTGTTTCACTTGATCACTACCTTAAAAGCTTTCCTTCAAAACTTTCCAAGCATCTTGAGCTGTGATACAGGATGCTATTCTAGGAAAGATACTTTTATCTAGGGTTGCTTGTAAATAGTACAGGGCAGAGGAATTATTTTTTTGGGCTTCTTTTCTAGTTTTTTTATCTACAACACTCAAAGCTACCCATTCAACAGTTGTGGGTTCTGTATACCCTTCTGTTACAATATCCCATAAACCTTTGCCTATTAACAAAGTTTTCATCTTAATCGACCAATATTCGTAATCACCACCATTGAACTCAGGGATTGGTAGACTAGTATTGGATGCCATTTCAGAAAGTAGACTTTATTTCAATTGCAAACAAGTAGTACAAAGAAGTACAAAATAGATCACTGATTTAAATCAAATCTAGCCTTTTTAATACGCTCACTAATTTGGCGTTCTTCTTCTGATTTTGCGTTCGAAACTGGAAGGGCGAAGTTGTCTGCTTCATCGTCACTGATCACAATGACTTCTGGTGCTTCTTCTTCTTCTGGTTCTTCTTCCCCTTCTTCCTCTTCCTCTTCTTCTTCTTCTTCTTCTTCTCCTACTGATTCTGGATCAGGAGAGCGTGGTGTATAGCTCTCACTTGATTCTACTTCAGGCACTACAGGGGTATAACTGTCACTCGATTGTCCTTCAGGTACGACTTCAACCGTCTCGGACTCTTCTATTCTTTACCCAAAGATATTGTCCTCTAAGTCAGCCTTGTATCCAGAATCGGGCTTCCTTTGGTGGGCTATGACCACATTTTCTAATTGATTGAAAACTGTATGCAAACCATATCTCCGAACTTTTTCGTCAAACCATTCGGTGTTCTCTCTTTGTAAAAGAGAACAAAGAGCGTGATAGCATCTGGTTGATTTGATCATCTACTCATCGATGCAAAAAAACTTCATTAGAGCCTCTAAGGTTAAAATTTTCACCCTTTTATAGTGAGGCTATTACAAAACAAATATTTAACCTTGAACGGGCGTTCCAGAAGACTTCCCGACACTTTTCCAGGTTCACAATATGCAAATTTTCACTTTCCACTTTTCACAAATTTTTCTCCAAAAAAAAAAGTTTTCAAATTTTTTATAAAGCCCTTTTTTTTAAATTTAATAATCAATAATGCTTTTAATAAATTAAAAATAACTATATTAATAAAATAATTAAAAGCATTTATTTGAAAATTAAATTCAATTTAAAAGAAACTTTAATAATAAAAAAAATAATAATAAAACTTTTTAAAACCTTTTATTATTCTGGTGATTCGAACTCGTGACCTCACGTATGCAGACAAGCACCTTTGCCGCTACACCGCGTGGCTCCTCTGAAAAAAAATCCGCCCGCTCTTCCTCTTAAAGCTCCGCCTTGACGAAAAAACTAAAAAAAAACTTTTTTTTTTTTAAACCCGACGGGATTCGAACCGGGGTCCTCTCCTTTGCAAATCCGCCAACGTAACCAACCACGCTGGGGGCTCGGTTGGAATGATAAACAGGGCCGCATGATATATTATCGTCCGACGATAATTGTTTAAAAAAAAACTCTAAGTCTTTTATCCCACATGCAGTGGGAATAAGACTCTTGTGCTGCTTTTATACGCCCGTGAGCACAAAAGAACTTGGTTGCCTTTAGGCAATCGAGACCTCCTTTTGTCAATGAAGACTCAAATGAACACTCGCCACATGTCCTCGTCAGTCTGCCACCCGTCTGCTCGCCTCGATCCACGTGCTACCCAGTCAGCACTCTGCCAGCTGCCATGTGTCCTCTTGCCACATCAGCTCTCACTGTCTACTATCTACCTTCTCGATCCACATGCGCCCAGCTATCCCTGACAGCTCCTCAACTCTCTTTGTCTGTTGTCGTGTCTGCTCGAGTTGCGTGCTACGCCAGTAACTGCCACCTCGGACAACTTCCTGCTGACTACTCCCTTCTCACCTCAGGATCCGTGTCCCAATTTTTGCACCCCTGACCCTTCGGCTCTGATACCAGAATCTTAAAATAAAACAATTATTTATATCCCCAAATCTTTTTTTTATTCATTTTCAAAAACTTACATATATATAGAACATAAGGAAGGTGAGGAAGGGGGTTGGAGAAGGAGGAAGGGAGTCGGCATGGAGGGATAAGGAAAGGAAAGGAGAGATAAGGGGCACAATAATAGGGAGGAAAGAGAATACGAGAGAATAGGGAGAGGAGAGAATATCGGGAGAGGAAAAATAAAATCTTGCCGACAATTAAACCTTGTCGACAAACACTATTGTTTTCACACTGAGCCTAGAAAAACCAAATATTTCTAGGCCTTAACCCTCTTCACATTTGCAACATTTTATGCTACTACCGCATGTCTTATGCACTTTTATTTACTAGCTGGCTTATGTACACAAAATTGTGGCATGACAGTCATGTTGACACCTCTGATTCATCCTGGATGTCATCCAGTGAATCTACAATGATCGTACCATGTGATGCTAAACTTGAGGTACCTTTTGTAGTCCGGTCTACATTGCCATCCTTTCCAGGCCATGAAGTATTCACAACTTGGTGAATCATCTTGCGTACTAGTACTTATGCAATTGATGACCAATGTGGCAATAAATTTTACCATGTGGGAGGTGTCTTCTTGTACTGGTTTATCTGGCAACAGGTCCCCATGTTTCCAGTTTTTGGGATCCACCTGTTGCAAAATACTAGCTTGGTACGCCTCCATTGATATCACACATTTTTCCTCACAGGCTACATTAATTGAGCCTGCTACTGACGAGACCTCCTTGGGAACTAGGTGCTGACTGATTATGCCACCATAAATATGGCTTGGTACTTGCTCATTGCTATTCTAGATACAAAAAGGGTGCAAAAATTCTCCCTCCTTGTGCCTAGTGTTCTCATCCAGATCTAGATCCTTCGCTTCTTGGAAAAATATGCAAGCAGTAGAATTGTTTTCTTCGACGTTGAAGCTTGTATTTTTTTCATATGGGTCTGAGATGACATCCTCATTTTGTGGGCTGCAATAGCGGATGGAAACAGGGATGGAAGGACGAAGTCCCCTGAAGATGTCATTTCTTCCTAAAGCAGGAGTTGCTCCACTCGTACAATCTCCTAAAAGACTTGAGGGAATATTTTTTCCCCAGTTTGTAGCAGGAGGAGGCCTATATTCGAGATCAAGGCTCAGATATAGTATAGGTGAGCCTGGGTGGGTGACGACTAGTATTCAAGGGGTATACTTTTCCAAATCCTTTCGAATTAGATGTTGAAGTCAATGAGGGATTCGAAAGGTACCCTCTTGATGCAAGAGAGGTGCATCAAGAGTTGGAAAGGATCCATGGAACCATCAAATGTATCGATCATAGCTCCCACCAAGTCTGCCCATGAGCAGATGGTTTTTCACCCTGGTACCATAGTAGTGCCCTTCCTTCTAGTGACATGACCAGAAGTCTGATCATACATCCTCATGAGTAATGCCATGGAGGGGTACCACTGCAACAACATCTTCAATATGCTCCCGAGCCATTCCCAAGGTGCTATTGTATTTGATCAGGACCTTTAGGGTACCCTTGGGAATCTCATGTGAGTAGTGGAGGTTTAGTGACCCAAGATCATTCCATTAGGGGAATGACAGCTGAGCCATTAAGGCACCAAGCTTCATAGGTCTTGGTTGTGATGTCGGAGTCAGAGTCGTAGTCGCCAGGTGAACATACTATCTCTGTCAATGAGGTCAAGGTTGCTCATCATACCTTGAGTCCTTTGAGATGTTTGGATCTTCATATTGGATGGGCGACTGATCTCATTATCTTGTCGTGTCACGTAGTCGAAGTCGCCAGGTGAATTTGAGAAAATCTGGGTAAATCTAAGAGCCACAAAAATTTTATTTCCTAAAACACGGGGACTCGGTGAGTTTCCCAATAGAGTCACCAAAAATTGTTGTTCTCCAATCTAGCATCGTGCGCAGGATGGGGACAATGGATCAATGACAAGCAGTGTATAACGATCGTCACATCGAAATATAAGGTGAACAATCTCCAAAGGAGTTCGGTTCCTTCATGGGTGATTCTAGCTACTCTATGCCACAAAACAGGGGAAAGGGAAAAGAGAAAGAAAGAAAATAAAGGAATGTCATAGCAATAACTCATAAGAATCGATCGTGGCGCATCAAGACTTATGCATGCATGATACCTCGTATGAACACAAATACTACACCTAACAGATCACCCAATTGTTGCTTAGTTCCAACTCCTATTAGCAGTGGTTGGGAGGTGAATTATAGAACCAACGGATAGGTGCATGATATTAAAAATATAGAATCAGAGTGCTCTTGTTCGATTGGCATTAGCAAAAATAAACCCCAAACCCATATTCGTAAACACACACTCCTGAGCCACTCGAGCGAACCCCACATAATCCAGACAATAGAATAACACGAGACTACTTAAACACTTGAACATAAACAAATATTCACGCGTTAAGTAAATAACAAGAGGACAAAGCCACGTTAAGTAAATAACAAGAGGACAAAGCCAAAGACCAAACAGTGTAGAATTTGTATTTACATAGGAGAAACCTTACATAAGAATTGTAATGGCTAGAGAGCTGCCCTTAGGAATGACCATCATTTTACTATTTATAATTATATTTACATGGATTTTAAAATCTGGACATAAATGGTGGTAGGCGGGAAGACAATCGTTACAACAGAAAAGCGCCACACTGGTACACTGCTATGCTGGATAACATCGATCTTCTAGAAGGTGGCAGATACTTCAAAATTAATCTGAGCCTTTGGATCTTCCAACATTTTTTCCCAACTCATTAATGCTCAACTGCCTTGTCCTTCTCCTCGACTGGCGATCTTTCGGTTGAGGCGGCGAATGACAAACACTAGAGCACCTTGGGAGTATCACACCAGAAAGAAGTCACTTTTATGTACGCTATCAGGTACTTGGTCCACTATGTGAGCGGGCAGGTCTTCCTTTGGATGACAGGGACCTTGTGTATACGATAGGTTCTTTATTCCGCCCACGGGGGCTCTAGAGAAGCTGGGTGTTTCTCATATGTTCTACCCATCTTGCATTCCTAACTTCCTGCTCAAGCTGGGTGGGAGTTATCCTTGTTCCTTAAGGGCAAGATTTTATGATTTGTTCGCCCATGCTAGTCCCTCAAAATGTCCACCTAATTAGTAGGGTAGGTTTCTTGGAATGTTACACCCAAGGTTAAGGGCAGGTTTCCACCTCTTCTTGTTGCCCGCCTAGCTTGATTTTGCCATCCATTCGTCGCTTTGGTCTACCTGCAACCATTGCTACTACTTTGATTTTTCCAGCTCATCCATCAATACCTTCAAAACTTGGCGAGCTCCTTGAAGAGGACCATCATATTTTGCAAAAAGGGGTGGGATGCAAAATTGCACCCGCATGTCATCACATGTTCTATGAGCATCATTTATGGAAATTGTCACTATGACTAATGATAACTTTGGTCTTACATGTCAAGAAACCCATTCTTGTTCATTAAAGCATGAAGTAGAATTAACACATTTTCCATATAATGTGGTACCTCTTATTGATATTGATATGGTTTATATTATCAAGGCTTCCACTTTCTATTTTGGCATGAACACCCCTATGAACATGGTTCTCTTGGTGCAAATGTGACCATTGTTCTTGATGAACTATTTACTATTGTGTATTTGTTGGACTATCAGTTAGATTGTTTGAAGTGGATTTTTCATAAGTAGTGGGAATTATGTAATATTAACCCTCTTTAAAGCATATTTTAATATTTGATTGTATATAAAAAAATTATAGCTTTAAAAAAAAAATCCTAAAATATTGTCATGGATAGTGAAATATATTTGTCTCGAAGCTTATGTTCTCGATCAATACAAAGATATAAAAAATTTGCTTTGCACTTTGGTAAGTCATACAAGAAGTACAATAAGTGATACAAGAAGTACAATAAGTGATGTTTGATCACTTGCTATCTCAGGGTTGTTTAGAGCATTTCATCTTTTAGACTCACTATCATACATGTCATATAAAGCAAATACTTGGCGAAGAATACGAAGGAGATGTATAAGACAATTCAGATCACAAGTGTCCTCAACAAAACATAAGGATCTAACAAAGTGATGTATTAAAACTCAATTAACTTGTTCTCCTATTTGTAAGAATGACTAGTAGTGCTCCAAAATTTCTACAAAGTGATAAATTAAGCTAATAAAGTGATAAATTGAGCTAACATCATAGCTAGTAGTGCTCCAACATTTCTACTTCTTGATTCCTAGCTATTATAAGAAAATAATTATTTATCATGGAAAATAAAACACAAAACACAAATTGAGTTTAAGAAGTTTTGGATAATCATGGATGGATTGACGACTTAATGTACAGTTGATGCTAAGCAACACAAAAATTTGATGAAGTCTATACAAAACTAGATTGATTACATTAGTATATTTTATGAACTCCAACCATATATTCATGACTCAAGCACAACCAATATGCCTAGAAAAAATTGCACACTATCTTCAAGGTGAAGAACAAGAATCAAATATCATACCTACAAAGTCAATTGCACTAGCTAAAATAAAATAGGATTAAAATCTAGAATCCTTCCTCAAACATATTGTAGAATTATATACATCTCTTCAACATTTGGAAGAAATAATGTTAAATGACACACTAGTTCCAATTGTTATGCTTGTGACAACCTTAAATGTCACTAAAAAAAGTTTGACCTTCGAAGAGTCGGTGAATTTACTTTATAATAAGGATTCATCTCACACATCATATCATGACGAGGATCATGTTTTGGTCTCTAACCAAAAATAAAATAAGCCATTGAGATGGGATACCAATCCCCTAAGCAGTCCCAACATCCAAGGAGTAAGTCATGATCTAAAATAAATGCTCTATGTGTGAAAATGATCACATAATGATGGAGTTTTGGCACAACCCCCTCACAAATGGTTGTTCCAACAATTCAAAACATTAGTAGCAAAAACCATTTACAAGATGAAAAGTTCAAAATAGAAGAAGAATACAATCTCACTATAAAAACATGGCCATGTTGCCAAGAATGATCATTATCGATAAGAGGAATATTTTGATGTTGCTTAAACTCATGATAAGCCAACTCGTCTCAACTTAGTCTAGTATATTGACTCTAGAGCCACAAACATGTGACTAGATGAAAATATTATTTTCATGACTTGGACCATTCTATCTACACTGGATAAGTCACCTTAGGATGTACACATCCTATGACATTTAAGGTATAGGTGATGTCACTTTAAGTCTTGGATCTCATACATGTAGGCTCAAAATATTTCTCTTTATTATATGACCCACAAAGAATTTACTTTCAATCAATCATCTATTCAACCATAATTTAAAAGTTGAATTTGATTGATGAAATGATACTAATGTATCCTTCATTCATAAAAATTCTAGAAGAGAACTGATTGTTGCATGCACTACAAAATTAGAAAAATGTTCAATGTTATCCATCATGACAATCTAGCCTTGGTTATAAAATATGAGGCTTCAATATCACTTTGTCATAGATGTTATGGTCTCTTGAGTTTTGGTCATCTATTTGTACTACATAAGTATCAAATGGTTTGTGGTGTTTCTTCCAATATTGCACCTTACATTTGCTCATGTTTCTTAGCTATAAAGTAGCATCAAACCCCATTTGGCTCTTTTGGATCTTAGGCAAACGACCTCTATATTTGGTTTATACTAATATTTGCAAACCCATGGACCATAGCTTCCATGGAGCTCATTATTTTCAACTTCTTGTTGACGATCGCACTCAAAGGATATGGATCTATTTCCTAAAGACCAAAGATAAACCCTTGAACTACTTCAAAGAATTAAAGGCTCAAGTGGAGAATTTCATTGGTGGTTGGATCCATTTAATCTACTTATATTAAAGGGGGAATTCATAAGTGATGATTTTTCTACCTTATTAAAGAAGCATGATATTCACTAACAATTGACAACTACCTATATACCACAGTAGAATGGTGTTGTTGAGCATCGTAATTGGATAATTATGGAAATGGTTGGTTGCATATTAAAATATTTTCAACTTGCACCTTCTTTTTGGGAAGTTGTACACATTACATTTTAATTTCTTAATCGCTCTCCCATAATGACATCAATGGTATTACTCCTAAAGAAGCATGGATCAAAATCACCATTTATCTCTTCTTTTCATGTTTTTGAATGCATGACATATATGCACATTCTAAAGGAGAAAAAAAGGAAATTGAATGCCAAATCCCATAAAAGTATTTCATTAGGATACAATGACAAATCAAAGGCCTACAAACTACTTACTAAGAAGGGTGTTAGCTTAGATCTCATATATGATGAGAACAAAGAGCCACTCTCATCTTCTTCTTAGTCATCTACTTTTGATTATGCTCTAGTAGTATTTCTTAATTGATGAGGATTACTATTAAGGTTTTATTGTTTTAGATTTTAGTTTATTAGGCCTGGGAAAAACTTATATCAATGTGTAAATAAGCTTCACGTAAGAAGCTAAAGTTAGTTTTATAGAAGATTAGTTTCTTATCTAAAAAGAGCTTTCTAGATGCTAGTTGTTAGCTAGTTGTTGGGCTTTAGTTGCTGACTTTCTAATTTGAAATATTACTATAAAATTGGATCTTTAAAAATTGCACCTTAAGTGGAATATGGAAGATCTCACAAATCATTTAACTTGGGCATGTATTTACCTATATAAGCTTGTATAAATTCCTATGACTACAATAATAAAGCTTTTTAGCTTTTCTACTCCCATATCAATTGGTATCAAAGCAATTTATTGAAGGAATTGCCTCTTTGGCGATTTCTCATTTCCCCTCTCAAATGCCATTGACATTGTGCTAAAGCTTGCATGAACATTTTGTGTGTAATTAATTGTCATTTCATGATGACCAATTTAGTTGTTGTATATATACAGTGGGCTCTATAGAAGAGGCACATTTTTTTGGTTCATTTGAATCGCGTTGTTTTGACACATTTTCCACTTCCTTCTAGATATGTTTGGGATCCATATATGTCACATGCTAGACATCAACTGCTAGATGCCATCCACTTAAGGTGCTCATACGTTAAAAGGAAGGTAAAATATACATATTATGCCATCATGGTGATCATCACCTATTGTTTGCCACATTGCATAAAGTATGACCACACAATCACTCTGAGATGTTTTTCAACATGGATGGAAACATGTTATTCCTACCCCAACCACCATCCTATATGTGCTACATTTGCAGACCACCACTTCATCATGCTTTGCTCTTCATCATGCTCTGCTTTGCATTTTGGTGATGTTTTTGGCATAATTGAAAGCATCGAGAGGTTGTTTTGGAGCTCTCCCAATCACCTTTAAATGAATTCGATGACTCCACTTGCCCCTACAATAGCGTTTTGATGTCGCTATGTTCCAATCATGCTTTTCCAACATGATTTTCTATCATCTGCCTGTGTACAAGTCAAATTTTGATGCATCAAATTATGTCATGTCATTTACCAACACTCAATTTTCATTGAGGCTACTCTCTATCAAGTTGTTGCTTATGAGTCCACGTCGAGAAAAACATGGAAATTATTTCTTGCTAGCACCTAACACAACCACCAACTTTGACTCATTGGTCAAATTAAGTTGTTGCTTATGAGTCCACGTCGACAAGAACATAGAAATTATTTCTTGCTAGCACTTAACCCAACCACCAACTTTGACTCATTGGTCAAATGAATTTGTTCATGCTCTCTCAACATGTATTCTTCCTTGACATCCTCCTAGAATTTCCACCTAGAACCATCTTTGTCCTATGACCTAAAACTTCTCGATGGAATGTCATGTACATCATCTAAATATTCTCTACATGGGATCCATAAAGACATATTCTAGTCACTATTGTTAGGTTCTTGGAGCCTACTTTATGGTTTGTATGTGTCTGGATGAAGAAGTAACGATCTTGGTATCCCAATGTAATTTTTTGGCATGCCTTCTACTTTGGGTTTCCATTACTCCAACATGTATTTTGGTTTGAAAACCCCATGACATATTCTCATCCTTTGGTAGATGACTGAGTTCTCGCCATGTTGGATTTGTGAAAACACCTGACACAAAACAAACATGGTGCCGCATTGAGGTTAGTAAGCTCAACAATCATGTTACACATCATGATGGAGGTTTTACTAGACCTCTCATGTGTGGATGTGAAATAATTTTGAGGAAATTAGAACCTTGATGTCAAATTCTATCTAGTTTGCATTCCTTGTTTTGAATATCCATTGTCTTCATGTAGAAAATAATTTAGAAATAGACTTTTGTTAACAACCATGGCCCTTTTGTTTGATTTCATCAACCTTGCGAATTAGTAGGTCATGATTTGGGTTAGTATTTTGACAATGGGAATTGAATGGGCACTCCAAATTTAGAGTTTTCATTGTCTCTTCCATATTTTATGCCACATTTTGGCTTGTCTTTCATGTGGTGGATTTTATGTAGTGCTTCCACTTCAAATATTATCTAAGATATTTAACTTTTGCTTCCTTTTGCTCGTATCTTTATCAACAAGACTCACTAGATGTGTCAAGGCCTTTCAAGCTCCCATTTTGAAAGCATTAGAGTCCAATGCTTTCATTATTGGGAGGAATGAGAGGATTACTACTAACATAGGTTTTATTGTTTTAGACTTTAGTTTATTAGGCTTTACTTTATTTATCCTATGGGAAAAACCTATGTCAACATGCAAACAAGCTTCACCTAATAAGCTAAAGTTAGTTTTCTAAAATATTAGTTTGTTAGCTAAAGATAAATTTCTAGATGCTAGTTGTTTGCTAGTTGTTGGGCTTTAGTTGTCGAATTTCCAATTTGTAATATTATGACAAGATTGGATCTTCCAAAATTACACCTTAGGTTTGCTCATGTTGCTTAGCTATAAAGTAGCATCAAACCCTACTTGGCTCTTTTGGATCTTAGGCAAAGGACCTCTAGATTTGGTTCATACTAATATTTGCAAACCCATGGACCCTAGGTTCCATGGAGCTCATTATTTTCAACTTCTTGTTGATGATCGCCCTCAAAGGATATGGATCTATTTCTTGAAGACCAAAGATAAACCCTTGCACTACTTCAAAGAATTAAAGGCTCGAGTGGAAAATTTCACTGGTGGTTGGATCCATGTAATCTACGTATATTGAGGGGTTGATTCATAAGTGATGATTTTTCTACCTTCTTAAAGAAGCATGATATTCACTAACAATCGACAACTACCTACACACCACAATAGAATGGTGTTGTTGAGCATCATAATTGGATCATTATGGAAATGGTTGGTACTTGCACCTTCTTTTTGGGAAGTTGTACACATTACATTTTAATTTCTTAATTGCTCTCCCATAATAACATCAATGGTATTACTCCAAAATAAGCATGGATCAAACTTGCCATTTATCTCTTCTCTTCATGTTTTTGACATATATGCACATTCCAAAGGAGAAAAAAATTAAATCGAATGCCAAATCCCATAAAAGTATTTCATTAGGATACAATGACAAATCAAAGGCCTCCAACTACTTACTAAGAAGTGTGTTAGCTTAGATGTCATCTTTGATGAGAACAATGAGCCACTCTCATCTTCTTCTTAGTCATCTACTTTTGATTATGCTATAGAAGTCTTTCTTAATTGACGAGGATTATTATTAATGTTTTATTGTTTTAGATTTTAGTTTATTAGGCCTAAGAATATAAAGTTAGTTTTCTAGAAGATTGGTTTCTTATCAAGAGATATTTCTAGATGCTAGTTGTTAGCTAGTTGTTGGGCTTTAGTTGTTGACTTTCTAATTTGCAATATTACTATAAAATTGGATCTTTAAAAATTACACCTTAAGTGGAATATGGAAGATCTCACAAATAATTTAACTTGGGCATGCATTTACCTATATAAGCTTGTATAAATTCCTATGACGACAATAATAAAGCTTTTTAGCTTTTCTACTCCCATATCAGTTGGTATCAAAGCTATTTCTTCCATAAATTATAAAGAAGGAATTACCTCTTTGGTGATTCCTCACTTCCCCTCTCACATGCCATCGACATCGTGCTAAAGCTTGCATGAATATTTTGTGTGTGATTCATTTTCATTTCACGATGACCAATTTAGTTGTTGTATATATACAGTGGGCTCTATAGAAGAGGCACTTTTTTTTGGTTCATTTGAATCGCATTGTTTTGACACATTTTTCCCTTCCTTCTAGATATGTTTGGGGTCCATATATGTCACATGCTAGACATCACCTTCTAGATGCCATCCACTTAAGGTGCTCATACCTTAAAAGGAAGGTAACATATACATATTATGCCATCATGGTGATCATCACCTATTGTTTGCCCCATTGCATAAAGCATGACCACATAGTCACTCTGATATGTTTTTTAACATGGATGGAAACATGTTATTCCTACCCCAACCACCATCCTATATCTGCTACATTTGCAGACCACCACTTCATCATGCTTTTCTATTCATCATGCTTTGCATTGCATTTTGGTGATGCTTTTGGCATAATTGAAAGCATCGAGAGATTGTTTTGGATATCTCCCAATCACTTTTCAATGAAGTCGATGACTCCACTTTCCCCTACCATAGCTTTGTGATAACGCTATGTTCCAATCATGCTTTTACAACATGTTTTTCTGCCATCTTCCTGTGTACAAGTTAATGTTGATGCACCAAATTATGTCATGTCATCTTACCAACACTTAATTTTCATCGAAGCTACTCTCCATCAAGTTGCTGCTTATGATTCCACATGGACAAGCACATAGAAATTATTTCTTGCTAGCATCTAACCCCACCACCAGCTTTGACTCATTGGTCAAATGAAATTGTTCGTGCTCTCTCAACATGTATTCTCCCTTGAAATCCTCCTAGCATTTCCACCTAGCACCATATTTGTCCTATGCCTAGAAACTTCTCGATAGAATGTCATGTACATCACCTAAATCTTCTTTATATAGGATCCATAAAGACATCTCATGTGAAGACATGGTTTTCTTCTAGTCACTCTAGTTAGGATCTTGGAGCCTACATTATGGTTTGTATGTGTCTCGATGAAGAAGTAACGATCTTGGTATCCCAATGTATTTTTTTGGCATGCCTTCTACTTTGGGTTGCCATTCCTCCAACATGTCTTCTCGTTTGAAAATCCCATGACATATTCTCATCCGTTGGTAGATGAATGAGTTGTTTCCATGTTGAATTTTTGAAAACACCTAACACAAAACAAGCATGGTGCCGCATTGAGCTTGGTAAGCTCAAAAATCATATTACACATAATGATGGAGGTTTGACTGGACCTCTCATGTGTGGATATGAAATAATTTTGAGGAAATTAGAACCTTGATGTCAAAATCTATCTAGTTTGCATTTCTTGTTTTGAATATCCATTGTCTTCATGTAGAAAATCATTTGGCAATAGACTTTTTTTAATGACCATGGCCCTTTTTTTTTATTCCATCAACATTTCAAATTAATAGGTCATGATTTAGGTTAATATTTTGACAATGGGAATTGAATGGGTACTCCAACTTTGGAGTTGTCATTGTATCTTCCATATTTTATGCCATATTTTGGCTTGTCTTTCATGTGGTGGATTTCATGTAGTGCTTCCACTTCAAATATTGTCTAAGATACTCAAATTTTGCTTCCTTTTTCTCGTATCTTTGTCAACAAGACTCACTAGATGTGTCAAGGTCTTTCAAGCTCCCATTTTGAAAGCATTAGAGTCCAATGCTTTCATTATTAGGAGGAATGAGAGGATTACTATTAACATAGGTTTTATTGTTTTAGACTTTAGTTTATTAGGCATTATTTTATTTATCCTATAGGAAAAACCTATGTCAACATGCAAATAAGATTCACCTAAGAAGCTAAAGTTAGTTTTCTAAAATATTAGTTTGTTAGCTAAAGATAGATTTCTATATGCTAGTTGTTTGCTATTTGTTGGTATTTAGTTGCCGACTTTCCAGTTTGTAATATTACGACAAGATTGGATCTTCCAATATTGCAACTTACATTTTCTCATGTTGCTTAGCTATAAAGTAGCATCAAACCCTATTTGGTTATTTAGGATCTTAAGCAAAGGACCTCTAGATTTGGTTCATATTGATATTTGCAAACCCATGGACCATAGCTTCCATGGAGCTCATTATTTTTAACTTCTTGTTGATGATCGCACTCAAAGTATATGGATCTATTTCTTGAAGACCAAAGATAAACCCTTGCACCACTTCAAATAATTAAAGGCTCAAGTAAAAAATTTCATTGGTGGTTGGATCCATGTAATCTACTTATATTGAGGGGGGAATTCATAAGTGATGATTTTTCTACCTTCTTAAAGAAGCATTATATTCACTAAAAATTGACAACTACCTACACACCACAATAGAATGGTGGTGTTGAGCATCGTAATTGGATCATTATGGAAATGGTTGGTTGCATATTGAAATATTTTCAACTTGCACCTTCTTTTTGGGAAGTTATACACATTACATTTTAATTTCTTAATTGCTATCCCATAATAACATCAATGGCATTACTCTAAAAGAAGCATGGATCATAGTTGTCATTTATCTCTTTTCTTCATGTTTTTGAATGCATGACATAAATGCACATTCCAAAGGAGAAAAAAATGAAATTGAATGCCAAATCCTATAAAAGAATTTCATTGGGATACAATGACAAATCAAAGGCCTCCAACTACTTACTAATAAGTGTGTTAGCTTAGAAGTGTGTTGGCAATTGGATCATTATGGAAATGGTTGGTTGCATATTGAAATATTTTCAACTTGCACCTTCTTTTTGGGAAGTTGTACACATTACATTTTAATTTCTTAATTGCTATCCCATAGTAACATCAATGGTATTACTCCAAAATAAGCATGGATCAAAGTTGTCATTTATCTCTTTTCTTCATGTTTTTGAATGCATGACATATATGCACATTCCAAAGGAGAAAAAAATGAAATTGAATGCCAAATCCTATAAAAGTATTTCATTAGGATACAATTAGGATACAATGATAAATCAAAGGCCTCCAACTACTTACTAAGAAGTGTGTTAGCTTAGATCTCATCTTTTATGAGAACAATGAGCCACTCTCATCTTCTTCTTAGTCATCTACTTTTGATTATTCTCTAGTAGTCTTTCTTAATTGACGAGGATTATTATTAATGTTTTATTTTTTTAGCTTTTAGTTTATTAGGCCTTGTTTTTCCTATGGGAAAAACTTATATCAACATGTAAATAAGCTTCATGTAAGAATCTAAAGTTAGTTTCTATATGCTAGTTGTTAGCTAGTTGTCGGGCTCTAGTTGTTAAATTTCTAATTTGCAATATTACTATAAAATTAGATCTTTAAAAATTGCACCTTGAGTGGAATATGGAAGATCTCACAAATCATTTAACTTGGGCATGTATTTACCTATATAAGCTTGTATAAATTATTGTGTCTTCAAAAATAAATCTTTATAGCTTTTCTACTTCCATATCAGTTGGTATCAAAGCTATTTCTTCCATGAATTATAAAGAAGAAATTACCTCTTTGGTGATTCCTCACTTCCCCTCTCACATGCCATCGACATCGTGCTAAAGCTTGTATAAGTATTTTGTGTGTGATTCATTGTCATTTCATGATGACCAATTTAGTTGTATATATACGGTGGGATCTATAGAAGAGGCACGTTTTTTTTTGTTCATTTGAATCGCATTTTTTTGACACATTTTCCCCTTCCTTCTAGATATGTCCTTCTAGATATGTTTGGGATCCATATATGTCACATGCTAGACATCAACTGCTAGATGCCATCCACTTAAGTGCTCTTACCTTAAAAGGAAGGTAACATATACATATTATGCCATCATGGTGATTGTCACCTATTGTTTGCCCCATTGCATAAAGCATGACCGCACAGTCACTCTGAGATATTTTTTTCAACATGGATGGAAACATGTTATTACTACCCCAACCACCATCCTATATGTGCTACATTTGCAGACCACCACTTCGTCATGCTTTGCTCTTCATCATGCTTTGTTTTGTATTTTGGTGATTCTTTTGGCATAA
The DNA here is from genome assembly GCA_028583015.1 of Wollemia nobilis. Lineage (NCBI taxonomy): Eukaryota > Viridiplantae > Streptophyta > Pinopsida > Araucariales > Araucariaceae > Wollemia > Wollemia nobilis. The sequence continues at coordinate 866,843 of JAQPPZ010003648.1, read as the reverse complement.
TTGAAAGCATCGAGAGGTTGTTATAGAGCTCTCCCAATCACCTTTCAATGAAATCGATGACTCCACTTGCTCCTCCCATAGCTTTGCGATGTCTCTATGTTCCAATCATGATTTTCTACCATCTGCTTGTGTACAAGTCAAATGTTGATGCACCAAATTGTGTCATGTCATTTTACCAACACTCAATTTTCATAGATGCTACTCTCCATCAAGTTGTTGCTTATGAATCCACGTGGACAAGGACATGGAAATATTTTCTTGCTAGCACCTAACCCCACCACCAGCTTTGACTCATTGGTAAAATGAATTTGTTCGTGCTCTCTCAACATGTATTCTCCCTTGACACCCTCCTAGAATTTCCATATAGCACCATATTTGTCCTATGACCTGAAACTTCTCGGTGGAATGTCATGTACATCACCTAAATATTCTCTACATAGGATCCATAAAGACATATCTTGTGAAGACATGATTTTTTTATATTCACTCTAGTTAGGATCTTGGAACCTACATTATGGTTTGCATGTGTCTAGATGAAGAAGTAACGATCTTGGTATCCCAATGTAATTTTTTGGCATACCTTTTTGGGTTGCCATTCCTCCAACATGTCTTCTGGTTTAAAAACCCCATGACATATTCTCATCCTTTGGTAGATGACTGAGTTATCACCATGATGGCTTTGTGAAAACACCTGACACAAAAAAAGCATGGTGCCACATTGAGGTTGGTAAGCTCAACAATCATGTTACACATCATGATGCCACATTGAGGTTGGTAAGCTCAACAATCATGTTACACATCATGATGGAGGTTTGACTGGACCTCTCATGTGTGGATATGAAAGAATTTTGAGGAAATTAGAACCTTGATGTCAAAATCTATCTAGTTTGCATTCCTTGTTTTGAATATCCATTGTCTTCATGTAGAAAATCATTTGGAAATAGAGTTTTGTTAACAACCATGGCCCTTTTGTTTGATTTCATCAACCTTTTGAATTAGTAGGTCATGATTTGGGTTAGTATTTTGATAATGGGAATTGAATGGGCACTCCAAATTTGGAGTTGTCATTGTCTCTTCCATATTTTATGCCACATTTTGGCTTGTCTTTCCTGTGGTGGATTTCATGTAGTGCTTCCACTCCAAACGTTGTCTAAGATATTCAAATTTTGCTTCCTTTTGCGCGTATCTTTATCAAAAAGACTCACTAGATGTGTCAAGGCCTTTCAAGCTCCCATTTTGAAAGCATTAGAGTCCAATGATTTCATTATTTGGAGGAATGAGAGGATTACTATTAACATAGGTTTTATTGTTTTAGACTTTAGTTTATTAGGATTTATTTTATTTATCTTATGGAAAAAACCTATGTCAACATGCAAATAAGCTTCTTAGGGCTTCACCTAAGAAGCTAAAGTTAGTTTTCTAAAAACTTAGTTTCTTAACTATAGATACATTTCTAGATGCTAGTTGTTGGGCTTTAGTTGCCGACTTTCCAATTTGTAATATTACGACAAGATTCGATCTTCCAAAATTGCACCTTACATTTGCTCATGTTGCTTAGCTATAAAGCAACATCAAACCCTATTTGTCTCTTTTGGATCTTAGGCAAAAGACCTCTAGATTTTGTTCAAAGTGATATTTGCAAACCCATGGACCCTAGCTTCCATGGAGCTCATTATTTTCAACTTCTTGTTGACGATCACACAATATGGATCTATTTCTTGAAGACCAAAGATAAACCCTTGCACTACTTCAAAGAATTAAAGTCTCAAGTGGAGAATTTCTTTGGTGGTTGGATCCATCTAATCTACTTAGATTGAGGGGGGAATTCATAAGTGATTATTCTTCTACCTTCTTAAAGAAGCATGATATTCACTAACAATTGACAACTACCTACACACTACAATAGAATGATGTTGTTGAGCATCGTAATTGGATCATTATGGAAATGGTTGGTTGCATATTGAAATATTTTCAACTTGCACATTATTTTTGGGAAGTTGTACACATTACATTTTAATTTCTTCATCGCTCTCCCATAATGACATCAATGGTATTACTCCTAAATAAGCATGGATCAAAGTCACCATTTATCTCTTCTCTTCATGTTTTTGAATGCATAACATATATGCACATTCCAAAGGAGAAAAAAAGAAATTGAATGCCAAATCCCATAAAAGTATTTCATTAGGATACAATGACAAATTAAAGACCTACAAACTACTTACTAAGGAGTGTGTTAGCTTAAATATCATCTTTGATGAGAACAATGAGCCACTCTCATCTTCTTCTTAGTCTACTTTTGATTATGCTCTAGTAGTCTTTCTTAATTGACGAGGATTACTCTTAAGGTTTTATTATTTTAGCTTTTAGTTTATTAGGCCTTGTTTAACCTAGAGGAAAAACCTATATCAACGTGTAAATAAGCTTCACGTAAGAAGCTAAAATTAGTTTTCTAGAAGATTGGTTAAGCTTCACGTAATAAGCTAAAATTAGTTTTCTAGAAGATTGGTTTCTTATCTAAAGAGAGATTTCTAGATGCTAGTTGTTAGCTAGTTGTTGGGCTTTAGTTGTTGACTTTCTAATTTGCAATATTCCTATAAAATTGGATCTTTAAAAATTCCACCTTAAGTGGAATATGGAAGATCTCACAAATCATTTAACTTGGCATGTATTTACCTATATAAGCTTGTATAAATTCCTATGACTACAATAATAAAACTTTTTAGCTTTTCTACTCCCATATCAGTTGGCATCAAAGCGATTTCTTGCATGAATTATAAAGAAGCAATCGCCTCTTTGGTGATTCCTCACTTCCCCTCTCACATGCCATCGACATCATGCTAAAGCTTGCATGAATATTTTGTGTGATTCATTGTCAGTTTAGTTGTTGTATATATATGGTGGGCTCTATAGAAGAGGTACATTTTTGTTGGTTCATTTGAATCACATTGTTTTGACACATTTTCCCCTTCCTTCTCTATATGTTTGGGATCCATATATGTCACATGCTAGACGTTAACTGCTAGATGCCATCCACTTAAGGTGCTCATACCTTAAAAGGAAGGTAACAATACATATTATGCCATCACGGTGATCGTCACCTATTGTTTGTCCCATTGCATAAAGAATGTCACTCTGAGATGTTTTTTCATGGATGGAAACATGTTATTCCTACCCCAACCACCATCCTATATGTGATACATTTACAAACTACCACTTCCTCATGCTTTGCTCTTCATCATGCTTTGCTTTGTTTTTTGGTGATGCTTTTGGCATAATTGAAAGCATCCTCGAGCTCTCACAATAACCTTTCAATGAAGTCGATGACTCCACTTGCCCCTACCATATCTTTGTGATGTCGCTATATTCCAATCATGCTTTTCCAACATGATTTTTTGCCATGTGTTTGTGTACAAGTCAAATGTTGATGCACCAAATTGTATCATGTCATTTTATCAACACTCAATTTTCATCGAGGCTACTCTCCATCAAGTTGCTGCTTATGAGTCCACGTAGACAAGGATATGGAAATTCTTTCTTGCTAGCATCTAACCCCACCACCAAATTTGACTAATTGGTCAAATGAATTTGTTCATGCTCACTCAACATGTATTCTCCCTTGACATCCTCCTAGCATTTCCACCTGGCACCTATGACCTAAAACTTCTTGGTTGAATGTTATGTACATCACCTAAATATTCTCTATATAGGATCCATAAAGACATCTCCTATGAAGACATGATTTTCTTCTAGTCACTCTAGGTAGGATCTTGGAGCCTACATTATGGTTTTTATGTGTCTCAATGAAGAAGTAACGATCTTGATATCCCTATGTAATTTTTTGGCATGTCTTCTACTTTGGGTTATTCCTCCAACATGTATTTTGGTTTGAAAACCCCATGATATTTTCTCATCCTTTGGTAGATGACTGAGTTATCGCCATGTTGGCTTTGTGAAAAAACCTGACACAAAACAAGTGTGGTGTTGCATTGAGGTTGGTAAGCTCAACAATCATGTTACACATCATGATGGAGGTTTGACTAGACCTCTCATGTGTGGATATGAAATAATTTTGAAGAAATTAAAATCTTGATGTCAAAATCTATCTAGTTTGCATTCCTTGTATTGAATATCCATTGTCTTCATGTAGAAAATCATTTGGCCATAGACTTTTGTTAACAACCATGGCCCTTTGTTTGAAATCAACCTTTCGAATTAATAGGTCATGATTTGGGTTGGTATTTTGACAATGGGAATTGAATGGGTACTCCAACTTTGGAGTTGCCATTGTCTCTTCCATATTTTATGCCATATTTTGGCTTGTCTTTCATGTGGTGGATTTCATGTAGTGCTTCCACTTCAAATATTGTATTCAACTTTTGCTTCCTTTTGCTCGTATCTTTATCAACAAGACTCACTAGATGTGTCAAGGCCTTTCAAGCTCCCATTTTGAAATAATTAGAGTCCAATGCTTTCATTATTAGGAGGAATGAGAGGATTACTATTAACATAGGTTTTATTGTTTTAGAATTTAGTTTATTAGGCTTTATTTTATTTATCCTATGGGAAAAATCTATGTCAACATGCAAATAAGCTTCACCTAAGAAGCTAAAGTTAGTTTTCTAAAAGATTAGTTTGTTAGCTAGAGATAGATTTATAGATGCTAGTTGTTTGTTAGTTGTTGGGCTTTAGTTTTCGACTCTTCAATTTGTAATATTATGACAATATTGGATCTTCCAAAATTGCACCTTAAGTGTAATCTCAAAGATCTTACAAATCATGTAATTTGGGCATGTATTTGCCTATATATGCTTGTGTAAATTCCTATGAATGCAATAATAAAGTTCTTAGCTTTTTTGATCCCATATCATTAATGATGAAAACTATAGAAAGAGGAAAATCATTAAAAAAATGAATCCATAGGCAATAATGATAGAAATGATGATGGTGATAGGGAGCAACTTGATCAACTGAATCACGCACAAAAAATACCCAACTGGTACACTAGCACGTTACAAGGTTCAAGGATATATAAAGTCCCAAACACATCTACCATTGGACCTATGAGATGCAAGATAACTTGTGACGAGGTGAATATGGACCTGATGATCACTATTGTACAAAATTTTAAACCATAAATTGTTTGTGAAGATCTTGAGGCTAATCCATGGAAGGATGCTATGGATACTAAGTACAAAGCATTGATAAATAACCATACATAGGAGCTTTTCAATCTTCCACTTAAGAAGAAGGCCATAGAATGCAAATGGATCTTCAAAGTAAAATATGTCAGACTATCCAAGGGCTATCCTCAAAAGGAGGACATTGATTATTAGAAAACATTTGCTCTTACAAATAAGATAGACTATCCAAATGATTTTTTCTCTAGCCATGAAGTTCAATTGGAAGGTCTATCAAATGGATGTAAAAATTATCTTTCTTAATGGAGACTTAGGAAAATGTCTACATGGCTCATGATTTGACTTAACTGGTTGTTTGTTCGGCAGATCACGCCTATTTCGATGCGGAATTCACCATTCACATCTAATTCGTATGTTTGGCAAGCAACAACGTCGGGTGTAGCCAGCCCTTAAAAAGCCTTAAAGTCCTAAAGCCATGCAGGATCGGCTTGTAGAGCATTGAAACAATGATCCCACAAAATTAGACGATCTTTTATGGACCCAAAAAAGATGATCAAAATTTACCCTTCATTCCCATTTCCACACCAAACACTAGAGATATTTCTTGTATCTAAACAAGAAACATAGATGTGTACATAAAAATGATGAATATTTTGGACAACATGACTTCTAGCAAAGTCCCTATGATCCATACCTTTACAACAAAGAGCAAGGGGAGGTTATGATAATCATTGTGTATGTTGATAACTTGGTCATCATAGGAAGTTTTAAAAAATGACTTTACCAACAATGGATAATCAAAAAATCATTTGACATGATTGATCTTTGTCTATTACACTTATATCTTGCTTTGGAGGTGTGGTAGACATGTCACTACATATTTATCACCCAAATTAAATATGCTCAGACATTTATCGAGAAATATCACATGAAATACTATAATCCCATGCCAACTCCCCTAGAACTAGGGCTATAGTTATTGTAATTTGATAGTTATTGTAATTTGATTCTTCTCCATGGCTGAATGCAACTTTTTACCGATAGTCAATTGGGAAGTCTCATTAACCTAACTTACGCTAGACAAGACATCAACTTTATAGTCAATTATCTTTTGAGCTTCATGCAAGAGCCAAGACAGTGTTATTATAAGGCATAGAAGTCGATGTTAAGATATGTCCATGGAATTATTAAGTACAACTTAGAGTATAAGAAAAACAATTATCTCTTCTTGATTGGTTGCATAGATGTAGACTATATAGGATCCATCTATGATAGTGTTGCAATTCCTTTAATTATTTTCATTATACAAGTACATATAAATACATACTTAACACTCCTTGTGATTTCCTAAATATGGAAATCACAATAGTCACCTCTATGTGAGTAGTTTAAGCTACCCAACTAACTTTGACTATATCTTGGTGTAATTTGTTGCAAAATTTTATTATCATTAATATAAATCATTCACCAATATGTAAAAATATCAAATCATTCATCCACAAATAATTATCCACAATAACAATCCACAAATTAGAGAGATAGATAATACCCTTAAGGTAGGGAAACACCAATAATAATCCTTAAGGAAGGAACAACTCCACAAGATCTCCCAAGATGAGAGATGCCACTTAAGGAGGGCAAAGTCCCATAAGCCACTTCGTGGGCATAGACGATTACATAAGATTCATCTCCAATGATGATTACAATGACAAATATCTCTTCTTTATATATCCATCTTCTTATTCTACTTTGGGGAACCTACTACTAATATAATATTATATTATAATATAATATAAAATTATAATACAATCAACCTTGGGTTATGTGGCCCATGCCAACCCTTATACAATATAATAATATATCCCCAAATATCTATTCCTAGATACCCTACCATAATTACTCTTCTAACACTCCCCTTATTACATCGTGATCTAAACATGGTGAGGAACACACAAAACACTTAACCATGGATAGGGATATACTTAGCTATCAAATATTTTTCAACACACAATTGGATAGAGGCATACATTGATGCAGGAGCATCCAGTGGTAGCAGCACAATCTTGCAACAAAAGAAATAAAAGAGTGAAACAAAAACACAAAATACTCTAAGTGTTGAAAGTTGTCGCGATATCGCGACATAAAAGTTGTCACGATATCGCGACGCATTTTGAACCAAGGCGCAAGCAAACGCCAGTGTCGCGATATCGCGACATAAAAGTTGTCGCGATATCGCGACAAACTCAGAACAAAGCCAAGAGCCAAACGCAGGTGTCGCGATATCGCGACAAACTCAGAACAAAGCCGAGAGCAAAATGCAAGTGTCGCGATATCGCGACATAAAAGTTGTCGCGATATCGCGACGAACTTGAACAAGGGCAAGAGCAAACCGCAAGTGTCGCGATATCGCGACATAAAAGTTGTCGCGATATCGTGACGAACTTTGAGCAGAAGTGAAAGCAAACGAAAGTGTCGCGATATCGCGACACATTGGCAGACAAGGACAAAAGCCGAAAAAGTGTCGCGATATCGCGACAGGTTGGCAAAGAATGACCAAGGCCGAAAAAATGTCGCGATATCGCGACAGATGGACTAAAAGGAAAAAGTGTCACGTTTTCGTGACCCGGCTAGGAGAGAGAAGGGCGGGTTGAAGAGATGTCGCGATATCGCGACATGTTACTTTTTTGTGGACTGTTACAGAACGACTTTTGACAGTTACCCGAAGTCGTTACGACAGTTCCAGGGGACCGTTGCAGCGGTTACAGGGACAGTTAAGAACGGCGGTTACAACAAGAATCTGCCATTATAAAAAGAGGTTGCTCGAAGGATTGAGCAGGCTGGAGAGACGAAGACTGCGGCTTCTTTTTGCATTTTTTGTACTTTGTAAATCTTCCATGGTTCGGAATTGTAATCTTTCCATGCTTCTAAATGAAAATTGAGTCTTTTTCTTTGTGTTAAAATTTGGCTCCCCATCAAGTGGTATCAGAGCGAGAAGATTCTGAGTGTGTAAGCAGAGCGCCGAACGTGAGGCAGCTTGCACCAGGATCTAGGGTTAAGGGTTCTGAGAAGAAGTGAAGAAGAATGCCACCGCGAAGAAATCATGGTGCTGGAAGGAACGTGGTTCCTGAAGGAGACTTTCGAGCATTGCAGAGGCAAGTGCAGGCCCTGCAGGAAGAATTGCGAAGAGGAGTAGAGCCAAGAGGAGAAGACCAGAGCGATGATGAAGCTTGCGGAGTTGATGACCCGTCAGAAGAAGAAGAAGCAATGAGTGCTGCAGAGTCTCGAATGATTAAAGCCATTTCTCAAATTGGGAAAAGGCCGAAGATAGACGTATCCACATATTCTAGAAATTTAAATCCAGAAGAGTTGATTGATTGGATCAACGATATGGAGGAGTATTTCGAATATGAGGAGGTTGAAGATCCAAATCGGATAAAATTTGCAAGAACAAAGTTGAAAGGCCATGCTGGCATATGGTGGAAAGGAGTGCAGCTGGAACGAAATCGAAGAGGAAAAGAAAAGATCACCAGGTGGGATCGAATGGTTGAAAAGCTGAAACGACAGTTTATTCCAACAGATTACGAATTAGATCTACTGAGGAAAATGCAGAGTTTGCGATAGTCCAGCAAGTCTGTTAAAGAATATACAGAGGAATTTTTTAAAATTTCCATCAGAACCGGCCATACAGAGGCAAATAAAGAGAGAGTAGCCCGTTACATTAATGGGTTGAGAACCAGCATACAAGAAGAATTGAGTTTGGTTCGAATGAGCACCATTGAAGATGCTTACCAGTTTGCTCTGAAGGTGGAAGAGAAACTAAACCGAAGATTTGACAGTAAACAGAGAGGAAGAGGTCGTGGTGGAAGAACTGGTGGAAGAACCAGTGGAGGTAAATATGACGACCAGAAGCAGACTGGTGAAACAAGCAATCACCAGGAACAGAAGGAGGAGAATGCCTACCGACCCCGTAATCAGAACAATGATTATCAAAGGGGACGAGGTAGAGGTGGACGCGGATATGGAAGAGGCAGATTTCGTGGAACCTGCTTCAATTGCGGGGAAGAGGGGCATCGATCATATGAGTGTCCCAAACACCAAGAAACACCGAATAGAAGGCCTGAAGGTAATGCCAGAGCTACGGTTGTTGATGATGGTGTTGAATCTGAGCACTCTAAAGAAGCAGAGCGAGGAGAAGTGATGATCACAAGGAGAACCTTGTTGAACGAAGAGAGGGAACCAGACCAACGAAAAATCCTGTTTCGCACGAGGTGCAAATGTTCAAGTAAAATCTGTAATATTATTATTGATAATGGTAGTACAGATAATTTGGTCTCTGAGGATATGGTGACTAAGTTAAAGCTAGAAAGAAGGCAGCACCCGCATCCATACCGGATTGCGTGGTTGCAGAAGGACCATAGAGCATTGGTCAGTGAACAATGCTTGGTCAAGTTTCAAATTGGAAGATACCAGGATGAGGTCCTGTGTGATATTTTGCCGATGGATGCTTGCCATTTGTTGTCGGGAAGACCATGGCAATTTGACAGACGTGCGGCGCATGATGGGCATGCAAATACCTATTCCCCGACAAAATATGGAGTGCGCCACAAACTGAAGCCATTGAAGGAGGTTGAGGAAAAGGTATGCAATAATGCTAGAATTTGTTTAGTAGATGGCAAAAAAATTTTGGATGGTCTAAAGAGGGATTCAATGTGTTATGCATTAATTCCTACTGTAAAGAGAGAAGAAACTACAGACATTCCAAGCAGAAGTTGAACATCTGTTAGCAGAATTTCTTGATATTATATCAGACAATGTGCCTGAGGGTTTGCCGCCAATGAGGAAGATTAGTCATCAGATTGACTTAATGCCAGGATCTAGCTTACCCAATAAGGCCGCCCATAGAATGTCTCCTGTAGAAAATGAAGAGTTGAACCGCCAGGTTCATGAATTGTTGAGGAAGGGTTTGATTCGAGCAAGTTTGAGCCCTTGTGCAAGACTCGGCAGTACTTGCACCAAAGAAGAATGGCGAATGGCGAATGTGCACTGATTCCCGAGCCATTAATAAAATTACCATTAAATATCGCTTTCCATTACCCAGAATGGACGATATAATGGATTGTTTGAGTGGAGCTAAATACTTCACTAAGATTGATTTAAAGAGTGGATATCACCAGATACGCGTCAGAGAGGGTGACGAATGGAAGACAACCTTTAAAACCAAAGAGGGTTTGTATGAGTGGTTAGTTATGCCATTTGGATTGACTAATGCACCCAGTACGTTCATGAGGCTGATGAATGAGGTATTGCGTGACTTCCTGGAAAAGTTCGTGATAGTTTATCTGGATGATATTTTAATTTTTAGTAAAACATTGGACGAGCATTTGATGCATGTTCGAACAGTTTTTGAAAAGCTGCGAGAGGAGCAGTTATTGATAAATATACAGAAGTGCAGTTTTGTACAGAAAGAGTTGATATACCTGGGATTTGTCATCTCGGAGGAGGGTCTAAAAATGGATCCTGAGAAGGTGAAGGCTATCATTGAATGGCCTGCCCCAAGGAATGTAACAGAGGTAAGATCATTTCATGGTCTTGCAAGTTTCTATAGAAAGTTTATTAGAGACTTTAGCAATATTTGTGCACCCCTAACGTAAACTATGAGAGGGGATAAGAAAGAATTTAAGTGGACTCGCCAAGGCAGGTACCAGTATGGACATATTGAAGAAGAAAGTGACAGAACAACCCATTCTGGCACTTCCAGATTTTAATAAAGTGTTTCAAGTTGACTGTGATGCCAGTGGCAGTGCCATTGGAGCTGTATTGAGCCAAGAAGGTAAACCTGTTGCATACTTTAGTGAAAAATTAAATGATGCTAGAAAGAAATACTCTGTTTATGATCAAGAATTCTATGCTATCATTCAGGCTCTTAAGAAATGGAGACATTATTTGCTAGCCAAGGAATTTGTTTTATATACTGACCATCAAGCTTTGCAAGATATAAATAGTCAAGGTAAACTTAACCAACGACATTTGAAGTGGGTTGAATTCCTGCAGAGTTATACCTTTGTCCTGAAGCATAGAAGTGGCAAATCTAATAGAGTTGCAGATGCCTTGAGTAGAAGGCATAATTTGTTGATAGAAATGAGAGTGCAAGTTGTTGGGTTTGATGAACTCAAGAGTTTATACCCAGCGGATCCAGATTTCGCAGAGGCATGGATGGCATGTTTGTCTCCTACTACTGTGGATCGCACTAAGTGGTTGGATTTTATGATCCAAGATGGGATGCTGTTTCGGAAGAACCAGTTGTGCATTCCTAGAAGTTCCATGAGGGAAAATCTGATCAAAGAGAAACATAGCGGAGGACTAGCAGGACATTTTGGTCGAGATAAGACCATTGCTCTCGTTAGTGAGAATTACCATTGGCCACAGTTGCAGCCGGATGTGACAAAATTTGTGCAGGGTTGTAGAGTGTGCCAGATGGCGAAAGGAGTAAGCCAGAATACAGGAATGTATCAGCCATTGCCTGTACCAGAGAGACCATGGGAGGACATCAGTATGGATTTTGTTCTTGGTCTGCCAAGGACACAACGCGAAAATGACGCCATTTTTGTTGTCATTGACAGGTTTTCAAAGATGGCCCATTTTATTCCATGCCAGAAGACAAGTGATGTTGTTCATATTGCAGGCTTGTTTTTCAAGGAGGTAGTACGCCTTCATGGTCTACCCCAAAGCATTGTCTCGGACAGAGATACCAAATTTGTGGGTTATTTCTAGAGAACTCTGTGGAAGAAGCTGAAAACAGAATTGAAGTTCAGTTCTGCGTACCACCCGCAGACTGATGGACAGACCGAAGTAGTCAACAGAAGTTTGGGTAATCTTCTACGATGTCTGGTAGGAGATAAACCCAAGGGATGGGATCTGATTTTACTGCAGGCAGAGTTTGCTTACAATAATTCTATCAATCGTAGTACTGGTAAATCCCCATTCCAGATAGTGCATGGGAACAACCCGAGAAACGCTTCTGAGTTGAGGTCGATGGATAAAGGAGAAAAGCGCAGTGCTGAAGCTGAAGACTTTGCAGCACACATGAAGAATTTACATGAAGAGGTCCAACAACATATCAGTAAAATGAATGCTATGTACAAAGCCAGAGCAGATCAGAAGCGGCGTTTCAAGGAATTCCAGATAGGAGATGAAGTCATGGTTCACTTGCGCAAGGAACGTTTTCCTAGCAAAACCTACAATAAGCTAAAGATGAAGAGGTTTGGACCATGCCGGATCATAGGTAAACGAGATTCAAGAAATGCCTATGAAGTAGATCTACCAAGTGAGCTGAATATTTCACCTATTTTCAATATTTTAGACTTGGTCGAATATCATGAAGGAAGTTGCAACGAGCCACCCAGTCCGGATCTGTGGAACATTCCAACATCCACTCCAGACAAAGAAGAAATCGAAGACATACTCGACACTCGTGAAGGCAGAAGTACCCGAAACAGGCAATATTCGGAGTATTTGGTCAAGTGGAAGGGCCGACCTGTCGAAGATGCAACATGGTTGTCCAAATCAGAGGTTGATCGCCTGGGTTTTCCTCTGACCATCCAGAAGTGAGGATCACTTCTCAATCTACCCCGGGTGTCTGATGCAGGAGCATCCAGTGGTAGCAGAACAATCTTGCAACAAAAGAAATAAAAGAGTGAAACAAAAACACAAAATACTCTAAGTGTTGAAAGTTGTCGCGATATCGCGACGCATTTTTGAACCAAGGCGCAAGCAAACGCAGTGTCACGATATCGCGACATAAAAGTTGTCGCGATATCGCGACAAACTCAAAACAAAGCCGAGAGCCAAACGCAAGTGTCGCGATATCGCGACATAAAAGTTGTCGCGATATCGCGACAAACTCAGAACAAAGCCGAGAGCCAAACGCAAGTGTCGCGATATCGCGACATAAAAGTTGTCGCGATATCGCGACAAACTCAGAACAAAGCCGAGAGCAAAAATGTAAGTGTCGCGATATCGCGACGAACTTGAACAAGGGCAAGAGCAAACCGCAAGTGTCGCGATATCGCGACATAAAAGTTGTCGCGATATCGCGACGAACTTTGAGCAGAAGTGAAAGCAAACGAAAGTGTCGCGATATCGCGACACATTGGCAGACAAGGACAAAAGCCAAAAAAGTGTCGCGATATCGCGACAGATTGGCAAAGAATGACCAAGGTCGAAAAATGTCGCGATATCGCGACAGATGGACTAAAAGGAAAAAGTGTCGCGTTTTCGCGACCCGGCTAGGAGAGAGAAGGGCGGGTTGAAGAGATGTCGCGATATCGCGACATGTTACTTTTTCGCGGACTGTTACAGAACGACTTTTGACAGTTACCCGAAGTCGTTACGGCAGTTCCAGGGGACCGTTGCAGCGGTTACAGGGACAGTTAAGGACGGTGGTTACAGCAAGAATCTGCCATTATAAAAAGAGGTTGCTCGAAGGATTGGGCAGGCGGGAGAGACGAAGACTGCGGCTTATTTTTGCATTTTTTGTACTTTGTAAATCTTTCATGGTTCAGAATTGTAATCTTTCCATGCTTCTAAATGAAAATTGAGTCTTTTTCTTTGTGTTAAAATTTGGCTCCCCATCATACATGCTATCCAAATATCAACGTTGTGAATAGGAACACAAACTATTTTTCACCATACATGTGATTAAGAACATACACAACCAATCACAAACAATTGGCTAGGGAAACACACTACCATTCACGACACTTATGATTGGGGACATACACATCTAATCACGAAAAATAAGATAGGGATTTACACATTATCCTTACATCGAGGTTGTGAATAGGGACATACATTACCATTCACAAAAATTTTGATTGGGGACATACACAACAGACCACAAACAATTGGATAGGAACATGCACACTATCCTTATATCAAAGTTGTGAACAGGGACATACACTACCATTCACAACATTTGTGATTAGGATAGACACAACCAATCACTAAAAACTAGATATTTTTTAAAAGAGATACGAGATACTCCTCCTCTCTTTCCTTGAGGGAAGTCTCTTTGTTAGTTGCAAGTTCACATTCTTCATCATTTGCAACCATCACCTTGTTTGGTTTCAACTTTCCACCTATCAAGTCCTTGGCTCATTAGATGAAGCACATAAATTGATCATTAGATGCCTCTTGCTTTGTAGTAGAAGCACATAAATCGAGTTGTAGATGAACCCCTACTTTATTGTCTCTTTCCAAAAAAAATAACTTATTTTCATTCATTGGGTCCATTTTCTTAACTTTCATACAAAATCAAGATTACATCTTTAAGGTGGGATTAATCTTTAAGGTACTTTATTTAATAAAGTAGCTTTTGCATCATCACTTTCTATCTTGGCATTTATTCTAACTAGTTGATTCATCAAAGAGCGAAACTTAGTGATGTGTTGGATGATATCGCCACCTTCATCCATCTTTAATTTGTGTTGGATGATATCGCCACCTTTATTCATCTTTAATTTGAATAGTTTTTGTTTGAGTGTCATCTTTGCAGATGATGATTGTGAACCGAACAAAGTATTAAGAGACACAAACTTCTTTTGTAGTCTTTGATAAATCTATGTGATGTAGGTAAGCATTTGAGAGCCCAATACCAATCATTGCTATTACTCTTTGATTCTTTGCAGTCCACTTGGTTACTACTTCAAGGGTTTGTGGTGATGGGTTTGTGATGTTGGTGCAATTCTTTGCAGTCCACTTGGTTACTACTTCAAGGGTTTGTGGTGATGGGTTTGTGATGTTGGTGCAATTTCATTCACAACATCCCAAAGATCCTTCTCAATTACAAGCAATTGAAGCTTCACTTCCATGTACAAAAATCTCATCCATCATACTTGGAATAAACAAGATTCCCCTCCTTAATCAAAAGTGTATAAAAAGGTGTCAAGTACCACCAATAATGCACTCTTATAACTCAAAAAATAATGACTCAAATTTTTGAAAAATAATAATTTTTTGCTTCTAAAAAATAGCATGACTCTAATGAAAATAACTTGATTAAAATACAATAACATTCCTTAATAACCTAATACCCAAATTTCACTTGACCTTTTAACAATGACTTTTTGACTAAAGTAACGATATTCAATATACTCTTATCCCACCCAACTTACATAACACTTATTTGACTAAATAATAACATTCATTATAATGGTTCATTAAAAGCGTTCTATAATTCTTTCACTGATAGGTTAAGGGCTCGCTTACACAACAAAAACAAGGATAGTGTGATGCTCCAAATATTCCATCAACAAGTAGTTTCTAAGTAAATATGTTAAACCTATGCACTTCCCATAGATTTGGTCGACAAACAGGCTAAGAATTAAATTATGGAGCACTCTACCCAACCATAAACATATTTTGCTTTTTTGTTTCATCAAATTCTTTGAGCAAAAAACTAGAGGACGTTATGTTATTCTAGTCAAGTAGATGTGACTTTTTACCGTGAAGCAATAACGCTAAGCTTCCATACAGAGAAATCTCAAAAAAAAAAAACTAATGTTAAATAAAAAATTTGCAAGTTCAAAGGGACAAGAGCGACTATTTTCAATCAACAATATTCTATGCTTCCGAGCGACTATTTTCAATCAACAATATTCTATGCTTCCGATGGCAATCAATGGTATTTGACAGAGGAACAGTGGTTCATTAGAGACAACGATGATGGGTGATTACAATGACTTTAGAACTTCCAAAGTGCAAAGAGGGCGCAATCATCAAAATCATCTCAAAATCGTGTAGGATTCCCTCTACACGACAACACTAGTTCCAATAGCTTTCACCTGCGATAGATAGTCAAGGACCCCACAATTCACCTACACACTTTGCTTAGGGCAAGGGCCACTCTCCTTTATGTCTCACACAAGCTCCATCATCAAACATCTTCTCTTTAAACACCACAATCACAACTCACAAAATATAATAAGCAAATATGGATATTCCTACAAGCTTAGGAAGTGAAATCTCTCTAATACCAATTGTTGCAATTCCTTCAATTATTTTCATTATAAAAGTGCATATAAATGCAAAGTTGCCCAGATCAAAGCAACATTACACTCGGATGGAAATCACAAGAGTCAACCATCTCTACGTGAGAATATGTTGATGTAATAACTCTTCTAACAAAGATCCACTTTTTTTTTTTAATATCAGGGGAATCCATAACATCTTTTCATCTTTAACAATTGAGCACGGGTAGCTAATTGGGCTTTGGACAAAGGTGATCTTACTTGTTATGGCCACCCTCCTATATGGTGGGCTTCTCAAATTAGGGAAGCTCTTCTTTCTATCATTTCTTTGGATGGCTCCAGTTCTGAAGGTACCTAGTTTCTTGTTTTTTTTAGTTCCCTAGCTCATTCTATTCTTTATTTTGTTTCCTCTGTTGATTCTTGCCTTAATAGTCTTCTGGTTTAGATAGGTCATTGTTTTATTTATTTTTTCTTTTTTGTTTTTTTGTTTAGTTTTTTAAGGTGGGTGGGTTTTTTTATTTTGTTTTGTTTTTGTGTTCTTTGTGTTGTTTTTTGTTGTTCTTGTGTTTTTGTTGTTTTGTTTTGTTTTGTTTTTTTTTTATGTTTTTTGTTATTGTTCTTGTGTTTTTTTCGTTCTTGTTCTTGGGTTTCTCTTTGTGTTATTTCGTGTTTTTATGTGTGAGTGTTTTCTATGTTTTTTGTTTTTTTTTATTGTCTATTGTTGGTTGTTTTTAATTTCTATTTTATTTTTTAATTTTTTAGGTTTTGGTTGTGTTTATTTTTTATGTTTTTTTTTTGGTTATGTCTTTGTAGTGTTCTGTTGTTTTTTGTCTTGTTTGTGTTTTGTTATGTGGTTCTTGTGTTTTTCTATGTGGTTTGTGTTGTGGTTTCTTTTATCTTATTGTGCGTGTTTGGTTGTGCTTTTGTTTTTGACACACTCAAGGAGCATGTTTTTTATTTTATTTTATTATTTTTGTTGTTATTTACTTATTTTTAAATTGGTTTTGTGTGTTTGTTTGCTCCTTGAGTATGTCAAAGGTGGTAGGCCAGGTTCGAGTCCTCGGCGTTTTTGGCGGAATGGATAACCCTGCCTCCTTGGGTCTTACCCGAAAGTGGCATTCCTTTTGGGATGTTTTCCACAAATTAAAAAAAAAAACAATTGAGCACGAAGTAGGGTCAAACATTCTCCTCAAGGTTTATACCTCCGAAGATAGGTCAAATTATTAGAGTTGCCTCTATAACCCCTAGCTCTCCTCAGTAAACGCAATCCAAAGTAAGAGAGACAGACCTCTTGTAGCTCAGGGTTGATACCATCATCGTCAACTCTTCTTAACAAATAGATGATCCACTTTTTTTTTTATATCAAGGAAATCTGTAACATCCTTTCATCTATAACAATTGGGCACGAGTGTCAAACATTCTCCCCGAGGTTTCTACCTCCGAAGACAGGTCAAATCATTTAAGTTGCCTTTATAACCCCTAGCTCTCCTCAGTAAACGGGAAGACCCCTGGTAGCTCAAGGTTGGTACTGTCGTCGTCAAGCTAGCACTCACTCAACAAACTCAAGTCATACTACTACCTTTGCCCGTATTGGGCATGCCCCAAAGGTTTGAACGTAGGTCTGCTCTTGGTAAGTGCCTAAAATCTTACCAATCCACCTAGCTCTTGGGGACGATCCACTTCTATATATGTATTTTTTTCACAATCTATACCAATCTCTCAATAAAATAAGAAGCAACAAATAGTCATACTACTCATTGAAGCCAGGTCCAATCTCTCAATAAAATAAGAAGCAACAAATAGTCATACTACTCATTGACGACACGTCAAATCATTGAAGTTGCCTCTATAACCCCTAGATCTCCTCGGTAAACGCAACCCAAAGTGAGGGAGACCCCCGGTAGCTCAAGGTTGGTATTGTCGTCATCAAACTAGCACTCACTCAACGGACTCAAGTCATACTACTACCTTTGCCCTTATTGGGCATGCCCCCAAGGTTTGAACCTAGGTCTCCTCTTGGTAAGTGCCTAAAATCTTACCAATCCACCTAGCTCTTGGGGACGATCCACTTCTATATATGTATTTTTTTCACAATCTATACCAATTTCTCAATAAAATAATAAGAAGCAACAAATAGCTTCCTATCTTTCATAAAAATGAAATAATACATTGTAAGAGGAGATGTCTATGAGATTATATGGTTTAATTATATTTTGTCATATATAAAAATACCATAAACAAATCCAACAATCCTATGTTACAACAATCAAGGTGAGGCTTGTTCATAATCAAATATTCTATCCACTTCTATATATGTATTTTTTTCACAATCTATACCAATTTCTCAATAAAATAAGAAGCAACAAATAGTTGCCTATCTTTCATAAAAATGAAATAATACATTGTAAGAGGAGATCTCTATGAGAATATTTCTCAATAAAATAAGAAGCAACAAATAGTTGCCTATCTTTCGTAAAAATGAAATAATACATTGTAAGAGGAGATCTCTATGAGAATATATGGTTTAATTATATTGTCATATATAGAAGTACCATAAACAAATCCAACAATCCTATGTTACAACAATCAAGGTGAGGCTTGTTCATAATCAAATATTCTATTAGCACATCAAACATATTAAAGTTTATACTTATTTCATACACAAGTATAAATAACCAATTAATCTCATTGTGGAAGGATATTCTATGAGATTACATGGTTTAATTATATTTTGTCATATATAGGACTACCATATACAAATCCAACAATCCTATGTTACAACAATCAAGGTGAAGCTTGTTCATAATCAAATATTCTATTAGCACACCAAACATATTAAAGTTTAGTGTTATTTCATACACAAGCATAACCACTTGTATGCCTTAAGGCATTTTGCGATTTTCTCTCCAACAACCTTCATACTACGATGTAATTGTAATAAAGGAGGTAATATTAGAATTAATATTACACAATAGTTACTTTTTTTTAAAGAAAGTTATATATTGATATTCAAATTTGCAAAGAATGTCCCAAAGAGGACAGCGCAACAGTTTGAGCTTTGACTCTTCTTCGGGAGGTTCGAGGTTCAAACCATGGCGTGGGTGAGTGTGTGAAGGGGTGGATGTGTGTTCATAAAAAAAAAAACTTGCAGAGAACAATTATCAAATAGGCAACTTGGAGGTCACAAAATTCTTATTCAAAAAGAGGAATATGCAACAAAGCAAAATTCAAAAACTCCGTATACCAAAGGTGCTAGAGTAGCAAAGGGTACCATAATCACCGAAAAAACTTGAAACACCAAAAGCTCCATAATCACGCCATGTTCCAAGGTTGTCCAAAGGCATCAAATTCTCCAAGGAAGTCCAAATCTTCAAGGGCTCCAAAATTGCCATCTACTTCCTATCATCTATGCCACTCATATGTGGTCTGCTTTTATTTTTTGTATTACTCTAAGATGCAAATAAACTATGTTTATGATCATCTATGCCACTCATATGTGGTCTGCTTTTATTTTTTGTATTACTCTAAGATGCAAATAAACTATGTTTATGACCTTGCTTGCAAGGCAATCAACCACCATATTATACCTCCTTTCAATGTGGGAGTATTGTATATATTCAAACTTCACCTCCAATTCTTTTAGTTTTTTTTTCTGAACACAAGTCTCAAACCACCATACACATGAAATTGTTTAATGTTTTGTTCTTGAGCCAATTTTTGTCCCATTTCATAACCTATCAATTATGAAACATTATTGGTTGTTTTTCCCAACCTGATTTTCAACTATTTTGAATTAAAGCATTTTAGTGTCGTTGGTATCACACTACAAAGCCTAGTTTGATTTAAAGGCTCCATAAAAAAAAAAAGTGCAAGTCTCATTGGGACAACGTAACAGTTTGGGCTTTGGCTCTTCTTTGAGAGGTCCAAGGTTCAAAACGTGGAGTGGATGAGTGTGTGAGGGGGTGGCTGTGTGTTCATCAAAAAAAAATGCTAGAAAAATTAGTTTCTAGAGGTTTGATTGTTCTAAGCCTAGGATTCAAGAGATTTTGGAAATTCATTTGGCATAGCAATTGTATCTACTTTGTTCTTAATCTATTAATGTTTTGTTTTGTTTTTATATATATATAGAGAGAAATCGATTACATCCACAATCATTTTCTACTACCAAACAAGGTTCAATTCTTGCCACCTCGTTATTTAACCCAAGGAAAAATGGTAGCTCAAGATTGGTACAACCGGGCTGATGCAAATGCAAACTACTATATTATCTTCTTGATATGATAAACACCAAAACTTACCAATCCACCTAACCCTTGGAAACCTAATGTTTGTTTATGATATATAGCTTTTGTGTTAAAGACTACCTCCTTAACACTATATTGGTGTAACACTAAAAATATTTTCTTTCCTTTTATCATTATAGAATTATCATGTTGTTTCTGTCCTTCCATGTGTTAAATGTACATTACTAAATGTACATTAATAATGAATACTATATCTGTCTAATAAGGTGCTTATCCTTCCATCCTCATTTGTTCGTTTGGTTTGTTCATTTGGTTTCCAATTGGTTAGGCAATTGCGTTATCCTTCCATCTTCGTTTGTTCATTTGGTTTCCAATTGGTTAGGCGTTATCCTTCCATCCTCGTTTGTTCATTTGGTTTCCAATTGGTTAGGCAATTGCGTTATCCTTCCATCTTCGTTTGTTCATTTGGTTTCCAATTGGTTAGGCGTTATCCTTCCATCCTCGTTTGTTCATTTGGTTTCCAATTGGTTAGGTGTTATCCTTCCATCCTCGTTTGTCCATTTGGTTCCAATTGATTGGTTAGGCAATTTTGTTATCCTTCCATCCCCGTTTGTTCATTTGGTTCCAATTGGTTAGACAATTGTGAGTTGAAGGTTTCTAATAGTACTTATCCTAACTGCTAAGTTATTTCAATCTATATCTAAACCTTTTGTACATTAAAAAAATAAAGGGTAATTGTTTCATCATTCTTAATGACAAACCTCATATAACCTAATCTAAAATTTGGAGAGAAATTTTAATATCTTGTGCAGTTACCTAAGAGAACTGTTGCACAGATTGTGCAGCTGGACTAAAAAAAATTAATCACTTGTGTAACACTGAGAGAAATCTTATTCAGTGTTGCACAGAGAAACATTGAAATCTTATTCAGTGTTGCACAGAGAAACATTGAAGGACCTATCTCCACGAGTCTTGGTCAAGATATGGTAATAATGGATTTTTAATCCATTCAATTAAGATTTGCAATGGAGTTCACACCTAACAGTATGTTTCCTTTTATTTATAAGAAAGGACAACTATTGCATATCTACTTAAATTTATAAAAAACAACTTTAAATAATTGGAAATTCTCCTAAAAAGCCAAGAGATATGATTTAATATAATATGTATAGCTTCCACAGCCTGTTTCAAAATTGAAAAGAAGCCTGCTATGCTTTTTCATTTTAAGATTTGTTTCATGGAGTGTGGAGTGCTCAGATTCCAAAGCATATTCACAAATGATTAATTAGATCGATACTCAAACAAACATCCCCAAATAGCTCCCCATTTTTAAGCTATATTCAAGTTTCATCGCTAAATGGGTTAGGTGGATCTTCAAACAGCTTCTTTATTTTTAAACTATATTCAAGTTTCATCGTTAGATGGACTATCGATTAGTAATTTAGATGGAGAATCGATCAGTAATTTAAATGGAGATTAGATGGATTATGTCGATTAGTATAAGCTGTATTCAATTTTTAAGCTATATTCAAGTTTCATCGCTAAATGGGTTAGGTGGATCTTCAAACAGCTTCTTTATTTTTAAGCTATATTCAAGTTTCATCGTTAGATGGACTATCGATTAGTAATTTAGATAGAGATTAGATGGATTATGTCGATTAGTATAAGCTATATTCAAGTTTCATCGATAAATGGGTTAGGTGGATCTTCAAACAGTTTCTTTATTTTTAATTTAACTTATATTCAAGTTTCATCGTTAGATGGACTATCCATTAGTAAGTTTAGATGGATTAGAGCCCCTTCGAAGAACCTGAGAATAACATACACCAACAGCACAACCGTACAAGACACAGAGCTTCCAACCACACCAAGGGATGCTTAGAAGGGGTTACCACGCCGCCCCCCTCTCTATTTTGAGGCAGCAACCCCCGGGCTATAGAGATTTAGATGGAGATTAGTAAGTTTAGATGGATTAGTTCGAGGTTTATTAAAAGATCTATACATCTTTATTTTTAAAGATAACAGGTAGTAGTCTAAATCCTTTTAATGCACATTTGAGTACACATTAAATCAAAGATCATATGATCTCAAGCAAACAAGCAAACATGACCCCTCATAGCATCATCAACAATAATAAGTATAATCCAAAGCACCAAATATCAACAAGGAGGTAATATAAACAATAAAGTATAATCCAAAGCACCAAATATCAACAACAAGGTAATAAAAACTTGTTGGGAGCATTTCATGTGGTTTATACCCTACCCTAACAGCTTGTTGGGAGCAACTTGTTGGGAGCATCTCATGTGGTTTAAACCCTACCCTAACAGCTTGTTGGAAGCAGCTCATGTGGTTTAAACCCTACCCTAACAGTTTTACATAAACCCTACCCTAACAGTTTTTTCTGTAAAACTGTATCAGCTCCCTTATGTTTCCTAACCATATAATATAATAATAAAAAATAAAAATAAAAATCATCGCCAAATATATAACCTCCCTTGATCTCGGCGCCAACAGATCCCATGCCCACAATAATCTAAAAGCATTCTTACTACCCTAGTTAATTCAACCTACTGGGAAATTCATTTCCAACAAATAAAAATAACAATCATCACCAAAAATATAACCTTCCTTGATCTCGGCGCCCACAGATCCCATGCCCACAATAATCTAAAAGCATTCTTACTACCCTAGTTAATTCAACCTATTGGAAAATTCAATTCCAACAAATCCATTACAAACATGTAAATATTTCATTCATCCCTTATAACCATCTTCTTCAACTTACTGGGAAATTCATTTCCAAAAAATCTATTACAAACATGTAAATATTTCATTCATCCCTTATAAGCCTCTTCTTCATCATCCGCCCTAGGGCCACATTTCGATTTTGACTAATACAAAACCCTAACTTGACTAAAACGAGCTTTAGTAGCAAATGATGTCGCACCGTGGATTGAACCCGCTATCAGAGGCATAGCCTACAGTGATTCACCCATTGTACGGTGCTCATGATTTTCCTGGAATTGACGAAAGACCAGTTCACCGAATTTCGCTGGCCTCTGCTTTTTTTCCAGGGAGATTCATACCTTGACTAAAGATATACAAGACGAACATACAAGAAAACGTACACTAACAATTTAAGAGATTTCAAGATCAAATTTGTGTCAATAAATCCTGCGTTTAACCCGCAAAGCGGCCTCATAATTCAAGGAGGTTGTAATCTAAAAAAGAAAAAAATGAGTGATTTTGCATTCCATTTCCGGCCATAGCTCATAAAATAAACGAATGAAACCCCAAATACAATAATCTGTTAACATGGCCTCAGTATTGCAGAAAAATCAGCAAGGCCGTGAAGGCCAATCAGATCCGAAAGATGGTGTTTGATTTTCACTTTCATCTCTGGCCATTCTACAGAGGATGGAAAAACTACACGCAAAATGCAAATGATAAAGATTATATACTTTCAAGCACTACGGCAAAGACGAAGACTAAGCTTTTATGTGGAAGAGACAGCGGACCGAAATGATTTAGACGAAGAAAACTCTACCTGTAACCGGTGAGATGTAAGACTTTAAGGGCATGCAATTAGGGTTAGGGTTTTTCAGGGGCGACAGAGAATATCATTCAAGCAACAACCCCCCTTAGAAGTTTCGGTATTTTAAAAAATGGTGAGTTGACAATAAAAAGAACTAGTATATGGCATAGGGTATGTTTTTTTTTTTTTTATACATAGTCAGCTGGTTAAAAAAAAAAATTGTTATAATGGTATTTAGAATTGTTTATTTATTTTTAATGAGTTTACATAGGTTTTTACGTGGGTTTGGGTCGTTTGAACTATGAACCTTTTAAAGAGAGGTTAAAGTCCTTTTCATTTAAAATTGTTTATTTGAAAGTGGTTTTTTTTTTTTTTTCTTATTTCGTTAAAGTATAATATAATCAATTAAAAGGAAAAAATTATATGAGGATTTAGACTTTTTGAAGCCATTTTTCATATATATATATATGAAAAAGAAAAAGGTAAGAATCTTATTAAGAAGATAAGTTTAAAGTTACAATAATTGGCCTATCACTTTTGATCAGCATTTTTTTTTTTGTATTTACATGGTGGAATCGGTAGCCGCCACGAATCCGGGCAGGCTGTCCAGCTTTTATGGTCGCCACAGTATTCTGCGCTGTATTGGCCTATCACTTTTGATCAGTATTAAGATTCTAATAAAACTAATTTTAATATTTTTTTGGGTCACAAATTTCTTAGTACAATTCAAAGAGCAAAAATTTGTATTTTTGTTATAATTTTGATTAATACTATTTCAAAGAACCTGGATTAGTTTTTCCCTCTTGTCATGACTTCGAAGGCTACCCCAAATTAAGAGTTTTTTTTTTGGTTGCGTAGGGAACCTCTATAAACCCTAGCCTATTGGGTAAAGATGAAGTCAATGGGACCCCCGACGGTGCAGGAAATCAAACTGGGGTAACCTATTGGTAAGCACTCAGTTGCTACTAATTGACCTATCCCTTTCGGGTAAAATGTTAGGGTTGGGTTTTTGAGAGGAGTCTTGGTCCCCTGGTATCAAGAAAAAAATTAGGGCAAAGCATGGGTTTTTGAAAGGAGTCCCGGTCCCCTTGTACCAAAAAAAAAAAAATAGGGTAAAGCATGAATTTTTGAAAGGGGTCCTAGTCCCCTTGTACCACAAAAATTAGGGTAAAGCATGATTTTTTGAAAGGGGTCCTAGTCCCCTTGTACCAGGAAAAAATTTAGGGTAAAGCATGAGTTTTTGAAAGGGTCTTAGTCCCTTGTGCAGTGGTTTGAACTTGGATCTCCTAGATGAGAACCCAAAGGCATACCACTACAGTATCACAACAAGGATAAAAAAAATTATCGTAAAGCATAGGTTTTTGAAAGGGGTCCCGGTCCCCTTATACTGAAGTTTGAACTTGGTTCTCCTCAATGAAAACCCAAAGAAATACCTCTAAGGTATCCTTCATAGGAAGAATAGTTTTTAGAGTTATAAGAACAATTAAACACAAAAATAAAAAAGGAAATGTAGGGACTTGTAGTATGGAATCATGAAAATATATAAAAATTGAATAAAAATTATGGCAATCTATAGAATTAGAGTTATTCAAAAAACATAAGTTTTTAGTCTCACGACCAAATACCTTATAAAGTCACATATATTATTGAAGGTAGGAGTCAAACTCATAACAATGTGTAACATAAGAAATAAAACTATGAAAATATATGCAAGCATAATCGAACTTATGAGAATGCATAGACCTAAGGTTGAACATAACCATATTATGAATTCAAGTCCTTTCTCTCATTTTTTTTATAACCTTTATTCCTATGTTTTTTTAATTTGCCTAAAACAATTTTTAGTTTAGTTTGTAGCAAGCCTAGGACAACTTACTTAGAGTCAAGAACCTACCACTCACTAAGCTTTGTTATATCTAAGGCTAATCACACAAGATAATCCATTTCAACCAATCAAGCTCCACTTGACAGCATCTCAAGTATTAAGCTTAACATTTAGGTATTTAGGTTTAGGTCTAAGGCATTATCAAGCAACTATATGTCATATTTACTAATATATTCAGGAACAGACTAAATTAGCACATTATTTAAAAAAGAAAATTATATCTTATACAAGCATGAAAAAATATTGTAAGGTGCCCTTAGACACTAAACAATCTCATTAACCAAAGAAATAGTCATCTCTAAGTGATGAAGAGCATACCCCTAAAGTATACCTATGGAGGAGGAGAAGCAATAGGCAAGATCGATCATCTTTTAGACTATAGAAAGTGGACTAGAAGGAGTTGATGAAAGAACCTCATCAAATACAACATCGTGTTAAATGATAATATCCTAATAAACTGGGTTATAGAGGTCATAAGCCTTAGAAGTATCACAATAACCTATATGAATGCAATGATTATTCTTAACCTTGAACTCGTATCGTTTGTCTTTGGTAATACAAACCCATGCAACAAACCCAAAATATCAAAATGGAAAATATCAAGCTTAACTCTCATCAATCTCCCAAGAGGTGTCATGCATTGAACTTCTGAAGTCATTATCCTATTGATAATGTATGCATCACAAATCACAACTTTGCCCTAAAACTTAGACTTCATCTCATTGGCGTGTAGCATCCATCTAGCCATATCCAAAATGACCTTGTTCTTTTGTGCAACAACTATATTCTAATCATGTGTTTAATGAATAATCCTCTAAAAAGTAATGCCATAAAAACTAAAAAATCACCAAAGGCACGATTAACAATCTCACCACCACTGTCAATCCAAAGGCATTTGGTTTTCCTCTCAAACTATATTTTTTCAATGAGTTTACATATGTTTTTATGAGAAGTCATGATCCCCTCATATTGAGTGGGGTTTGAACATTAGACCTCTCAAAGAGAGGCCATAGCCCTTACCATTGCAGTAAGCTTGCAACTATTAATGCATCAATGAGTTTACACATGTTTTTATGAGGGGTCATGGTCCCCTCATACCGAATGGGGTTTGAACCTTGACCTCTCAAAGAGAGGCCAAAGCCCTTACCACTGCAGTAAGTGTTGGAAGTTAAAGCGATAAAAGGTAAAAAATTTGTTTGACAACGGTAAGCTTTGGACCTTACCCTTTTGCCTCATTGGACGGCAGCTGACTGGGCAGATTAGATGGCTTGGACGATAGCTGACTGGGCAGATTGGAAGGCATGGACGGCAAGGAGTTCGACTCCTATTTTCTTTCCTCCTTTCCTCCCTATTTTTCTTCTTCCCTATCTATTCCCTAAGTTTTTTAAGGCAGTTAATTTTCCTATTATTTAAGCATTATAAACACTGTAAGATAAACGAACACTCGTATTGATAATGATGAGGAATATATAGGTTACAATGTCTATAGTAGGCTCGTAGATGTAGGATCTACTAACCTATTAAGGCCAGGAATAAACTAGCGCTAACAATAAGCTAACCTAATTTATTCCCTAATATCCCAACTAAATAATGAAATAATAATAGTAATTTAATATACGCTAACATCCCCCCTTATTACATTATTTGGGTAATAATATAACTACTAGCTATACTATCATCCCCCCATACAACAATATTTGGGTAAAGTATATAACTACCCCAATACAGTGAAGAAGATGTTGATCTGCTGGTTCTTTGCTCTGTCACAGTGCTCTGGCTGCTCCTAAGCAAAAAATGGGTCATTCCTCGCTTTGTCTTCACGTCAACAAATGTCCTTATGGTAATCACATCATCCAACCGAATTTGCATGGGTAACCAGTCATGCAATCACTAGGTGTAGTAGAATAGATCACTTCATACAAGGTTCATTCATCTACAATATGAATTTGCAAAAGATAAGGTAGCTAAGGTGTCGGTCACTGCCGAAAATGCACCCTTATAAGTTCCCCCCTTCTTGTTGCAAAACATAGTGTAATTAATTTTTGAAGGAAGTGTGACTAAGGTGTCGGTCAAAGCTGAAAATGCACCCTTATAAGTCATCTTCCCTATTTACAAAAATCAGTGAAGAAAAGAAATGGATATCCCCCTCAATTGCAAAAAGTATGCAACTCAAGAGTGTTGTGAAGGATTTTACAAATATTGCCTCCTAGACAATTTTACATCACAAAAAGTCTCTCCTCTTGTTACAAGTACTTCAAACACCTAGATTTTGCTATTTATGAAGCCTAAAAGAGGTACAAGCACCCCTTATTGTAAGGTCTTCAAACAAAATACTTATGCTATTTATGAAGCCTAAAAAAAAGAGAGATAAAATGGTGTTTTTGCCCAAGGGACACATGTGTTTTCCCTCTACAAAATCGTTTTAGCAATTTAGCACTCCTTGTGCTATCTTTGAACCAGAAACAGAATCAGAATGAGACACTTCACTAGAAAGATGGCTTCTGTGATGTGCCTTTAGCATTTTAGTTTTGCTTATTTTGAAACCAACATTGAATGGTGTCTTGGTTGTCATTTTTACAATTTGTGCAAAACTATGCTTTCTAGGCAATTTGATCAAAAAAGTTCACCAATTTGTCCTTTCTTATTGTAAGTACTTCAAGCATGATTGCTATTAGGAAGTCTAAAAGAAAAGGTGTAATGTTGATGACTTATACTTTTCTCGATTGCCTTTACAAGTTTTATCTCCCTCTTGACAAAATCTATGATTGAAGGAAGAAAGGAATTATCCCCCCTTAGTGCAAAGAATTGCAACTTTTAAGGTTCCTTAAAAAAAACTTGTTCTTTCTTTTGATTACCCTAAAAGAGTATCAAAATATAATTCACTCAAACAGATATTTAATGGCACCTGCCTTAACTCCTTTCAAGAAGGATGAAAAGTTGGAGGAAATTAAGCCAAACAAATAAGAGTGAATTAGGGGTTTTGTTGATTTAGGAGAAAATATCAAGTAATTTTGGCTTTAAATCTGTGCAAAGATTTACACAAATTTGTGAAATTTTGGGGTTTAGTGTGTTCTTGATTATATGACTTATAATTGCAAAAGAAATAATGCAATAATCAAACAAGAATGCCCTCAAAAT
The DNA here is from genome assembly GCA_028583015.1 of Wollemia nobilis. NCBI lineage: Eukaryota > Viridiplantae > Streptophyta > Pinopsida > Araucariales > Araucariaceae > Wollemia > Wollemia nobilis. The sequence goes on along the minus strand of JAQPPZ010003648.1, from coordinate 837,870 downwards.
GCTTATCACCTAGGTGTCGAATGCAACCGAAAATGCACCTAATTTGCCAATAAAGGTGTCGAGTAAAATCAAAAATGCACCTTTTAATTTTTGCAACAAAATGTGTGTTTTGTGTTGTGCAAAAAATGATATTTTTATATCTCCTACTTTGTTTTCCAATTTTGCAAAAGAAGTACAATGTTGTCTTCCCCCTCTATGTTGCAAAATTAACAATTTTGAGCACTCCTTCCAAGACAAGTCGACACACGACCCGCATTTGGAAGGCTTCCAGAACTAGTCGACAAACGACTTAGTTTTTGATGGACCCAAGGTTACAATTTCTTCTCAATTTTTTGCAAAAAAAATGTGCAATTTTATGTCTTATATCCCCCTTGGAGAAAACAAATGCACACTGTGCCTTTGAAATTTACAAAAAAAATTCCAGTCTCCTTGTTTGCTATTTGTGCAAGAAAGAATCAAATGTCTATTATTGTGTCCCTCTTGGATTTTGCAAAACTAACAAGGTTTGAGAAGAGTTTGTCAAATTTGCAACAAAAAAAAATGTGCTCTAGTTATGTCTTATATCTCCATTTGGTGAGAAAACACTAGCATTTTTAAATATCAAAGTTGCAAAAAAATATTTCTTTAATTTTTAATTTGCAATAGTTTAAGAAAAGTTTTAATAAATCATTTTAATTAATAATAAAAAAACTAAACAATATATATTTTAAATAAATCAATTTAAATATTGAAATAAAAATTGATTTAATAAAAAAATATGTTCAAAGTTTAAATTATTAAAAAAAAACTTTAACTAAAAACAAATGCAAATAAAAAAAAATTAAAAAGAAATTACCTTGTTTTGGCCCCGACGGGGCTTGAAACCCCGACCTCCCGTCGGGCAGCGCCTTAGCGCTGGCCTCGCGGCCGGTCGGGCTAGCTGCCCCGACGTGAAGGGAAGGGAAGGAGTTTCCCTTTCCCTTCACTCCTCGCGCGGGCGGGGAAAAATGTGGGAATTATCCCACATCGCCCGCATGGGGAAAAAGTGGGGAATAAAAGGGCTTTCAAGCCCTTGGACTATTGACTGCCTGCGGGCAGTCGGTCTTCCCCGCTAACCTTTTGGTCGTCGCCACGTGGCGCGGCCGGTCTGGTCGGGTGGCGCGTGGCAGTCCGCCACGTGTCACCCACGTGTCAGGTCCAGTGGCAGTCCGCCACTTGTCGAGTCCCGAGTCGTGTCGAGTCCGATCAAGGTCTGGCTGTCCGCCATGTGTCACAGCCGAGTCCAGTGGCTGTCGCCACATGTCATGTCTGGTCTAGGTCTAGTGGCTGTTCGCCACGTCAGTGCCTCAGGATCTGTTCTTGGGGTTGTGTCTGGTTGCCACGTGTCACGTTCTGAGTCGGTGCCTCAGGATCTGTGCCCGAGCGCACGTGGGTGCCATCAGGTTTACGTGTCAAGGTCTAAGTCTGAGCCTCGAGATCTGTGCTCGAGAGTTTGTCATCAGGTCAGACTTGACAGAGGGCGCGCCTGCCCTCGCTGATCGGTCCAAGCTACCTGGGGGTCCCCTTGTCAGGGTTTGTCAGACCTGAGGGCGCTCTTGCCCTCGGGTTTGGGTTCGATCCCTACTTGGGAGGGCGCGCCTGCCCTCCTGGCTGTGCGCTGGACCCACGGGGGCAGTAGTAGCAGTCGTCGATGATCGGAGGGTGCTCCCTGCACTCACAGATCTCGATAGTCGGATCTCTGTCGTCGATAGCCGATCGTCGAGGATCGGAGGGCACGCCTGCCCTCTCAGATCTCGGTCATCAGATCTATGTCGGCGGTCCGCTGTCGGCCTATCAAGTCTGACAACAGGATGCTATCGGACCTGCGGGCCATCTCTTGTGGCCGTCGATGACGTGGGCCTACGGGCCATCTCCCGAGGCCACCTTGTGGTGAGAGCTATCGGGCCTATGGGCCATCGTACCTCAAGATTCGAGTCTATGGGCCACCGTCTCTGGATCCGTGCCTAGGCTTCTTCGGGTCTCTCGGGAAGCATGCCATGGAGTGCTGCGGGCCACCTCGGGAAGCATGCCTCAAAACAGCTACGGGCCGACTCCAGCTCCAACTCCAGCGGTGGTGGTGGTAAGCTCGTAATCGGAGCGAGGTCTGCTCCTCACACTCGCTTTGATACCATGTAAGATAAACGAACACTCGTATTGATAATGATGAGGAATATATAGGTTACAATGTCTATAGTAGGCTTGTAGATGTAGGATCTACTAACCTATTAAGGCCAGGAATAAACTAGCGCTAACAATAAGCTAACCTAATTTATTCCCTAATATCCAAACTAAATAATGAAATAATAATAGTAATTTAATATATGCTAACAAACACTGCATTTTGGAGAATCAATAATACTTTACATTTTTCTATTGCTCCACCTAACTACCGTGCCACATCTGGTATTAGAGCGAGGTCTAAGGGGGCCCACGGATCGAGGTCAAAGGAGACCAGCAGCACGCGAACTGAAGCGAGGTCGAGAGGGCTCGTAGCACGTAAACCGAGGGGAGGTCGAGAGGGCCCATGAATCGTTAACCAAGGCGAGGTAGGGATAAGGCCCACATAGAGAGCACGTGAGGAGGAGCAAACCACAAGAGAAGCCAACCGAACATCGACACATGGCGAGGAGAGAGCAATGCCAATGTAGACTAGAGACCAGACAACAGGTGACGTGGCAGACCAGAAGACAGGCTAAGTGGCGAGCAAAGGCGACAGACGATGTGGCGAGGAGAGACAGGATCGAGAAGGAGGTAAAAGAACGGTCACTGTTTACCCGAAGGCAATCGAGTGACATTGTGCGCGTTGGGGGTTTTAAACACCTCAAACAACATCGCACAGTTGATGTGGGACTAAAGTTTCTTTAATTTTTTTGTCTTGTGTACGGTCGCGACAAGATAAAGGAGGCAAGCCTCCTTTGCCTTCCCGTCGGGCCACGCAGCTCGACTGGCTTGAGGAGCCAGCCTTAAGGCGCCTGCCCCTGGTAGATCACAGGTTCCAAACCCGACGGTAATTTTTTTCATTATTTTTTTTATGAAAGCAAAAGTCGAAAGTCTTGAAATTGATGTTCTTTGCCTTTGGTTCTCATCGGCAGTGGTGGTCGAGTTGGTAAGCACGATTTGTTGAAGGAGATAGGTTGCAGGTTCGATTCCTGCAAGGGTTTAAATTTTTGTTTTTTAAGTTTTTTTTGAAAATTTTCTTTATATTATTAAATTAATTATTATATTATATTTAATAAATTAAATATAGTCATTTTTTTTTTTAATTGTTTTTTAAAGGGCAATTATTTTTTTATTAAATAACAATATAGATTTTTTTTAATACTATAAAAGAAGGAGAATATTGCCTAAGAGGCAATTCATTGTAATAGAAGGGTTCATTTTCCACTTGATTCGAGGAATCACAAACTGTAGAAATATTGTGTAATAAGCCTAAGAGGCTTAGTTTTTTTGTAAAATAGATAAAGGATCAAAATTGTAAAATTGTAAAGAGGCATTGATGATAAGACCAAATGGTTGTTATCATGCCTTATGTGCAATTTTAGCAAGAGAAGGTGCAGAGAGATTCGATGAAAAAGCAAGAGGTTATGGGCTCAACATTGTGTTTAGCCAACTTCAGAATGCAGTAATTGCACATCAAAGCTATCCTAACTCAGGGTACGAGGCAGACTTTGAAGATAACTCTTTCAGGAGTCAATTTGAACAATCAAAATCCATACAAGCTACACCACAAGAATCAGAATATACACACTATAGTATTTCAGTGGAAATTTTAGAACCAGAATCACCATAAATAATATTGATAAGTGACGACGAAGAAGTAGCAGACAATTTCGTGAATCAAGAGATAGCATCCCCACAACAAGAGGAACAAACAATCAATGATAGAGTAAATCAAGTCAGATTTGACTTAAATTTGTAATCTCTTCTTTCTTCTTTCTTCTTCCTTCCTTATTTGAAAAATCAGAGTGCTTTATTGTAACCGTGAAATAAAAAGAGTTTTTTAGTAACTATGGCCTCACACAACATTTTACCTATACCAGAGTTCAATGGTTATGACTACGAGTATTGGTCTATAAAAATGAAGACCTTGCTCATAGGAAGAGGTTTGTGGGACATAATAGAAGAGGGTTACACAAAACCCTCAAACTAGACAACACTAAGTATCGTAGATAAGAAAACACGAAAATAAGGACAAAAGAGCAACTCTTATGCTCTTTCTCATCTCTAGGAAGCGTTGGAGAAAAGTATATTCCTAGAATCACCACTTGTATGACTGCACAAGCTGCATGGAAAGCTTTGAGTGATGGATTCCAGGGTAGTAATCAAGTGAAGCAGGTGAGGCTTCAAACACTAAAAAAATATTTTGAAAATCTCATAATGAAAGATGATGAAAAAGTCGATGATTATTGTGTTAGAGTAAAAGCAATTATTGATAAAATGGTTACACTTGGCAAGGAAATCAATCCTGAGACAATTGTAACAAAAGTGTTGCGAACACTTCCATAGATATGGAATCATATTGCCATAATTATAGAAGAATCCAAAGATCTTTCCACTTTAACATTCGATGCATTAACCGGATCGTTAATGTCACATGAAGAGAGATTTCCATAATCTCCTTCAACCAACTATGGAGGCAACGAGAAGGCCTTCACTTCCAATGAAAATAATGGAAGAGGACGTGGAAGAGGTCAAGGCAGAGGACAACAAAGAGGTAGAGGTAGAGGCAACCAAAATAGAGGAGGCAACCAAAACAGAGGAGGCAACTCATATAGAGGAGGCAATCAACATAGAGGTGGAAATCAAAATTGAGGAGGAAATCTAGGACAAAGTGGAAATCAAGGGCAAGGAAGTGACAAGTCCAAAACAACTTGTTTCAACTATGGCAATCCAGGTCACTTTGCTCGCGACTGCTGGTCAAAATCTTCACAAGGCAGCAGTAGTCAATATGGAAATTATGGAGAAGAAGATGATACCTCTAATATTTTTCTTTCATATGGACAATTAGAACAAAATATAAATGACACATGGATTTTGGATACTGGTTGCTCAAATAATATGAGTGGTAAAGAAAATTTATTTGCAACTCTAGATTCCACTTATAAATCCCAAATCAAATTAGGGGATGATAAAGCATTACAAGTAGAGGGAATTGGAGCCATGGATGTTCCAACCAAAGAAGGACTAAAGAAAGTGAATGACATCTATTACACTCCAAAGCTCCAACACAATCTGTTAAGCGTTGGGCAAATGATGGAGAACAATTACAAACTGGTATTTGATGAAGGACAATGTATCATTTTTGATAAAAACAATTGTAATCGTGTCATCACACAGGTCCCCATGACCAAGAATTGGTTATTCCCTCTCAAATTTGGTGAGCCAGGAGGAGCTCAACTTGAAAATGTAGCTATAACAAATCCAAGTGTGCTTTGGCACTTACGATATGGTCACCTTAATTTTGCTAGCTTGAAACTACTCACTTCTCAAGCTATGGTGATAGGACTTCCAAAAATCAACGAACAGAAGGAGGTCTGTGAAGGATGTGCTTTGGGAAAGCACTCAAGGTTGAAGTTTCCAAAAGGACAAGCATGGAGAGCCAACTATCCACTTTAGTTAGTGCATTCGGACATCTGTGGTCCAATGCAAACACAGAGTCTCGAAAATAATTCTTATTTTCTCACTTTCATAGATGATTTCTCTAGAATGTGTTGGATTTATTTCTTGAAACATAAAGATGAAGCTTTTGATTGCTTCATAGATTTTAGAAACAATGTAGAGAATCAAAGTGGGAATTATGTAAAATGTCTTAGGACAGATCGAGGAGGTGAGTACTCATCAAAAGCATTCTTCAAATATTGTAAAGCAAGTGGGATAAAAAGGCAATTCACCACTGTCTATACCCCACAACAGAATGGTGTGGCAGAGAGAAAGAACCGCACCATAGTTGAGATGGTGAGAACAATGCTTCAGACTAAGCATCTAACTAATATGTACTGGGTTGATGTTGTAAGAACTAGTGTATACATTCTAAATAGAAGTCCAACTTCTAGTTTAGATGGTGTCACTCCTTATGAGGGGTGGTACAAAAAGAAACCAAATGTAAAGCACTTCAAATTTTTTGGTTCTTTAGCATATGCGCACATTCCTGATGAGAAAAGGAAGAAGCTTGATCCCAAAAGTCAAGCTTGTATATTTGTAGGGTATTGTGAGTCTACAAAAGCATATAGACTCTACAACCCCAAGACTCATAAAATTATACTCTCCAAGGATGTAATTTTTGATGAAGGGGGAGAATGGGGTCATCAAAGAATTTTTGTTGATGATGAGTCCCAAAATGTAAGTTCTTCATAGGTACAACAGGTGTCTCCCAAGAAAAACAAAGGCACACCACCTCCTCCAAGCCCATATAGGAGTACTACATAAAGTACTTCACCACTCCAAGTCCTTCTCCACAAATATCAGTAAGTTCTTCACCAATGGACATTGACAAATACTCTCCATCAAGAGGCAAAAGAACATTACAACATCATCCATATTTTCAAATGTTGGATTAGAATTTCCAAAGAAGATTCACTAGAAGCCAAGCTAGTGAAATGAATATAGTTTTGTAGCAACTTGAAAATTTGCAATTATATGGGGATGATGACTCCCATGATCCTAGGGGAGATGTAGTCAATTATGCTTTATTGGCTAATGCTCAGCTAGAACAATCTAGCTATGAGAAGGCTTGTACTCAAATGTATGGCAAGAAGCCATGAAAGAGGAAATAACCTCTATAAAAAATAATGATACATGGGAGCTAGTAAAGCTACCCAAAGGAAAAAAAAATGTGTTGGATGTAAATGGGTCTACAAGACCAAATACAATGCTGATGGAAGCATTGAGAGGCATAAGGCGAGACTAGTAGCAAAAGGTTTTACTTAGAAATTTGGCATTGACTATGAGGAAACCTTTGCTCCAGTTGCACGACAAGAGACAATCAGATTTGTTCTTTCCTTAGCATCCCATAAAGGATGGAATGTTCAACACGTGGATGTGAAAAGTGCTTTTCTGAACGGATACTTGACAGAGGAGGTTTATGTTCAACAACATCAAGGCTTTCAAGAACAGTAAGAAAGGAGAACCTTGTTTATAAATTGAAAAAAGCACTTTATGGCCTCAAGCAAGCACCAAGAGTTTGGTACTCACGCATTGATGGCTATTTCAGCAAGTATGGATTCACAAGAAGTAAAAGTGAACCAAATTTGCACTACCTAAAGCATGGAGTTGACATTCTCATAGTTTGTTTGTATGTGGATGATCTAATATTTATGGGTAGTAACACTAAATTGAATATGGAGTTCAAAAACTCCATGATGAAACAGTTTGAGATGAAAGATCTTGGTCTAATGTGATACTTCCTAGGCATGGAAGTACATCAATCAAACAAAGGAATATTCATATGTCAACACAAGTATGCTCGAGATATGATCAAAAAATTTGCCATGGAGCAGTGCAAATCAGTTGCAACTCCAACTGGACATGGGATCCAATTGAGCAAGGACGACGGAGCATCAAAGGTTGACATGACCACTTACAAAAGCATGGTTGGGAGTCAGATGTTTCTCACCAACACAAGGCTTGATATTCAATATGTTGTTTCTCTAGTTTCAAGGTTTATGGTATGTCCATCTGAGCTGCATCTACAAACAACTAAAAGAATCTTAAGATATGTAAAAGGTACATTAGATTTTGGAATCCATTACCAAAAATGTAATTATGTGAAATTAGTTGGCTTCAGTGACAGTGATTGGGGCAACAATTTAGAAGATAGAAAATCTACATCAGGAAATTGTTTTAGTCTAGGGTCAGGACTAATTACATGGAGTTCCAAGAAATAAACTGTTGTAGCATTGTCATCTACTGAGGCTGAGTATATAGCCATCACACATGCTAGTACTCAAGCCCTATGGTTGAGAAAAGCCCTTGAAGATATTGGAGAAAGTCAAAGTGGTCCAACTCAACTGTATTGTGATAATATAAGTGTCATTCAATTGGCATACAATCCAATCCACCATAGCAGATCAAAGCATTTCGATATGAAGTATCACTTCATTCGAGACATGGTGGAACAACAGATAGTTGAGCTTCAATATTGCAACACTTTGGATAACATTGCAGACATCTTCACCAAAGGTATAGCTAAAGCTCAATATATAAAGCTGAGAGACTGTATAGTCAGTCCTCTCAACTTTAAGGGGAAGAATGTTGGAATTTAAAGCGATAAAAGGTAAAAAAATTGTTTGACAACGGTAAGCTTTGGATCTTACCCTTTTACCTCCTTGGACGGTAGCTGACTAGGCAGATTGGATGGCTTGGATGGCAACTGACTGGGCAGATTGGATGGCATGGATGACAGGGAGTTCGACTCCTATTTCCTTTCCTCCTTTCCTCCCTATTTTTCTTCTTCCCTATCTATTCCCTAAGTTTTCTAAGGCAGTTAATTCTCCTCTTATTTAAGCATTGTAAACACTACATTTTAGAGAATTAATAATACTTTACATTTTTCTGTTGCTCCACCTAACTACCGTGCCACAGTAAGCTTGTAGCTTTTCCTCTCAAACTAGTTACCCACTAGATATTTAAAAATTTAAACCTTTCAAATGTTTCATCCAAGGTGTGAATGGGGTGGCTCTATAAGTACATGGAAGAATCATTAATTGATGTGAGGAGATGCATATTCCTAGAAAGAGAAGAACAAGCCATTAGTCAAAATATTCAGAAGGCCTTTGTACGAGCATTCCTTGTTTGTGGTGCTTTTCCTGAGGGAGAAATTTGTTTCCCTTTTTGTGCAAGAATTTTATTTCAAATTTGAATTTCGACGTTGTTTTAGTTGGAGCCAGGTGGCCCCCTTTCTATTTGATGGTGCAATTTCATTTTTATTGCATGTTGGTTTTTCATGTTTAGGTGGGAAAACAATTTTAAATTTTAGGTCTCCTTTGTAGTTGGTTCTGCAGAGGTTATCTCCCTGTTTTAGTTGTTCCTTGTTTGTCTCTAGGAAATTATCTTCTTGAGATAGCCTCTTTTGTGGTCCATTTGTAAAAGGTTCGGGGATCATTTCAAAACCCCTTTTTCAACCAATAAAAAAAATATCATTATGAATGAAATTTAATGGTTGAGTAGTATGTCTAGCTTTCCATTTTGCAAAAAGGAATCTTGATGGTGCTTCCCCAAAGCACACACCTCGCAAACACCACTAGGGAGAATAATGGAAGGAATATGACATGCCAGCTAAATTTGACTTATGTGCCTTAAAGATTCATATAATATGAATGTAAAATGGCCAAAATCATTCATGTACAAATATGAACAATACTTACAAAATGAATTGCTCAAAATATGTATACAAGATTTATATCAACTATTTTCTTATTTTTTACATGTTGTACTCATGTTACATTGTATGGAGCTTTATCTCCAAAATATAGACATAGTAATGTGACTCTTCACATACTTTACTATTGCTCTCCATATGACAACTCCCATGACCTTTGGCTTATCATCTTGCCACTTGTATACTAGACTCTTCACTTTATTTTTACATGCATACTTGACTCTATGACACTTGCACACTTCTACATGCACTCTTAATCTAAGATACTTGTGCACATCCTCACATTACATATTTGCATATTTACATACATGACACTTGTGCATATTCTCTCAATACACACTTGCACTCTAACTTACATGACACTTGTGTATTTCATGCACATTAACACTTACATGAAAGGGGAAATATAAATCACTCACCTAAACTATAGACTCAACCCTAATCTATTACATATTTACATTTGTACCATGAAGGTACCATGGGGGTACATTTACATGTACCAAATAATGTAATATTCCTCAACACCCCTTGTATTACATTATTTGGTTATTGAAGACTTTAGTCTTCAATATTGGTCTTTGTATTTGTCTTCAATCTTCAAGTGACCTTGCATTGTTCATGAACCTTTGGTAGAGATCCATACGGTTCATCTTTAGCTTCAAGTTATTGTTTTGACACTTGTATCATGATGTTCTAATGTTGCAAATATTATAGAACATCATGATATAGGAGGAGAGACTTCAAGAAGATGTTTATTTTTCAAAGAATTCTCTCCTCCTATATCATGATTGTGCAAATTTTTAAAATTTTCTAAACTTTGACGTAGAAATCCTTTTATCTCCCTAAAAAATTAAATTTGCAAAATTTCAATTTTCAATTTTATTTTCTCAAATATTTAAAAAACTTCAAATAGCTTCAAACCAAATATCTTCAAATTAAAAAAATCTAAAAAACTTAACTCCTTTTAACTCCTCCAATTTCTAATTCTTTAAATTCTTAAAAAACTTTAATAAACTTATAACTTTCAAAGCCTAAAAAAAACTATATATTTTTTAAACCCTATAAAATTAACCTATGTAGTAACAGTTTTTTTTTGTTGGAGTATGTAGTAACCCTTATTACTCCATATCTAAAGAGAAAAATTCAAATAAAAAAATAACCTTTTAAAACACTTAATTAGGGTGCATAGACTTTATTTTAGAAAAACCTTATATCTCCATCTAATTTATTTTTCAAAGGCAATTTGAATGTGCTTCTCACAAAAACTCTAATTATACACAAAAAATAGCAAGTAACATATAAATATTACCTAGATTGGTCAACATATATCTCGTTTTGCTTATCAGAATATTTTCAATGCTTGATTTATTCTTCCAACGCTTGAATCCAATTCTCTCTCTCTTGTTCTTGTTTGAATCTTAAGATGCCCTCTAGGTAGCAATGCTTTGTTACCCTTTGCTAATTGCCTGCAATAGTTGTTGAATGCATTCGATGCTTTAGGATATTAGCACTTCTTCATTGGATGTTGAGTTCCCTAGCCACTCTATGATATTAGCACGCCTCTACTAGACATTGATCGTCTTAGCTACTCTAGGATGGTAGTGCATCTTTGTTGGATGTTGAGTACCTTCGCTACTTTGGGATGGTAGTTTATCTTTGCTATACATTGAGTACCTTTTTGTGCTATAGGATGGTAGTTTGTCTCTGTTGTACTGATATGATAGCACTTTTGAGTACTATTCCAATGATCCTGGTAGGTCTGAGATGATAACACTTTTGAGTGCTATTCTAATGATCCTAGTTGGTCAAAGATTATAGCATTTTTTAGTGCTATTCTAATAATGCTCTTCAATAACTTTCTCTTATATTCTTGAGACTTTTAGTGCCCTGTTAGCACTAATATCATCTCTCTCTAGTGTTCTATTGATGCAATATCATATTATTATAGCTTTATATTGACTTTGGTCTTGTCTATTTTCAACACTCTGTTGACGTTGGTTTTATCTCCTTATAACACTTTGTTGATGTTGGTCTTATCTCTGTTATGCTAACAACTTGGTAGCACTTGATTTATCTCTACTATTATTGATGTTCACACAATGACACTGAGAGTGGGGGGTGAATCAGTGTAGCTATTAATTTTAATATCTACAGCATTTAATATGAAACAAAGATAGCTTAAAAACTAGAACAGCAAATTGAACAAGAGAGCACACCACAACACTCAATATACCGAGGTTCACCAATTTGGCTACTCCTCAAAATTGACTGTTTGGACTTCAATCCAAATCCAGCTCTTTGCAAAATTCCAATTTTACAAATTCTTTACCAAAGATCCACCGGAAGGAGCACCAACCCCTATAATTTTCTCGCTGCAATGGATGGAGCACCAACCCCTAGTACCAAGCACCAACTTGGACTGCAATTCCGATCAATTAGAATGACATAAAAGTGTCTTCACTTCATGCACAACCCCGATCGGTCCGCAATTAATCCAACTCGCACACTCTCACGGCTCGCTAATTTTCTTATTTAAACCCTCTTTTCACAGAGAATATTTCTCTTTCTGCAACAACTTCTCTCTAACAGTAGCAACATTATTCTGTGCCCGACTGTCCTTTTATACCCTATTTTTCTCATCGGGACTCTTTGTCTTCTATCGCGTTTCAATTCTTCATGCAGTCGGATGACATTCTCGAGCCGTTCGAATTCTTTTCTTCTTTCCAATGCGGCTGTTCGAATCCTTCCAAATACGACTGTTCGAATGCTGCACATCCTTCTTCTCGAAAGCTTTTCGATCCTTCCTATTTTATGTTTCGAATGCTGTAAATACGTCTATTTTAATCGGCTGTTCTAATGCATTTTTCAATCGGCTGTTCGTTTGCATTTTCAATCGGTCGTTCGAATGCTGCACTTCGATCGTTCGAATGCTTTTTCGATACAGCCTATACGACACTTAGAAAGCATTTCAAGCATGCATCTACATCTGTTCTCATGCATGTTCGACACCTGTCAATGTGTAACTGTCTGTCTGACATCAGTTACTGTTTACGTAACAGGCTGCATGATTATGCTTTTTTGACACGTGTCATTTTGCATGCTCCTCGCGCTTTTACCCGCCAAACAGCTTGCTCGTCGCGATATCGCGACACTTTTAATTTTTGCCGATGTCATCCTTCATAATGTCGTGAAATCGCGACGCTTTCTTCTAGCACCTCTAATGACACTTTACTTTGCCTCATCATCATTCTTGTCTGAAATCACTTTTTCTCATCATCCTTCTTGTCAAATCACGATGCTTTCGCTTTCTCGACGTCATCATCCTTCTTGTCGCGAAATCGCGACGCTTCTGGCTTTTGCTGACGTCATCATCCTTCTTGTCGCGAAATCGCGACGCTTCTGGCTTTTGCTGACGTCATCATCCTTCTTGTCGCGAAATCGCGACACTTTGGGCTTCCGTACAATCCTCCTTGCAAACTTCAGCGAAAATGGAACATGTCGCGAAATCGCGACGTTCACTGCTTCCGAAATCGCTACAACTTTGTGCCTTGTGCTTTTGACTTGTTACATCTTTAATTTTTGCAACTTTGAATGGTAGCGAAATCGCTACACCTTTGTTTCCATACATTTTGTCATGCAACGAAATCGCTACACCTTCTTGTTTGTGCTTTTTCACTTGTAGCGAAATCGCTACACCTTCTTTGCCCTTCATTTCAACATGCAATGAAATCGCCGCACTCTTTCGCCTTGACTTTCAAACTTGTAGCGAAATCGCTACACTTCCTTGACTTAGTGCATTTTCCTCCAACATGTCACGAAATCGCGACATCTTTTCACCTTGCTTCCTTCTCTGCCCACATGTCGCGAAATCGCGACAATTTTGCTTGCATCTTCTCTCTCCTAGTTTATGTCGCGAAATCGCGACAATTTGGCGTGCACTTTCTCTCTCCTAGTTTATGTCGCGAAATCACGACAATTTTTCTTGCGCCTTCTCTCTCTCCTATTTTGTCGCGATATCGCGACAAAAACATGTCGCGATATCGCGACGCTTTTCTTCCTTGTCTTTTTCTCGCCAATTTTTGAATCTGGGTCACCTCTCGTTTTCCTTGAAATTCACCGCACTTGATCCGATCGACCTCGGACTCGCATCAATCGCATCAATCTATCTGTGTTGACAACAATGACAATACTTTTGCAATGCCTTTGTTGTACCTTGCTCAACAATCTCCCCTTTGGAATTATTGGCAACACACTGCAACCTTGCTCAATTTCTTCTCCCCCTTTGCCAATAATACCAAAGGGCTGCTCGCAGACTCCCCCTGAGTCTATGCACAACATTCTCAGACTGAAAAAGTTTGAATGCTCCCCCTGAGAATGTGTTTCCCATAACTAGTCAGTGCTTGGGTAGTGTGACTACCCCCAACTTCTTCCGAAGATATTCAAATACTTCCTTTGGCAAAGGTTTTGTGAATATATCAGCTACTTGCTCTGTAGTTGGAACAAAATCCAATTTTACCTCTCCTTCTGCAACTTTATCCTTCAAGAAATGATATCGGATTGCAATATGTTTGGTTCTTGAATGCATAATTGGATTCTTGGATATGTTGATAGCACTAGTGTTATCACATTTTATTGATATTGGCTCTTTGAAGTGGATACCAAGATCTTTCAAAGTTTGTCTCATCCATAATATCTGTGTACAGACAAGTTGTGGCCGCAATGTATTCTCGCTTCTGCAAGTGGATAGAGATACCGATTCTTGTTTCTTGTCGTGCCATGCTACCAACCTGTCTCCAAGATAAAATGCTCCTCCACTTGTACTCTTCCCCGTCATCAATACATCCTCGCCCAATCTGCATCGAATATGCAATCAAAGTGAAATCTTTACCTTTTGGGTACCACAACCCATAATCCATAGTACCCTTGAGATACCTGAAGATCCTCTTTACAGCTGTTACATGAGTTTCTTTGGGACCGGCCTCGAAATCTTGCAACCATGCATACCGCTTGTAATATATCTCGGTCTAGTGGTCGTTAAATACAGAAGGCTTCCAATCATAGACCCGTACATAGTTTGATCTACATCTGGGGATTTATCATCCTTGCTCAACTTGCAACCTGTTGTCATGGGAGTGCTTACAGGTTTACCGTCTTCCATTGTGAACTTTTTCAGCATTTCTTTTACATATTTAACTTGAGAAATAAAAATGCCTTTTTCATTTTGATTGACCTGCAGTCCTAGAAAATAAGAAAGTTCACCAATCATAGACATCTCAAATTCTTTCTTCATTTTATTTGATATGTCTTTGCAAAATTCATCCATGCTGCTGCCAAATATTATATCATCTACATAAACAATAAGAACAATAAGATGCCCCTTCTCTGTTTTGACATATAAGTTGCTGTCCACCAAACCTTTCTTGAACCCTTGTTTAATTAGATAATTATCCAAACCTTGCATACCATGCTCCGGGTGCCTGTTTCAAACCATATAATGCTTTCTTTAACCTCGCAAACAAAATCTGGGTTTTCACCAAGTTGGAAGCCATCTGGCTGTTCAATGTAAACCTCTTCTTCTAGTTTTCCATTCAAAAATGCTGATTTTACATCCATTTGATATACTTTGAAGTTTTTATGAACCGCTAATGCCGTAAACATTCTCGATTGCCTCTAGTCCGGCTACCGGTGCAAAAGTTTCCTCAAAATCAATGCCTTCAACTCCGAGCATAGCCTTTACTGCACCAATCTTGCCTTATTTCCGACAACCTCGTCCATCTTCATTTAATTTATTTCGAAAAACCCATTTAGTGCCAATTATGTTTTTATTTGTTGGTCTAGGTACTAATTCCCCGGTATTGTTTTTCTCAATCTGATCTAATTCTTCATTAATTGCCTTCAACCAACTTTCATCATTGCTTGCTTCAAGCAACATTTTTAGGTTCAATGCCAGATAATAGAGAATAGTTCCGCACTGTTGCTCTTCTTGTCTGAATACCATCTTTGGGATCCCCAATAACTGCTCACTTGGATGATTTTTCTCGCCAGTTGCCTGTTTTAAATTTCCTGTTTTCTTCTTCTTCTGATTCAGTTTTTACACCATCTGGATCAATTTTTTGATTCTTATCTGTTTCCTTTTCATCATCACCTTCAATGACTTCTTCATAGATAGGGTAGTTTTCTTGATAAATAGTTTCTTGTTCTCTACCTTCATCAACTTTCACATCAGCACTCTCAACAATTTTCTTTAGCCTCTTGTTATAACATGTGTAGGCTTTGCTTTTTGTTGAGTAACCAAGAAAGATACCTTCATCAGCTCTATCTTCAAATTTATCGAGGTTATCTTCAGTCCGTTTTATATAGCACTTGCTGCCAAATACTTTGAAATGTCTTGCTGTTGCCTTTCTGCCAAACCACAGTTCATACGGTGTTTTGCTTTCATGTGGTCTTAGCATGCACCTGTTTTGAATGTAAACTGCAGTATGTACTGCCTCTTTCCAAAATCTGTCAGCTATTTTGTTTTCAGCCAGCATTGTCCTTGCCATTTCCTGCACTGTCCTATTTTTCCTTTCTACAACACCATTTTGCTCGAGGTGTTCTAGCCGCTGAAAACCTGTCTTCTTATCCCATATTTTTGACAGTATTCTACAAATTCTTCCGAAATAAACTCTCCTCCTCTGTCTGATCTTAGGCATTTAATTCTTTTCCCTGATTGATTCTCAACAAGATTTTTGAAGGTTTTAAACATCTCAAAGGCTTCTGATTTAAGTTTCAAAAATAGTACCCATGTCATTCTTGAGTAATCATCTATACACAGCATAAAATATTTGTGTCCATTTATGCTTTCAGTTCTCATGGGTCCACATAAATCAGTGTGAATTAATTCTAATGGCTTGCTTGTGAAATATTCTTTTGCTTTGAAAGTGGCTCTGGTTTGTTTTCCCTTTTGGCATGACTCACAAATACTGTTTGAAGGTTTACCAATAGTTGGTATGTCTCTTACTGCCCCTTTTGAGCTGATTTTTACCAGATTATCAAAGCTTATGTGACCGAGTCTCTTGTGCCACAACCAGCTTTTCTTCTTCCCCGACCAACCAAGCAAGCTCCTTCTGAAGTCTCCGAAAGTGTATACAGATTTCCAGAAGTTCTCAGTCCAGTGGCTATTATCTTTCCATTTTTTGTCTTTCTTACTTCACAACCCTCCTTCTTGAAGATTACATCATGGCCTCTGTCACATATTTGACTTACACTCAGTAAGTTATGCTTCAGACCAATCACAAACAAGACTTCTTTTGATTTTATATTGCCATCACTGATCTTGACTGATCCCTTTCCAACAATCTTTGCTCCATCATTATTTCCAAATTTCACAGAACCACCCTCATAATTCTGCAAATTCTCAAATTTCTGCTTGTCACCTGTCATGTGACTGGAACACCCACTGTCAAGTATCCAAGGTGCTGATTTGTTCTGAGCTTTAAAAGCAGTCTGGACAATCAAAGATTCCTTTTCTTTCCATTCTGGTTTGATAGCAGATTTGGCTACTTGTTTTGCCTTTGTCCTTTCATTAGCATGTGCCTGTTTTTCAAGAAATTTTTGGTTTTGTTTCAACCCACTTGACTGAGATTTTCTACCCTGATAATTATTTGCTGCAAAAGTGCTTCTACGCTTTCTAGCAATATGTCCAAAATTATGACAATTATAACATTCAACCGCATAATTCATTAAAGGAGAAAAAACATTTCTCGCTTGTGAAATTCCTTTGAGATACATTATGCCCGCAATCTGAAATTTTATGGCCATAAGCATTGCATTTAAAATAAGTAACTTGAAAAGGAATGATTAAACCCGGGTGCCGGTCTTTGCCGCTTGAAGTAGGAGCCATAAATATTTTCCTTCTTGGATGTGTGACTTTTATGAAGCCATCTTTGTCAGCACTCTTCTTGAGTCTGGCATTATTGCTTTCTTGGGCATGTTTTGTTTTTTCTAGATCAACCCTGATCTTTTCTTCTTTCTTTATGGGTTCTACATTCGAGGCCTTTGAACCCTTTGATGATTCTCCTTCATCGAAGCCTAAACCAAATTTGATGACTGAAGGCCTTTGGTTATTTAACATTTTATCCAGACTTTACAATACTTTCTTCAAACTTGTGAAAATAGTTTAATTTTCTATTCATATCTTCTAACTGCATTCTTAACTTAACCATGTCTTCCTATAGCTTGTTGTATTCAACTGTCTTTACAGTTAATTGTTCATCAAGAACTTCAGTCATTTTCTTGAATTCCTCTCGTCTCGTATTTTTAAACTGTTTATTATGTCGTTGGCATCTTCTAGTTTTCTTGAAAACTTTTTGTTCTTTTTCCTTTCAACACTCAACTCTTCAAGTGCAAAGAACCAATTCTCCTTCCGTATAAACTTCAGCCTTCATCTTTAAAGTTTTCATCACTTTCCCGATTTTCTTCTCGTTCTTTCCTCTTCAAGTGCCATGAACAGAGCTTCACCTTTTTCTTCTTCGTAATCCTCATCCGAGCTTTCTTCAGAAGTGCCGACATTCTTGGATATGAAGCTTTTCTTCTTGAAATTGTTCTTTCTAAAATTTTGTTTCTTCTTCCAAGTCACCTTTTTCTTGGTGTGAGCCTTCACCATTTTTGGTTTTCTCCCCGCATTGGACATTTGGCTGCAAAATGACCGACTCCTCCACAATTGAAGCACTTAAAAGGTAGCTTTCCTCTATATTTTCCTTTTCCCTTTGTGAGTTTTCGAACAAAATTAGCTTCTGTTTCATCCAGTGTTCCTTCATCCTCATATTCATGTTCAGCTTTTACATTCTTGTGTGCCTTAAAAGTCGCTTCTCTGTCTCGTAGACTTGGTTTGTCCTATTCTCATTTCATATGCCGTCAGTGGAACCATGCAACTCATCCATGCTGAAGTTGTTTAGATCTTTTGCCTCTTCTATTGCAGTAAACTTTGGAGTTAAATCTTTTGTGCAAGTGTTCTCGAGAACCTTTTTCACAACAACCGCATCATCAATTTCTTCACCGAGTCCTCTGATTGCATTAATGATTTCGTTGACTTTCAACATATAAGCCTCTATGTTCTCATCTTCATTCATTTGCAGTGCTTCGAACTGTGCTCGATGAGTTTGCAGTTTTGCTTCCTTAATCTTGCTGTCTCCTTCATGGATGCTCTTCGCTTTATCCCACATGTCTTTTGCTGATTTACAGCTCATGACTCTTATCGCTCACTGTCAACAAGCCCACACATTATGGCATTCTTAGCTTTGGAGTTGTTCTCAAATTTTTTCTTCTCAGCAGTATCTGTTGGAGGGGTAGTGGGTGCAGTGTATCCACTATCTACATAATCCCAAATATCATATCCCAATGCACTCAGATATGTTTGCATCCCGAGTTTCCAGAAAGTGTAATTTGTTCCATCAAATAAGGGAGCTTTGTTGGATGAGAATCCTTCATCGCCTGCCATTGTTTCTTCTAAGATCTCCTTAGCTGATTAAGCTTGTACAAGGAACCCGCTCTGATACCAATTGATGTTCACACAATGACACTGAGAGGGGGGGGTGAATCAGTGTAGCTATTAATTTTAATATCTACAACATTTAATATGAAACAAAGATAGCTTAAAAACTAGAACAACAAATTGAACAAGAGAGCACACCACAACACTCAATATACCGAGGTTCACCAATTTGGCTACTCCTCAAAATTGACTGCTTGGACTTCAATCCAAATCCAGCTCTTTGCAAAATTCCAATTTTACAAATTCTTTACCAAAGATCCACTGGAAGGAGCACCAACCCCTGTAATTTTCTGCTGCAACAGATGGAGCACCAACCCCTAGTACCAAGCACCAACTTGGACTGCAATTCTGATCAATTAGAATGACATAAAAGTGTCTTCACTTCATGCACAACCCTGACTGGTCTGTAATTAATCCAACTCTGCACACTCTCATGGCTCTGCTAATTTTCTTATTCAAACCCTCTTTTCACAAAAATATTTCTCTTTCTGCAACAACTTCTCTCTCACAGCAGCAACATTATTCTGTGCCCGACTATCCTTTTATACCCTATTTTTCTCATCGAGACTCTTTGTCTTCTATCACGTTTCAATTCTTCATGCAGTCGGATGACATTATCGAGCCATTCAAATTCTTTTCTTCTTTCCAATGTGGCTGTTCGAATCCTTCCAAATACGACTGTTCGAATGCTGCACATCCTTCTTCTCGAAAGCTTTTCGATCCTTCCTATTTTATGTTTCGAATTCTATAAATACGTCTATTTTAATCGACTGTTCTAATGCATTTTTCAATCGGCTGTTCGTTTGCATTTTCAATCGACTGTTCGAATGTTGCACTTCAGCCGTTCGAATGCTTTTTTGATACATCCTATACGACACTTAGAAAGCATTTCAAGCATGCATCTACATCTATTCTCATGCATGTTCGACACCTGTCAATGTGTAACTGTCTGTCTAACATCGCCATCATTTACGTAATAGGCTGCATGATTATGCTTTTTCGACACGTGTCATTTTGCATGCTCCTACGGCTTTTACCCGCCAAACAGTTGCCTGTCGCGATATCGTGACACTTTTAATTTTTGCTGACGTCATCCTTCATAATGTCATGAAATCGCGACGCTTCCAGATTCCAGCACCTTTCCTAGCACCCTATCGTGCGAAATCGTGACACTTTTTGACTTTGCTGACGTCATCATCATTCTTGTCGTGAAATCATGACGCTTCTGGCTTTTGCTGATGTCATCATCCTTCTTGTCACGAAATCGACGTGGCATCATCCTTCTTGTCATGACGTTTTCGGCTTTTGCTGACGTCATCATCCTTCTTGTCACGAAATCGTGACACTTTGGGCTTCCGTACAATCCTCCTTGCAAACTTCAACGAAAATGGAACATGTCACGAAATCGCGACGTTCATTGCTTCCAAAATCGCTACAACTTTGTGCCTTGTGCTTTTGACTTGTTACATCTTTAATTTTTGCAACTTTGAATGGTAGCGAAATCGCTACACCTTTGTTTCCATACATTTTTTCATGCAGCGAAATCGCTACACCTTCTTGTTTGTGCTTTTTCACTTGTAGCGAAATCGCTACACCTTCTTTGCCCTTCATTTCAACATGCAACGAAATCGCTGCACTCTTTCGCCTTGACTTTCAAACTTGTAGCGAAATCGCTACACTTCCTTGACTTAGTGCATTTTCCTCCAACATGTCGCGAAATCGCGACATCTTTTCACCTTGCTTCCTTCTCTGCCCACATGTCTACATCTTCTCTCTCCTAGTTTATGTCACGAAATCGCGACAATTTGGCGTGCACTTTCTCTCTCCTAGTTTATGTCGCGAAATCGCGACAATTTTTCTTGCGCCTTCTCTCTCTCTCGTTTTGTCGCGATATCGCGACAGAAAACATGTCGCGATATCGCGACGCTTTTCTTCCTTGTCTTTTTCTGCCAATTTTTGAATCTGGGTCACCTCTGTTTTCCTTGAAATTCACTGCACTTGATCTGACTGACCTCTGGACTGCATCAACTGCATCAATCTGTCTGTGTTGACAACAATGACAATACTTTTGCAATGCCTTTGCTGTACCTTGCTCAATAATTATACCACCTTGGTAGTGCTCTTTGTTCTACTAACACCTTTATAGTGCTTATACTTATCTATGTTTTGTTAGTGCCTTGATAGCACTTTGACTTATCTCTATTCCTCCTTGAAAGAAAGTGCCCTGATAGCGTTTAATACTTAACAACGACTTGTTGTCAACTAACTTTGTGCTCTCCGACTACAGTCTTCCTGCTCACATAACCTTTGTATAAAGGCCTCTTGAGTACTTTGACTTGAAGAACACTATTACAAGCATTGATTATATTCATGGCCAAGACTAAATTTATATTTTCAATCAACCTTGTTCTCTAATATATGCTCCCTTCTTCTCTTCTCTACGCTTTGCTTATTCTCTCTTATGTAGAAGCTTTGTATTGCTTCTCTATCCCTAAAATTTTAACTGATCCTCTATATCTAGGAAGCTTAGATGCTCCTCTATCATTGAAAGCTAAGATGCTTCTATATATCAGGTAGCAATGATGCTCTTTTGTCTATCTAAAATCTTTTTGCAATGTGTTAGGTCACACCTAAGAACAAAATATGATTATCCTTTATTCTAAAGAATCCAATATCAATATCAGGGTGACTATAAATGTCTCCAATGACCAATTTTCTTTTGAATTAGTTCTCTCTCAATCTTAAATAGTTATTCTCCTCTTCTTCTCTAGAGAATCCTGAATATTAGTAGAATGTCCCCAAACTTGCAACTTTCTTCTAAGTTAGCTTTCTCTTTCAATGTCCAACTTTCTTGTTAGTTGGCCCTCAATCAATTTTAGTTGAGTCATAGTCTTCACTAGTTTTCCTTCAACCAAGTGGAAATATCCTAGAATCCAAATTAGGATGACTAAATCCTTCTTCCCTCAATCTCTACTCAACCAGACCTTCAAAAATAGATTCTAAGTCTTCACTACTTTCAAAGTGGACAGACTCTAATATAATTCTATCAAGAATGGATAGATTTAAATTATGATGGCTAATAAAATAATTCTATAAAAAATAGATAGAATTAAATGGTAGCTCTGATACAATTATTGGCTTGTAAGCCTTACTACCACAAAATATCACAAGTCTAATATAAAGAAGCCAAAATATTTAAAGTTCAGAATAATAATAATGAAGAGTAGAATTATATATATGAGCAATCAAATGTATATCTAGGCCGATATAATAATGAAATAACATTCACATATAATATCAAACAAGAATAAGAGAGCATGGAAGTATACATGAAGGTATATCTAGGCCGATATAATAATGAAATAACATTCACATATAATATCAAATATGAATAAGAGGGCATGGAAGTATACATTAAGGTGGGTGTAGTGAATGGTAAAAAGTGACAAGGAGGTGAGCAACGTGAACCAGGGTTTGCAAGCCCTAGGGTTTGATCTATGGGTGGATCTTTCGATAGGCCCCAAACCAGCCCCATGAATCATGTAGAAGTCATTTGACCCGAGGGATAGGCCATGGTTGAATGTGGTTAAGGGAAGTTTTAATGATGTGGTGAATTGCTTTGATCTATGTATTGAACAAGGTAAACTTCATATTCCTTTTATGCTAACCAATTTGACGATGGCCAAAGGTGCGATGAATCTGGTTGAAATTTTGTAGGGGCTTGTCTGAACCTAAAATCTATTTGAAAATGGGTATTCAAAAAATGGTGCCCTATGGGGCACATGGAGATTGCAATGTTACCATAAGATTTTTTATGGTTAAATTTAACTATGATGAAGATGTTGATTGTATCATTTAGGGAGGTCCATGGTTTTTTGGTCAATAAGGGTTTTTTTTATGAAAGTGGAGCCAAATTTTGATCCAAATACACAAAGCATTCATAAAGCGTCCATTTGGGTCAAACTATCAAGTTTACCTTTCCAGTTCTAACACAAGTAGATCCTCATAGGGATAGTGAAGGAGATAGGGGATTTGGTAGCCATTGACTCTGTAACCATGGCCAAGTCGAGACTAATCTATGCAAGAATGTGTGTGAATACAAACTTAGAAGCAGATTTTCCTTGATCAATTGAAATCCTCTATGATATAGGAAGTTGGTTGTAGGCTATTGAATATGAAAACTAACCTTCCTATTGCAATTTGTGTAAGAAATTAGGGCACACTTTAGCTTTTTATCCCAATAAAAAGAAGGAAAACAACCTGCATAAAGTCTAGCAATAGATGGAGTCATTAGAACTAAAGACTTCTCAAGAGGGAGATCCATGTGCCTATAAGGAGAAGATAAAAAGTTAGGAAGAAGACAAGGAAACCCTAATTGTAGGCTCAAAAATACCATTTGTGGAGGGGGAAATCTTCGAAGGAAATTTCAAAGTATGCCCTAAGGTTCCACTACCATCTGTCTCTATAATTAAATTCTTTAGTCGAATTTCTTTGCTTATTTAGGGGATGCGTTACATGATCCTATTAATCCTAGAGAAAGAGAAGTAATAAAGATTGTATACATTTGAGAAACTAATATTGTAAGTTATGCTACATGCATTATACGTGTATGATTCAAACTATTACATTCACATTTCTGCTTATTATTGAATGTTAGTTGATATATTATAATATTAGTTGTCTCATATTATTCTTAGATATATCATTATATTGATCTTACAATATTACGGCTATCATATATTTGATCCTATGTGTTTACATTAATATTAAGGCTTCAAAAGCCTTTAGTGGTACTAGACCTACAACAAAAAAATTCTTTCATAGGTTAAATTTGTTTAGCTGCATAATTGATTTTGTCTAGATTGATTTAGAAAGGGAGATAGACTTGGATTCTATTGTAATATCAAAGGAAGCAAAAAATGCTAGATTATTTCCACTAGGTTGAAGGATAACCAATGAAGACTAGGACTCAACTATAGTCTTTCCACTAGGTTGAAGGATAACCAATGAAGACTAGGACTCAACTATAGAGTCTTTCCACTAGGTTGAAGGATAACTAGTGAAGACTAGGACTCATATTTGGGTGAATCAACTTGAATATAGTTGATTATTTAGGAAAATAGCCAATCCTGATATTGATAAAGGTTTTCAAGGATAGAAAATTCTTGACAACTAATTTCTATCAACACTTAGAAGAAATTTGAAGGATTCAATACAATCAAGCTTTCTTGATTAGATCATTAGGGAAAACTATGTCACCTTGATATTTAAAGGATTTAGTTCTTAGGTGTGACCTAATACATTAGTGCAATATAGATTGATCATCAAAATTGTGAGAAGCTTCCTACAATAGATAGAAGACTTTCATCTTCAAGTGCAAGAAGTCATAAATATTTTTGTAGACACCTAAAATGTGTCATATTTGCAATGGTTAGTATTAATATTTAATAATGTATGCAATTATTTTAAATAATATATTGTAATCTTATAAATTACTAATGTTAATATTCTAGCCCCTTTGATCCACTTTAGCCCCTTCCTATGTCTAACCATGGTCATCATGAGACCACTTTGCTATTTTTAACTTTGGTTTACATTAACCCTGGTTGGCATTTAATTCCCCTCTTTCCTCCATATTCTAAGCTCATTTAATGCGTTTGTGTGAGGATTCCCTCCACCCAAGCATATTGATAAGAAATACAAATTTTGTGGGTGAGGAATCTCTCCACAAAAGGGCATTATTGAGGCATGCCATAATGCATCATGGCACTTCCTAAGGTGTTATGGCATGTCATAATGCATCATAGGGCATCAACCCAAATAAGGAAAGTTGCACATTTATCCATCCAAGTGGGGAAACCCTAAGATTCCTCTCTTCCCTCACCTAAGCCACTTGTCACTCATTCTCTTCCATCCTCATCACTCTCCTCCATCCATGGGAGACTTTACAAATAGACCTTAATTTCACTTTCAAGGTGTGCACAAAATGATAATGAAACTTTTTCCAAACATCCAATTTTGCTATGTATGTGTTTGACATTGTGATTGTAGGTATATCATTCGAAGAGTTCAAAAGCTTCAACCATGGAGGATCTTGGAAGTATTTGTTAATCCTTGTTTTGCAACCACACCCACCATCTATATCCAAAATTGCACTGGATCTACAACAAAACCCATAAAATAAATCCAAAAAAGCTTGGATCAAGGATTGAAACCCTATACCAAATAACATTCACAACTACCTTGGGTGGCTCCACAGGAGCACAACCACCCCAAATAGTTATATAGGAGCACAACTACCCTAGGTGGCTATATAAGAGCACAATCACCCTAGGAAGTTTCACAGGAGAGCCAACCACCTTGGGCGATTGAGCCTTAGGGCCAACAATGACTCTATATTAGCCACAAAATTGCATACAAAGGTAAATTAGACAATTTATTAGGTTTTTTAGGTATTTCATACAATTTTGTAACTTTTGCATTTGATTTTGCAAAGTTTGTTAACATTTTATTTGCTTTTGTAACCCTTTGTTATGGTTTTGGGCCTCATCTTGAAAGGCCCCGTATATGTTATTAATGTTGTCATTGTGAGTTTGTGTGCAAGTATTGGATACACATAGAGTCTTGAGATGTCAAGAAACGCACCTTCTAAACCCTCCCACAACCCATTGTGTGATCAAGGAGATAACTTGAAACACCATAGATCTTACTTGTAAAGAAGAATCCTTTGTTTTGGGAGGTCGATTGTAACAGAAAAGGTTGATTTGTAAAAGATAAAGTTTATCAATATCAAATATATTGTTTTTTCTCTATATTTCACTGTTATGGTGTATTTCCTCTTTCACATAAATTATGATCACGATGGGACTTGGGATCTCGAGGGAGGTCATGGTGTTTGTGAAATGATTGGACGACCTTGGCAAAGCTTCTATGTCATATCAATAAGAATAGGTGAGTAACTTGTCTATGATTTACTTGTAGATCTTTAGGATGGGGTAATTACACTGGTAGATCCCATTAACTTGATTTAAAATGAAGAGGGAGTCACCTATAATATGAATACATTTAATGCACATGGCCACAACAATTTGAAGTCCTAGAATTAATGCCTCGTACTCTACATTATTGTTGGTGTAAGGGAAGTACATCTTAAATGATGAAGGGATGGGGACACCTTGAGGCATGAAGAAAACAATTTTTACACCTCACCCTTTTTCTCACTTAGAATCATCAAAGAAAAGGGTGATGTCGATGTCATATTCAGGTTTGACATGCTCTTTGATCTCGGTAATATTGGATACAAATTCATCTAGAAGCTCTATGATAAGTGGTTTACCATCTTGAAGAGGAGCTTCAACAAGTTGGTTGGTAATGACTTGACCCTTTATGGATTTTTTATTGATGAATTCGAGGTTAAATTCCATTAAGAGCATTATCCATTTTGTAGTGCAGGTATTTGTGTAAGTGCAACTCATCATATAATATAGGGGATTTTCTTTGGCAATGACATATGTTATATTATTGAGCATGTAGTGGTGAAGCTTTTTTATCACAAAAATAATAGCATGGCATAACTTCTCCATGTATGCATATCTGGTTTCATAACTCACCAAGATACGACTAATGTAATAGATGTCCAACTCTCGATTGATGTCATTCTTTTGATCCAACATAGTCCCTAAAGCAAAGTTAGTGGCAGATATGTACAGATGGAATATGATGCTTGGTCTAGGCGAGGATAAAATTGGAGGGGAAGAAAGGTAATGCTTGATGGTATTCAAAGCCTCCTAACATTCTATGGACCATTGAAATGTAACCCCCTTTTGCAATAGATGATTGAATGGCTTGCATTTGTCTGATAATTACGCGATGAAGCGATGGATCACTTAAATTTTTCCTTGCAAGCTACGAATTTATATAAGGATCATAGGGGGTTGCATTTTGACAATGGTATTGACCTTATTAGGGTCCACTTCAATGCCCCTCTTGGAGAATATGAAATCTAAAAGTTCCCCTAAAGTGATACCAAAGACACACTTTTTGAGATTAAGTCACATGTTACACTCGAGAAGGCAGTAAAAAACTTTACACAAAAAATCAATATGCTCATGACGAGTTTTTGATTTGACCAAGAGATCATTAACATAATATTCGATGATTTTGTGCATGTAATCATGGAAGATGTAATTCTTTGCCCATTGGTATGTAGCTCTTGTGTTCTTGAGATTGAACAAATTGACTTTGTAACAAAATGTCCCCCAAAGAGTCATAAATTTTTTTTTGTTCTGGTCATCAAGATTGACTCAAATTTGGTTGTATCTTGAAAAACCACCCATCAAGAAGAGCATTTCATGGCCCATGATGGAATCCATGAGCATATCGATGTTGGGGAGAGGAAAATCATCCTTATGATACACTTTTTTGAGGTCACAAAAATCTTTGCAAATGCGTATCCCCTTGTTGGGTTTTCCCATAAGAACCATGTTTGAAATCCACTTTGGATAGTCAATTGGTTGGATAAAGCCCACATCTAAGAGTTTTTGCAACTCTTATTTAACCATGTGGGCTATGGTATGATGAAGTTTCCTCCGCTTCTATTTTATTGGCTTAGTGCTAGGGTTTGCATGAGGTTGTGGACAACGAGATTTGGATCAAGGCCAAGCATGTCTTTATAGGACCACACAAAGACCTGTTGGTATTCAGTTAGGAGTGCGATAAAAATTTGTTGCTCTTTGATTGAGATACTTTTCCCAAGTTTGATGATTTTGATATTGCATGAATATGTGCTAATGTTGACATCAATGGTTTATTCGATGAGCATGTGGGAACCCTCCATAAGATGATGAGGGGTGGGAATGAGATGGATGTCATTTGCAACATTATTTGGTAGTAATGGTGTGGCCTCACTGACTTTCATGTTATAAAAAAAAGAAGGAAATGAAGGGGGAGAAGGAGAAAAGTAAACATTTGAGTCTCTAAGCAATTGATCTAAGGGATATAAATCAAAGATAGTCAGAGGGGATGAAATCCACTCGAGGTCAATAAAATTGGTATCGATGAGGATGGGATGCACAAGATCATATGGATTATGGAGTGGTGTGCATAAGTCAACTAAAATCATGTTGACTTGGGGGAATGAAGAGGGTTGTGGATTGAAGTTTGAGTTCCCTTGTACATGCTCTCGAGGAAGGAGTTGATTAAGAATGGATAGGCAAGAATTAGGAGGAGGTGGCCATGGTGGAGTTGGGGGATTGATGGGTGCATTTGGGTGCTCCAATGAAAAGAGCATAGGAAAAAATATAAGTGGGATAGGGAACATATGTAGATAAAAGTCATCTACATCTATTATGAGAAAAATGGGAGATGATTCATCTTTAAAGCTATCAGAGGCAATCAAAAGTACCTAAAATGACTCATCCAATTCATTGTTCAAAGTGTCATATGAGATGACATGGATGGTGTAAATTTGGAAAACGTTTTCTAGAAATGGGGGAGAATGCTCAAGATCAATGCAAAATCTCATTAATAGTGTCACTCACGTTCAAGTGACCACGCTTTCCCAATCAACTATCTATTGGGAATCATCTAATGATGAATGAGATGTCCATCTAATTTAGATAGAACCTTACCATGTTGTTTTTTCTTAAATCAAGGATTTTCTAAAACTTGGTACCCTCCCCATCAAATTACCATCAATTGCTAAATGCACTTTCCAAAAAAAAGTAGCTCGATATACTCTCTTAAGGGATGTGCTTTACCATCGTGGTCACTATGGTGTCCTTCATTATCTCAAACCATAAGAAGCCAATTGGGTAGTGTCTCAAGCACATGATGGTACATGTGGTGGTAATTTTAGTGGGATGGCCATTGCAAAGCGAATTCTGCACATGGGTTATTATTGACCCACCATGGAACATGATTGTTGCACATACGTCAAGAAATATCATATTTGTCAACATCATACCAATTTGACCCATATCCCCTCACAAGCATTGCAACCCATTCAAGCCTTGTGGCTATATTTGTAATGGGGACTAGATCTTGTTGGGAAAATCTCCCCTCCATCCTAGGGATATCACACATTCATCATCATAGTCACAGAGTATTTTACCAAGTGGGTTGAGGCTATTCCTCTCACAAGTACGATAGGACTCTACATTATTGAGTCCATCTTACAACACATCATTTATCATTTTGGTATCCCTTCAAAAATCATTTGTGATGTCTTATTACCCTCAAAACAATGGATAAGTTGAGATGACCAATAGGACTATCTATGCCATTCTCAAGAAAAAGGTATAAGAAAATCATAAAGTTTGGCACCTCCAACTCCCTTTGGTGCTTTGGGCTTATCAAACAGGCATGCATACGCCCATGGGAGCAACATCGTTCTCATTAGTTTATGGTGTCAAAGACATCATGCCCCTTGATATTGGGATCCAACTCTATGCATATCATTGCAAGAATTCATGAATGAAAACACAATTCATCAAGCTCGGCTTGATCAACTTACTCTTCTTGATGAAGACTGAATCAATGCTCTTGAGCACCTTCATGTTTACCAATATTGAATCAAAAGAGCCTAGGATCACAAAATCCATCCACAAGAATTCTAAATAGGCAACCTCATGCATAAAGAGAATAAAAAAAACTTGAATCTTTCAACTAATCTAAGTGATTAGTTTTCTACCAACTAGCTTGGTCCGTTCATTGTCACCTAAGCATTTGGATTGGGGGCTTATAAAATTGCTACTCTCAAAGGAATTGAGGAGCCTGAACCCATCGATATTCTTCATTTGCTAGCATTTAATGCATAACTAATATTACACTCACATACTCAATTTCAAAATCAACAAAAAATCAAAAACCATAAAAAAAACAAAAAGGGGGGATTTTCCTCTGTCATCCTTCATTTTCATCCAACCATTATCCAACATCTTAATAGGATAGAATCATGAACATATCAATCACACATGATGCCATAGTTACAAGGAAGACACTAAAAGTTGTTCCAAAATGGTTGGATGAAAATGAAGAATGCCCATCATCAAAAATTCAAAATACAAAAATAAATAAATAAATAAAATAAACAAACAAACGCCATACTGATGTCACAAGCGTTTTCCATTTTCCAACAAATCACTTTTCCACAATGCTCTCATTATTTTTACTTTTTCTCTACTCCTTCACACATCACTCCTAGTTGTACGGTCACGCTTTGAGCACCTACGTACCATGGACTAGTGTGTTTTCTCTCTTTCCTCTTTTCCCTCCTCTCCCCACTATTTTTTTGTCTCCATATTCTCTTTCCTTTCCTATCATTTTTCACTCCATCACCATCTAATTACTTCTTCCATGCTTTGTTTTATGTTCTCTTTTTGTTTTATAATGCTCCCTTGGTTATCGTTCAATTAAGTTTGACACGTGTCATTACGAAGGATTTTGGTTGTATTAATCAAGGGTGTCTCCATAGTCATCATTCTATAACATCTTTGTATCTACTTTTCCATAATATTCCTTATCCATACATTCATAATTCACCATGCTTTATCTCTTTCCTCTTGTAGGTCTGAAGAATCTTTGGTTTCTTTTGGTCATTTAGCCATACCTAGTGTCTCAGTCAACCTTCATTGAAATTCATGTATCACTTGAGTGCTACATGCCTTCTTGGTTAGCTCAAGTTTTCTTTAGGACCATGCACACATATCATATATTAATCATATTTTGAGTCCAAAAAATATGAAACCAAGTGTCCCTCTAACCATAAAGTAAACGGTTTTCCTTGCTCATCCTATCATACCATAATATGACCCCAAGAATCTATCTTACAAAAAAAGAGGTATTATCATCAGTTGTATCAATTATCATGGATCCTAGGGAATTTTAGACGTCTCCACTGGGGCTATAAACGTCTGACTGGAAGTGGAGCAATATCAAAGGATTATGAGGCTATCTCCATCGAGGCTATAGATGCCTGATTGGTAGTGGAGTATGCCCTCACATGGTGATATGTTTATCACATTAGCAACATTATTTTGTATAGACCTATGTTTGCTCATGGATGAGCTAGCTTATAATGTTTTGAGTTACAATTGGTCAGTCCTATCTCACTCAAAATAAAAAATAAACATCACTACACACATTGGTCTTTGAGCAACTTGACTCCCTTGGTTGGTCTTAGTATCTTCAAGCACTTATTTGATTAGTAGATGATTTTGATAAATGTCACTAGGGTGTTTGAGCTTCTTGAAAGCACTTTTCGATCCTTCCTTTCTAAGATAGGTGAAATGACAAGTCATGCCAATTTTGTTCTTACATAATTCATTTTATGTATCCATTGTGTCACATTCACTCCATTCCATTCTACAGTTATGTTAGTACCATTGTGTTGATGCCCTTGATTAATTAGTCAATTCATTAATAAGTGATGTGTTGTTAAGCATTTTCAAACGATAATCAAATATGCATATATATTTCCATATTATTGCATTCATCATTTCATAACCATTATATTTCATGCTAGCCATATTTATCATTTCATAATTTGAATAAGCTATCATGAGTATTATCACATGCATTTCATTTCAATCACTATATCCATCCACAAATTATCATACATCATCATAAATTCACATCACACCATCATAAAAACACATAGTAATTTTGCACAAAATATGTATATATATTATATCACAAGTGTATCGCACATCATAATAATGTTATGCTCACAGGCTACATCATCATGTCTTAACAACCTATAAAATTGTAGTCACATAATCGCCACATTAGATATCAAGGCTGCTTGTCATTGATCTCATTGTCCCATTATCACCTTGATCCATTTCCACCCCACTATCCCCATTGCTCATCCCCTTGAGAGGATATAACAATCGAAGCTCACAATGTAGGTGGCTCTCTGACTTGTGGCCTTGCCATAGTACCTAAGGGTGCACTAGCCAGGCTTCACTATGACCTTATCAACATCAATTGCAAAAGGACATCCAATCCCTCCCTAATTAGGATATCCTCTATATCCATCACTCTCTCTACCTCCAATCATCATTGTGCCATGGCTCTCATCACTCTACTCTAGGCCATTATTGCCTTTGCCTGTGCTCTAGCTAACTTTACCTATACTACCTTGTTGGTCCTCCATAATTCTTCCATCTTAATCGTCATCATCTCCCTCTCTGTCATTGCTACATCCAATTGTTGGCATAGGACCTCCCTCTTTACCATATCCACCTCTACCTACTGATGCAACTCATCCTTCTCAACCACTAGCCTATGCCTCTTACCCATTCCATATTCTCTCCCTCCTTGCCACTCCTCTCTCTTGGCCACTAGCACAACTCATTGTTGCTCCACCTCCCCAAGCCTCATAATCATATGACCTAGCTCCTCTCATAGGTTGTCTTGCTATGCTTGGAGCACTGCTACCTTCTCCTCCTCCTCCAACTCTGTTAAGTCCTCCTCACTTTCCTTAGGTGAGCCTCCCCCACTATCCACCCATTGATTTCATTATTGTACTAGTGGCTCCTCTACCTCACCTACCACATCCATTCCCCATTTACCTCTTACAACATCCTCACTACCCACCCTCTCCTTCGGTCCTCTAGGTTCACATCATTGGATCATCCTTTTGGGCTCCCATTGAGCATCATACATTGGGGTCATCCTAACGTCATTTTCATCTACCACCTCAATATCTTCATTTGCATCATCCCCATCTACCTGTAGCTATGGCCATTAAAGAACACAAGCTTATACTGAGAGGGGGGTGAACAGTATAAGACCACTTTTTACTTTTTCTTCCCAATCAATATTATGCAATGTAAAGATAGCAATATCAATAGCAGTAATCAAAGCAATGCACAAATCACCACACACAATAGAGACACCACAATTTACGTGGTTCACCCAATGTGGGCTACTCCACGGAGAAAATATTTCACTAAAATTTTCTCAATCAATCTCTTGGGAATCCTTTCCCTATTACAATGTTTATGGACCTCTGTCCAAAGGAGATACCAATCCCCTAAATCAAGTTCATGGATCTCTATCCATAGGAGAACTCCTTTCTCCTCTTGCTCTGGCTGGTGATCTTCTAGAAGAACTACTGCCTCCACTGCCCTAGCTAATGGATCTCTATCCACTGAAGACTCTTGTCCTCACTCATAAGACCTATCCTCACTACCCTGGCTAATGGATCTCTATCCACTAGATATTGTCATCCTCTATACTCTGTCACCTCCAAATCTTCTACTCTGTCTCAAATATGTACTAAACATAGTCCATCGGTCTAGCACAAATCTATCCTCAATATCTATCTTTGGTCTGGCATAAATCTATCCTCAAATCTGCACCAAAATCTATCCTCGAATCTGTACTAAACATAGTCCTTTGGTCTAGCACAAATCAGTCCTCAATATCTATCCTCAAGCCTTAACTCAAAGCTTGACTCAATCTCAAATCAACTCTTTGGATCTGCCCCAAACCTTAACTCAAGGTTTGAACAAATCAATCAATCAACTCTGCTCTCAAGCCTTCTCAAAGACTTATCTCAAATCTGCCTTGTAAGCTTTCACAAAAGCTCACACCAATATGTCTACAAGTCCTCTCTAGAACTTGTCCAATCTGCTCAATAAGTCCTCTCAAGAACTTAACCAAATCTGCTCAATAAGTCCTCTCAAGAACTTAACCAAATCTGCTCTCAATCTGTATTGTAAGCTTCCACAAAAGCTTACTCAAATCTTTCCACAAGTCTTCTCAAAGACTTACCTCAAATCTGCTCAACAAGTCCACACTAGAACTTGTCCAATCTCATAGAAACATAAAGAGAATTGTTAGAGACTCAATATGCTCTATACTCATCACAATGCTCAATCACTTTCAATCACTCTTTCAGAAACATATAGAGAATTGTTAGAGACTCAATATGCTTCAACTCAATCACTTTCTCAATTCAATTCAGAATATAGAATAGTTTGTTTTATGGAACTTGAACAATCACTTCACACATCCACTTGACTAGGCTCAACCAACTCTACTCAACCAATCTCTCAATGAAATAATCCTTGCTCACAAACCCTAGTCCAAGCATATGATCCTTCACTCAAAATATTTCCAACAATGCTCAACAACAAATCTCACATAACAATGTTCTTTTCAAACCCTAGTTCAAGTTCTTTGCTCAACAACTCACTTCAACAACAATGCTTATAAAACAACTCTCACATAACAATGATACTCATGTTCTTTTCAAACCCTAGTTCTTTGCTCAACCAATGACTTCAACAACAATGCTTATAAAACAAGGTTTTAATAACAACTCTTTATTCCAGAAAACCTTGAAGCATTAACTCAAACACACTCAATAAGGAAGCCCTAATCAATTCCTTTTCACTCCAAACTTATTTTCAGAAAACCAATCAATCAACTCAACTATGGAAGAATGTGCTCATACCTTTTCTTGATGATGAAGGAATCTCAAATATCTGCCACAACCACAAACACTTCTATGCCAAACTCAAAGAGGTTAGAAGATAAATCTCTCTCACAATGTAATGCAAAAACTCAATTACACCTTATCACTCCATCTTTAAAAACAACCATCAACATACATAAAATATTTATCCAATAACACCTTATAATCTCCCAATTAAAATAAATTTAACATCCACCAAAATTAACTCAAAAACCTCTTTAATTAGATTTAATGGCAAAAAGAACTTTGGCAAAAATCAAATCCACTTTCCTTATAACTCCAATAACATAAATTAATTACCAAGCAAGTAACCTTTCATATACCCTTATAACTCCAAATAACACCTTAGGAAAACATTAGGCAAATAAAAATATTTAATTAAAAGTACCTTTGCCACTTGTGGGATTCGAACCCACAACCATCGCCTCCTCGTGCACCCTAGTTATGGGCTTGACCACCGTGTGCGCTAGGCACATGCTTGGGAGGCTAAGAGCACCATGTGCTCTTTCTTCCCAAGCTTGGCACTTAAAAAGCATGCCAAAAATATTTCCACCTCGGTGCTCAAGACAAACATGCCAACAACCTCCACGTGAATCGATCATGGTCACTTCCACTCCAAACGCTCTCATGAAATGTGCACTACCAATGGACCACACTGTCCAATGGGAGTGAGGCCTTAAGCCCTCCCCACTAGTCTTCTTCCTGGCGCTAAAAGACAAAATGATTCTTGTCTTCTTCCTCAATGATTTGCATGAAATAAACTTTGCTCGGTCGCTTGAAATTAATCGATGAAGGTAAGGTTTGAATGCCCCTTGGCATGGCATTTATACATGAAATCCATCATTTGACTTAGACGTCGGTGCTCCACAAAATTTGATGATGTCGATGGGAAAAGACAATTGCAATTTGAATTTAAACTTTGCCAACCTTACCATAAGGTAATTTAATTAAATTATAAATTAATTAATAATAATATTAATTAATATAATTAAGTTATAATTAATTTAATAACCAAAAGGATTATTAAATTAAATTACAAATTAATATATAATTAAATTATTATAATTAATTATAATTAATTCCTTAGGCCTCTCCATAGGTTTTAAGAAAAACCTTTTATTTTGCCATCAATGGTTTTGAGAAAAACCATTTAAATCATGCTTTACATAAAGCTCTTTTGGAACCAATCAAAATGCAATCCTTCTTAGAACCTTTTGACATCAATGACAACTAATATTCCTCAAAATGTCCAACAATCTCCCCCTTTGTCATTGATGGCAACCCAAACTCTTTATACCAGAAACTTAACCTTTTCTGGGTTCTGCTCCCCTAGGACTTTGCTCCCCCTGGCTCAAATCTCTCCTTTTTGCTCAAATACCAAATCTCTCCCCCTTACTCAAATATCTCCCCCTTTGACATCAATGGCAAA
Source organism: Wollemia nobilis (assembly GCA_028583015.1). NCBI lineage: Eukaryota > Viridiplantae > Streptophyta > Pinopsida > Araucariales > Araucariaceae > Wollemia > Wollemia nobilis. The sequence goes on along the minus strand of JAQPPZ010003648.1, from coordinate 802,028 downwards.
GGGTCACCTTTGGGGCTTGGGGCTAAGAATGAGCCTCTTAGCTTAGCCCCTCCCCCACCTCCTCTTGAGATGGTTAATTCTGGGGTGGGAGTATTTCTACTCCTAAAAAACATTGTTCTTTACCTTTATCTTCTTTTCTTCTTATCTGATCCTTCTGATTCCTCTGACTGTTCCTTTCCATGTCCATGTTCTCTATTCATGTTCTTGTTCATATCCATGTTCCTGTTCCTATTCATGTTCTTGTTCCTGTTCATACTTGATTCTGGAATGTCTGCTCTACACCACTTTGTTGTGTGACCATCATTATTGCACTTATAACACTTAATGTTATTATTCCTTGGAGGTGCAAATGTCTTAGGATTTCTCCTAGTGAAGCCATATCCTCTTCTATCATGAACCCTGCAATTCATTGCCTTGTGACCAAACTGATTACATGAGTAGCAATACCCATGGAAAAGTTGTCTGTTCCCATATTCCTATCTTTCATGTGTCCTACATTGTGAAACCATGTGCCCAAACCTGTGACATGAAAAACATCTTCCATTGAAGTTTCCTTGTCTTGACCTCATTGGTCTCTTAGTCTCTCTTGACCTATTCTGATTGTTGTTCCATCTGTATCTTCTTTGTGCATTGTTCCTGTTCTTGTTGAACTTTCTGTTGTCCAACTCATCCTCAGATGTCTCACTTTCTCTTACACTACCTTCTTCTGAAGTGTCTTCATCTGAAGTTTCTTCTCCTCCAGAACTTGAGGTTGACTTTCCTTCCCATTTCTTCTGTCCTTGTTCAAATCCAAGACCTATTTTGCTTGATGTAGGCTTTTGTATCTTGATGAACTTATCCAAGTTCTTTGAGCTATTTTTGAACCCTTTTAGCTTGAATTTGGAGTCTTCTAAATCTTCCCTTAGTAGTGCCACTTCTTGTGCTAACTTTTCACATTCTAAGATCTTTGCTTCTAACTTATCCTTGAACTTCTTTGTCTTAGCCTTTGATTTTTCTAGATCCTCTATAAGCATCCTTCTCTCTTCATCACATTCTTGAAACTGAATTTCAAGTTTAGAGTTTTGCTTTCTTACCTTCTTCACTATGTCAAGGGCATAGATAAGTTCTCCCTTGAGATCATATCCATATTTATCTGAATATTCCTCTATTTGTTTACCTTTGTCCATATCATCATTTTATTTTGACTTGTCTTCTATAGGATCATTTTCTTCTTCTTCTAGTGCCATTAGAATATTCTCTTCTGGTCCTTCAAGTGCATCCTCATATTCATCATCACTAAAACTATAACCATTCCTTGTACAACTATCTTCAAGATGTCCAAAGTTACCACATCTAAAACACTTGAGAATCATTGGTGCCCTTTTCTGAACTTTCTTTTCTTCAATCATAAATAGGACTTCATCTCTATCATTATCTGAAAAACTAGCATCACTATCACTTGAGTACTTACTTGCCTTATCCGCATAGTAGCTCCTCTTTTGCCTTTGAAAGAACTTCTTTCCTTGTCTGCTTTGTCCATCCTTGCTTTTCTTTTGGTGCCTGTATCTTTCTGATTCCCTATTTCTGTGATCCTATTTCTCTTCACCATTGTTATTCTTAGCTTCTTGACAATCTATTGCATAATGACCATACTTTCCACAATTGAAACATTTAATAGATTTTAGATCTCTAGATCTTCTAGAATCCTTATCCCTTCTACCATAATTAGCTTCTTCATCATTGGATGACTCATTGCTTGATTCTGACTTCTTACCCTTTGTCTTCTTGATTGCTTTGAAGGTTGCTTCCTTCTGGGGAATAGGTTCTTTTGTTCTCATCTCAAAAGTTGTAAGAATACCAAGCAACATATCTCTTGTCAAATAATCACCATCCTTTGACTCTTCTATAGCTGAAATATTTTCACTAAACCTTGTTGGAAGAGATCTTAAGATCTTATCACAAATATCTGATTCATCAACCTTCATTCCAAGTCCTTGCATAGCATTAACAACCTCATCAACTCGAAGTAGATAAGTACTAATGTTTTCCTCATTCTTCATTCTTAACTCTTCAAGTTGTCCTTTGAGATTTCGTATCTTTGCTTTCTTGACACCTTTATCTCCTTCATATATATTTTGCAACTTATCCCACATTCCTTTTGCATCTTGACAATGCATAACTTTTATGGACTCTGTTCTATGCAAACCTCTCAAAAGTGCATTCATTGCTTTTGAATTGTAATGTTGTAGAAGCTTACCTTCCTTATCTATAGGTGGATCAACTGAGGGGTCGTATCCATTTTCAACTACTTCCCAAACTTCATTGCCAAGTGCCTTCAAGTAGATCTTCATTCTCAAACTCCAATATACATAATCACTTCCATAAAATACTGGTACTAAATTATCTGAAGGTCCATTCTTAGAATCCATTATGTTCTTGTTAGCTTTTCCTTCAAGCTATTAAACTCTTTCGAAGGAACCCGCTCTGATACCAATTGAAGAACACAAGCTTATACTGAGAGGGGGGTGAATAGTATAAGACCACTTTTTACTTTTCCTTCCCAATCAATATTATGCAATGTAAATATAGCAATATCAATAGTAGTAATCAAAGCAATGCATAAATCACCACACATAATAGAGACACCACAATTTACGTGGTTCACCCAATGTGGGCTACTCCATGGAGAAAATATTTCACTAAAATTTTCTCAATCAATCTCTTGGGAATCCTTTCCCTATTACAATGTTTATGGACCTCTATCCAAAGGAGATACCAATCCCCTAAATCAAGTTCATGGATCTCTATCCATAGGAGAACTCCTTTCTCCTCTTGCTTTGGCTGGTGATCTTCTAGAAGAACTGTTGCCTCCACTACCCTAGCTAATGGATCTCTATCCATTGAAGACTCTTGTCCTCACTCAAAAGACCTATCCTCACTACCCTGGCTAATGGATATCTATCCACTAGAGACTTTGTCCTCTATACTCTGTCACCTCCAAAGCTTGCACTCAGCTCTATCTCAAATATATACTAAACATAGTCCGTCGGTCTAGCACAAATCTATCCTCAATATCTATCTCTAGTCTGGCACAAATCTATCCTCAAATCTACACCAAAATCTATCCTTGAATATGTACTAAACATAGTCCTTTGGTCTAGCACAAATCAATCCTCAATATCTATCCTCAAGCCTTAACTCAAAGCTTGACTCAATCTCAAATCAACTCTGTTGGATCTGCCCCAAACCTTAACTCAAGGTTTGAACAAATCAATCAATCAACTCTGCTCTCAAGCCTTCTCAAAGACTTGTCTCAAATCTGCCTTGTAAGCTTTCACAAAAGCTCACACCAATCTGTCTACAAGTCCTCTCTAGAACTTGTCCAATCTGCTCAATAAGTCCTCTCAAGAACTTAACCAAATCTGCTCAATAAGTCCTCTCAAGAACTTAACCAAATTTGCTCTCAATCTGTATTGTAAGCTTCCACAAAAGCTTACTCAAATCTATCCACAAGTCTTCTCAAAGACTTACCTCAAATCTTCTCAACAAGTCCACACTAGAACTTGTCCAATCTCATAGAAACATAAAGAGAATTGTTAGAGACTCAATATGCTCTATACTCATCACAATGCTCAAACACTTTCAATCACTCTTTCAGAAACATACAGAGAATTGTTAGAGACTCAATATGCTTCAACTCAATCACTTTCTCAATTCAATTCAGAATATAGAATAGTTTGTTTTATGGAACTTGAACAATCACTTCACACATCCACTTGACTAGGCTCAACCAACTCTACTCAACCAATCTCTCAATGAAATAATCCTTGCTCACAAACCCTAGTCCAAGCATATGATCCTTCACTCAAAATATTTCCAACAATGCTCAACAACAAATCTCACATAACAATGATAACCCTAGTTCAAGTTCTTTGCTCAACAACTCACTTCAACAACAATGCTTATAAAACAACTCTCACATAACAATGATACTCATGTTCTTTTCAAACCCTAGTTCAAGTTCTTTGCTCAACCAATGGCTTCAACAACAATGCTTATAAAACAAGGTTTTAATAACAACTCTTTATTCCAGAAAACCTTGAAGCATTAACTCAAACACACTCAATAAGGAAGCCCTAATCAATTCCTTTTCACTCCAAACTTATTTTTAGAAAACCAATCAATCAACTCAACTATGGAAGAATGTGCTCATACCTTTTCTTGATGATGAAGGAATCTCAAATATCTGCCACAACCACAAACACTTCTATGCCAAACTCAAAGAGGTTAGAAGATAAATCTCTCTCACAATGTAATGCAAAAACTCAATTACACCTTATCACTCCATCTTTAAAAACAACCATCAACATACATAAAATATTTATCCAATAACACCTTATAATCTCCCAATTAAAATAAATTTAACATCCACCAAAATTAACTCAAAAACCTCTTTAATTAGATTTAATGGCAAAAAGAACTTTGGCAAAAATCAAATCCACTTTCCTTATAACTCCAATAACATAAATTAATTACCAAGCAAGTAACCTTTCATTTACCCTTATAACTCCCTTTTTCACCTTAGGAAAAACATTAGGCAAATAAAAATATTTAATTAAAAGTACCTTTGCCACTTGTGGGATTCGAACCCACAACCATCGCCTCCTCGTGCACCCTAGTTATGGGCTTGACCACCACATGCGCTAGGCACACGCTTGGAAGGCTAAGAGCACCACGTGCTCTTTCTTCCCAAGCCTAGCACTTAAAAAGTGCATGCAAAAATATTTCCACCTTGATGCTCAAGACAAACATGCCAACAACCTCCATGTGAATCGATCATGGTCACTTCCACTCCAAAATGCTCTCATAAAATGCATGCTACCAATGGACCACACTATCCAATGGGAGTGAGGCCTTAAGCCCTCTCCACTAGTCTTCTTCCTGGCGCTAAAAGATAAAATGATTCTTGTCTTCTTCCTCAATGATTTGCATGAAATAAACTTTGCTCGGTCGCTTGAATATTAATCGATGAAGGTAAGGTTTGAATGCCCCTTTGGCATGGCATTTATACATGAAATCCACCATTTGACTTAGACGTCGGTGCTCCACAAAATTTGATGACGTCGACGGGGAAAAGACAATTGCAATTAAATTTAAACTTTGCCAACCTTACCATAAGGTAATTTAATTAAATTATAAATTAATTAATAATAATATTAATTAATATAATTAAGTTATAATTAATTTAATAACCAAAAGGATTATTAAATTAAATTACAAATTAATATATAATTAAATTATTATAATTAATTTAATTCCTTAGGCCTCTCCATAGGTTTTAAGAAAAACCTTTTATTTTGCCATCAATGGTTTTGAGAAAAACCATTTAAATCATGCTTCACATAAAGCTCTTTTGGAACCAATCAAGATGCAATCCTTCTTAGAACCTTTTGACATCAATGACAACTAATATTCCTCAAAATGTCCAACAGCCATGGTATGGTGGCCTCGTTGCTTTATATCCTATAGACGATAGGTGGGTTAGGTACCTCTATCCCAAACCAAACTATCGCAATACCCTAGAAAACTAGAACAACTCATGCTCTATCCCATATCAACCAGTCAACCATCTCATTCGTTGCACTTGACTCAAGTGCACCCCATCATTTTCTTGTGTGGGACCTCCCCTCCATGGTCTCCATCTCACTACCTCCAACCTCAACTCTACCCATAATTATTTATAGTACTCCCCACCCTTCTTTCATGGTTGACCTCATGGTCCTTCACTATTGTGCCACCATCTCAATAAGTAGGATCGCTTGATTGTCATCTCTTTATCTAGCTCACATGATAACCCCGTTGGTTGACATATCATGAAGTGCTCCCACCCCTAAACCTACAATAATACACTACAACCCAAGCCCACCCTCCTATGTTGACACACATCATACAACTCTAAGTACAACTAGGTCAATAGCACTAGTGCCCATGCATATGCTATTGGTATCTCAATCAACATTACCATAAGTCTCAACATATTCCATTGAAATCGAGCACCACTAGAATCTGGTGCTATCTCATTGGATATCAAAAATATCATGACCAATTATCATGGTGATAGTCTCCTCTCATCATATTCTACCAAATATTGTATATCATCACTACTCATTTCCATTGTCTCCCACTTCTCATTGTATATCTTAGTCAACACCTCTTCCTTATCTATGTCTGTGTAGATAGGAATACCCTCCATTAGTAGCCAAAATATATGGTGCACATCCTCCAAGGTCACTATCATCTCCTTTATCGAGAGGTGGAATGTCCCTCTATTTGGTCCTATCGATCTGCTAAGGCAAAAAGGTACCATCGACCCATGTGCATAGGCTCAATTTGTGTAACCTCTCTCAAGCCTATCACCCCCAACCACTCCCAGTTTGCTTCCATCAACTAGTCCCTAGCACTTGGAAACATAGTGCGAAATTGTGTCATGGTTGTAACTACCTCATTTGCAATCACCACAAAAATATCATTAGCTACCAATTTCCATTTCATACATATAGCATAAAGCAAAAAAAACCATAAAAAGAAAACACAAAACAAGTTTTTCTCTCCATTCCACGCTTTTGTAATTTCAAAATTGCACCCCTCATTTCAAAAATTTTGAAATTTCAAAAAAAAAAGAAAAAAGAAAAAAAAAATATATATATATATATATATATATATATATATATATTTCATCCATCCCATCACATGTTGCAAAAAAAAGCCCACTTTGGGGTATTTAACATTTCAAACAAAATATGCAAGAATTCAAAAAAACACATAAAAAAAAAGGAACCGTGGTACTTATTAACTTTGCACACCCTCCAAATCCAACTATCATGCTCGCTCCCACCATCTCGTCTACCTCTTTCTTCTCCTTCTTCTCTACCACCCTCTGTAGTTGCACAAATGAACCAAACAGACAAATTTATAGCTTTGCGTTGGTAACCACCTAAACAAGTCATCAACCGCCTTGGGCAATCACCAAGGTGCAAGCCAAATACCCTAGGCAGTTCTCAAGGCACCAAGCAACCACTCTAGACAGTCCCCTAGGTGCTTGATAGTTGCCCTAGGTATTTTCCAAGGAGATGTTTTTTTACAAAATATTACAAATTTTGAAACTGACCCCCAAATCACAACTTGTATACCTTCCCTTCTTTCATGATTCTATTTTCATCCATCTTTTATCAATCGACTTGTGCTTGTTTCCCATTTTTTACCATTTAGTTGTCACTTGATGCGGTTAACAAATATACTTGAATTTTATTTCAAATCAATTCAATACACAAACACCCAATTTTGGAGTTATGTGTGTCTGAGAATATTTGCCTAAGGCTATCATTAACCCTCCCTATGGTGGGAAAAATAGCTGAACTCATATTTTCTTTTCCCTGACTCCAAGACTCAAAATTCTAATCAAATTGATTTCATCAATTTGTCAAATGTAAATATTCAAGGGCATTTATCGCTTCCATAACTAGGGTATCTTACATGGTTCTTGATTTGAGATAATCTTGCATCACCCTCCTCAAGGTAAAAGTCACTTTCATCATTTGCCAATCATTGTCGCTGTCCATCATCAATCCAGCAATCAATGTCATTGGTTTTTGCACCATATTGTGTTTTCACACAATGTGGTACAAAAAGGGGTATCTATAGACACCTAAAAAGTGTCACATTTGCAATGGTTAATATTAATATTTAATAATGTGTGCAATTATTTTTATTAATATATTGCAACCTTATAAATTATTAATGTTGACTATCCTAGCACCTTCCTATGCCTAACCATGGTCATCATGAGACCACTTTGCTATTTTTACTTCGATTGACATTTAATTCCCCTCTTTCCTCCACATTCTAAGCTCATTTAATGTATTTGGGTGAGGATTCCCTCCACCCAAGCATATTGACGAGAAATGTCATTTTGGTAGGTGAGGAATATCTCTACAAAAAGGGCATTAGTGAGGAGAGTCATTATACATCATGGAACATCATAATGCATCGTGGCACATCATAAGGTGTTATGACACATCATAATGCATCATAGCCCAAATAAGGAAAGCTACACATTTGTCCACATAAGTGGGAAAACCCTAAGATTCCTCTCTTCCCTCACCTAAGACACTTTTCACTCATTCTCTTCCATATTCATCACTCTCCACCCACAAGAGACTTTACAAATAGGCCCCAATTTCACTTTCAAAGGGTGTGCACAAATGATAACAAAACTTTGCCTAATTTTTATTTGATTTTATTGTGTATGTGTTTGACATTGTGATTGCAGGTATACCATTCAAAGAGCTCAAAATTTCAACTATGGAGGCTCTTGGAAGTATTTTCTAATCCTTGTTTTGCAACCACACTCACCATTGATACCCAAAATTGCACTAGATCTGCAATAAAAGCCCCAAAATAAATATAGAAAGGCTTAGATCCATTATTGAAACCCTCTACCAAATAACAGTCACAACCGCTTTGAGCAACTACACAAGAGCACCACCTCAAGCAGCTATATAGGAGCACAACCGTCCCAAGTAGTTATATAGGAGCACAACCAACCCAGGAAGTTGCATAAGAGAGCCAGTTGCCCTGGGTGATTGAGCCTTAGGGCCAGCAACGATTCCAGATCAGCCACAAACTACACAAAAAGGTAAATTAGGTATTTTATTAGGTTTTGTAGGTATTTCATACAATTTTGTAACTTTTAAACTTGATTTTGTAAAGTTTTGTAACATTCTATTTGCTTTTGTAACCCTCTTTCATAGTTTTGGGCCTCATCTCGAAAGGCTCTATATATGCTAATTGTGAGCTTGTGTGTGGGTATTGGATACACATAGATGCTTGGAAGGTCAAGAAACATGCCTTCTAAACCCTCCCATAACTTGTTATGTGATCAAGAATATAACTTGCGACACTATAGATCTTACTTGTAAAGGAAAATCCTTCGTTTTGGGAGGTTGATTGTAACGAAAAAGGTCAATTTGTAAAAGATAAAGTTTATCAATATTAAATCTATTGCTTTTTATCTATATTTTATTGTTATGGTGTATTTCATCTTTTACACTTTTATCAAGTAGGGATTGATTTAAGTTGCAGACTACTATTGGTTCAGGTTTTCAAAAAAATACCTTGACAAAGAAGATTACATGTCTTGAAGATAGACCTTGACATAGTGAATTTAGGTCTTGAAGGCAAACCTTGACAAATAAGGATATAGGTCTTGAAGGTATACCTTCACAAAGAAGGATATAGGTCTTAAAGGCAAACCTTGACAAAGAAGGATACATGTCTTGAAGATAAACCTTTACAAAGACGGATATAGGTCTTGAAGTAGACCTTTACAAAGAAAGTTTCAAGTCTTGAAGAAAAATACCTTAACATATAAATGAAGAAATATTAAGGTCTATATTGACCTTGACAAGTTGGCTTGAAATGTGTAACCATATCAAGAATAAAAAGTAAGAAGGCAACAAGAGAAAAGGAGGTCCATAGTGAATATTCATGAGGCTTTTATTAGTGAAAGAGAAATAGGTTTGAGAAAAGAAGAGTTAGAAAAAGTTGTTTGAAAATAGTAGAAAAGGATCAAGGTATAATGAGTCGAAGCAACATTGAAGCCATGTAAATGTATATTGCAAAAATTCAAAGAATCATATAAAGGAAAAGGTACAATAAAACATCAAAGGATAGAATTCAAGAAGAAAGTTGTTTGAAGGTAAAGGTGTGGTAAAGCATAAAAAGAAGCATACAAGATAACAACCACCTAAAAGCAAGAGTATCACAAGGTAGACAAAGCATTAAATATTGGAAGGGAGAAGAATATAAAGTAACTATGAAAGCACATCTAAGTGCAAAGGAGTAATTGCAACAAAATCTACCTGTGAAGAGAAGTGTGAAAGTCATTTAAGTTTGAGTTTATTTTTAAATCCTTTCAGTTTATTAAGTGCAATCAAATATAGAATATAGTGAAGTTGTTTAATTCAGGTTTTAATATCTTCAAGCTAATTATCATCGAAGCTAAACATAGAGATCTGAAAAGATAAGAGGAAAAATGTTAGTCTGAAGCAACAAGCTTGAACAGGAAAAATATATTCATTAGAAGCACCAAGTACAGAGAAACTCACCATCATTGAGCATAGTGGAATCGTGCAATGTCCAAGGATCATTGTAGGCAGGTGAAGAGTAACATGTGCTCTTTTCAAGTGCCAACGTTTGAAAGAGAAACTCAAGCTCCAACATTGGAAAAAAAATATCCAAGCACCAAAGTTCGAAAGGGAAGCTCCAAGTGATAATGTTCAAAAGGGAAGCTCCAAGAACCAACATTCGAAGGAAGCTCAACTATCAAGCATGAATGTACGAAGGAGAAGTTCTATATCTATCTACCAAGCGTAAGCAACTCAAATAAAGGAGCATAATAATCAAGGTAAAGTGGAATAAAATCTCATTGAGTGCAAACATAATTTTTGAAAGAATTATAATGTATAGGTTAATCATTTGCAAAGTTCAATAATATCATGTAGATTTTGGTAAGGGAATACATCCCATTGGTAAAAGTAACACTCATTCACATAGTAAGAGAAGACATCTCATTTGCAAGGGTAACGTTTGCATCAAGTTTAATACCATCCAAAATTATAAAATGTATTGTTGGAAACCCTAATGTTTTACCTACCTAAATTATAACACTCACCTACAACATCTAAGCATGGCAATTAAAGAAAGGGTGCAAGAATTGAAAGTGACAATTCAAAACTGGTCTTTGCAGTCAATCAAGTTGTGAAGCATGCAAGAAAATATTTGTGGAGGTATTTTCATTTGCCAAGGTTTTTTATATGCTTTGGAGATATATAGTTTTTATAATATTTTATTAAAAGGAGAAATAAAGAATTATAAAATAAAGAATTTATTTATTAAAGTCTTCTTATTAAAGTTAAGATAGGAATGATAAGTAGTAGATTGAAATTATTCTCTTTGGAGTTATAAGTTTTTTGAGTTGAAGTTTATTTTTAATAATAGTTTTTTGAAATTTAAAGTTTATATAATATTTGCAAATTAATTTAATTTGGGAGTCAAAAGGTTTACAACTTCAAACTTAGAAAATTAATTTTGCAAAGTTCATATTTTCATAGTTTCTAAATATTAGAGAGATATAAGGAATTCTACTTCATAGGTTTTATAATTTAGAAACTTTGAATTTATTTAAATCTAAGGAGTTATAAGGTAGTCTACATCAAAGGTCATATGAGTACTACTATGTCAAACAATAAATTCTTTCTTTCTGAATCTCAACTTCTAAAAGGACCAAATTATGCTTCATGAAAAAATAAAGTGAAATCAATTTTAATAGTAGAAACACTTTGGGACATAGTTAGTGGAGTAAAAGCGAAATCTACTAGAGATGATAGCAAAATTCAAAAATATGAAGACAATGAAGCAAAATCACTTATGCTAATAACTTTTGCAATTACAAAAAAATAAAAGAAAATAACCTTTGCAATTAATGATAAAATACAACCTTATATAAGTACAACAGAAACTTCTATAGAAGCCTAGAATACTTTAGCTAAAATATTTGAAGGGAAAAACAAAGCTACTATCTTCAATCTTCAATCTCAATTGTATTCATTAAAATTTAATAGTGGTGAAAGTATTGAACTATTTCTTAGAAAGATAGCAGATATCAAGGCAAAGCTATTAACTCTAGGAGAAAAATTAGAAGATAAATTTCTTGTTCAAGTGACATTAAGAGCTCTTCCAGAGAATTATAAGTATCTAGTTACATCTTTGCAAGTCCTAAGCAAATATACCTCATTTGATGAGTTAGTCAATATTTTACAAGAGTATGAAGTGGAACTGTAGACACCCATAATTAGCCAATTTTGTAACCATTGAACCCCTCTCTCAATCAACCCATAAAAACCCCCAAATCCCCTTTCAAATCCCCATTAATTCACCAAAATATCCAAATTGTCACCAGACCCTTGCCAATTTTCCAAATTCCTTCTAAATCCATCCAATTTCCTCCAATTCCCTAATTTTCCCTCCAAATTCTTCTAAATCCCTCCAAAATTTAAATTTCCTATCTAATCTACCTAATTCCCTCTAAAATTCCCCTATTCTGACTCCAATTCTTCCAATTTCAATAAATTCTCCTAATACCTTTCAATTCTTCTAATTCCTTGCTAATTTCTTCAATTTCTTCTAATTTCTCCCTAATATTTCTAATTTACCTCCAAATATATTTAATCCTCTTTAATTATTTTAATTCCTTCCTAATTTCTTTCATTCCTTCTAATTTCTCCCTAAGCTCTCTAATTCCTCTTTAATTTCTTTTTATTTCTCCTAATCTTCCTAATTTTCTCTTACTCCTATTTAATTCCTCTAATCCCCTCTTAACCTTCCTAAATCTTCTAATTTCCTCCTAACCCCTCATTTATTTTCCCAAATCCCCCTCAAAAATCCCATAATCATGTTTATCCCCCAAATCCCCTAATCAAGCCCCTAACCATACCCTAATCACACCCCTTAATCCTTAGCCAAATCCCAAGGAGATTGCATCATAAATTCAAAAATCCTAAGCAAATCCCTAGGAATCCTAATCCCTTCCCAAATCCCCACCAAAATCCCCTAGAAATTTCCCACATTCAATATGTCATGTCCTCCCCACTTTTCCCTCCATTTTGGATGAATTTTAAATTGCCCTTAAATTTCCAAGTCAACCCCCTCATGATAATGTCATTAACTCCCTAATCCTCCCCACATATTTCCATGTAATTTTATTTGAATTTAAAATTCCCCACCAAAGCCCAAGTCAAAACCCCATTAAATATTCATAATAAATTTTTGAGTCCTCATCCTCCATTGCACTTTTTATGAATTTTAAATTTGGCCACATCACCCAATGTTCCCATGTCCCCATGCCCCCTCACTTCTCCCTAGGCCAATTTATGGCATTTGGGTGGGTGAGGACTCACCTCACCCAAGGCCAATAAATATGGGAAGGTGCACACTCCTCCATGTGGAATTCCTAGATTTTTCTTGGTTTCTCCACATCCTACTTGGCTGCCATGTCACCTCCACATCATCTCCACTTCACCACCCCTTCCCCTTGCCAAAAGCCTATAAATATCCCCTCTTTTCCTCTATTTACAAGAACATATGAGAATCTTAACAAAAATCTACTGAATTTTCACCAACCCCCTTTGTCCCCTTTGAGTGTGCTTAAGGCTTAGTGTGATTACTCCCCCTTGGGTGCACCAAAACCAACATGCCAATGGAGTTTCTTTGAAAGACCTATCAACATTCTCTTTGTAGTTGTTCACAAACCAAATGGTCAATCGACATCAAATATTCCCTAGGAGCTCAAGACACTTGTAGGAGGGACCACACCAAATCTTGAAGCGCCATTAGAGAATGAAGCTAGCCACCCCTTGCAGTTACATAGAGCCAACCACTTTATGTGACTACACAAAGCCAATCGCTCCCCATAGTTGAATTTTTGAAGTGAAACAAAGACATTAAACAAACAAAAGGTAACCAAGATAAGGCAAGTCCCTTTTCAAGGTTTTGTAACCTTTTTCATGCTTTTTGTAACTTTTTTCAAGGTTTTTGTAAGTTTTGTAATAGCACTTTCATGAATTTGGGCCTTATCTAGAAAGGCCCAATAGATGCTACTAATAATTTCTTGTGGGCTTGTGTGCAGGTATTTGGAGCAGCATAAGGCCTAGGGTGGTCAAGCATCAAGGCTCAAAACCCACCCAAATATTTGAGGGTGACCAAAAAAAATATTTTTGAAGCATCCTAATGATTATTGTAAAATCTTGCTAAAAAGAGAGTTCTCCACCTTGGAGACTCCATTGTAAAACCCCAAGAGGGTTCTTTGTAACAAAAAGTGGCTAATAATATCATATTTCATTTGTTTCATGAAAGGGTGCATTTCCTTTGTCATAAGAATATTCAATCTAGGATGAAATGACTAACAATGCTTTAGTGTCAAAAGAAAATGCACAAGGTAATCTTGCTTTGGAATAATAAATATTATAAAATATGTAAAAAAAGTGGACATAGTACAAACTATTGTAGATATAATCTAAGGAATCAATTTGAAGGAAATCATATGAATCAAAGTGGTCAAAAAAATAGGTCAGTACAATAGAGATAGTATCAAACTCAATACAATCCACAACAACGTCAACTTCAATGTTATTATCCTTCTCAGTATTAGTATAGTCAATCTTAGTTGCAATATAGAGAGGGAAATTAAAAAGGACATCTAGCCCAAGAAATTCATGAAATTCAAGAGTTAGAAGAAACTGTTGAAGAAAATGAAATCAAAGCTCTTTCAACAAAATTGATAATTAATGAAGATGAATGTCTCTCACAAAATTAAAAAGATACTAACAATCTATTTGATCAGGATACAAAAAGATAACATATTGAAGAAAGCAAAAGTGAACAAAGGAAACACATGTTCCAGGATCACATTGAAGGAGGAAGACTATGATTGAATACTAAAGTCTTAAATAACCAAATAATGTAATATAGGGGTGTTAAAGTATATTACATTATTTGGTACATGCTAATGTACCCCCATGGTACCTTCATTGTACACCTTGTAAATATTATACTAGGGTCAAGTCTTAGATTAGAGTGTGAGTAAATATTTTATGTAATGTAGTAATGTGCAAGAAATGCACAAGTGTCATGTGAGCAAGTGTGCAAGTGTTATGTGTGTATATGTGCACAAGTGTCTTATATGTAAGTGTGCACATGTGTTCTTAGATTAGGAAGTGTTATGTGAAGAGTCATGTCCAAGTGTGCATACAAGATAGAATCATGTGTATGCAAGTGTCAAATAGAGAATCCAAGAGTCATGAGACTTGGCATAAGAAAATGAAGATTCAAGTAACCAAAGAGTCATCCTACAATAGCTATATATTACTCCATAGTCTATGTTGTCTATATCATCTACATAGCCTACATAGTCTACATTGTCTACATAGTGAGAATAGAAAGCATTGTTATTGTATGAGAGTTTTATGATACATTTGTAAGAGAAAGAGGAGTAATAAATATTGCATTCAATTGAGCAACTAATATTGTAAGTTTTTCTATATGCTTTGTATATGTATGATTCAAACTATTACATTCATATTTCTATTTATTATTGAATGCTAGTTGATATATTATAATATTAGTTGTCTTATATATATTCTTAGTTATATCATTATCTTGATCTTACAATATTACGACTATCATATATTTGATCCTATGAGTTTACATTAATATTAAGGCTTAAAAATCCTTCACTTTATCCATGAGACAAGAAGGGAGGCAACTCATCCAATTTGGAAGAAATGACGAATTTTGCTCGATTTGTAAATGATAATGAGTTGATAGATGTAGAACTAAGAAGGGTTAAATACACTTGTAGCAATAGATGAATAGGAGGACAATTAATCTAAATTTGGTTTGATTGTTTTATTTTATCAAAGGAAAGCTTTCTATCCTTTGAAGACATGACTTTGTCTACTCTTCCAAAGGTGGGTTTTGATCACAATCCCCTTATTTGGGAGACTGAGGTAAGGAAGAGGATATTCAAATGCCCTTTTTGGTTTGAGAAGATGTGGTTGCAACATGAAGGGCTTGAGGGTAAAATATCAGAGTGGTGGAAGCAAGATTTCTCTAGAGTGAAGCTAACCCAAATAGCTAAAAATTTAAGATTAATTAAAAAAATCTTAAAATTTGGAATAGAGAGGTTTTTGGGCATCTCATCAAGAAGAAATCAAAATTGAAGCATATTTTAGACATTGAACATGTCTTGCAATCAGATATTTTTACCAATGAAATGAGGGACAAAGAGAAGAAATTGTTGGCTGACTATCACAATATCATGGCTTGTGAAGAGATATTCCAGCGATATAAATCAAGAGTAACCTGGCTAAAAAAAAGGGGACTGCAATACATTTTTTTTAATGTTTCAACATTATGGTATAGGATCTACAATAAGATTAAGAATTTTTTTAAGATTGATAGATATGGTACTGATGACCCCCTTCAAATAAAAGAGGAAGTTAACTTCTTTGTCAATTTGATAGGATATGAGAAGCCTTGAGATAATGCTTCTATGAACATCATGTTGTAGAACATCCCTAGGTTATTTTATAACCAACTCAATGACCATCTTATTAGTCCCTTCAAGGAGGATAAATTTAAGAAGGTAGTGTCTAACATAAATGGTGATAAGGCTCCAGGACCATATGAATTTCTTGTTGTTTTCATCTAAATATTTTGGCACATTGTTGGGGTAGATGTTACCTAGGTTCTTATGGAGGTGCAAAGAACACAACAAATTTCTAGAGATGTCAACTCAAATTTATTTGCTCTCATTCCTAAGTTAGCAAGTGCTAGGACCTTCTATGAAATTTTCCCTATAAGTTTATGCAATCTTTTATACAAGATTTTGTCCAAGGTCCTAGCCAATAGAATTAAAATAATTTTACCCTTCATAATTGATCCCATCAAGGTGGTTTTTTTAAATGGCAACAAATCTTGGATGGTATTATAACCATTCATGAGGTGATTCATTCCATAAATATGAGTGGGGATGTTGTTAAAACTGGACATGAATAAAGCTTATGATAGGGTCTCCTAGGAATTCCTTTTCAAGACCATGAACAACTTTGGCTTTCATCAAGAATGGATTAAGCTAATCAAGGTATGTGTTTCTTTAGCCATATTTTCAATTTTAATAAGTGGTTCAACAACAGGGTATTTCTAGAATAAAAGAGGACTTTGTTAAGGAGATCCTTTGTCTCCCTACCTTTTCATTATCTTGGCCAAAGATTTGGGGAGGGTGATCTCTGCTACTACATCGAATGGGAAAATTGAGGGAATTAAACCTACCTCTTCTTTATCCCCTATCTCCCACCAATAATTTGTGGATGACACGATCATTACTACAAAATATTCAATCCCATAGGCCAAAGAATTGAAATCTATTTTGGAAAAATATGAGAAGGCAACTGGTCAAAAAGTGAATTATGATAAAAGTAAGATTTATTTTATTAACACACTAGGACCCAAACAGGCTATATTAGCTAGAATTTTTGGTTGTGGTATAGGGGATCTTCCCTCAACCTACCTTGGGATGCCCCTATTCAAAGGGAGGATGTATGAGGAGTTATAGAATCCAATTGTAGAGAGATTATCAAAAAACTTACAAGGTGGAGGGGTTCTTTGCTCAACTAAGTTGGCAAAGCCCAATTGGTAAAATTATCTCTGTAGAATATTCTAATCTATTTTATGTCAATATTAAAAATACCAATAAAAAATTGTGATAACATAGAGAAGATTTAGAGAAAATTCTTATGGTCTGGTGTGAAAAGTAAAAAAGGATAGCGTTGGTAGCTTGGGAGTAATTTTGTACAAGGAAATAAGTGGGAGGCCTAGGCTTCAAAAATTTGAAGAGTGAATAAAGTCTTATTGAGCAAATTGGGTTGGAAACTTGTAAAGGATAAAGACCTCATTTGGGTCCACATCCTTAAAGCCAAGTATCTCAGGAACCACTCTAGCTTCCTAGAGGGAAGTGAGTTACCACATGGTTCAAACTTTTGGAATAACCTTTAGCTCACCAGATCTTTGTTGAAAAAGGGTATTTGCTAGCATTTTGGAATTGGATCCCAAGTACAAATGGCTGAAGAAAATTCCTTTTAGTGAGGTCCTAGATTTTTTTGGGCTAGAACAAGTCTTGTCTACTCTCTATGGAACCTCTATGCAAAACCATATCATCTCTGATGAATTTGGTAAAATATGGAGGTATCTACAGGTAGATGGGTTGGATGAGAGGAACCAACAAAGCCTGAGGAAGCTCAATAGGATGCTACATGTTTATTTTTTAAATAGTACAAGAAATGTTAACACTCTCCTATAAAAGAATCAAAAGGAATGTGAGAACTCAGTTAATTTTGGTTACTACATGCTAGATGCCTGTTACAAAAGTGTGGATCAAGGAGCTCCTTTTAAAAATTACCTACTTTTACTGGTTATCGATCCAAAACAAGATTATGATGATGGATAATATTTGCAAGAGGGGGATGATAATTCCCAATAGATGTGTGTTGTGTGAGAAGAATTGGGAAGATACAAACCATCTCTTCACTGAGTGTCCCTTCATGAGCAATATCCAGAATGAAGTGCTCAACAAATTTCAAGTCACATGGGTCCTTCCAAATTCCCTTCTAGACCTATGTGTCCAGTGGGAATCCCCCTTTCGAAGCAAGAGAATACAAATTTTGTGGAAGATAAGACCCCCCCATGGCTTGTGGGGATCTTGGAAAGAGCAAAGCAATTGTATATTCAAGGATAAAAAAAGATATATCACCTCCACTAAAGCCAAATCTTCCACTACCACTGTCAAGAATTTCAAGATCATAAGTTTTAAAGATGCCTAGGAGCTTGATAGAGAAAAAAATATTTTTAGTAATTGGGACATGGAATTTTGGGATCAAGGCCCTGCTCCACCATCCAAACTTGTAAGGGTTAACACAAGTGGGAACCACCACCACCTGGCTAGCTGAAGCTAAATTTTGACGATGTAGCAAAAGGGAATCCAAGTAGGGTTAGAGCAGGTGGTATTTTTAGATATCATAGGGGAAATGCTATGTTTGCCTATGCAGAGGCCTTAGAGGAGAAAACCACTTACTTTGCTAAGTCCAAGGTTGCTTTCCTAGGCTTAAATCTTATTGAGAGCCTTAATATTAAAAATATGATTGTAGAGGGTGATTCACAAAATGTTATTAATATTTTGAAAGGAAACTAGCCAATTAGCTAGAGTGTTGCTAATTTGTTTTTGAACGCTAAGCATAAAATAATCCCTTCGGATAATATTCCATATAACCATATTTTTAGAGAAGGTAATGGGGTTCCAAATAGCTTGGAAAACCTAGGGGTGATCCTAGATGGTTTTCAAAAATGGGAAGTTAGCTTTCCTAGTCAAGTCCAAGATTTGGTAAATTTGGAAGCTTGTTGATGAGTAATTATTTGGCATGTATTTTTTGTAGTAAATTGTTTCATTTCTATCTTTTAATTGTGGTTATAATATATTTTAAGTGGTTATTCTTACTTATTTCAATGATTTATCAGTTAAAATTATGGATGTGATTAATTTGACAAATGTATGCATTTTATGCAAAATACATGCAAGTTGTGTATGATTATGCAAGGAAATATTGAAGGATGTTCCACAGGTGCACGATGTAGTAGCACAAGCTTTGGAATACACCTCAAATGTGAGAAGATGGACATAAGGACAATGGATTAAGAAGACTCTAGATGTGGTGAAAAAGCAATGGTGATTACTGTTACAGAATATAGTAGCTGAAGTATGTTACTGAAGATAGTTACTGAAGTATGTTGCAAAAGGTAGTTACTAAAGGTTGTTATCGAAGACAAATTTTACCAGAAGTTACCAAAGAAATTTGATTAAGTCAATTGAATGATGCTACGTACCACATCAGTGACAACATGGCATTTTTACATGGTTGCAAAAGTATTTCCAGTTAGCATGATTAGTTGACATGTCAAAGATCATTCATGTGGATATTATAATTAATAAATTTGTTGTAAAAGATATTTCGTGAAGTTGTATAATTAGATTATTGTTAGGATGAATAGATTACCACACAAGATTGTTTGGTCCTTCCCGAGAATAAAGGACATATGGTTATGTGTTATATCTTACAAAATGTCTAAGTTAGTATTATGTTGTTATGTTAGTTCATAAAGTGTCACTTGGACCACTTAGGTTGTTTACTAAGTCCAAGTAGAATTAGGAATTGTGTTAGTTTAGATTATTTTTGTTAGTGCATAGTTATCACATTATCAAGTCCACAACTCCACATGGTAAAATACGTGGAAGAATATTACTTAGAATTGTCCAAGTCATAATATAAATTACATAGGGAGACCTTTGAAAAGGTCTAATGTTCAATATTCTAATAAAAATTTGTATGATGCAAAAATAATGTTGAAACGACTTTGTACAATTTTTGAGGAAATGCACCAGCATGTACATTTGAACTTCCAGCAATAAAAGCAACACTTTACTCTTCACATATGGTAATTGTGTCATTTGTATTTACTACTTGATTTATTTTATGTAGTTGTAGTTGTAATTTTTTTGCATCCATAGAATAGAATAATGTTAGTAGTAGTTATGCATCTTAGTTACTGATATAAAGTAGTTTAGGGAGAAAGACTTACACTATCTTCTAGGAGGCAGGGCCCACTCCTACAGTCAGTCCCTAATCTCTCACCCCTATAATAGGTTAGAAATAGTTAATTAACCTTAGAATATAAAATAAATTAAACTGCATTTTTATAGAACATAAAGTCATAATAGATAATTAAAACTAATTGCACAAGGATCCTCACCAATAGGTAATTGTTATTAGTTATCGTCATCAATAGATAAAATCATTAATAGGTAATTATCATATTTACTACTTAAATAATAAAATCGCACTTTATTTTCATTTTTGAACAATTTAATTTATGTTCACCACAATCATTACTTTTCTACAAAACCTAAAACTAAAAGAGATCTGAATTAAGCTTAGAATTGATCCCCACGGTACAATCTATACTAGATTCCTACTCTTTAAATCTAACCTTGATTACCTCAAATTGATAAAATTAAATGTAAGCTATTACAGTCGATCACCTATGCCCATGATGAGCAAATGAATCATAGTGTTTAGTAGATCTGAGGGGCTGATAAACTGTATGTTGGAGGAGCCACCATGTTTATCTAGAGGGGGAAGTCGGGGCAAGAACAATTTTCCTACCTCTCAAAAGAGGGTTTGATTTATAAATGCCTGAGTTGGATTGTGCAAGGTATTCAGTTCCTACTAAAAAGAAGAATTGGGTTAGAATTGGATAAGAGGAGTACTTTCCAGTATTCTTATGTAGAATCTCTACCTAATGGGACCCAACATCATCCTAGTCATATCAAGAGGCTCGCTTTCCTTATGCACTCCTTGTCCTTTATGTTTTTTATCTCTAATATTTTTTCATGAGGTGTAAATTTAACAATTCAGTGGAAGAGCTTGGAGCATCATTGGGGTATATGTTGTAGTTGTTGAACCTTGTTGTTCGATACTCATATGTACCATTGCTTCTTAATTATGGTTTTGTTAGTTCATGCTCATGTGTGTGGCAAAGAGCTTCTTTTTGGGATTCTTGGCCAACCTCTCAAAGCAAAGAGCTTCCTCTTTTTATTCCGCATCAAAATGTCACTACCACCAATCTAGAAAATTCTTGGTCTGAGAGAAGTTCAAGCAATTATGGTGTGGCATCTATGGAGTTAGAGTCATCAAGAAGGCACCATTTAGATGATATGGGTGGTAAATTTGGTAACAATTTGCTCCATTCATTCGAGAGGTATAAAGACCTCTCAAAGGGGATATTTCTCTTAAAGAAAAGTGTGATGCTCATGCTTTTCTCTCATCAAAGGAAGCAAATTCAAGACAATGATTTTCTTTAAGTTCGCATGACGAAATAGAAGTGGTGGCCCGAGAACTTGACTGATCTTACCTTTGCATAATTTTTTGATAAGCCTGGTATCTTTATGCTTGGCTCTTTCTATACAATAGTATTTTAGTTGGGTATTTAGTAATCTATTTTAGGTAGTATTGGTTGATGAAGTCTTTTGTGTGGCTCCTCAGTTGGGTATTTTATCTCATGTTTTCTTGTTTTAGTTCTAGATCTTTAATTTTTAATCTATGAAAGGAAGTGTAAAAGGTTTGGTGAGTTTTTCAAAACCCCTTTCATCTACTATAATAATAATAATAATCTCAAATATGAATGTAAAATAACCAAAATCATTCATGTACAATCATGAATAATACTTTTAAAATGAATTGCTCATAATCCGTATAAAATTTTTATTATCAACTATTTCTCATTTTTCACATGTTGTATTCGTGTTACATTATATGGAGCTTTATCTCCATAATATAGACATAGTAATGTGACTCTTCACATACTTGATTATTGCTATCCATATGATAGATCCCATGACCTTCGACTTATCATCTTGCCACTCATATACTAGACTCTTCACTTTCTTTTAACAAGCATACTTGAATCTATGACACTTGCACACTTCTACATGCACTCCTAATCCAAGATACTTGTGCACATCCTCACATTACATATTTGCATACTTACATACATGACACTTGTACACATTCTCTCAATACACACTTGCACTCTAACTTACATGACACTTGTGCATTTCTTGCACATTGACACTTACATAAAAGGGGAAATATAAATCATTCACCTAAACTATAGACTCAACCCTAATCTATTATATATTTATATTTGTACCATGAAGGTACCATGGGGGTACATTTGCATGTACCAAATAATGTAATATTCCTCGATAGAATTAGAGTTTGACTAATGGAGATTCACATTTTCTCTAGTACCATGTAAAATTTACCAATATATTCAAGAATGAATGGAGTCAACATATTACTCAACAAGCATTTCTCATGCATAATACAATATGGTAAAATTTCCTTATAAATCAAACAATATCACTAACAAAATGCTAATAATCTCTAAACAGTGAAGAAATTAATTGGATTTAATGGGTATAAATGTTCAAATTATAAGTGATCTTAGGTTAAGGTTAAAAAATTAACAATAAGGTTTATTATTACATTGTTATAATCAAACCACTTGTAAGAGGTGTATAATGGCCCATAAAGCAACATTGTGTAAATATAATGCATGGATATCATCACCATTTTTTTACACTAAATGTTTTGCCCCAATATTAATTTTAACATTTAGGTTTAAGGCATTGAGAAACAATGATAGCAATCATATATCTAAGACTCAAGTTTAAATAAGGTGTCTCATAGCATTATCAAATGGCATGAGCTCAATTGGTTAAATATTTAATCTTTCAAGGAGGATACCTAAGTTTCAATCTTGCCAAGATGCATAATTGCCAAATTATTATTATATGACTTATGCTCATGATGTTATATGGTTAGGGCCTGTTCCAATCTTGTATAGCCAATAAAAAAGGTGGCTCATAGCAATATGATTTATTTTAGTTCCACAACAATATGCTTAGTTGAAATTCCATTATAATACATTCATATTATGGTATAGGTGGAGATCATTTCAACCTCATGTAACCAAAAGAATTGAAAATGAAATATAGTCATTAATATAATTTTGTTAATGACAATTAAATTAGATGTTTTTTTACAAAGTTTTACATATTTAGGTCATAGTGAGGTTACATCAACTCATTTTTATATTAAAAAATTGCTACTCACATGCACTACGTCTCTCTACCTGTTAAAAACTAAACCTAAAACTTTTGCATAGAAGATGATATGTCTTAGTTAGAATTTGTATTAGACCATAGTCAATTAGTTAGCTAATAATGTATTTGTTAGCTTGTTAGTAGTAATGTTGTCTTGTTCAATCTCAAATAGTCTTTGTAAAGGGAGTTATAATGGTTGTTATCATATTTAGAATGTATACAACTGAATTGGTTGTGCATAGTAACCAATAAGATCTATAAATAAGTTTTTCCTCCATAATATGTCAATAAAGCTATTTTATAACATTCGACATCAAATTTGGTTGACATGAAGGAATAACCAACTCTCCTTCTCTTTTATCCCATTCAAACTTAAGGGGAAGAGGGCCTCTACTTTCCCTAAGTTTTAAATGATTGAAGGAGCACCATTGCACTCCAACCGAACTTGTAGATTTGCATTTCATAAAATAACATTCAAGAGTTTTGAGGAATAAAAAAGTAGTAGCCAAAACATAGGAATATATGCACAAATTAAGGCATAGGTCGGAGGATCATGATGACGCAAAGCACAACACATTCTTCAAGTTGGCAACTTATCAATTCTCAATTAAGGTGTGACAATGTTAGCAGGTTACATTAAAAGCATTCAACAGATTATAATAAAATTCTCAAAATAAAATGGACTCAAGATGTCCCATCGTGGGTAGTTTTATTGCTACATCATTACAAATGACAATACCCTTGTAGAACGTAAGCATATTACCTATTTTTTTAAGTGTCCTTTGTTTTTTGTTGAGCAAGTTGAAGCAAAACAATATAACGTTTTCTTCCACTAGACTAAATGCTATACATTAATATTATTTTTTATTCCACAAAGCTTACCAAGCACCATGTAGAGTACGTGATCTATAGCACACCTACTAAGAAACTCCACAATGTCTTTCTCATGTCTTCTAACATGTTATGTGTTCTTTCATTGATTAGTAAGTGAAATAATCTTCCTTTTGACCGCACTTAAAGTTTAGATTCATATGCAATGAAGGTGCACTCTTATTTGTAGATACTACACAATGCACTCAATGCCTCTATCTAAAGTTGGGTATGATAGATATAACATTTTAAGTGCATGTTGTAAGAAATAATTAGAGAGGTTTGATAGTGCCTCTAAGAGCACGTCTAGGTCAAGCATCATATCAACACCATCACATGTTCTATGAGCATAATTTATGTAAATTATCACCAATATATCCTCGTAAACATCTCACTACAACTAGTGAGATCTTTGGTTATACACGTCAAGCGAACCATTCTTGTTCAATAAAGCATGAAGTAGAATTAACACATTTTTCCCTCTAATGTGGTACATGTTACTGACATTGATATGGTTTATATTTTCAAGGCTCCCACTTTCTATTTTGGCATAAACACCCCTATGAATATAGTCCTCTCGGTGCAAATGTGACCATTTTTCCTTATCAACTAGTTATTATTATGTACAACAAAAAGCATGTTGGTCTATCAATTAGATTGTTTACACATTTTTTTACATTATGTAAATCTCCATCAAATTGTTTGAACTAGATTTTTCATAAGTAGTGGGTATTTTGTAATATTAACCCTCTTTAAAGCATGTTTTAATATTTTATTGCATATAAAATTAATTAATATTTGATTGCACAACCAAGACGTCTAGAACAAGTTACACACTATGTTCAAGGTGAAGAACAAGAATCAAATCTTATACCAAGTCAATTGCACTAGCTGAAATAAAATACGGTTAAAAGCTAGAATCCTTCCTCAAACATGTTGTAGAATTATGTACATCTCTTCAGCATTTGGAATAATGTTAAATGACACACTAGTTCCAATTTTTATGTTTGTGACAACCTTAAATGTCACCAAACAAAGTTTTACCTTTGAAGAGTTGGTGAATTTGCTATATAATGAGGATTCCTATCACACAACATATCATGATGAGGATCATGTTTTGGTCTTTAACCAAAAAGAAAATAAGTCGTTGATATGGGATACCAATCCCCTAAGCAGTCACAACATCCAGGGAATAAGTCACGATCTTAAAATAAGTGCTCTCTATGTGAAAAATGGTCACATAATGATGAAGCGTTGGCATAATCGCCTCACAAATGGTTGTTCCACCAATTCAAAATATTAGCAACAAAAAGCATTTACAATATGAAGAGTTCAAAATAGAAAAATAATATAATCTCACAACAACAACATGGCCATGTTGTCAATGCTACTAGAAACCACAACCTTTTTGGTGAAAGCATCAAGAGCATGCTTATAAATGATGAGGTGGAGATCTTTGTGGATGGGCTGAGTGGATTTCCTCTTCCTAAAATTTGTGATGGATAATTCAATGGACCTAAATAAGTAGTCAAGGATGATAACTTTCTTAATGTCCCAGAGGTGATTTAGAAAGGCTATATGAAAGGTACGAATGGGGTTGTCGATTTTGTCTATGGTAATAAACTGCATGATAGGGATCATGACACGATCCCAAGGAGTAGGCATAGATGATCTAATAATTCCATCATTTTCAATAACCATATCCTTACCTTTATCTACAAAGCTATCCATTTCCAATGCCATGGAGTGTTCGTCACGTCTGACAACTCGAACATCAATTGGAAATGCGATCACTTCTGCCAACAAGTGGATGTTAATCTAGATCTCGAGACCTCAAAATATGGCATTATTTTTATCCCACGTCTCAACGATCTCCTCAGTCACCTTGTCATAACTTCTAGAGAACTTCTTTCTAATGGGTACAAACCCATGGTTGCCTAAAATCACTTCGACCAAAGGATTGATGTGGAGGAAGTAGGATTCAAGCAGTGCCATGGGAAACATGGATGGAAATTGAGAGTTCTGAAGCACTGGCTAAGAGGAGGGCAAATGCAAGGGAGACCATTCACTATCATCTGTCTCCCTTGCTTCTGTCCTCCTCTTAGCCAGTGCTTCAAAATTCTCAATTTCCATTATTGTTTTCCCATGGCACTGCTTGAACCTGACTCCCTCCACATTGACCCTTTGGTCAAAGAGATTTTAGGCAACCATAGGTTTTTACTCTTTCTAAATTTCTTTGGCAGTGACGATGAGGTGACTGAGGAGATCATTGATATGAGGGATAACAACAATGTCACAGTTCAAGGTCTTGAGTTGTAGATTAACATCCAATGGATGACGAAAGTGGTCGGGTTTCCAATTGATGGTCAAGTTTTCAGACACGATATGCATTCCATGGTATTGGAAACGGATAGCTTTATGAAGGTAAGGTTATGGTTATTAAAAATGGAGGAATTGTTAGGTCATCCCTACCTACTCCCTAGGATTGTGTCATGATCCCTATCATGCAGTTTATTACTATAGACAAAGTCAATAAACCCCTTCATAGCTTTCATATAGCCTTTCTAAATCACATCTCTAGGACATCAAGAAAGTTAACATCCCTTACTACTTATTTAGGTCCATTGAATTACCCATCACCAATGTTAGGAAGAGGAAATCCACTCAACCCATCCACAAAGGTCTCCACCTCATCCTTTGTAAGCATGCTCTTGATGCTTTCACCAAAAAATTTGTGGTTTCGAGTAGCATGCACCCTTCCTATAAGAGGAATATGTTTATGTTGCTTAAACTCATGATAATCCAACTCATCTCAACTTAGTTTAGTATGTTGACTCTAGATCTACAAAGCATATGACTAGACAAAAATATTGTTTTCACACCTTGGACCATTCTACCTATATTGGACAAGTAACCTTAGGATGTACACATCCTATGACATTTAAGGTACAGGTGATGTCACTTTAAGACTTGGATCTCATACATGTAGGCTCAAAGGAGTCCTCTTTATTCTAGGACCCACAAAGAATTTAATTTTAGTAAATCATCTACTCAGCCATAATTTAAAATTTGAATTTGATTGATGAAATGATACGTATCCTTCATTCATGAAAAATCTAGAAGAGAACCGATTTGTCCATCATGATAATCTAGCCTTGGTTATAAAATATGAGGCTTCAATATCACTTTGTCATAGCTATTATGATCTCTTGAGCTTTGGTCATCTATTTGTACCACATAAGTATCAAATAGTTTGTGATGTTTCTTCTTTGCAAAAGTCTACTTACATTAGCTCATGTTGCTTAGCTAGAAAGTAACATCAGACTCTTTTGTATCTTAGGAAAAGGACCTATAGATTTGGTTCATAGTGATATTTGCAAACCCATGGACCTTAGCTTCCATGGAGCTCATTGATGATTGTACTCAAAGGATATAGATCTATTCCTTGAAGACCAAAGATAAACCCTTGCACTATTTCAAAGAATTCAAGGCTCAAGTGGAGACTTTCATTGGTGGTTGGATCCATGTAATCTACTTAGATTGAGGGGGGAATTCATAAGTGATGATTTTTCTACCTTCTTAAAGAAGAATGGTATTCACTAACAATTTACAACTACCTACACACCACAATAGAATGGTGTGTTGAGCATCGTAATTGGACCATTATGGAAATAGTTGGTTGTATATTAAAATATTTTCAACTTGCACCTTATTTTTGGGAATTTATACACATTACATGTTATTTGCTTAATGTTCTCCCATAATGAATTCAACGGTATTACTACTAAATAAGCATGGATCGAAGTAAATCCATTTATCTCTTCCCTTCATGTCTTTGAATGCATGACATATATGCCCATTCCAAAGGAGAAAAAAAAGAAATTGAATGCCATATCCCATAAAAGTATTTCATTAGGATACAATGACAAATCCAAGGCCTACAAACTACTTGATTTGACCACTAAGAAGTGTGTTAGCTTAGATGTCATCTTTTATGGGAAGATTGAGCCACTCTCATTTATTCTTAGTCATATACTTTTGATTATGCTCTAGTAGTCTTTCTTAATTGATGAGGATTACTATTAGCATAGGATTTATTGTTTTAGCCTTTAGTTTGTTAGATCTTGTTTATCCTATGGGAAAAGCCTAAAGCTTCATGTAAGAAGCTAAAGTTATTTTCTAGAAGATTGGTTTGTTAGCTAGAGAGATCTTTCTAGGTTCCAATTTTTAGGCTTTAGGGGCTTTAGTTACTGACTTTCTAATTTGCAATATTACTATAAGATTGGATCTTTCAAAATTACACCTTAAGTGGAACATGGAAGATCTCACAAATCATGTAATTTGGGCATGTATTTACCTATATAAGCTTGTGTATATTCTTATGAATACAATAATAAATATTTTTAGCTTTTTTTCTCCCATATCAGTTGGTATCAAAGCGGTTTCTTGCATAAAATCTAAAGGAGGAATTTCCTCTTTGGTGATTCCTCACTCCCCCTCTCACATGCCATTGGCATCATGCTAAAGCCTGCATGAATATTTTGTGTGTGATTCATTGTCATTTCACGATGGCCAATTTAATTGTTTTATATATATGGTGGGCTCTATAGAAGAAGCACATTTTTTTTGCTTCATCTAAATCATATTGTTCTCACATATTTTCCACCTCCTTCTAGATATGTTTGGGATCCATAGATGCAAATTGCTAGATTTCATCCACTTCACGCACTCATGTTCAAAGGCAGATAAAAAATACATATGATACCATCATGGTAATGGTCACCTATTGTTTACCCCATTGCATAAAGCATGACTGCACAATCACTCTAAAATATTTTTCAACATAGATGGAAACATGTTATTCCTACCCCAACCACCACCCTATATGTGCTACATTTGCAAACCACCACATCGTCATGCTCTACTTTGCATTTTAGTGATGCTTTTGGCATAACAAAAAGCATGAAAATATTGTACTGGAGCTCTCCCCATTACCTTTCAATGAAGATGATGACTTCATTTTCCCCTACCATAGCTTTGTGATGTCACTATGTTCAAATCATTCTTTTCCATCATGATTTTGTGCCATCTACCTATGTACAAGCCGAATGTTGATGCACCAAATTGTGTCATGCTATTTTATAAACACTTAATTTTCATCGAGGCTACTCTCCATCAAGTTGTTGCTTGTGATTCAATATGGAAAATGACATGGAGATTCTTTCTTGCTAGCACCTAATCCCATCACCACCTTTGACTTATTGGTCAAACAAATTTTTCATGCTCTCTCAACATGTATTTTTCCATCACCACCTTTGAATCGTTGGTCAAAAAAAAAATTCATGCTCTCTCAACATGTATTTTCCCTTGACATCCACCTAGCACCATATTTGTCCTATGACCTAAAACTTCTTTGTGGAACGTCATTTCCATCACCTGAATATTCTCTACGTCATATCTACAAAGACATCTTCTATTAAGACTAATTTTCTTCTAGTCACTCTAGTGAGGATCTTGGAGCCTACATTCTAGTTTGTATGTGTTTGGATGAAGAAGCAACGATCTTGGTATCTCAATGATTTTTTCAGCATACCTTCTACTTTGGGTTGCCATTCCTCCAACATGTCTTCTAGTTTGGAAACCCCACGACATCTTCTCGTCCTTTGGTAGATGAATAAGTTGTCGCTATGTTGACTTTGTGAAAACAACCGACATGAAACAAGCATGGTGTCAATGTTGGCAAGCTCAATAATCATGTTACACATCATGATGAAGGTTTGATTGGACCTCTCACATGAGGATGTAAAATAATTTTGAGGAGATCAAAGCCTTACTATCAAAATTTATCTTTCTCTACATTGAGCACTCCATTGCTCCACCAAACTGTGTTCTAGTTTGAATGTGTCACATGAAGTCTCACTGCACTATATTTTGATTTTCTCTATTCACATTGTAGGTTAGAATAACATTGCCTTTGAAAATGGAGGTCTAGTGATTGATGTGCCACCACTCCTATAAACTCCACCTAAAAATGTGCCATCATTGTAATCACTGGCCAATTTAGTTGTATATATGTGGTGGCCTCTACAGAAGAAGCACATTTTTTTTTGCTTCATCCAAATCACATTGTTCTCACACATTTTCCCCCTCCTTCTAGATATGTTTGGGATCCATATATATCACATGCTAGATGTCAATTGCTAGATTCCATCCACTTCATGCACTCATGTTCAAAGGAAGATAAAAAATACATATGATACCATCATGGTAATGGTCACCTATTGTTTACCCCATTGCATAAAGCATGACTGCACAATCACTCTGAAATATTTTTCAACATAAATGGAAACATGTTATTCCTACCCCAACCACCACCCTATATGTGCTACATTTGCAGACCACCACATCGTCATGCTCTACTTTGCATTTTGGTGATGCTTTTGGCATATCAAAAAGCATGGAAAGGTTGTTCTGGAGCTCTCCCCATCACCTTTCAATGAAGATGATGACTCCATTTGCCCCTACCATAGCTTTACGATGTCATTATGTTCAAATCATGTTTTTCCAACATGATTTTACGCCATCTACCTATGTACAAGTCGAATGTTGATGCACCAAATTGTGTCATGTTATTTTACCAACACTTAATTTTCATCGAGGCTACTCTCCATCAAGTTGCTACTTATGAGTCAATGTGGAAAAGGACATGGACATTCTTTCTTGCTAGCACCTAACCCCATCACCACCTTTGACTCATTGGTCAAACAAAATTTTCATGCTCTCTCAACGTGTATTTTCCCTTGACATCCTCTTGGCATTTCCACCTAGCACCATCTTTGTCCTATGACTTTAAAATTCTTGGTGGAACGTCATGTCCATCACCTGAATCTTCTCTACGTCAGATCCACAAAGACATCTTCTATTAAGACTGATTTTCTTCTAGTCACTCTAGTGAGGATCTTGGAGCCTACATTATAGTTTGTATGTGTTTGGATGAAGAAGCAACGATCTTGGTATCCCAATGATTTTTATAGCATACCTTCTACTTTGGGTTGCCATTCCTCCAACATGTCTTCTAGTTTGGAAACCCCATGACATATTCTCATCCTTTGGTATATGACTAAGTTGTCGCTATGTTGGATTTGTGAAAACAGCTGACATGAAACAAGCATGGTATCACATTAAGGTTGGCAAGCTCAACAATCATGTTACACATCATGATGGTCTGATTGGACCTCTCACATGAGGATGTGAAAGAATTTTGAGCAAATCATAACCTTATTGTCAAAATCTATCTTCCTCTACATTGAGCACTCTATTGCTCCACCAAACTGTGGTCTAGTTTGAATGTGGCACATGAAGTCTCACTAGACTACATTTTGATTTTCTCTATTCACATTGTAGGTTAGAATAACATTGCATTTGAAAATGGAGACCTAGTGATTGATGTGCCACCACTCCTATAAACTCCACCTAACAATGTGCCACCATTGTAATCACTGGCCTACGTTCTCTTGTGCATCTACAAGGTGCAATTTTGATTAGTTTACTCTCTATCTTTGGCATTGAACCAATGCACAAATCGTGGCTACAACTACACAAATTTACCCATACCGAAGTGAAAGTTGCTCAAAGAAAATAATTATACAAAGCAAATTCATCCATTGTATATACATTTTTTGGTGTCAATTTTAGGCTCCTTCGCTACCTCTCATATTTGGAAAGAACATCTCAACTACTCTATTCTTTTGCGGTTACATGGATGGATTGAGCTGCTACCTAAACTGACTGTCAACCGAGCGCAAGAATGCAGTGATTCATGGTGTCTTCAATGAGGCTGTAGTAGCGCACTAAAAAATCTGGATTCACTTGCAGATGTCTAAATATAGAATGAATGTGGAATGATAGCTAGATATAATGGACAAAAGGGTCGTTAGGGACCCATAGTTACTCATCTAATAAAACATGTTTGGTGTTTGCATTTTTATGTTGATATCTAATTCTTGTTTGCAAGAATTTGTCTCTTGGATACTTTCACAACTTTAAATAGCATACTTTCTATTTGGTCCATCAAAATTTAACCTATGAGCACCTCTCTATTTATTAAAGGCTACCTTATACGTTAAAATAAATGTACTTGCCTACTTTGCACAAGCCCATTTGTCAACTCTATGATAACCAAAAAAATAGCACTATGACATCTTGATGGATACTTCGAGTTGAAAGCAATCTCTCCATCAAGAATTTAGGTGAACCTTCATGCTCATGGTTACCTAGGGGTACTACATAAACATTGCACTCACTCTCAACAACATCCTCAAGCCATATTTCTCTGCTTAGTTAGACATTGACATAGATGTTGTTGAACCCAATGCAAGATATGGACTTCCAAGAAGCCACAAAGAGAGGAGCAAGGGCACATCAATGAATCTCTCACCAGTTCCTCTTGCATATACTTAATCCTTTTGGCACACCCGTAACTATTGTTTTGGTGTTTTCTTCTTTGTCCCGATGGACGAGTGGTAGCTTTTTGCATTCTTTGTTTTAGATATCCATTGTCTTCATGTAGAAAATCTTCTGACAATAGAATTTTGTTAACCACGGCCCTTTTGTTTAATTCCATCAACCTTTCCAATTATTAAGTCATGATTTGGGTTATTATTTTGATAATGGGAATAGAATGGGTACTCCAACTTTGGAGTTGTCATAGTATCTTTCTCTTTTATGCCATATTTTACCTTGTCTTTCATGTGGTGGATTTCATGGAATGCTTCCACTTCAAATATTGTCTAAGATATTCAACTTTCACTTCCTTTTGCTCATATCTTCATCAACAAGACTCGTTAGATGTGTCACGACACTTCAAGCTCCTATTTTGAAAGCATTAGAGTCCAATGCTTTTGTTGTTGGGAGGGATGAGAGGATTACTATTAGCATAGGTTTTATTGTTTTAGACTTTAGTTTATTAGGCCTTGTTTTATTTATCCTACATGAAAACCTATGTCAACGTGCAAATAAGCTTCACCTAAGAAGCTAAAGTTAGTTTTCTAGAAGATTAGTTTGTTAGCTAAAGATAGATTTCTATATGCTCGTTGTCAGCTAGTTGTTGGGCTTTAGTTGTTGACTTTCCAATTTGTTGGGCTTTAGTTGTTGACTTTCCAATTTGTAATATTACAATAAGATCGGATCTTCCAAAATTGCACCTCGAATCTCAAAGATCTTACAAATCATGTAATTTGGGCATGTATTTGCCTATATAAGCTTATATAAATTTCTATGAATGCAATAATAAAGTTTTTAGCTTTTTTGCTCTCATATCATTAATGATGAAGAATATAGATCCAAAGAGGAAACTCATGAAAAAAATTAATGATGATGGTGATAAGGAGCAACTTGATCTGAATCACGTATAGAAAATACTCAACTCGAAATACTATAAGCCCATGCCAAAACCCATGAAATACTATAAGCCCATGCCAAAACCCATGGAACTAAGGCTATAGTTATTGTAATTTGATTCTTCTCCACAGGTGAATGCAACTCTTTATCGATAGTCAATTGTGAAGTCTCATTTACCTAACTTACGCTAGGCAAGACATGAACTTTATAGTTAATTATCTTTTGAGCTTCATGCAAGAACCAAAAGAGTGTTATTATGAGGCATTGAAGTCAATGTTAAGCATGTCCATGGTATTAGTAAGTACAACTTAGAGTATAAGAAAAGCAATAATCTTTTCTTGTTTGGTTGCATAGATGTAGACTATATAGGATGATAGTGTTGCAATTCTTCCATTATACAAGTACATTTAAATACATACTTAGTTGCATAGAATATAGCAAGATAACACCCCTTGTGATTTCCTAAATATGGATATCACAAGAGTCATCTATATGTGAGTAGTTTGAGCTAACCAACTTTGATTGTATCTTGATGTATTTACTCTTCTAACACCCCCTTTATTACATCATGATCCAAACATGGGGAGGAACACTAACTAAACACTTAACAATGGATAGGGATATACTTAGCTATCAATTATTTTTCAACAAACAATTGGATAGGGACATACATGCTATCCAAATATCAAAGTTGTGAAAGAATCAACACTTAAAACTAGTGTTCATGCACCTATGATTAAGAACATACACAACCAATCACAAACAAATGGATAGGGACACACACACTACCATTCACAACATTTATGATTGGGAACATACAGATCCAATCACGAGTAACCAAATAAGGACATACACACTATCCTTACATCAAAGTTGTGAATAGGGACATACACTACCATTTACAACATTTGTGATTGGGGACATACACACTATCCTTACATCAAAGTTGTGAATGGGAACATACACTACCATTAAGAACATTTGTGATTGGGGATATATACAACCAATCACTAACAACTAGATATTTTTTAGAAGAGATACTCCTCTCTTTCCTTAAGGGAAGGCTCTTTGTTACATACTGCAAGTTCACATTTATCATCATTTTCTTCATTTGCAATGCCTTGTTTGGTTT
The DNA here is from genome assembly GCA_028583015.1 of Wollemia nobilis. Classification (NCBI taxonomy): domain Eukaryota; kingdom Viridiplantae; phylum Streptophyta; class Pinopsida; order Araucariales; family Araucariaceae; genus Wollemia; species Wollemia nobilis. Next base: position 767,256 of record JAQPPZ010003648.1, on the reverse strand, counting down.
CAACTTTCTATTTATCAAGTCCTTAGCTCATTGGATGCAATTCCTCATTATATGCCCCTTTGTTTGCATTAGAAGCACATAAATTGGTTTGTAGATGAAGAATCCTTCTTGTATTGTCTCTTTGCAAAAAATAACTAATCTTCATTCATTGAATCGATTTTCTTAACTTGATTTGCTTCATCATACAAAATCGAGATTATATCTTTCAAGGTGGGATTAATCTTGTTCAATCTAAACACAATATTGAAATAACTTTAAGGCATGCTATTTAACAAAGTAGCTTGTGCATCATCACTTTCTATCTTGGCATTGATTATAACTAGTTGATTCATCAAAGAGCGAAACTTATTGATGTGTTGGATGATATCACCACCTTCATTCATCTTTAATTTGAATAGTTTATGCTGGAGTGTCATCTTTGTACGTGATGATTGTGAACCGAATAAAGTATTAAGAGACTCACAAACTTCTTTTGCAGTCTTTGAGAGATCTATGTGATGTAGGTAAAGCTTCTAAGAGCCATCTATATTGCTCTTTGATTCTTTGCAATCCACTTGGTTACTTCTTTAGGGGTTTGTGATGCTCGTGCATCATCCCAAAGATCCTTCTTACTTATGATGAACAAAGAGAATTCCCCTCCTTAATCAAAAGTGTATAAAAAGATGTCGAGTACCACCAATATTGCACCCTTGTAACTCAAAAAATAACTTGATTCAAATTTTTGAAATATTTTTTCCCTCTATAAAAATAACATGACTAATGAAAATACAATATCATTCCTTAATAACCTAATACCCTACACTTCTTTGATAACCTTTTAACATTGACTTTTTAACTAAAATAATGATATTCAATATACTCTTATCCCACGCAACTTACACAATACTTAAATAACTATTTGACTAAATAATAACATTCATTATAATGGTTCATTAGAAGCACTCTATAACTAAATAGTAACATTCATTATAATGGTTCATTAGAAGCGCTCTATAACTCTTTCATTGATAGGCTAAGGGCTTGCTTACTCAACAAAACAAGGATACTATGATGTTCCAAATATTTTAAACTTGTACACTTATGCACTTAGTAAATCAAGCCAATAAATTTAGACAACAAACTCGCTATCTGATCATAAACATATTTTGCTTTTTGTTTCATCACATTGATAGGCTAAGGGCTTGCTTACTCAACAAAACAAGTATAATATGATGTTCCAAATATTTTAAACCTATACACTTAGTAAATCAAGCCGACAAATTTAGACAACAAACTCGCTAAGAATTAAATTATCAGGCACTCTATCTGATCATAAACATATTTTGCTTTTTGTTTAATCACATTCTTTGAGCAGATTTGGTGATGTCCACATCTGGATTTTTATAGAAAAGGCTATTTGTTTTTGTTGGATTGTTTGAGCAAAAAACAAGAGGACATTATATTATTCCAATAAGTAGATGTGAGTTTGTTTTGTGAAGCAATGACGCTAAGCTTCCATATGCAAAAATCTCAAGAACATAATTAATGTTGAACAAAGAAATGTTTGTAGATATGGAGGGATGGGAGTGAATGTTTTTAGTAAACGACATTCTATGCTTCCTATGGTGACCAATGGTATTCTACAAAGGAGCAAAGGTGGTTCATCGAAGACAACAATGACAAGTGATTACAATGACGTTAGAACATCCAAAATATGGGAAGAGCGCATGATCATTGAAAACATCCCAAAATGGTGGAGACTTCCCTCAATGCAAGGACATTAGTTCCAATAGCTTTCACCTACACTTGATCGTCAAGGACCCAACGGTTCACCTATTTGCCTAGGACAAGGGTCACTATCCCTTATGTCTCACCTAGTTGCCTAGGACAAGGGTCACTATCCCTTATGTCTCACCTAGTTGCCTAGGACAAGGGTCACTATCCCTTATGTCTCACCTGGGCTCCACCATCAATAACATCTTCTCTTTAAACACCCTCTACTTTGGCAAGGTCAACACAATTACAGCTCAAAAAATGTAATAAGCAAAAATGGATATTGCTATAGACTCATGAAGTAAAATCACTCTAATACCAATTGTTGCAATTCCTTTAATTATTTCCATTATACAAGTGCATATAAATACATAATTGCCCAAAATAGAGCAACATCACACTCCTTTTGATTTCTAAAAGATAAAAATCACAAGAGCCATCTCTATGTGAGAAGTTCAAGCTATCCAACTAACTTTGAAAATATCTTGATGTAATAACTCTTCTAACAAATATGTATTTTTTTCATGATCTAGACCAATCTCTTAATAAAATAAGAAGGAACAAATAGTTGCCTAATCTTTCATAAAAATGGAATAATGCATTGTGGGAGGAGATGTCAATGAGATGATATGGTTTAATTATATTTTTTCATATATGAGAGTAACATAAACAAATCCAACAATCCTATGCTAAAACAATCAAGGTGAAGCTTGTTCATAATCAAATATTTTACTAGCACACCAAACATACTAAAGTTTAGTGTTAGTTCATACACAATTATAACCACTTGTATGTGTTAAGTTTGAAGCATTTTGAGATGTCCTCTTAAAGAACCTTCATACTATAATGTAAGGGAGGTAATATTAAAATTAATATTACACATTAGTTTTTTTTTTTTAAATGAGTTATATATTGATATTCAAATTTGCAAAGAACAATTCTCCAATAGGCAACTTGGAAGTTGCAAGATGTTGTCCAAAAAGAGGAGTTCACAAGACTATTGTCCAAAAAGAGGAATCCGCAACAAAGCAAATTCAAAAACTCCATGTAACAATATACCAAGGGTGCCAAAGATGCCAAGGGTAACATAATCACCAAATAAACTTGAAACACCAAAAGCTCCAAAATCACACAATGTTCCAAGGTTGTCCATAGGCATAAAATTCTCCAAGGGTGTCAAAATCTTCAAAGGCTGCAAACTTGAACCTTCATACTATAATGTAATAAGGAAGGTAATATTAAAAATAATTTTACACAGTAGTTTTTTTTTTTAAGAAAATGAGTTATATATTGATATTCAAATTTGCAAAGAACAATTATCCAACAGTTAAAGAGAAATCTACAACAAAGCAAATTCAAAAACTCCAAAATTTTGAGGAATCTACAACAAAACAAATTCAAAAACTCCAAAAATTCTGAGGAATCTACAACAAAGCAAATTCAAAAACTCCAAAAAGTGTAACAGTATACCAAGGATGCCAAAGATGCAAAGGGTAACATAATCACCAAGAAAACTTGAAACACAAAAAGCTCCAAAATCACACAATGTTTCAAGGACGTCAAAATCTTCAAAGGCTCCAAAATTGCCATATACTTCCTATGATCTATATCACTCATGTTGTCTACTTCTCTTTTTTCTTATTACTTTGAGATGCAAGTAAGCTATGTTTAATGCCACGATCAACCACCATATAATGCTTATTCAATGTGGAAGCATTGTATATATATGCAAACTTCTGCTCCAATTCTCTTAAGTCTTTTGTGAACTATTTGTAGTTGGACTGATGAGAAATCATTCCCCTTAGATAGGGTAAAGATCACAAGTCTCAAATCACCACACACATGAAGTTGTTTAATGTCTTGTTACTCAATCAATTTTTGCCCCATTTCACAACCTGTCAGTTTTGAAACATTTCTGGTTATTTTCTCCAAATTGATTTTGTACTATTTTGAAATGAAGCATTTCATAATGTGGTGCCACTAGTATCACGCCTTTAATGTCTTGTTTCTCAATCAATTTTTATTCAATTTCACAACCTAAAATTCAAGAGATTTTTGAGATCCATTTGGTGTAACAATTCTATCTCCTTTGTTCTTAATCACCCAATGTCTTGTTGTTTATGATATATAGCTTTTGTGTCAATATTATCTCCCTTAACATTCTATTTGTTAACACTTGAAAGCCACTACACAACCTAAACTTGATTTAGAGGCTATGAAGGTTTTATTGTTTTAGACTATGGCTTAGAATTGAAGAGCCACTTGGTGTAAAAATTGTATCTTCTTTGTTTCTTAATCTCTTAACATCTTGCTGTTTATGATATATAGCTTTTTTGCTCAAGATTATCTCCCTTAACACTCTATTGGTTAACACCCAAAAATCAGTTCTTTGTCATACAAAATTAACACTGCTTGGTTTAACACTCAAAAATTAGTTTTTGTCATAAAAATTATCTTATTTTTGTCCATCCATATGTATCAAATGATGAACATTTGTACATATAGTCCTAGTTGGTTAGACAATTTTCCAAATCTAATGCTAGGTTATTTCAATCCAGATTAACCTTCTGTCCATTGAAAAATAGAAATGACAAATATGAATCCCCATGATGTTTCATTGTTTTTAAGACACCAATAGATGATATTGTTTCATTGTTCTTAAGACACTTGTGACAAATATAAGGCCCGTGATATTCCTCTTAATTAGGTTATCTCAAGTAAAAATCTTGTTTTGAAACACCAACCAAAAAAAGACTTAAAGTTTAAAGGGCAATGTAATTCCATACCTTAGCTAAGACACCAATAGATGTGATATTGTTTCATTGTTCGTAAGACACTTGTGACAAATGTGAGACCCATGATATTCCTCTTAATTAGGTTGTCTCAAGTAAGAATCTTGTTTTAGAGCACCAACCAAAAATAAACTTTAAAAGATAAGTGCAATTCCATACCTTTGCTAAAACACCAATAAATGTGAGATTGTTCCTTGTTCTTAAGACACTTGTGACAAATATGAGGCCCATGATATTCCTCTTAATTAGGTTGTCTCAAGTAAGAATCTTGTTTTGGAGCACCAACCAAAATAAGGCTTAAATTTTGAAGAGCATTGTAATTCCATACCTTAACTGTGATTTGAATTCTTTTATCTTTGAAGAACCTTATAATTCAATACCCTTAACTATGATTTGAGTTCTTTTATATTTAAAGAGCCTTATAACTCAATAACTATGATTTGAGTTCTTTTATATTTGAAGAGATTTATAATTCAATACCCTTAACTATGATTTGAGTTCTTTTATATTTAAAGAGCCTTATAACTCAATAACTATGATTTGAGTTCTTTTATATTTGAAGAGATTTATAATTCAATACCTTAACCATGATTCTTTTATGTTTAAAAAGCCTTGTAATCCTAGCTATGGTCGAGTTCTTCTAACCAACCCCATACCTTAACTATAACGTCTTAACTAGTTGGAGTGTGCAGATTCCGAAGCATAATCAAGTCTCAAGTCTCACTAGTTGGCCTATAACATCTTCACAAATGATTTAATAAATAAAACAATAAATCAAGCACAACATCTCCAACAGCTCCCCATTTTTAAGCTATATTCAAGTTTCGTCGTCAAATATATAAAACATCCCATGGTCTCGGCGCCAACAGATCCCATACCCACACGAATCCAAAAGCATTATTACTACCCTAGTTAATTCAACCTACTGGGAAATTTATTTGCAAACCCTTATCCTTTATGAAAAACTCCATTACAAACATGTAAATATTTAATTCATCCCTTGCGTACCTCCTCATCATCCGTCCTAGGTCCACATTCCGATTTTGACTAAAATAAAACCCTAACTTGACTAAAACTAACTTTAGTACCATATGATATCGCACTGTGGATCAAAACCCTAAGACTAAAACTAACTTTGGTACCAAATGATGTCGCACCGTGGATTGAACCCGCTCTCAGAGGCATAGCCTACAGTGATTCACCCATTGCACGGTGCACATAATTTTCCTGGAATTGACGAAAGACCAGTTCAACGATTTTCGCTGGCCTCTGCTTTTTTGCCCCAGAAATATTCATACCTAGATGAAGATATACAAGACGAATATACAAGAAAACGTACATAAATAATTTAAGAGATTTCAAGCTCAAATTTGTGTTCATAAAGATTTATACAAACCTGCGTTCAACCCGCAAAACAGCCTCTTAATTCAAGGAGATTGTAAGCTGAAAAAAAAAATGAGTGATTTTGCATACCATTTCCGGCCATAGCTCACAAAATAAACGAATAAAACCCTAAATGCAATAATCTGTTAGCATGGCCTCAGTATTGCAGAGAAATCAGCAAGGCCGTGAAGGCCAATAAGATCCGAAAGATGGTGTTTAATTCTCGCTTTCATCTCTGGCCAATCTAGAGAGGAAGGAAAAACTAAAAACAAAATGCAAATGAAAAAGATATTAAATTATCAGGCACGAAGGCAGGGACGACGACTCAGCTTTGATGTGGAAGAAACTGCGGACCGAAATGGTTGAGAAAAACAAGTTTCTACCTGTAATGGTTGAGATGTAAGCCTTTTAAAAGCGTGTAATTAGGGTTAGGGTTTTTCAGGGGCGAACGAGAATAGCATTCAACGATGAAGAAATCAAACCCTAAGGTCCTTACAACTCCCACAAGAAGCTCGTGTGCTTGAAAATGACGAGTTGATTACGCACGCCGTAAACAATATTAATATTTTATTTAAAAAGCTGACATTAAGAAAATTATCCGCCGACATTAAGGGTTACAGTGGATTTAATATATTTAAACTATTTAAATTAAAATGGTGGCGGCACACTTTCTAATATTATTTGCTTATCTCATTTCTTGGAGTGTGATAGATAGACGCCTCGAGATCGACGTTTATAGATATATATATTTTATATATTTAAGATAGTAATAAAAACAAATAGGTTTGAACCTTAACCCTTCACCTTGGTGGTTCTCTTCAGCCTTGTCAACAATAAGTTTGTGTATTTGAAAATGATAAGTTTGATAATAGAAACAAATAGGTTTGAATCTTAACGCTTCTTGGTGGTTTTCTTCACGCTTGGTCATGAAAATGATAAGTTGACAATAGAAATAAATAGGTTTGAACCTTTGGTCATGAAAATGATAAGTTGACAATAGAAATAAATAGGTTTGAACCTTAACCCTTCACTTTGGTGGTTTTCTTTACGTTTGGTCAAACAATAACGAGGTAAAATAGGTTTGGTGGGGGCAGCCGTGTGGTTTGAACTCTGCACTTGTCAGTTACTAAAAATTGTGTGATTGTAACCAACTCTCAAAAAGGACAAATAGTATATGGTTTTTTTAAAGGATAATAGTGTATGGCATAGTATTAGTGTTTAGACGTCGGGTCAACAATAACAAGGTAGAATTAGTTCTTATGGTTTGTACCATGTGCTTGCCAGTTACTAAAAATAGTGTGATTGTAACCAACTCTCCTATGTAACTTAAAAATAATAATAATAAAAACAAATAGTATATGGTTTTTTAAAGGATACTAGTGTGAATAGTATTTAGAATTGTCTACGTGATAATGGTTTTTATTTTTATTCAAACTATAATTTAGTTGAAGTAATACAAAATATAAGGGGTGGTATAATTGGGGTCACAATTCAACAAGGGTCTCCTTTCTGTAATTTAAATTTAAGTAATCAAGATGTTGGTATAATTGGAGCCACGGTTCACCAGGGATATAGCAACAGGGCATTTCTTCAAATTTAAGTAATCAAGATGTTGGTATAATTGGAGCCACAGTTCACTAGGGATATAGCAACAGGGCATTTCCTTTCTGTGATTCGAATTTAGATAACCAAGATGAAACAACAACGACACACCACATTGTTGGGATGTCTCTCCAAATATAATATAATAAAAAAATTACGAGGTTTTGGGTCTCTTGAAGCTATAAAAGAATTATTCTTTATAAGTGAATAAAAATTTGAGGGACTTGTAGTATGGAATCATGAAAACATAAAAATAAAATAAAATTCATGACAATGTATAAACTTAGAGTTGAAGGTAATTCTAGTATTGAAATGTGAAGTTATTCATAAAATATAAGTTAAGTTTTTGTTCTCATGGTCGTATATTTTATAAAGTCACATATATTATCGAAAGTAAGAGTTAGACTCGTGACAATACGTAGCATAAGAAAAAAACTCTGAAAACATATGCAAGCATAATCAAACTTATGAGAATGCATGGATATGAGGTTGAACATAACCATATCATGAATTTAAGTCCTTCTTTTATAACCTTTATTCCAATGTTTTTTAATTTGTCTAAAATAAAATTTAGTTTAGTTTGTAGTGAACCCAGGACAACACACTTATAGTCAAGCACCCACCACTCACTAGGCTTTTATATCTAAGGCTAATCACGCAAGATGATCTATTTCAACCACTTAAGCTCGATTTGACACCGTCTCGAATGTTTAGCTTTACATTTAGGTATTTAGGTTTAGGTCTAAGGCATTATCAAGCAACTATATGTCATATTTACTAATATATTCATGAACAAACTAAATCAACACATTATTTAATAAATAAAACTACATCTTATACAAGTGCAACACTGTTTGCAAGGTGTCTTTAGACACTAAACAATATTATTAACCAAAGAAATAGTAATCTCTAGTTGATGAAGAGCATGCCTCTAAAGTATACATGTGGAGCAGGAGAAGCAATATGCAAGATGGATTATCTTTTACAACATACAAAATGGACTAGGAGGAGTTGATGAAAGAACCTCATAAAATACAATATCATGTTAAATGATGATATCCTAATAGACCAGGTTATAGAGGTCATAAACCTTAGAAGTATCACAGTAACCTATATAAATGCAATGATTATTCTTAACCTTGAACTTGTATTATCTGTCTTTGGCAATACAAACCCATGCAACAAACCCAAAGATATAAAAATGGGAAATATCAATCTTAACTCTCAACAATCTCTCAAGAGGTGTCATGCAATGAACTTCTCAAGTCATTATCCTATTGATAATGTGTGCATCACAAATCACAACTTTGCTCTAAAACTTAGACTCCATCTCATTGGTGTGTAGCATCCACCTAGACATATCCAAAATGATCTTGTCCTTTTGCTCAACAACCCTATTATGCTTGTGTGTTTAACAAATAATCCTCTAAAAAGTAATGCCATGATAACTAAAAAAACACCAAAAGCATGATTAACAATTTCACCACCACTATTAATCCAAAGACACTTTGTTTTCTTCTCATACTAGTTCTCCACTACATATTTGAAGGTCTTAAAATTTCCAAATGCTTTATGCAAGGTGTGATGGGGTAGCTCTATAAATACATGGAGGAATCACCAATTGATGTAAGGAGATACTTATTCCTAGAAAGAGAAGAGCAAGTCATTAGTAAAAAAATATCATTATGAATGAGATCTAATGGTTGAGTAGTATGTCTAGCTTTCCATTTTTAAAAAGGAATCTCGATGGTGCTTCCCCAAAGCACACACCTCACAAATACCACTAGGGGTCATAATGGAAGGAAGTTGACATGCCATCTAAAGTTGACTCATGTGCCTTAAAGATTAATAATTAATGTTCCCTAGCCTATGATGCTAATGTCATATGCCTTAGCCACCATAGCAACAAAACATTTTTTAGGAAGAATAAGAGAAATGACACTCACCAATATACAGCTGATTAGATTTGTGGCAATACCTTGAAGCCACTAGCTTAATGCCATCATTAATGTTATTACATATTTTGTTAATACGAGTGATGTGATAAAAAAAAATGAGATTAGGGACCACATATCAAACATGAAGGACTCTTTCAAATGATGAGGAACCAAGAGTCATCACACCACATTCATATACCTGCAAAGAAGAGTCATCACCAATGACAACACACTCACTAAGATGGTGTCCATTGTAGTCGGTTGAAATATGGTGATGCTTTGTCATATGATGTGTTGTCCCTAAATCTATGATCTACTTATCTAAAGATGTGGAGGTCCAGTAAGTGAAATGAACAACTACATATGTATATGAGGTTCAATCCTCATGCTCATCAAGAAATAGAGAAGCATTAATTCCATCTTTCTTAACTACCTCCTCAAGCTTTGAAATTATGCAAGATAAAATAAAGTTGTGTGCCACTCCTTGCAAAAACTACAAGATACATTCCTTGAAGTTTGTACATCATGCTTTTGCATCAAGATAGTGGGTTAGAGCTCTCTGACTGACCTTAGGGAATCAATAGGAATGCCATCACCTAAGGAATTTATGGACACCTCCAAAATCAATGGAATGTAAAGAACAAAATAGGTAAAGTGATTCATCCATGTATTGTAAATAATCTCATGAAAGAGTGAAAACATCAAATTCAAACCACATTGATTCCTACACAAGTTCATTCTTATAAATAGGACTAAGACAAGGACACCATTATGTAGAATTTGAAAATTTATGCAATCTAAAAAAAGGTAAATTTTTCTTTCATAGAAAGGATATATGACTTCTAGAATTTTTCCATCCAAAAATAGATCCAACAACACCAATACCATATTCAATTATTTAAAAAATCAAAATATCCACCAAAAGTATTTTTGCCACTACATGGTAGTCTCTAGGCCAAGTCTTCCTATATCAAGGAACAGTGTCCACTTATCTACTGGTTGGGTGAATAACATATGGAAAATTAATAGTAATAATTGTTCATTCTTGATTAGCTACAATCCATTTTAAATAGAAAGAAAATTATGGTGAGTTGTCATTTGAGTGCCATGTTAGCTACTAAAATCTTCACACTGTTTAAAATGTGCATTATGATTATTGAATTATCAAAAGGATAGCATTTGTAATAAATAGGCCCTAGAAAATATTTAAACCTCTATTGTCTCATGAACCAATGCCTTAAGGATTAAGTGGGAAACAAAAGAACCTAAAATTTATTGTTAAAATTTATGTTAGGGAGCCAAAACCCAAGGTGGTAAGAGTAGAAATAATAGTGGGAATAAGACTTGAACCTATACATGTTAGGCTTGGGGATCTTCTAACAATTAGCGTAACCAATAATGACCCTCTATTGTCAAGGACATTAGAGGATGTAAATCTTCTAATGGTTGTCACATATCCATGCATAGATATATCGAATTTTTCTTGAAAAAATATACTTGAACTCAAACACATGATCGACTACATAAATTGAAGATAGGGGGTGTTTCTATCCATATATTCATGTCAATGTATGCCCGTTAGATCATCCACATATATTCTAAGAATATTATTGTCTTGGGTTATCCCTTGCAAGTCTTGTGAATATTCTAAAGAATATTATTGTCTTGGGTGTCATTCCCACCTATTCTAGAAATATTCCAAATATGAATTCTAAAAATTAAAATATGGAGGGAAAAATATATAGAATATTTTAAAAATCAAATTAGGCTCTCAAATGATAAATTTTTCAATTTTGAACTAATGTCCCTTAAAATTTTACAAACAATCCAAAAATTATTGATAGTTTATCCACATTTGTTATGACTTCCCCTATACAACCCATTTTTTTGCAATACATGTCAAGTCATCCTCCTTTATCGAAGCACCATTAAAGTTGTTAGGCCTATTTGATAGCTTTCCTTTGGTCTATGGACTTGAAGGTCTTTCCCATGTATTGGAATCTACCCAAGATTTAAATGCAACTAGGGGTAATAAAAAAATGTTGAACCTCTTCTCTTTGCTTTGGAAGTCATATAGATTGTCCTTTCGTCCATATTGCACCAATGTCCACAAATATGTGATAAAGAAGGAAATGGACATTTTACAAAAAAAATATAAAATAAAAATAAGGTATTGGTTAAAGCAACACTAAGTGAATATAGTGCATGAAGATCATCACCAAATTTTACACTAATTGCTTTGCCCCAATATTAACTTTAACATTTATGTTTAAGACATTGAGAAACAATGATAGTAATCATATAACTAAGACTCAACTTTAAATCTCTTTATATTTTGATAGATACTTCCTTGATAAGATGTCTCATAGCATTATTAAATGCCATGATCTCGATTGGTTAAATATTTAAAATTCCAAGGAGGAGACCTAAGTTTCAAATTTTCCAAGCAATACATGCATAATTCCCTAGTTATTGTTATATGACTTATGGTCAAGATGTTATACGGTTGGGGCTCGTTCCAATCCTATATAACCAATTACAAAAGGTGGCTCATAGCAATGTGATTTATTGTAGTTCCACAATAACGTGATTAGTTGAAATTCCATTATAATACATTCATATTATGGTGGAGATCATTTCAACATCATGTAACCCAAAAAATGAAAATAGAATATAGTTAGTAATATAATTTTATTAATGACATTGAAATTAGATGTTTTTTTTGACAAATTATCACATATTTAGCTCATGGTAAGGTTAAGTCAATCCACTTTTGGATTAACCAATTGCTACTCACATCCACTACATCTCTCTACTCGTTAATAATTAAACCTAAATATTTCACATAGAAGATGATGTCTCAATTAGAATTTATATTACAACATATTCAATTAATTAGCTAATAATATATTTTCTAGATTGTTCGTAGTAATATTGTCTTGTTCAATCTCAAATAGTATTTGTTAAGGGAGTTATAACAATTGTTATCATATTTATAATTTCTACAACTAAATTAGTTGTGCATAATAACCATTAGGATCTATAAATAAGATTTTTCTCCATAATGTGTCAATAAAGCTATTTTATAACATTTGACATCAAATTTGGTTGACATAAAGGAACATACAACTCTCCTTCTCTTTGATCCATTCAACTTTAATGCGAAGAGGACCTCTACTTTCCCTATTTTTTAAATGATTGAAGGAGCACCATTGCATTCCAACCAAACTTGTTGTAGATTTGTATTTCAAAATAAAAAATAACATTAAGGATTTTTGAGGAATCAAAAAGTGGTAGCAAAAACATAGGAATATATGATGGTAGCTTAAATATAGGAACATATGCACAAATTAAGGCATAGGTGAGAGGATTATAATGAGGCAAAGCACAACACATTCTCAATGAAGGCATGACAATGTTAGCAGGTTACATTAAAAGCATTCAACATTTTATATTAAATTTGTTAGAATAAAAGAGCCCCAATATGTTTCATGGTGGGTGGTTTTCTTGTCACATCACTACAATTGATAGTGCCCTGTAGAACAAAAGTAAATTGCCTACCAATCAAATATGTGTGTATTTTCTTTTTAAAAAAACTGTCATTTATTCTTTGTTAAGCAAGTTGGAGCAAAAAGATAGAAGTTTTTATTCCACTAGACTAAATGTTATATGTTCTTCAAAATAAATCCCCCATAGATTGTTGTTTTAAATAAAATTTGAGAAATCTCTCATACTTTGGGTTAATTTCCTAATTCCCCCAATTTTTTCATCTAGCTTGGTTATGACATTAAAATATCCTATGATCATGAAATGAGTTTATTATTCTTTAATTCTCATAAAGGCTTCAATCTCACTCCAAACTTCTAATCTGCCTGATTGAGTTGTAGGTCCATAAACATTGATAAGGATGAAACTAATATCTACAAAGTAGCATGTGACAAAATAGACTATCCAATGCCTAGTTTAATGAATGGTTATAGAAGAGGTCCTAATAGTCTTCCAACAAGTTAGAATTCCCTATGTTGGTCCTTCAAAATCTATAACATCCCATTCACATCTTGTCCATACTGCTTTCATAGTTTTGAAAACTTCTTTTGTCATTTTAGTTTTTTGGATACAAATAATATCATGCTTATTACTTAAACAAAGGTCCCTAATACACCTCTACTTTGAGGGGGTATTAGCATCCCTTATATTCCATGAGATGATAATCACGTCTCATTAGGGGCTACTGGCCCCGCTTGTGAATTACCGATATTATTTTATTGTCTGGTAAAGAGAAATTCAACCAACTTAGTTTATGTTATTTTCTCTATGTTTGCTCTTGCTTCCTTGGATCTCGCTTGATAATTTGAGGGGTTTCCTCTTTTTGCCTTGCATGTATCAAGAGTAGGTCTTATTATTCTATTCTTTAATATTCTTTCACAACTTTATTTTCATTAGATTTATCCTTTCCTAGGATCTACTATAGAAGCTTTTGACTTGTCCTGCTCATTTTTTGTATTTCCTTATTAATGGTTGGGGTATTAACATCTAACACTACATTTTACTTACCATTTTTTTCTCTTGAACGGTGCATGGGACTTCAAGAGAGTCTTCAATATTTTATGAGATACATTACTTAGGTTCATCGAGAATGTTCATCCCTAAATCAAGATCATACTGAATAGATGGTTCCTTGTTAATATGTTGAACATTTTGTACTATGTCCTCTAAGCTTTGATATAATTTTTTCATAGGCTAAAGCCTTCAAATATCTACAATTTCTCCCGATATCCTTCCTTACTATATCCATTGTTTTACTTTCAGTTGTCTAGATCTATTTTTTGGAAGTTGAAAACCATCCTCATCCATATACATTTATAAGTTTCTCTTATAGTTTTCTACATATGATTTTGTTGGACTCTTCTTAGGGAATGATCTCTCAATATACCCCACCTCATGACATCTTCTACATCTAAAAGATATTGTAGAGGGAAAAAACTACCCTGCCGTGTATGATTCTCAACTGGATTCATTGGTAGTCGAGGTGATCGCAGGGGTGTGTTATATTCTCTACACATGAGGGCTTGGGTATCGAAGGTTTCACTAGGAATGGTTTTAGGACTCGCTCCAAGTATGGGGTGGAGATGTTTGATGTGTATATTGAAGCAATCACCTATGTTTGGCCTTTCTATAGTTTAAGTTAAGAAATGAAAGGAAAATGCAAAAGAAACAACAAATGCAAACAAGCAAGGACTAACCCTAGAATGATTCTTGATTTTAAATGATTACTAAACCCTAAATTTCAATAAAATTTATCCTTTTAGCAAGGGTTTTAAGAGAATGCACAAACATAATTAACCCTAGAATGCAAACTATATGCTTTTCTCTTTCAAATGCCTAGAATATGATCAAAATATTTTCTCTTTTATTTAAGATATAGGTTTTGACAAAAAAACAAACAACAAACAACAAACAACAAACAACAAACAACAAACAACAAACAACCTAAGAGATTAACTTAGAGAACTTATCTAATCAGATGGTTAACCTCATCTTTTACTTATGTCTAGAATATCCAAGCAGCTTCAAACTTGTAAAAAAGCTTCACAAAACCCTAAAAAATTTGATCAATGTTTGGAGGCCTACTTAGGCCACTGTAAGACTGGTGGCAATGAAAGAATAGACAAAAGGATGAAGTCCTCCACAAAAATAATAGATTCCTACTCAAGGCTCCCACACTTGTCTACCAAGAGCAAAAAATTAGCAGTTAGCAAAACTTGAACACCTAAAGATACTTTATCTTGTTAGAAGACTTGCTTTCTAGAAGAATGGTTAGCCAAGGATCACTTGAAATCACACTTCTTAGAATCTAAAAAAATTGTTGAAAATAACTCCCTTTTTGTCTCTAGGTTAAAATGAGGATCCAAACCCTCTATTTATAAGAGTTTTGGAGGGAAAAAGAGCATGAAAACCTAAGGGAGGAATGACATCCTAAGGGATGATCCAAAAAATAGGATTTTCTAAGAGAAAATGCTAACTTGACAAAATCGTGCCCCATAAAGTCCGATCGTGATTTTGGTAAAACTAGGAAAAAAAGAAGGGGGAGGGGAAGAGAGGCCTAAAATTGTGCTTGGACAAGTTTGAGGGCCCTCCCAAGGGTTCTAGGAAGATTGACTCACTTGGGTGGGTCAATTTTCCATGTCTACATTTTACCCCCTCTTTGATGCATTAATGGCCTAATAAATGCGTCAAAGAGATATGTAGACACCAATGAGTGAGAGACGATGAACACAAAAATGGGTGGTTGGTTCAAAAGAAAGGGATGGCATAAAAATGATGTCATTTTAGACCCTTGAATATTTTACATGCAAAACAAGGCATTAGGGACATTAATGCCTCTCATACTGGGGTGCCCCCCCGAGTTTTAGAAGAAATGCCAAATTCCTAAGGAAACTCGAAACGATTGACGTAGAGAAAAATAGAGCGAACAACAACAAAAAAAGAGCACTAAAGAGGAGAGAGAAAAAAATAAAATAAAAGGAAAATAAAATGCAAAATGGGTAAAAACCCTAATTCATTTTCATCTCAAGAAGGAGAGAAGAAGAGCTTTAGAGAAAAAAATAAATGACGTTACCCACACACCGTTTAGTTATTGCGAGGGGCGAGGCCGGTTCAGCAATGGAGCGAGCATAGGTAAGGACTAAACTCCTTCCTCTAGACTAGGCTAGATTAGAAATTTTAGCTCTTTTCACTATTTTTTGTCTTTTTGGAAGAAATTGTTGCATGTGACCCCAACACAATTTTGAGGGTCGATTACGATTTCAGTTGGTTTTCCGCGGTGATTGAAATCGCACCCTAAAAATGTAGGGCATGATTTTGTGAAATTGTGTCTCACAAGTATGAGGTGCAATTTTGGAAGAAGAAGGGAAAAGGTAAAATCATGCCCTAGGAGGACGGGGCACGATTTCGCTAAAGAGAAAATAAATAACAAAGGAGACAAACAAAGAAGAAAGAGAAAGAAGATGGCCAAGATAAGCAAACTTAGGTGTTGAAATGTTGTTCTTTGTTGTTGTGTGAATATATATATAGTATGTAGAACTAATTAACATTTAATTATGTTTTTGGTTGCAGCATGACATACTCAAGAGCTGAGAGTGGCGACTGAGTTCCTTGTAGGAGGCACTGGAGGGTCTATCATAGGTAGAGAGGGATATTATAGAGGCAGTGGGGCTACATCACTTGGTGAAGATACCTCAAGTTGAGGTGAACAAAGTGCTTCTGATAGCACTGATAAAGAGGTGGTATCTATAGTCATCGACCTTCCAATTACCGAAAAGGGAGATGACAGTCACACTAGAGGATGTGTGGCACATCTTGCACATCTCCTTCAGGTGGAGGGTATTTTACAAAGCTTAAGGGTAGTAGGAAACACTATAGAGGCTATCAAGGGGCTAGGCCCATTAGGTTTGAGAGAGTGGGATCTCGATCGATGAGTTTGTGGACTGCTATAGTGTTTATGCTCTGATGATCGTGCTATGCAGGGTAGTGGTAGGATTCCTGGTATATCAACAATACTTGCCATGGGAATTGGTAGAAGTAGTGGTAGACATGCGAGACTAGCAAGTACGGTTCACATGGGATCTATATGTGCTAGCCCAATTATATAGGATATTATATAATGTCATGTACAAAAAACATACAATATTGGTCTGCATGACCTTGCTCTAGGTGTGGTTCTAGGAGCACATAGCGGTCAAGAGACCATACACACTACTAGGGCCATTGCCCAACCTAGAGAAACTAGCAACACACAGATTATTGAAATGATTGTTGAATCGTAAATGCTTGTATGGTGCATTTATTGTTGAAATGCATATTGCATGGTTGCTTGAGGATTAAGCTTTGGAATATAATGGTTTTTTAAGACTTGAGTAGGTAAGGGAACCATTGATTGTTGAAATGCATGGTTGCTTGAGGTTTGAGCTTTGGAATGGATAAATAATTATAATGGTTTCTTGAGACTTGAGTAGGTAAGGGAGCCATTATAGAGAGAAGTATGGGATTCTCTCCTTGTTGTTATAGTTTGTTTGCTTGCATCTTATTTTGGAAGCATGTTATAATTTTAGTTTAAAATTATAATGGACTCTTGAAAATTGAGTAGGTAAGAGGGGCATTATATAGATAAGTATGGGTTCTCTCCTTTTTGTTATAGTTTGTTTTCTTGCATCTTATTTTGGAATCATGTTATAATTTGATTTGAAATTATAATGGACTCCTAAGACTTGAGTAGATAAGGGGGCCATTATAGAAAGAAGTATGAGATTCTCTCCTTGTTGCTATAATTTTTTTGCTTGCATCTTATTTCAAAAGTATGTTAAATATTGGTTTGAAAATTATAATGGACTCTCAAGACTTGAATAGGTAAGGGGACCATTACAGAGAGAAGTAGGGGATTCTCTCTTTCTTGTCTTATCAATGTTTGTATGCATGGTTACTTGCATCATACTTAGAGCATGTTATATTGCATTGCATAAAAAGTTATCCCAATCCCTAAGTGTTCCTCAAGTTGTGAGATATTCCATTCATGAATATGATCATGAAAAGAAGAGGGTGCAGATACCACTTAGGCAGAATGGCTCTAATGTTCTTTGGTTTGAAAATTTATTATGTAAATGAGAGTTTGCTTTGTGTTACTTAGATGAAACTTCCAAATTTATTTAAGAACATGGCAGTTTTTGTAAGATGGAGAATGCTTGATTGTTGAAGCATAAACAATGGATGATTTGGATTGTGATATCTGTCTTGCAAAATGTTTCCTTTTGAAAAAGAATAAATATCATCTTGTGATCTATTTAATGATGGAAATGTTTATGTAATCATTCAATGATGATGATAGTATTGTGAATAATAAATTTTATTTCTAGAGGAATATTTCTTTTATATAGATTTACTTTAGAACTTTGATCAATTTCACTATGGTAGTAAAATTGTTGAGATTCTTTTAGTGGTATCACTATATTGAAGCTTGTGCTAAATTTGAGATGTTATTTTCAGTTAATATTCAATATTGTACTATAGTTTAGGCATGTTGTTTTCAATTGAAGCATTTATACCTAGAGATTTTTTTTATATTTCTTTAATACTATCTCGGGTTAGGGAAGAGTTCTTGGGTTGGATCTAGAACTTCTTTTAGGACCTGAATCAAAGAAAATAGATCAATCTTGGGATGAGTTGCAATGATGTAATAACCAGGTAGATGTGAGTCCTAGAAGGAGCTGCGAGAATGCAATAGCTAGAAAATCATGAATCTAGAAGTTACGTTGATGCAATATCTAGATTCTTGTAAATTGATACACCTTGAATGTTAAGGATTGAGTGTTCCATAACTAAGAAGTTATCAAAATAATTCACAAGATAATAGTGATGGTCCCTTGAATGTGTATGTTTGGGTGATCATGTTCATTGCTATATGAGTGGTAATGATCTTAGTTAGCCCACATAGGTGTGGTAACTAAGAACCAAGTATTTATACTTGATTAACCTACCTAAATGTGTTAGAACATGACATTATTTCATGTTAACAAATTATTAACCAGGATCATAATATTATACATTGAAACATAAGAACATCACAAGATCACACATATAAATATTGACACAAAGTATATCACAAAAGAGAGACCTTTGTTGTATTATGCTTCTATATTCAAGGTATGATACAATAATAGAGATTTATCTCCAATATAATACAATACATGACTTTTCAATCCTCAAACTGTTGCTCTCCCCTACAAATCTGGGAAATGCAACCTTTCACATTCTTGTCATTAAGACAAGCTCTCAACATGCCACATGTCAATGTGACTCTTCATACTCCTCTCTCTTTTGACACATTGCACTTTCACAAAGTGACATACATTAGGACAAAAGGATCAAATAATGTAATACTCACAACACCCCCCTTTAGTACATTATTTGGTAAAAAAAAATTATAAATTTTATGACTACACATTCCCCCTTCATCAAAATTGTCTTCATTCTCTATGTGCCACTATCTCTATATCTTATCAACTTTTGATCACACTTGGTTTCCTTTTGAAGAAACCATACAACATGCCTTTTAGCTTATCCCAATCATTCATATCAATCCATCCACAATTCATTTTTATTTACATTCTTTTCTTTATCTTTGTAGACAAAATATGTGTGAATGGTTATATCCTCCACAAATTTTACAAGAATAGATATTCCAACATTTCTCTATCCTATTACCATATTTACCACAATGCTCACATATGTTTTCTATCACCAATTTACTATCACTATTACATGTTACAAATTTTGTGCTAGAATCATTTTGATTCACCTGTCCTGTGTAGCCAAGGCCTTCACATTTTGGTCTTTTTATTGGTACAATTGGTTCTTTCATGCCTTGTTCATGCTTTCCAAAGCCTTTTTGTTTATAGCCCATTTTTTGTAGCAATTTGGAACCAATTTCTTTAGTGTGCTTCTCAAAATGGCCAAAACCATCATCACATTTCTCAATACAAATTTGAGCATCACTATTCTTGTCATCATTTGAGTCTGTGTTGTCATCAATTACAATGGCATAGGCTCTCTCTGAACAATCACGAACCATGTGCAAGTCACTTTCATTTGGAAAGGGATCACAACATGCATATTTTTCTTGCTCACAAAGATCATTAGTATCACAACATTTATCCACCATTATGGGCTTCAAATCATTAGTATCATAAACAACATATTTCATCAATGGTTTGTTTCCTTGTGCTTTGATTTTGGAAACATTAAGAGTAATTATTCCCTTGTATATTGCTTTCCATAAAACAATAGGTATGGTGAAAAATTTTCATTACTATCATTAGCATCATTAAGGATTTATTGCATGCATTGTTGAAGTAATAAATATTCTCCTTTTTTAGCTTCTTAAATAATGGAATGTAAATATTTCCACACTTTGTCCGACACATCTTTTTCATCTTATTTGGCTTCTTGAAAAAATATTTTTAAAATTTTTTGTTTCTTGCCTTTTGTCATTTTTTCTTGTTCTTTCCCCTCCTTTGATTTAATTTTCCTTTGAGGTAGAAAACCTTTTACCTCCCAAAAAATTAAAGCAATTCAAGAAAAAAAACTTAATTTCCTTTTTTTATTAACCTTTGTAGTGGAAAACCTTTTATCTCCCTAATTTAAAAAAAAATCAATTTTGAAAAACTTAATTTCACTCTAATTTGGATAACATATTTTATTCCTCTATATAATTAACATATTTGACAACATCTGACGTGTTATAACACATTCACAGAAAAATGTTCTCCATGGCACAGTTGAGAAAAGTAATCACCGACCTATGTTCCTTGAAGCTCAACATCCTAAACGATGCCAAAGTAGATATGTGGAGCCCAAAACAATTACTCAAATGGTCAATATTTTGATGCACTATGATTTAAGTAATCGTTAATCCCTCAACTAATCTTGGCATGCGAAATACCATGTCCTTCACTACCTTCAAAACAAACTGCCTTCTTCCTTAGCACGATGGTATTAAAAAAACTGCTCTTGGGCTTGTAATATATCCTCCAAGATTCTTGTTGATTCAACTTTCCAACCTGGACATGAAAATTAAATGGTTCCTATGATGTTTTCCACCATGTATTACAGCTATTTTGAGGAGTCACAAAATAAGTCACTGTTTGCTACGTTATCCATTACTATCTCTGTTAGTATTCTGTCACATTAGGATTTGCAGTAACAAAAAATTAAACACTAGGTCTGTGACTATTCTCCTCCACTTAAGACACCTTCTATGTAGATGATATAACAATTACCACATTCACCTCTACCCTTTTCTATTTAAAACAATAGTTTGAATGGAGTAGAAGACTGCCAATGTCTATTCCAAATCTCTCCCGTTTGAGTCAAACATCTTCAAATAGCAAACATCTCTGTGCACATCAATCAATTCTAATTTTTTGTGTAATGGCTCTCCTACAAGTTCTCTGGAAACACACAACTGGATCAGTTTATTTCATCACCAACTCATAATAAATTTGCTTCAACTTCTACGCTCAACTCCTGCTCAATGATTGATTACCCCAAAGACGATTCACCTTCCTCCAATAGAATGAGGATTGAATAATATGCTTGGTTGTTGTTTTTGATGTCTGTAGCAACTGATTCAACACCCTGGATTCTTCACAGTTGATGTATCCTTTTTGATGTATTTAGACACTCTAATTTTTGCTTTAATTTTGAGCACTTTTAGCCTTTCAATAGGGCTTATAGCAAATATGCACTTATGTTATATAAAATACTTTCCTTATCACTTCCTTTTAGCACCTTTTAAATCTAACTCTTGTTATATTTTGCATATGATATTAATGTCTCATTCCCTAGCTTGGAGAAAATTAACTCAAACTTCTTCTTGATAGCTCTAAAAATGATGCTTTCAAAACATGAAATGATTACTTTCAATAATTGTATAAGAATATTTTTATAGCATCAATATTACACACCTCTTTTGGCCTCCTTTGTGGCTATCTCAAATTTGTAGATATTGTAGTTTCACTCCCTTTTATTTGCTGCCTTAAACTTATCAATCTTGCAGCTCTTATTGCTACCCAAATATCAGCTCGCTTGCTATACAAATTCTGCTAAAAAATTCTGCAACTTTCCAAACAACTCCTTTCTTTCGTTGTCCAAAACTTCATATTTGTAGCTCTTATTTCTTCTCAAATTGCTGCCTCAAAACAATTGTTCTATATCCTTTCAAAATGCTATCAAGAATGTATTATATTGCATCTATAATGTTGTTCAATATGCTACCTTCAACTCCTAAAATGGGTATGTTTTCGGATGGTGACGATTGTCCCAAAAACTCTATTCACTCAAATTCTCAATGGCTCTCTGGTTTCCACAACTCTCTCAACCTCAACTTTCCCCATAACTCTAATACCATGTTGGAACATGACACTATTTCATGTTAATAAATTATTAACTAGGATCATAGTATTATCTATTGAAACATAAGAACATCACAAGTGTTAGAGTAAATATTCCATCATTTGGATATTTTACCCTTTCCCTACATTAGGTAGATTTTATTTACTGCATGGTAAAAAGTAGCTTGTTACTTTTTACCACTAGTATTTACTTTTACTACTAGGTTATTACTTTTACTATTTACCTTTAGATATTTATCTAAATATCTTAGGTTATTCGTAGTCAATTTGACTACGTAGTTAGTTGTTAGCGCTTATTTATTAAGCGTGTTTGTTAGCTACGTTAGTGGCAGATACCTCGATATATCTCCTAACGTTTAGCATGATGTATTATTTAAACACTCGTTTGATTAATACTATAATTAATGGTTAAGTGCATATTTTTGGCTAACTAACAACAAGATCACACACATAAATATTGACACAAAGATATTGACACAAAGTATATCACAGAAGAGAGACCTTTATTGTATTATGCTTACATATTCAACGTATGATGCAATAATGGAGAGTTATCTCCAATATAATACAATACATGACTTTCAATCCTCAAATTTTTGCTCTCCCTTACAAATTTGGGAAATGCAACCTTTCACATTCTTGTCATTAAGACAAACTCTCAACATACCACATGTCAATGTGACTCTTCATACTCCTCTCTCTTTTGATACATTGCACTTTCACAAAGTGACACATACATTAGGATAAAATGATAAAATAATGTAATACTCACAAAAAGATGGACTTAGGGTAAGGTTAGGGAATAAGTGTTCCCATTTAAGTGTTATGGGACTTAAAGGATAATTACTACGTTGTGGTCCTATTGTCCTATGTCAAAGAGGGTATAGGAAATATGGGGGGACCACTTTGGAATCCTTCTAAATGATGATGTTTAGTAAGGTGAACCCCAAAAAATGTGGGATGTTTGCCACTCCTATCCATTGAGTGTTGTTTCTAGTGATACTAAAATCAAATGTGGTAAAGCCTTGAGAATGTTTTTTTTTGAAAAAAATGAAAAATATGTTATATTTATAGAAGCTGTATTACAAGGTAAAATGAACTGGACAGGCATCAAGGGAGACAAAAAATCCTCCTCCAATCCCTCCTAGCTCAAAAATTACCCATAAAACATTACCTTACATAATGCAGATATCCATACCCTCAGCACTACCATAGCTGAATTCCAGTTTATCCAATTTATCTGAATTTCGTAAACTATCCATTTATCTTCATGTTGTGTTGCTCTGTGGCCTAACTGTGATAGATTCATTAGACTCACTGTCTACTCTTCTTGTTCTACTATCTTCTTGTATCACCTCCTGCATCCCTTGGATTCTTTGGCACAAGCTTATATGATTTTCCATCTGAGAGTCCACATATTGCCCTTTCTCCAGATCTTTTCAAAGCCTTGAGAATGTTGAAAAGAAATATATTGGGACTTTTTTGTGAACCTTCCTTAAAAAAAAAAAGGTATCTCTCTCTTGGGTTGTTTTTGGTGGGTTGTTACAATATGGTATCATCTCCACTGATGGTGGAGCTTAGGGTTTTTTATGCATGGTCAAATTAGTTGTGGGGATAGTTTGATCTATGATAGTAGCCTATTGACCTAGACATTGTTGATTATATTGAATAGTCTAAGAACACCTTATGGCTCTAATGCACTCTACGGGATCATACCTGTGATTACAAGGAAGATACCTTGTTGGTTTCATATCCATATTAGTGTTAACCATGTGATCATGAGCCTAAATTGCTCTTGATTAATGTCTTATTGAGGCACTTGATCTTTTATCAAGTATGGAGTCTTTCAAGGCTACTAATTTTATGGTTGGTGTTAGAATAGGATATCATGTTGGCATGAAGTATTACATTATTTGAAAAAAATAGCATCATATTTCATGCGCTCTCCAAGTTGGTTTGGTGGGTAGTTATTTGGTGGTTCATCAACCACCTTAGACACCTTAGACAATGTATTTATATCATTTCTTAATACAATTCAGGTTGCTCGTTGTGAATTTCATTATGGTATCAGAGCACGGTGCTTGGGCAAGGTGGTGTTAGTTGGGTAAGGTATTTATGGTAACTACTCCAAGACACACACTCCAAGGTGGGCGGATACACACAGAGTTTGGTAAAATTTGATAGGGCATTCTAAGACAAGGCGGAGATAAAGTTTGACAAAGGTGGTAGGACTCCGAGTTTCAATGCAAGGAGACTGACAGAGGTGGCACCTATTTGGATGCATATTGTACATGCTCCAAGATCAAACGTAGACTACATGCACTCCAAGACCAAATGCAGATCACACATGATCCAAGACCGAAGGCTGACCAAAGCAGATCGTATGCATATTGAAATTGATGTGGCAGTGACTGATTAGGGTTGACATGGTAGGAGACTAATGTAGATTACACATAGATCAATGCTGATGTGGTGATGACTGATTGGTTGACTGACTAGCATGATGTATCATGTGCAATGTGACGTGTGGCATGAGTTGGCATGTGGCTGATGTGGTGTTGGGTACATGTATGTCATTGAAAGGTGGTATTGTATGGCAAAAGGGTCAAGGAGGAGGCTTGATTGCTTGAAGGTAATCAAAAAGCTTAGTGGGAAAAATGGTTTTTAAACTATTTCACAACACTCGCGTAGTGCATGCGGGACAATTCATCCCATAATATATATTTTTTAATTTCCTCTACCTGACGAAGGGTCTACTTCTTTTGTTTTCGTCAGGGGTTGTAGCCTGAATGGAAAGACCACCCATGCTAGGTCGCTAGTTGGAGACAGGTTCAGGGTTAAACCCTGTCTGCACCATTTTTTTGGTGTTTTTAGTGGTGGTAAGGAATAAAGGCTTCGTTCCCCCTTTCAAGTTCTGTCAGGCTTGCTAGCCCTCCTAGCTAGTCGAACCCACCCAGAGACTTTGGTACATTGGAAGTCGCGGTTTCAAATCCTGTCCTTGCCTTGACAATATTTTGTGCCTTGACAACATTTTGCGCTTTGATAACTTTTTTGCTAGAAATTGTTTTTTGCTAACAAAAAGTGTTTTTTACCATTTTTTTGTCACCAGTAAGCATTTGTTGCTAATTTTTTTTACAAAGGAAGGATTTTAAAGAAGAGAATTTTTTTTCTTGTTTTAGCCAACAAAGAGATATTTTTCTAATGAATACCAAAGGAGGAGCTATTTAAGAGGTATTTTTTTAATACTTTGTCTATTCCTTTCAAGCAACCTTTGGAGGGATAAGCATTTTTTTGGCACTTGAAAGGGTATATCACAAATTTTCATCCTTGTTTATTTTGCAATAAAAAGGGGGGATCAAAAGCATTTTTCTCTTGCAAATTTCTAAGACAAGGGGGGAAGAAAATTGTGGATTTGAAAAGAACATTTGGATTTGAATATCATTTTTTGCAAACTAAAACCTCATATATTTTGCAAAAATTATTGTAACAAAACTAGCATTGTGATAGGTGCATTTTCGATGGAAACCGACACCTAAGTGTTTAAATTTGAGGGCACTTGTGATTGTTTTTGCATTTCAATCATAAAGTAAAATATGCAAAGCAAAGAAAAACCCCAAATTTTATAGCTATTTGTGCAATTTATTACACCACAATGTTCATTATATATGGTACCTCTGGCCCACACTTACAGGTAATGTTGTCGTACTTTGGGCTACCGTATCTAATGCCTAACATAGATACAAAAATAACATTTGAGCTATTGTTCTCTATAAATCATCGAGAATAAATAAGGGAAACTAGTTTTGATATTTACTCCATTTAATACCCTAATTCTTTTTTATTGTTTGGCTTAAAATCCTCCAACTCATCAACCTTCTTCGAAAGGGTTTTGAGGCAGGTGCCATCAATTTGATTGAATTCTCTTTCATGTACTCTTTGCAAGTATAAAGAAAGGGGGACCATTTGGTGTTATAAGGAACCTTCACAATGGCCACTATTCACAAATATCTTTCAGATTCACAGTTGCTCAAGGGTTCTAATTTTGCACCATGGAAGACAAAGATGAGACCTATTCTTCAGGTTGAAGATTTTTGGGATATAGTGACTGGCACTACAAAACATCCTACAACAGTAGGACCAAATCAAGAGGTATTTGATAAGAAGGATAGAAGATATCTCATGTTTATTTTGCTTACTACTATAGATGAGGTCCAACCTCATATTTGTGATGCCAAATCTGGAAAAAAATCTTGGGATGCTTTGATTACCATTTATGAAGAGAAGAATTAGTCCACTATTCTAAACCTTCAAACTCAACTACATACACTCAGTATGAAATCTGGTGAGACAGTTGACCTGTTCCTATGCAGAGTTGTGGAATTGAAAGTCAAATTGAATGCTATGGGAGAGAAAGTGGTAGATACTCTCTTGACCTCAATCATCTTGAGAGATTTACCAAAATTCTACAAGGTGTTGATCACCTCTCTCAACGTGTCTGGTAGACAAGTTACCTTTGTGGAATTGGTAAATTTACTTCAAACTAAGGAGGCAAATCAGTTTCAGAAAGATGAAGTGCTAGATAATGCCCTCTAATCCAAACAAGGGGGTAAGAAACAAGGTAATTTTTATAAGGGAGGATCTTCATCAAAAGGAAAAGGGAAATAACCTCAATAGAAAGACAAGCAATATTACAAAATCTATGATATGAATAACCATGACACCAATAGGTGTTGGTTTAAGAATAAACAACACAATGACCAAGATCACAAGAAAAAGGGAAAGGGGAAATACAAACCACAGAAGAAGAATAAGCAACCCAATGGGAATGTTGCTTATGCAAAATCAGACTTAGACTCGAACTTTGAGTGAGCACACAAGGTGCTCATGACACACATCTTCTTAGTAGACGGATGTAGTTTGGTATATTGATTTTGGTGCCAGTAAACACATGACTGGAGATAGATCATGGTTTGAGATATTTGAGGCAAAGAAAGGCAAGCTAGTGAAAATAGTTGATGATAAGACCTATCGAGTCCAAGGTGAAGGAGATGTTCCATCACTCTTCCAGATGGAAAATTTTAGATTGAGAAGGTTCTCTATGCTCCTGGATTGACCAACAATTTGTTGTCTATCCCTCAGATCTTGGATATAGATATGGATGTTGTTTTCAGTGTTGAGGAGGGCAAAAAGACATGTTTCATCACCAAAAATGGAAAGCATGTAGCAAAAGGATCATACAAGCATGGCTTGTTCATCTTAGATGCCATTTCTATGCCTCATTTTGCCATGGTGGCAAACATAAAGGAGGTCACTTCTCTTTGGCACAAGAGATATGGGCATTTGAGTTCAGGATATTTGCTCGAGTTGAGCAAATATGATATGGCGAAAGGCCTTCCCAACCTTTCATTCACATTGCCAGTATGCTCTAATTGCTTAGCAGAGAAGCAACACACGGTACCATTTGAGGTTAGCTCTTCAAGAGCTAAGAAACCTTTGGAGTTGTTCTGCACTAATCTATGTGGTCCTATGCCTAATAGTTATGGTGGAAATAGGTATTTTCAATTGTTTTTTGATGATTACTCATGAAAGATGTGGGTTTTATTTCTCTAATTTAAGTCAAAGGTATTTTTGTACTTTTAATAATTCAAGAAGCTTGTTGAGGAGTCAGGATGTTCCATCAAAACCCTTCGTTCAGATCGAGGGGGGAATATACCTCCAAGGATTTTTCATTATTTTTGAATGCACATGGGATTAAGAGACAGATGAAAACAAACTATACTCCACAGTAGAATGAAGTTGTTGAAAGGAGGAACCATTCCATCATGGAAATGGTTCATTGTATGCTTAAGGGAGTACATATTGAGCATGACTATTGGGTAGAAGTAGTGAGTACAACATTGTACCTCCTGAATAGAGCACCCATAAAATCTCTACAAGGCATGACTCCACAAGAAGCATGGAGTGGTAGGAAACCCTCTATTTCTCATCTAAGGGTTTTTGGATGTAAGGAATTCATGCACATACCAAAATAGAAGAGGAAGAAGTTAGATGAGAAAACCTTACAATGTATTTTTCTTGGTTACAATGAGCATTCAAAGGGATATCGGTTGATAGATCCTATGACCAAGAAAATACACATTAGTAGAGATGTGGTATTTAATAAAGATTTCACATCAGATAACACATCTACAAATGTATACCTAGAGGAAGAGGAGCCTAAGAAAGAGACTCCAACCCCACAAAACAAGGTTCCAAAATGGTATACTAGCACATTGAGAGATTTAAAGTTGACTTCACTTCTATATCTAAATTTATATTAACCTTGTACTCATAGCATGAATCATTAGATGAGAGTAGAGGTATCAACTTCAGAGGTTGACAAGATTTGCCAACAATTTGATGAACTATCTATAGATGTAGAGGAAGACAGAGAAGCATATATGGATGATGAAAGGGTTTATATGTTTGCATTGGATGAGAATGAACCCACAACAGTTCAAGATGCACTTAGTGAGCCTCATTGGAAGGCTATTATGGATGTTGAACATACATATCTCATGAAAAATAACACATGGAAGCTAGTTAATCTGCCTTCAGGAAAGAATCCCATTGGCTAAAAATGGGTGTTCAAAGTGAAGTATAAGGTAGATGGTACTATTGATAAGCATAAAGTCCATCTTGTTGCAAAGGGCTATGCTTAGAAAGAAGGAATATATTATGAAGAGACTTTTGCCCCTACTACAAAAATGACTACCATTTGAGTACTTTGTGCCATGGCAGCTCAGTTTGGGTGGAAGTTACATCATATGGATGTAAAAAGTGCTTTCTTGAATGGTGACTTGCAATAAGAAGTGTACATGACCCAACCAAAAGGATTTGTGATTTAAGGACAAGAATAGAAAGTTTGCAAAATGGTCAAATCCTTGTATGGGATAAAACAAGCTCCACGAGCTTGGTACATCAAAATACACAATCACCTATTGCAGCATGGATTCAAAAGAAGTCCTTCAGATGTAAATCTCTATATCAAGAACAATGATTATGACATAGTGATTTTGGTACTCCATGTGGATGATATGATCATAACTGGCAGTTCAAAGAACATGATTGATGTAGTAAAAAATGATTTGAAATAATATTTTGAAATGGCGTATCTAGGACTTCTTCACTATTGTCTTGGTTTAGAAGTGAATCAGCAAAAGAATCATATCAGAGAAACACAAAAGTATGCCAAGATATTGGTTGAAAATTATCGCACGACTGACTGTAAGTCTAAAGCAAGTCCAATGGATTTAGGACTTAAGTTATCACGATATGATAAATCTCCACAGGTAGATGGTACTCTCTATCACCAGCTGATTGGGAGTCTCATATATCTGACAAATACCAGGTCAGATCTCAGTTTTGTTGTGGGTTATCTTTTAAGGTTAAAGTAGGAACCTAAGGTGAGTCATTGGAAAGAAACAAAGAGAGTTATTCATTATGTCTGTGGTAGTACCGACTATGGCCTGGAGTACAAGAAGAATGCCAATTTATTATTACAGGGATACACGAACTCAGACTATGTCGAATCCATTGATTATCGCAAGTTGACTTTTGGATATGTTTTCCATCTTGGATATGGACCTATCTCTTGGCACAGTAAGAAGTAGCAGGTGGTTGCTTTATCTTATACAGAGGCAGAATATCGTGTAGCAAGTGGAGCAGTCTGCGAGATAATGTGGTTAAGTCGTATTCTTACAAATATGGGTCTTTCAAAGAATCTTCCACTTCATTTGTTTTACGAAAATCAAGGTGTTTTGAATCTTGTCAAGAATACAGTCTTTCATGAGCATACCAAACGCATTGAAACTCAGTGTCATGTCATTCAAGATGAAGTTCCAAAGCACAATATATAGCTCCAATACATTCCCGTTGATGAACAAGTTGCAGATATTTTCACTAAGGAACTTGCACATGTCAAATTTGAATTATTTCACAATGCTCCTTGTATTACCCAATAATGTAATAATGGGAGATGTTAGACTAGGACATCATGTTGGCATGAAGTATTACATTATTTGAAAAAAATAGTGCCATATTTCATGCGCTCTCCAAGTTGGTTTGGTGGTTAGTTATTTTGTGGTTCATCAACCACCTTAGACACCTTAGACAATGTATTTATATAATTTCTCAATACAATTTATGTTGTTGGTTGCAAATTTTATTAGTTGGTGTCACTATTTATTTAAACCATTATTTTTATTTACCAATTTTTTATCATCTCCATCATTTTTCTCATAAAAAAATTATTGCTGGACTCATTGCTTATGTTGGATGGAGCAAGGAGGGCTAGAAGTTATGAATGAAAGGCTATAGTGGATGACATGTTTTTGACAAGATGAATAATAATGTATGGAGATATGAAAGGATGAACAAAAGCATTTGGTTGTGGATTATTAATAGGTGAAATATTGGGTCTAGAGCTAGGTATAGACATATTCTAGAAAATTTGGGCTACATAGGCCATTAGTGGAGTAGGGGGTATATTTTTTACTCAAACGAGAACATACTTCTCTCTAGCTACTTCTTTGAATGCTACAACTAGTGTATGATGATTAGCATTACAAACCATTAAAATTAAGTTATATTTAGATTGTAAACCTTTGATGTAGTATGGTAATGATTTTTCTTTATTTGACCTAGAATTTTGTAGGATTAAGTTCAAGATCCTCAAGAAACTAGTATTAAAATCATGTACATCTTCTTGGGGATGTCTTTGGAGTGCACTTAATTAAAACAAAATTGGGTAACCATTTCCCATATTACCAAATCTATACATAAATGGTTCTTCTATTTATGCCTAGCTAGTAACTAAATTATCAATCCCCTATACCACAAGCCAAATTTATCATGTATAAAGTAGATTAGTAAGTGTACCATTATGCTCTCATGGATGTAGTGAATTAATTTAAGCATAGACAATTCACTAAGGTGATCCAGTGCCATATTGTTCTCATTCTTATTAAAGTTAGGCAAAAATTTCATAGATACAAAATAAATAGGAGAATAAGCCACCAAATTTAGTGGTCCTTGGTAGATGTAATCAAGGAATTGGTTTTGTGACCTTGGAGGTGCTCCTAGATTGTTTTTTTGAGGAGGAGGTTGACTATACTCTTGTTGAGGATGTTAGGCTAAAGTTTCAATACTAGATTATGTTTTTTTATAGCTCACTCTTATTACACTACCTGAAAGGAAGCTCCATTTTAGAATATTTATAGTTATTAGTTAGGTTTTTTTGTTATCCCATTAGTTTAACATTTTCTACAAGATCCTATGGGGATTTCTTGTAAAAGTGTTATATACTTGAAAAATGCATTGTATCATTGCATCAATTTTAATAAAATATACTCTTTTATCAACATATGATATCAAAGCAATCTTTGAGAGAAGGGCTAATAGAGAATTTGTGCTTTAATAGTGAATTTTTGAATAAATCACATAAGCAACATTTATTTGAAAGAGAGGCACTTTTTGAAAGATTTCTTGGAGATCCAAAAAAGAGATACATGTATCAAAGGAAGAGCACTACCATTTGGAAGTTATTTTAGATACCTAGAGAGAGGATCCTGATAAAAAAAATTAAATCATTTCATATGATTTTTTTTTGTTAAGTTTAAAAAACAACACAATCTACTTTCAAGAATGTGATAAATTTTTAAAATAAATAGCATGATTTGCATATAAGAAAACATTTAGCAAAGACATCGTAGAAGGTTTTTTAATATAAGAAAATGTCTAGAAAAGACTTTGCAGAAATATTATTTTTTGAATATAAGTGATCATCTACTAAAGACTTTGCAGAAAGCATTTAACATAAGTGAATGAATGCATGATCACCTAAGAAGCAACCAAGGTGGATAACTGAGCAAATACCAAAAACTATTTAAAATCACTTGTAGGGTGAATGATTGTCTGAGAAGAAGCTATTTGTATACATTGAATCTCTAAAATAACACCAGTTAGCAACATTCATTGTCTAAATGAAACAACACATGTTCACAACATTCGTTGCCTAAGAGGAAACACCTATGAGCAGTATGCTTATTTAAAATGTTTGATTAAGAAATGTTTTTTTTGCAAACATTTGATATTTTGGCAAAATAATTCTAGAAATAAGAGCACCATGTTTTCAAAGGAGAAGAGTGCCACATGTTCAAAGGTGAAGAGTGCCACATTTTTAAAGGAAAATTTATGTGTGCTAGAAAAAAAGAATATTAAAAAAAAAATTATGAGTGCCTAAATATATTTTGGCTTATGATTTCTATTAAAGAGCATATATTTATCTTTATAAAGTTGATAAAGGATAAATTTCTAAAGTTTTTTTTATTGAAGATTAGATTTACCTTTATAAAGTTGATAAAGGTTAAAGCTCTTTATTGAAGATTTATTATTTAAAAGTTTGCCTTAGATACTTTTAAAAATTGACAATTTGTTTCTATAGTGAACAATCCTATAGAAAATACATATTGTAAGGAATAGATTTTAAAGGTTATACTCATAATTTAGGAGTTATAAGGGCATATATAGAAAATTATCAAGTATTTTAAAATATATTTTTTAAATACTTTGAAAAAAATTTAAATTGCTATAGTTGAAGCATTAAAAGATTTAAAGGATCATATTTATATACTGGGGTTATAAGATAGTTGACAGATCTTTATTTTCCATTAGTGGTCATATTACATTTTGGAGTAATAAGAAAATTTCAAAAATGACTACTCCTAAACTATCTTTTAGAATCTAAAAAGTCTCATTTGTTTGAACCAAATATTATTAGAAAAGATGCTCAAAATCAAAGAAAATTTAATCACAAAGAAGAACATGTTCAATTGAGTCAAACCACCACATTCTTTCAAAAAAACAATGGGGAACAAAAATTTTGTAATGACAATTCGCATAGAAAAGCCATAAATATATTGGGTCAAGAACAAACAACCACATGGATGGTAATTTGTATTGGTTTTATTTTCTTCAAGTAGAACAAAGCATACATATCAAAATTGTAGATGATAAAATCTACCAAGTTCAAGAAGCAAATAATATTTCATTCAACTTACCTTTTCTTGAATACACATTAGAAAATGTATTGTATGTGCCTGGATTAGTCAATAACTTGATATTAGTGTCACAATTGTAGGATAAGGGTATAACAATTGAATTCAAGGTTGGTCAATAGAATCAAAAAATGATTCATTAAAAGACAAATAGAGATTGAAGTTATTGGTTCTATCAAAAATGACATATATGACATCACTTTCTCATAAACAATTGAATCAACTACTTCCACCAAAAAAATATAATTCATAAATACAACATTGAAGAGAAAATATGGTACACATGGCTTACATGACGAAATAAATAAATCAAGATTGTAAGGTAGGAAATGATAACTCAAAGCAATGGAAAGTATATCCCAAATGGCTCTATCCATACTTGAAGACTTATAAAGAACAATATAAAAAATAAACTTAAGTTGCAAAGAAATTGAAAATTATACCTAAGTTGAAATATGTGAGTTGTGATACTATGAATGCATGTAATTTGAAGACCATGAGGGTAAGCAAATATTATGACACAAGGAATTTGAATATTGATCAAAAGTACAAAGAGTATTAAAAATGGTATGTGTTAATAAAAATTGTGTTGCATATAATGATCCTCCATAGAAAATAAATATTAATGATATAAGAAATACTCTTAAACATGTTGATACAAAAGATTGCTATAAACCAAAGAATTTTGATCAAGCAAAAAATATTTGTAAAGCAGTCAATATGTGTAAGTGTCATGATGAAACCCAAATTGTGAGAATGGATGACAATGATAGTTAATTTTTTGGTAATAAACATTCAAGTCTTGTTGATGATAACAAGAATAAAACTAGATGGATTTATTCAAAGGATTATGATAATGGTAGTTTTAGATGTGTTCATGAGAATGATGGTACAAAAGTTGTTTGCTATAATTGTTTAGTGTGTTGGTCAAATTGTACATATTGATGAAGCATAAAATATCATACTACAGGGTGTTCACATAAAAAAATGTCTTCCTTGGAAAATGCAAAAAATAAACTGTAGGTTGATCTTACAACAAAACTTATGTATTCCCCAAGAAATAGGTGTACTATGGTCATAAATTCATATGTTCATCAAACAAATTGCAACACTTCTAAAGGAAACTACACAAAAATCCAATTGAATTATGGATGGATGAACATCATGGAATAAAATTAGCTAAAAGAGATATTTTATATTTACTATTAAAGAAACCCCAACATTTTGATCTAGAGGTAATTCCTAGAGATGATACAATGAGAGCTCCAACTTATCTCTAGATTCAAGGGGGTAGTTATTACATAATTTGCTCTCTCAAATAATATAATAAGAGGGGGATATTATGCTATAGTTTCAATATTAGATTATGTTTGATTATAGCTCACTCATATTATACTCTTATTACATTATATGTCAAGAAGCTCTATTTTGAAAGATTTATGGTTTTTTAAATATATGTATTAATTACAAAAAAATAGTCAGGAACAAAGAAAAGGACTGTTGGTTGATCATGCCAACTAAGATCAATTACAAAAAAGAGCAGAAATATTGGTCTTACTACTATCATCCTTATCTAAACTATATCTAATCATAGTTGCAGCACTAAATTCCTCAATCAAAATCCCAAACTAAATATCCAAAGTCATCCTTATCATCAGAGTCTCCCATTTCATATTCACTAACTTTGCTATCCCCAACCAGCCTATTTTATAGATCTTATCTATCCATTTATTTGTGTCTTATTGTGTCGCTCCATCCTCTCTATGATGAGTGATATAAAGATTCATGTGTGTTGAGTATATAGTAGCGTTGGATAGAGCTTATGCTTCTTTGTTAAACTCCCTCTTAATGTGGGATTAAATGATGAGTGAATTTGGATTCCAAATCCTTGATGCATGTGTAGATGATTCTTAATTTTAGTGATGATAGAGTTGTTTGATTGGGGAGAGTAGAGGTTATCAATTTAGAGTCCCCATAAACATGTAGTTTTTGGATACCATTTTTGGTTTTCCAATCAGAGACCAACTTCACAGCCAATCACTTCAACTACATTATTAGAAGCTTACCCTAAAAAAACCTTATAATTGATAAGAGATATTGTCTTGTCTTGGAAAATGATTCCCCATACCGTCATCATTCCTAGATTAGACTTTGAAGCATCATCAAAAAATAGAGTTGGGTACTAGATTGTGGGTATACATACTTTAGGGATGTTGTCCGTGCCCAGTAGAGCTTAGAGATCCGTTCTTTGTAGCATGAGAAGCTCTGAACTAGTCAGTTTTCTAGGATTTTTTTTTTTTTTTTTTGTAGTTTGCTTTTATATTTGAAACTATTCTGTAGATAATTATACTTACTAGTACTCCAATTTTGATATCTTTTCCATCAAAAAATTAATTCATTTATATATTTCCATATTGTCCATACTATGTATAAAGGGATGGATTCACATAAATGCTTAGTTAAATATTTACTTTTGAGACCCCATTTATACATTTGGCTCCATTGATTTAAGCAATTCTCTGCATTCATGTTACTTGTAATTGTTGAGCCAAATTTAGATGCAACTCCTATCCAATTATTTAGGGCTATTGGGCATTCAAAGAGAATATGTCTAGTGGTTTCCTCACTTTTGAAGCATCTTGGACATATATGAGGTCCCATTATGTTTCTCTTGTGTAATTTCTCTACAGTGATAATTTTATTTTGGTGCAAAAGCCAATAAAAAAGTTGAATTCTAGGGAGGATCTAATGTGTCCATATTGTTGCTAACTTTTTGTTTACATTTCCTGCATGTTGGGCTTTAACTCCCATTTTGACTTGATATTCCCTTGTCTTGCTTACCTCCCCTCAGATCAGTTTGTTTAGATTTTGGGAGTAAGGTTTATATCCAATAATTTGAGCTTTGAAATTTATCCATTGTTCTTGTATGTGACTAGGCAGGGGGATCTCTCCAATTACAATGTCATCCCATCCATTCCATTATATTAGCTATTTTGTGAACTCCTAGATTCTACAATTCTTCTTGAAGATTTCAAGAATAGTTGATATTGAGAGGTATTTTCTCGTTACTGGATACTCCCAAAGGTTGACAAGCTAACCATCTCCAAGTTACCATGATACTTTTTTTAGGATTATATTTTTTGCCTCAACAATGTACTTCTAGATTGAGGAAGAACTAGACTTGCTTGCTATGGTTTTTATCAGTTGCATACTTGTAGAGTTGTCAATGTACTTAGCCTTTAGTATTTTATTCCAAGGGGCGAAAGGGGGATTGGCATCGATGCCATAACAACTTATCCCCTAAAGCTTTGCTAAGATCTTTTATTTTACTTATTCCTAGACCCCCTAGCTCTTTAGGTTGTGAGATAGCTTCCTCATTAACAAGATATAATTTCTTCTTATCATTTTGTTTTCCTCTCTCCCATAGGAAAATCCTAATGATTCCATAAGTTTTATTAAGCACATACCTTGGAGGATGGTAGAACAAAATTTGATAGATTGGAAGACTTGCTATAACTAATTTTATAAGTATTTTTCTTCCTACTAGGCTCAACCACCCATTGTTGTAGGCCTAAATTTGCTTTACCGTTTTATCTATAGTAGTGTTCCAACAATTTCTTGTAACCTTAAATCCCATTGGAACATCTAAATATTTAAATGTGGGCTCAGAACCAAGTTTGAACCCTAATATTTGATTGAAATTTCTATTATTCGAGGAATAAGTGTTAATTGTATAAAATATGCTCTTGGTTTAGTTAATTATTTCCCTTGATACTAGGGTAAATTAGTCCAAATATTCTTTTAAGTGTCTTATGTTTAATATTGAAGCTTCTCCCATTAGGATGGTGGTATCTACGAATTGGACATAGGTGACTAATTTGAGTTCACTTGCTATTTTAATGTCATTGATATTTTTTCCATCCTCCTCTTATTGAATAATCTCCCTATAGCTTTAGCTAATATGATATACAAGCATGGTGAAAGGGGGTAACCTTATATCAAACCTCTAGAGGCTTTAAAGAAGGTTGTAAATTCTTAGTTAACTAAAGATTATTAACATAGGCCAATATCTAATTTATCAATTGTATAGGAAATGCAAATTTGACAAAAATATTTTCTAAAAATTGGATGTCTACTCTATCAAAGGTATTGGACGTATCTAGTTTAATGAACAATATTTTCTTATTTGCCTTTACACAAGACTATAGAGCTTCATGCACCATGATAATATTATCATTTAGATGCTTCCCTAGAATAAAAACCCCTACTCCTAAGCTATAATGGAGTTGATCTTCCTCTTGATTATATTTACTAGGATTTTAGTCATGATTTTGTATGAAGATTTGCAAAGAGAAATTGGTCTAAATCTAGCGAAGGAATTAGCATTTATTTATTTAGGAATTAGTGTTATGAAGGAAGAGTTTATAGCACCAAAGAGTTTACCTTGAGTTCTGGTTTCCTCTATCATCCAGAGAAGGTCTATTTCTATTATGTGAAGGAACTACTGATGAAAATTATTATTAAATCTGTCTGGACCTAGAGCCTTGTCTTTCGCTAAAGAGTGGATGACTTCTTCTAGTTCCTCCATCTTAACTTCCTTAATTAATTCTATTATATCCTTGTTTTTAAGAACAATAGAATTATTTTGGAGAATACTTCCTTGAGCTTGTCCATCCCTTGAGTCTTTGGTAAGAATTTTAGAGAAATGCCCAAGTGTTATCTCCATGATATGGTCCTGATCAATGTAATTGATTTCTTATTGTTGAATTTCTTAAATTGCGTTTCTTTGATAGTGCTACATTATCTTAAGGTGGAAGTATTTTTTATTTTAATCTCCTTTATCTAACCAGGTGATTTTGGATCGAAGATGGCAATGTGCTTCTTCTGTCTAATGCACTTTCTCTAGATTTTGATATAATTATCTTCTTTGTTCTTCCTAAAGTGTCGTGGAAGGCTGCTCTCCAATTTCATTTTCTAACTTCTCCATTTGTAGCATGAGTTCCTCCTTTTTT
Organism: Wollemia nobilis; assembly: GCA_028583015.1. Taxonomy (NCBI): domain Eukaryota; kingdom Viridiplantae; phylum Streptophyta; class Pinopsida; order Araucariales; family Araucariaceae; genus Wollemia; species Wollemia nobilis. Next base: position 728,717 of record JAQPPZ010003648.1, on the reverse strand, counting down.
ATTGTTGATTTTTTCTTTGAAATCCATTTCCTTATGGCCTACTTGAGGTTTGAAATTTTTGTTTTCCAAACCACCTAGGGGCTGGTTGAGGGGATACTCCGATTCTAGATTTCTTCCACTAGTGTGCTAAAATCTTCCTGCTCTACCCATACTAGATTATATTTGAAATAAATATTCCTTTTACTAAGCCTTTTTTTCCACTATCTATAATGATAGGCTTGTGATCTCATATTGAACTTTGGATGATCTGGCTAGAGATGAGGGGATACCTTGATAATATATCCTCATGAACTAGAAATCTATCTAGTCTTCTAACAATAAATTGGATACCTACTATTCTATTTGTTCAGGTAAATCTTCCTTGTTTGGAAATGATGTCTTGGAGGTGTAACTCTACCCTAACATGATATACTATCTCCTTGGTTGGGTCTCTTGTTTTGTTTCCTCCCCTTTTCTTCCATTGAGCTAAGGTTACATTTAAATCTCCTTCTATTATTACATTGTTAGACCTCTCCAGTCTGATCCATTGTTGTAGTTGCCTCCATGCCTCTTTTTTCTTTTTTAAATGATTTGGTCCATAGAAATTTACTATGGTTAACTTCAAACTTGTTGGCATAACAAAGTTAACTGCTATCCATTTTTTGTCTCACTTTTGTAAGTTAAGGTTTAGGGGCCCCAAGAAAGAATGAGTCCTCTAGAAGCTCTTGACACGTTGATTGCTACCAATTTTGAATGGTACCAGATCCTGTACCATTCCCCTTTAACATTACTCTTTGACATATTTGATTCCTAAATACACACTATTGTTGGATTTTTTTGCTCTATTAAGTATTTTAGGTAGTTTTTCTTTAGGGTACTACCTAACCCCCTTCCATTCCAGGATATGTATTTCATTTTTTATTTGTCTTTTTTGCCTTAGGGAAGTCCTCTAGGATTTTTTGAGTTTTATCCTTTTCTTCTTGTTCCATTATGATTTCTTGATTTTTTTTCTTCCTTTTGTTGTAGACCTTGTAAATGGAGAGCTACTTCCTTCTCCCTCTTCCTCAAAATTTTATTCTTGTGTATTATCATTTTTTCCAACCATATTACCCCCTGGGATTGTGATTTCCACTTCTTGTGTTTCCACTATTTCCTCTTCTACATTTCCTTCATGTGTTTTTTTTTTATATTTTTGATTGGTTTTTCTTCTATTACTTCATCAAACTCTAATTCTAGGGTTTCTACCTCTTTAACCTGAGCCTCATGTTCCTCTTCTAAGGGTGCTTCCCCTTCCTCCAAAGAGAGAACAACAAATATGTTTCCTTTTTGTATATCTAGGTGTAGCACCTTAAAATTGGCACTGTTAAAACCTTAGTAAAAGATAAAAAATAAAAATTTAAATTTTAACCCCAAAACCGCTTGTTACCCGCTTCCCTTATTTTTCATGCCATTTTTAGGATTTGTTTTGACCGTTGGACGATATCGTCGCAGATCAGACGAAATCATCCCCAATCTGACAAATTCGTCTGGAACAGAACATCCAGACGATTTCGTCCCAAAACCAAAATTTCATAATTAGCTTCTGTTTCAACAGCCTCTCCAACTTGGGCAGAAGCGCATCTGCGTAGTTGGAGATTTCCCTGTTGGAGATCTCCCAGATTGGGATGATCTCCAACCTCCTGACCTCCCCCTAATCCTATATAAACTAGGATTTTTCTAGTTTATCCCCCTGATTCTGATTCCCCTTGACTCCCCTGAACCCCTTAGCTGATGGATTTCCCTACAGATTTAGTTCCTTATTCACTAGAGAATCCTCACACTACTGTCTGCATTCTGTATTTTGCATTTTCTTGTAGAAACTCTATTGTTTTTTAGTCGAAGCTAGCTCGGATCGTCGCAAGCGATCCAAACGATTTCAGACGATCTTGTCGAGGAGCACAGACGATCTCCTACGATTGGAGGCGATCCCAAATGTAGTCCATATTAGGGGCAATCAGAGTCTAGAGTTTGCATTTCCTTAGCTTTTATGCATTTTCCTATTGTATTTATGCACTGTCTTAAATTATTATGTTTATGCATATTTTTTTTTTTTTTTTGTGGAAAACATCCCAAAAGGGATGCCACTTTTGGGTAAGACCCAAGGAGGCAGGGGTATCCATTCTAACAAAAATGCCCAGGACTCGGACCTGGCCTACCACCTTTGACATACTCAAGGAGCAAACAAACACACAAAACCAAATTAAAAAAAGTAAATAACAACAAAATTAATAAAATAAAATAAAAAACATGCTCCTTGAGTGTGTCAAAACCAAAAACACAACCAAAAACGCACAATAAGATAAAAGAAACCATAACACAAACCACATAGAAAAACACAAGAACCACATAACAAAACACAAACAAGACAAAAACAACAGAACACTACAAAGACATAACCCAAAAAAAATGAAAAATAAACACAACCAAAACCTAAAAAATAAAATAAAAATAAAAACAACCAACAATAGTATGTTTATGCATATTGGAGTTCACCTCATCTAATATAAATGCATGATAAAATCAAAATAAATTGTGAATTTGATGCTTTTCCTCTTTAATTACTATTTGGATCTGTCATTTAGATAAATTTACAGTTATTTCTGTCGTTTCCCTTCGCTTCTGTAGTTGCATCTTGGGTATTTTGTATCTATTTGTGTGATTGTAGGTTTTTGACGAATTCGTTAGATTTCAGATGATTCTGTCTTATCTCAGACGATCGACTATGATTTGAGATGATTCGATGTAATTTCAGATGACTACATACGAGTCGAGACGATCTAAACTGCTACAAGACTCAGAATCTTCATCAAACATCCGAAATTAGGTATGTTATGATCTAACTAGCATATTTTCTATGTTTAGCATTCAATCCTGTTCTCTGTATTCATTTAAATCAGCATTGGTATATAGAATAGTTTAGATTCATCTTGGCCAAACATAGGAGTTGAATGATCGAATATAAAAATGAACACATCAAACCCACTATCAACCTAGGCGTGGAAACTACCACTCAAAAGTTTCCTGGTGAACCCACCATCCGTCAAAAATTCACCCTTATACTCCTCCCCCAAAAGGCGAGACCTTCAAAGGGCCTCTTAGTTCGAGGTATTGTCCCATCCTTCTCGCATCCTCCTTCCGGGCATGGATCCTATAGCCTGAGGGTAAGGATGCAAAAAATTTGGAGCGATACATTTTGGTGAACCCGACGTGAAAACTAAAAACCTTTTGAAAATAATCCAAAAAAAAAACAAAAAAATAAATGCATTTAGAACTAAAGATTGCATATTGTATTTAGATGGTAGATTATAACAAAATACGAGTTGCTACCATTAATGTTGAAAATCAATTAGCAGCTATAGAGATTAATTTTTTACTTAGAGTAGCTCCAACATATAGAGTCCCACCTTTATGGGACGAGCTTAATAGGAGATTGAATCTCATTTCATCTAGAGCAAACCGAACTTAGGCAAATCAAGAGGTTTGTCCTAGATAGAATTCTGGATCCCGATCAAGTGACTTTGTATCATGAGCTTCAGAGAGCTTGCCATAGGTGGTTAGCAGATAAAAGAGCCCTTGTGTCTTCTGAGTTGTATACCTTTGAGGAATACCTCAATAATGTAGCTGTAGTACATAAATTTATGTCTCATATAGATGACCAAGAGGTCATTCTTACAGATAGACAAAGATGGAATAGAGTTCCCAGAGCTGTGTTATATCGAGAGTATTGCCATGAGATTTATTTTTACAAGACGAGAATCGAAACAGATAATATTACTATAGCACACTTTATCAAGTTCCTAAAAAACCATTTCCAATTTGAAGAGGAGCATTTTATGAGTCCTGATGAACTTGATCCTATCAATGACATTCATAAACCATTTATAGATAACTAAGCTATTCTTTTATTATTATTTAGTGTGTTGTTTGTTGTCTTTATAAGCATAAAATAAAAATAAACAAAAACAAAAAACAAAATCATAACAAAAAATCAAAACATTTTATTTTTAAGCATTATAGTAGGTATATAATTAAAATATATACCTCCCAAATCTATTGCAAATATATTAATATATATTTGCTAAAATCTAAAATTTAGACATAATGAATAGACTTAGGAATGGAAAACAAATTGAAGTAGAAGAAGATTGGTTAGGGAAAACAGAGAATAACCTAGATGTCCTTCTTGAAGACCCAATTCAGGAAGAAGGAACCTTCGACCAACAAGAAGAAGAATTTGCTATAGGAAATGAACAAAAAGAAAATGATAGAGAGGAAGGAATCTCATCCCCTAAAATATCTCCAGAAGGAGCTGTTACTTTTGAGAACATGCAACATTTTTGGAAGTTCCTCAGTACTAATATTGGCACCATTAATAGAGCAATCCATATGGAAAAAGATAAAATTAGTGACACTCAAGCAACCCTAGAAGAAATATACCACACACGCACTAATCCTTTATCCTTTGTTGATCAAGAAAGTGATCAAGCTGGACCATCCAATTTGGACATGGCTACTATAATTCAAAACACGCAACAACAAAAGGTTACCCAACCACCTAGTGCCTGTTACTAAGCCTAGGGTTATTCCCACACAAAAGAAACCTTCATTCACTACTCTATTTCACCAAGCTATTGATCAATATACCTCAAATCAACAAAAGCCTAAAACAAAACCAAATACCAATTTCCAACAATCTGGGATACAACATAATGCTACAACAAATCTTCTTCATAATACTCTTCCTACCAACCATTTGCATAACAATAATATAGCATCTAATCCTTATGTCCCGCCTTCCTACACTCACAAATCCCATGCTCATGTACCACCAAACCAATATGGTGGACAAACTGGTAATCTAGAAGCCATGGTGAAACAGTTAGTCTCTCATATGGACCAAATAGATCCCTACCGTCCCTCATATAATTATCGAGAGATGTGTAGTCAGCCTTTAGATCCTATAGTTGTAGCACAACCATATCCCAAACACTTTCCTATGCCTGTCCTACCTATATACAAAGGAACCGAAGATCCCATAGAGCATCTTCGTATGTTTAGGATAGCATGTCATGATATATCACATGATGACTTGTTATTACTAAAAATGTTCCCGAAAAGTTTAGGGGGGATGGCATTGGAGTGGTATTATCAATTGCCCACTCATTCTTTGAGAAATTTTGAAGAGACCGCTGAGTCTTTTGTGCATCAATTTAGTGCCTATATCGAAAGGCATGTAACCATTAAATATTTGTACAACTTAAAACAAGACAAAGATGAGTGTTTTGCTGACTTCTTAGATCGATGGAGGCAGTTGATAGGAAAATTACACTTTGTGTTACCTTATCAGGAAATGTTGGATATTTTTATCAATAATTTACAATAACAACTATCATATGAATTATCAATTGCTACCTTGACCACCTTTGATCAAGTTATAGACTTAGCCCGAAGAGTGGAAGACGCTCTCATTAGAAGAGGTCAACTCAAAAAGAAAGATGATGAGAAAACATCCAGAAATAAATATAAAAATAAACAAGTTGTGGGTGATGGAGTCACTGATAGTAGAAACATTGCCAATGTTAATACTGCAAAAACAACAGAGAAGTTCATATTAAAACCTCCTGATAAACCACCTCAAGAATTTACTAGGTTAAATCAACCTTTATCAACCATTCTCCCATAATTACTAGCATGAGGATTGATCCAATTACCAACTATCTAGGAACCTGATCCAACTATACCCGGATATAGAGCTGATTTACATTGTGATTTCCATAGAGGACCTGGACATGCTACCAACTCTTGTAAATGATTAAAACATAAAATACAATATTTAATCGATAACAATGAGATGGAGGTGCAAGCCTTTCAACCTAAACAAAATCCTCCTAATAATGCTCAAAAGAACACCCCTCAAAGTCGAATCAGAATGCCAATCAATCATTGGACATATTTCAACATCCTTTACCAAAGCATGGTAAAGGGGTGGCTAATAAAATTGAACATCATAATGTTCCCCCTCCTACCCGATATGTAGGAGCCATTAGTGGGCATTTACCTATTCATGACTTAGAAATATTTGATACAACTTTATCCATGGTTACGTCCAGACCTCTATATAATATTTGAACACCTGACCTTAGTGATGTAGAATATGATATCGAAAGTGACATGGAAATCACCTCAAATCAATCGAATAGTTCTGAAGATGAATCAGATCTTATTCAACCCATCACAGATTCTATGGTTCTGGAAGAACCATTCCCTAGAAGAGTTACTACTCGACCATCTTCTCATCAGTTACTTTCTAATGAACAAGCCATAAACACTAGACCAAGACCTATTCATCACCCGCAAAATAATATTGTAGGAACCATCGGAGCCGTTACCAGACAACAGGCTCAAAACTCTCAACAAAATCAAACTCAGAATGATGGATCAGCTCCATTTGTTTTGAAAATTCCTAATAAAGGGAATTATGCGCCTAATGTTCAACCTAAGCCTCCTTATAATATTAATGAACAATTATCCAATACTACAACTAGAATTTCCCTTTTGGACCTTTTAAGATCTTCTTCTACCCATAGGGATGAATTAATTCTCACATTAAGCCAAATTATGGTACCACAAAATATTCAGCCTGAAGCCATGACCAATACTATCATAACTCGAGAAGTCGATTGTATTGACTTTCGGGATAGAGATATACCACAACATAGTTTACATAAGGATAACCCCTTATATATTACTGCCCTAATTGGGGATGTTATAGTTAAACGGGTCTTGATTGACAATGGTTCATCTTTAAACATATGCACTTTTGAATTCTACCAAAGATTTGGGTTTAGAAGTGACGAAATGAAAAGAAAATATATGTTTATAAAAGCCTTCAATGACAAAACACAAGAAATGTGTGGAGTCATTACTATACCCTTACAAGTTGGTCCTAGAACCTTAGATATGATCGTGTTTATTGTACATTGCCATGCATCGTACAATATAATTTTGGGTCGCCCTTAGATCAACGCAATGCGAGCGGTTCCATCCACTTTACATCAGTGTGTTAAATTCAAATTTAAAAATTAGTTGGTTACCATTCATGGTGATCCTAGACCCTTTGATATGTGTGCTTTGGCAGAACCTGTTGGAGTTCAATTTTGCCCTGCCCTGTCATCCACACATCCTAATTCTCATCGTCCGCCTAAATATGTGAAACACACACCCATAACATCATCTACTCTTTCAACTACACCTATACATATAGCTCAACCATCTTCCGAACAAACCATAATAGGACCTCAAAAAGATCCCAGAACTACAACCAATGCTTCTTGTTTTACCCCTATAACTTCCATACCAATAGACTCATCTATCGATATCCCTATAACATCCACATCCACTACAGGCATCCTTTCCACATATGATGATGTAGGAAATATTCCTTCTACCTCTTATGCTCTTACTGATGAACTCTTACCCAATTTATCTAAAATTCTTATATCAGAAGAAACCAACACTGCCATGCAAGATTCCCTTATTTTAAATAAACTCCCACCCTCTCCTCGTACCTTGGGCCTCCCACAGCCTATGGAAAGTATTTACCAAGTTGAGAGTTGTGCTTTTATTTATAAGGGATATGATTGGGGAAGAATACCCAAAAACATCAAGACACATTGTGATGGATATGCTAGATGCTATTTTGCTAATGAGTATGTTAAAGCTAAACCCATAATGCTTAAATTGGGATATAAAGGGAAAGGTTTGGGACCTTCCCAAAATGGTATGAAAGAACCTATTGAGGTAGAACCGTGGCCTGCTTAATTCTCACATTAAGCCAAATTATGGTACCACAAAATATTCAGCCTGAAGCCATGACCAATACTATCATAACTCGAGAAGTCGATTGTATTGACTTTCGGGATAGAGATATACCACAACATAGTTTACATAAGGATAACCCCTTATATATTACTGCCCTAATTGGGGATGTTATAGTTAAACGGGTCTTGATTGACAATGGTTCATCTTTAAACATATGCACTTTTGAATTCTACCAAAGATTTGGGTTTAGAAGTGACGAAATGAAAAGAAAATATATGTTTATAAAAGCCTTCAATGACAAAACACAAGAAATGTGTGGAGTCATTACTATACCCTTACAAGTTGGTCCTAGAACCTTAGATATGATCATGTTTATTGTACATTGCCATGCATCGTACAATATACTTTTGGGTCGCCCTTGGATCAACGCAATGCGAGCGGTTCCATCCACTTTACATCAGTGTGTTAAATTCAAATTTAAAAATTAGTTGGTTACCATTCATGGTGATCCTAGACCCTTTGATATGTGTGCTTTGGCAGAACCTGTTGGAGTTCAATTTTGCCCTGCCCTGTCATCCACACATCCTAATTCTCATCGTCCGCCTAAATATGTGAAACACACACCCATAACATCATCTACTCTTTCAACTACACCTATACATATAGCTCAACCATCTTCTGAACAAACCACAGTAGGACCTCAAAAAGATCCCAGAACTACAACCAATGCTTCTTGTTTTACCCCTATAACTTCCATACCAATAGACTCATCTATCGATATCCCTATAACATCCACATCCACTACAGACATCCTTTCCACATATGATGATGTAGGAAATATTCCTTCTACCTCTTATGCTCTTACTGATGAACTCTTACCCGATTTATCTAAAATTCTTATATCAGAAGAAACCAACACTGCCATGCAAGATTCCCTTATTTTAAATAAACTCCCACCCTCTCCTCGTACCTTGGGCCTCCCACAGCCTATGGAAAGTATTTACCAAGTTGAGAGTTGTGCTTTTATTTATAAGGGATATGATTGGGGAAGAATACCCAGAAACATCAAGACACATTGTGATGGATATGCTAGATGCTATTTTGCTAATGAGTATGTTAAAGCTAAACCCATAATGCTTAAATTGGGATATAAAGGGAAAGGTTTGGGACCTTCCCAAAATGGTATGAAAGAACCTATTGAGGTAGAACCGTGGCCTACCCTGAGATGATTGCTGAATCCAACAATGAGTTGGAAGGGGATATCTTCCATGATGTCTCCGTTGATGACTTGTTACATAACGAATTTTATTTTGATGGCTCTATACCTAGTATAGCCCAGATTGAGGCCTTGACTCCTCAAGACAAATTATCCAAGCTAACCTTGGAAGAATTACAAGAATTGGGTGTTTCACCCGCCCCACATAATTTTGAGAGAGATTTACATATGGAAGTGGAAAACGTTATTAAAATTAACATTGGAACCGAACATAACCCTCACATAATCAATATTGGATTAGAATTAAGTCAAGAAAAACAAGATAAATACATTTCATTTCTTAAAAACTATGAAGATGTCTTTGCTTGGACATATGAAGACATGCCAAGTTTGGACCCTTTTGTAGTTATGCGTCATCTAGTAGTCCATCCAGATGCTAAACCTGTTAAACATAAACTTAGAAAAATGCATCCTAAAGTGGCCTTACTAGTCAAAGGAGAACTAGAAAAACTGTTGAAGGTCGTTTTTATACAAGCCATTGATTATGCTGAATGGATCTTAAATGTAGTTCCAGTAACTAAGAAAGAAGCCACTAAAGTTAGGGTTTGTACATTCTTCAGAGATATTAATGTTGCCTGCCCTAAAGATGATTTTCCTCTTCCTAACATGGATCAAATCATTGATTTTACTGTTGGAAGTGGAATGATATCCCTAATGGATGGATTTTTTGATTATAATCAGATCAGGATAGCTCTTGAAGATCAGGCTAAAACAACCTTTATTACCCCTTGGGGAACTTTTGTTGGAAAGTCATGCCATTTGGTTTGAAGAACGCAGGTGCAACCTATCAACGAGCCATGACTTATATCTTTCACGATATGATGCATGATATTCTACATGATTATGTAGATGATATTATAGCTCGTTCCATCAAAGAAGATGATCATTTAAATGACTTGAGAAAAGTATTTGATCGGTTAAGGGAATATCTTATCCGACTAAATCTAGCCAAATGCATATTCGGAGTCAAGTCCGATAAATTATTAGGGGTTATAGTTTCTTTATGTGGCATTGAAATTGACCCTCTCAAGATCGCGACTATCACAGATATGCCTACACCCACCAATATATCATAATTACAAAGTTTACAAGGTAAGCTTCAAGCTATTCGCCGCTTCATTGAGAAGTTGGTAGACAAAATAGGACCCTTTCTTAAACTTCTTAAGAAAGACATCTCTTTTCATTGGGACAACGAATGTCAAGAAGCATTTGAACTCCTTAAGCAATATCTTCTTAAACCACCAGTGCTTTCCCCACCTAGATCTGATCGTCCATTTATCTTGTACATTTCTGCTTTCGATTCTGCCTTAGGAGCTATGTTAGCTCAGCTTGACGATGAGAAGAAAGAACGTGCTAATTATTACATCAAAATAACCTTAATCAGTTATGAAACTCGCTATACCATATTAGAGAAATTATGTCTAGCAGTTGTATTTTCTACACAGAAACTACGACATTATATGCTCAGTCAGAAAACGTATGTTATTGCCAAATTCGACCCTTTGCGATATCTCATGAGTCGACCGTACTTATCTGGTCGTACAACAAAGTGGGTTCTTGCGCTAAGTGAGTTTGAACTCACATTTATAGGACAAAAGTCTGTTAAGGGTCAAATCATAGCAAATCAATTAGTTGTTGCACCCTTAGAGTCTATCCATCCCCTCATCATTGAGTTTCCTAATGAATGCCTTAAACTAGAAGCAGACCATCCTGAGCAATGGTCCCTATACTTTGAAGGAGCCCGATGCATGAGTGGGGCTGGTGCAGGTATTATTTTAATATCTTCGCAAAAACATCTTATACCTTTGTCCTTCAAATTAACATTTGCTTGCACCAATAACACTGTTGAATATGAAGCTCTTATCCTTGGCTTACGAGCTGCTTTGGCCCTAAAAATTAAAAATTTATTAGTTTTTGGTGATTCTCAACTTGTCATAAATCAAATCAATGATGTTTATCAAACCAGAGATGATAAATTACACCCATACAAAGCATATGTTTTGCAATTATTATCCTTATTTGATCAAGTTACCTTGGAAGCTATTCCTTGAACTAGCAATCGTGCGACTGACGCTATGGCTGCAGCGACATCTCTTTTGCCCTTGGAGTTAGATGACAAATATGCTACCATCATTATTCGTCGACTCCAGGAACCCGCTTCAAGCAAATCATGCTTAGAACCTCTGGATGTGTTTCTAATCAATGAAACTACTCTTGAACATTGGTACACTGATATCTTTAATTTTCTCCAAAATGGGACCTTCCTTGATGGTTGTACTAGCAACCAGCGCAGGTTATTACATAGACGAGCAAGTCACTTTGTGATTATTGGAAATACCTTGTATAGGAGATCTTTTGAAGGCATCCTATTGAGATGTTTGAATCTAGAAGAATCTAGATCAGATTTAAAAGAAGCCCACAATGGATCTTGTTGGGGACATTTTAGTGGTAGCGCCATTGCTAAGAAACTCCTTAGGATAGAATATTTTTGGCCTACCATGGAGAATGATGCACATAATTATGTGCGACATTGCGACAAGTGCCAGAAACACGCTGACCTTGTCCATGCATCTGCACAAGAACTGCAGGCTATTTCATCTCCTTGGCCCTTTTCAAAATGGGGCTTAGACATCATTGGAAAAATCAACCCTGTGTCATCCGATGGACACAAATTCATCATAACCGCCATCGATTATTTCACGAAGTGGGTTGAAGCTATGCCATTAGCTTCTTGCACTGAAACACAAGTTTCCAAATTTATTTTTAATCAAATCATTTGTAGGTCTGGAATTCCTACCAATCTCATTTCAGATAATGGAACTTGTTTCAAAAATAAAGATGTCAAAAAATTATGTCAAAAATATAAAATTCAACACCGTTGGTCCACTCCCTATTATCCTCAGGGTAATGGCCAAGCAGAAGCATCTAATAAAACATTAATCAAAATTCTCAAAAGATTGGTCAATAAATCCGGTCGAGATTGGCACATCCAATTATATCTTGCTTTGTGGGCCTATCGAACTAGTGTTCGAACCCCCACTGGAACTTCACCTTTTGTCTTGGTTTATGGTGCTGAAGCCATTTTTCCCTTTGAATTAGAAGTTCCTTATTTAGCTCTACTACTTCAAGATACTAAAGTAGGAGATGAATATCGTGCTGGCAGGTTTAGTCAGCTAGAACTTTTGGATGAAAAGCACATCAATGCTTTGGAGCATCTTCGTGCCTACCAAAACAAGCTTAAGAGAGCATATCTCAAGAAAGTTCATCCTCGATCCTTTGAGATCGGCGACCTTGTCTTAAAAGAAAATCAAACAAATACTAATGCAACTAAAAACCTTAAAGGTAAATTTGAGCCCAACTGGCTTGGACCATATGTCATCACTGCTAAATTTGGATCGGGAGCATACAAATTATCTACCTTAGATGGTAAAGAACTTAAAGAACCTATGAACATTATGCATCTCAAACGCTACTATGCATAAAATTTGGTCATTTCATCATTGTATATATTTGTTTGCATATTATTTCCTTTTAGTCACTTATATAAAACGTTTCAAAAACAATCACATTGTATTTCTTTCAATTCATAACTTAAAATCAAAATACAAAAACATCAAAATCGTCAAAATCTTCAAAAACATCTTTTATTTCATACCTGTCAATTCTTGAAGTATTGCAGTTATATTTTCAATTATTGTGGATAAATTAGCATTTATTTTGGAATCTCGTACTTTCACACTCACATGAATAAATATCTTGATTTTATTTTCTTTGATTATTTATCTCTTATATCAAAGTCCACATTAGCATTAAATAAAGTTTTGAGCATAGAGAATTCATCTTGGTATTTACTTAAACCAAGTACATCTCTTCACATTAAAATGATTTCATTGCAAATTCGATATGATGCTACATAGTAGAAATTGTTTCCTGAGTGAAAAGTTTCCCCTGCTATCCTATCATGCACATGGTCTAGAATCTTTGAGAATTGACAAAAGGACAAGCTCACCCCTACCCAGAATAAAAATCCCTTGCTCTACAACCAATCCGAGCAAGTATCCCTAGCATAGGAAGAAAAAGAAAAGTCAAAGAAAATGAGGAAAAAAGAAAAATATAATTTTGTACCATCGCAGCAATATTTCAGCATTATCTCAATTCCAAGCAAAAATACAAAAAAAGAAAAGAAAGAAACAACAAAAGTGAAAAGCAAAAGCAAAATGCAATAAAATCCCTTTCCCTACCCCTTGAAAAGAAAAGAAAGGTGAATGAGCTTGAATCCCTAGAATTTTCAATTATTCGAAAACTGTGAGGTAAGCCCCATAACAGGTGGTTTGTGCCCAACCCGCTTGGCCTTGGGTAATTCCTAGCGTGGTGATATGTTTGTCACATTAGCGACCTTCTTTTGTATAGACCTATGTTAGATTATGGATTAGCTAGCTCTTGATAACCCGACTTACATAGTAGTCTGGTACGGTTACATGCATGATTCAACGAACACTCATTTGGTTAAGGCAAATTACTTGTATCAAATTATCTTGCTCAAAATTGGTGAATGAACAATACAATCGCACACACATTTGTATTTGAGAGATTTTGTATCATTATGATAAATCAAGATCGGTAATGAACTCACATTTGCACATGAGGATCCCTTAATAAATCTACGTTTGTCTGCGATAATTTAAAATATTTTTGTAATTCTTTTTGGAATAGTTTTATCCGCTTATTTCAGAATTTTTGTTTTGTTTTCAGGCAATTATATACTTTGTTTCACAAAATCACAAAATTATTTCAAACAACATGTTCATATTATTATTATTCTGTTTATCAACAGTCAAAAATTAATCTTGCAATAAAACTAAAATATCCATTTTCTTCTTTGGATTTCGTGATGATGGTATAAGTCTATACCTATAAATTCTATGCCTAGCGCAAACCATTGTTCTAATTTTATTTTCCTATTCATTTTAATTTATAAAAACATATGGCTTACATCATTATGTTACACAATTATGCTTTAAAACGAACAAACACTTATTCTATTTCATTTCATTATGTCAACATTCCATTTTGCAACCATGGTATAATTTCTAAGGAATTATCCAAAAAATTTATCACACTTAGGAATTTATGCCTAGCAAAATCATATTTCTTTAATATGTCATGCATAATATTTTTATGAAAATCTGAAAACAAATCATCACCATCATCATTTTCATCATCACAACACAAAGTCTTAAGACAGTCTCTTAAGCATTCTTTTACTTTTAACAATATTTCTATCCTGGGATTAGCTTGACGACCTAGTGAGCGGTGACTCCATGAAACGGTCTATAACAGTGACAATGTCCTTTGAAATTATTGTTAGAAGTCCCTTTTATTTTTTCATCAAATTACACCAAAACAACCAATTGTTTACATCAGATTATTTCATTTAAATTTTATAGCATGACATCAAATTATAATATTTTCAAATGACATAATTACATGAATCATCAATCAAACAAACAAACAATTCAAATATTGAAGCATCATAAAAACATATGAACAAGTCATATCACAAAAATATCATATATATATATATATATATATATATATATATATATATATATATATATATATATATATATATATTCACAAAAATTATATACATAATATCAAAACTGGATTGGTATGCCACAATCTATACCCTGGCATACTCAATCCTCTCAAAAATTTATACAATCTCTGTGCAGTCTATAGCCAGCTAGTCTCGAGAAGCCCTCGAGCTTTCAGCCTCATCTCCTCCCTCACCTTGACATGGAGGAGGTGTTCCCATAGCAGTCTGTGCTGTGTCTCGGGTCCTCACTGTCGATCATGAGGATGTCCTCATCGATCCCATCTGGATTGGTTCTGCAATGTTCGCTGGCAACAGTACCCTCTAACCCTGTGGAGCCAGCTGAAAGTATACTCCCTGGTAGAATGTGGTTTGCATCATAGACTACACTAGCTCATCCCTGCTCGTGCCTCTGCTCCGCACCCTGAGTCGTGTAGTCTCATATTGCAGTGTTCGTACCTAACCCCTGAGCTGAGTAACCTCATCCTGCAGTGACTGCACTTGAGCTCGAAGGTGGGCAACCTCATCCTGGAGAGCCATTGTCTCACTGCTCTCCTATACATCCACACCCTTGCCCTTACCAGGTGATGGTGGTCTCTCCCCCTGCTGTGAAGGGAGTCTCTCCTCCCTTTGCCCTGTCTCTCGTGGCCTCTATGGAGCTTGACCCATCCACTGGTGTCTCTCCTATGGGGACCGCCGTTGCTCTCTCCCATCGTGACCCCGTGCTACCTCAATGGTAGCCTACCGTCACCTCCCCATCTAGCACACCATGGCATGCACTAGACCCTACGCCCTCGTCATTCGAGGAGGGTAGATGCCTACGTACCAGGCATCATAGCCGTCTACAACCCTCGCGTCGTCACCATCCACTGGTTGGATGGGGGCATCGTCAGTGTCCTAACTCCAAAACCACTACATGTTTAGAGCCCTGCTCAATGTAGTACTATCTCGAACAGTCTGGGAGTACTTGTTGTCCCTGAGAGAAGGGATCCCCTACTATAGACTGAAATGTCATAGTACTCGATCATAGCGGTGGAGCTCTACCTCTCCCTGCTCCATCCTTAGCCAACAGACTTGCCATATGCGATCCAGCTCTTGCCCATCCTCTACCCACCCGGGGTGCTCTCGCCATGGCCTCTAGGTGATCTGGTCTGGGATGAGGTCATCTAGAAACCTTCGTGACATCGAAAGATCTATTCGCCATTGTGTCCCCCTTTGTAGCCACAAGTAGAAAACTCGGGGTCTCTCTCGGTCAACCCCTATCAGTAGGAGCCCTACCGGACTTCGCATCGCAATGTGCTCCCTGTTGGAAATTACCATCAGTAAAAGTTAAAAATATTTGATTTTACTTTGGGTAAAGGTAACTTACCTTTACCTTACCTGGACGGCAGTGGAAGGCAGCATTTGGGCGACAAGAGAACTCAAGTTAACTTTCTTTTCCCCCAATTTCTCCTTTCCCCCCTTTCTTTCTCGAATAGGTTATTTACCTTGTATTTAAGCTTTGTAACCTTTGATTCAACGTTAATTCAATTAATCCTATTTGCAAATCACTCACCTTTCACATTTGGTATCAGAGCGGCATGATTCCCGAGGTGGTGGGGCCCGTAGTTCGAGGCAGCGACATGGATCTCGAGGCGGCCCACAGGAGTTGAGGCTGCACGGATCTCGAGACGGCCCGCAGGAGCTGACTGGCATGTTTTTTGAGGCACTGGTGGAACTGGACGACGCGACCTATAGGAGCAGCAGATCCACATGATTCCCGAGGCACTGTTGATGTGGCGTCGACATGATTCCCAAAGCGAAGCTGAGGTGGCAATCTACTACACGCGGCCCGAGGTGCAAGATCAACATGGCGCGACACGTGGTGATGTGAGACTGGCACGCGGCCCGAGGAGGCTGACGAGGCAAGGTGACGTGGCGCTGGTGCGCGACCCGAGAAGGTGACATGGCGATCTACAAATTGTGCTGACGTGGCACTGGTGCGCGGTCCAAGAAGGTGACATGTCAATCTACGCGTGCATCATCGGTGGCAAAAGGCTGCGACATTGGTGACTGCCTGCAGGCAGTCAAAGCACATTGCATGCTTTGTTGTTTTTAAACAACAAAACCATCGCTCTGTGAGCGATGTGGGACTAATAGTCCCAAAGAATATAAAAGCTTCGCACCGAAGCGCGAAGCCAAAACTTGCTTCGCGCTCGATGCAAAATTCAAGAGGCGGGGAGCACGCGTTGCTCCCGGATCAGCTCGGGTAGCGCAGCGGCTACCCTCAGCCCTGAGACCCGCAAGGTCGCAGGATCGACTCTCGGCGGGGTCGATAGAAAATCAATTTTTTTTTTAATCAAAAGAAAAACTAAGGAATAAGTTTAAAATTAAAAAAATATATATTTTTTTTAGTTTTTTTTTAAACTGTTCATTAGCTTTTATAAAAAAAAAAATTTAGTTGAGTGAAATTTCCTAAGAGGAAATAAATGTGAAGTTTTTTATTGATTGAAATTTCCTAAGAGGAAATATATGTAAAGTTTTTAAAAAAAAAAAAAACTTGGAAAGTTAAATTTTTTTTTTACTATTTCCTAAGAGGAAATCCTTGTAAAAGAAAATTTTTGGGAAATTTTCTTAAATGATAAGATCGGAAGGTTGTTATCATGCCCTCTGCAAGTTGTTACTGAGAACAACTCCTGAAAACTTTGATAGGAGCGTGAAAACACTAAGTCTTAATACAGTTTTTTCACAGTTGCAAAACACGGTTATTGCACACCAGAGAAATCCTGATCAAGGATACGAAGCCGATTCAGAAGATAACTCCTTCGGCAGCAAGTTTGAACAATCTGACACAGTTGCAATTGCTGCACAAGGATCCGAATATACTCATTATAGTAATTCAGTTGAAATCCTTCAACCTCCTTCTCCTGAAATAATATTGATCAGTGACGATGATGAACAAGTCGCTGACAATTTTGTAATTGTTGAACAAGTTTGAGTTGTTCATGATTGTAAATCAAGCAGGGCTTGATAGTTTGTAAAGTCTTTTTGCAATAAGACTATAAAAGAGAGGTTTCTTGTTTTAGTAGATTAAAAAATGGGATCACATAATAATCTACCAATTCTCGAATTCAGAGGGGATAATTATGAGTACTGGTCCATCAAGATGAGGACATTACTCATCGAAAAAGGACTATGGGATATTATTGAAGACGGTTACATTGCTCCAACATATTGGACTACTTTAAGTGCAAATGATAAAAAGATCTACAAAGATGCACAGAAAAATAATTCATTTGCCTTATACCATCTTCAATCAGCATTAGATCCTAGTATCTTTCCAAGAATTGCATCTTACTTAATCACTACAGATGCATGGAATGCCTTGAAAGAAGGATTCCAAGGAAGTGATAAAGTAAAGCAAGTCAGGCTTCAGACTTTGAAAAGAGATTTTGAAAATCTCAGAATGAAGGACAATGAAAGAGTTGGAGACTATTGTGTTCGTGTTAAAGCAGTAGTTGATATGATGCAAACTTTAGGTGAAGACACAAAAAATGAAACAATTGTGAAGAAAGTGTTGCGAACACTTCTTCCTAAGTGGAATCACATTGCAATCATAATTGAAGAATCCAAAGATATTTCTACTCTTACATTTGATAGTTTGATTGGATCATTAAAATCACATGAAGAGCGACTTCAAGGTGCACCTTCAACAAGCTATGGAGGTGATGACAAAGCCTTCACTTCGAATGAAAGTGTAAGACGAGGACAAGGAAGAGGACGAGGTAGAGGACAACAACAAAGAGGCAAGGGCCAAAGCAACTCCTACAGAGGATGTAATCCAAATAGAGGTGGAAATCAAAACAGAGGAGCCAATCAAAACCAAAGCGGCAATGCAGGCCATGGAAATCAAGGACGAGGAAGTAATAAGCCTAAAACAACATGTTTCAATTGTGGGAAACAAGGCCACTTCGCTCGTGACTGCTGGTCAAAGTCTTCAAAAGATCAAAGCAGTCAATATGGCTCATTCTACAGAGAAGAAGAAGGTCCAAATATTTTTCTCTCTTATGGACAGCCAGATCAAAATCTAAATGATACATGGATTCTGGATACTGGTTGCTCCAACCACATGAGTGGCAAAGAAAATCTCTTTGCTACATTAGATTCAAATTACAAATCTCAAGTTAAGTTAGGGGATAATAAATCCTTGCAAATTGAAGGCATAGGAGCTATGGAAGTTCCCACAAAAGAAGGTATTAAAAATGTGAATGACATATACTATACTCCACAGACTACAACACAATTTGTTAAGTGTTGGCCAAATGATGGAGAAGCATTACAAATTAGTTTTTGATGAAAGAAAATGTACAATCTTTGATAAAAACAATTGTAATCGGGTCATCACAGAAGTACCTATGACAAAGAATAGGTTGTTCCCTCTAAATTTTGGTGAGCCAGGGGGAGCTCAACTTGCAAACATTGCTATTACAAATCCAAGTGAATTGTGGCACTTGAGATATGGTCACCTCAATTCCGCTAGCTTGAAAATGTTAACATCACAAGCTATGGTGACAGGACTACCAAAAATACCAGAACATAAAAAGGTATGCGAAGCATGTGCTTTGGGAAAGCACTCCAGAATGAAGTTTCCAAGAGGCAGAGCGTGGAGAGCAAGCTATCCTCTTCAGCTAGTACATTCGGACATCTGTGGTCCAATGCAAACAAAGAGTCTTGGAAACAATTCTTATTTTCTAACATTCATAGATGATTATTCTAGAATGTGTTGGTTGTATTTTCTGAAACACAAAGATGAAGCATTTGATTGCTTCATAGACTTCAGAAATAATGTAGAAAAACAAAGTGACTACTATGTCAAATGTCTTTGCACTGATAAAGGAGGAGAGTACTCCTCAAATGAATTTCTTCATTATTGTAAGCAAAATGGGATAAAAAGGCAGTTCACCACTGCCTACACCCCACAACAGAACGATGTGGCTGAGAGAAAGAACCGCACCCTTGTTGAAATGGCATGAACAATGCTTCAGGCAAAACATCTCACAAACAGCTATTGGGCAGATGCAGTGAGAACAAGTGCATATATTCTAAATAGAAGTCCGACTTCTAGTTTAGATGGTATCACTCCTTATGAAGGATGGTACGGTAAGAAACCAAATGTCAAACATTTCAGAGTATTTGGTTCTTTAGCTTATGCATACATTCCTGAGGAGAAGCGAAAGAAGCTTGATCCAAAGAGTCAAGCATGTGTTTTTGTAGGGTATTGTGATTCAACCAAAGGGTATAGATTGTACAATCCCACGACACATAAAATCATTAACTCCAGGGATGTAATTTTTGATGAAGGGGGAGAATGGGGTCATAAAAAATTTGTTGATTTTGACTCTAATTCGGACAATACCACACCAGTACCTCCCATAATGGTACAACCCAAGAAAAGCAATCCTCCTCCACAGATTCCACATCAGGAAACTTCATCAAGTACATCAAGTGGTACACCAAGTCCAAGAAGGAATTTGTTGGCACCCCCAAATTCTCCAAAATGATTCCAAAGATCTGTAAGCGCTCCAAGTCCGATGGATATTGATTCAGTTTCTCAAAGGAAAGAGACAAATAGAGGAAAGCGCATACTACAGAGTCATCCATCTTCTCAAATGTTGGATAGGAATTTCCAACAAAGATACACTAGGAGTCAAGCTAGTGAGATGGATGACATTTTTTCAAGACTTGAAAATCTTCAAATGTCAGGGGATGATGAGTCTCATGAACCAAGGGGTGATGTAGTCAATTATGCTTTGTTGGTTGCTACACGACTAGAACCTTCTAGCTATGAAAAAGCATGCACTGAAAATATATGGCAGGATGCCATGGAAGAGGAAATATCCTCTATTGAAAAGAATGATACTTGGGAGCTTGTGAAGCTTCCCAAGGGAAAAAAATGTGTTGGATGTAAATGGGTCTATAAGACCAAATTCAATGATGATGGAAGCATTGAAAGGCACAAGGCGAGATTAGTAGCTAAAGGTTTTACTCAGAAATATGGAATAGATTATGAGGAAACTTTTGCTCCAGTTGCTCGACAAGAAACAATTAGAACTGTTCTTTCCTTGGCAGCCCATAAAGGATGGAAGATTCAACACATGGATGTGAAAAGTGCATTTTTAAATGGATACCTGACAGAAGAGGTGTATGTTCAACAACCTCAAGGTTTCCAAGAACCAAGAAAAGAGAACCTTGTTTATAAATTGAAAAAAGCACTATATGGCCTCAAGCAAGCACCAAGAGCATGGTACTCAAGAATTGATGGCTATTTCAGCAAATATGGTTTCACAAAAAGCAAGAGTGAACCAACATTATACTACCTGAAAAATGGAGTAGATATCCTCATAGTTTGTTTATATGTGGATGATCTAATATTCATGGGTAGTAATGATAAAATGAATATGAAGTTCAAAAACTCCATGATGAATCAATTTGAGATGAAGGATCTCGGATTAATGAGATACTTTCTAGGAATGGAAGTACATCAATCAAAGAATGGGATCTTCATATGTCAACATAAATATGCTCATGACATGATCAAGAAATTTGCTATGCAGCAGTGCAAATCAGCTGCAACACCAACTGGACATGGAATCCAGCTAAGCAAAGAAGATGGAGCACCTAATGTTGACTTGACCAATTACAGAAGCATGGTTGGGAGTTTAATGTTTCTCACCAACACTAGGCCAGATATACAGTATGTTGTTTCTCTTGTATCACAATTTATGGCATGCCCATCCGAGCTGCATCTTCAAGCAACCAAACAAATTTTATGATATGTAAAAGGTACATTGGATTTTGGAATCCATTACCACAAGTCTAACTCTGTGAAGTTAGTTGGTTATAGTGACAGCGATTGGGGCAATAATATAGATGACAAAAAATCTACATCAGGGAACTGTTTTAGTCTAGGATCGGGACTAATAACTTGGAGTTCCAAGAAGCAATCTGTTGTAGCATTATCATCTACGTAAGTCGAGTACATATCCATTACTCATGCAAGTACTCGGATCCTCCGGTTTAGGAAAATCCTTGAAGAGATTGGCAAAAAACAAATTGGTCCAACCAAACTGAATTGTGATAATATAAGTGCCATACAATTGGCATATAATCCGATCCACCACAAAAGGTCAAAACACTTTGATATGAAGTATCACTTCATAAGAGATATGGTGGAACAGCAGACAGTTGAGCTTCAATATTGTAGCACTTTGGATAATCTAGCAGACATCTTCACCAAAGGCATGGCTAAAGCTCAATTTATAAAGCTGAGAGACTATATAGTTAGTCCTCTCAACTTTAAGGGGGAGAATGTTGGAAATTACCATCAGTAAAAGTTAAAAATATTTGATTTTACTTGGGGTAAAGGTAACTTACCTTTACCTTACCTAGACGGCAGTGGACGGTAGCATTTGTGCGGCAAGAGAACTCAAGTTAACTTTCTTTTCCCCCAATTTCTCCTTTCCCCCATTTCTTTCTCGAATAGGTTATTTACCTTGTATTTAAGCTTTGTAACCTTTGATTCAACGTTAATTCAATTAATCCTATTTGCAAATCACTCACCTTTCACACTCCCAGCACCAAACCTATAGCAGCAATGTCAAGACCAGACATCGACCTCCATTGTATACGACCCCATGCAGGATCCTATACAAGTGGCAGAGTACAAAGATGCCCCATGTAAACTTGTACCCATGGTCTCTCATGTCACAAACTATGTCTAAGAGCACCCACGGTAGCTTGCATCCACTCTGGTGGCATAGCAGTAAACCACCTACCACTCCTGCCAAAACCTGAGTCAGCCTAGATGCCCCAGGCATCTGCCGTAGAGACTCGATGTTCACTCTGCCCTTCTCCAAGGCAAAGCTCGAGTCTCCTGTCAGTCTCATCATCACCTGGCCTTGATTGGCCATAGGCGTCATGAGCTGTCCCTATATGGGGATCCTCATGATCCTCCATACGTCCTCTAGAGTGGGAGCCATCTCCCCTATCGATAACCAGAAGTAGTACAAACCCGGATACCACCTCTCTGCTAGGGCTGTCAGTAGCCCCATATCTGTTGGTACTTGTGGCATCTCTGCCACATGCCATAGCCCGACCTGTGCTAGTTGGTCGCGCTCTACCTGGTCAAGAGCGGCCATGTCGTCTCTCAGCTCGTCATATTTCCATTCTTGACTCTTTAGTAATCCTTTCTGCAAAACAAACAATAAAAGAACAAAATTTATTAATAAATCAATCATTGCAATCAAATTAAACACATTTTACATCAAGTTTAAAGATGATATCGTCCACCATTGGATGATATCGTCCCAAATTGGGCAGCATCGTCCTTTGTTAGGATGAAATCGTCTCTGATTTTGCAACTCGTGGATCACCTCTTGTTGGACGAGATCGCCCCTAGTTCGTCGATTTCGACGAAATATGGACGATTTCGTCCCGACGGTGTTGACGGCCTAAAAATGGCCATGATGCCCCAAACAATCAACATTTAAATAAAAAAATTGCACAAAGTAAAATCAAACCTAATCTACTAGGATTAGATCCTTAACCGTAGCCCGTGTCGGACCTCTGTCGCTCTATGCGCTGTCTCCACCATTTTTTGTCTGCAGAGCTCTAAAACCAGTAAAAATGAATAGTAAAAAAACATGAATTAGGGTTTTCCCTATTTTTCTTAATTTTATTCAAAAACAACATTTTTTTTTACTTTTTCGCATTTTTACCTCAAACGTTCGATTTGGGTAAAAACACGAAGGGGGCACCATAGTCAGCAGTCGTACGATTCGACCAAGAATCGTCATCTAAAAAATTGAATAAATTTTTGCTTCCTCGTAAAATGGGAAAAACTCGTCTTTAACGCATTTTCTTCAGAAAATTCGCTAAAGAGGGGGCAAAATGTAGCACCCTAAAATTGGCACAGTTAAAAATTTAGTAAAAGATAAAAGATAAAAGTTTAAATTTTAACCCTAAAACCGCTTGTTACCCGCTTCCCTTCTTTTTCGTGCCATTTTTAGGATTTGTTTTGACCATTGGACAATATCGTCACAGATCAGACGAAATTGTCCCCGATCTGACGAATTCGTCTGGAACAGAACGTCCAGATGATTTCTTCCCAAAACTAAATTTTCATAATTAGCTTTTGTTTTAATAGCCTCTCCAACTTGGGCAGAAGCATGTCTACGCAGTTGGAGATTTCCCCATTGGAGATCTCCCAGATTAGGATGATCTCCAACCTCCTAACCTCCCCCTAATCCTATATAAACTAGGATTTTTCTAGTTTATCCCCCTGATTCTGATTCCCCTTGACTCCCCTGAACCCCTTAGCTGATGGATTTCCCTGTAGATTTAGTTCTTTATTCACTAGAGCATTCTCGCACTATTGTCTGCATTCTGTATTTTGCATTTTCTTGCAGGAACTCTACTGTTTTTCAGTCGAAGCTAGCTCGGATCATCGCAAGCGACCCCGAACGATTTTGGACAAACTTTTCGAGGAGCGCAGATGATCTCGTACGATTGGAGGCGATCCCGACAGTAGTCTAGATTGGGGGCAATCAGAGTCTAGAGTTTGCATTTCCTTAGCTTTTCTGCATTTTCCTATTGTATTTTTGCACTGTCTTAAATTATTATGTTTATGCATCTTGGAGTTCACCTCATCTAATATAAATGCATGATAAAATCAAAATAAATTGTGAAGTTGATGCTTTTCCTCTTTAATTACTATTTGGATCTGTCATTTAGAAAAATTTATAGTTATTTTTGTCGTTTCCCTTCGCTTCTGTAGTTGCATCTTGGGTATTTTGTATCTATTTGTGTTATTGCAGGTTTATGATGAATTCGTCAGATTTTAGATGATTCTATCTGATCTCAGACGATCGACTGTGATTTGAGATGATTAGATGTAATTTCAGATGATTACATACGAGTTGAGACGATCTGAACTGCTACAAGACTCAGAATATTCATCAAACATCCAGAATCAGGTATGTTATGATATAACTAGCATATTTTCTATGTTTAGCATTCAATCTTGTTCTCTGTATTCATTTAAATTAGCATTGGCATATAGAATAGTTTAGATTCATCTTGGCTAAACCTAGGAGTTGAATGATCGAGTATAAAAATGAACACATCAAACCCACTATCAACCTAGGCATGGAAACTGCCACTCAAAAGTTTCCTGGTGAACCCACCATCCATCAAAAATTCATCCTTATACCCCTCCCCCGAGAGGCGGGACCTTCAAAGGGCCTCTCAGTCCGAGGTATTGTCCCATCCTTCCCGCATCCTCCTTTTGGGCACGGATCCTATAGCCTGAGGGTAAGGATGTGAAAAATTTGGAGCGATACACTAGGCGTTGAGAGTTTCTATTATGACTCCTTGAACGTCTTGTCTACTTTTTTTTGACTAATTGAAAATTTATATCATCATCCTTTTTCTCTTTTTGCACTTTGGTGGGATAGTTTTTAGAAAAGTGTTTGTGCTTGTGATAGGAAATACACTTAAAAGGTATGTATTCATAATCAAGAGGTTGTGTATGGATCCAATCCATCATTTTAATCCTAATACTCTTTGGTAAACCTTTTTTTAGATTGACTTGCACACTATTTCTAGCACAAATAGCATTATTGGCCTTTTGTGGTGCCTAGACCATAAAGATTCCTATGGTGTTTCTAATAAACTCCATAGTGGGCTTGTTCCAAAAATGTAATGGAAGAAATGGAAGCCTTACCCATATGGATATATCCTCTAGTTCCTCCACTTGTTTTTTGAAGTTGGTAGACCATGATGTCATGTATAGGGGGATCAACCTTAAGAAACATGGCCCTCTATGAAATATGGAGCTTCTTTCTTTTGAATATGAAAATACTACCACAAAATAGCCTCTCCCTACTAACATGAGTTTGTAGCTAGAGATTTGTGAGCTCTATTTGGAGTCTATCCACTTTTCAGTAGAATATGGGCTTGGCCACATTCCATTGAACTTGTAGACTAGAGCTTGAGAAGACAAAATGAGTGTTGGATTTGAATGAGATTGGGCAGTTGATCGACTATAGGAGCTTCATATAACTTTGGAATGAAAGTGCTTATAACTCTAGATAGAGCCAAATTTGAATGTTTAGGAAAGGCCTGAGCCAAGAGATCCAACTTTCCTTGATCAAACATAGGCAAATGAGAGAAGAACAAAAATGCTCCATTGTTAGGGTTCTTGAACAAAGCAATTGTAGCCATTTTTAGGGTTTTTCCAAAATCTTACCACTACTGGAGATAAGTTTTTAACCCCTAAAATACATAGAAAATCACTCACAATGCCCTACCTCCATATGAAGCTTGCAGTTTTGAAATATTTATAGATTTTAGTTGGGTTTTCCTATTATCCCCTTAGTTTAACAATTTCTATAAGATTTCCAATGAGGATATCATGTAAAAGTGTAATATAATTAAAAAATGTATTGTATCATTGTATTGATTTTAATAAAATATACTCTTTTACCAATAGAAAGGGATGTACATCACATAGTCATCAGGTGGGTATGGAGGATATGAAGGATAACAAGGAGTAGGTTACTAAGTAATTGGATTCTATAGGATAATAAGGAGTAGGTTATTTGTTTAGAGGTGGTTGAATATTTGGTTGTAAATTTATATAGACTATTGACCTTGAGAAATATTGAGGTATTTGAGGACTTTGATCCTATGACACATTTGTCCTATTTGAGGATTCTCCTACAATTGAATTGCCATAACATTGTCCAAATCTTGAATATATCAAATATAGGAGAAATTGTTTTTAGCAAATTGGTCACTTGATTTTCTTGAAGTTTATAATGGTAACTACAACATAGAGCATCATCCTAGCTCCTCTAGTGCATGTACATGTGTAGACAAAGTTGTAGGGTCAAATTTTATAACAATTCAAATATTTGCCTATAGAGCGATTCACTCACACAATCAAACTGATTTGCTAATAGGAGGCAATTTTTAGATTGCTAGAATCAAAGTGATTCAATTGGAAAAGGTATTAATTCACTTGCTATTTTTTAGCAATTCACTTAGATTTATAAACTTAGAAAATTTTATAAAAAGAAGTTGGTCCAACCAGATCACTTGGAACAAATCACTTTTAATATTGAAGTAAATCACCTTCACATGGCAGAGGGAAGAAAAACATGTCTTTCCTAGTGAATCACTCTTAAAATTAGAGAAAATCACTTGTTAGATCCATTTTGAATGGATTTCACCATGTCAGAGTGAATTACTTACTTTTTATGAGTGAGTCACTTACTCTAAACTTAGGTATAAATGGCTCAAAATCTAATGTAAATGCTTCTTGCCTATGATAGATGTGTATACAAGGTTAGATTAGAGTTTTGATATTGATCAAATGTCATAGAAGTCATCATATTTACAAAAAAATAGAGTGTGTGTCAGAGTCACCATTAATAAAGTATCTACAAAGTTTAAACACAAATAATAAAAAATGATCATTTTTTAAGTCAAACTAGGTTTGGGTCTAAAAAATTCATCCCATGGCCTTGGTGAATCACTCTAGATTCAACTTATGAAAATGCAAGTTCTATCAAGTGAATCACTCATGAAATCAGAGTGAAATGCTTGGATTTACCAAGTGAATCGCTCACTTTTGAGGACTTAGTGAATTTCTAACTTTTACTTAAAATCAAATTAATCGCTTTAAATTTTAGAGCAGATTGCTTGCTAAAGTTGAATTATCAAAAAAATTCCAATTTTGATCCAATCACTCTATCTATGATAGATGTTATTTTGGCATAGAAATCAAGAAATTTAATTCAAATACATGGAAAATGGTGGTTGCTCCCACAGGAAATATGCCAAAAAATATGTTGAATTGGAGAGTTTTCTTGACTTCTAAATTAGGTTTTATGCCCCCAATTCGAGTTTCAATAAGGTTGGAAAGGATTGCCAATAGATTTTCCTAACCTTTGAATTTAGGCCAACTCCTCATTGTCCTGATGTAGATCACTAATCTAAACTAATATGCATGAAAAGTAAAGTACAAAAAATAAAATTGTGACAAGTTTAGATTACAACAAATTGAAAGCAAATATGGCTTTACCACATGATTAATCAACACATGAGAAGCCAAATAACATCATTGTTAACCCATTTGTTTGATTATAAAATTGATAAGTGAATGACAAGTTGGGCTAAAAGAATCATATCATAACCATCGTGCACTAAGCAAACCAAGAGAGTGATGCCACTAATGGGATGTATAAGGACTTGTCAATTTCTTAAAACCTCATGAATACAAAGAAAAATGTGGGTTTTGTTGTGGCTATCGCACAACTTACCCCAAATTTGGGGATCCACCTGAAATTTTGATGTTAGTTTGATTTTTTTGTTGTTTTTCAGTATGAAGTAATTTGACATAGAATATATTTTGGTTGTGGTTTTTTTTATAGGAAAGAACAAAGAGCATTGTGTGATTTCATAAGTTGTATGGTCATACTATTTGTAAAAAAACCTTCATCGCCATTGGAGTTACATTTTTGTGTGGCATAATGTTGAAGACTTTTAGAAGTTAGACGTGGAGGCCTTTTGCAGTCTACAATGCCTATACCAAGCAAGTGTGCATGAGTATCGAAAGCTCATGAAAAAATTCATGCAAAGGCAATGAAAGAGGTTTCTCATAATTTGGTTCATAAAACCATGCCATACTATGTTTCAAATATATGGCTCCCTCTCATTTTCTTTTATATATATATATATATATATATATATATAGATATATGTTGCTTCTAGTGCTTCATGAATTTGATCATCATGTTGTTTTAGAGGAGTTTATAACATATTTAATCACATGTGTGAAATGTGAGATCTTATAAATACAATTTTAATATTTGTTTATATGTAGCTCTTTATTTTGAGGCTTTCATATGTTTTTATATATATTTGTTGGGATTAATAATTCTATTTCTTTTGTATTCTATTAGGTTCAATTTTTACATAAAGTTTTTTCTTCTTCCAATCATGGTAGCACAGGAGAGACGAAACAACGATGGTATTGATAGAAGAAAAATGCTATAGAATTCTCTATCCAGTATTGCACCCAACCCTCATAGAGATGGCTTGTTGAATATAAGCATCAATAGTGAAAGCAGGGAACCCAACTTTGACAACAACATAATACTAGTGATGGTTGTTTTGATCTAAGTGATGATATGCGTCACAAACCTGAATTCAATGGTGAGATGCTTCATACAGTGTAGGCAGAGTTTGGATATCAAATCCCAAGAGGACCTGCCCACACAAGTACTCGATAGGATGGCAAAGAGAAAGTTTGTGTGAGAGATTCCCACCTTCATCTATGATGGTGCCTCAATTTAAAAACTCCTTGGTGCCATAATAGATTGTTCTATTTGCTTGGGGGGATTTAATGGAGGGAGACACAGTAAGACTGCTGCCCAAGTGCAACCATGGATTTCAAGAGAGCTACATAGACAAGTGGTTGTACTTGAACTCATCTTGTTCAATGTGCAGGCAGTTCTTACTAGAGTCCATCTCCTAGGGCTCCAAGTGGCAGCAACTGGTGGCTTATGGCAACAATGGGAACGTGCACAATCGCATGGAATTCCAACATGGATATATGACTACCAATTATGGAGTGTAGAATATTAATGTGGTGGGTCAAATACTGAAGGGAATGAGTGTTTATCTATGATTAAAATAGTGAGCTGGAACTAAACTTCATTAATTATCCATGGTCATCAGTTGAAGGTCTTTTTGGTGGACAACTCTCACAATGGAAGAGGATAAGATCGAACATGAGCCTATGCAAGATTAATAGAATTGTTGGATATAATAATATTCTTGATATTTGGTGAATGAGTGATAAAATAAAAGATTCCTAATGAAAGAGCAGATGCGACAATTACCAAAGGAAATGAAGGACAATGGTGGTTACTAGTTGCACAAAAGAAAAGAAGACGAAAGCAAATGGTTGGAAAGCGTTACAAAGCCAACAAGGAAAAGGAAATGAAGGGGTTGTTGGAAATTTTTAATTATCCATCAAAACCAATGAAGAGAAGTTCAAAGAATTTTTTGCAAGGATTGCACGTTGGAAAACAAGTTTTGGGTGAAGAAACTTTTCCTCCCAAGTTGCTGGACTGCACCAAGTTTCAACATTGGAAGCCATTGAAACACAATATGCTACAAATGTATTTCATTTAAAATATTTCTTTTGGCAACATTTGGGTAAATTTTAGTGATTTTTATGCATGTGGATGGTAAAATTAGCTATTTTTTAATATATTGTGTCTTTTTTTCATTAGAAGATTGCACCACATTAATGTGGGACTGAGTGAAGATGGGTCAAACTAATTTTGGTTTGAAGGAGAATATATATATATATATATATATATATATATATAAGCGAAAAACACCTTGTGGGGCCGCCTTGGTCTGAGAGACCATGAACAAGGGGTTCTACACCGTCAAAATCACCCGGGAGTCGCCAACCCTGCCCGCACCAACATTATCAATTGGATTTTGGATACCCAATTCAGCTTTTTGGTAGGGTGGAGATTCGAACCTAGGACCTCCCTTGGAGAATTGCCCTCTCCTCTCCAACTCACCTACAACACCTGGGTAAAGGAGAATATTGATGTTTGCAAGGTCGGTTTGAAATTTTAAAAGTTACGATAAATTGTCTTTTCTTTTATTTTTTCTAACCCTATCCCTTTTACATTTTATTTTTGTAGACACCAAAATCTAGCCATTTTTCGTCCATACACACTTTCCCACCATTTCTACCACCAAAACATAGCCAATTTTTCCACCATCCCTATTTCCCACCATTTTAAAATATTATTCACATTTATTTATGTATATTTATTTGGGTATTTTATGTTATTACTCCTGAAGACCCCCTAGCCTCCGAGCGACACTAGGGCATCATTGCACTGATCACATACATCAGACATCATGCATCAGAAGATAGTAAGTAAAACAGATCAATCATTTATTAATTTATGCATGTGTTTCTATTTTTGTTCACTCTATTTAAAACTCTTAGTTAGGGTTTACTATTGCTCATAGAGGGCCTCACATGTGGATCCCTCATCGGTATTACTAACTATTTTGTTGTGTCCTTGTGTGCGAATCTGAAAGCACTACCTCATCATCTTGAGTGGCCCATCCTTGGATATCAAAAAGCCCACTAAACCCTATTGTGATCAAGATGCGCTTGAAGACATCACAAATTTGCTTGTTAGGGTTTCAAAGAACCCTAACCCCTTGTAATATTGTATCAAAAGGATTCAAGGATCCAAGCTTGTAAACAATGGAGTTTCTAGGCTCCCCTCATCAATGAAAATTATTCTATTGTGCAATCTTGTGTTTCCTTGTATTTCATTTGTTCAAGCATTGTTTGGGTGTTGCATTTTGCATCTTTCAAATGGTGATCATGGTGGGACCCCCTAAGGGATTCTATTTATGATCTATTTTACTAATTCACTTGCTATTTTCTGTCATCTTGCAAGTTTTTTAGAAGCACGAATTTCATAAATTTCACTAGATCTAGGGTTTTTGAAGTTTGTAGAAGCTTGCAGAAGGTGCATGAAATACTCAACGACATTTTAGGGCAACTCAAAAATTCCCAGGGGAATATTATAAGTATCCAGAAGCACCCAGGGACATTTACGGAGAGCTAGGAGCAAATACGTAGGCTATCCAGTAAGTCTATTATCTAAAACCCTAGTCTTCCATTTTACGTATTTTGGGTTATCTGCTGTATTTTTTAGATTTTAAGATTAAAATGAACCATCATTAAATAATCTAGAAATGAACTCATTCTAGTTTTCACTTTAGGTTTGCATCCATTCACATACATTCAAATTTAAAGTTTCTATTTTTAATGTATTCACAAACATAAAATGTTGCATTTTGTTTGCATCTGAATTGAGAAATTGCATAACATAGTATTGCATTTTAGGGTTAAAAGTAACTCTTTTCATTTATCTAAGTAGGAACATCATTAGGATGCCAAAATTATCCCTTCCATTTGGGTGATTCCAGGTAGAGAGGTGGACGAACCCTCCGGTTGTTATTTAGACAAGGGGTCTTAAGCGGTGTACTTCACACTCTTTGGAGAACTTGGCATTCTCTTGTTGGCTTCTAATTTAGATCTATGAAATTTGTTGTTTTTAACATTGTTTGTACACAATAATAAACATAAATTTTTAAAATAATTCACACACATCACGTTTCATTCAAAATAGTAATGGTTGGATTTCATCACCAACCATTGCTTGAGATTAGGTGACGGTGGCATTCATCTCCATCCACCAATATCTACCCATAGACACCCTAGGATACCCCCGAGAAAACTTGTTGGATTTCATCACCAACAAGAATCTCGTTGCCCTATCTTTGCCATAGATTTTACCTTTGTTTCATTAAGCAATATTAGAACATAAAAACACACAATACTGGCACATAAAATGAATACACATTAAAAGGAGATAATCAATGAACAAGGTAAGCCATATTGGTTGAAACTTAGCATTGATTGTTTGTTTCCTTAAGAATTTTAGTTTTTGTGTTATATTTGGTATTTTAATTTGTATCTTGATTTATTTTGCTTATGGTATTAACTAGAAATCAAAATAAAGCTATAAGTCAAGATAACTTAATGGAACCTTCATCCACATTCCTCGCCACTTCTGTGGTAGAATCCCTGAATGTGACACAGACATATTTATCTGCAGGTCCCTCACATTCCTTACCATCCATAGCCTGTCATATGGCCCCTACCATTGACAACCACATTACCCATATAGACATGGCAAGAGTAGAAGCTTTCATGAAGTCTTCTAGTTATGTCTTAGAGTCTATTCCCAATTCACCTAGATAGGATTCTGCTTTACAACAAGAGCCTGTTTACTCCCAACCCCCATCCACCTTTACCTAGGTGTATACTAACCCTCTTTTTGAGGCATCAATTGCACCTTCATCCCATGCATCCATTCCCCAACCTTCATGTGCTCCCAACACCTCATATACCTCCACTTACACCAATCCCTTGTATGAAGCACATGTAAATGTTGCTTCACAAGTCCCAACCTCACAAGTTAACATACCTAGTATAACTTGTACCCAAGCCACATCATCCATACCATCCACTTCCATACCCTTAGCCTCTGATAGAGATATTAGTGAGGCATGGGAACACCTGAACAAATTACTTAGACAACATCAAAACACTCAACAAAAAGTATAGGTAAACCATAAGCCTTTACATAACTCTACTCAAACTGTCCTTGTCAACTAGGGTCCATCATGGGCACCACAGTCTTCTGTGGTTTCTATCCCTATTCCCCCACCTAGCCACACCATCACCCATCCTATTCCTATTGGCCAACCTAGCCATAACCTTCATCAATCAACATCATTCCATAATTCCCCATATTTTCATCAACAATCCCCCATTCATCATATCCCATCCAATTCACCTAGTCATCAGTACCAATCTCCTCATCATTTGATCACTCCACAACATCTCTCCATGCCACCGCAAACCCATCAGGTAATTCAGGGTTTCCACATTCCTAAGGAAGACCCTCGAATTGAGGCCATGCAGAAACAAATAGATCAATTGATGCAATTTACTCATGTTTTTCAAACCAAAAACCAACCTTACACCAATTGATCAATCAACCAATTCATCCTTCGGTACCATCACTACCATATCCAAAAGATTTTATGGTATCCAAATTTGACAAATTTAAGGGAACTGAGGATCCCAAAGAACATGTGAGCACCTTTGTTCATGCATGCTTTAGAATTCAAGATGATAATGCTCTCATGCTTTGAAATTTTCCTCAAACATTGGGAGGAGATGCCATAGAATGGTACAATCAATTGCCAAGCCATAGTATCTATAATTTTGATCAATTGATTTATCAAATATTTGATTGTTTCATCCTAAATGTTAAAAAGAAGATCTCATTATCTGATGTCTATGCCTTAAGACAACAAGATGATGAATCTATCTATGATTTCAAAAACCATTGGAGGGTTATCATCACTAAATTTCCATTCACCCTACCAATGGATGAGCTAATTAAGCTATTCACCAAGAGTTGCTTAAAGCCTATCTCTTGGATGCTCCAATTACGAACCTATCAATCATTTGAAGAAGCTTTAGCTCAGGCTAGTGTCATTGAGGATATCAAAATACAAGAAGGCATTCTTAAGCCTAAGAAGAAAGAATGGCAAAACAAGGGCCAATACAAAAGCAATTATTTAGGCCAACAAAAATCAACATAGGCTACCCCAACCACCCAATCCAATCAGGTCAATCAAGTGGTCATGAGCCAACCAATAATGGCTCAACAACAACAACTGTGCAATAAACACCAACAAATTTCATATCATGTGGTCCCCTCAACAACACAAGCTCCAATAGTTCAAAACATAGTGCCAACTATGGAAGACCATCCTCGGTGATAGTCGGTCAGACAAAATCGCCAATACACCCCATTAGCCGAATCATATGCCTCCCTTTTTAAAAGGTTGTATGAGACAAATAAACTTGCTTTGCCCGACATTAGATCGGATGATCCCACCAAATGTGGTAAAAATTATCGAGAACACCTATTTTGTCCTTACCATAGGCAAAATGGGCATGACATCAATAATTGCCATGCGTTTAAAAATGTAGTCCAAGACCTCATTGACTTGGGGGCAATCAAAATTAATAGTCCCCTTGCTCAACAAAACCAAGACCTTGGTATATTTCAAACACCACTTCCTCATCACGAGGAGGTGCAACAAAATGTAGGGGGAGCTAACACTAAAACTCCTCCTAATCAAGTCAACCACATTCAATAATACCAAGGGTTTGTAGGGGCCATCCATGTGGTCACTAGGGGTCAACGGAATAATCAACAAAGGCAACCACCTCAAGCAAGTGTGTCACAACCTTCCACATCACCACCCATCCAAGTTTCCCCCAATCCCTCATCACCTATCCATGTCCAATCGAATCCACCAAATCCTCCCATCAATCATCCACCTCGACCAGTCATCTCATTGAGTAGTCGGCTAACTACAAGTTTGAAAATGGATTCCGCTAAATTATCGATATATGAGCTAATCCAACAATCTCCTCCACATCATGAAGCATTAATGGACATTCTGAAATCCATTGAATTGCAATCGCAAGATCCTAATTACCTTCAATAACTTTGTGGGGAGTATCCAAACATGCATGGAGCCTTCCATAACATTTTATGACTTTGATATTAAACCAATCTCATCAGAATCTGTAGACCCTCCATTGCATATCATGGCTCTAATTGACAAGAAGCCTTTTAAAAGAGTCCTAATTGACATCGGTTCCTCTATCAACATTATCACCACATCCACCCTTCATCATTTGAACCTTCCTCCATCTCACATCACCAAGTCATATTTCATCCTCAAAGTATTCAATGATGCTTTGTGTTCCACAGTTGGCACTATCATTTTTCCCATTGAAGTAGGGGCTAAAATATTGCACACAATGTTCCACATCTTGGAAGGATCCATGGCATACAATGTACTCCTTGGAAGACCTTGGATGAGGGAAATGAGATGTGTCCCTTCAATACTACATCAATGTTTGAAATATTTTCATGAGGGATAGGTACATTGCATACCAACGAACGTCGAACCATTTAAGTATTACAATTTCATCTCAAATCCCTATGAGTCCATGCTCCCTTCCACTCATATTTTTCTTTCACCATCATCCAATCCATCCACCACCACACCAATATCTTCATAAAAGGATCCCATTCTCGAAGAGCTCCCTATCACCAACCCTCATCAAGCTTCCACATCATCACCATATTCATCATTGACTACATGCACATGTGGTCACAGTCAATCCACATCATCAACATCATTACCATCCACTTCACCATCATCATCCATTCTATAATCTTCCCAAGCCAATCCATTGCCATCACCCAATGTTTCACAAGTCGAATTGATGGATTGTGAGATACTTCCATCTTCACCATCGCCCGAGCCATCATCCAACCATAATCATTCCATGTCATCCCAAGTCAACATCCATCTCACCAATCTTGGTATTGGTGAATACATGGTCGATGACATCACCATTACGCCCCTCACTATCCCTAGTGCTAAGGATTTCGGTCACCCACGTGATCCACCTTTAGCAATAGGAGCAGTTTATAACATGGGTTCAGCTCCAAATAGCATAAATTTTGTATATGGGGGAATTGAATCTTCATCAAGTCCAACTCCCATAGAGGAACCCAAAGAACCAAAACTTGCCAATATTTCAAACATGATGGGATTTCCATCTCGATATTTCCACATTATCAATTGGCAAGGCTATGGCCTAGGACTGCATGAATAGGAAGTGCATCAACCTATCGATGTTCCATATCAAGAGGTGCACGATCGTTTAGGTCTAGGCTACCACCCACTACCTACCACCTCTTATTTTGAACAGGCCTTCCAAAGGCTTAACCTCAATTCAGGAGAAGAAGCCCTCCATCCCGATAATTTTGATGAGGAAATATATGAAGAATTTGAACTTATGTCGATAATTTCAAATGAATCTAAAGAAGAATCGAAGCCCATCATTCCCCATTCTGAACAAGATGAGTTTTATCTCAACATGTTCCCCATCCATGAGCCCATCTTTCGCTTGCTTCTTCCACAAGAATGAGCCACCCCTACCGGTGAACCACCACCTCCATTCCATTAAGCCATTCCATAATCCAACTTGTAACATATGTACATAACACAAAAATAGTGGTTCTCACCACTACTAAAAAAATCAAAATCAAAAAAAAAAAACATGTTTTCTTTTTTTAACATTGCATGTAAATATACCATTTAATAAAATACACTTTGTATTGCATGATGTTGTTCAAGTTTCCATCCTCCATCCAACCTTGTCCACCTTGCCCATAAGTCAACATGAATCTTGTTGATTTATTCACCCCACTCTGTAATCCATACGATCCGACTAAGCCAATTCCAATTGACATAAGCCTTATTGATATGGATCAGATTTCCTCACCCCCAACCTTTTCCAAATTTGTCTTGTCTAAGGAATTGTTAAGGGCTTCCACCAACTACATTCCTCCATCCCCTCCACCTTCGCCTTCACCTTCACCTTTGGATCCCGAGGTTTTCCAGGAAAAAATAGATGAGGATAAGCCAGAAGAGTTTGATGACATCTTAGATGATATTCATTTGATCCCTATGCCCCATAAACTTGAGGAAGGTTCCCACATGTCTATTGAAGATACTATCGATGTGGACCTTAGTTCAGACAAAGACAATCCCCAAATTGTCAAGCTTGGAAAAAATTTATCACCCGATGAACAAGAGCAATTTATTGCTCTCCTCAAGAGGAAAAAGGGTATATTTGCATGGTCATACAAGGACATGCCCGATCTTGACCCTAGTTTGGTGGTCCACAATCTCACCTTATAGCCTGATGCTAAACCGGTCAAACAAAAACTTAGGAGAATGCATCCTACCGTGGCCCTCTTGGTAAAAATAGAGCTTCAAAAACTCTTAGACATGAACTTCATAGTTCCTATCGACTATCCTAAGTGGCTTTCAAACATGGTACCCATTCACAAGCCTACCGAGGCGATACACATATGCACTGACTTTTGAGATCTCAACAAAGCATGTCCTAAGGATGATTTCCCTCTCCCAAACATTGATACTCTTGTCGATACCTGCACTGGCCATGAAATGCTTTCACTCATGGATGGTTTTTCAGGATACAACCAAATTTAAATAAATCCTGATGACCAACACAAAACAATATTCACTACACCTTGGGAAATTTTTTGTTACAAGGTGATGCCCTTTGGCCTCAAAAATGCAGGTGCAACTTATCAACGTGCCATGACATACATTTTCCATGACTACATGCATAAGATTATAGAAGACTATGTGGATGATCTCTTGGCTAAATCCAAAACTCGACAAGAACATATTGGTGTATTGGAGAAAGTTTTTGACCGACTCCTAGAACATAATGTAAGGTTAAATCCCAAGAAATGTGTCTTTGGTGTTACTTCGGGTAAACTTCTAGGATTCATTATCTCCAAAAGAGGCATTGAGGTGGACCCCAACAAGGTCAAGGCTATCTTAGAGATGCCTCCCCCAACTAACTTAAAGGAATTGCATAGTTTACAAGGAAATATTCAATCAATCCATCATTTTATTACACAACTTTTTGATAAATGTAGGCCATTCAATCACCTACTACAAAAGGGGGTGCCATTCTCTTGGACAAATGAATGTCAAAAAGCCTTCGATGACATTAAGCAATACCTAGCTTCTCCACCAGTCTTAGCTCCTCCTCGTCAGGGTGTCCCATTTTATCTTTATATCTCAGCAATGGAATTTGCCTTAGGGACAATGCTTGCACAAAATAATGAACAAAA
The DNA here is from genome assembly GCA_028583015.1 of Wollemia nobilis. Taxonomy (NCBI): domain Eukaryota; kingdom Viridiplantae; phylum Streptophyta; class Pinopsida; order Araucariales; family Araucariaceae; genus Wollemia; species Wollemia nobilis. The sequence continues at coordinate 690,499 of JAQPPZ010003648.1, read as the reverse complement.
TCGAGAGCAAGTTGTCTATTACATTAGTCAAACATTGGTAAGTTATGAGACTAAATACACTTATGTAGAGAAACTATGCTTAGCAGTGGTTTTTTCCACTAAGAAACTTTGATATTACATGCTTAGCCACACAACTTATGTCATAGCTAGAGAAAATCCTCTACATTACATGATGTCCCGCACTTACAACAACACCCACACTGCTAAATGGATAATGCTCCTTACTAAATTTGACTTGGAATTCATTAGCCAAAAATCCATTAAAGTTTAGGTAATAGCTGATCAACTTGTGGAAGCTCCACTACCTAGTGATCATCCTTTGATTATTGAGCTCCCAAATGATTTGGTATTTGTTGTCACTGAGCAAGAAGAAGATGTCATTCTAGAGGAAGATGTCGATATCACATTATTCTTTGATGGCTCTAAGTGCATGAAAGGTCAAGGTGCTAGAGTCGTATTTCACACACCACAAGGGGTACCTATCCCTTTGTCATTCAAACTAGACTTCCAATGCACAAACAACACTACAGAGTATGAAGCCTTAATCTTAGGTCTTCAATCAACTATAGCTATGAGTATTAAGCGTATTAGAATATTTGGTGATTCTCAACTTGTCATCAAGCAAATCAATGAAGAATACCAATGCAAAGAACCTACCATTAAGATTTATCATGAAGTAGCAATGAAGTTGCTCTCTAAGTTTAATTGGTATGAAATCAATAGCTTGCCATGTTCGACTAATAGATTTGTAGATGCGATGGCCTCCCTTGGATCATTGATTCCAAAAGACTCCTTTGGAGAGGTACAACCCCTCATAATTTCAACAATCTCTAAATTGACAATTTCCCGTGCTGAGTCTAAATATGAAAAGGATGTTTGCTTTATCCAGTTGGATTCATATGAGCCTTGGTCGAGCCAAATAGTAGCCTTTCTCAAGTTTGGAACACTTCCATATGATATGTCATGAACTGCCAAATGCACTTTCAAGCAAAAGGTCACTCGTTTCGTTCTTTTGGGAGATATGTTGTATAAACGTGGTTACGATGGAGCTCTCCTTCGTTATCTCGAGGCTAGTGAGGCTCAAAGAGCCATAGCTGAAGCCCATGATGGTACTTGTGGTGGTCATTTTAGTGGAATGGCCATTGCAAAGCATATTCTATGCATGGGTTATTATTGGCCCACAATAGAACATGATTGTTGCACCTATGTCAAAAATTGCAAAAAGTGTCAAGAACATGCTAATTTAACTCATGTACCATCACAAGCATTACAACCCATTCAAAGCCTTTGGCCCTTTTCACAATGGGGCCTAGATCTAATTGGAAAATTTCACCTCCTTCCTTGGGATAACATACTTTCATCATCATAGCCATTGAATACTTCACAAAGTGGGTTGAGGAAATTCCTCTAACCACTACGATAGGACCTAGAATTGTGGAATTTATACTTCATCACATCATTTGTCATTTTGGTATCCCCTCAAAAATTATTTCAGACAATGGCAAGTCTTTCAAGAACAAGGATGTTCGAGCACTTTGTGAGAAATATAACATTCAACATAGTTTCTCGACTCCTTATTACCCACAAGCAAATGGACAAGTTGAAGCTTCCAACAAGACCTTAATTTCTATTCTCAAGAAACTTGTCAAATAAAATCATAGAGATTGGCATACACAAATTCCCTTGGCATTATGGGCTTATCGAACAAGCATCCACATGCCTACAAGGGCAACACCATTTTCATTGGTCTATGGAGCCAAAGCAATCATGCCTCTTGAGCTCGAGATCCCTTCCTTGCAAATTTATTTACAAGAATTCATAGATGACGACACTGCTAGACAAGCACGTCTTGACCAACTTACACTTCTTGATGAGAGGTGAGTCAATTCTTTAGAGAATTTACTAGTTTATCAAGATCGCCTCAAACGTTCTTACAATGCCAAAGTTCATCTACATGAATTCCAAGTAGGAGATCTTATCCTTAAAGAGAATCAAAAAAACACCAATGCATTATCGCATCTTCGTGATAAATTCACGGCTAATTGGTTAGGTCCATACATCATTACACAAAGAGTGGGTAATGGTACTTATAGACTTGCCAATCTAGAGGGAGAGGAAGAACCTGAACCACTTAATGTTATACACTTGAGAGCATTCTATGCATGATTTGATTATTATATATATCTACATGGTTAATACACAAAAATATTTGCATACAATTCATTCATAACATTGCATTACTTCCAAAAACAATGCATTCAACCACATCTCATATTGCATTTCACAAAATCACATTTCATATTGCATGTCATAAAATTGCATTTTATACATTGCATCCACATCCACATTCCACATTTCATATAGGGATCATTTATTAAGTTCAAGGTCTTAATTGGTCCAACAAAAGTCATATTGCCTTAATCAGGGGCACCTTCACAATGTCATCCATACAATTCCACTAAGTCAAATTGCCACATTTCCATAAAATTCCTAGGTGTTTTTGGTCACTCAGCCACTCCTAGTGTTTTAAGAAACCTCCAAAATACATGTCGAGTTCCTCTTAGGACCATTGCACATCTCACACTAAGAAAATATTGAGTTTTGGGAATTGATTCCAAAAATATTCTTGAACCAAGCACAATTTTCACATCTTAAAAACATCTTGTGTCAAAGAGGGATAACACCATACTTGGTATGAACCTTGAAGCAAAAAGGGTCATCCTTGCTAGTCCCATCATGCAACATAGTCCATAAAAATAGTGGTTCTTACCACTATCACAATTCCAAAAATAAAAGAAAGAGTAGGGATAAATCCCTAACAAAAAATCTAAATATTTTACATCACACACCACTGATCAATTGGGTTGTAAGGATCGTACTACATTTTCATTCAGACGGTTAGGTAGTCATCCCAAAAACTTAAGAGATAAAAAATAAAAGTCATGGGTTATGGAGTTAGCCTCCACCGAAGCTATAGATGCTTGAATGGCAGTGGAGTATGCTCATGCGTGGTGATATGTCTCTCTTAAAAGAGACCTCTGATGACTCATATGGATAAGCTAGCCTCTTGGTTTCAACCATAATAGGTTTACCCAATTTAATAAATATGAGTTAATAAACTCACTTGCACACACATTGGTTCTTGATTGTCTCGGGTCATTACCATACTCTTGATTCGGTAAATGAATTCACTGCACACACATTTGATCTTAGAGAAATTAGGTAATTTTAGTGAGTTTGTTTGATGCCACTAGGATGTTTGAGTCTCTGTAAAATAGGCAGTCTTCCATATCAACATCCATATCTTCTTCCATATCAACATCCATATCTTCTTCCATATCAACATCCATGTCTTCTTCCATATCAACATCCATGTCAGTTGATAAGTCCTTCATCCCATATGCCACCAAGTTTGGTGCCCCTAATTAACCAATAATGCTAAAAAAATGGCTAAGAAAATATCTAAACTATAAATGATCATTAACACATGCCATATTGCATTAATCATATATACATGCCATCTTGCATTAATAATCCATAACATATCATATGCATAAACATAAACATACATTCCACAAAAAGCATTCACACAAAAATATAACACAAAATATAAAAGCCATGTATATATATATATATATATATATATATGAATTCCAAAAGGCTACATACAATGGAGCACCAAGGATCATATACAAAAGTGCATCTAAGCACTAGCTACACTCTCCAAGAGGACCCTTGTGACCTAGTAGGAGCCTATGACCTAGGAGGAACCCTAGACCTAGAGCTATGCCTAAAATCGCTATGCCTCACACCCTCGAATATAGATGAGGTTGGAGGATCAAGAAGTGGAATATGATGTTCCATCAACCTATCCTCCAATGCCTCGATATATCTTTGTCGAGATCGAAGGTATGCTATATCAACATTATGTCGATGCTCTCTTTGCTAGCTCTGCCTGGAGCTTTGTAATCATCACATCCTACTTTTCCACCAACTGCTCCAGCTATACCCACTCCTCCTCACTTTGGCATGGGGATACATCTAGAACCACCTTTTCATCCTCCCCATATACTCCATCTCCCCCAATATTAGGAGCTCATTGTATCACACCCTTAGCCTTTTTCCTTCGATTGTCTGATTGAAGGCACTGCTAACACTTGGGGGCCTCTTGGACCCCCTCATCCTGGGTCTCCTGGGTACTCTCATCCCTCACCTTTCCACCTCTATCCCCATAAGCCACTCCTCAAGGTTGTACCCATGGTGGCTGATCCACAAACCATGCGTCATACTCTACAATCATCCTCACATCCTCCACATCAAGGATATCCATCTCCTCGTCATCCTCCAAAGGTACCCTCCATGACTCTATGCAAGGTAGCCCGATCTCCTCCTGATGTCTCCTGTAGCGCACTGGCTCATCAAGGACATCTTGCCTCAGCCCAAACTGATGGAGCACTTGTGAGAATTGGAAGTACTCCATCTTGCTTTGATGTCACCCAACCACCCGCCTACCCTACTGCACCCATAATACATGCTCTCCATCGTTGGTCCATTGGGCACCATGCCATAGCCTCCACACCACTTGGGCGGATGTCAATCCAACCCACAACTCCTTGTACCACTAGCTCATCCTCACCAAATGACTCGAATGAACCTCCTCTGCCAAAGCCCATCGCCTAGCATAGGTATGCTCTATACCAAACTCCTCCACAGGCTTAGTTATCAAGTTCAATTTCATGTTCGAGTTTGACACTCTTGAAGTTTGAAAGAAATTTGACATGTTTAAAAATTCAAAATAAAATTTGATATAAAATTTGATATTATAAATGTACATATATCCTATCAATGTTATGTAAAATAAATTAGTAACTAAGAAACTCAAATCCCTAACTGGACTACAGTCACCAGGTTCCCCCGAAAAATATTTTTCCAACGACATGAAACCCATGAGGAGGTGAACTAGCAGTCAACGCCCTATTGGGGCCAAGAAAATTTTATCAACGGGCCAAATCTAAACATTAAAGAAAAAATTTGACAAATTTTTTACCCACTTTTATTGTTAATGCTGACATAAAATACCTTCCTACTCCATTTTGTCCTTTGATTTAGTCTTTTGCATATTGTAGTCCTGAAGAAGATACCTAGTTGCATCTCCATATATATTTCCTATATATATATTCCATATTGTATATATTGGATTAGGAGTCGTGATCTCTTAAGTCCTAATCGATACTACTGTGTATTTATTTTTCTCCTTTGTCTTTCGTGGCCTATGATTTTGGTTTTTGGTTGTACAAAAAGTAGGACTTGCAGCTACTTTTTGGCCATGGAAGTAGCGGTAGGAATCGTCTTCTCCTTCTCGCATGCATTTTTCCTTTTCCACTTGTTTTTCATTCAATTTTTTTCTTGCCGAATTTAGAGTTTATTCGACAAACTTATTTTCTAGGGTTTTAAATTCGACGAATTTCAAATTTAATTTTAAAAATTTGATGAATTTGATAACTAAGTCCACAAGTAAGCCCTTCGATCGAGCAACTCTAAAGTGCTCCTATCCCCAACATTGTAGCAATACGCTACACCCTAAACCCTTATGCCCCTACCTGGTCACATCGTATAACTCCCGGTACACTTGTTCCAGTAAGATGTGATCCCATGCATACACCTACCTCATCGTAAGCATATCACTCACCACCCCTATCGGGTTCTAAGGGAACTTACACCAAGTACTCATTGAGGCCAAAATTTTTGCCAATACGAATATCACCAAAGCTCATAGGGCATCCAACTCCTTGTCCATATATATGGATAAATAGGGTATGCCCCCACTCTCTACCTTCACCCCCTACCATGCATCCCTAAACATTTGCATCATCTTCTTCTTATGGTTGATCCTGACCTCAACCCGAATCCCCTCCACCAGTACCTTGAGAATGAGATATACATCCTCCAAGGTAATTATCACCTCACCTATGGGAAGCTAGAATGTCCCCCTGTCCGCATCCCACCTCTCTACCAAGGTAGAGAGGTACCCCTCATCATCCCTCACCACATCTAGTCAAGCTACCTCTGCTAGCCCCACAACATCTAGCAGCTCCCACTCCTCCTCCATAATCACCTTCCTCATCCTAGGGATGTAAGGCAAGAACCAGTGTCGAGCCTCTAAAAATTTAAGTTGTAGCACAATACAAAGCATTTGTTAATAATTTCAAAAAAAAAAATTTGCACAATACAATGCCTTTCCTCAGCAATCTGTGCCCCAACAATAGCCCCAACCTCCACACCAACTTCCTCTGCTACCATAGCTTTCATGCTCCAAATGCCTCACCTCACTTCACTCCTCACTCACCCTTCACTCCTCAAATGTAGCTTCTCAAACTCCCAAACACACAAATGAGCTTCAATGTCACCCAAAATGCTATTTATAGCTGCTTCGGGCACCTTGGGATGCCCATGGGCATTTCTTGGTGTGTTGAAGCACCTGCGAGCATTTTTGTAGACTGCAAGTGCCCACATGTGTTTTGCATCAACATTAACATAAGGTAAAACTTGCACAAAATAGTAGCTTCCCCCAACCAAATCACTCCAAATTTCATTCATCAATACATTTCATCATTTTATCAGGTTTTTTGAAGATTCCAACTGATTTGGATGCATAATTTTTGTTTGTGACCACATTTTGCAAATTCATTAAACATGCTACAAAAGCACCTCAAAATGGTCCAACTCTTCACAAAATGGCCATCACCATTAATATCATAATTTACATATTTTCCAAGTTCACATAACATTCAAGTGAGCCTCGTATATAGTGGGTTATTCTATATAATTGGTGATTGCAGTGATTTACCTCCATGCAATTTGGTAAGATGAATAGCCTACAATAAGGACACCGTAGCAAGTGTGAACAGGACTTAGCTTGAAATGGCTTAGAAAAATCTAGTTTTTCTAAGCACAGTGTGAACACACTTACCTTTTGTCGGCTAATCTTGTCGGATGGTCGGCATGATATTCTTTCTCCCTTACCTTTATTTTCTCCTTATCCCTCCATTGTCCTTCCTCCTTTCTTGCCGTCCATTTTCCCTTATCACTCCACTCCCTTCCTCTCCCCACGCTCGCTGCCACCTCCCACTCCACTTCCTACTCCTCCGTTCTCTCTAATCTCCCCGATCTTCCTCCACCTTCCCTTCCCTACTATTGCGCATGTTCTAAGCCTATATAAGGTTTATTTTAATGTAATATTAATCTGGTTAGTTTAATGAATAATTTCGGCTTTATTTTATTCGTGTCAATTTTTACCTTGGCCTAATGTTAATCTAAGCTTACCTTAACCTTAGATTCACACTAGTATCAGAGCTGAGGGGGCACGGATCTCGAGGGCCGAGGTAAGGCATGAAAGTCGAAGCGCAGCGGATCCCGAGGTGCGACTGGCGAGAGACTGGCGCATGGATCTCGAGGAATGACTGTCACACGGATCTCGAGGAGTGCATGGATCTCGAGGAGCGGTGGAGAGGCTATCGCACGGATCTCGAGGAGCACATGGATCTCGAGGATCTGACTGGACACTAATAGGAGGTTGACATGGCGATGGAGCTAGGTGGCAGCTATTGACGTGGAATGGAGCTGGCAGCACATGGATCGAGGCTGACCAGGAGCTAACGTGGACGACATGGCAGAGCGCGAGCTGACGTGGCAGAGAGGAGCTGACATGGCAGAGCGTGAGCAGACATGGACAAGTGCTGACATGGATGACGTGGACGCTCCGGGTGTGTGCCACGTGGCAGAGTTTGTTTGGTCGACGGAAGGGCAAAAGGTTGGCGAGATCGATTGCCCGAAGGCAATCGACCTAAAGAGTGTTCGCAGGCTTTGATAAAGCCTGGACACACTCTTCGCCCACTGAATGTGGGACTAAATTTTTTTAAAACTATTTTAAGCCGACCATATCAAGTATAAACTCCTTCCTCTCTTATTCCGTCCGGCTAGAATGGTCTAGCGGTCAAGTCCCCCGCCTTGCAGAGAAGAGACCCGGGGTCGAATCCCGTCGGGGTAAAAAAAGGTTTTTTATTTTTTTTTTGTCTCTTCACCGATTAATGAAGGTTTAAAGTTGTTTTTTGGTTCTGTGCTACCATCAGTAGCCGCGTGGTGCAGCGGCTAAGACTGCCGAGTAGACGGCGGAGGTCTTCAGATCGAATCTCGTCGGGGATTTAAAAAAAAAGGTTTATTTTTTATTAAATTTTTTTATTATTTGTTTTTTTTAAAAAGGTTTAAAAATAATTTAGTAATTTCTATATATTTTTTATTATGTTTTTTTTAAATATCCATTTTATTTAAAAATAATAATTAAAAATATATATAGGAAATTGTTAATTTTTTTTAAAGGTCTTTATTAAAACAAATTTTAGAAAAAAAATTTAAAAAAAAGGGTGCAAAGATATTTTGATATATAAAGTTTTTTTTTGGCATCATACTAAGTTGTAACCCAGTTCATACGGTGTGATTCTGGGTAGATGATCCGGTCAGCCGGATGCTATAATGCATTACTCTCTCTGTTGAGAAGAGAGACTCCTGATTCCTTTGACGGGAAAGTCCAGTCGGTATGGACTTCATACAGTGTTTTGCCAATTAGAAAACCAAGTGATTGCTCATCCGAGGAAACCAGATTCTGGCTACGAGGCGGATTCTGAAGATAATATCTTCGGGCAAAGGATAGTTGAATCCGAGACGGTTGAAATAGTACCTGAAGGACAATCAAGTGACAGTTATTCACCTGCAGTGCCTGAAGTAGAAACAAGTGAGAGCTATACACCACGCTCTCCTGATTTAGAATCGAAGAAGAAGAAGAAGAAGAAGAAGAAGAAGAAGAAGAAGAAGAGGAAGAAGAACCAGTGGAGGTGAAACCTGCAACTGAAGAACGAAATGTTCTCAAAAGAAGTTATGAACCAGCAACAACACAAGAAGTCATTATAATTAGTGACGATGAAGCAGACAATTTCACCTTTCCAGTTTTGGGTGATCCTCGAGAAGAAGAACGCCAAATCAGTGAGCATATTAAGAAAGCTAGATTTGATTTAAATCAGTAAATCAGTGATCTATTTTGTACTTCTTTGTACTACTTGTTTGAAGTTGCAATAAAGTTTGCTTTCTAAAATGGCTTCCAATACTAGTCTACCAATCCCTGAGTTCAATGGTGGTGATTACGAGTATTGGTCAATTAAAATGAAAACTCTTTTGATAGGCAAAGGTCTTTGGGATGTGATTGAAGAGGGATATACTGAACCTACTACTGCTGATTGGGCAGCTTTGAATGTTGTTGATAAAAGGGCTAGAAAGGAAGCACAAAAGAATAATTCTTCCACCCTTTATCATATCCAAGCCGCCCTTGATAGAAGTATTTTCCCTAGAATAGCTTCTTTTATAACTATTGAATCTGCTTGGAATGCTTTAAAAGAAAGTTATAGGGGTAGTGACCAAGTCAAACAAGTTAAACTACAAACCTTGAAACGAGAGTTTGAGACTCTTAAAATGCAAGAGAGTGAAAAGGTTGGTGATTACTGCGTGCGTGTGAAAGCCGTAGTAGATAAGATGGTCACTTTAGGAGAAGATGTAAAGCCTGAAGTTATAGTGAAGAAAGTGTTGAGGACACTTCTTCCTAAGTGGAATTCAGTTGCCATAATTATAGAAGAATCCAAAGACCTAACTTCTCTGTCTTTTGAATCCCTAATTGGCTCACTTCTCTCACATGAAGAGAGGTTACAACAAACTCCTTCCACAAGTTATGGAGGAGATGATAAAGCCTTTGCTTCACAAGAAGGCAGAGGTAGAGGCCGTGGTAGAGGACAATATAGAGGTAGAGGCAAAAATAATCAGAGAGGTGGAACTCCTAACAGAGGAGGAAATCAGAACAGAGGAGGATTCTCAAACAGAGGTGAACAACAGAATAGAGGAGGACAACAAAATAGAGGAAAACAATCAGGCAAAGGCAAAGGAGGAGATAAGTCAAAACAATCTTGCTACAATTATGGCAAACTTGGCCATTATGCTCGTGATTGTTGGACAAAGACTTCACAAGGAACTAGTAGCAGCCAGAGCAGTCAGTTTGGAAATTTTGGAGAAGAGGAAGAGGCCACAAATCTCTTTCTCTCTTATGGTCAAGCAGATCAGAACATGAATGATACATGGATCTTGGACACTGGGTGTTCAAACCATATGAGTGGCAAAGAAGAGCTCTTTGCTACTCTAAACTCCTCATACAAATCCAACATCAAATTGGGAGATGATAAATCATTGCCAGTTGAAGGCATTGGAGCCATGGCAGTTCCAACTAAAGAAGGCGTCAAACATGTAAGTGATATCTATTACACACCCCATCTTCAACACAATCTTTTAAGTGTTGGTCAAATGTTAGAAAAGAACTACAAGTTGCTTTTTGATGAGGGTAAATGCACTATTTTTGATAAAAATAATAGTAATAGAATCATTACACAAGTGCCAATGTCAAAGAATAGATTGTTTCCTTTAAAGTTTGGCCAGCCAGGGGGAGATAAGTTAGCAAATGTTGCTATTTCCAATCCAAGTGTCCTATGGCACTTGAGATATGGTCATTTGAATTCAGCTAGTTTGAAAATGCTAACTTCACAAGCGATGGTAACCGGACTTCCTAAAGTTCAGGATAGTAAGGAAGTCTGTGAAGGGTGTGCTCTTGGGAAGCATGCCGGATCAAAATTTCCTCATGGACAAGCATGGCGGGCCAGCTATCCACTCCAGCTAGTGCATACAGACATCTGTGGTCCGATGCAGACCAAGAGTCTTGGTAACAACTCTTACTTCCTACTCTTCATTGATGATTTTACTAGAATGTGCTTGGATATATTTTTTGAAATATAAGGATGAAGCATTTGAATGCTTTGTCGATTTCAAAACAAGAGTTGAAAGTGAGAGTAGATATTTTGTAAAATGTCTTAGATCAGATAGGGGAGGAGAATACTCCTCTAATGAGTTCTTGAATTTCTGTAAGCAACATGGCATTAAGAGGCAGTTCACAGCTGCCTACACTCCATAGCAGAATGGTGTCGTAGAGAGGAAGAATCGCACCATTGTGGAGATGGCAAGGTCTATGCTTCAGACGAAGCATTTGACTAATTCATATTGGGCAGATGCAGCCAGGACCAGCGTACATATCTTGAACAGAAGTCCTACTGCAAGTTTGGAAGGACAGACACCTTACCAAGCTTGGTATGGTAAAAAGCCAAATGTTAAGTATTTTAGAGTGTTTGGCTCGCTGGCATATTCTCACATTCCTGATGAGCTAAGAAAGAAGCTCGATCCAAAGAGTCAGGCATGCATCTTTGTAGGATATTGTGAGAATACAAAAGCTTACAGACTCTACAATCCCAGGACTAGAAAGTTTGTGCTTTCCAGGGATGTGATTTTTGATGAAGGGGGAGAATGGGGTAAGCCCCAAATTTTTAGTGATGATGAATCTAGTGATGTAGGTTCTAAGCAGGTGCAACAACAGACACCACAGAAAAGTAAGCAGTCTCCTCCCAGAGATCCAGGTTCATCTTCTGATTCAACTTCTTCACCAAGTCCTTCTCCAGAGATCAGTAAGTTCCTCACCAATGGACATCGATTCTCCATCCAGAGGTAAGAGAACTCTATAGAATCATCCATCATATCAGATGTTGGATAAGAATTTTTCAAAAAGATACACTAGGAGTCAAGCTAGTGAAATGAATTATGTTCTACAAAGATTAGAAAATATGCACTTGTATGGTGATGATGTTTCCCAGCAGGAACCTAGGGGAGATTTAGTTAACTATGCTTTGTTAACTAATACACAGCTTGAACCTTCTAGTTATGAGAAGGCTTGTACTCAAAATATTTGGCAAGATGCCATGAAAGAGGAGATCACCTCTATAAAAAACAACGACACTTGGGAGCTGGTGAAGCTTCCTAAAGGAAAGAAACGTGTTGGATGTAAGTGGGTCTACAAGACCAAGTTTAATGCTGATGGTAGCATCGAGAGGCACAAGGCGAGATTAGTTGCAAAGGGATTTACTCAGAAATATGGAATTGATTATGAAGAGACTTTTGCTCCTGTAGCCAGACAGGAGACTATCAGAACAGTTCTTGCCTTAGCTGCACACAAGGGATGGACAATCCAACACATGGATGTAAAGAGTGCATTTCTAAATGGTTACTTGACAGAAGAAGTGTATGTTGAGCAACCACAGGGATTTGAAGAGAAAGACAAGGAACATCTTGTTTACAAACTGAAGAAGGCTCTTTATGGCCTCAAGCGGGCACCGAGAGCTTGGTACTCACGCATTGATGGGTACTTTAAAGATTATGGGTTCATCAGAAGCAAAAATGAACCCACGCTCTACTACCTGAATCAAGGAAATGACATCCTCATAGTTTGTTTGTATGTGGATGATCTCATTTTTATGGGTAGTAATGAAAAAGTTAACATGGAGTTCAAGCACTCCATGATGCAGGAATTTGAGATGAAGGATCTTGGCTTAATGAAATACTTTCTTGGAATGGAAGTACATCAGACAGATTCAAGGATCTTCATCTGTCAACTTAAGTATGCTCGAGATATGATTCAAAAGTTTGCTATGGAGCAATGCAAATCAGTTGCAACTCCAATTGGACATGGGATCCAATTAAGCAAGGATGATGGAGCACCGAAAGTTGATGTGACCACTTTCAGAAGCATTGTTGGGAGTTTGATGTTTCTCGCCAACACCGGACCGGACATTCGAGTATGTTGTATCTCTTGTTTCTAGATTTATGTCTAATCCATCCGAGCTGCATTTGCAGGCAGCTAAAAGGATTTTGAGATATGTGAAGGGTACATTGGATTTTGGAATCCAAGTACTACAAAAGTGATACTATCAAGCTTGAAGGCTTTAGTGATAGTGATTGGGGCAGCAATATTGATGATAAAAAATCCACATCGGGTAATTGTTTTAGTCTTGGTTCGGGCCTAATAACTTGGAGTTCCAAGAAGCAGATAGTAGTAGCGCTATCTTCAACAGAAGCTGAGTATATAGCGGTTACTCATGCTAGTACTCAAGCTCTATGGCTACGAAAGGTATTAGAAGAGATTGGAGAGCAACAAAGTGGTCCAACTCGAATATTCTATGACAACATCAGTGCCATTCAGTTGGCATACAATCCTGTCCACCATAGTAGATCAAAGCATTTTGATATGAAGTACCACTTCATCCGAGATATGGTGGAAACTGATATTGTTGAGCTTCACTATTGCCACACTTTGGAGAACGTCGCTGACATCTTCACCAAGGCGCTGGCCAAAGCTCAATTTGTAAAGCTGAGAGACTGTATAGTCAGTTCTCTCAACTTTAAGGGGGAGAATGTAGCAAGTGTGAACAGGACTTAGCTTGAAATGGCTTAGAAAAATCTAGTTTTTCTAAGCACAGTGTGAACACACTTACCTTTTGTCGGCTAATCTTGTCGGATGGTCGGCATGATATTCTTTCTCCCTTACCTCTATTTTCTCCTTATCCCTCCATTGTCCTTCCTCCTTTCCTGCCGTCCATTTTCCCTTATCACTCCACTCCCTTCCTCTCCCCACGCTCGCTGCCACCTCCCACTCCACTTCCTACTCCTCCGTTCTCTCTAATCTCCCCGATCTTCCTCCACCTTCCCTTCCCTACTATTGCGCATGTTCTAAGCCTATATAAGGTTTATTTTAATGTAATATTAACTGGTTAGTTTAATGAATAATTTTGGCTTTATTGTTATTCGTGTCAATTTTTACCTTGGCTAATGTTAATCTAAGCTTACCTTAACCTTAGATTCACAGACACCTATCCATGATCATCATCACTTATCTCCTTGTTCAATATCACAATCATATTTGGTACTTCATAATTTGAGTGAAACATTACCAAGAATAATTTGCACAACAGATGTCATTGATGGCCTAGTTCATGGGGCTTAAAACATGGACAAAACTCAAATTTCATTATTCAAAAATTCCCTAACACCACAAGAGATAGGCACTAGATAGGGTTATTGGTTCCAATCATGGGAATTATTCAAATAGTCACTAGCAGGCCCTCTAACGGTTGACTCTTTTTTTCTTTGCATTATCATCTTTGCATATCAATGACGCTAGAAGGCATATTTTTCAACAACATCGAATCACCCCAAATTTGGGGTAACCACATTTGGTTTTGACCCTCCCATAATGGGATACATATTACATGATCATGGCATCTACATTTGGCAAAAATCCCTTCATCTATTGGGGCAAAAATAGACATATTTTCCATCACACATTTTCAAAAAATCCTTCATTTGTTGGGGCAAAAGCAGACACATTTTTTCAACAATCCCCTTCCCACCATTGGGGTAGTAATGATATCACATTTTACATCATTCATATCATCCACATTCTATTTACATAGATTTTTCAATTGGCTCATGAGATTCATCCGTAACCTCATTCGCCAATAGAGGGGGTAAGCTACGCAAAACTCATTTTTTTTATTCTTTTGTCTTCAAGCTTGCGCTCAACATCCTAAGAGAAGATGCTTCTACACCTGGCCAAAATAGGTGTCTTGTATTTTTGCACTACATTGTGTTCCATGCAACACAGTATAAAAAGGGCATCTATAGACACCAAAATCTAGCCATTTGTCATCCATCCACACTTTCCTGCCATTTCTACCACCAAAACATAACCAATTTGTCCATCCCTATTTTTTGCCATTTTTGAATATTATTCACATTTATTTATGTATATTTATTTTATATATTTAAATATAATATTTTATATTATATTTTAATATATGTTTAATAAAATATGTATTTATTTAAGTGAACTAATCCTAGCCATCCAATTCCATTTAATCTCGACCACCCATTTACATCAATCCATGCCACACCCTAGATTTATTATCTACCCTTAGATGTGCTTTAATCTCAGCCACACGATTAGTATTGTTGAAACTCTAGCATGCCCTAGGTTAGATTATAAACATGAGCTATTTTGATGGCTCAACACCTAGGTTTTCAAACTCCCTAAGTTTCCTAAGTCACTAAGTTTTTTATTTCACTGAGTGCGTAAAATTCTTAAGTGTCCTAAGCAACTTTGCATTACTTTTGCCACCATCCTTGCTCGCCATAACCCCCATCACCATCGCCATCCTTTATCCCTCATCGGATCTACTTTTGTAGAATCCTTCCCCTCAGCCCCAGGCACCCATGGGCATTTTCTATAGCAATCAGACACCCATGTGCATTTTATGTTATTACTCCTAAAGACCCCCTAGCCTCTGGGCAATGCTAGGGCATCATCACACCAATCACCTACATCAGACATCATGCATCATAAGATAGTAAGTAAGTAAAATAGATCAATCATTTATTATTTTATGCATGTGTTTTAATTTCTTTTCACTCTATTTACATCATTTAGTTAGGATTTACTATTGCTCATAGAGGGCCTCACACTATGGAGCCTTCACAGGTATTACTAACTATTTTGTTGTGTCCTTGTATGCAAATATGAAAGCACTACCTCATCATCCAGAGTGGCTCGGCCTTGGATATCAAAAAGCCCGCTCAACCCTGTTGGGATCAAGATGCGCTTAAAGACATTAAAAATTTACTTGTTAGGGTTTCAGAGAACCCTAACCCCTTGTAATATTGTATCAAAAGGATTCAATGATCCAATCTTGTAAACAATGGAGTTTTTAGGCTCCCCCCATCAATGAAAATCATTCTATTGTGCAATCTTGTATTTACTTGTATTTTATTTGTTCAAGAATTATTTGGGTGTTGCGTTTTACATATTTCAATTTTAATCTCATCAATTACAAAATAAAAATAAAAATTTAAAATCCAAAAAAAAGGAAGCATGGCAATTTCAAAGTTACATTTCAAATTCTCATTCTATACAAATTCACACTTTTAAAGGAAATTCGAAATTTCAAATTTTACACAAATTTACATTTTTAAGGAAATTCAAAATTTCAAACTTTGCACATTTTCAAACAATCAAATTAATTTCATTTTATATAAAAAAAATGGAAATTTCAAAAAATTCCAGATTTGTATTAAAATGAATAATTAAGGTGATATTCCAAAGCTCCTACATTGCAAAGTTAGATTTTAGTCATTTTATTTCATGCTCAAACAAATATTAACAAAGGAAGATAAAATTGGTTAACAAAAGAAGATAAAATTTGTTAACAAAGGAAGATAAAATTGGTTAACAAAAGAAGATAAAATTTGTTAACAAAATAAGATAAAATTGGTTAACAAAAGAAGATAAAATTTGTTAACAAAAGAAGATAAAATGGATTAACAATTTGAGATAAAATGGATTAAATCATCGTTCAAGGATTGTTATTTCAAAGTAGATAGATGATCAATAATGTTACATTTTTCACAAATTCATGAACAACAAAGTCAAAGCAAATCAAATCAAGACCAAAATAGGCCCCTTGTTAATAGGTATATGCTACACTGAGCTATCCAATTAATTTTAACATTTCACATTTTACTAAGCATCGCAAGCAAGTTTAACATATTAAAAGGAACCTTGGGAAAATTACAAATATTTCCTTGCAAGAGAGGATATCCAAGTAGAATCCTGACTGTGAGTATGGTTTTGCAATTATATAAAATTATCACTCAACAGAATTGGTGCTAGAAGGAGGGCCTAATTGAAGGTATTGGCTTTGACTAACAAGTTTTGTTTGTTGAAAGTTGTTCACATTTATTGATTAGAAATGCTATAATTGATGATGCATTGATGCTAACCTTTTACAAATTGAGAATTCTCCTTATTGTTATGATTTTACTGATGCATATCTTTTTTGATAAACATGATAATTATATGTTAAACCTTTAAAAATTATTAGTCATTTCATGCATCTCTGCAATATATATTTCTTTGACTAGAAAAATTAGTATTAAAAGTTATATTCTTTAAGGTCCACTAATGGTATATTTTGCTCTTTGGATGGTAGGCAATAGCCCTTTGAGCATACTTGGGCCTGCACACGATATGCCTATGAATTTTGAGAGATATCTTTCCCAATTTAGGCATGATGGGATAAGATCTGCTAAAGAACATATTCAAGCATACAAAAACACCATAATTCATTTACAAATCATGCATGAAGATGTTGCCTATGAAATGTTTCCATACACATTAGATGAGGTTGCATATGATTGGTATATCAACTTACCTTTAGGTTCTATTACCTCTTGGGATCAACTAGAGGTAATATTTCTTAGTCATTTCAAAAAATTAGTTGACCCAATTATGATATACCATCAGTTTATCTCTGCTCGTAGAGAACCTAATGAATCTTTGAAGCTATTCATTGAGAGGTTCCATAAGCTATATACAAATTTGGAATTACCTTTCATTTCTATAAAGGAAGCAACCATCCAAATGTATTTCAATACTTTGGATCCATCAATTTTTATGTATTTGAGAGAGATTCCTCAAATTACATCTTTACCCAAAGCTTATAGTGAGGCAATATCATTTGAACAACAATTGAGTTTTCAAGGTTTTGGTGTGGGTCTAGGATCATATAATCTTCAACCATTTAATACCACCCTTACCCACCCAACTATTTCTTCACATCAATCTACCATTCAGAATCAACCATCATTCCCAAGTTCCAATAAATTTTAGAATAGCCCAATGTCTCTAAATAATGCAATGAACCAATCTACTACAACTCAGGTTAATGATACCAACCCTTAGATAGACAATCTACAAATATTAGTTCATAGCTTTATAGAAACATGGTTCAATTACAAAAACAAGTGCTTCAAAGTTCACTTCCAAATCATCCTACAAATCATGTTCATGATATGAATTTCAATGATATTCAATTTGATACTCTCTTAGATAATATAGGTCTAGATATGACTAGCATTGAAACATATGTCAATTCAGGACCCTCCAAAAAATTAGATGAAATTGTTAAAACTGATAGTCAAGAAATTCAACATGTTTCAAATAATGACAAAAAAGAAATGACAATATTAGAGTCATTATTCATAAATGAGGATTGTGGCAATCAAGTTAATCCAAGTGTAGGGATTGATTCAATTTTAGAAACACATGAACCATCAAAAGTGGATGAAAGTGAATCTGAAAATGAATCTGAAGATTACATAGAAGATACGGTAGAATTTCATCCCTTAGTTTTAGAAGATAATTATTATAATTTTTGGAAAAAATATGAAGAATCATTTGCTTCTCTCATGCCTTCTGATGAAATTTTGATTTCACCTGATATGCAGGACACTGAAGTTTCTATCTTACATGAAGATTCTACAATTCCTGTACAGTCAGAAAATAGCATGCTAGAGAAAGCTCTAGAATTCAATCATGATTTTATTGAACACCTTAATGAAGCCAAGGAGGAGGAAATGGTAAAAACTACTCATGATTTGTTGGTTATGGATAATGAAAAGGTAGAATCTTCACCTTTGTTATTGACTACTCAAATTTTTGGTGAGAAGTTACATGATTATGTTCTAAATTCAAATGTTGTTGGTATTGAAATGCCACGAGTTATTAATAACAAATTGGAACAAGCTTCTAAAGTTGTTGCGATAAAAAAAATAGTGGAAAATATGATTGTAGTACTAAACCAAATCCATAAAAATTTGACTCTTGAATCTGGGATACAAACTTATAATGATCCACATGTTAGAAATCCTAGATGTTTGTCAACTTTTACATGGTTTTGATTGGCTTAAAAATATAGATAATAATTTGGCTTCAAAACTTTCAGAAATAGCCTCCTATTTGAAATAACTCATATATTTTTTTGATCGGTTAAATATTTTAGCATATATAACAACCGGGTTTTGACAAGGTCCCAAAACCTGAATACAACAAGGCATTACAAGCCAAAAAATACTAAGAGCAACGGAAAATAAATAGGACCGAAATACAAAGAGCAACAAAGGTAATCCTCAACCCACAAAAATAAGGACAAAAATACCAAAAATGAGGCTGCCCTCAGCAAACAAGAACCAAAAGGAATAAAGTCATCAAATTACAGCCCCAAAATGGTAAAGAACCACCACAAAATCACAAAACAAAAGCCCCAACCGAGCAATCAAGTATTAGAAGCAGGCTTAGCATAGAGATCATGAATGCTCCCAGAAAAACATCCAACTCAACACCATTATCTTTAGAAGGGATGTCCTCAGACTTGACAGTCATCTTATTAGGCTTTGCAATAGGCTCACCATCAATATTTTCAGTGAAAGATTTCCTAAAAACAGATATTAAAAGCATTACGAAGATCAATCATTTGAGCAATGTTATTTGATATGGATTTGATGATATATTACTACAAAAATATATTAGGGCCATCCTTAGTTTCCTATTTATACTCTATAACCAGATATTCCTTCTTTTTAGCTTTGTTCTTCAGATGCACCGAGGCACGCAACAACTTTTGATCAGGGTCATACTCAGGATCAATCTGAGGTTTGCTTTTAGGATCAGGGGAAGCACTTCTAGCCCTTTTCCTTAATTTTGCAACACTTTCAATGATTTTCTATTTTTTTGCAGACAATTTTAGTGCAGAAGAATATTGGGGCATGGTTTGGGAAGAACCGGGCTTCGAAGAGCTCGGCTTAGGCTTTGGGGGAGGGGTTGAGACAACACCATCAGGGCAGTGAATCAACCAGTGCTTGTAAAGAACTTTGAAAATCCCATGGTGTAAGGGTAGATCAAGCCCTTTTTTATCTATGACATCCTCAATAGTGTGACTAATGGAATTAAAAAGAAACCAAGGAATATTTACAAACCTAACATCATGAAAATGATTATAAAAGGAAAAATGAAAGCTATGTAAGGGCTTATCTAGGTCGTCGATGGTAACATATTCCATTATGGGTTTGAGGACATTCCCCCAAGTAAAATGGAGTTCATCCCATCACATTCCTAAGTGAGCTCTTCTGATAAGGTCTTTATTAGTGACATCCTTTAATTCTGCATCCCAATTATGCTTCTCCCTTCTAATGAACCTTCCATTAGGTTGTTGGCCCATCAATTCAATGAGCAATTTGATGTCAAGGACATAATATTTACCATGAATAATGACTATTCCCTCATCCCATGTCTCCAATAAAGCCGATATGATCTTAGGGTCTTCCCCATCGAATTTCTAAAAATAGAGAAGGAATTTTCTACTCGTCAATATACCTTCAAAAATGGTGTCAATGCATAACTCAGATGGCTCAACATAGGATTTCATGATGGAAGAACGGGGGGAACACAAAAAAAGGGATAGCTTCAAAGAAAAGAGGCTTTGGTAGTAGTGCATGGCCTAGGCAATATGATCACCAAAGGCAAAAAGTTTAATTTTAACAACACTCTTCTAGCGAATTCGGTATTCGTGTGACATTTTCATATCTAATTAAAAAAATAAGAACTTATTTCTCAGTGATGAATCAAGTTTAGAAATTTACACCTCACTAAATAAACAAAAGGTAGTTGAAAACTAGTTATTCGCTTGTGAGTTTGATGAATCAAAGCCTCAACATGGAATTGCTAATGGAATTAAATCAAATTGGTGGGGTGAGAGAGGTAAAATAAAGGCCATTGAGCTTTCAGACCTAATGTTACTATGGCCTGATACCCATGAAGCCTGGCATACCTATCATGATAGACATATTTCAAATTGTGGTAATCGGGTTTGGGATCCAAGAAAAAAATATGTTGAATTCTTGCATCATTTGTACTATTCTTGTGTATTATTGTATATAACTTTTTGGTTTTCATGCTTTTGTATTTGAATTTTTTCTTTTGCACCTTTGTACATAATCTCTTGTCTTGCAATATTTTTCTATTTGCTTTCTGGTCAGTGTTTTTTAGGTTTAGGGAGCAGGTTCTCACTTGCCTATCATTTTTTATATATATTTTTTATAATTTTGGTTTGCTTCCATATTGAATTTTTCACTTTTAGCATTTTCACACTTTTGGGTTTGTTCCTCTGATTTAGGTAGTGCTTTGTGATAGCTACTAACTTATGGTCTCTTTGTTGATAGTTGTTCCTTTTTCATGTAGGATGGAATGCCTAGTTTAGAATCAGGTGAAATTGAGGAAAATAAAATGAAATTGTTTAGTAATAATTCTTATATTTTGGACTAAGATAGTGGATTTTGGGATAATGAAATATTTCACTGAATATCCACATGTAGCTCACTATATTAAAGGGTATTATTTGAAACATTGAAGGATAAAGTCATTATGGTTTAAATATTAAGGAAAAAATTAATACACTCCATCTTTAGCCTTAAGTGGTCTCTAACCCTGTTGGCACACAAATTGTGCAAAGAAATTAAATACTTAATAAAAAAATACAAAATCAATACTATGCCTGGGTGATTCAGATAATCTCTATCGGGGTTATAGACACCTGGCTGGTAGTAGAGAAAGTTCTAGAAGAGATCAAGGTCATCTCCACTAGGGCTATAGATGTCTGGCTGGCAGTGGAAAATTGTAGAGGCACATAGTTATGAGTGATATTTTATATCCTAAATGCAAAATAAATGATGGAATCTGGATTGTTTCAAGAATACAAAATGAATCACAGTTCACACATGGAGTAGAAGCAAATGGTTCATCTATATTCATTTGAAGTTGTTTATGCCACTTTATCTGGACATTGCTAGATGATGTTTATTTCTTTGATATTTGGTTTTATCGGTTTCCGATCGGTTTCTTCATCCAAAATACTTAGAAGCATTTCCCAGTAGTGTCACCATTTGTTGTGGTTATCGTACAACTTACCCCAGATTTAGGGATCCACCTAAGATTTTGATGTTAGTTTGATATTTTTGTTGTTTTTAGCATGAAGTTATCTGGTATAGAATATATTTTGGTTGTGGTTTTGTTTGATAGGAAATAACAAAGAGAATTATGTGATTTCATAATTTGTATGGTCATAATACTTGTAAAAAAATCTTCATCGCCATTGGAGTTACATTTTTGTGTGGCATAATGTTGAAGACTTCTCAAATTTAGACGTGTAGATATTTTGTAGTCTACAATGCCTATACCAAGTAAGTGTGACTAAGTACTGAAAGCTCATGATAAATTTCATGCAAAGGCAATGAAAGAGGTTTCTCATAACTTGGTTCCTAAAACCATGCCACACTATGTGTCAAATATATGGTTCCCTCTCATTTTATATATATATATATATATGTTGCTTCTAGTGCTTCATGAATTTGATCATCATGATGTTTTAGAGGAGTTTATAACATATTTAATAACATGTGTGAAATGTGAGATCTTAAAAATACAATGTTAATATTTGTTTATATGTAGCTCTTTATTTTGAAGCTTTCATAAATTTTTATATATATTTGTTGGGATTAATAATTTTGTTTCTTTTGTATTATGTTAGGTTCAATTTTTACATCAATTTTTTTCTTCTTCCAGTCATGGCAGTGTAGGAGAGACAAAATAACGATCATATTAATGGAAGAAAAATGCTAGAGAATTCTCTATCTAATATCGCGCCCAACCCTCATAGCGATGGCTTATTGAATGTAAGCAACAACACGAAAGCACACAATCCAACTTTGATAGCAACATAATAGTAATGATGGCTATTTTGATCTATAGATTGATATGCATCATGTGCCTGAATTGAATGGTGAGATGCTTCCTACGATGTAGGCAGAGTTCAGAGATCAAATCCCCAGAGGACATACCCATGCAAGTCCTCGATAGGATGGCAAGGAGAAATTTTGTACGAGGAATTCCCACCATCATCTATAGTGGCACCTCAGCTTCAAAACTCACTGGTACCATAATGGATTGTTCGATTTACTTGGGGGGATTTCATGGAGGGAGACACAATGAGACTGCTACCCAAGTGCAACCATGGATTTCATGAGAGCTACATAGATAAGTGGTTGTACTTGAACTTGTCTTATTCGATGTGTAGATAAAGCTTGTTGGAGTCCACCTCCTAGGGTTCTAAGTGGCAGCAGTTGGCAGATTATGGCAACAATAGGAACTGACACAATCGCATAGGATTCCAATGTGGATATATGACTGCAAACTATGGACTACAAAATATTAATGTGATGGGTCAAATACCAAAGGGAATGAGCATTTCTTCATGCTTCAAACAGTGAGCTAGAACTAAACTTCATTAATTATTCATGGTCATCGATTAAAGGTATTTATGATGGACAATGCTCACAATAGAAGAGGATAAGATCGAGCACGAGTCGGTGTAGGATTAAGAGAATGGTTGGATATAAGAATGTTCTTGATATTTGGTGAATGAGTGATAAAAAAAATATTCCTAATGAAAGAGCAGATGTGACAGTTACCAAAGGAAACGAAGGACAATGGTGGTTACTAATTGTAGAAGAGAAAAGAAGATGAAATCGAATGGTTGGAAAGTTTTACAAAGCCAACAAGGAAAAGGAAATGAAGGGGTTGTTGGAAATTTTTAAATATCCATAGAAACCAATGAAGAGAAGGTTGGAGAATTTTTGGTAAGGATTGCACATTGGAAAACAGGTTTTGGATGAAGAAACTTCTCCTCCCAAGTTGTTGGACTGCACCAAGTTTCAACATTGGAAGCCATTGAAATACAGTATGCTGCAAATATTTTCATTTAAAATATTTCTTTTGGCAATATATTGGAAATTTTAGTGATTTTTATGCACGCTGATGGTAAAATTAGCTATTTTTTTCCTTAGAATATTGCACCACATTAATGTGGGACTATGTGAAGACGGGTCAAACTAATGTTGGTTTAAAGTAGGATATTGATATTTGTAGGGTCAGTTTGAAATTTTAAAAGTTACGACAACTTGTATTTTATTTATTTTTCTAACCCTAGCCTTTTTATATTTTATTTTAAACTCATCAATTACAAAATAAAAATAAAAAATTTAAAATTTAAAATCCAAAAAAAAGAAGCATGGCAATTTTAAAGTTACATTTCAAATTTTCATCTATACAAATTCACAATTTTAAAGGAAATTTCAAATTTCAAATTTTACACAAATTCATATTTTAAAGGAAATTCAAAATTTTGAATGGAAATTTCAATTAAATTCTAAATTTTTATTAAAATGAATAACTAAGGTCATATTCCAAAGCTCCTACATTGCAAATTTAGATTTTCGTCATTTTCTCTAATGCTCAAACAAATCTTAACAAAGGAAGATAAAATTGGTTAACAAAAGAAGATAAAATTTGTTAACAAAGGAAGATAAAATTGGTTAACAAAAGAAGATAAAATTGGTTAACAAAATAAGATAAAATTTGTTAACAATTTGAGATAAAATGGATTAAATCACCGTTCAAGGATTGTTATTTCAAAGTAGATAGATGATCAATAATGTTACATTTTTCACAAATTTCATGAACAACAAAGTCAAAGCAAATCAAATCAAGACCAAAATAGGCCCCTTGTTAACAGGTATATGCTACACTGAGGTATCCAATTAATTTTAACATTTCACATTTTACTAAGCATCACAAGCAATTTTAACACATTAAAAGGAACCTTGGGAAAATTACAAATATTTCCTTGCAAGAGAGGATATCCAGGCAGAATCCTAACTGTGAGTATGGTTTTACAATTGGGTAAAATTATCACTCAACAGGTTTCATATAGTGTAGCTCTAAGTTATCATGGCTAAAATATGAATACAATGAGTGCCCTATGCCCTTATTTATAGTAAAATTTTACCCCTAAGCTACTTGGGGTGAAAAACAATTACTCCTGGTAAAAGTAAAGATTTGAAGAAAGTGCATAAAAGGGTACTAATAGGGGAACAACTTATGAAAAGAGATTGTCATGGTCCTTTTCAGTGTAATATGTGTTGGGATAACCCTCAAACACTCTGTCGCTTATTTATCGAGTATCTTGTAGCCTCAAAGCTATGGAATATGACTTGGTATTAATTAGTCTAGCTTTACCACCCTAGACTATATATGGAGGGAATATACTACACATGATGGAGTAGACTAGTATTTCAAGAAAATAGTATGTGTAGGAACTACTCTCCTACCTTGGAACATATGGAAAGAAAGGAACAACCACATCTTCAAACAAGAGTCTTTGGACATCCACTATGTTTGGCAAAATACCATAGCCAACATAGTGGAGACAATCCAACATATGTTGAAGTATCCCCAAGAACCCCATCCATGATGGGAATAAATCATGACTAGACTAAAAATTGCTCCTATGGCTAGTAAACAACAAATAGTGACCATAAGGTACCCAAAAGTAGTCAAAAAAGGAAAGTGGCAAGCTCCCCCAGAGGATTGGGGAAAAGTTAACATGGATGGAGCCTCATAAGGTAATATAGGAAAAGCTAGTGTGGGAGTGATAGGAAGACTATTGAATGAGACCCTAGTCTACACCTTTGTAGAGAATATTGTCATACTTTTCAACAACCTAGTAGAGGGTTGTGGCATCCTTAGAGGGATTCAAGAAGTAATAAAGGTAGGCTAGAAGAAATTCTAGATATAATATGAATCATAAGTAATGATCAACCATATGAGGAATCCAATGGAGAATAGGAAGCTTGACTAGAGACTAAGAAATAGTGTAGAGAAGATTTAGATGGTACAAACAAGCTTTATATCAATAGAATACAATCACATCCCTAGAGAATAGAATAAAATTATAAATATGATGGTCAATTGGGCTCTAGACAAAGGTGACATCACTTGTTGTGGTTATCCCCCTAGATGGTGGGCAACATGGATCAAGGCTCTTCTTTCTATTCTATCTCTTGATGATAGTAGGATTATATGTAATTAGTTTTGTAATTCATTTTACTAGTCTATTTCTATTAAATATGAGTTAATATAACATATTAGTTGATAGAAATTATAGCACTACATCATCTGTTAAATCTTGGATCAAAATCTTGTTTACCTAGGAAGGCAGACAATGTACCTCTTTTCCTTGAATAACTTAATGTAATATTCTTTTTAACCCCAAAAAATATATAGGGCATCTTTGGAAAATGTTGCACCTTCAAAGGTTATATACCTCTAATAGGATTAGAAGGCTTCCACAATAATTTAGTGTGCCACTACATGCCAAAAAATATTACTTTTTGAAAGATTCATCATGGGATTCATGACATATATTACTTCTATAACCATCCAAGTGATTTGCTTTTGTTTTTCAAGTGATCTACTTAATTGAAAAGCAATCCCCTCACATTTATAAGTAGATCAATACCTTTTACTAAGAAAATTTCTCCCCTAAGCCAATCCATATATTTTTGTGAGTAAATCACTCCTTCGAGCTAATTGGTCCAATTGTGCAAGTTTGCTTCTGCAAGCCAATTGGTCCATTTTGAAGATAATCAAATTTTGTCAATTTTTTTTTAATAAGCTAAAAAAACTTCAACTTGTTTCTCAATGAGTTTACATAGATTTTTATGAGGGATCTTGGTCCCCTCATACTGAGTGGAGTTTGAACCTTGGACCTCAAAAAGAGGCCAAATACCTTACCATTGTAGTAAGCTTGCATCTTTTCTTAAATGGTTAGTTTACATAGGTTTTTATAAGGCATCTTGGTCCCTTCATGGTGAGTGGGGTTTGAACCTTAGACTTCTCAAAAAGAGGCCAAAGCCATTACCACTACAATAAGCTAATTCATCTATTTTTATGATCAAATCACTCCTTTGAGTCAATTGGTCCAAATGTGCAAGTGAATTGCTCCTACAATCCAATCAAATCCATTTTGAAGATAATCAAATTTTGTCAATTTTGCTTGGATTTATAAAATTCATTTTCAATATCTAATTCCTTAGAATTAGAAGTTGGTAATTGAGATACTACAATTCCTTTGTCAATTCAAATAACTTTTGAAATGATATTCCTTCAAGCTTTCAATATACCAAATAATAGACACATTGGAAAAAACTCATATAGAAAAAAGACTGAACATTTTTTTGGTATCTATTACATGGTTGCAAATAGAATATAATATCTTTTTAGACATTTTATTATAAGCAAAGATCAAATCATAAATTAAATCTCTTGAGGTGTGATCTACTTAATAATGGTTATCCAAAGTCATTACAATTTTAGTCTATATGACTCCAAGACCTTATTTCTTTGATATGGTGATGTTATGATGGGATGAAACAAGATTTTGAGGATCATTTATGTACATCTTTGTTCAAAAGATGAAAATTTTGAAGGGGCAAATAATTTTTTGTAAAGTCTTTTCATAACATTTTTAAAACAAAGGAGAAAATTAAATCCAAGCTCAATAATATACAAGAGATAGTAGAAGTCAAATAAATGGACCAAGTTACTTATGGGTGAGAAACATAATTACTTTTTATTATTATAATTTATTACAAAAGGAAGAGTCATATTAGACCCAAAATTTTTGGAACATATGACTGAAAGAAGAGGAAACAATTACCAAAAATTTTCATACTACATCCAAAATAGATTTTCCTTTTCATAGAATAAAAACATACTTCAACTACAAATGGAAGAGGTATTAAGAAAAAATAAAATGTTATGAAGGAAGCAGTTAATTGTTTCAAATATATTCCATCAAAATTTGGGCAAGATGAGGAGTATCAAGGTAAGCTTTTATAACATATTTAGTCTATTATCACACAAGAAAAAAATGAAATCTTGAAGACAAATATCTCTATGGATGACCTATAGGAGCTATTTTTCTCTTTCCACCCTAATAAGGTGCTTAGACATGATGGATTTCTTACTATTCTCTTTCAAAATATGGAATTTCTTTTAAAGTGACTCGTTGGTTATGGTTGAAGAGGCCAAGAAAATAAGGGTAAAACAAATGATATTAATGCCACCTTTATTTCATTGGTTCCCAAGAAAGTTGAAACAAAATACTTTGATAATTTTTGTCCAATACTCCTTATTACTATCATTGCAAAATTTAGGAAAAATAGATTGACAAATATTCTAGATTTGTTATCTTAGAGGAACAATGTGTTTTTTATGGTAAATAAATTATTTATATTATATAATAAATGCACAAAAGGTCATGCATTCTCTTCATTATGTGAAAAACCTAGGTATGCTTGTAATATGAATACAACACATGATAAGTTTTCTTGTAGTTTTCTATATAATATTCTCAAAAAATGGTTCTGATCAAGGTTGATGTGAATGGATTATATGTTGTTATGGCACTCCAAAATATTATATCTTGATTAATGAATCCCCCACTAAATGCAATGAATCATCTCATACATTTTGTCAGTGTGACGTACTATCTCCTTATCTATTTATTATTATTATCCTTATTGAGGCATTGAGGAGAGCTTTCTTAAAGGTGTAAATGGAAGAAATATCAAAGCTATCTAGGTTGTAACAAACAGCCCCTTTAAATCTCATCCTGAATTTGTTGATGATCTATTATTTTGGATCATTCCTTAGTTGGCAAAACCATTGAGAGTAAATCAATATTATCATGCTATAAGAGGGTTGTTAGACAATTGTTAATATTATAGAATCTAGGATCTTTTTTTATTAACACTGCCTTACATTTACAATGGATTATTATGGACATTTTAGGATTTAAAATTAGAAAATTTTCATCAACATATTTGGGTATTACTTTGTCTAATATAGGAAAGAAGGACGATATTTAGGACTCCATATTAGATAGAATGAAATCTTGTTTGGTAGGTTGGAAAGGTAAGTTCTTATTGGAAATATGAGCAAGATTTGTTGTCATTGATGTCAAGAGTCAGTTTCAGTGAGCACGACAAAAGGAAGGATGTCAAGAATCAGTTTCCACAAGTAGTGAAAGAGAAATATTACTTCTAAGCCTAAGGAAAAATAATATTATAATATTCCTATTATAATATTCAAGGTGGTCAGATGAGGTCTAAAGAGCAATAGGAAGGCCCAAGAAAAATAATATTATAATATTAAAGGTCTAAGGTTAAGACCTAAAGATTTAAATTAATTATAATAATTTCATTATAAATTAATTTATAACTTAATTTAATTAAATTTAAAAGTTATTAAATTAATTATAATAAATTATAAATTAGTTTATGATTTAATTTAATTAATTAACCCTAAAGGTTAGGGTTACAAGGGCAAGCGACTAAGTTAAATGGCGTCGACGTCGAATAATATTCTAATCCGCCGACATGCCAAGAAGGACAACATATTGGTATAAATACCATGCACTTTGGAAAACCCAAAGTTACCTTCAATTGGATATTTGTGTGTGCATGCAAAAAATTTGTGAACTGCATGGAAAAAGAGGACAAGGTTTTTGTTACGTGGCAGTCATCAAAGGTATAATATGAAGGAGGCTTGGAGCCTCATAGCCAACTATGGCGGTTGGGCTAGCAGTAAGCGGTTGTGTGCTTAGGACACTAACAGGTGGGAGGTCCCATGATCAAACCTCGACGACGATGCTTTTGGTGGAAGATTCATGTTTTTGTTTTGGTGTCAATGCAATCAATAAAGCACACGAGGCATTTCTTTCTTCTAAGGTGAGCGCCTAACTCACGTGGTAGGTTGGCCATGGCTAGGGCGTTGTGGAGGCGCAATCAGGAGTTTGAATCCTGCCAAGGGCAAAGGTATTTAATTTTTGTAAAACAAATTGCTCTAAGGTTTAAGGTGGCATGATTAATTTTTGCTAGGAGGGAGTTATAAGGTTTTTGAAAGGTTAATATTTTATTGTGATTTTTGATAAATTAAAGTGAGATAGGAGTTATAAGGTTGAAATGAAAATTATATTTTAATTATTGGTATAAGATATGATGTATTAAATATTTTGAGAAATTACAGAGTGTTTTAAAGAAGATTATTGTGACTATTTTTTTTAAATAAATTGTTGGCTTATATTTTGAAGTGTGGATATTATAAGGTGTGATTGAGATTTAATGCTATGTAATGGTAAAATATTTTTGAGGGAATAATTGAATGAATTTTTGAGAAGGTTTTTGCTACCTAACCCTTGATATTGGCAAAGGGAGTAATAGTGATTGAGACAGGTTTTGAGGGAAAAAATTCAGCAAACAAAAGGTATGGGCATATCTTCCTTATGAGTGAAATATTGTTGGATGTTGTGAATGCTAAGTTGGAGTGAAAAGAATTGTTTGATAAGCATTGTTGAGTTTGGTTTTGAGATATCAAATATTGATTGATGTGGGTTTTTTGGAATAAAATTTGATACTAGAAACCTCGTTTGATAAGCATTGTTGGAAATACTGAGTAATCTTTCATATGCTTGATAAGGGTTTGTGAAAGATCATGAGTAACATTGTTATGTGAAGTTGAGAACTAGGATTTGTGAAATATCATGAGTACCATTGTTATGCGAAGTTGAGAACTATCTTAAACTAAGGCTTGTGAAATATCATGAGTATCATTGTTATGTGAGGTTTGTTTGATAAGCATTGTTGACAAATATTTCATTGAGTGATTGGTTGTGTGGATTTGATTGAGCATAGTTGATTGAGAGTTTTGAAGTGATAGTTCAAATTCCGTGAAAAAAAGTATTCCTTACTAATTTGAGAAAGAGATTGAAAGTGATTGAGTGTGAAACATATTGAGTCTCTAACCATTCTCTATATATTTTTGTGGTTGAACAAGAGATTTTAAAAGTGATTGAGCATTATTATGAGTGAGAAGCATATTGAGTCTCTAACCATTCTCTATATGTTTTTGTGAGATTAAAACAAGATTATGTGTGAAACTTATTTGTGTGATTGAAGAGGTTTTCTATGATAGATTGAGTTGAGTTGAGAAAGCTTTTGTGAAAGCTTAAGGACAGATTTGTGTGAGCTTTTGTGGAAGCTTACAAAGCAAAGTTGAGGTAAGTCTTGGTGAAGACTTGTTGAGGATATTGAGAAAGTTCTAGTGAGGACTTGTTGAGCATATTGGACAAGTTCTAGTGAGGAATTGTTGAGATGATTTGAGGTAAGTATTGGAGAAGACTTGTTGAGCAGATTAGACAAGTTCTAGTGAATACTTGTTGAGCAGATTTAAGGCAAGTCTTGGTGAAGACTTGTTGAGCATATTGAGCAAGTTCTAGAGAGGACTTGTGGATATATTTGAGGTAAGTCTTTGAGAAGACTTGTGAGCAGAGTTGATTGATTGATTTGTTCAAACCTTGAGTTAAGGTTTGGGGCAGATCTAGCAAAGTTGATTTGTGATTGTATCAAGATTTATATTAAGGCTTGAGGATAGATTTGAGGACATATTTTGGTGTAGATTTGAGGATAGGTTTGTGCCAGACAAAAGACAGAGTATTGATGAGTGTGAAACATATTGAGTCTCTAACAATTATCTATATGTTTCTGTGGTAAAATAAAGATTAGAAGTGATTGAGAAATTGTGAAAGTGAAGCATATTGAGTCTCTAACAATTCTCTATATGTTTCCAAAAGAGTGATTGAAAGTGATTGAGCATTGAGGTGAATGTGAAGCATATTGAGTCTCTAACAATTCTCTATATGTTTCTAAAAGAGTGATTGAAAGTGATTAAGCATTGTTATGAATGTGAAGCATTTTGAGTCTCTAACAATTCTCTTTATGTTTCTATGAGATTGGACAATTTCTAG
Organism: Wollemia nobilis; assembly: GCA_028583015.1. Taxonomy (NCBI): domain Eukaryota; kingdom Viridiplantae; phylum Streptophyta; class Pinopsida; order Araucariales; family Araucariaceae; genus Wollemia; species Wollemia nobilis. The sequence goes on along the minus strand of JAQPPZ010003648.1, from coordinate 658,883 downwards.
TGTGAACTTGACCAGATTTGAGGTAAGTCTTTGAGAAGACTTGTGGATAGATTTGTGTAAGATTTTGTGGAAGCTTACAATACAAATTGATAGCATATTTGTATACGTTCTAGCGAGGAATTATTGAAGAGATTTGGACATTTTCTAGTGAGGACTTTAGAGCAAATATGGACAAGTTCTAGAGAGAACTTGTGGATGGATTAGTGTGAGCTTTTGTGGAAGCTTACAAGGCATATTTGAGATAAGTATTTGAGAAATCCTGAGAGCAGATTTGATTGATTGATTTGTTCAAACCTTGAGTGAAGGTTTGGGGTAGATCCAACGGAGTTGATTTGAGATTAAGTCAAGCTTTGAGTTAAGGCTTGAGGAAAAATATTGAGGATAGATTTGTGCTAGACCGAAGGACTATGTTTAGTGTAGATTAGAGGATAGAGAATGAGGATATATTTTTACTAGACCGAAGGACTATTTTTAGTACATATTTGAGGATAATTCTCATACCATCATAAGTAGGAAGGGATTTAAGAACTACATGAGGGATATCATTAGCATGCACTAGACCTAGCGATCTGATGACATTCTAATTAGGAAAATTTGAGGCATTTTTTTATGACTATGAGCCATGATTGCTGATATAGGTGTTCTTAATGGTTCAAGAAAACTATAAAATAAGAAATCTACATTTTCAAAACAAGACTCAGGGGGAAAATACTTAGTGTGTCTTGCTTTACAAGTAGGTAACTCTAAAAATGGTGATGGATTTCCTAACTTGTTTACTGTAGATCTTGTAACCATATAAAGATAAAGCAAAAAATACACAAATTAAGAAGTAACAACAAATATTATTGATGATAATGAGTTCTACTTCTACCTTCAGGGGAGTCACTAGATGAACATACATTATTCGTAAATGAGATCAATACTATTCACTGAATCTTGAGCTCTTCGAGAAAGTGAGATGAAGCAAAAAAATTAGTCCCACCAGACATGTTGTTGGAGAATATTACATTATTTAGTACATGCCAATGTACCATATTGGTGCATTATTCTAAATATTAGAATAGGTTGTGTCTTAATGAGTGAGTAAATATTTTATGTAATAATGTGCAGGAAATGCACAAGTGTCATGTAAATATGTGTGCAGGTTTTATAAGTGTAAATATGCACAAGTGTCTAACATGTAAGTGTGCACATGTGTTATTAGGATAGGAAAGTGAAGAGTTGTAAAGAAGAGTGAAGGTCAAGAGTGCAACATATGAAGAGTCACATACAATTATATATTTGTGATAAAGCATTGTAATTATCATCGAACATGCATAGCTTTATGCTTGCACTAGTAGACCTTTATTCAATAATATTTTCAAAAATTTTATGTGCAATATTGTGAGCATTGTTTATATGATTATTCTATGAGTATTCTTATGATTTATTCTATTTGATATTATATTTTGAGTTATTATTTGATTCATTATATTGTATTTTCATTAAATTAGATCTTATGATTATTTTCCTGTGAGATTTACATTAATCTTAAAGCTTCAAAAGCTAACAAGTGCCAAAAACTACTATACTATTGGACCAAAATATGCCATACCTGTGGATAGGTGATGCACCCTAGATTCTAGCCAAAGTATAGAATTGGATGAAATAATATTTTTCTATGTTTCAACCTTTGGAGAAGGCCAACTCCTTGAAATGATTATATTTTTAAGAGGAAAAGGGTTAGAAAGGAGTAAGGGTTAGAAAGAGATATTAAAAAGTGGACAAGATATAGTGTAACAACATTGGATCTCACTAAATAACATGCTATCAAACCTATTTTCATGATATTTAATAGACCATCCATTATCCATTTCAATCACAAATTTATTCAACTTAAAACAAATGCTTTAATCATTCCAAGGACTTAAACAATTAACAATCCAAAAAGTAGAATTTACTTTGACATTATAGACTGAGTAAAGTGTAATAAAAATAACTTAAAACAAAGACTACATGCAGAAAAATATATAATTTAATAGTAATGGAGGCCAAAAAACTATCACTTGATTGATAAATAACAAGACTACATAGCAATACCAGGCAAGGACTATAGAGCCAACCCTTGTATTAAGGTCTCTTGGTCTATTTATAGACTACATTTTGAATTTACAACAAAAAATTTACAACTGTAAGATTGTTAAGAAACAACTTGACAAGAGATAAAAATGTTAAGATGACTTCTCTAGGCTCCATATTGCATTTAAATTTGAATTTATGTTGATCTTGGTCTGTTAATCTACAACTATCTTCTACAAGTAGTCAAGCTATTGGAACTAATCTGTTGGAGCTATCAATTTCATGCCTTGGTTTTGTTCACTAGAAAAAATTGATAGGAACCATGGTAGTTACAAGTTTGAGAGTGACATTTCATGGATGCCTACTTTGAAACTGGGCTCTTCATTTTCCTTGCATAAGCTCTTTGGAACAAAATTGTGATTTTGTTCTAATTATGCCACTTATTAGATGTGCTCTGAATTTGTTTGCTTCATTTTACATGTTAATTTATTTTTTTACATGATTGTAGGCTTCAACTTGAAGGTGTTGACATCATTAGTCAGAGAAGGCCGAATTTGTGCACTTTTGCTTTGACTACCCATATCCCAATTTTGTGCATATTAGTCTTCCTTGCATAATTTTAGGTTTTATTTGAGAATGCTTATATCATCATCAAAGATAACTCAATTTTGTGCATCGTGACTTTGTGCACTTAGTCTTAGAAGTTTGAATTGCATGGTTTGGGCCCTTTTTCTCTTTGATTGACATCATTAGTTCGAGTAATCCAACTTTATGCATTCCAGGTTTGTTCACACCTCTCCTTTGCATGGTCTTGGGATTTGGCTTAGGCTCACTGATGTTGCTGCAGACATAATCCTGACTTCGAACATCCTAATTTTGTGCAAGTATTTAGCCTTCAAAACACTTAGCTAATTTTTTTTCCCAAAAATATATCTTCTCTTGCTATGCAAAGAGGTAAAATCGACCTATAAGACCAAGGAAGATAAATGTGATCGTGTTTCTAAATCACTCCATTAGTATATGATAAAACACAATGCAATGATGAGCTTGAATCCCTTTATTAAATGATCCACATAGTCTCTAAGTCAGAAAGCTAATATTTCTAAAGTTGAGAAAACCATTTTGGAAGAGGACTAGAGATGGCATTGACAATAACAACATCCTCATATTTGTGAGACAAGGCATCAACCACCCTATTCTCCTTTCCTTTCTTGTATTCAATAAAAAATCATAATCCAAGATCTTGATCATCCATATATTATGTTAAATTCATGAGAGACACTACTCTACCAAATGCTTAAGGTTGTTATGATCGATCTTGATGATAAAACAATGCAACCAAAAATAAGACCCCTATTTCTCTATGGCACATAGAACATCTAACATTTCCTTCTCATAAGTGGACCATCCTAGATTCTTGCCCAAAAGTTTCTTACTTTCAAAGACTAATGTGTATCCATATTACATCAAAATAACTCCAATACTTGTATCAGAAGCACCACAGTCAATGATAAAAGGTTTACTAAAGTTAGGAGTGGCCAAAATAGGAGTGGTACACAACTTCTTTGAAAGGCTTAGGAAATAACTTCAAATCAAACAAATGTATCCTTTTTAGTGAGAGCAATGAGAAGAGTGACAAATTTTCCATAGTTGTAGATAAAGTTTTTGTAGTACCCGAAGTCCTAAAAATCTATGAAGTTGTACAAGGGATTTAGGTAAGGGCCAATATTTCATAACTTTGATCTTATTAAGATCTACCTTGAGTACTTCCTAAGTTACTATATGTCCCAAGTATTCTACCTCTTGAACCCTAAATAAACATTTGGACCTTTTTCCAAAAAAAAATTCCCTTTATAATAGGTGAATAGCTTTTTCAACATGAACTAGATGATCCTCCTCGGACTTGTTATAAATTAAAATATCATAAAAGAAAACTAGGACAAAATTGCAAAGAAAAGGACAAAATATAAAATTCATAAGACTTTGGAAAGTGGAAGGAGCATTACTGATACTAAAAGATATGAATAGGAACTCATAATGACCCTTATGCGTATGAAAAGCAATCTTAGGGATACCTTATTCCCTAACCCTAATTTTATGAAACATTGAACACACATATAGTTTTGTAAAGTATCTAGCACCATGCAATTCATTCAATAAATCATTTATAATAGGGATAGAAAATCTATCTTTCATAGTGATCTTGCTAAGAGGATACAAATTAGGATACATGCACTATGAATTATCCTTATGTTGTACCATAAAAACCAAAGAGGAGTATGGACTAATGTTTGGATGGATAATTCTTTGATCCAATATTTCTTGTACCAACTTCTAAATTTTTGACTTGGTTGGGCATAGTGGTAAGGATGCACATTAGGATGTTGAATTCCTAGAACAAGGGAAGGTCCATGGAATCACTAAATACCTACTCATATGTATCCATAATGTTCTATAAATCTAAAGGAATGGCTAGAAGAAGTGGCTTTGAAGATTGAACCTCCATGGAATTGACTTGGGTAAAGAATAGATAACCACATTTCTTCAATATATTTTCCATTCTATGTAGACTAATAACATTTGAAATAGAAGAATCCTTGGGAATGCTCATTATTGCAGTAAGCATGACGAGAGTTGAAGTCACATATATGTTGGGGACTAGAATATTAGAGCTTCTATTCTATCACCAAAGTTATATGTTGAGCATAATTGAGAGTATAAGGATCAAGCATGCCAACTTCTCACTCAATTTTATCCTTAAGACCATGTCAAAATTCTAAGACCACCACCATTAGATTCAATTGGTAGGTATAGGTGAGAATGTTGATGAACTCAAAGTAATACACCTCCACTATTCATGTTTGCTTTATTTGCATAAGATAAACTACATATAATGTGGAATATCCATTGTCAAATCTTCAAAGAAATCATTCTTTGAAATCGGGCCATAAAAAATAATCCCCATGTCAATGAAGATACCTTGGATTCTTAACGTAAAATTTTTTAATGCGATATGATCTAATTCAAGAACATGATGCAAGCAAATGAGGTTATCCATCTTGGGAAACCACCCTTATGTATTAACACCTTAAAATGTGGGTTTGTTGATGCAAGGAAAAAGAACTTCATGAGGCTAGTTATGGAAATTAGAAGCACCTCTTGTCATGGAATGTATATCAAAAGCAAATCCTAGGTTGTAAGCATGCATAATTGGAGGAGAACCTTGGGTGGTATAAGAAGTTGAGTAACTTCCATAGGAATTTGGAGGACTATGACTAGGTGGTTGTTGTGAAAGAACACTTGTATTTTGTGCTTGATGAATTATTGAATGATGTTGTATTGCAATTTGTTATGATAAATGAGAGGAGGTATAATATATTATATTTGTAGGAATATTTGGATGTTATCCAAGGACTTGACAATGGAAGTAATGTTTGGTCTTGATTATCTAAGGACTTGAAAATAAAAGTAGTCATTTATTCTTGATTCAAAAGATATACACACAAATAAGAGAAAATAGTATTGGGAAGAGGATTGTAATTTGAAGGGATAGCAAGAGGAGTGACCATGTAAGGGTTATTGAGGGGAGGAGAAGAAGAACTTAAGGTGTTAGGAGGAGGTGAAGCCATGACATTTAAAGAATAAAGAAGATATTGGTCAAAATAATTGAAATATGGGGAGGTGTTGTGATGCTTACATGGATTTCTATGTTGGTGCTTCTTTTCACCCATACACACATCCTTATAATTAACAATACACTACAATAAATCATTGACTCACACCCAACCAGGAGTGGTACCAAGTTCATTCATAAACTATGGGAAATTTAAAAAATCAAAAACTTGGAATTTTACTAAAAATAGTGTTATGAAAATACCTCTTGCTTTCATCATCTTCAAGAGACAATCACAAAGAGATAAATCTTGTACAAGGGTCTCGAGACATTTGGCTTCAAATTTTTTTTTATTGGAGACCTTGTTTTGACTATCTCAAAGATGCAATTACAATGGTATAAGTATCTCACAAGGTTCTAGAGACACCCGATACTTTTTTTGAGTTTGGGAAAAGGTAGTAACAACAACGAACTCATAATATTCTAGAAGATAATTACACCATAAGATGGACTAGAAAAATTATGAAAAATTTACTAGGAAGCATACAACAATAATGTTCAACAAAGGTTTTGGAATGGTTTGCATGCCCTTGTACTATAAATTCATACCCCATAAAGAGTCGAGATCAAATATCTAATACCACTTATTATGAAACAAATTTGATAATTATACAATAACAATAACAATCCAATAATGCACAAATATTATTATCCAAATGATAATAATGGTTAAGATACAATTATCAAAAAATCAAATATTCAATAATAAAATTTTATATTCAAATCAATACAAATAATTAGCTACTTAGAGAGGGTAAAGTCTCATGTTGAATTGTACAGGGTAGAGTCTCATATGCACAAAAAATGTGACTAAGATTTGAACATGAAATATGATCTCAAAAACCACCTAACTCTTTCTATTTATAAATTAAATCAATCATTAACCCTAATACTAATGCTTAAGGGCCAACTATCTAAACCAAGAGCCTGAGTTAATAAAAATAAAGATAGCCAACATGGCTATATTGGAGCCATTATATAAACTAGATTAAAGGTTAAATATAACACACTAAATATATTTAATCCTTAATTTAGGTTAACCATACAAGTGGTTTAACCAATATCAATAAGGGTGAATGCATTAAATTACTCATAGGATTACATAGAGAATGCTTCTAAACTTACATTGCATATGTCGATGTGCTTTACATCAAGAGAACCCATAAGCACTTCAACACTATCATCCTTTTCCAATAAGGTCAAATTACTAGTATTCCAACACCACCATAATTTGAATTGAAGGATCAAGAAGAGAAGGCATTAAATATGTTAAAATATTACCCCACCTACAATAATGAATGCTTGAATGGGCCAATGAATCTTCATCATCAATTCTATTATCATTTCTTGCCAAACATACATGGTCTAGATCAACCCTTCCTTGAACATGAAGTTATGAATCCACATTCTAGATCAAACATGTTGAGTTACCCATGACAAGATCTTCAACATGTAATATGGTGACCAAAATCTATTTGTAAAATTAAAAAAGGTTGAATCATTAAGCAACAAAGGTAGGTTTCCAAATAATCAAACTCCATCATTTAAGAGGGACCCATAGAAATAAGGCGACCTTGTATTGAACATCCAAAATCTACTCCGCTTGTAACCAAAAAAGTCATCCACAATACTATAATAGGTACTTGAACTAATGTCACCGTTGCATAGAGCTTGTAAAATTATACAATTTAAAAAGGGTTCGAAATGCTTCTATATGAAAACGTTATGGCCTTCATAAGGTTGGGCATAATACTACTCAAATTATAGAAAAATAAATTTAAATATTAGAATTTAGATGAGCTAATCATTGTCTACCAAATTTTATATTCTAAGAGGTACCACCTATCTCATGTTTATTATATGTCCTCTGTCACTTGTCTTCCATTATTCTAGTTTTATGAATTGATAGTTGACACTTGACATTGGTTGATTGATTAGACTCTTATATATATAAGAGTCTAATAAATCAACCAATTTCATATCAATAAGGAATAGCAAAGAGATGAGGATAGGGTTCAAATGAGTGACCTAGCATTGGGAGCACCCTAGGTTCACTAGCCTATCCAAGCACCCCCATGATGCCTTAGAATCTATGATGGCGTGACCAAATTTTGAAGCATTTCTATTATAGGTTAAAAAGCAAAAATGTATACATGTAATTCAAACCTAAGATCTCCAACACATAAATTACAACAACAATTACCACACCAATGAGTATCATTGGATATGAAGTTATATCATATTATTGACATGGTAAATATACCCTAAGAATGGTGTGCTTTTTGGAAATATTAAGTACATTGGTTGTCATTGATATCAATGATAGCTTGGCATGGCAAAAAGATAAGTTTTATAATTTGGTTAATTATGCAAGGCAAAGTTCATCCCAATGCAAGAAAATTGATAAAAGTAAAAGGTTATAATATTTACTTTAAATATTATAAGCCAAAGAGGTTTGGGATAAATCTCTAAGTGTTTGGTTAAAAGGTTGAAGGCCCTAGTTTAAAGACCATGCATAAATCAAGTGACTAAGGCTTAAAAAGAAATAATATTATAATATTATAATATTAAGGACAAAATTTTGAAGCCAAAGGTTTAAATATTAAAAAATTTATTATAATATTTTATATTATAATTTAAACCCAAGATGGGTTTTGGTGCCACAATTTTTAAAGGTTTCAAATAAAAATTATAAAGTTCTAACGTCAAGAAAGGGGGGTAAAATCCATATTAATATGGATTAAATTTATGCACTAAGGTAATGTTTTTTTTTTAATTGCAATAGTGTTTGATTTCCCTCGTGCACGTTTGTGAGAAAAAGAAAAGAATAGAGAAAATTAAAAAAAGGGACACTGGACTGTTGAATAAAGAGCGTATCGTGGGAGTTCATTCTCAAGTGGGCATCTAGCCTAACGATAGTCTAGGCAACACTAAGGCGCTGGGTAGGCAATAGGTCTTAGGGTCAAAACTCGATGGCAACAATTTTTGTTTGTTTTATCAACAAGGAGGTTTGGCGAAGGCTTTAAATTATAAAACATGCATCTTTGGTTGTGTGGGCGGTTGGCCTAGCGACAATCCAAGAGGTGCTAGCATGCTTGCAGGTAGGAGATTTCGTGGTCGATTCCCACCCACAGTAGTTGTGGTAAGCGATTTTTTTTTGTGACTAAGGTTGAGTTATTAAGGGCCTAAGTTGTGCTTGATTATTGTGCACACTATTGGACTTAGGGAGTTATAAGGGAAATAATTTTTATTTTGGCCATTGTTTTAAAAGGAAATTGCAATTAATTTTTGAAGTATTATTTTGTGGAGTAATAAGGTGTAATTAGTGGTTAATCAATTTGTGTTTGTTGAAATATTTAAGTGGGAGATAAAATGTGTATAATGTGCTTTTATTATTTGTAATACTTGCTTTAATTTTTGAAGGGCTTGGTTTATGATTTGATGTTTTATTTTGAGAAATCAAGAGAGTTATAAAGCATTGGTTTGGAACATAATTGTGCACATATTTTTGAGAAGGTTTTCCAATATGTGAAAAGGTGTTGTGCTAATCCTTTTGAAGTTACAAAAGATATTATTTTTTAGATAGGTATTTGAGGACACATATTCATCAAGCATTTTGAGGTATGGTGGTTCAACTTTTTATCTAGGTGGTTGTGTTCTGAGAAAGTAGTTTTGAGGTGGAGTTAAAAGGTTTGATTGGTATGCATTGTTGGAAATATTTGAGCTAGGGTTTGTGAAACAAAATGTGCATTCATTGTCTGAATGGTTTTTGAAGCATTAATTTTAATGTATTGAATGTGGATGAGTAAGTTTTGTAAACCAATTGTGTATTTGGTTTGAAAAGAACATATGGTGGAATTTTATTGCATATCATTTCCTATGTGTTCTTGAACAAGAATTCTGGGTAGAATATGTTTGAAGTATTATGATAAAGCAAGTGTTATGAGCAATTTTGAGCATGTGTTATGAGTAGTTTTGAGCATGTGTTATGAGTAGTTTTGAGCATGTATTATGAGTAGTTATGAGAATGTGTTAGAGCATAATTGAGTAGAGACAGTAAGCAGACTAGAGCAGGATTGTTAGCTATTTTGAGCAGGCATTTTTTGGAGAAGGCTTGTGAGCAGTTCTAAGCAGGTTTTATGAGTAGGTTTGAAGCAATCTTATGAGAAGGTTTGAGGTAGAATTGTGAGAAATTATGAGACAGGTCAGTATAGGTAGTTGAGTAGATTTGATCAGAGTTATGAGCAAATTTGATCAGAGTTGTGAGTAGATTTTATCAAAGTTGAGTAGAGCTGAGAATAGGCTTTGGAAGTCAACCAACGCAAAGGGGATAGAGTTCTCCTATGGATAGAGGTCCACAAATCAAAGTAGTGGGGACAAAGGTCTCCTATGGATAGAGATCCATGAAATTGAGCATAGGGTTTAGTGTCTCCTTTGGACAAAGGTCCATAAACATTCTAATAGGGATTTGGTTTCTAAGAGATTCATTGAGAAAATTTATAAGAAATATTTTCTTCGTGGATGTAACCTAATTGGGTGAACCATGTTAAATCATGTCTCTCATGTGTGTGATGATGTGTGTATTATTTATTGCTTTGATATTATTACTGTTATCATTTGGATTGAAAAGTAAAAAGTTTTATCTTATACTATTCACCCCCATCTCAGTATAAGCTTATGTTCTTCAATTTGTATCAGAGCGAGTTCCTTCATGAAAAGCCTAAAAACTTGAAGGAAGATCCCAAAAGAACATACATGATCGTAAAAAATGGAGAAGAAGCCATGATCGACATGAAAGAGAAACTTATTTCTGCTCTTAGAAACTTGGAAAGAGTTAGAAAGAAGAATTCAAGTTTGAAGGCTCAAATTCAAGAGGATGAGGAAGCAAAGATGAAAATTCTATAAAATATCATAGAGCTAAAGGTAAAAGTTTAAGAGGCAAAGAAAATTAAAAAGGATATGGTAGAACAATTAAAGGAAAAAGTGTTAGAATGTGAAAGGTTGGAATCTAAAATTGTTTCTCTAAGAAAGGGAGTTGAAAAGTCTAAAGATAATTTATAAAAAGATATAAAGTTAGGGAAACAGAAATAGGATTCAAGATCCAAAGGAACAAATATATTAAATAAAGAAGAGCCTATGACCTATGCTAACATACTGAAAGGAAAAAGTAAGGAATACAACAAAGAAGCATCATGGAAAAAAGTTAATTACAAAAATGACAAAGAAAGAATCATGCGACCATATAATTCAAGGTAATCTAACAGGTTACAAAATTTCTTCCATGGTTATTGTTTTTCACGTAACAATATGGTCATAGAGCTATACATTGCATGGTCTGTGTGAGAAATAATGTTTATAGAAATTTTAATTCATTTGCACATCTCATGGATAACAATATCATATGTTAAAAATGTAATAACTTTGGGCATAAGGCCAAGTGGTGTAAAATAGTATTTCCTAAATAAAGCAAAAATGAGGATCATAAGGTTCAAAATAATACAACCTCAAAAGTTTGGGAAGAGAGAAAAGAGCAAGAAAAGGAGAAGTCAATGTTGGTACAAATAGCTCTTCATGCAAAAGATAAGATAAATCAATGGTTTGTTGATAGTGGTTGTTCGAGTCATATGATAGGTGACAAAAGCAAATTTCTTGCACTTAAAGAAATAAATGGAGGATCAGTAAAATTTGGTGACAATGGTTCAATAAAAATTTCTGGGAAAGGGACCTTGAGTTTAGATAATGGAAAATCAAAGACAAAAAATGTATTGTATGTTAAGGGATTGAAGCATAATTTACTAAGTGTAAGTCAACTTTGTGATCAAGGGAACACAATCACCTTTCATCCAAATGGATGTGAGATCAGAAAATCCAAGACAAGAAAGCTTATTGCAGATGCCAGTAGAACTACAAACAATATCTACATGTTGAGTGAAATTAAGGGAGAAAAATAATTTCTTATCACAAGAGGATGAGATTTGGATGTGGCATAGAATAACGGGTCATCTAAACTTTGATAACATTGTGAAAATAAGCAATAAATAGGTTGTCAAAGATTTACCTAGGATAAAAAGACCTCAAAGCACAATCTATGCACAATGTTAGCATGGAAAGCAAACAAGAACAAATTTCAAGTTAAAAGAATTTACTTCTTTTGAATCATTGAAACTAGTTCACACTAATTTATGTGGTCCTACAAGGACAAAGAGTTTACAAGGTGAAAGTTACTTTATGCTATTTATAGATGATTTCTCCAGAATGACATGGGTAGCTTTCTTAAAAGAAAAATCAGAAGCCTTTGAGAAGTTCAAGGCATTCAAAGTGTTAGTAGAAAATAAAACAGGTAGAAAGATAAAGTTTCTAAGATCAGATAGAGGAGGAGAATTTACTTCAGGTGAATTCATAGAATTTTGTGAACAACATGGAATCAAAAGAGAATATTCAGCAACAAGAACTCCACAACAAAATGGAGTAGTTGAAAGAAAAAATAGAACTATCGAGAATATGGCTAGAGCTATGCTAAATGAGTCTAATATTTTAGATGGTTTTTGGAGAGAGGCAATTCATACGAGATGTTTAAGCTCTTTACCTAGAACTCTTAAACTTTATTATTTAATTTTTTATATATTATTTTAATTTAATTAATTTTTTTTTTTTTATTTTTTTTTTTTATAAAATAATTAAAAAAATAATTATTTTTTTTTTTTTTTTTTAAAAAAAAAAAAAAAAAAAAATATTTTTTTTTTTTTTTTTTTTTTATTTTTTTTTATTATAATAATAAAAAAAAAAAAAATTTTTATTTTTTTTTTTAAAAAAAAAAGAAAGGAGGAAAGGGGATGGAAGAGAAAAAAAAAAAAGTAAATATGTTTAGTTAGGTAAGAGGGGACGGGGGAGAAAGAGAGGAAGAAAGAAAAAAAATAAATTATTAAAGAGAAAGAGTTTTTATATGGGGGGGATGGAGGGGAAAATATTAGGTTTTTTTTTTTTTTTTGTTTTTATTTTTAGAGAAGAAGAGAAAAAAAAGAGAAAAGAGAGAGGGGGGGGGGGGGCTGTTATAGTTAAATTATAAAAAAAAAAAAAAAAAAAAAAAAAAAGATTAGGGAATGAAGAAGAAGAAAAAAAAAAAAAAGTTGCAAAAAAAAGAAAGGGAGAAAGAAAGAAAATAAAAGAAAGAAAAAAGAAGGTTGTAAAAAAAAAGAAAAAAAAAAGATTTTGGGGAAGAAAAAAGAGGGGGAGGGAAGGGAAAAAATTGGTAAGTTAAAAAAGGGAAAAAAAATTTAGGGGTTTTTTTTAATAAAAAAAAAAAAAAAAAGGGAAAAAAAAAAGGGTTATTTTTTTTTTTTAATTATTACATATAATTGAAAAGTTAGAAGAGGAGGAGAGGGGAAAAAAAGAGGAAAATGAGGGATTAGGATAAGAGAGGGGGGGGGGGAATAATCAATAGAGCTCAAATAAGAGTAAATCATAACAAAACCCCATATGATATTTGGAAAGGAAGACCAGCTATTGTGAAGTATTTCAAAGTTTTTGGAAGCAAATGTTACATTAGACGAGAAGAGAAAAACTTGGGCAAGTTTGATTCAAGATGCGATGAGGGTATCTTCCTTGGTTATTCCACTAAGAGCAAAGCCTATAAATGCTACAATAAAAGGACACATACAATTATGAAAAGTACAAATGTGATAGTTGATGAAAAAATAGGGTCAAAAGAATAAACTCAAGAAATTGTATATCAAGAAGAAGAAAGTTATCAAGAAGTAGGTGAAGAATCAAAAGAAGATGAAGCATAAAGAACACCACCTAAGACTCCATCCACGTATGTACAAAAGAATCATCCAAGAGATCTGATTATTGGGAATCCAAATGAAAGACAAACAAGGAGGAAGATAATAGGAATAGGTGAACATGTAAATCTTTCCTTGCTATCTAAAATTGAGCCCAAGGATTTCAATGAGGCAAGAGAAGATAAATTTTAGGTCAAGGCAATGGATGAGGAGTTGGATCAAATAGAAAAAAGTGAGACTTGGGAACTTGTCCCATGACCAAAAGATAAGAATACAATTGGCACTAAATGGGTTTATAGAAATAAGTTAAATGAAGATGGTCAAGTAGTCAAAAATAAAGCAAGATTGGTATGCAAAGGCTATGCACAGGTTGAAGGGATTGAATTTGATGAAACATTTTCTCCTGTTGCATGACTTGAGGCCATAAGGAAGTTTTTTGCTTTCTCAAGCTTCAAAAAATTCAAATTATATCAAATGGATGTAAAATCAGATTTTCTCAATGGCTTCTTGGAAGAAGAGGTTTACATTGAGCAACTTGAGGGGTTCAACCTAACTAATAAGCCATATTATGTATGCAGATTAAATAAGTCTCTTTATGGACTAAAGAAAGCTCCTAGAGCTTGGTATTCAAGGTTGGATAAGTATCTTCAAGAAAAGGGTTTCAGAAAAGGAATAGCTGACAATAATTTATACATCAAAAATGAAGGAAATGACTTGTAGATTGTGGTTGTCTATGTGGATGATATCATTTTTGGAGGCAGTAATGATAAGATGTGCCAAAAATTTGCAAAGAGTATGCAAAATAAATTTTAAATGTCAATTCTTGGTTTTCATTGTATTTGAATTAAGTACATTGGTTGTCATTGATGTCAATGATAACTTGGCATGACAAAAATATAAGGTTTATAAGTTGTTTAATTATGCAAGGTAAAGTTCATCCCAGTGCAAGGAAATTGATAAAAATAAAAGGTTATAATATTTACTTTAAATATTAGAAGCCAAAAAGGTTTGGGATAAAGCTCTAAGTGTTTGGTTAAAAGGTTGAAGACCCTAGTTTAAAGACCATGCAAAAAGCAAGTGACTAAGGCTTAAAAAGAAATAATATTATAATATTAAGGACAAAAGTTTGAAGCCAAAGGTTTAAATAATAAAAATTTTATTATAATATTTTATATTATAATTTAAACCCAAGATGGGTTTTGGCGCCAACATTTTTGAAGGTTTCAAATAAAACTTATAAAGTGTCGATGTCAAGAAAAGGGGGTAAAATCCATATTAATATGGATTAAATTTATGCACTAAGGTAATGTTTTTTTTAATTGCAATAGTGTTTGATTTCCCTCATGCGTGTTTGTGAGAAAAAGAAAAGAATAGACAAAATTTAAAAAAGGGACATTGGAATGTTGAATAAAGAGCGCATCATGGGAGTTCATTCTCAAGCGGGCAATTGGCCTAGCGATAGTCTAGGTAGTGCTAAGGCATAGGGCAGGTAATAGGTCTTAGGGTCAAACTCGACGATGATAGTTTTTTTTTGCTTTATCAACAAGGAGGTTTGTCGAAGGTTTTAAATTATAAAATGTGCATATTTGGTTCTGTGTGGGCAGTTGGCCTAGCAGTAGCCCAAGCGGCGCTAGCGTGCTGGTAGGCAAGAGGTTTCATGGTCGATTCCTACCCACGACAGTTGTGGTAAACGAAATAAAAAAAATTTGTGGGTAAGGTTGAGTTATTAAGGACCTAAGTTGTGCTTGATTATTGTGCACACTATTGGAATTAGGGAGTTATAAGGAAAATAATTTTTATTTTGGCCATTGTTTTAAAAGGAAATTACAATTAATTTTTGAAGTATTATTTTGTGGAGTAATAAGGTGTAATTAGTGGTTAATCAATTTGTGTTTGTTGAAATATTTAAGTGGGAGATAAAAGGTGTATAATGTGCTTTTATTGTTTGTAATACTTGCTTTAATATTGAAGGGCTTGGTTCATGATTTGATGTTTTATTTTGAGAAATCAAGAGAGTTATAGAGCATTGGTTTGGAACATAATTATGCACATATTTTTGAGAAGGTTTTCCAATATATGAAAATGTGTTGTGCTAATCCTTTTAAAGTTGCAAAAGATATTATTTTTGAGACAGGTATTTGAGGACACATCTTCATCAAGCATTTTGAGGTATGGTGGTTCAAATTTTTATCTAGGTGGTTGTGTTTTGAGAAAGTAGTTTTGAGGTGGAGTTAAAAGGGTTGATTGGTATGCATTTTTGGAAATATTTGAGCTAGGGTTTGTGAAACAAAATGTGCATTCATTGTTTGAATAGTTTTTGAAGCATTGATTTGAATGTATTGAATGTGGATGAGCAAGTTTTGTAAAGCAATTGTGTATCTAGTTTGAAAAGAACATATGGTGGAATTATATTACATATCATTTCCTATGTGTTCTTGAAAAATAATTTTGGGTAGAATATGTTTGAAGTATTATGATCAAGAAAGTGTTATGAGTAGTTTTGAGCATGTGTTAGAGCATAATTGAGCAGAGACAGTAAGCATACTAGAGTAGGATTGTGAGCTATTTTGAGTAGGCCTTTTTGGGAGAAGGATTGTGAGAAGTTCTAAGCAGGTTTTATGAGAAGGTTTGAAGCAGTCTTATGAGCAGGTTTGAGGTAGACTTGTGAGCAGGTATGAGATAGATCAATACAAGCAATTGAGCAGATTTGATCAGAGTTGTGATTAGATTTGATCAAAGTTGAGAAGAGCTAAGAACAGGATTTAGAAGCCAACCAACGCAAATGGGATAGAGTTCTCCTATGGATAGAGGTCCACAAATTAGAGTAGTGGGGACATATGTATCTTGTGGATAGAGATCCATGAACTTGAGAATAGGGGATTGGTGTCTCCTTTGGATAGAGGTCCATAAATATTGTAATAGGATTTTGGTTTCCAAGAGATTCATTGAGAAAATTTATAAGAAATATTTTCTTCGTGGACGTAACCTACATTGGGTGAACCACATTAAATCATGCCTCTCATGTATGTGATGGTATGTGCATTATTTACTGCTTTGATATTATTGATATTATCATTTGGATTGAAAAGTAAATAGTTTTATCTTATACTGTTCACCCTCCCTCTCAGTATAAGTTTATGTTCTTCAATGCTAAAAAATTGAACCCCATAATATCGAGTTTCATGAGAGAACCAAGAGTGTCAAGCTATCCAACAGAGGTGTTGAATCAATAGAGACAAAAAATATAGCTTTCCAATTGATAACAAAGCATAAGGAAAAGAGGGACAAATAGAAAATAAAGTTCCAATGGGTTTTTAACCAAAAATATTCTCATCAAAATAATTTACCTTCATTAAACTATCCAAGGAAGAATCAAATTCCACCATGTAAACAGTCACTAAAATAAGTCAAAAAGGAATTGGGTGTGCTAAGAGATTATTGTGCATTGAATGATTGAATCAAACCAGACACATTGGACTTGAAGAGTTGGGAAAATTGTGTTATCCATAGAAGTAGAGAACCACATTATGAGAGTAATGGCATCGGTCCTTAACCATGGCATCCCCACTAGGCTAGTCACTAAAGAAAAAATGCCAACTTAGGAAATATAGCATAGGGGAGATTTGAACCCATGACCTTCGAGTTACATGGATTTTAAGATAGATGTGCTGACCAAGAGAGCACATGTGTTGACTAAGAGGTAAGATACCATGGATTTAAGTTCTAAAATCAAGAAGGGTATGTTGAAAAAATAATGCTTTTCGAAGAGAGAATGTGGGGAATTAAACCAACAACCTTCCACTTGGAAGGCTTTAAAAAAAATCACTAGCCACATTCATCGACAAATTTATTAGAAGGCACTTTGAAGTCCTCCCTTTTGAAGATGACTTGTAGTGATCCAATAAAAATAAAAAGTGTTAGATGGATTTGAACTCAGAATTTGTGCACAGAGAGACATTAACACTCCTTTTGTTGACCAACATTCCCAAGACACCAAAAAAAAATATTTGTTTCTACAATTTTTTGAAGATGACCCTTCTAAAAAAAAATCAAGTAGATTTGGTCCAAGAGAGAATGGGGCATGAATTTTGGTGCCAAAATTCAAAATTTTAAAATAGTTCCATCGAAATTCAAAAATAACTTTTTGTATTTTGCTCTTCAAATTGTTGCACATAATTTTTTTTCTACATAATTAGATGATGTTGCTTTGTTTTGGCTCTAATACCATGTTGAAATTTAGAACAATTTATACAAGATACCTTGAACCATACATTCACCACAATCTAATGCAAAAGAGTAGAATAATGAAAATAGAAAGAGCATATAGACGAAAAGTAGAAGAGATATAATCAAAACAAAATAAAGAGATGGATGCTCCTAGTTAGTTCAATAGTATAGGCCTTGGCAATAAGGTAAAATAATTTATGTTCCTTCTCATCTCATATTCTAATATAATTCTTCTACAAGAACTACATTTAAAAGAGTATTATTAAAATAATGGCTTGTAATGGATATAATAAAATTAAGGACAAAGTCTATATTCTTATCTAGAGTTCCTCTTCTATGGCTTGTTAGATACCTAGGGAGAGGAATATGGATAGTTGGAATGGACCACATATAATCCAAAGTTGTTTGTATTATAATATTGAGTGGGATAAGGGTTTAAGAAAGTGGGTATATAAAGAAGGGATATGGTCATTGTAATCAAGGAAAGTCATATCAAGTATTCTATTGGTATTGATTTGTACAATGGATTTAGAGTAATTCCTTCCTCAAGGAGTATTATTGGTGTTACCCTACATCAAAGGAATTATCTATATTTGTATTTAGTTGTATGAATTTTTGTTATTATGCATGATTAATTATGAATGGATATTTTGTTATTTCTACATAATGGTGAATAATTTATGTTTGTTGGACATTTTGAGTCCATATGGTTGTCATTGATGTCAAGAAGTGAAGTTGTCATTTATGTAAAGAAGTGAAGTTGTCATTGATGTCAAGGAATGAACCACCGTTGATGTCAAAAATTCAAAAGAGCTTCATAATATTTATTTTTAATATTATGTGAAGCAAAAGGTTTTTTATTAAAACCAAGATGAGCAATTATAAAAATTTTTATTTAAAATCAAAGGAAAGCAAAGGTTGAGGTTTAATTTTTAAACCTTAAAGAAAAGGAAAATAATCTTTAATTATTTTTGGTAAACCTTTGTGGGCGTACATTAGGTTTGAAGCAAAGCGCTAACATCTATCTTGAAGATGTTCTCCATGTATGAAAATAAAATGATAATGCGGGTGCCGACGTATGATTTACCATCAAATCATGCATATAAACATATAATGTTTTCCTTGGTTTTGGCACCAATGCAATTGCGATCTAATGAGAATAAATGCAAATTTAGTGAATGTTTTTTGAATATTATTGCAAGAGAGATCAGTGAGCCTCAGTTCTGTTGTGTGGGCCAAAAACAATGATTCGGTTTTGCATGAGGAAGACTTGAGATTCGTTGTATGGTTTGTTGTGCTTGGTGTCTCCCTATTGAGGAATTTTAAGCGAACGCTTTGGAAGAAGCACAATAATCAGTGCAATGTTTGTGAAGGGGCTGCATTGGAAGGAGCATAATAGTTAGAAGGTGCTACATTTTTTAGAAGGAGCTGCATTGGAAGAAGCACAACAATTAAGTAAAATCACATTAGTGGAAAGAAGGTGCTATGTTTGTAAGAGCGTAGTAATTGTGTGAGAGCGCAACAGTCATGTGAGAGTGTGACACAATTGTGTGAGAGTGTTGCAGTCATTTGAGGGTGCAACAGTGTTGAAAGACATAGCAGCCAAGGTAGAACGAAGCCCAACCACAACCAACCAAAAGGAATAGGTGCAAATGCATTATTAGTCTCTGTGGGAAATGTACGTAGGTTAGAGAGGTGTGTACAACCAATACCAAAAATTAAAGGTATGTTCTAAAGTTTGGAAATCCTTTGATTTATCAAAAGGTGCTAAGGTTGAGGAGACATTGAAAAGATTATTAATGAAAGTTGTGTTTAGGGTTTATCATTTACATTGATATAAATTATTAGTTGGAGTGAAAAGGTGTCATTGGGATAATTTAAATTATTATTCTTGTATAATTAAATACTTGGAATAAGGATTTAGGTAATTTAATTATTGAGAGATATCTTCATTTGAGGTATAGTTTCAAAGTAAAATATTGTTTGAATAAAGAGGGAGTTATAAGGTGTATGTGGATGTTATTAATTTATGTAATTTTTATGAAGAAGATTTATATCATCTAATAACTTTAAGGTTGGCAAAAGTTTAATTGTGAATGAGATAGGTTTTCTAAAGGCACTTTAACATCAAACAAAGGTATGGGCATATTCTTCCTTGATTGAGTTGATGGGTTGGTTTTCTAGAAAAACAACTTTGGAGTGAAAAGGAATTAATTAGGTTTTCTTATTGAGTTGTTGAGATATATGTTAAGATTGTTTTATAAGCATTGTTGAGTGTAATACTTCAAGGTTTTATGGAATAAAAAAGTTGTTGATAAAACCTTGTTTGATAAGCATTGTTGTTGAAGCCATTGGTTGAGTGAAGAACTTGAACTAGGGTTTGGAAAGAACATGAGTATCATTGTTATGTGATATTGGTTGATAAGAAATGTTTTTGAATCCATTGGTTGAGTGGAGAAATTGAACTAGGGTTTGGAAAGATCATGAGTATCATTTTAATGTGAGATTGGTTGATAAGATTTGTTGGAAATATTTTGAGTGAGTGTTCATATGCTTGGACTAGGGTTTGTAAGCAAGGATTATTTCATTGAGTGATTGGTTGAGTAGATTTGGTTGAGCCTAGTCAAGTGAATGTGTGAAGTGATAGCTCAAGTTCTATGAAAAAAATTATTTTATATTATGAATTGATTTGAGATAAATTTGTGCTAGATTGAAGGACTGTGTTTAGTGTAGATTTGAGACAGAGCTGAAAGCAATCTTTGGAGGTGATAGAGCAGAAGACAATAGTCTCTAGTGGATAGATATCCATTAGCCAAGGCAGTGAGAATAGAGGTCTTCTAAGTGAGGACAAGAGTCTTCAGTGGAGAGAGATCCACAAGCTAGTGTAGTGGAGGCAATAGTCTTCTAGAGGATCACCAACCAAAGTAGAGGAGAAGGAGTTCTCCTGTGGATAAATATCCACAAACTAGATGAGGGGATCGGTGCCTCCTGTGGATAGAGATCCACAAACCTGATTAGAGGATTGGTGTCTCCTTTAGATAGAGGTCCATAAACATTGTAATAGGGAAAGGATTCCCAAGAGATTTGTTGAGAAAATTTTAGTGAAATATTTTCTCCGTGGAGTAGCCCACATTGGGTGAACCACATTAAATTGGTGTTTCAATTATATGTGGTGATTTATGAATTGCTTTGAGTACTACTTTTGATATTGCCATTGATATATTGCATAATATTGTTTAGGAAATAAAAGTAAAAAGTGGTCTTATACTGTTCACCCTCCCTCTCAGTATAAGATTGTGTTCTTCAATTGGTATCAGAGCGGGTTCCTTCGAAAGAGTTTAACAATTTGAAGGAAAATATTACAAGAACACAAATGGATTCTCATAATGGATCATCAAGGAATTCAATAATATTGTTCGATGGGAACAATTATGCACTATAGAGCACAAGGATGAAGTTTAATCTAATGGCACTTGGAAATGAACTATGGGAAGCAATTGATAATGGATACGTACCACCAAAAATGCCACCTACAAATAAATATGGTAAGATTCTACATCATTACAATTCAAAAGAAATGAATGGAATTTTGAGAGGTTTGCATGAAATAGTGTTTATAAATATTATGCATTGCACATCAGCAAAGGAAATTTGGGATAAGTTGCAAGGCATATATGAAGGAGATAAAAATGTCAAAAGGGTAAAGTTGCAAAATTTCAAAAGAGCATTTGAAGATCTAAATATGAAGGATGAGGAAAACATTATGGCATATCTACTTTGTGTGGATGAGGTTGTTAACACCATGCAAGGACTTGGGCTTAAGGTTGAGGAAACAAATGTTTGTGATAAGATTTTAAGGTCACTTCCAAAAAGGTTTAGTGAAAAGATTTCAGCTATAGAAGAGGCAAAAGATATTGAACTTTTGACAAGGGATGAATTACATGGCATTCTCACAACTTTTGATATGAGAATAAAAGAGGAACCTATTCCCCATAAGGAAGCAGCCTTCAAATTTACTAAGAAGACAAAGGGTAAGAATTCAGATTCAAGCAATGAGTCATCTAGTGATGAAGAAGCAAATTATGGAAGAAGGAACAAGGACTCAAGAAAATATGAAGGTACAAAATTAGTTTGATGTTTCAATTGTGGAAAATATGGTCACTATGCATCTGATTTTCTAGAGGCTAGAAATAGCAATGATGAAGAAAAACGAGATCATAAGAACAGGGAAATAGGAAAACATAGGTACCAAAAGAAAAGGGATGGACAAGACAAGAAAGGAAATAAGTTTTTCCAAAGGCATAAGAAGTTTTTCTATGCAGACAAGGCAAGTAAGAGCTCAAGTGATAGTGATAAAAGTTCCTCTGGATAATGATAAATATGAAGTACTATTTCTAGAAAAATAAAAATATGATGGTATAAAAAGGGCACCAATGATTCTCAAGTGTTTTATATGTGGTAACTTTGGTCATCTTGAATATAGTTGCACAAGGAATGGATTCAGTTTTAGTGATGATGAATATGAAGATACACTTGAAGGACCAAAAGAAAGTTTAATTTTGGCAAAATAAGAAGAAGGAGGTGATCCTATTGAAGATAATTCAGAAAGGAATGAATATGATCCCAAAGGCAAACAAATAGGGGAAGAATCAGATAAAGGAGAATTTGATCTTTATTGTGAGCTTATTCATGCCCTTGATGTATTAAAGGAGGTAAGAAAGAAAAACTCAAACCTCAAGCTTAAATTTCAAGAATGTGATGAAGAGAAAGAAAAGCTTATAAAGGATATAACCAACTCAATAGCTAAGACAAGGAGATTCAAAAAGAAGTTATAAGCAAAGGTTTTAGAATGTGAAAGGCTAGAGCATGAGGTAGGTTCACTAAGGAAGGAAGTAAAAGAGTCTAAGGACAAGTTACACAGGTTTGGGAGAAGCTCAAAGAACTTGGATAAGATTATCATGGTACAAAGATCTTCGTCAAACAAAATAGGTCTTGGTTTTGAATAGGTACAAAGAAAATAAGAATAGGAGTCAATATCAAGCTCCAAAGAAGAAGAAACTTTAGAAGAAGAGAGTGTAAGAAAAAATGATACTTTTGAGGATGAGTTGGACAACATAAATTTCAACAGGAAAAGGAACAATCCACAAATGAGGAATGGATGGAATACAAAACATCACAGGGTAGAAGAGACTAAGAGACCAATGAGGTCAAGGCAAGGTAATTTCAATGGATGATGCTTCTCATGTCACAAGTTTGTGTACAAGGCTACACATTGCAAGATACATGAAAAACATGAATATGGAAGTTTCAGAAACAGGTAATTTTTTCAAGGGTATTACTACTCTTGTAATCAGTTTGGTCACAAGGCAATAAATTGCAGGGTTCATGATAGGAATGGATATGGCTTCACCAGGAGAAACCCCAAGATATTTTCATATTTAAGGAATAACAACATTAAGTGTTATAAGTGCAATAATTATGGGCATATAGCAAAGTGGTGTAGAGCAAAAATTCTAGAGACAAGCAAGAACAAGAATAGTCAAAGGAATCAGAAGGATCAGTTGAGGAAGAAAGTGGACAAAGGAAAAGATCAGTGCATGTTGGGAGTAGAAATACTCCCACCCCAAAATTAACCACCTAAAGAGGAGGTGGAGGAGGGGTTAAGCTAAGATTCTCATTCTTAGCCCCGAGCCCCAAAGGTGACCCTTTGCCATTGATGACAAAGGGGGAGATATTTGAGTTGTAGGGAGAGCATTCAATCGAGAGGAGCGGTTTCCCAAGGGGAGCAGAACAAAAAAAGGTAAAGGAAATAATAAAAAGAAAATGTGTTGCCATCAATGACAAAGGGGAATATTGTTGGAAATATGAGCAATATTTATTGTCATTTTTTTCAAGAGTCATTTTCAGTGAGTAGGACAAAAGGAAGGATGTCAAGAATCAGTTTCTACAAGCAGTGCAAGAGAAAGATTGCTTCTAGGCCTAAGGGAAAATAATATTATAATATTCCTATTATAATATTCAAGGTGGTCAAATGAGGTCTAAAGAGCAATAGGAAGGACCAAGAAAAATAATATTATAATTTTGTATTATAATATTAAAGGTCTAAGGTTAAGACCTAAAGATTTAAATTAATTATAAATTATTATAATAATTTCATTATAAATTAATTTATAACTTAATTTAGTTAAATTTAAAATTTATTAAATTAATTATAATAAATTATAAATTATTTTATGATTTAATTTAATTAATTAACCTTAAAGGTTAGGGTTACAAGGGCAAGCGACTAAGTTAAATGGCGCCGACATCGACTAATATTCTCATCCGTCGACATGACAAGAAGGACAACACATTGGTATAAATACCATGCACTTTGGAAAACCCAAAGTTACCTTTGATCGAATCTTTGTGTGTGTATGCGAAAAATTTACAAATTGCATGGAAAAAGAGGACAAGGTTTTTGCTTATGTGGCGATCATTGAAGAAATAAGAGGAAGGAGGCTTGGAGCCTCATAGCCAACTGTGGTGGTTGGTCTAGTGATAAGTGGTTGTGTGCATAGGACGCTAACAAGTGGGAGGTCTCGCGATCAAACCTCGATGGTAGCACTTTTGGTGGAAGATTCACGTTTTGGTTTTGGCACCAAGGCAAGCAATAAAGCGCATGAGGCGCTTCTAGATTCTAAAGTGAGTGCTTATCTTACATGGCATGTGGGCCACAACTAGGGCACTATGGAGGCACAAACGAGAGTTCAAATCCCGTCGAGGACAAAGATACTTAATTTTTGCAAAATAAATTGCTCTAAGTTTTAAGGTGGCATGATTAATTTTTGTTAGGAGGGAGTTATAAGGTTTTTGAAAGGTTAATATTTTATTGTGATTTTTGATAAATTAAAGTGAGATAGGAGTTATAAGGTTGAAATGAAAATTATATTTTAATTATTAGGATAAGCTATGATGTATTAAATATTTTGAGAAAATATATAGAGTGTTTTAAAGAATATTATTGTGACTCTTTTCTTTAAACAAATTGTTGGCTTATATTTTGAAGTATGGATATTATAAGGTGTGATTGAGATTTAATGCTATATAATGGTGAAATATTTTTGAGGGAATAATTGAATGAAGTTTTGAGAAGTTTTTTGCTACCTAACCCTTGAGATTGGCAAAGAGAGTAATAGTGATTGAGACATGTTTTGAGGGCAAAACTTCAGCAAACAAAAGGTATGGGCATATCTTCCTTGTGAGTGAAATATTTTTGGATGTTACGAATGCTAAGTTGGAGTGAAAATGATTGTTTAATAAGCATTTTTTAGTTTGGTTTTGAGATATCAAATGTTGATTGATGTGGGTTTTCTGAAATGAAATTTGATACTAGAAACCTTATTTGATAAGCATTGTTGGAAATATTGAGTAAGCTTTCAAATGCTTGATATGGGTTTGTGAAATATCATGAGTACCATTGTTATGTGAATTTGAGAACTATCTTGAACTAGGGATTGTGAAAGATCATGAGTACCATTGTTATGTGAAATTGAGAACTATATTGAACTAGGGCTTGTGAAAGATCATGAGTATCATTGTTATGTGAGGTTTTTTTGATAAGTATTGTTGACTAAGCTTTCATTGAGTGATTGGTTGAGTGGAGTTGATTGAGCATAGTTGATTGAGAGTGTTGAAGTGATAGTTCAAGTTCTATGAAACAAATTGTTCCTTACTAATTTGAGAAAGAGATTGAAAGTGATTGAGTGTGAAACATATTGAGTCTCTAACCATTCTCCATATGTTTTTGTGGTTGAACAAGAGAGTTTGAAAGTGATTGAGAATTGTTATGAGTGAGAAGCATATTGAGTCTCTAACCATTATCTATATGTTTCTATGAGATTAAAACAATATTCTGTGTGACTCTTTTTTGTGTGATTGAAGAGGTTTTCTGTGATAGATTGAGTTGAGTTGAGAAAGGTTTTGTGAAAGCTTAAGGATAGATTTGTGTGAGCTTTTGTGGAAGCTTACAAAGCAAATTTGAGGTAAGTCTTGTTGAAGACTTGTTGAGCATATTGAGCAAGTTCTAGTGAGGACTTTTTGAGCAGATTGAACAAGTTCTAGTGAGGACTTGTTGAGTAGATTTGAGGTAAGTCTTGAAGAAGACTTGTTGAGTATATTGGACAAGTTCTAGAAGATTTGAGGCAAGTCTTGGTGAAGACTTGTTGAGCATATTGAGAAAGTTCTAGAGAGGACTTGTGGACATATTTGAGGCAATTCTTTGAGAAGACTTGTGAGCAGAGTTTATTGATTGATTTGTTCAAACCTTGAGTTAAGGTTTGGGGTAGATCTAGAAAATTTTATTTGTGATTGGATCAAGCTTTGTGTTAAGGCTTGAGGAGAGATTTAAGGATAAATTTTGGTGTAGATTTGATAACAGGTTTGTGCCAGAACAAAGACAAAGATTGAGTAGATTTGTGCTAGACCGAAGGACTATGATTAGTGTAGATATGAGATAGATATGATAGCAATATTTGGAAGTGACATAATAGAGGAGAGTAGTCTCCAATGGATAGAGATACATTATCCAGGGTAGTGAGGACAAAGGTCTTCTGAGTGAGGACAAGAGTCTTCAGTGGAGAGAGATCTACAAGCTAGTGCAGTGGAGTCAGTAGTCTTCTAAAGGATCACCAACAAAAGTAGAAGAGAAGGAGTTCTCCTATGGATAGATATCCACAAACCATATGAGGGGATTGGTGTCTCCTATGGATAGAGATCCACAAACTTGATTAGGGGATTGGTTTCTCATTTGGATAGAGTTACATAAAAATTATAATAGAGAAAGGATTCCCAAGAGATTTATTGAGAAAATTTTAGTGAAATATTTTCTCCGTGGAGTAGCCCACATTGGGTGAATCATATTAAATTGGTGTCTCCATTGTGTGTGGTGATTTGTGTATTTATTTGATTATTACTATTGATATTGCCATTGATATATTGCATAATATTATTTGAGAAAGAAAAGTAAAAAGTGATCTTATACTATTCATCCCCCCTCTTAGTATAAGCTTGTGTTCTTCAATTGGTATCAGAGTAGGTTCCTTTGGAAGATCTTAACAGCTTGAAGAAAAAGCTTACAAGAACACAGATGGATTCTCAGAATGGATCATCAGGAAATTTAGCACCATTGTTCTATGGGAACAATTATGCACTATGAAGCACAAGGATGAAGTTTCATCTAATGGCACTTGAAAATGAAATATGGGAAGCCGCTGAGAATGGATACATACCACCAGAAACTCCACCTACAGATAAATATGGTAAGCTTCTACATCATTACAATTCAAAGAAAAAGGGTAAAGTTGTAAAATTTCAAGAGGGCATTTGAAGACCTAAATATGAAGGATGAAGAAAACATTGTGGCATATCTACTTCGTGTGGATGAGGTTTAGTTTATAAGGAAACATGGCATAGTAGTACTCTATTAAAAAAACATGTGCTAGTTTATGATTCACCAGATCGCATTACACGGTAAGTGAAGAGCATACTACTAGTTCTGGAGGCTTTCTGGTTCATCGGATCGCATTACACGTCAAGTGAAGAGCATAATAACCACAGTAAAATATTTTTTAATGGGATTTTTAGAGAAATATAAAAATAACGAGTTAGGAAGGAACAAAAATGCTAAAAAAAAAATTATTCTGAAAAAAAGGAATTATACAACTAAAAACTCCGAACGCATTTTGACCTTTTGGGTCTCATCAGCGGAGTGTGAGTCTTGGAGAGGTACAATATCCTCTTTTTATAATCCTAACTCTAGGGGGAGCCAAAAAATAATGCATGTGGGATAAAAAATTACTCCCAAGTATTAAATACAAACCACTGATTTATAGACCAAACGGTAAAAAATACATATTAAATATTCCCAGGCTCAACCTCTAAAAAAACCCACCCTATTACAAAGGTGCATTAAAAAATGCAAGAAAAAATATGGAGAAAAAATCCCCTTACAAAATTTTATTCTTGCAAAGATAGGATCTGAGAGGTTTGTGATTCCTCCAACAGATGATGGCTCATGCAATATGTTTAAGTTGTCTATCCTTACTCCATTTTTCAAACATGGGAGAGATAACATTTTTGCCCAAGTGCAAACTCCTAGTAAAATCATAATTTTCTAACTTCAAACTAAGTGGAACATGTTTGACTTTGGTGCCTTGTCTGCGTGCAGCTCTTTCAAGAACTTTGGCTAGGAGAGAGGGTCTTCCATCAAATTTGACTTTTTAAAATAGTGAAAGCAAAAATTTAATCTTATACCCTCTAGCTCTAAGTCTATTAAAAAACTTGTTTTTAACATAAGTAAAGCTCTCTTTTGAGCTTTCTCTGACTAAGAACCTGTTGAGCTCACTTAAAATGAAGGCCTTCTACTGGTGGACAAGATGATGAGAAGAATCTAGAATGTATTGATAGGCGTTCATTGGTTTTTGGAATAACTTAGTACACAAAATCCCTGTATGAACAAAATTAGGTCCTTTAAAAAAAATAGTATCCAACAAAGTCACTTCTAAATCTAAAATAGATGCTGATATTTTAATGCTTGGGTAGAAAGATCCATAAGTGGCCAAAAAGCTGTCAATTTTTTCCCTTGAGCCATGCCAAACACCAATGGCATCATCAATGTATATTTTATAGAACAAAATATTGTCCATAGAAATATTAACAAAAACTTGCTCCTCAAGATGGCAAAGAAACAAACAAGCATAAACTACTGCAAAGTTACTCCCCATGTATGTTCCTCTAATCTGTCTATAAATTTTTCCCTTGAATTCTAGGTAGTGTTGTGTTAACACTAGTTCTGCAAGTCAGATGATGAAGTTTGTCTTAGTTGGATTAAATTTATCCTTCAAAAAATATTGAAGAGCTAATAGACCTTCTGCAGTTGGGATGCTAGGATATAAGCTCTCAACATCAAAGGAAAACAAAATTACATCTTAAGGAAAGGAATAGATGCATAAATACTTAATTAAGGATATCGAATCTAATAAGTGATTCTTTTGTTCCAAAAGAATGGACAGAAGGAGGTGATGAATCCATTTCGAAGCAGGTTCCAAAAAGGTTTAGTGAAAATATTTCAACTATAGAAGAGGTAAAAGATATTGAAATTTTTATAAGGGATGAATTACATGGCATTCTAACAACTTTTGAGATGAGAATAAAAGAGGAATCTATTCCCTAGAAGGAAGCAACTTTCAAAGTTACTAAGAAGACAAAGGGTAACAAGTCAAATTCAAGCAATGATTCATCCAGTGATGAAGAAGCAAATTATTGCAAAAGGAACAAGGACTCAAGAAAATATAAAGGTACAAAATCAGTTAGATGTTTCAATTGTGGAAAATATGGTCACTATGCATCTGATTGTCCATAGGCTGGAAATAGCAATGATGAATAAAAATAGGATCATAAGAACATGGAAATAGGAAAACACAGGTACCAAAAGAAAAGCATGGATGTATAAGGCAAGCAAGGAAATAAGTTTTTCCAAAGGCATAAGAAGAGTTTCTATGTAGACAAGGCATGTAAGAGCTCAAGTGATAGTGATGAAAGTTCCTCAGATAATGATAAATATGAAGTACTATTTCTAGCAAAATAAAAATATGATGTTAGAAAAAGGGCACCAATAATTCTCAAGTGTTTTAGATGTGGTAACTTTGGTCATCTTGAAGATAGTTTTACAAGGAATGGATTCAGTTTTAGTGATGATGAATATGAATATACACTTGAAGGACCATAAGAAAGCTTGCTTTTGGCAAAAAAAGAAGGAGGTGATCCTATTGAAGATAAATCAGAAAGAAATGAAAAGGCAAAAAAATAGAGGAAAAATCAGAGAAAGGAGAAGTTGATCTTAATTATGAGCTTATTCATGCCCTTGATGTATTAAAGGAGGTAAGAAAGCAAAACTCAAAACTCAAGCTTAAATTTCAAGAATGTGATGAAGAGAAAGGAAAGCTTATAGAGGATCTAACCAACTCAATAGCTAAGACAAGGAGATTCAAAAATAAGTTAGAAGCAAAGGTTTTAGAATGTGAAAGGTTAGAGCATGAGGTAGCTTCACTAAGGAAGGAATTAAAAGAGTTTAAGGAAAAGTCACACAGGTTTGGGAGAAGCTCAAAGAACTTGGATAAGATTATCAAGGTACAAAGATCTTCTTCAAACAAAATAGGTATTGGTTT
Organism: Wollemia nobilis; assembly: GCA_028583015.1. Classification (NCBI taxonomy): domain Eukaryota; kingdom Viridiplantae; phylum Streptophyta; class Pinopsida; order Araucariales; family Araucariaceae; genus Wollemia; species Wollemia nobilis. The sequence goes on along the minus strand of JAQPPZ010003648.1, from coordinate 628,938 downwards.
TGAACAGGTACAACAAAAAAAATAAGAGGAGTCAATCTCAAGGTCTGAAGAAGAAGAAAATTTAGAAGAAGAGAGTGTAAGAGAAAGTGAGACTTCTGAGAATGAGTTGGACAATAGAAATTTCAACAGGAAAAGAAACAATGCAGAAATAAGGAACAAATGGAATAGGAAACAACACAGGGTAGAAGAGACTAAGAGATCAATGAGGTCAAGGCAAGGTAGTTTCAATGGATGATGCTTCTCAAGTCACAAGTTTGGGCACAAGGCTACATAGTGTAGGACACATGAAAGACAGGATTATGAAAGTTTCAAAAATAGACAGCTTCTCTTGTAATTAGTTTGATCACAAGGTAGTAAATTGCAGGGTTCATGACAAGAATGGATATGACTTCACCAAGAGAAATCCCAAGATATTTGCACCTTTAAGGAATAACAACATTAAGTGTTACAAGGGTAATAATGATGGGTATATCGCAAAGTGGTGTAGAGCAGAAATTCCAAAGACAAGCAGGAACATGAATAGTCAGAGAAATCAGAAGGATCAGTTGAGGAAGAAAGTGGAAAAAGGAAAAGATTAGTGCATGCTAGGAGTAGAAATACTCCCATCCCAGAATTAACCACCTAAAGAGGAGGTGGGGTAGGGGCTAAGCTAAGAGTCTCATTCTTAGCCCCAATCCCCAAAGGTGACCCTTTGCCATTGATGACAAAGGGGGAGAGATTTGAGTTAGGGGGAGAGCATTCAGTTAGGGGGAGTAGAACAGAAAAATGTAAAGGAAATGATAAAAGGAAAATGGGTTGCCATCAATGACAAAGGGGGAGATTGTTGGAAATATGAGCAAGATTTGTTTTCATTGATGTCAAGAGTTAGTTTCAGTGAGCAGGACAAAAGGAAGGATGTCAAGAATCAGTTTTCGTAAGAAGTGCAAGAGAAATATTGCTTCTAGGCCTAATGAAAAATAATATTATAATATTCCTATTATAATATTCAAGGTGGTCAGATGAGGCCTAAAGAGCAATAGGAAGGCCCAAGAAAAATAATATTATAATTTTGTATTATAATATTAAAGGTCTAATGTTAAGACCTAAAGATTTAAATTAATTATAATAATTTCATTATAAATTAATTTATAACTTAGTTTAATTAACTTTAAAATTTATTAAATTAATTATAATAAATTATAAATTAGTTTATGATTTAATTTAATTAATTATTCCTAAAGGTTAGGGTTACAAGGGCAATCGACTAAGTTAAATGGCGTCGATGTCGACTAATATTCTCATCCACCGATATGCCAAGAAGGACAACACATTGGTATAAATACCATGTGCTTTGGAAAACCCAAACTTACCTTCGATCGAATCTTTGTGTGTGCATGTGAAAAATTTGCAAACTGTGTGGAAAAAGAGGATAAGGTTTTGCTTACGTGGCGATAATAGAAGGCATAAGAGGAAGGAGGCTTGAAGCCTCATAGCCAACCGTGGTAGTTGGGCTAATGGTAAGTGGTTGTGTGCTTAGGACACTAACAAGCGGGAGGTCCTGCAATCAAACCCCAACGATAGCTCTTTTGGTGGAAGATTCACATGTTGGTTTTGGAACCAAGGCAAGCAATAAAGTGCATGAGGTGCTTCTTGCTTCTAAGGTGAGCGTCTAGCTCACATCACATGTGGGCCATGGCTAGGGTGTTGTGGAGGCGCAAGCGGGAGTTCGAATCCCACCGAGGGCAAAGGTATTTAATTTTTGCAAATTAAATTACTCTAAGGTTTAAGGTGGCATGATTAATTTTTGCTAGGAGGGAGTTACAAGGTTTTTGAAAGGTTAATATTTTATTGTGATTTTTGATAAATTAAAGTGAGATAGGAGTTATAAGGTTGAAATGAAAAATATATTTAATTAAAGGGATAAGCTATGATGTATTAAATATTTTGAGAAAATATAGAGTATTTTAAAGAAGATTATTGTGACTCTTTTTTTTAAATAAATTTTTGGCTTATATTTTGAAGTATGGATATTATAAGGTGTGATTGAGATTTAATGCCATGTAATGGTGAAATATTTTTGAGGAAATAGTTGAATGAATTTTTGAGAAGGTTTTTGCTACCTAACCCTTGATATTGGCAAAGAGAGTAATAGTGATTGAGACCGGTTTTGAGGGTAAAAATTCAGCAAACAAAAGGTATGAGCATATCTTCTTTGTGAGTGAAATATTGTTGGATGTTGTGAATGCTAAGTTGGAGTGAAAAGGATTGTTTGATAAGGATTGTTTAGTTTGGTTTTGAGATATCAAATGTTGTTTGATGTGGGTTTTTTTGAATGAAAGTTGATACTAGAAACCTTGTTTGATAAGCATTGTTGGAAATTTGCAGTAAGCTTTCATATGCTTGATAAGGGTTTGTGAAATATCATGAGTATCATTATTATGTGAATTTGAGAACTATCTTGAACTAGGTCTTGTGAAAGATCATGAGTACCATTATTATGTGAAGGTGAGAACTATCTTGAACTAGGGCTTGTGAAAGATCATGAGTATCATTGTTATGTGAGGTTTGTTTGATAAGCATTGTTGACTAGGATTTCATTGAGTGATTGGTTGAGTGGAATTGATTGAGCATAGTTTATTGAGAGTGTTGAAGTGATAGTTCAAGTTCTATGAAACAAATTGTTCCTTACTAATTTGAGAAAGATATTGAAAGTTATTGAGTGTGAAACATATTGAGTCTCTAACCATTCTCCATACATTTATGTCATTGAACAAGAGAGTTTGAAAGTAATTGAACATTGTTATGAGTGAGAAGCATATTGAGTCTCTAACCATTCTCTATATGTTTCTGTGAGAGTAAAACAATATTATATGTGAAACTTGTTTGTGTGATTGAAGAGGTTTTCTATGATAGATTGAGTTGAGTTGAAAAAGCTTTTGTGAAAGCTTACAAAGCAGAGTTGAGGTAAATCTTGGTGAAGACTTGTTGAGCAAATTGAGCAAGTTCTAGTGAGGATTTGTTGATCAGATTGGACAAGTTCTAGTGAGGACTTGTTGAGCAGATTTGAGGTAAGTCTTGGAGAAGACTTGTTGAGTAGATTGGATAAGTTCTAGTGAGGACTTGTTGAGCATATTTGAGGCAAGTCTTGGTGAAGACTTGTTGAGCAGATTAAGCAAGTTCTAGAGATGACTTGTGGATGAATTTAAGGTAAGTCTTTGAGAAGACTTGTGAATAGAGTTGATTAATTGATTTGTTCAAACATTGAATTAAGGTTTGGGGTAGATCTAGCAGAGTTGATTTGTGATTGGATCAAGCTTTGTATTAATTCTTGAGGATAGATTTTAGGATAGAGTTTGGTGCAAATTTGAGAACAGGTTTGTGCCAGACCAGAGACAGAGATTGATCAAATTTGTGCTAGATCGAAGGATTGTGTTTAGTGCATATTTGAGATAGATCTGAGAGCAAGCTTTGGAGATGATAAATAAGAGGATAATAGTATCCAGTGGATAGAGATCCATTATCCAGGGTTATGAGGACAAAGGTCTTCTAAGTTAGGACATGATTCTTCAGTGGAGAGAGATCCATAAGACAGTGCAGTGGAGGTAGTAGTCTTCTAGAGGATCACCAGCCAAAGCAGAGGAGAAGTTCTCCTTTGGATAAATATCCACAAATCAACTAAGGGGATTGGTGTATCTTATGGATAGAGATCCACGAAATTGATTAGGGGATTGGTGTCTCCTTTGTACAGAGGTCCATAAACATTGTAATAGGGAAAGGGTTCCCAAGAGATTTGTTTAGAAAATTTTAGTGAAATATTTTCTCCGTGGAGTAGCCCACATTGGGTGAACCACGTTAAATTGGTGTCTCTATTGTGTGTGGTTATTTGTGCATTTATTTAATTACTGCTATTGATATTTCCATTGATATATTGCATAATATTGTTTAGGAAAGAAAAGTAAAAAGTGCTCTTATGTTGTTCACCCCCCCTCTTAGTATAAGCTTGTGTTCTTCAGTTCTTAACCATGGCTAGAAGGCTAAAAATTATAAAGACTACTTTGCAATCTATCTCTATGTATATGATGTCATTTTCAAGATTTCCAATAGGATAGCATCCAAATTTAAAGATATTTTCTTTAGAATGATGAAATAATAGGTTATATTTGTAAATGGGATAAGGTTTACAAAGTAAAATATATTGGAGGGGTAGACTTGCAAAATTGCATACTTATCAATTTGGCATTAGGAAAAAAACTTGGTTGGTGATTATCCAAAGAATAACAAAAGAGTTGGGAAAAATACTATTTCAAAAATATAGAGGTTTTGTTGATGCAATAAAATTATTTAAGAGATGAACCTTACCTAAAGGCTAGACAACATGGAACTTCATATCATATAGTTTTAAATTGATCAAAAAATATACTAAATGGTCAGTTAATGAAGGAGATTCTGCAAAATTTTTGGTCTAATCCTTGGTTGAAGCCTTATCCTCTTATTTTTATCCAAGATGACAATTATCGAGTGGAGCATAGCTATCTTGTAAAGGTTCAAATATCAAAAATTATATTAATGTGAGAAACAATTATAAATAAAGTATCTCTATTAACAAGTTGATTGAAGGAGAGAACCTCAAACAAATAGTGGATGGGATTTAAAAGATATTCCAAGCATTCTATGTGCCTATTTTTATATGGAAGTATGAGTTGGTTTGAAATCTATCAAAAAATGGTAGATACTTAATTAATTTGGGATATAAGGCTTTATAGCAATTAAAATTTTCTACTCCCAATGATTTTTCTAGGAACAATTTTTTATCACTTGAGACCCTCCATAAGTCTTCAAAATTTTGTTAATTAGCATTCAAAAGCAATATTCTTATAGATGAGAATCTGTAAAAAAAAAAGATATCATAGACCTCTCAGATGGACCTTGTGTAACAAGGACTAGAAACTTTAGATCATACTTCTTCACTGTCCCTTTGCTTCCACCATTTGGATCCACTTTTAAACAAATTTTTAAAAATATTGGGGTAGCTCCTTTAATATTGAAGAAGTTAATAAAATGTTAAATTAATCATTTCAAAGCTAAAGTGTTATGCATTCTATGGAGGATTGGTCATACCATTACTAGGAATTTGTGGCTTAAAATAAATAATAGAAATTTTAAAATCTAATCTCAAAATCATTTCCCAAGTTTTTAATTGTATTATTGCCTCTCTTATTAAATATTTACAAACATGGTGTTCATCATAGGAAGTCTCAAGTGTGGAAAATGAGGTGTTAGCCTCTTGGTTATGATATTTTAGTATACATGAAAGGGTTATTTATGATAATGGAGTTAAAGGATCTAATTCAATCTATGGTAACATAAAAATATCCAAAAGTTAGGTTAATAAAAATTAATTTTGATGGTGTTTCCAAATAAAATCCAAGAAAGATTGGTGGATGTAGTGTTTTCCAAAATAATATAAGAAAAGTTATCTCCACTCATAATCACATAAACTTCAACAAACAATTATGGAGAGGCTAGGACACTTCTTACAATGATTAAAATTACCCCCAAAAAATATTGAAATATATTACAACTATTGGGGATTCATAAATTACTATTAATGCTATCAAGAAAATGAATGTGGGCATTAGATTAATCATAATATTATTTTCGATCTCCATCAACTATTATTGGATATAATATATTGGAAATGTTAACATATCAATATAGAAGGAATTGGAAAATATATAATTTAGTCAATCTTGGTGTTGATATTCATCTTGATAAGATTCGAAGTTTAGAAGGTAATTGGCCAAGTGAGATTTTATCTCTTAGTGAAAATGATGTCATGGATTTGATTACATAAACAAACTAGTTTGAGGAAGAAGAGGAATGCTCTTGATAGAAATGTTATTTATTTGACATAAATGCAAGCAGGATATGCTTTAATTGACTTGATATATAACAATGGCAAGAGCTCAACTGGTTAAATATATCAATTTTTAAGGTCAAGACCAAGGTTTAAATATTATGAGGCAATATATGCATAATTGCCAAGATGATGTAATAATGTAGTAACATATTCAATGATGTAATATGAATGGGAGTTTTTTTAATTTCATATAACAATTAAAAAATTGTTTGTAATTTTGATGGAAGTGACCCCCAATAGAAAAAATGATCTAGATTGAAGATTGGGTCAAGAATAAAATAATAATAACATAAAGTCAATTTTTGGATTTGAAAAAAAATGGGAAATTGCAAGGTCCTTAGAGAAGAAGTGGAAGAGGAAGGGGCATGAATTTTGGCCTTGCAAGCCCCACTTTCCTTTCCTATTGCTAGAAAATTAAGAATTGGAGATATTGCTATATTTCCTCACCATTCACTGGGAAGGCAAAAATTAGTAGTTGAGTTGTGTGATTTTGTTATGCTTTCATTCTCCAAGAGAGACTTTATTCTAATTCATATACACATTGTACTCCTATTTGTTTAATAATATAAGTTGTGTCTATTTCTTGTGATTTTTCTTCCCCTATAGGGTTTTTCTCCACTTAAATATTTGGGTTCCTATTGATTTTTGATGGTTTAAATTTATTTTCAATGGTTATTTACTTCACTATATTGTAATTATGCATTGCTCAATTGATTATATTTATTTTGGTGGATTAAGCAGGATATATTATTCTAATTCTAGTATTTTTGTTGAAAAATCTATGTGAGTGATCTAATTTGAAGGTTGCCATGGATCATATGGTATTAGAGTAGTTTTTATAAGCTTATGTGTGTATATGTTTAATCCAAAAGAAAGGAAAAGAGGGTTTTTTATCTACATATTCTAAAATTAGAACCAAATCATGAAATATACAATTAGTGACAGTAGAAGAAGATGTAGATTCTTCTCCCAACCTTAGAGATGTTGGAATTCACAATATTTTCTAGAAACATCTTGAAACATACATTCACCACAATCATATCCAAAAAAGAAAGAAGAGTAAAATAGAAGAGCATACATAAAAAAATAGAGAAAGAGATAAACGACACAAAAGGAAGGAATAAGTGGTGGGTGTCTGTAGGCACCCTAATATTTCACATATCACTAATTGATATAATAGATCAGTCATTGGAAGATATTTATAGTGATACCAAGTCCATAATTAAACGATAACTTTAAGCCAACATAACTTGAATTAAATTTTAAATCACTTTGCCATATTCATCATCAAGAAGTTTGTATTTGGATCTCATGAATTCTATCTCAATATTCTTTAAACTTGTTATGCAATTTTTGATGGAGTTTCCTTCCCTTTTACATTACAAACATGTGGTTGACTTCTTTAAAATATTAGAGTTACCCTTAGGAATTAAATTTGTAGATTCCACTGATTTGAACTCCTTTGGATGAGTCAGTAAATGAGAAAGAGCTCCACAGTTCTTCATTGCAACTTCATAATTAAATACCTTCAAGAGAAATAGAACGTGTCTCCTTGAAAGTCATAGAATTCACATAAAGAACCAATCCAACTATATAAAAATGAGAGGTCCGAGGTGTAGACCAATTGGTCCAACCAAACCCCATAAGGGGGCGAAGGTCCAAGGTTCAAATATTGGGCCTTGTCGGACTGAACGCTTGTCCCTTTCCTGGTGCTTTCAACGACATAAAAGGTTTAAAATGATTGTGGCATGGTGGTTATAGGTGCGGACTGTGCAAAGATCTATGTGGCGGATTTCGGAGTGGACAACGTAGAATACTGTGACGGCCATAAAAAGTTGGACAGCCTACCTGAATTCGTGGCGGCTACCGATTCCACCATGTAAATTTAAAAAACTATATAAAAATAAGTAATATTAGAAGTGGTAGATTCTACATACTCTTCATCACACTTTACCTTACCTCCTACCATAGCTAAGTCAACATTAAGGCCTCAAAGTGAGATATATAGTCTTCAACATTACTAAAATAAAAAATTTAAGATTGGAAATATCTGTCTCTATTATGTTAACTTCACTAGCACTTACTTTTCTATAGATATCCTTTAATTTTGTCCATTCCTAAATAGGACCAATATTCTCTCGTATGTGGAAAAGTACATGTGGCTTAACTAACATGAAAAAGAGACAAGGGCTCCATCCTTCTTAGCAAGTTCATGTTTTCAAAACCTTCATTTCAAAGATAAACCATAGATTCTTACTTATGAATAATCCCACCATTTGAACTAACCAGGTGTTATACTTTCATCCATTAAGGTGAGTAACATGCATCGAAGAATCCAGCTCACACAAAAGTCCACATAGAACTATAACAAGTCTATAATAGGCTAGTTATTTGGTGAAGTTGATGACACCACTATGTAGAGCTCAAAAAAATCATGCAATCTAAAATAATGGCTTCAAATGCTTTCATATGCAAATTTATGGCCTATAGAAGTTTGGATAGATTAGCAATTAAATCAATAAAAGAAATCAAATTTCAAACCTTAAAAAATGTTTTGCCAAATCAAGTACTACCACTTAGCAGAATTCACAATAGATACTTGGGTAGAAAATTTAGTTGCTTCTTGTTTATGTTCAACAAATAGTTGTTTGAAAAGATGGTTGATTTAATATTTGAACCTTCTATCTTTGTATCTAGTGTTGTAATGCAACTTGAGCCCTTGGCACATGAGGAGTTATTAGAGGATGATGCTCAAGATAAATATTTTGAAGTGATATATCATTATTTGATGACCTCCAAAGTTTGTGAGCAAAGAGGTATGGTTGATTATCAACTTACTGATTTGCATTATAGATTAGGGAAGCTTTGCATGCCCAATAGGAGCTCAAGGACACACTTGATAAGATAAGCCTATACCTCTCTTGTTGTTGGTCATTTTGGCATGAAAAAGACCATTGTTAACTTGCAAAACATGTATTTTAGCCAAGAATAAGGATTGATGTTCCAAATTTTATGAAGGGTTGTGTTTTATACAATACCAATAAGCCAAATAATAGAAAATTAGGGTTTTACACACCATTATTGATTCCATATAGGCCTTGGGAGAGTATCTTCATTGATTTTCTTAGTGGACTATCTAAAAAAAGGTAAAATAATGATTATCTATTTATTATAGTTGATCATTTGAGTAAGGCGTATGTGTTGATACCCTACAGAAGACTATTTTGAGTCAAAAAGATTCCTAAAAGTTATTTACACATATTTGGGTCCATTTTAGGTTTCCAAAATTTATTATTTCATATTAGGATAGTAGATTTCTCAATGCCTTTTAGGCAACATTATGGGACAAAATGGACACTAACTTGAAGAGGTCTACAATTTTTCATCCTGAAACAAATGGAAAAACAAAGGGTGTGAACAGAGCATTGTTCCATCTTTTAAGATGCTATAATCAAAGGAATCTCGACACTTGGAATGAGAGTTTGCCTTATATATGGCATGCATATAATAGAGGAATTCATACTTCCACTAATGTCAACATTTTAATATTTGCTATGGATATCATCCTAATTCACCTTTTGTTTTGACATTTATTTTTTTGTAAAATAACACCTATAGTCATAAGGAGGTTAAAAAAAGCCAATAGATTCTTTGGAAAGACCAATTTGACTCACCAAATTATTCAAGATAGCCTAAATAAGAGCCAATCCAAGTATAAGGTAAGGCATGACAAGCATAGGGCTGACCATGATTTTCAAGTTGGTGACTTGGTATGGTGCCACTAAGGAAAATACATGATTCATGGGGTTGGTAAGAAGTTAAAACCCATTCGGTATGGTCCTCTTCATACCGTCTAAAAAATAGGAAGTAATGATTTTGAGTCGGATCTTTCACCTTTCATGAATATGTACTATGTGGCAAATGTGGAGAACTTGAAGTTGTTTGAGCCTTCTATGCTTGATGAAGAGCAAGAAAGGCAAGTTCTATTATTGCTTGAAGATTTTATCCCCAACAAAGATGTTGATCTAGATGAAGATACCATGTTACAAAAGCAATTTCATTCTACCCACTAAGGACAACAAGAGTATTGCAAGTGGGGGTCAAGAGACACAAAGAAAACATAGTGTTATACTAGAAATCAAGTGAGAAAATGTTTCCTCGTCTAGTTCAATTTCTAAGTTTTTGAGGGACCAAAAGCCTCCCATTGTGAAGGTGTGATCCAGATTGAAGATTGAGTCAAGCATTATATATATATATATATATATATATATATATATATATATATATATATATATATATATATATATATTCAATTTTTTTATTTGAAGAGAAGTTGAAGAGGAAGTATCATGAGTTTTGGCCTTCCATGCCCCACTTTTGAAAAAGCGCAACTTGGAGGTATTGTTGCATTTTCCATCCATTGAAAAGGCAAAAATTAGTAGAATTTTTAAGTTGTATGGGATACTTATGCTCTCATTCTCTAGGAGAGACTTTGTTCCAGTTCACACACATTGCACTTCTACTATTTCTTTAGTAATATAAGTTGCAACTCTTTCTTGTGGAATTTCTTCCCCTCAAGGGTTTTCCCCACTGAAATCCTTGGGTTCCTATTGGTTTTCTATGACTTAAATTTATTTTCAATGTTTATTTAATTCATTGTGCTACAATTGAGAAATATTTGGTTATTTTACTTTTGATGCATTAAGCAAGGTATATTATTATGTTTTCAATATTTTCGTTGAAAGATATATATGAGCAAGCTAGTGAGTTGCCATAGATCAAATAGAAGCCATACATAGTATATATATAATGCTTAGAATGATCATGCCACCACCAGTAATGACAATCCTTATAACAACATTTAGGAAATCTAATGCATAAATGTTCAAATTTTGGACTTCAATAGCAATAGAATAAAAATCGATCAAAATAGTTAAAAATCAATGGTTAATAGGGTTTATGGTATTGGTTTTTAACCATTTTAAGTGATTTTTTCATTAATACACACAATGCACACCTGATGACTTCTTAGTGCAATCGAGTGATTCTCCATGATGTACACGAGAACCAAAGATCAAACCACATAGAATTGCACACACACACATCGTGGTTTGAACTTTGGACCTCCCAAAGAGAGGCCAAAGCCCTAACTGTTGTGTTGTACCCACTGAGATATTTTAATTGATTTTGATTACTCAACATAGTTGAAAATCAATCACATAAATCTATGGTGCTTAAAAACAAATCTTTCCATTTATTACTATTTGTAATTCAATCTCCAATCTTTCATATGGATCTATGATAACTATAAACATTAGGTGATTGATTTTTTTTCTAAAAGAAGCATTTTGAAACATCAAATACTTAGAAAAGTGGTTAATTATGTTAACCATAAAGTGAAAACTTGAGAGTGTTAGCTTTTGATGGGATGGTAGTATAGCCACAAGATACAATATAACTAATCTGAGATAACTATAAACTAATGGCACAATAATATGTAGGAAATAATGAAATGAACATTTGCAAATAACTTAGAAATATGCCATTAATGAGAGTGACAAAAATAGTACAATGCTATATAATGGAGGACATGAACACTCCATGAACAAAAATGAAAGGACTACATTGTACCATACCACACACTCTCTACATCTACTACCACTCACTCTCTATATTTATTGCCTTCTTAAATCACTCACTATAAGACCTTTATATAGGAAGATAGATTCCTTGGCCCTTACTCTACCTAAGACTTATGTACATGTGGACTACATGCACATTTATAACTTGCACATTGATACTTGTGCATTTATTACAATACTTGAAGTAACTAACTTTAAAGTAAACTCCTACTCTAGTTATGTACCAAAGGTGGTACATTTACACGACCCAAATGATGTAATGTACTCTAACACCCCCTTATATTACATTATTTGGGTATTGAAGACTTAGTCTTCAATATGGATCTTTATCTTCAGATGTTCTTCAGCTTGATCTAGTCCTTTGTATTATATTTAATTTACATTGCATTGTATGCCTCCTTGATTTGGTTCCTCTTCTTCTTTATTCTTGTCTTTGGAGTCAGTACTTTCATAGGTGGATGTACTATCACTTGATTCTTGCAAGAGTATCTTCTCTTTGCATTTGTTCTTTTTATCACTTTCCAGGTTCTATATAGAAGCTTCTGAACAAACACTTAAGGCATCATGATAAGATTTTGTGTTAGTAGAACTTGAAGTATCAATATTGCATGAAGATTGAAATATATTTTCTAGGTATGATTCATCCATTTTTGTTTTTAGTTTAAGTAATTCTATCAATCCTCTTTGTTCTATATTTTCATCCTTATAACATTTGAATGTAAGTAGTGCCATATATAATATGCTACCAAATTCTAAAGGAATTTGAATGTTACTCTTTCCATTATTAATTGCTTCATTGAGTCGAGCATGTAGATAATATTCCATGGTTTCAAAGTTGTCTTTTAAAGCTTCACTATGAAATTTTTTTTAGGTAAGGTTTAAGTCTCCTTTAGACTATAAGTAAATTCTTGATTGCAATTTTTATGACACTTGCTCTTTCCTTTCTAATTGTGTTGTTTATAACATTGTTCATTGTATTCTTTGAGCTCGACATATTTCTTAGTTTTAGCTCTTTATGTTTTGAGAACACTTTTGATAGATCATTTGTAGTAGACTACCTTATGACTCCCTAGTTTAAAATATATGAACCAATGTCATAAAACCTTTCTAGACTTAGGTTTTGTAGGATTCCTTATATCTCCCTAGTGATTTATAATACGTTATAAGTTTGATAAAGTGCTTAATAAGTAATAGTTCACCATTTGGGTTGATTTTGTAATATTTTTTAAATAATAATAAACTCCTATTTCACCTTATGTCTCCTAATAAACTATGCCCTTATCAATTTGAAGTTCTCTATGGTTGGATTTCTTTTGTCCCTTTTGTATGAGTGAGATAAGTGTAAGTAAATAATTCCAACTTCTTTAAGTAAATAATGAACTTCCTTTTATAGTCCTTAATATCCAATGGTTTAATATTTTATAAATTCCAATAATCTATGTTAGATGTAGTATACCTTATGTATGTAGACACCAAAATCTAGCCACTTGTCATCCATCCATGTTTCCCAATCTCTACCGTCCATTATGTATATATATATTTGTTAATATATATTTAAATATTAATATTTTATATATTATATTTATATATATTTAATATATATATATATATGAATTAATCCTATCCCTCCGCCACGTTTTAATCTCAGCCATCCATCATCCATGCCACTTTACCAGATTTAATCTCCACCCTTCCTCATGTTTTAATCTCGATCGCTCAAATTGTGTCGTCGAAACCCTAACATGTCTAAGGGAATATTATAAAAGAGGAGTCATTTTGATGACTCAAATCCTAAGGACCCTAAGTTCTAAATCCCTGATATTCTAAGGTTGAATTTTTTCGACGTTCATTCGCAAAGAATTCTTAGAAGATCCCAAGCCCTAGCCCCTTTCATTTTCATCCTCACCCCCATCACCGTTGTTCGCAACCCTCCATTTCTATCGCCACCCTTCCCGCATGAACCAGATCTGGCTCTGCGCCATCTCATCAATCCTCGAACGCCCTCCCAAGTCATTCGAACACCCACTAGAGCCATTCGAGCACATGCGGGTGTCTCATGCACCAGATCTACATCCCTATAGCCCTTGGGTGTTGTTATGGCATCTTCGCAACTATCACTGCCATCATCTACATAAAATAAAGATAGGAAGTTAGTATTATTGACAAGGTAATAACTCTGTGCATTTATTTTTATATTTTTATGCTTTTGTTTATAGTTTTATTACAACATCTAGGGTTAGTGATTTTATTCTGAGGGTCTCACATAGTGGAGCCCCTCACAAGTACTACTAATATTTGTTGTTGTTGATTGTGTGCAGGTATAAGGATTACAATTGTTGGAAGTTGTTGAAGTTGGGGTGGCCCTATCTAGGATACACAAGCCCACCCACAACCTCGTTGGGATCAAAGACAAGCATGAAGACACCAACTATTCTTTTCAACTAGGGTTTTGGAGAACCCTAGTCTCTGTAATTTTGTATCAACATAAGCATTGTAAAACCCCATATTTGGGGTATATTGATTGTAACATTTGAGATCCACCCACAACAATAAAGAGTTCTATATTATTTGTGAAATCTATGTGTATTATTGTGCTTACTGTTATTTAATATCATTATTGTATTGGTGTTGCTTGATTTATGATTCACAAATGATGATCACGATGGGACCCCCAAAGGGTTCTCTATTTTAATTTACTTTATTACTAATTTAATTTTCTTTGGAGTATTTACGAGTTTATCAAGACCGCCTAAAGCGTGCTTACAACGCCAAAGTTCATTTACATGAATTCCAAGTAGGAGACCTTGTCCTTAAAGAGAATCAACAAAACACCAATGCACTATCGCATCTTCGTGATAAATTTACATCTAATTGGTTAGGTCCATACATTGTTACTCAAAAAGTGGGTAAAGGAACTTATAGGCTTGTCAGTTTAGAGGGAGTTGAAGAGCCGGAACCACTTAATGTTATACACTTGAAAGCATTTTATGCATAATGTGATTTATATATATATATACATGGCTATAACACAAACAACATTGCATTGCACATCTTTAATTTTATACATTACATTACACAAATTTCATTTCACATATTTGCATTACATGCATTTCATTTCACCTACATTTCATAACCACATTTCACATTTCACATTTCATTTTAGGGATCATTTATTCAATTCAGATAATAATTGGTCTAATACAATCATGTTGCCTTAATTAGGAGCACCTTCAAATCATCATCCTGTTCATTGTAATATTCCATAGAGTCAACATTGTCATTTGCAAACCACATGTCCATAATCCCTAGGTGTTTTCGGTCACTTAGCCACTCCTAGTGTTTTAAGAAACCTCCAATGCATGTCGAGTTTTCTTTAGGACCAAGACACATTTTCATTAAGAAAATCTTGAGTTCTAGGAATTGACTCTAAAACATTCTTGAACCAAACACAACTACACATCGTAAAAAACATCTTGTGTCAAAGAGGGATAACACTATACTTGGGTTGTACCTCAAAGTGAAAAGGGTATTCCTTGCTTGTCCCATCATGCACATAGTTCAAAAATAAAAAACAATGGTTTTCACCACTATCACAGTTACCTCTAAATACAAGATAGAGTAGTAAGGATAGGGTAACATTCTCATCACACTTTGGTTAAGAATTCGACTCCCCAAAGCTCTAAATCTTTCATCACACACCACAAATCCTCAAACTATAAGGATAGTACTACATTTCTATTCATATGGTTAGGTAGTCATCCCCAAAGCTTAGAGATCAAATTCTTGGACTATCGAGCTAGTCTCCACTGGAGCTAAGACGCTTGACTGGCAGTGGAGTATGCTCATGTGTGGTGACACGTCTCTTTTAAAGAGACCTATGACCGCACATAAGGACAAGTCAGCTTCTTGGTCTCATCCATAACATGTTTCATCTCATTTTACTCAAGATGGGTTAATGAACTCACTTGCACACACATTGGTTTTTATTGCCTCGTGTCATTACCATGCTCATGATTCGATAAATGAATTCACTACACACACATTTGGTCTTAGAGAAATTAGGTAGTATTTAGTGAGTTTGTTTTATATCATTAGTATGTCCGAGTCTCTGAAAACAATTTGTTTTCCATATCAACATCCATATCTTCTTCCATATCAACATCCATGTCTTCTTCCACATCAACATCCATATCATTGCATGAGTCTTCCATCTCTATGCCACCATTTTGGTGCCCCTAATTAAACAAGAATGATAAACATGGCCAAGCAAAATCTAAACTATGAATGATCATTAGCGCATTAGTTCATTTGCATACATAAAACCTTATCACTTGCATTAATCATCCATATATGCATGCATTTATACATGTCTTTTGATACCTCAAAGTGAGCTGGATTCTGAGCCTTATGATGGATCTATGTTCAAGCACCAACGGTGGATATCGAGCCCTTCTATTGGCTCATCTCTTAAGCACTCTAACTTAGTGCTTACTCTTCACGAACAGCGGATGTTGAGCCCCTTTTGAATGGCTCCTCTTTGAGCACTTTAGCTAGTGCTACTGGCGGATGTTTGTAGATAGGATCAAGAGCTATGTAGAGTGTCCTTATGACACTTAATCTCTCCCTTTGATGTAGTAGTAGGAGATAAGTTTGGTGCTCGAATAACAACCTGTAATAACTTTTGTTTGCACCTTAAATATGAGACTCTCCAAGTCTTATTTTGTAGCTCCTTTTAATGGCGACCTTCTCCACTCCTTGGAGGGATATCAATCTGTAAGGTGGCTTCTCTAGGCCACAATAGATTGCAGGTTTTATGCACCAAATAGTGTCTCTAGACACTTTGATATTAGCAGATTTTATGCTCTTTGGTTTTCACCTTAAGTTAACAACCAATGCACATAATAATCTTTAAGAGTAATAAGTTGAATAATCTAGAATAGTGCAATAGTAGTCTCACCTTATTGCTCCTTTAATGCACTAATAATAACTCTTAAAAAACTCTCAAATGCACTAATAATCTCTACAAATTTAAACTAAGAATAATAAAATAGGAAGATGGTATCTTTCTATCGAAATATATCTAGCTCATATTTTGATGTGCAAGTATAAACCTTTAAAAGAAACTTGTACTCTTTTGAAGACTATAATATGCAACCTTCTCTTTGCAACTCTTTAAACTCTAATGTGGTGCCTAATGGAACGAATTAATTTAAAGTTCAATTAATGAACCTATTTGCACCCACGTTACTTACCTTAATGATCTCTGTAGATGAAGGATTGCTTGGTGACTCGATTCATCAAATGTTTGCCCTTTAACTCAATGAACTTGTAGCTATTCTTGGTTGTCCAAAACAGCTCTCTAACTCACCTTTTTGCAGCTCTAAAAACCCTCTAACTTGTTGCCCTTTAACAGTAGTAGGTGACTTCGATTCTCCTTCAGGATGTATCTTGGAAATATGAATTTTTGCAGCTAGTAATGTTGTCCTAATTGCTGCCCTTTCGCAATCAATTTTTGCACTGAAATGTTGTCCTTGAAACTCAAAAATTTGGTAGGGAATTTCCTCAAATCACAACTTAGTTTTTCCTTCAAGAACCCTTCAGTATTATGTCATAGATTCAACAAACCCCTATCTCTGAATGCTAGCCTTCAAAGGTAGTCTTCAAACCTTTCAGGTTTGGTAGTAATGTTTGGCTCCTTTCTCCTTCAACCTCCTTATCGAATTCTGACTTCAATCTAGGTCCTCTTCTCAAGAATCTGAAAGTCTTGAGGTCTTCACCAATCTCCGAGATTTGGCAAGCTCCTTGCCAAATCCTTCTCTCTTGGGCTTGTTGTCGGATGGCGACAACTATCCCAAGTTCTTCCTTTCTCAAGAACTTTTTCCTTGGTGGTAAAAATCTCCAATGAGTTCTCCTAAGAACTCCTTTAATGGCCTTCTCCGGATCTCCTTTAATGAGGCTCACCAAGCCTCCTTATTTCTCCTTGAGACCTCACCAAGGTCTTCAATCTTGGAGCACTTATGGTCTTCCAAATGAGATTTTTCCTTCAACCTTCTACTGTGGAAGTGTTGGTAATGAGATCTTCTTCTTCGATCTCTAAAATTTGTTGTTGGAATCTGGAACAAGACCTTGTTGGTACTTCACTTCTGCAATTTGCAGGCTTTAATGGAGATCATCAACTTCCAATCTTCCAGAACTAGGAATTCTATAACAAGACCTTCTATGGGTCTCTTGAATCAATAGTGAGGCTACTATGGCCTTTTCTTCTTCTACACTCTGCAGGTCTACAATCTCTAGTAATTGGACCTTTTCTACACCTCCAAATCTCTGTTCTTTTGTTTGTTGCTTTTGGTGTTGGATTGATTCTAAAGAAGATATTCTTCCTAACTCTTTTGTAGGTAGCTTCCCAACTCACTTTGAATCTCCTTTCCCGCAACAAAATATTAGGATTGTAATGGACGAAACTCTAAATCTAGAGATGATTAATACTAGTTGATTTGTCAATCTACTGGAATTTATGTTGAGTCCTAATCTTCACGAGTTTTTCTGCAACCCTGTGGAAAGACTCTAGCCAAATGTAATCTCAAAAATTCAGTAAATGAGATTTTTAGATTTCTCTCAGTCTCACTTGTCACTTTCCCTATTTCTTATCTGATCTACCATGTGCTCTGATACCACTATTAGCTTTTAATGGGATGGTAGTACAGCCACAAGATACAACTAATATGAGAACTATAAACTAATGGCACAATTTTATGCAAAAAAATAATGAAATGAACATCTGCAAATAACTTTGAAATGTCATTAATGAAAGTGATGAAAATAGTACAATGCTATATAATGGAGGACATAAACAGAAATGAAAGGACTACATTGTACCATACCACACACTCTCAACATCTACAACCACTCACTCTATACCTCCCGTCTTCTTAAATCACTCACTAGGAGGCCTTTATATAGGAAGATAAATTCTTTGGCCCTTACTCTACCTAAGACTTACGTATATGTAGACTACTTGCACATTGACACTCGTGCATTTATTAAAATACTTGAAATAACTAACTTTACTCTAAAGTAAACTCCTACTCTAGTTATGTACCAAAGGTGGTACATTTACATGCCTCAAATGATGTAATATACTCTAACAAGAGGGTCTAATGGTGAAGACTTTGGAAGTCCAAATGGAAGACCCATTGGTTCAAATCCAACAAGAGTGGGAGTTATATACCGTGCTCCAATAACCAATATTTGTTTGGCTTAAAAACTACTATAATTTATTACCATTTAATATTTGGACTGTTCATTTACCTGGAACGTCATTTCAAAGGTAAAAGAATTCCCATAATATTTATTGACATTTTTCCTTTACATTCGATCCAATGTTCTATACCATCAGACTGAGTATAATAAAGGATCAACATAGACCACCCAGACACATTTGCATGGACTTAAACGTAGCTTTTGAATACTGAAAAGTCAGGGTAAAGCTTTACCTTCGATCCAATGTTTCTAATATCATCAGACTGATTATAATAAAGGATCAACATAAACCACCCAGACACATTTGAATGGACTTAAACCTAGCTTTTGAATACTGAAAATTCAGGGTAAAGGGCTTTACCTTCGATCCAATGTTTCTAATATCATAAGACTGATTATAATGAAGGATCAATATAAACCACCCAGACACATTTACATGGACTTAAACCTAGCTTTTGAATACTGAAAAGTCCAGGGTAAACGGCTGCTAAATGGGATGCAAACTAAAAAAGATAAAATATTATTTTAACCAATAAATTTACTGCTAAATGGGATGCAAACTAAAAAAATCAAATATTATCTTAACCAATAATTTTACTGATATTTTTGTTTGCGGTAGAGTAAAGTTTTATATTGTAAAGCAAGGTTCCAATCTCATAGACGAATCTTAATATTGATTAAATGACACAAACTCAACCCTATAGTTAAATCTTAACAGTTATCAAATGACATGTGATTAGGTTAAATAGCTAGACTTCACAGAAAGAAAACCCAGACCAGAATCTTTCCCAACAATACATGCACAATTGAGAAAAATGTTGTTATAATACCACTATATGGTCATGATTTAATATGTCTGGGACCCTTTCAATCCCATAAAAACAATTTTACTCAACACCAAAATCTTGCAAAACCGTTTAAGTCCATTAAGCACAAATCATGCTGAAGCCTTCTAATTGCATTATTTTTCTTAGAGTAAGCAATTCAGGATAACCTTCTTGCCTGAACATCTGAATGGCCGCAGCAAATTTGTTTAACCCTCACCACTTCCCTACACCTGTGTCTCTTTCAGCAATGATAATGATTATCAACCCAATCAATCAAGAAAATCACTTCAGGCCTGTTTCAGTTTGGCATTTTTTTTTCGGTCAGAAATGGCAATAAGCTAGCCCCGTTTCGCATTTTTCGCGTCCAGAATGGCAATGTGACCAACACGTATATTGCCAACACGTTTCTGGGGCATCTATGTTTGACTGCAGACATTGACCTTGAGAATAATGTTGATAGGTTATATAACATAAGTTTTGGGGGGTATTTTTCATCGGTCTGTTTTCGGCCTCTACTGTGCGTATAACCTCTCTGTATACAGTCTATACATTCTTTCAAAGAGATATGCAATGGATAAGTTTGGGACTTTGCACTAGAAAGGGTATAATTTGCCTCCTGTACGAAAATCTGTTTCTTATACATAACCTCGATCCATTTCTCGACACGTTGCCATTGTTGTCACGTTTCACAGTTCTTGTTTTTGGTGACATAGCTGTAGGTAAATTTCATGAAAATCCATTAAGAAAAACACAAACCTCTGTCTATTCAGCAATTAACAGACCCCTTCATGTCCATTAATCGGCAACAGAGGAACAGTAGATTTCTCTGAACTTCCATGCATTCAAAAGATTCCAGAGCAACAGAAGTCAGAAGTAGTGAAATCTGAGTTACAAGGAGACAGGCGGAACAGAGACACCATTGTAATCTGTGTATGGAATACACGAATTAAGGTAAAAATACAGGGTCTAGGAACTGATAGTTATGTGAACTGTTTATGTTTTCCATCCATCATTTGCACTTAAAGTTGAGGAAATATAGCAGGAGTCCAGCTTTAGGCTCTGGCCACCAATCATGCCACCTGCTACCCCTATACAAATTTGACAGACTACAGACCTTAAAAAATGTAAGCTTGGTTCTACAAGCAGTGATTGACTGAGCTGCAACAAGCATAATGCAGACGGTGTTGAGGAAATACATCTCAGCTTCCACCACTATAATCTTCAGGAAAATTTGTCTACAAAATTCAAATATCCATCAGGAGAAAGAGAAATCCTTCTCTTTGGAACATGTAAGGCAGTTTAAAACTACCCTGTAAAAAATACAAACAGCCCTTCAAAACTCACCACTGGCAGCAACATTCTGTTTAAGAATCGAAACATAGCACCTATAAATATACAGGAACAGAGTTGTACTCACTGCGAGAATAAAAGCAGCTAATTGTAAAACTTTTGACTAGAATATGATTGGCATTTTGTTGAAATAAACATCTATTAGGAACGGTCAATTTATAGCAGAAGTGCAAAAACAACTCATTGTTTTTAACTTTTTATTGTTGTTATGATTATAATCTCAAAGATTCATTAATAATGTGAAAAATTTAGATCAACAAGATACTGGAAAATGTCGTCTTTCAACTATAACTATGAGGATCACAACAAATGCCATTAAACATAACTCAAAAAGCATAAAGCAATCCACATAAAGGTAATAACCAAATATCCAATAAAATGAGATCATTTTTTTCATACATCTCAAAGTACACTGTACACCATTCCCCTTTAGTGGGTTCAACACAATTTAGTGGCATCAGTAAGATATGAATACATTTCTGAATGAAGGCACATTTCATGCCAGAAATTTTGGTCAGTTCTGTGGGCATGGCTATTCCATATTTCCACAATTTCTTGGCCTCTCTCTCTACAGAAAGAAATAAATAATGATTTCTTCATTTGCAAAGAATATTGGTAAAGTATGCTAACCAGCTTCTCTTGAATGGCAGATCCTTCACTACATAATCAACAATTCTTTAATGTAATATAGCAATTTGAGTCAATCTGGCGTTTCAGATAACGTAATACTGCTAGAATAATATGAATCAGATTGCTGGTTCAACTGTAAAGACCCAGTTGTTTGATGAACCTTAAAAGCCCAGATCTATACCATCAAAACAGTAACCATTTAGATGCTTTTTCTTGCAGCACCTAACCGACCATTCACAAAAAATCAACATCCATCACTACAACTTGTAACTTTTGCTCCTTCTGTACACAATTGTTTTGTAAATAGCACATAGCTGATTTCCAAGAGATTATGATTTCCAATAAGACGCAATTCATCAGAAAACTTAACCATTAACCTGTTAACGACGCAGAGTCTTGATATTACTGTCCCATCATTGAGACAGCTCTATTCTAGGATGAAAGAATGAAAGCACAATTGAATGCTCTGCAAAAGAAAACCAAGATTAAAAAATGGGCAGGAAAGAAGAAGGGTAAAAGAGAATAATCAAATCTTTCCCCAAAAACTAATTGCAATGTTTCAGATCTTTGTAACATTAATTATGCACCTTAAGAAAAATGCAAATATGCATTGGTACTAATTCATTCTCATCTATCCTTGGTGTTGTCAGGTCTCATTCTCTCTTGAGAGTTATCAAATGAAGGTCCAGGCTCATCACAAAAGAGCAGACCAAAATCTGCAGTAGTTTCCTCATGAAAAGTGCTTGCATAAGTAGCAGAAGATTGTTTCATTGCCCACATTGTGTCCCGGCCTTCATTTTCATAAGGTAAATGTAACGCACTCATGTTCTTATCAGTAAAAGTGCTTGAATATGCAGCAGGAGATTGTTCCATTCCTGATGCTATGCCCTCCTCTCTGTCACTCCCAAAAGATGACTGGTCAATAGCATCTCCAAACTGACAATCACCAAATGGGGGCGGCTCCCTAAAGCTTTCATAACCTTGAAATGTAGGAGGTGTTGTTCTTGCCCACCATCTGCTTTCGCTCAAGTGTCCTGCTTGTCCAACAGCGCCATGTGTATTCATACGATCCTGAAAAATTGAACCTGAGGTTGTCGCCTCCACATTACTTCCCACTCTATGATCAACGAGAAATTCATTAGCTTCTCTTTGGCCCATTGGCTCTTGTACATCTGCTGTATAGTCTGTAAACAAGTTATGTTGCAATCCTGCTATACCAGCTTGATTGTCCCTCACATCTGAGCCATAGAGTGACTGGAACGTGTAATACCTATCAAGCCAGTAAAGATGATCCTTCTGTTCAATTTCACTACTCCAAGGCTGATCCAATTGACCAGTTTGAACTTCAGAATGCAGTCTAGGTAAAGGAGACCTGTATCGAAGCCCTTCCCTTAATCCTAAACTATATGCACTGCCCAAACCTCTTCCTGTCGGCAATCTTTGTGAAACTCGATCAGGCGAATACATATATGTAGCCTGCCTGTCCTGTTCTTGCTGTCGGAAATCTGAAAGAGTATACAGGAATTGCTTGCCCTGAGCATTTGGCTCCCAACTTGGGTAGCTGCTCTTAAAGCTGGGAAACCCAAACAATTTACATAAGAAATAATCACTAATGTTGAACACAAATCTGTCTAAATATTATTAGGACACTAAGTCATGGAACCCAATCTGAGTAATATAATGTTTTGCCCATCTTCTAATTCAAAGAGGAACACTAGAAAACAACAGACCTAAGGAATGACTTTTCCATTTTTCCTTGACCACTCCTGCGGTCTTTGGACGTATTGCATGGCGATCCATACTTGCTGTTTCCATGAAGTTCGAAATTGAAGACACTTAAACTGCAAAACCAATTACCAATGATTGAAATTGTGAGTACAACAGACTTAGAGATGAATTAAAATTTATACGTTTGGAGAAAGAGAAAACATGAAATAAAAATGTAACTTTATATGATGGTGATGCAGTAAGAACTGATAAAGTAAGAACAATCCACATACCTGCAAACATCTCCAACACCTTCTATGTTCACAGTGAAATCTTTTATAAATTGCAAAATAGCATCTACACGCTGCGTATTAGTTACAAAGATTATCATCATATGCACAAAATTTGTTTTTATTATTTACAACCCTAACAACATCAAAGAAAATGATTATTTAAATTGAGTCAATTGATAGATAAAATTAGTATAGATCCATCTTCATCAACAGTCTAGCAAATAATATGATAAAACTGTGCAAAATAAACACCTTTGGTAGTAAGCAGATCAAGACATATGGAGTCACAAATAGTGAGGCCATGTCCTCCAACAATAACTTAAGAGTATACTGCACCAACAAATCAGAAAGTTAGTGTTTGCATTCTCAAAATAAATTTCCAGCACAAAGTAAAGGTCTAGCTTGACTTGAATCTTAAAAATTATCCTTCGACGCATTTAACCTTGACATTATATATAATGTAAATGTTAACCACGTAAATGTGGAAACCATAGGTTATACCTGCAAAAAGAAAATCTCAAGTGGTCTCTATAAATTACTAAGCAGAATGTTGCTTGCTTTCTGTATTTACTTCGAAGGAAAAATGATAATATTACTTGAAATAAAATTTCAAAATTTAGAAAATAGGCTATGCACCTGCAGGATTGAAATAACATTTCCAAACTACTGTAACAAGACCTCCCAAGGCCAGGAAGTAGCAGCAAAGTCAATGCATATATCAGTATCAATATTTTGCCTAATTTGTGAAAGTCACTATGTTTCTTTTGATGTCTATAGGAGATAGTTATACAACTTGGACACAACTCAACAAGTTTAGACATGATACTTGAAAAAGTATTCATTGATAACTAAAAAATGTTTTCCTTTGCTCATTTTCCTCAATAGTAGACTCACTCTATGCACTCGACCTCGATCATGACAATGCTCAATCATGACCTCCTGTGACATAAAATGTCCTTGTTTTCCAACCAACCATGATCTGAAATTCATACGAATGAAGTGGCCACGAACTTGATCTTCCTAACTTCTCCTACACTGGATGAATAAAAAGTTATGATCTTCCCAACTTCTCATTCACTGGATGAATAAAAAGTTTCACAGATAAGTAGAAGGCCAAAAGACTCTCTCTGCAATTGGCATAGCCACTTTTATTGGCATCTTTAACAGCAAGACTGGATTGTAGTGCTTTCCATAACTCTTCTAGCTCCCCCTTGGTGATATAGAGACATAACTGATTTTTTCACAATTCCTTAACAACCCCTTGCAATTTTTAACTGTGCTTTTGATGAATGTCAGCATAAGCCACATTCTTTGATTTTATGTAAGAAATGCAAATGCGCCTTTCTATTCGCTTATGAAATTCACATTGTAGATTGTGATATTGAGCAGCTATCATCATGATGATCATTGTGAACACGCCATTGATACATCTTCCAAAATCCTTAATCTGTGCATTCTCTAGTGCAATTCCCTTGTCGTAGAATATGCCTATATCAGAGATCCTCCAGTGCCCTTTAACCGTTGGACATCCTCCACTAGCCTTTTCTACCACATGCAGATTCTATTAGCAGTTAGTTTTCTCCATTATATTTTGTATACTGACTGGCATATGTTACTTTATGGTTGGTCTTACTTCAGTTATAGACATTTAGGTTTTTGGTTATGGACACATATCCATGAGTATAAGCCGATAAGGTTATGAGTTCAATTCTAGACATGCCGATGTGTCATAACAACCAAAAAAAGTCCAGATGTGGAAATACTAAGATACATACAATCACAAGCCAAACACTCTTGATGAGAATGGCTTTCTTGCTGGCAATTGTTGGACCATAATCGTGTCCCATATTTTTCTCTTAATACATCACGTCATTCAACAATGTTTACCATGTCTTTAAACATGGCTTCCTCTGGAGATGGTTCATTATCTTGGTTCAAAGGTAGGGGCTCTATTCCCCAATGCTGCTTTTATGTTGGGGGTACAACTTGTCCATCAATAAGAAAGTCTCATGGAACCATCTCTTTCGAAAGTTACTCTCCACTCCTTCTCACAAGACATTTTATTTGAAATTAAATAGTCATGCTTTTTTCTTCAAAATTATAACTCATCAACTTCAATAACATCCCTTACTAAGCTGAATTCAATTTGCCTAGTATTTTTCCAAGTTGAAATTCTTGAAACTGGTACCGAATTTCAAAGGAAAAAGGAGTCTACCTCAACCCTTCAAAAATCACTCTACCCATCCCATGTTCAGCATGGCTAGTCCCTTTAATCAACACAAAGAAAGTTTGACACTAGACTCTTGTAGTTTCAATTAACATTCCATCATCAAATTTTCCACAAGTTCCAAATATAGAACTTTCCTTATGTTGAGATAGAAAGCTATGGGGCTTACCAACCACCAACCATATCTCTATGACCGGGGACTAGAACCAAGTGGAAAACCTACATGACAGTCTCCGTCACACCCTTGTGTAGGAGAAATCACCCCACTCCAAATGCTATAGCCAGTTCCCTTCAACCTTATTCAGGTCAGTCAAAGGAAGGGCCCACCTCCCTGGTTGTGTTGGCACAATAAAATTTAGGATTCCAATTCAATACAGGTTGTATACCTGGTGGAAGGATTTGCCCTACCCCTATAGGCATTGGCTCCATTTGTTGAGTTCCTGCCTAGTATTTGTTGAGTAGACTTGAGGCTATGTGATTTTTTCTCCAAATCTCCTGCTATCTTTTGCTTTTTGGTTGTTCTAAAGCTTAGATTGGAATCCTATAATGGTGTTATCCCTTTCAGCTACTATGCTCTACACTGAATACCGACACTATGGCCTCCTAGAGAAGGGGCAATTTCCTCTTCAGTTGATATTTCAGGACTCTCTTGGGAAGCCTTTAAGCATTATTGCCTCAGGCTCAACAAAGGCATCTACCCTTTGAAATGTTGGTTAATGACTCTTGGCTTTCATTCTGGATCGGTGATTCCTTTGGACTAGTGTTGGTTGAAGTTGCACAATAGTGGTTTCCATTATCTAAAAGGTAATTGCTTTCTTCATTACTGGTGGCCTTATTTACAGGTTTTATGTTGTGCAGACCCTGCCTTAAGGATACCAAGGAATTTGCTCCTATGCAACAAATGTTTGTTCCAGTTCAAGATCTTAGAAGTGATTTGCAATATGGAAATTTTCAATAAGATTCTAGCAACAGAAATCTGAAGTTGATCCTTTATTTGTATCTTCAATAAATAGATTTTTCCTACATATCCTAGTATTTAATTCAATCAACCTGCAATCCATTATGTTTTTTATATGAGATTTAAACAGGCCCCACCCTTATTGCAACATGACCACAATACCATGGTATTCCAACAAACCACATAGTGGTATTTGGTAATATCACCTGCAATATTTGAGCCTGGGTCTCCACATTGCATGTTTTTAACCACTTGAGCTCATGCCATTTGAAATTTATAAATTTTATAATTGGTTATATAAAAATATAACGGACCCTACCCATGTTAAATCATAATTGTGTTACTCTGGTATTTATCAAACTACATAGTGGAATTTTAAAATAACATTTTTTGCAATTATAAATATGTTGCTTGACAAGATTTGAACCCATATCTCTACCTTGAAAGTCCACATTTTAACTACTTGGACTCATGCCATTTGATGCTGCAACGTGTTATATTGTTGCAGATAATGACTAGTTTTTCACTAAGCTCATTTCATCTATGCAAACTTGTACCAAGAAGTGGTATTGCTCAATTGGTTTTTGATTTACAAATCAGTCTCGTTTGGATTTGCAATTTAGAAGAATTGTTTAAGGTGGTTTCCCATATTCAAATGGTTCAACAATTTGTGCAGTACAGCAATTCTGAATGATAAATTTTGAGCATCTAACAGCTCTCAAGAAGTCAATTTCTGAACATTAAAACCAATTGTTGAACATCGGAAATCAATTTTATAATGCAATATAAACCAGCAAAGAGTGACTCTTCTTACCAAGAGCATATCGATATTTTTCTTTCCTACTAAACTTTTATATGCATAGCTCAAGCTTTCTGCCACTTATCAGAAATTATATTTCCATTACTACTCTTCCAGACAGAAAATTTATCTCACCGATGCCCATTGAATGGGAATTTTCAGTCAATCATTCCTTCATAAAATTCCCATTGCCAAAAAGATCATCGTCCTAGCACCATTTACATTATTTCAATATATTCATGTGCTCAAATAGCAACATTAGATTGGATGTTTGGACTTCTAATGTAGAGTTAAAATATATATTGTTTCATCAATTTAACATCCATTGATCTGACTCGTGTACAGTAAAATGGTGTAAATATACTCCAAATTGTAGCAAAGCTGTGGCCAAATGTTTCTGTTATGAAATAGCACATGGATATTCCTGATAAGAACCAAGTCTCATGCTTAGTTCAAGTTCAAATTTGAGAAACTTAAAATTCAGATATTAAAATTAGTAGATATAGAGCACTATACCAAACGGTACAAGTCTTTATCAATGCTAACAAGATTATCACTCAGCCAATTGCCAAATCGAAAAGGCAACCCCCTAAAAGCAGTCAACCCTTCCTACCGTGTCATAAACTATTTTCTCTTGGAACCAGCATTACATCATCAACTATCACCCAGACAGTTTTGAGGTATTATGGATAGTTGGCATAGGCCACACATAACCCAAGGTTGATTGTATTGTAATATTATATTATAATAATGAGTTAGATAAGGATTTAGGAGTCGGCTAGGGTTAGGGTTATACCCTTCCCAAAGTAGTATGAGATGTGGGGCATATAATGAAGGGATATTGTTATTGTAAAATCATCATTTCATATCGAGTATTCTCTTGTAATTGTCTTTGCCCACGGACTGGCCTCTCATCTTGGGAGGTCATGTGGGGTTATTCCTTCCTTAAGGAGTATTTTTGGTGTTGCCCTACCATTAAGGGTATTATCTATCTCTATCTCAGTGTGTGGATTGTTATTGTGGATGGATGATTCGTTATTTCCATATATGGTGAATGATTTATGTTAATGAGAATAAGGTTTCATAACACACAAAGAAGAACTAATAAATTATTAATCTAATATTAATCCAAACTTTCTCTACATGCGCATTTTTATATATTATAACTCTTGTTTGTAGATTTATAATCTAGTATCTTAAAAATATTAACAGACAGGCAAAGCTTATAAGTCAATTATAATTTACATTATAAACATTATAGATTAAAATAGTAAAGGTGAATTTTTAAGTTCCAACCTAGCCAGCATACCTGTTGGCACGTGAGACCCCTTTGTAGGTTATAAAAAAGTTTTTAACTGTACCTAATATAATGTACAAATCTTGTACCTATTTGGATTTGGCCCTTTGACCAACCCAAGGTAAGTCAAGCCTTGTCAATCTGTACAATATAATTAATGACTTTATATATATAAGTTAGCAACTTCAGAACAATGTTAAACATTATAACTCATTTCAAATTTGTAATTGTTAATACTTGTCAGTTTTCAGCTAGTAGGCAAGAGTACAGTGTTCAAGGGGATCAAATAGGAGATTAGTGATTTTTGAGTCGTCGACAAACAAAACAAGGGGATCAGGGTAAAGAGGGGGCTTTTGTATAGATGATTGCAATCACCTCACTTTTATATCTGTCAAATGGAATGACAAGTTAAGAATTTTGGAATTTATTCATTGGATCTGCCTGAACGTACTGTCTATGCCCTCTCTTCACGGTATTTTTTAGATCTGCCCACATCTCTTGTTTGTAGTGAAGCGTGGGGCCAAGGAGTTGTTTGAAAGCATGTACCACTCTTAAGAAAACTTCCTTTTTGAGCTAATAACAGTGCCCACACAGCTCTGGTTCTAGTTCTGGATTGATGAGAGGAATTATTTTTTAACTTCTGCTCCACTCAAGTACTAATAAAGTGAGTATGGTCATCCATTGGCCATCCATTAGAAGATCTTTTGCCTTCAATGGATTTATCTATGTAATCAATGTCAGAGCTCAAAGACACCGTAAGAAGGAAAAGGTTACTAAACATTGAAAACGAAATCTAACATGCAAATTAAATGATTAGACATATGATAAGTTATATCCCTTCTCAATAATTCTTGAACATTAAAAAACATTGAACGAGACTGGTGGTTCATTTTACAAAGTTCATTCTTTCCATAAGAGGAATACATCAGGACATTACTTGCATAACATATGGACTATAATAAAATGATCAAACTAGTAATCAATAATAATCAATCTCCAGGCACCAATGACTAACAAATCTAAATACTAGTGATCAAACATGAATTTATAATTTCTTAGATTGTCTATATGTACTTGAGGCTCAAATGTGGAGTATTAAATAGAATGGCCATTAAGAACCTGAAAATATGTAGGAGCTGTTCAGAATCCAACAAAAGGGGAAACCGGTTAGCACACTACTTTGAAAACACAAAGGGGAAAGGTATCCAAAAGGAGTGATCAGATGACAACTTGTCATAATATTCCATGGCCTCCAGAAAGAAACAAAAAGTAGATAAAAAACTGCAAGGAGAAGAGGAACAAGCCAATAAGAAAGCTTTGAGAGTATATGACATGGGTATGTGTAGCAATCAGGCAGAACTGCTGAGCAGAAACCAGTGGAGAAAACAGAAATATTCAGTTATTGAAGAGGTGATAGAATGTGATCCATCAAGGTTTTCGTACAAAAAATGGCCATATAAAGGAAGAGTTCCCTAGTGCAGAGTGAAAAGGAGTTTTCTCCAGGAAGCTTGTGCACACAGCTCTATATTTCATCCTCTCAAGACATCATGGAAACATGGGTGTTATTGTCCACAAATTGGGATTCCTGAATCAAACAAGACAGCGTGTGCCAGAATGGTTTGATGGTTAGATTCGATGATGGATAAGAAGGGTCAGGTTGCAGACAATAGGAATCAGCATACTGTACACATGGTGTTGTCTTAATTTTGCTGTCATAATGTTATCCAAATAAGGCAGACTGCCACAATGATTGTAAATGGCTGTTATGTAACAGTGTTCATCCCCTATTTTCTTGAACGAGTAATGAATTTTATTTACCCAGAAAATATGAAACCACCATTTCAAATTTGTTTTCTTTTGACTACATGAAGCTAGACAAATACACACAAGATAATTCCTTTCAGAATGAACTTTCTTATCACCTAAAGACGGGAATCATCTTAAGCACCTAACCACTGTTGAAGCTTGTTCCCTGTAAGAAACTGAAGCACATTTTTGGAAACCTGACACTAAATTAAAATTTCATAATTCAAGCATTCATGGCATCCTTAAGATCTAAAAAAGAATTCAGTACTATGCTGTTACTTGTACACTACCATTCTTTAAGTTGTGCAAGCACAGACATCATTATGTTTTGTTCTTTGCATCTAGGATGTCCTATGATGAGTAAAATGTTCTCAAAGCAGTTACAGTGCTCCCTGGAAAAATATATCATGCTCCATTGCATGTCAATATTTATATGGGTATGTAGCTGTGAACCATATAATAATAGTTTAAATAATCATATCATGGCATGAGACCAAATGATTAAAAACCTATAGGTTCAAAATTTGCCAGTCGATATGTCCACAATGCCAAATGTTAACTCAAATATCACTGTGTCGTTTGTTAAAAGACCACAGTAACATGGTCATGATGTAATCATTCTCTCTAAAATGCTAAGGAATTAATGCTGAGAAACAGAAAGTCTTGTAATTTGAAATGTAAACATAAAGTAACATCATTTACATTTTGTTATTTGCATTTGAGCCATCCTTTGGTGAATTAAATGTTCTCAAAACATTTGAAGTGCTGTCTGGAAATATATGTCATGCTCCAATGCATAACAATATTTCTGTTGAAATTTAGCTGAGAACTTAGAATAATATTTTAAAACAATCATTAAGCTGGTAATTGTGAATCACTCTCTCAAACACTAAGAAGTTTTAGCTGGGAAACAGAGAGTCTTGTATTTGAAAAGGAAAACAAAGTCAGTTACAAGTTGTACAGGACTTTTTATAATGGTAAAGCCATAAAATGCATAAACAAATTGCACACTAATGAGAATGCTTCTCAGAGAATCCAAAGAAAGCATGCATTCAATAACAAATAAAAACGTTCATATTTTTTATATTCACAAGCCCACCTACTCCAGTGTCAATAACATGTGGTCGGTAATGACAGAAACAGCTCCTTCAGGGAAGGTTGTGCAACAAATGCAGGGGCACTGGAATATCTCTGGTAACTACTTTTGTATGTGTTCTCTAAAATGCACATCTCCCACGTATTTCACAATAAAGATATAGGTGACTACAGTTAAAACTTACAGAATCTAGTCAAGAGTACTTTTAGTCAAATAATGACCAGTCTATACTAGATTACTTATCTGTCACACAAGAATTGTTACCTGGAAGAGTGTTTCAAATTCTTTTCGCACATGTTCAGATTTTTCTGCTCCACGCCAACTCTTTGGCATATAATGTGTATGTTGAGCTACAAATGACATTATTCCCTCCGGATCAAACTCTTGGAGGTCATCCGTAATAAGTCCTTTACAAATTGCTATTATAGCACCCAAGACAGCAGTATACCATAGCAAATTTCGGCCAAATAGCTGCAAATAAAGTAAGTCATTAGAAACTAGAGAATAATGTCTTTTTTCCCTCAAGCTAGTATATTTTAAACATATCACAAAAGGTAACATGTGTCTGTTTTGACAGATTTTTTTATTTTATTGATGTGTCAAGCTAACTAGAAACATACATGTGCTTCAAGAAGAGACTCCTCCATAAGAGCAATAACAATAAGAATAGCTTCCAAACCACCGGCCATAAATGAGACATGCTTAGCAATAAGTGATAGAGCAGGATTAGGAAACTGTTTGACATAATCAGTTGCATATGTGATCCCAGCATTGAGCCTGGATTTAAAAAGATGGTCCAGCTGAAAAAATAGATGACACGAATGTTAAATTCACTTATAGGGCATTTTGCAATGCAAGTGACAGGAAGTTACATAGATATATACTAGAATCATAGCAATTACTTGATCTTAATTAGTACTTAGATCCATGTACCTGCCTTACATCCAGACATCTATCTCAGAAATAATTATTGCAAACTAAACAGCATGCATCCATTTCTCACATGTTCATGATAATCCAATATCAAGGAACTTGCATCTCCCAAGAGAAAGATATTAACAGTTCTCTACATTTCTTCAAGGACATTATGGCCATTCCTTTCTTTTTTAAGACTGTTATTTAAATGTTTGCACAAACTTCAGGAAGTGAGAAAACCAACTAATTGAAAATAGGATTGTCCAGGCACTATGCTTATACTATGAATTTTAAATTTAATTTAATTTATTTCCCTCCAAACTAAAAACCATTTTATAAAATATTTTCAGTCTGCAAAAAATCAGCATGCAAGATAAAATATATGTTTGCATTTAGACTCAGATCAAAAACTTAACTGCAACATTGTCAAGCATACCTCATTGAAATCCCTCAAGAGCCATTTTGCCAAGTTAGACCACCTTCGTGATAATGCTGTACTTGGATGATTGTAGAACTGTTCTGCATGCATTAAGAAGTGATATACTAACATGAAAATAGCAAGAAACGGCAAGAGAAAAATCATCAGCAATCCAACAAGCATAAGTCTCTTTCTCAATGATCCAGGATTATTGACGAAATCCTTTCGAATCAAAAAATTCCTGCATAATATAAATAAACATAGTTAAGCAACTATAACTCAAGAATGTCTAATATTAAATTATATACACCAAGAAAACATGAAAAATATAATACTCTTTTAGATGTACAACATGAGCTGGTCTAACGGTGAAGACATTACAACTCTAAATAGTAAATAGTAGGACCAAGGTTTGAATCCGGTGGGGGATAGGGTCGTACACCATACTTCAGTAACTTAAGTATGGTGGGATAACCATATTTTGTGTAAACAACATCCTCCATAAGGATCGTCCCATATGGCTTAAGGCCTCATGGACATTAAAAACTATTTTACCTTTACCTTTTTTAATTAAAGGAAAAGGATAATAGCCTGGAAGGTTCATAGATCATATTGGCTTGAGCTAGCATACTCTATATGGAAAACAGGCAGATTTTGCATATAGCATATATTTTTTTCCATTTAATAGATTTTGCTCCATTTCTGTTTTTTCATTTTCAACATGCAGAAGTTGAACATGTACCAACTCCAGCAATAATAAATAATATATCTTAATATTCTCATTGAAAAGTAGGAATAAAAATGCTAGATTCATTTCTCCCACCCTGTTCAGAGTCTGAACATAAATACCTACAAATTATTTGGACATAACAACTGATTCATATTATTCAATATGAATTCCTACAACTCATGAAATGGAAGTCCTTTATCCTGATAGTTAATTCACCAGTAGTTCTCAGCTATTTCAGATTAGTTAGATCTAGATATCAAACTAACATATTATTAAGTTTTGATATCCCCTCTATCTTTTTCCTTCTAAGTGATCAACAGGACTTCAGAGTTATATTTAACAATAGTGTATTCAAGTTACTTGGAAATCTCCTCAGCCTCTCAGCTTCAAGTTTGTTTTCTATGTTGTACACTTCTTACAGATTGTTGCTATTGCGTATGGTCTATCCGCCCGACTGTCTCCAGCATCACTGTTCACCTGGCCTACGGATCCATCTGGTCTAGTCAAGGATCTGATTTAACCATGATCTGAAAAGAATCACAGACACTATCTTGTTGGAAGTCCCATATGTAGAATTGACACTAGCATTAGGAATGCATGGGGATAACATGGAGCATTAATGGATCACCTGAAGCATGTAAGGATCAACTAGATCCTATGAAACCAACAAAATGGCGTAGGCTTTGACTCAAAGAGGATATCAAGGTCTAAGATGACCAATAGAACCAAAAGAATGTCAAACAAAATTTGAGGTTCAAAATACCACTAAATGATGGAAGACCAGGTTGACATTGTAGGGGAACAAGTAGAGCACCAACCACGACCCTGAAAGTTTAAATTCAACCACCACTAAAAAAAGAAGCTTGCTCCTTTACATCTCCCAAATCAATGAATTTGCTAGAAACCAAATAAGGCAAAACAGGCAACCATAGGGTCATCTTTAGACCTAGGTGGGAGAAAGAGTACAGGAGGCAAAGGCCATATGCTGAGCAGAAGATAACAAATGAAAGCAGAAAAGGACCTGAGAATGCTATAGAGACTTCAAAAGAAAACTCATAACCATAAAGATCTCTGGACACTAGATGTCCCATGCCAAATTCTGTGTAAATCTTCTTCATTTTCAAGCTGTAATGAAGCTCTCTGTCTTTTCCCATGTAATTTTATTCCTCAAGAGAGTTTCTCCAAATTGTAAACCGTGTCATAAGATTGTGCAACATTTATACTTTGTTTAAAATGTGTGCTTTTCTAGATTTGCACATAGTGTAGCTCATTTCCATCCAATTTAGCCAATTTTGCAAGTAAAACAAAACTGTAGTAGTTAGGGAAGGGATGTCAGATGTGACATACACTCAAAGGATCTATGTGATGGATCAAATATACAGTAATTTTAGATCAGGCCAGCTTCCTGTTGAGACCCCTCACCATCTTCCTCACAAGGGCACAACCTCTTCCCAGTGCTGCTCCCTTCATTAAGGGGAGAAGGAGGAGCACTTCATCTACCAATTACTTATCCACTATGAGATATAGGGAAGATACCATTACTCACACAGAAACCCTGGCATATTGCTCTCCAACTACTACTACTACTACTCTGATAAACAGTGCCTGGCTCTCTTTTTCCACTTATCTTAAATAACCTTTGCATTCTGGTGGATCTCAATCAACAGACAAGCCTCCATACTGGGAACTAAAAGGCAGTTTCTGTTGCTGCCCTGATTTGACACTGGATCTCCTGCCTGCACCTTTGCATCTTCACCACATGTTTTGCCCGTTCATTGTGATAATACCATCGACATCACAAACAGTATTATCAAAAACAAAGAGTTTAAATTTATTATAATAGTAAATTAAAAAACTATGTTCCAAACATCATGCAATCTGTCCAAAGTGACTGCGATTGCATATACCTGGAACATACCGAGAGGATAAGACTTGCCCTCCTCCAAGAGGTTGTCTCTTTCCAATGCAAAGCACTTCAGGGGGCATCCAGGCGCACCAGGTTGGTTACCTCTTTCTTTCAACCTATTTCAAAATTCAGAGATGTAAAAACGCCTTTTGATATTACCATTTCACATACAGGGAGACAGATCAATAAGATGAGATTATTCTTTAGGGTTTACCTTCACCTTAACACTCACACTTTCATTTCAGATGATGTGACACTGGCTCACTCCAACATACAGAAACTCTAAGGCTTTCTCAAGCGTAGGTACACAAAACCAATTTTCTCTATACAACTAGAGGCTCATCAACCTTGTGTGCTAAGAGATGCGCTAGAGGAAATACCATGCTCCTCCCAAGGGGCAACCAGCCCCATCCACTAGGCACTTTCAAAAGGATATTGTCAAATCCTTCATTGGCCCCTCAACAAGATAGACAACAATGTCATTGAGTCTTCATCCCTGACTCCAGCTATAGGCGTGTGACAATGTCACTTGTGGCTTCAGTCTCCAACTTCAGTTTTTATCAGCACCCAGTCTATCAAGGAATTAATCCCTTTGCATTTTCTCCCTCTGTTTAACAGTTTTTATTTGCTTCCTAGACTTGATACTTATTTTCCTTTTCACCCCAAGGATTCTTTTAACCCTAATACACCCTGTGGCAGCATGCTGTATTTTTGTGTCCAAATGACACACTTTAGTCATTCATGGACATGAATACAATTATTGCATTTGTCAATTGTGCAACCATTTGTTGCCCTATCCCTGACTTCAAATGCACTCTTTTGTCTGACATTATCCCAATGGCTTTGAATATCAAAAGAATTGAAACGGTATCTCCCTTGTTGATGTACCAATCCTATAATATAACTCAAAAGGCTCTCCAGTCACTTATATATGTGTCTCCCTCTTGATGGACTATTTGAAGAGGTGGAGGTATTGTACTATTCAAAGGCTCTCCCAAAAGGTTGATTTCACACATTTTTGCCCTTGATTATCATAGAAAATTTATCTTGAAAAGTTCTTGCTCTAACTTTGATATTTGTCAGCTGTTGGATAAAAATATTTCACTCTACTTAGAATATCTCCTTCCCCTAGAATTTGGCCATTTTTGATATCAATGCCAAACTAAAGAATTCCTCAACAACAATTAATTCCTCAAATATTCACAAGTTCCTTTGGCATTCAACTATGCCTGTTTGTGTGGGCTTTGAAGGGAATGATCAATTGCTTATGCTTTAAAAATATCTGTGATCTTTAACTTGATTGGCCTTTTTTGGTAATTTATTGACATTAAAATAGTTTTTTTTCTTTAAAGCTTGTGCTTTGTATCTGCAAATAGTCTGGTACATACAGACACTGTGGCTCTGACTGTAAAACAGATTCTACGAATTTTTAATCTGTTGAGGTCATATTGTGCTCTGATTGTAAAACAAAATAAAATATTGTGTGGAGTACCCTTTTAATGGGGATGGGGAAACATGGAGGCACGAAAAGGAGATGACTAGAAGACACCCAAGATTTGACAAAAAGGAAATGACAAAGAGAATAACCATATAGAAATATTAAAAAATAAGAAACAAAAAAAATATTTTTAACATGCATAAATTTGAGATATTTGTTGGTTTTCACATTACTAATCATAAAAGAATTATTTAGATAAAATATACTATAGTGATTGGACCACTAGACCACCAAGGATCCTTCAAAGTATTGTGTTCAACTTCTTTTAGCTGTGCAGGCAACTCTCTATATTATGCAAACAACACTCCATATTTAGCTGTGCAGGCACCCATCCATTTGTATTCCTGTCTCTCTATATGAAGTTTCCAGATTTCACTGTGGGAAACTGTATATTATGCAGGAAATGATGAGACACCCCTGCACAGATGAGGGTTAGGGGAGGCACGGGTGATGCTTGGGGGGCATCACCACAGCATAGAGGGGATGACTCGAGGATGCATCCCTATGGAACCTAGCTTACTATCTAGGATTTAAAGAAGCACAACTTGACAGACACAGGAAGAAAAGCATTTTCAATAGTTCCTAGGAAAGATGGGTTGTTCTTGTTATTTCTTTATCATATTTTGTGGATGTCATTTGTTACAGCCCATAATCAGGCAAAGTCTATAAATAATCAATAGAAATATTTCCCACTCAATAAAAGTTTAGGCTGCATAGCTATCAGAAATTGCTTGTGTACTTTACATGGCCTAGATTAGTGCGCAGATTAATCATATCACAATAATTTTGGTTTAATGAATAATGGCACCTACAAAATAATTTGGTATTTTCAACTAAAGATAGCAATCGCACCTATCAAACATATTCTGCAATATGCACCAATTCAAAATCCACTCGAGAGTCTTTGTCAGCATCAGACGACTTTCAGTGCCATTAGCCTCACGATGAACAACAGGGCCTGCACCAGGAACCCACTGAGGAATTGGTATTGCAAGCACACCCTTGTTCAACATCCCAATCAAGTAATTATCTTTGCGCATGATGCGCATCACAACATCATGGGCTGAGAGATCCTTCACAACACAAAGCCGTTCGATGCTCTGAAACTGAATAGTCTTTTCCAAAACAGATGACCAGGACATCCTTTGCAACTCTTGATCTGTAATGTTAAGGCTACAAGAAAAACACATGCAACAATGTATTAACTCTAAATCCATTACCCTAAATTTATGTACAACAAAAATTAGTGGTTAGTTTTTAATATGCAGAAACATAAAAAAACATACCTCTTTTGGTAAAAGTCACGGATCTCTACTGTGTCTTTCAGTTGAGGAAAGAATATGAGAAAGCAGAATATCCAATATAAAGAAAATAACCCTAAGTATCCAACAACCACCCCAGTGTACAAAGTGAATGGCTTAAAAGGATGCTTGCCAAATGCCACCTTCAAAAGGTCACATTCAGCTCCACATTTCAGGGTTAAAAGGCCATGCCAATCCACCCATAACAAACATATTCCTGAAAAGACAATGGTGAACCCTAAGCTTGCATTATTACCAATCCATCGAATCACGATACACCGAAGCCCATGTGCACAGTAGTAACAATAGAGACGTTCAAAAAAACGATCAAGATCTGGAATTGGTCCCACTTTTAGTCTTTCACCCTTCAGAAGATCCAATGGGCTTTCAATATCATCACCTGGCAACCTATGATAATCAGAAAGCTCAATCTCAGGAGGTACACTGCTTAACAGTCCTTCATTTAGAGAATCTCCATCATGATGCCTTGTCCATGGCCATTTAAAAAACTTCCTAATAGCTTTTGAAATCCTGCTATCACTAGCCATTTTTATCAACCACATCCTGCAGTCAAAGTACAATGTGCCATTATCGAAAAGGCTCATGTGCTGGTGCAGTTTGGTCTTGATTCAGACAACATTTTCCTACAAGATCAGATAACAGAATCAACAATCACGTCAATTCACATTATCTACAAAAGACTCTATAGAAGACTTTCTGCCATAATTCCAAAGAAGGATGCAAAAATTTTAATCCTACATTATTTCTATAGAATTCAGAATCTTCAGAGAGCTCAGGACAATTTTTGAAAAATGGGAAAACATAGAGCATTATAAATTTTACATGTCACTAAATAATAATAATAGAACTTTACTATGAATAACACGATAACAACAAAAATATAACACTAACATTTCGTGCAGTGTCCATGAGTTACCAAGATCTTTAATTTTCTTATGACTTATTTTCTTCTTTCTCATATTTGAACAATGGTAGACCCACTAAACTTCAAAGAGTTCATATGGGTATTTTATACATGTCAAAAAGATATATAAAGTGAAATAAGTTGTTCAGTCACAAAAGACATGCTTTATAATTCACACTCTGTCCATAAATGGCTTGTCATTGCCATCAACGAGGAAAAGATAGCCTCACATTGGTAAAAACAGTTTACTTTTCACAAAAGATCCACAGATAAGATAATTCTATGAATGTCCACAGAAGACCAAATTAGGCGTAATGGGACTGGCCAAAAGAGAACTGTATTTGCAAAGTCAGCTAATCAGATACTACCATGTGAAAGGGAACCACAGTAATTTGACAAGCTAGGGTTATGGGCAAAAACTCGATATGGGGATTGAAGATGCTGACAAATCCAATAAGGGCCAAAGGCTACCAAGGGAACGAAAACAAGGTAGAAAATTTATATTCCGTCTATAAAATAAGAGCTAAAAAAATTGAAGCTGCTTAAAAACAAGTGGAAGCATGGGCTTGAATTAACACAATGCACGATAAAAAGGATTTGGAGGATGCAATGAAGAAGATACTGAAAACAGATGATAGACGAATGACGAATCAAAAATTTGTCATCAACAGAGCAAAAGAAGCTGACATATGGGTTTCCATGAGCATATTGCACAATCAAAAGATATAAAAACAGCAAGGAGGAAAAGCATCTGAGCTGTCAAAATAGACTAAAGAAATAGCAATCCAGCATAAAAAACATTGTGCGAATGATTTAAAAACTATCCACCTCCTCATTTCATAAATTGTTTCCATTTCTTAAAAGTTAATGATAGAGAGCCAAATTGTAATATAAGTTGTTCTAGAATCTACACTAATTGCATATATTCGTAAGAGGGCATATCAAATCGTCCACGAAGTATATACTGTCTTCCATTTCAAAAAGTTATTCATGCCTGATCCATATAACTTAAAACAAAATTGTATGCTGTCAATGGGTTCTTGGTTCAACAGTAGGGGCAAATAGTTGATGTAGCCCACACCAAGGTTCAAATCTCAACGGCACCAAATAGCTCAATGTGACTAAATGATGTAAATGGGAAAGAATAACCCTTTCAAAACCCTTCTTTTAAAAAAAAAAAACAAAAAAAGAAAATTGTATACCATGTCATATGATCCTCGCTCCATACATCTTAAAACAATTCAATAAAGTCCTAGTCCTTGGTAGCAAATGGTACTGATCAGGTCATAAAATGTCATTCTGCAGTTACTTGCACTTGCAACCATAGAAGTCATACTGCCCTTGACATTTACCTTTGCCCATGTCCAAGAAAGACCTCCACAAAATACTTATCCAAATACCTCAAAATGCTGAATATCCAAATCCACAACTAAGAAGTTGTGAAGTTAATACTTGCCCAGTTGAAAGAAAAGCCTGTTCAAACTAGACTACTTAGGACTTTCAGTCCACTAACACCTAGCAAATGTTATATAATCCTTATTTTATTTCTTATACTTGGAACACAGAATAGTTACTAAAACCAATATGGATGATCTGAAAAAATGTCCATCTGGACTAACTATGGTCAATCAAACCCTGATGCTTATATATGTACAAATTTATGCCTTTCAATTTTAAAGCCGGGATGAGTCAAGAAAACTTTGTGCAAAATATATGATCCATTGCCTGTTGTCCAAAAAGAAGCTAATGTAGAATGTCGTTAATTGTTTCTTTGAACAAAATTCCATAGGCTAAGAAAACAATATGAAATCTATAAGCACAGCCTCATCTCCTTCTCTGCAAACCTTCATCAAACTAGTTTAAAAACTAATGCTGGTAAGAAGTGCTCTTTACATGATTGATGAAGAATTCTACTATTATTCCTCAGTGTCTTCTTTGTAAGTGGATATTGCAATCCCTGATTATCTGTATCGAGCACCTAAATCTTGTTACACATGCACAAACCAAAAAATGGTTATAACTTTTGCAGATTCAGAGCATAGGGAATGAGCTTTTCCACTTAAGGAACCTCTGAGCTATAGTTATGTATCTTACTGCAGTTTGCTCTCTTGTCACAAACCTAGTACCAATAAACATTGTTCTAAGCTTAACAAAAAAGAGAAACATCTTGATACTGTTAATGTATCTTTCTTCTTACCAAAGACATGCCTCTTATGTTTCATCATAAAGAGCAAAGGGAATGAAGAAAAATTGTCTTATTAGCAAACCTCTTCTAACAAACACTGAAAGAGCAAAAGTTCATTTTTTGCATTCTACCTGCACCTATTAGATAAAAATAAGATATAAAGAAGAACACGGCTATAGAGAACCATGCTGCTCCTTTGAGAAAATATCAACTTCTTTCCTAAAAAAACGTAATCTAAACATTACTAAATGTGAACTAAAGAACACAAATTCCTTCAACTCTAGAGGCAAGAACATTCTTCATAGAAATCTGCAAAGACAAGATATGCCTATAAGCCTTACAATTTTCCAAATTCTATTGCCATGACCTCTAATCATTCAATTCTCCCCTAACAATACTCGCTTCCACTAAAGAGGACACAAAAAGCATTCTAGATGCTGTTTGGATCAACTTGCAATATATCCCCTGAGAAACGAACCATTACAATTTTTATTGTGAAGCTTTCTTCTCCTCCTCCTCGTTCTTTTGTTTCAAAGTAAGAAGGCCTTCGAATGTTCCTATGCCAATCTCTTCTATATGGCATCAAAGTTTTGAAATTGCAACTTAAACAAACATTCCAATGGAATCAAGTTTTAGAAAACAAAGAAGATAGTTTTTCTAGCCCAATTTGTTTGTATTAAATTTCTAAAACCTTTTCTCATATTTCTTTGTCCATTACTCCATTGATCTTTTGGATAATTTTATTAAAATACAGTTCAAAAGAAAATCGTTAACAATCTATAATCTATTAGGTTGGAATACAATCCCAGTTAACCCTTTTGACAAGCAAAATTCATAAAGTTATAACAACCACGTTAATGGATCACAGATGCACTCACAATAATTGTGTGATCCTTCAAAAACTACTTGCCAGGCTTCTCATATCTTTTTGTTGATTTTTAACTACTTGACCTAAAAAGCTCATCTCACCTAAAACAACACAAGTCAAAACAACCTTTGATCCATTTTTATTTGTAAAGCTATCACAACCCTATCTCTGACTACAGTTTGCCCAGAGGAATTCATAAAGGTATTACAAGTGAAATTCATAGAGGTATAACAACCAAGTCAATGGATCACAGATGAACTCACATTCATTTGGGTGGTCCTGCAAAAACTACTTGCCAAGCTTCTCAATATTTTTTGTGGATTTTTAACTACTTGACCCAAACAAGCTCATCTCACCTAAAACAACAAAAGTTGAAACAGCCTTTCATCCATTTTCATTTGTAATGTTATCAAAATAGTATCTCTCACTACAGTCTGCCATGGGAGTTCCCCTTTAATGCTTCAACCATCCATTCCCCTAACAAGCTTGCTCCCCGTGCAAAGATTGGTACCTAGATTTTATCCAAGTGATATACAAAAACCCAAAAACGACCAACTATAACCCTTCATCACCTATGAGTTTTTTATTTTCCCAACAGAAATTTCTAAAGATAATCTCAGACTAAGTAACATTACTTTGGAGGTGAAAAACAAACTGAAAAAGAATATGCATCTTACAACCCTAATTCTGCCAACTACTATCAATTTCCCTGCCAGTAGGAAATCCTTATAGCTCTGGTGCTAGTTCATTTCTCACACCTATCCAACAACCAAATCTATTGATTGGACCAAAAAAACCCTTTCAATGGAGGTTCCCAAATATCTCTATGTTTACTCTCATTTAGTAATCTTTTATTCAAGTTTAATCAATCAATCATTGTTTCTTAAACAAACCAAAAAAACTGCTTCCCATTTTCCAATCCTAATATTTGTCAATATTTTTGCATTTTAATCATGACTTGCCTCGTGTCTACACTATGATTCACAATCTTTCCTCAAATTCCTACAAGACTCAATCAAAATCCTATCATAATCTCAACTAAGAATTCTTAATTTGCTGGAAGATCAATCCACACTCTGTTGTTGAACCTATAGAGGGGTTCCCAATATCTCTATGTTTACTCTCATTTAGTAATCTTTTATTCAAGTTTAATTACTCTGCCATTGTTTCTTATACAAACCAAAAGAACCTGCTTCCCAATTTTTTCAATGCTAATATTTGTGCAGATTTTTGCATTTTAATCACAACTTGCCTAGTGTCTACACTATGATTATCAATCTCTCATCAAATTCCTACAAGACGTGATTCAAATCCGATCATAATCTCAACTAAGAACTCTTAACTTGCTGGAAAATCAATCCACACTCTGTTGTTGAACCTATGGAGGGGCAGTAGCCCCGTGGTAGAGCACCCACAATGTTCTGAGATGTTCTGGGTTCAAGTGAGCCATATGAGATCAAGCTAGTGTAAACCTGTTACCTAGACAACCCCCCCCAACATGCCAATCACTAATATATATAATGAAAAATAATATATCAACATCAAGTTTGACTCGGACCAGCAAGAGGAGGAATAATAAGAAATAATAGAGGAGAGATTTTGTCTCGTTATGCTTCCAATAGTGGATTTAAGACAAATAATGAAGTTGAAGCTTGGGCAGCTTTGGAAGGGTTTAAAAATATGCAAACAAATGAAATGTAAGAGAGTATGGATGGAAGGTGATTCATCTGTTAGGAGGTGAAGTCAATATCCAGATCTCCGATGTTCTTCAGCAGAGTGGAGCATGGTGGTGCAGCTTATAGTAACCCAACCCCACGCGCTGCTCATATGCGCCAAGTGTGGCAAGGGGGGTCGCAGGGAGGAACCTGGCCCCCCAACCCGAAATTTTGGTTGTCCGTACAACCGTACGATGCGGGCCCATGCGGTTATTAAAACGCAATAAAGCACGTTTGTTATAAAACGCAGTAAGCGCTTTTGTCATAGTAAAACGAAGTTAAAACAGCGTGTTTTTAATAAAGCGCTTTTATCTGGAATGTGCCACGCTTTTTTGGAATCTTCCTTTGTATTTCTATAAAAAAGGGGACTGCCCCTTGCATTTGTATAGTGTGAATGTATGAAAGCCTGCTCAGAATAATAAAAGAGAGAAGCTGCCATTGCCCTATGGTTTTTTCCCTGCACACTGC
Source organism: Wollemia nobilis (assembly GCA_028583015.1). Taxonomy (NCBI): domain Eukaryota; kingdom Viridiplantae; phylum Streptophyta; class Pinopsida; order Araucariales; family Araucariaceae; genus Wollemia; species Wollemia nobilis. Next base: position 584,218 of record JAQPPZ010003648.1, on the reverse strand, counting down.
AGGGTTTCCACGTAAAATCTCATGTACTGTTTATTGTGTCTAAGCTTGCTTGCTTTTAATTTCCTAACATTATCAATAGTAATAATTGCAATTTTGAAGAAAGCAAAGGCTCCAGGGAACATACAAGATAATTGTGGAAATACGAGACCTTGCTACAGAGTTTGAAGAAATCAGGTTTACACATACATTGAAGGAAACAAATGTGCAGATAGGCTAGCCAATAGAGGCGTTTTAATTGAGGATCGTGAAGTTAAATTCTCTTTTCCATGGTTAGAAGAAGTGGTAAGTTTAGCTGAAGCTGACAAGAAAATGATGACGGTCTGAATCAAATAATGATTAAAAATAGGAAAAACAAAGCAAACATATATTTCAACAAATGTGTTATGATATTTTAGGTAGAGAATCCTTCCACAATGTGCATCCGCTGTTCTTTTGGAATTTTATCACTCTCATGTTGGGATGGAATCAGAGTCATATTAGTGTCATTCTAGGTTGTTTGCAAAGAGGGGTTCGTGTCTATTTGAAAGTACTTTTGTATTATCTTTGTAAGATCTAAACCTCCTTGCATCCTGCCTAAGTATAGTCATTTTTTTGTTATATCTATTTGAAGCCAATGTGTCAAAAAGGCACTGTGATATTTTAGCAGAGTACGGAGATCGACATTTCACCGAGAAGCAACCATGACAAAGAATGTCTTGAAGAAGTCTTAAATGCTGTTATGGTGAGAGATTGCAGCGGTCATATGTGATACCTTCAATGATTTCTTTTCTTCTTTTTGGGTTGGATTGGGTTGGGTTGAGTTTTTTATTTCTCTTTTTCTTTTTTCTCTTCGGTATGTGCGTGCATGTGAAGCCATCATGTGGCTTGTAAAATGCCCAATATGCATGCCAAAGGAGTCCCATACATGGTTACAAACTGTGTTAAATAATATATTGCAGACAGGAACTTTCATGGAGGAAATTGCTGATGAATAGTGCTAATCAGGATTGATACATGTGAAAAGGTAGTTCTGGACATTAAGCAAGAAGGAATGGTAATGGCAAATGTTTTCAATTCAACAAGAAGGAGAAATAGCGACTATGAACAGGCTGGTCACGGAGATGTAAAGTCAACATATGAAGAGTGTCAATAATGGAAATTTTGTTATATTCCCTGCAAAGTCAGCCAATGTTAAGTATCAAAAAACTACCTAAATGGCTTACTTCACCATACTCATCAGCAGAGTACCTCAACTAAATGAATTTCTTTGCAAAAGAACTACAAAACTAGAGAACCAAATATCAATATATGAAGGCATAAGTCAAGGTGAAGAAAGTACATATCATAAACGTGAGCGTGTGTGTGCAAAATTTCATTGTGTGGATTGGAGATGTTAATAAGACATTTTGCCACATTGTACTCTTAAATTGACTGATGCTCATTAGTGGAATTAAAGCTTTTGAAAAGAATACTCTCACCTCATGATCAGCCAACCAAGCATCTTCATAATAAAGACAAAGATAAATTCAATGGCAAAATATCCACGGAAAGATAAATGACAAAGGAAAACTAAGCAAATGACTACAAACATTGTGTATAATAACAAAATAGTAACCATTAAAACATGGATGGCTTTTATGACCATTCAATAAAATTTAAATCATTGAGATGCCTATAGCACTAGTTCAATATGAAACCCATGGGGTAATTTTGTTTTGATACCAGATTACATTATTTGTATTATACTTTGCACATTTTGTCCTACTAAGTGTAGAACTCTTGCACCCTTGAGGAGGTAACAGGCACTAGTCTCATTGGTATTCAAATTCATATAAATGATGTAGAGAACATAAGAATTATTCCTGGTAAAAAGAAAAACTTAGTACTCATAAACACTCAAACTCTCAAATCTAAAAACTATTCAATCTACTTCTACACTGCCATTGCCACATACATGCCTTCCAACAATACCAGAACTGAAGGTTCCCTGGACAGTAAAACAATTAATGGCACAAAACATAGCAAGACTCATCCCAGCTGGAAGGGCAGGAAGCCAACAAATTAAGAACTAGTAGCCATCCTCACAAGATACCAAAATGTATAACAAAATGCATGAAATTTCATCTTTCGACTCTATTATATAGTTGTATAATTTAATCATTAGCCGTATAACTTCTAGATCGCTCTTCTGTTCCTCTCTTCTGAACCGTAACAGAATGTTATGTGTCTCGATAAAACCTTTGACGCTGGATTGACAGGTAATTATTTTCCTTGAAACTTTACAAAAACATGATATGTCAAGAAGTATACTGTAAAATGGTAAGGGCTTTGGCTTCTCTTTAGCTCAACCAGTTAGATTCCTCAATATTAAAGGAAGAGACCCAGGTTCAAATCTTGCGAAAAGATACACAGATAAAATCCAAGCTTTGTTAATAAGGGTGGAACTTATTTCAATCCCATATAACCAATTAATATATATATTTCCAAGCTTTGTTAATAAGGGTGGAACTTATTTCAATCCCATATAACCAATTAATATATATATTGGTGTTAATAAGGGTGGAACTTATTTCAATCCCATATAACCAATTAATATATATATTTCCAAGCTTTGTTAATAAGGGTGGAACTTATTTCAATCCCATATAACCAATTAATATATATATTGCAAAGTCTAGTCTAGTAGATTGTAAAAGAAGCCAAAATATTTAGTTTGGATGATATCCGATGTCTTCGGATGCCCTATGTTGTTAAAACTGGAATGATCGTCACTGAATTTACTTGAACTATGCAATATAATGTTTCAATGTATTCCAACATCTCTTTCGAAAATCTTATCGACCGTTTTGAACCCTGGACATCAGGGCCAGTATATATTGTAATTTGCTGGATATATAGCGGAATAATGTCTATATATTGGCTAAAACAATTAATCTGAAAAAATCAAATAAAAAAGAAGGTTAATATCTAGCTGTTAACCCGATGTCTTCGGATGCCCTATGTTGTTAAAACTGGAATGATCGTCACTGAATTTACTTGAACTATGCAATATAATGTTTCAATGTATTCCAACATCTCTTTCGAAAATCTTATCGACCGTTTTGAACCCTGGACATCAGGGCCAGTATATATTGTAATTTGCTGGATATATAGCGGAATAATGTCTATATATTGGCTAAAACAATTAATCTGAAAAAATCAAATAAAAAAGAAGGTTAATATCTAGCTGTTAACCCCCAGCATTAAGGGACAATGCTCCATTGCAAATAAATTCAACAAAAAAAGCAGGCGCCCTCCCAATGCACTTGGTACTAAAGAATCAGGGAAGCTGAAGACATTGAATTGGCTGAAGAAAAATCCTATGTACTTAAAAATAATAATAAATATAGCAAAACCCAATTCATTTTAATATCAACACAATCAGAAAAATTATCAGCCATTACACAAGGTCCCGAATTGTTCAACACATACCTTCTGAAAAGGCCAAAGGCCAATTTTCTATGCGGCAAAAGACACCCAGAAGATATTCCCACCTGGACTCCCAAATTCGCCTGGAACCACCAAAGAACACCGATAATTCTGTAAGCCCAATATCACACAAAGCCAAACTTTTGCCACAAAAAACCGTACTAAGCAAACCCTGTGCTGCACTTTCCTCCCGCTGGAAATCCCAAACCGGCCAAATTTCCTTGGACCAGAAGCTCCTTGTGCCCACGCTCACAAGAAAGAAGTCTACCCTCCTGGAAGCAATGAATTTTCCTCGATTCCTACCCAAAAAAACGCTCGATTCTGGACGGCAAAAAAGAGGACTGGCAATCACGGAAGCCCGGGGAAATTGTGCACAATGTTCGCAATTGAAGCAGATTTAAAAGCGGGTTTAATTGAGTTAAATATGTCCAAGCTCGTCTTTCCTCTCCCCACGCAACGACAGAATTCCCCACGAACACCTCAAAGGTATGACAGCGCGGTAAAATTCCCCACGAACACCTCAAAGGTATGACAGCGCGGTAAATTGTTCTCTCCTCTGAATTTCTCTGCCCTTTTTATTCGTGTTTCCACTAGGGTTGGTTTTCTAATTTTTGAAGGGGTGACTTTAAAAGTTATAAAAATGTTGGGGTAATTTATAAATTTTTATAATCATTAGTTGGTAAAAGAAATTAATAAAATTTTAATGAATTTAATTGAGATAGTTTATAGACAAGTATTTAACTTCAATAAATGGAATTAAGATACTCAAGAATAAGCACTCAACTTTAGCAAATTGAATTGAAACAGCTCAAGAACAAGCACTCTAAAGCTACTAACTTATTTTTTTCTAAGTATAAAAACAATATTTTTTTATACATAAAAAAACCAACAACACTTATAAAAAATCAACTTGAACACAACCTTTAACCTAAATGCAACCTATTTGATTAAATTTTTTTTTTTTTTTTTTGGGTATTTGAATGGTTTGGATGTGACATAATGGGTGACCTTGACATTGTATAAGGGGAATGACTTTATATTGATAGATACATAAAGGGGAATTCTTTGGTGTGCTTTTTGGGGTATGTGGTGGCTAGGTGGCCTTAGGGTTTGAAACATGAAGAGACTTAGCCAAGAAGAAAGGGCATGTGAAAAAAGATGGTCAGATCTTTTTTAATTTATTTTTTTATGTTTTTAAATGTTTATATTAAGTACGAAAGATTTGAAAGGATTGGAATTGGAATTTACCATATCAAATTAAATAAATATTAAATAAAACCAATTCATCTACTACTTCCATTTAGAAAAGATATTTTTTTAATATGATATGTGAAGTTTTTTTTGGCATGGGGAATGGGGTTAGTCTAATCATTATGGAACGGCGTAGGTGCAGTCCTTAATTATGGCAGATAAGGAGTTTAGCGTAACAAGATATTTGTTCCCTGGCATGCTTTGGGATACGATGTACTAAGGCCATGGTGATCGTCTCCAAATAAATAGTAATTTTATTATTTTTTTTAAAACGAATCGAATCCGGTTTATTATAAAAATATGATTGAAGGCCGTATGCCAAGCACAATATAATAAATAGTAATAATTTAAAAAATAAAAAATAATAATAATAATTTTAAAAAATAATATTTTTATTGAAGATTTGGGTATGTCTAAAAGGTTGTTTACCATTTGCATGCGAGAAATTGAAGGGGGTTTTGATGTTAATTTTAGTCAAAGTTAATAAATAGTATAGGTGTTTTCGGAGAGGTTTTTTTTTGTTGAGGTCTTTCAATTTTATAAGGGAATTTTATAAGGGATTATGACTAAGATAGGAATGCTTAAACACCAACTAAATAAATAATATAAATAGTTGTTAGTTAATATGTTTTTTTTTCTTTTATAGGACTACTCCTTCCTCGCAGAGTATTGATAACTCAATTAATGACAGTAAGGCAATGGCTGATAGTTGTTCTGATGAAAATGAATGGACGAAAGTTGAATCTAATAAAAGGAGGAGATCTAAGGACTCTGACATGAAGGATAACTCTATGAGAGCCACTAAGGCGGCTGCAAGATCCAGGGAACTTAATTGTTCCAAATATTTTAAAAATAACTAATGCCTCTTAATTGTTTGAGTTGGAATGTCAGGGGACTGGAGTTTGGCTCCAAGAACAAATCTTTTAAAAATAACTAATGCCTCTTAATTGTTTGAGTTGGAATGTCAGGGGACTGGAGTTTGGCTCCAAGACAATATTCAGAACAAAGGATGCTATGATTTTTCCTCAACTTCAGAATCTCAGATATGATATGGACAGTTATAATCAGGTTTTGGTTCTACAGGTTTATTTATAGCAATTTGTGCGAATATATAACTTGTCGAAAACAGATGGCTAATTATGATAAGCCCATTGTTTATCAGCTAGTTTCAGTTTGATGTCAGTTTATTTTGTATATACTTCAGGTTTCAGTTTTTTTTCAGGAGTTTTGTTTCATGCCACTTTTTGTTTAAGTGGCTTTTTTAGACTGGTTTTGGTTGTATCTGTTGTATCAAGGTTGTAACTATTATCAAGATTGTATCAAGGTTGTATTTATTAATATAAGTTATACGATTTTCAATTAAAAATATATATATTAAATAAATATGTTTTCTATTTCATATAATTTACGATTTTATAAATGTTAAATAATTTAAAAAAATTATATACATAATTATTTTAAGGTTTTATTTTTAATATAAAATTTTATTAATAATTGGCTTCAAATTTAAAATTAAAAAGTTAGGTTAAACATATTTTAAAAAATTAGAATAGTTTTGGTCAAATTGACTATGACGGTACGAATCGTGAGCACCTGGTGGTCCATTTCACACCAAGCTATAAAACAACGAGGTGGAATAGGTTTTGTGGTCCATTTCACACCGAGCTATAAAACAACGAGGTTGAATAGGTTTGGTGGATGCAGTGCATGTGGTTTAAACCCTCTACTTACCAGCTACTAAAATAATGTAATTGTAACCAACTCTCTTATCAAAAACAATTAGAATAGTTTTCAATTTTATATAATAAAGATCAATTTTTAAACATTATTATGATTTAAGTATATTTATTTTTATTTTTGGTTGGTCAAAGTTAACCTAAGTTTATCAAATAGTATTATCCAAATTTGTAGATTCTTTACCTTTTAAGAAGAGACTAAGGTTTGAATTTTGTCAAAACATATATACATAATTGTCAAATTATTATAATATATAGTCATAATATACTTGAAAGGGATAGGTGTTAAGTGTTTGTTGTGGATTGTCTTAGTATACCCAAAAGGGATAGATGGGTTTTGTCGATGGATTGCCCCAGTAAACTCAGTAAGGATAGGCTGAGTGCTTGTTGATGGGTTACCCCAATTCAATTCCTTGGTCCATCTAGGTGGATTGGTAAGTTGGGGCGCTTACCGAGAGGAGATCTAGGTTCCAATCCCACGGGCTTGCCCATGCACAAACAGTAGTCCAGATCTGATTCATTTGAGTGGTGCGCCAGATTGATGACGATGGTGCAACCCCTGTGCGTCCGACGGTCCCCATCTCATGCCGAGTTACCATGTACCGAGATGGTGGAAGTCCTAGAGCCTTCGTAGATAGTTTGAACCCTACCAATTGTGCTGGTAGTTACTAAAAATCGTGAATGTAACCATTGCTTCTATATATCAAAAAATTAAAATTAAAAAATTAAAATTATAAATATTTTCCATTATAACATATAATCATAATATAATACAAACAAAACTTTTTTTAATCCTATAAAACCCTTTAAAAAAATCCTATGTGTTTATATAACATTGACAACACATGAAATGGTGTTGGTGACCCCTCTTGCTTTTAGACATAGATGGGTGTTGACAAAAATTTAGATCACGACAAAAACATTAGGTTGTCCCAATCATTGGAGATGAGATTTTTTTAATTTATTTTTTAATTACATCTTTAAATATTTGACACACAAGTGTCCATGGACAAAGGCCTTTCCTTGTGATAGCTTAGCATGTATCTCAAAGTAAAATTCTTTTGAGTTTTTAAAAGCAAACTTTTTCGACTTATGTTTAAGGTTGGTACTCATTTCATCATTATAATCATACTCATATATACAACGAGTTTTAAACAATATATTGTTGGCATTTTATTTTGGTTACTAAAATTTGAATTAAGGGAAGAAAGCCTTATGTTTTTTTTGGTACTCATTTCATCATCATAATCACATTCATATATACAACGAGTTTTAAACAATATATTGTTGCCATTTTATTTTGGTTACTAAAATTTGAATTAAGGGAAGAAAGCCTTATGTTTTTCTTAGATACATACGGGAGTTGGCTACATTCACATTATTTTTAGTAACTGCCAAGTGTAGGGTTTAAACCACAAAGGTTGTTCCCAACAAATATGTACCACCTCGTTGTTGTTGATCCATCCCGTTGTTGTTGATCCATCCCATTGTTGTTGACCCGATGTGAGGAGACCATTGGTTACCAGTTAATAATCAATCCACCCCCAAGGTTTGAACCTAGGTCTCTTCTTGGTAAGTGTTTGGCCAAAGAGACAATGACCAATCCACCTCTAGCCTTTAGGGACAAGAAAGCCTTATGTTACTATACCTTAGAAATTTAACCTCCAATTAAACCATTATACCTCGCATTACTTTTTTTTTATACATAGGGGAGTTGGTTACATATTTTTTTTATACATAGGGGAGTTGGTTACATCCACACTATTTTTAGTAACTGCCAAGTGTAGGGTTCAAACCATATGAGCTGCTCCCAACAAGCCTATACCACCTCGTTGTTGATGATCAAACGCAAGAAGGACCATCGATTGCTTAGGATTCGTACCATCGTCGTTTGTAACAAGCATTCAAAGGATTCAAATCAAACTACTACCTTTGCATCAGAGATGCCCCAAGGTTTGAACCTAGGTCTCTTATTAGTAAGTATCTGGCCAAACAAACAATGACCAATCCACCTCTAACCTTTAAAGACAAGAAAGCCTTATGTTACTATACCCTAAAAATATAACCTCCAATTAAACCACCATTATACCTCGCATTACTTTAATAAAAATATATATATTTCATCCTGTATCCGCACCATACCTTACTAGCAAGTTCCCTCAATCCTCGGAATGAAGTTTAGGTTCAAGTCTGGTGGCCTGTGCTGAATACACAAAAAAACCCTGGCTAACCTGAGGGGTATACCCGGATGGGACAGGCCCTGTGGAACGGAAATTCCTGACCCCAAGACCCTATGGAATGGAAAGTCCTGGCCCTTAGAGGATACAGGGAATGGTTTTCTTTAATATAAGGTTTTTTAGCTTTTCAAGAGAGATCCAAGGTTCAAACCGCGACGTGGGCGAGGGAGGTGGATGTGTGGTGGCTTTATGTTAAATTTGCTATTGATAAGTATAGCTCTCAACTTTAAAAGAGATCATAGTTGAGAGGAGACTCTTCAACCCTATATGTAAGTCATAAGAAGTTTCTTTCAATAACCAAACTCAAAAAAATATATAAATATATATATTTCAACCTAATGTTTTCAATATTATATATATATATACAAAACTTAATAATTAAACCTTAATAAAATATTAATAAAATAATAAGTAAAAATCTTTCAACGTGGAAAACTTTCATTATAGAGAAATTAAGTGTTTGATTCCGTTCCGACGTTAACGTCCATCTTCAAGATTTTTACAGTGTAATATATTTTATTATTTTATTTATTTTTTATTTTTTAATTTGGTTAGTATGAGAAACTTCAACGACTAATGCATAAAAAGGTTGAGTAGTCTGATCCTTTGTAAAGGAGCTTTACTTATCAATAGGGAATTTAATACACAACCACCAATGCATAGAGTTGAGTAGCCTCTTCCCAACCATGACCTCTCATAAAACCGAGAACTATACTTATAGAGAATTTAACACACAACCATCACATATCCACCCCCTCACACACTTGTCCATACCGCAGTTTGAACCTTGGACCTCCATATCCACCCCCTTCACACACTTGTCCATATCGCAATTTGAACCTTGGACCTCCCGAAGATAGGAAAGGGCCACAATGCTTCTAAATAAAAATCTACTAGGTGGAACAGTAGTTATAGTGGTAATTTTTGAACAGAGATGTTATCAACTCCCTTGTAAAAAATAAATAAAAGAATAAAAAAAATTAGCTAGTGGTTTTCTTCTTTGTATTTGTGTATTTGTAAATTAAAAAATCAATTAAATTATTATATATATATATATATATATATATATATATATATATATATATATATATATATATATATATTAAAGATATTAATTTATTTTTTTTAAATAAAATATAAATTAGGTTATTTTAAATAAAAAAAAAAAAATTGGTATAAGGTAGAGGTGGTTATAAGGTCCACAAACCTTTTACAAAGTCAAAATGGGCTGGTTCTAGCATCAAGCCCGTATAATCAAAATACAAAATGGATCTTTCTAAGACTCACATTAAGCCATACTTAGAGTCCAAAGTCCTATACTTGTCGCTTGACTATTCAGGATAAAACAAAAACCAAACAACACCTAGCACTTACTAACACTAGGTTGCTGTTCTGTACACTTGTCACCTCCCAGGCCCCAGCAAATGGGATGCCTTTTCTGCCTAATTCCATCTGTCGGAATACTCATCATCGACCCCTCCGATCTCCCTGATGCTCTAACGAGTTTGATCTTAGCTCTTCTCTAGCAACCAACACCAATAGTTCTTGAGGGAAGTTATCCTTCCAAATTTGCATCTCCCCAACAGAAACTGCAATATTTGCCATTAGATCCGCCGCCTGGTTCCCTTCTCTGAAGGTGTGTTGGATTCGGGCATTAACTAAATGAGATTTATGAATCTTTGCTTCTAGGATAAGCTCCAATATGGTCCAGATGGGGTCTTTATCCTCCTTAATTGCCTTGATTATATTAAGCGAATCCCCTTCAAAGATAACTTCCTTATAACCCTCAAGTCCGGCAATTCTCATTGCCCGCATGCAGCTCGGGCTTCGCAAAATGATTTGTTTGAGTTCCCAAAGGCTCTGCAAAGGCAAGGACCACTTTTCCTTCCTCATTTCTCAAAACTCCTCCCGCTCCTGCAGCCCCGGATTTCCTTTAGCTGCCCCGTCAAAATTAAACTTAACCCACTTTTGTGTGGGGGTATCCACTTGACACCATCCCGTGGGTTGGTTGTAATGTCTAGGTCCGGAAGTTCCTCTCCCAGCTCCGTAAAATCCTCCTTTCCCTTAGAGACATGGTCTCATTTTTGAAGAAGAAAGTTTTCCAGTTTTCTTTCAAAGCTCCGATTATTTTATTACCACATAACCCGGGATCTTTCTTACGTCCTTTAAATACTCTCTTATTTCTCTCATTCCATATCCCCCATAAAAAATGGGGTAAGTCGAGCTTCCGAGCCAAGTCAAAAGCTTTGCCCTGAAGGGGGAAGCCCACCTGTATGCAGAAGTCAGACATGCTATTTGGATAGACCCAATCTATATGAAATTTGGACAGGATCATTTGGAAGACTATACAAGAAAAATCACAAGTTAAAAATATATGACTTACAGATTCTATTGCTTTCTCACACAAGATACATCGATTGATGAATTGGAAACCTCTCCTTTGCAGATTATCTATTGTCAGGATCTTATTTTGAACTCGCCAACCAAAAGAAGAAAGCTATTTTTGGGGTTAAATTATTTAACCAAATAACAGTAGTCGGAGTCCAGCCATTGAATCCCGAGTGGATTAACTTATAGGCGCTTTTATCGAATAGATCCCACTTGTAGTTTTGCCCCAAATCGCCTTGTCTCTTCCTCCCCAGGGAATGATCGGGAACACCCTTAAAGCATCATTGAGTTTGGTTAGGGCCACCTTCTCTTGCTCTGACGGATTATGAACTGTGATTTTCTTCCAAGAAGAAGTTTCCGTGCTACAGACAATAAAATCCCCTACTTTTCCTCCCATTTCCTTCGAAAGTTTATGTTGGAGGACCCGAAGGTCTAAGTTATCTTTCAGAGGGGCCTCTTCCAACCACGGGTCTTTCCAAAAGTCCACTTGTCTTCCATTACCAATTCTCCATCTGATGCCTTTCCTGACTACCTCCCGACATTCGAGCAAACAATTCCAAAAATAAGATCCTCTAAGAAGATTATCGACTTTCGGAAGTCCCGATTATTTCGATATATTTTGCCTTAAGAAGTTTTACCCATCCCAATTGATCATTATTGATAAATCTCCATACTTGTTTGCCAATCAGAGCTTGATTCATTTCTTTCATTCTCTTTAACCCCAGGCCCCCCTGATCCTTGCTTGCACACACCTGATTCCATGCTACCAACGAAATTCTCTTTCTCTCCTCCGAACTCGACCACAAGAAGTTGCGCTGAATTAGCTCCAATGTAGCTTGGACCTTTGCGGGCATTCTAAATAGAGACATGCGGTAAATTGGAATGCTCTGTAAAGTAGTTTGAACTAATAAGGCTTTTCTCGCGGAGCCGAGAAGGTCGCCCTTCCACCCTCGCTAACTTTTTGGAGATCCTGTCAATGACTGAGTTCCACAAAGTAGCCTTCATTCTTCCTTCGAACATAGGCATGCCTAGATAAGTTTCTGGTAGAAGCTCCTTTCCACAACCGAAGAGGTTAGCTATTCTTTCCTCCCTCCCACCAGGCGTGTTAAAGAAATAGATGCTACTCTTCTTATAGTTTATGTATTGTCCTACTTTTGTCTCATACTTGGTTAGAATTCTCTTCAACTTCCTAGCTTGAGGCACCGAGGCTTTGGACACAATGATTGTATCATCCACAAACCGTTGGTGAGACACTGCTCAGCTCGTTGAGGCTGGTTTAAAACCTTCCAATTGACCATCCGCCACCGCTGCTGAAATGTTCCTACCCAATGCTTCCGCTAAAATAATAAACAAGTATGGAGACAAAGGATCTCCTTGTCGCAACCCCCTTTCACTCTTAAAGTAACCTGAGGGTGACCCATTCACCATGACAGAAAATCTTGTAGTAGAGATACAATTAAAAATCAACTTAATCCACTGGGACAAAAACCAAACTTACCCAAAATCTTGGTGAGGAACCGCCATGAGACCCGGTCGTAGGCTTTATTCATATCAAGCTTTAGTAACATACCTGCTTCCTTACTAGTCACCATTGAATGAATAACCTCATGAATTGTGATGATACCATCCAATATTTGTCGCCATTTCACAAAGCCACCTTGGTTCATATCAATGATGAAAGGAAGGATAACCTTCAGCCTATTGGCGATTGTTTTTGTGAGAATCTTCATCAGAGTGTTACATAAACCGATAGGGCGAAACCGGAAAATACCATTGCTCCCACTAGTTTAGGGATGAGGACTAAAAAAGTAGCATTAACTCCTTCTGGGATTTCCATGTCCTTTTGAGCCTCAATTATAGCTTCCACTACATCATTGCCTAGGATATCCCAAAACTTTGGAAGAAAGTCTGCAGGGAAGCCATCCGGTCCTGGGGAGTCGTTACCATCCATGTCAAAAATGACCTTCTTGATTTCCTCCTTTGTGAAAGGACTAAGTAAGAATCCATTAAGATTATCAGTTACGAGGGGTGGAATGGCTGCCAACAGAGAGTCCTCTTCTTCAATAGACGGATTTACATCTTCTAGCAATGATTTAAAGTACTCAACTCGCTTCCCTCCTTATGTCTTCCATATCTTTGGTGTTAGACCCATCGGCCATCTTGATCTCCTTAATTTTGTTAGTACTCCCGTGGCGAAGAGTAGAGACATGGAAGAACTTTGTATTTCGTCACCCTCCTTTAACCAACGCAATCTGGATTTTTGCCTCCAAAAGGTTTCTTCAAATCCAAGCATCGTGTGGTATTCGGCTAATGACTCCCTCTCCCGGTTTCTCGGATCCTCTCGTAAGTCGCTCCGACTTCGACTTCTCCCGTAGTTCATTGATCTTGTCTTTTAGTTCTCGCCTTTTAACAAAAATATTGCCAAAGGAAGTTTTGTTCCACTCTCTAATGTTAGCCTTCACATTCCTTAGTTTACATGCCACTTGGGCCGCTTTCGAACCATTATACTTTTTGTCCCACCATTGGGCAACCGGATCCTTGAGATCCCGATGTTGGAACCACATAAGTTCGAATTGAAAGGGTCTGATGTATCTTTTCTTAGAGTCCTCCCCTGTTTCCCACAAAATTGGGTTGTGATCAGACCCGATTCTTGGGAGTGTCGTTAATGAAGAGTCCCCAAACCTCTCCAGGCATTCTTGAGAAAGAAGAAACCTATCTAATCTTATCTGAATTTGGTTTTCCTTCAATCTTTTGTTAGACCATGTATAGGAGAATCTACGCAGGTCCACATCCATCAGCTCATGTTGCTCAACAAAATCTCTAAACTCGTAGATATCAGCAGTTATTCTTTGAGAGCCCCCCAATTTATCTACAGGATTAAGGTAGCAATTGAAATCCCCCGCCACAATCCAAGGGTAGTTGGGGACCGTCTCCCTCAATTCAGCTAGTCGACTCCAAAGAACCCTTCTCAGTCCCTGTCTAACTGGAGCATATACATTCGTTAAGATCCACTCTTCCTACGTGGTTTTATCCACACATAAGAGACAAATAAACCAACAAGACATCGAATCACTCTACTATCAATCACATTTTTGTTCCACATAACCAGTAACCCTCCTGTTGTTCCAGTGGCCTCTTGGCCTACTACTTCAGCTTCTCGCCAAGTCCTATTCTTAAAAGGAATAACTCTACTCTCCTCCATTTTAGTTTCTTGCAGTAAAATAATATCCGGTTTGTGTTCTTGTCTAAGAGCATACAAAGCTCTTATTTTTGCAAGATTACTCCCACGAATATTCCATGAAAGAATCTTCATTTATGGGCTTTGGATCCTCGAGCCTTCGCCCCAAAGAGCAATACTGCTTGAGTGCCATCAGCCACTCCTCGCTCTGCTTCTTTCTGCCTTAAGGTAGCATTGCTAGGTTTCCCTCTTCCTACCGAACCATATCCCCATACATCCGCTCTAGGTTGAAGTTCCTTGGGATTCACTTGGCTTCTAGTAACCATCTTGGGTAGGTCAGTCTTGGTCTTTGGGGTAACAATCTTGCTTTCCAGGTTAACTGGTCTTTTTGACAGTGGAGATGATTCCGTGCTCTTAGCTTCTTGATTAGTAGATTCTTTTTTCCCTGCTTTGGGGTTACACTGATCTTGGTGGTTCACCTCTTCCTCCCGAGTATCCTTGCTCGTATTATTAGTTTCCTGCTCCTTCCTCCGATTTTTCTCCTCTAAATCCTTCTCTTGAGTCTCCTCTACCTCGATTCCACTTCTTGGTCGTCCATCCGATCTCCCTTCAAATGATTTAATGCATCAAAACTGTTCTCCACTGGGATGTTGATCTCCTTGGAATTTCTTCCCATAAATTCCTCTACAGTACATGGGACCACTTCCACCGAGCCTCCATAGGCCTCCCGTATCACCCAATCAAACTTACTTGCCCCATGGCGTTGATCTATGGGGTTCTTTCCTTTGTGATTTGGCTCGAGGCTTGTCTGTATCATCTTAGGAGCAGAGTTGAGCTTGAGGGTTCCCATCAAAGGGACCAGACTCCCCGTGAGAGGGTTTCGGGGCATAGGAATTTTTGGGAGGAGGGTTAAAACGTTGCCTCTTGCTTACAATAGGGCGAACAGGGGTCTCCGATATTCGGATTTCGAGCTCCACGTCCTTGAGGCCCAGATTGGGTAGGAATGGAGATCCGCGGGGAGGGATATTATTCCGGGTTTGAGGATCAGTATTTTGGAGTGGGGGCTGGTTCTTGGAAATGAAGTGGATACCCTGGTGCCCTACCTTCCCACAAACACTACACTTAAAAGACATATTTTCATATTCAAAGACCCGAGTATGAAGGCCAAACATAGACGACAAAATAATGGATTTAGGGAGCTCTTTACTCAAGTCCGCCAACACACACATGCGAGCAGACAGGAGTCTTGTTTTGCTCAAGGTTGCAGGATCAATAGCTATTAGTTCTCCAATATTTGTAGCTATCCCGGCCAAGATTTGTTCGTTCCAAAAAAGCAGAGGTAATCCCGGCATCTTAACCCAAATAGGAGCCAAATCCAGCACCTGAGTCTGGGGGTTGAAATCGGGGGACCAACGCTTCAGATACAAGCCCCTTTTCCCAAAAAACCAAGGACCTCCTTGGAGAGTCCTTTCCATGTCCTGTTCACATTGAAATGTCACCAAAAGAAAACTCTGGGGTAAAGCCTTAATCATCATACCGGCCCTTGGCTGCCATTTTTGGATGGCCCATCTCCTTATGACTTCCATGTCCGGCCTCACCCCCATAAATTTAGCCACCAGAGATGTTCCGCCTCCATAGCCACATGTTGAGCTAAGGAATCCGGACGTGCAACCTACCATTGACGAGATTTTAGATTAAAATAAGAGTCGGATAATTTTTGCTTATCGCGAAGAGCATTAAGATATGAAGGTCTCCAGTTGCCAAGTTTCTCTTTGTCTCCTTCTTGGGTCTTCCTTTGATCCTGACGCATAGAGTCCTGGTCCCCCTCAGAGAAATCTTCAACCGCATCCGCCCAACGCCCTTGGACCGGTTCCAATAGAACTTCCTTGTCCACATCCTCCGCCTGGGGGCCTACTATCTCGCCAAAGCCCCCACCTGCCGCGTCTGCTGATCTGCCCTCTAAAGTCCCACACCTAGGGTTTGATGCCCCTAGACCTCTCGCTCCTCCTCCTTGCTGCTCCATCCGTCACAACTTGTTGCCTCCAAAATCTGCCATTTTTTTTTTTTTTTTATGGCCAAAATTTTTGTGACCGCTACCGTGCACGGACTGCTAAAGTGGCGACTGCTACGATGATGCGAACTTCTACAGTGTCGGCTGCTACAGTGGCGAATTTGATGGGAGACTGCTGCTCCCCTCTCCGACTGATGGTGGCTGCTGCTTCTGCTACACTATCTTAGATGACTATTGATGCAACCAACCAATTTACTCTCGTGATCTAAATAAAAATGAAATGTTAACTATAAATTTTAATTAAAATTTATTAAATTAAATAAAAAAATTATATATATATATATATATATATATATATATATATATATATATATATATATATATATTGGTAATATTAAGAAGTGGGGTTTTGATCAGGAATCCCCTAACCTGTTACAACAACTCCATCAAGGAGACACACACCCACACCTCACACACTCACTTAATCAATGTTTTGAGTCTTATTTTTTAATTATTAACAATATACAAATTCTAAATAATATAGATTGAGCTAATATATTACTTAAGTATATATACCAATATGAAACTAATCATAAATCATATGTCATTCTGTTTACTGTTTTTCTTACTTTATTTTCTCTGGAGTTGCATTAGGCACTCCCGTTGCTTTGTATATGTCGTAGTCCTATTGACCTTTTTTTTGGTCACCCATTGACATAAATACAAATTCAAATTCAAATCAATCAAGTGTAATCTTCCACTAAAAAAAGAAGTATTAAAGTGGACCGAAATTCCAACATAAGAATATACCCTTAGAAATAAATAATAAACTAGTTACTATACTATAATCCTCTAATGCAACACAAAAGAAATGGCCTTAATATCACAATTGTTTGAAAAAAAATAATAGAAAATAATTGTATTAATTGCATATAATAAATAATAATAATCAAAGTCGTCCATATTTAAAGACATAAGAACAATTTTAATAAGGACGATGGATTTTGATTGCAAGTTTGGAGATTTATATTATATATTATTGAATCAATTTTAATTAATGAGAAATGGATATATAATTTTTTTTGGTTAAATAGAGGAATACGTAACTACTTATCATTTTCTACTATTAGTCATGGATTCAAATCCTAGAGATGTCACTACAACCCCTACCCCACCTCGTTGTTAACGACCCAACGTAAAGAAAACCCCTACCCCACCTTGTTGTTAACGACCCAATGTAAAGAAGACCACCAATGGCTCGGAATTGGTATCGTTGTCGTCGGGCTAGCATGCACTCAGCGGAATCAGTCAAACTACCACCTTTGCTCCAACAAGGCTTGCCTCCAAGGTTTGAACCTAGGTCTCTTCTTGGTAAGATATGGATATATAATTAATCTTTATGATTTATTGTTTGTTGAAATGAATTTGAGTGATTAAGATGGGTTGTCTTCTATAGACAAAGCTCAAGTTTAAGTCTCAGATGACACATAGACCTAACACATATAATAAGTGCTTAATCCTAAGTGAATTGCATAGACCTAACACATATAATAAGTGCTTAATCCTAAGTGAGTTGCCCTAACCTCACTTTAAACTAAAAATACAGCAACCCAATTCGTTGGTATTATATCATGACCACATTATAAGAGTATTTCAACTATGTGGCACTAATACAATAACATTTACAATAACACTTCGACATTTATGCATATATTATCTAACAAAATTTAAACATTTTTCCTTAAAAATTCTATTTTTAACACTTTAGATCATATCATTTCATTAAAATTAATCAATTATTATCGTTAATATTTAACGTATTTTCCAAATATGACTTAATCATCCTAATTGAGTTTACCCTTATGTCTTTCAATCTTGATAGCTGCTCATTTATGTTTGCATAGTTACATCCACGTTATTTATTACCTGGACATCCATCTTACATCATTGATTAATTAGCAAATCATATATAGAATAAATAAATATCATTGACTATTGTCATTAGAGATTTTTAGACTTTAAACCAAAACAATTTTTGATGACAACTAATAATTTTTTATAGTTATCACATTTTTAATTACCAATAATGAAAAGTAATGAGTGACAATTGAATTCACCACTCTTTTGTTAATTAATTATCATAAATAGAGGATATGATCTTAATACTTTTTATACACCATGGGGATTGAACCCACCGATAATGCAAGTGGCGTCCTTGCCCGTAGACCACACTCACGGGGATTGGGGACATGATCTTTGACACATCATCTCAAATAAAAATGAAAGGGTATCAATTTTTTATATGTTTAAATTGATTTTTTTTTTTTTTTCAAAATAGTAGTTTCATATTAATTTTAAAATCCAAATGATAAATCTAAATGAGTGTAAAAATTGCTCAAACATTTACCACTATAATAATTTTCTAAGTCAAAGTAAGCTTTAAAAAGCCCCCACTTGCTATAGTCATTATTTTGTAGCAGAGTTTGCGTTTATCATAGGTGGCGTCTAAGTTATCTATGTAAAAAGAAAAAAAAAAAGTTTATTGCATTTTCCTTTTAAAATAATATTGACTATTCTCTCTATACCCAGCTACTCTCAAGATAAATTTAACTAAACATCTATTACATTCATGTTCATTTTGCCACCAACTGTTAAAATAATTATCAAGAGTTAAGTCTAGCACTTGCATTTCTTGTGTATTTGGCCCTTTTTTTTTTTTCTTCTTCATAATCAGTAAGGAAGCAAAAAGCATCAATGAGTTACCTAAAGTCAAAGCTTGAGGCAAACTCCTCAAACAATTTTCAAAAAAACTTTGAAGCCAAAAAAAATTGCCTTTCCACATGTAGTAATATAGTGACTCCTTCCATAAGACCCAAGGGAAAAATTATTATGACTCATTTCAAGGATTATAAGGAATTATATCATAGTGGAATGCACCTATAAATTCATATTAAACCTTTCTATTTTTACTTCCATTAACAACCATGCGATTTTGGTATTTTTCAATCTAAGAAGTTACCTTGTCAAGTAGTCAATCATGTTTTGGCATCCTCACAAGTATAATTAATTATAATATTTTTAAAATCAAAACTATAAGTTTTAATTCTCTAGTTAACATAATCAAACAATGATCATTGTTTAGAGAATTTGAAAATGAACTAATATTGTCAAATGATATTTTGGAATTAAATTCAATTATGACATATTTCAAGATTCTCCTATGAGCTTCTTTTAAGACGAAGTGGATTGTCATAGCTTTAGCATAATTATTAGTATTATCGTCCAAAGTATCCATGAGTCAAAAAGTATAATTTTCTTTCTTATCTCTTAAAAAACCCTCTCATACCTAGGACACCTGGATTGCCTTTAGATGCTCTATCAGTATTGATTTTAACCAAGTCATATGGCAGTTCAATCCATCTTATCAAGCAAGCCTCATTATTTTCAACCTTGCAATTAGGAGGACGCATAGCAACTTTGATTCTAAGCTTGTCAAGAATTTGATGCTTAAAGTGATAATGTGATATAAGATTCCATGCAAAGGAAATCCTTATTTGTTTGGCATTGATCCTTATTTTGCTTCATGTCTTACTATTATTTCACTTGAGCTTAATTTTCCACCAAATAGGGAAGGGTCAATATTATGAATCAAATGTAGTCCCTTAATTTCAACTATGAAGAACCTTTAAGAATACAAAAGCCTCCACATCACTATCTAACCATTATTGTAGGTCCATAGTTTGGTGTAAATACCAACAATGGTCTTAGTAAATAGACAAATCAAGATAACATGTTCATAGTCTTCCTCTACTTCCTTCCAAAACAAGCATTGCAATGGTCCCATAAAGCTTGTCTTTTCAAATTTTTATGGGTGAGTTATTTATTACGAGTGGTTAACCAATCAAAGGTTTTTGCTTTTGGTCAACAGTTGGTTGACCATATGTGTTTCCATAGATACCTATATCCATGCTATAGTATTTGGGCCTAGAATCTCCTTATACCAATATTGATAAGATATTTGCTAGATCCTTATTTTTCCATCCAATAGTATCGTCTCCTTTATGTTGAGATACTAATCTCAACTAAATTATATCTCATAATAAACATTTCTCCTCCTCTGATTTTGTTAGCAATTTGATGCAATTGTTCACAGGTTAATAAATCCTAAGGATAAATCAATCAATCAATCAATATATCATCAATTAATCAAATATCAATATAATGCATCCATCAATATTTCACATAACACGTTGAAATTGTATTGCTAAAAAAACCCAAGCAATGCATAAAGCAAAGCTTATACAAGTTATATTTTACAAAGCTTTGTCTTCAATATAAAGATATAAGAGATATTTCACCTTACATGACCCTAGCATTTTGCTCTCCTCAAACTCGTGGGATAACTTGACTCTTCATGTGCCTTTCTTACAATAAGTCCCACATCTTTGAAACATCTTCTATTTGCTTCTTTCAAGTGCTTTTGTAAAGAAAAATTGCAAGTTGATCTTCAGTAGGAACATATTTTATTTGTATATGATGGTTCAGAACATGATCTCTTATGAAGTGACATTGAGATTCAATGTGTTTTGTCCTTTAATGAAATACAAGATTTTTGATTAATTGTTGAACTCCTTGATTACCACAATTTAGTATTGTTGGAGCTCTTTTGATTCCCATATCAGATAGAATATATTGTAACCAGAGTGCCTCACATATAACATATCTTGTTGCATGATATTCTGCTTATGTTGAAGAGAGAGTCATTACATGTTGTTTCTTACTATCCTATGATGTAGGTCTTGATCCAAGATAAAATATATAACCTAATGTCAATTTTTTGACATCTACTGATCTTACATAATCTAAATTTAAATACCCTTTTAAGTATAAATTATCATTTCTCTTATATTGTAGACCATATCCTATGGTATTGTTGATATATTGTAGTATTATTTTTGTAGCTTTTCAATGACTTTCTTTAGGATCTTGCATAAATTTGGAGAGATAATTTACAACAAAAACAATATCTAGTCTAGTATTTGTTAAATATAGAAGACTTCCAATTAGTTGTTGATACATAGTAGCAAAGACATATGGTGACTCATCCTATCTTTATAATTGTAGCCCTTGTTCCATTAAAAAATATTTAGATTTCCACTTTATCATTTTGTATTTTTCAAGTAACGATTTTGCATACTTTGTCTAAGTTATTGTGATGTTTTGTGTTTGGCAAATTTCTAGACCAAGACAATAGTGTAGAAGTCCCAGATCTGTCATGTCAAATTCTTTTATCAATTCCTTTTTTACACTATCTATTAGTGTTTTTGAGCTCCCTATGATTATTAGATCATAAACATATACTACACGAATTATTGTTTCAAATCTAATCTTCTTTTATGTAGATATTTGAATCTAATACACTCTTAAAATTGTGTGGTAGTAGATGATCATTGATTTTGATATACCATGCTCTAGGAGTTTTAAACCATACAATGATTTTTTTAATTTACAAACCTTTTGTTCTTGTCCCTTGACAACAAATCTCTCTGGTTGTATCATGCATACTTCCTCTTCGAGATCACCATTCAAAAATGCACTCTTAACATCCATCTGATGTAATTTCCAACATAATTGAGATGTTAATGCATGAATTGTACGAATAGTCGTCATGTTTGTTGTTGGTGCAAATTTTTCTTCATAGTTAATTCCTTCCATATGAGTATAACCTTTTGTGACTAGTCGTGTCTTATATTTACCAAGAGAACCATTTTTCTTATATTTTATCTTGTATACCCATTTACATCCTATTGTTTTCTTCCTTTTGGTAGATCAACTAAACCTCATGTTTTGTTCTTCATTAGTGCAACAAATTTTGATTCTATGGTGGTTTTTTCCATTTAGTCATCTCATAGCCTCTTGCGTAGTTATAGGTTATATTATTGAACTTGTTAGCCCCATATTTATTCTTGTCATACTACGCGTTTGAGATCTTGTAGTGGTAAGATTTGGCATTTTTTCTATATTTGAATCCTTAAGCATATTTATATACCACTTTGCCTCTTTTCTTTGTGGTGAGGTTATAAGTTTTAAAATTTTAATGGGTTTATTAAGTGGATTTGATTCTAATTCTTCATCATAAGCTTCTTCTTCATCTAATAAAATATCTAGGATAGGACTAGTATTGACCTTTGTGGATTTAATATGGGTTTTGTTTTCTTCATATAAAACCACATCTCTACTCTCATAGTTTTTTTGTAACCGGATCAATTATTCTATAACCTTTTAAATCATCATCATATCCAAAAAATATGCAGCATAAGGTTTTTGTATATGATTTTGTTCTTCTTTTCTTTGGTATGTGCATATATGCTTTATATCCAAAAATTCTTAGATGTCTTACTAAAGGTTTTCGTTCTAACCAGATTTCTTCGGGAGTAATATTTTTAAGAATTCTTGTGGGAGATCTATCTAGTATGTAAACTACAATATTAACAACTTTTACCCAATATTGTTGATCAAGATTTGCTTCTTTTAGCATACAATGTGTCATTTCCATAATGGAATGATTTCTTCTTTTTGTTATACCATTTTGTTATGGTGAATAAGTTGTAGTTAGTTGTCTTTTTATAACATTTTGTTTTAGAAATTATTCGAATTCTTTTGATAAAAAATCACCAACCTTATTTGAATGAATATTTTTTATTGATTTTCCAAATTCTTTTTCTACAAGTTGCTTGAATTGCTTAAAACATGTAAAGGCTTCAGATTTATATTTCAAGAAGTAAACCAACTGTAGGTCAAAATGACCACATCAAGGGGAGTAAGAAGTGGTCTTCTCAAAAATTTTCTAAGTGTAGAAGAAATGTTGTGATCTTGCGACATATTGTTTCTTTGAGGCTAAGTCAGAAAACATCGCGGTCTCATGATATTTTTGAGCCGAAAGACCAAGTGAAGAGAAAATGTCACGATCTCACGATATTTTTGATCCGAAAGACCAAGAGAAGAGAAAACGTCACGATCTCACGATATTTTTGAGCCGAAAGACCAAGTGAAGAGTAAACGTCGCGATCTTGCGATATTTTTTGAGCCGAAAGACCAAGTGAAGAGAAAACATCGCGATCTCATGATATTTTTTAGCTGAAAGACCAAGTGAAGAGAAAACGTCGTGATCTCGCAATATTTTTGAGCCCAAAGACCAAGTGAAGAGAAAACATCGCGATCTCACGATATTTTTGAGCCCGAAGACCAAGTGAAGAGAAAATGTTGCGATCTCACGATATTTTTGATCCTGAAGACCAAGTGAAGAGAAAACATCATGATCTCTCGATATTTTTGAGCTGGAAGATCAAGTGAAGAGAAAATATCGTGATCTCACGATATTTTTGAGTCGAAAGACCAAGTGAAGATAAAACGTCGCGACATGCCATGATTTTGCTAGTCGAGGAACCGAAAGTAAAGAAGTGGAAGACAGTTGGGCCATGACATCTACAAGAATATAAATATGGATATGCAGTAATAAGAAGATCTCAACCATTTTTGGTTGAAGATCCCATAGTCTCTTAACTGCCACTTTACCATAATGAGCCTACGGGTATATTGTTGTAACAAATTTCAATTTTTCTATTATGTAAAAAGATATATATATATATATATATATATATATATATATATATATATATATATAAGGATGAGTGATCCTAACAAATGGTCAGCTCTTGGATGTTTACAAGGCAATGTACACAGAATTCTGAAAGCAAATAAATACTACTCATTCTGGTTTCTGGCTCACTGGTGTTGTTATCAAGTATGTATGGATTGTTGATTGTTGTCTAAGTTACGTTGAATAGAAATTGCCTTAATTCTCATTATGAATTTATGCGTTTAAAGTTCAGCTAGCTCTAAAATTAACGTTTCCAATAAGCTTATGTTTGATTAAATCTGCACCAGAGGACTAGTTATTCTAAATTTATGGTTCATAGAATGCTTATTTGTAAAAGGTTGTAGATGTTTCTTTGTTGTTATCTAATCTGCACCATCTAAATGTTCTTAGCAATAGCTATATTTATCTCTCTTTATGCATTTTATTCTCCCCCTTTTCCCTAAAAAAATAAGGAACCAACCTCCTCTGGAGATTGAACTGGGTAAACTCTGTTTTGAGCCCGGTCTTTCAATGTTGGCAAAGTCTTAGGCGCAAACGTAACCAAAGGCAGATTTTGCACCAACACCAACATTTTTTGGGAATAATCAATAAATAATTAAATTTTTTAGTCTCTCAATACTAGCATTCGTTTATCTACATAAATCTATATGTACTATTTATAGTGGTTTCTTAGCTCTATGTGTTAGCTTTTGATGCTTTATACTTAAAGCAAAAATAACCACAAGATCTAAAATAAAGTTGTTGTAAGAAATATAAGTCAATGGCAATATTCTAAACATATAAAACTCATAAATAACTTTTGCAACAACTCATAAAAATACCATTAACAAATGCTCACAAAAATAGTATCTTGATAGAATAAAGATCTCCAATACACCATACTTCCACACACTCTCACTCTACATTGTGTCTCTCTCTCTCACACACACATAAACACATATATAATGGAATGTGACTCTTCATATGGAGTACTCTTGGCCTTCACTCTTCTTGAGACTCTTCACTTTCCTACTCTATGGACTCATGTGCACATGGACTATTATGCACATTTACATTATTGAATACTTTGCACATTCTAATAATACTTGTGCATTTATTGCATTGCATAAAGTAAATACTCACACTCTAATCTAAGGACACTCTCCTAATCTAAATATGTACCCAAGGTGGTACATTAGCATGTACCAAATAATGTAATATATTCCAACACCCCCCTATATTACATTATTTGGTTATTGAAGACTTTAGTCTTCAATATAGTCTTCATCTTTTGTCTTCAATCTATCTCCAGTAAATTTATATATGGAGTCTTCAAATAAGTATCTTCTTTTGGTTGTCTTCACCTTGATTCTAGAACTCGTGTTGTCTTTTCTTGTTTTCTTCATTCCATTGCTTTTCTGTATTCCAAAGTTTTCGATATGATCTTCATCCTTGAATTTTTCCAAGTAGCCTTGATGAACAAGAGATCTCATTAGCTTACAAGTTATAAGTGGATCAGGATTAATCCATTTTCTTTGCCCTGGTTCTTTGGATGACCTTTCTTCATGTTCTTCAGAAATTTCAAACTTGAATCCATTGTTAATAGATGCTTTAGAAATAAGAACTTGAAAGAGATAATCTAATCTGAATATTAATATATTTTCAAATATCCTATAGTACTTGTATTTATAGTAGCAAAAAATAGATGAGTGAGTTTTTCCTCCACAATATTTACATGGATGGAAATTCCAATAGTTTGCTTTCTCATGACCAGTCTTATTGCAATAAGTACATCTTGAAGATATCTCCACTTCTTTGTTACTCCTTTTTGAAATTTCAAGTTCATCTATTTTCTTGATCAACTGATATAACCATTTGTGTATAATTGAGGTGATTCTACCTTTGCTTCTTTCATAAGTCTGTAAGAAATCCTTTTGACCAACATCTACTACTTTTTGAGAATAATTTTTGAGTTTACTCTCAATATTTCCATTAGTATAATTTTCATCAATTTCTTCTATCATATTGTTAGAAGATGTCTTTATAGAATCTACTCTTGTTAAACTATCAATTTGTGATTCCTCAAAAGTCTTTTTAAGCCATATTGGTTCTTCTCTTCTAATCACACTTTTCATATTGTTATTATCCCTTGAATCAAGTATATCTCTAAACCATTTTGATTCCTTGAATCTTGTATACTTAATAAGTTCTTCCATAGTTCTTCTAAAGTAGACTTCCTTGTAACTCCCTAGTCTAAAAAATGAAAGACAACTTTGATAAAATTTTCAAATCTCTAAACCTTTGAGGTTGACTACCTTATGTCTCCCTAGTTTTGAATATATTGTCTCACCTTGATAAAACCTTTTCAACTTCTAAATTTTTAGTTGAATCTGAGTATATGATCAAATACTAACTTTCAATTCTACAAATATTGTAGTATACCTTGTATTTACTAATGTTTGGATAATGATCAAATAATAGTTTTGAAAAAGGTTTCAATTCTTCAAATCTCTAGGTTGAATTCCTTTTATCTCCCAAATTTCAAAAATATGGTTTCTAAATTTCACAAACCTATGTTGGTGTTGAATTCCTTATAACTCCCTAATTAGAAATTTAGAAAACAAAGGTATTTGCAAATTTAATATTCCTATTTCGATGTAGAAATCCTTATTCCTCCAAGTTAAACTATTTGCAAATATTTCTATGCAACTTGAATTTCAAAATAGAATAGAATAATTTCAAAAACTTTCAAATTAAATACTTCTTACTTCAACAATCTTCCAAATCATTCAATAAATCTTCTAAGGTTATAATTCATCAATTCATTACCTTATTTCTCCATTCATTCAATTAATCTCAAGTATAATAGATTAACTAACCTTAACCTTAATAATATTATTCCTTATACCTACTTAATATTTGAAAAGGAATAAATTAATTCAAATATTCTATACCCCCTTGTATATGGCGCACTAAATTAGGTTCTTCAAATATTTGACCTTCTTCTGTGTATTCATTGGCCTCTCTTTCCTCCAATATTAGGTCTCCAAGTATTTGACCTCCTTCTTTGTATTCGCTAGCCTCTCTGTCCTCCAATATTCTCTCCTTTATGACATGCTCCATGTTCTTCAAGAACTTTGAAATCTCAAATTGTTTGTTACCCACTAAACTTGCCTCTCATGCATTAATGTTGCACAAGAAATATTTTGATTCCCCTTAGTGATGGTTGACGCTCTTGTTTGAGAAATGATAAGTGTCACTCAGACTATTGGTATGCACAGAAGACGTTATGTCTTCCTTTGGCGCTCCTCCTTGCAAATGGCTCTTCTTCCTCAATGCTTTCTCAATGGCACGTGGCTTAGTAACGTCTCTTCTTTATCAATGTATGCTCTTCAACGCTTCCTTTGGATTTCTCCTCAATGCTCGATTTCCTTAATAACGCTTGTCTTTATCCTCAACACTTTTGCTTCCTCCTCAATGCTTGGATTTCTCAATAATGCTCTCTTCGTATTCCTCCTCACTGTATGACTATTGTAAATTTAGATGTTTGACCTACTTTATGGTTCTTCATCTACATCTCTTAGATTCCTTCCAATATTTCTTCAACTCCTTTCAGGTAGCGCTCAGTATTGGTGCAAATGCTAACATAAATGTTGATTCAACTCCTTCTATCAACGCTTGTGCTTCCTCATACTTGCTTGGTGGCTCTTCTCCCTTGCACGATGGCTCTCTACCTTTGCATGGTGGATCTTCCTAGGCAAATTTTGAATGTTTGCCCCCATGTGCTATGACTGTTCATATTTGTTTTAACAACACCTTAGATTCTCTCCTATGGCACTCAAACTTTGCTTTTTGGTGGCCCTTCCTTCAATACGGTGATACCTCCACTTGTGCTTGGTGGTTCTACCACTCCTTTGGTGACTTTTATTCACAAATATTTTCTGCAACTTTTACCTATACTTTATGGTGTCTTTGGACACTCTAACTCTACCTTGCACTATTTGATCTCTTTCTTTTATTCAATAAGACTTATAAAATTTTTGCACTTTCTTGGATTATAAAAACAACATATATATTAATTTTTCCTTCTCCTTATTACTCCCTTTCAAGCAATATTTAACTTCACTTTTTTTGTTGTGTTTTGCAGATTCTAGGATGATAATGATGCCTCCTTCCTTGGCATGGAGACACTTAGCTCAGACTATCTATCACTATCTATAATAACTCTAATATGGTGCTTTCAAAAAAATTATAATAAGCTGATTTGAATGCTTGAATAATAAACTTTTATAGCACCAATATTACAAACCTCTTTTGCCTCCTTTTATAGCTAATCTCCTTGGTGATTTGATTCACCTTTTTGCTATCTCGAATTTACAAATTTCATAGCTTCACTTCCTTTTAATTTGCTGGATCAAAAACAACTTCTTCTTCCTTCAATAATATTGTTAAGGATTCTATAATCTACAACTCTCAGTGCTGCCCAAAAAGCTATCTCCTTGCTTTCCAAAAATTTGATTTTTGCAGCTTCAAATGCTACCAAATCTTCCTTCGCTTTGCTGTCCAAAGCTCTCCCAAATCTACTATGAAATTCTTCAAAACATAGCTTTACTATCTCCTTCAATGTTGACCAAATTTGCAGTCCAAAACTCTTCAATCACTACTCACAAAATCTGATTTCTCTTCATGTATATTGCTGTCCAAAATTAGTCTCTAACTCCTCCAATCCACTATCTTAGTTTGTTGTTAAATTCTCCTTCAATTGTTGCTCAAGGGCACTACAAAATCTGCCCAATGTGACCCTTTAACTTCTGCCTCGAAAATCAATAAACTTCTTCTTTACAAATCAACCTTCAAAATCTTAATGGCTATCTTCAAACTTCTCAATTTGGTGGCCTCTTCTATCCTATTTCTCCTCCTTAGCTCTCGTTAAAATATGTCTTCGAATTTGGTCTCTTTGTTGGCCTCTTCTTCAAGAATTTGAATGTCTTGAAGTCTTCAAAAATACTTTCTCAAATTTGGCAAACTTCTTTCCAAAAATCTTCTCCTTGAATTAGTTTCACAAATCCTTTTGGGCTTGTTGTTGAATGACAATATTTTTCCCAAATTTTATGTGATTACCTCTTTTTAGGAGTTTCTTCTTCTTGCAATATTCTACCTCAAACTTTCTTCAAATCTTCTCCAATGACCACTTCTTCAACTTTCTCAATAGGGCTTCTCTAGCCTCCTTCTTACTCCTTCTAAATTCGCTTGAAACATCTTATCTTGGGTTTCTAAACTCTTAAATCTTCTATATCCTTTCTCAAATCTATAATGGGGACCTCTTTATTGGGTCTCCTCAATCTTCAATCTTCAATCTTCAATATTCAATATTCAATAGAACTTCTTTGACCTCTTTCTCTATTTTTTCCTTCAATATGCTATGGGGACATCTTTCTTGGGTCTCCTCAATATTCAATCTGCAGTATTCAATCTTAAATGGGTGCCTCTTTCTTGGACCTCCTTAATCTTCAATGTCTACTCTTTTGTTGCAACTCAAAACTAATCCCTACACAAGAAAAACATAGAATTTCAGGCAACCGAAAGTGAAATTCTTCTCTATCTATTGTAGGAAGCTTCTCAACTTTTGAGAAAAAAATTTTTGCAACAAAAACTTAGACAGTAGCAACCAAATACATCCAAATCTCCAAAATTTTAAAATCAATAATATTCACTAGTTATCCTTCAATATAGTGGAAATAAATTTATGTTGAGTCCTAGTTTTCATGATTTTTTTTGCAACCCTATGGAAAGACTCTAGCCAAACTGCAACTTTCAAATTATATAAATGAAATCTCCCTATCTCCTCTCAATCTCTCTTGTGGCTCTCCCTACCTCCTATCAATCTCCCTTGTGGGTCTGATACCACTGTTAGCTTTTGATGTTTAATACTTAAAGCAAAATATCCACAAGATATAAAATAAAATTGTTGTAAGAAATATAAGTCAATGGCAATATTCTAAACATATAAAACTCATAAATAACTTCTGCAACAACTCATAAAAAATCCATTAACAAATGCTCATGAAAATAGTATCTTGATATAGAATAAATATCTCCAATACACCATACTTCCACACACTCTCACTCTACATTGTGTCTCACACACACACACATAGATACATATATAATGGAATGTGACTCTTCATATGGAGTACTCTTGGCCTTCACTCTTCTTGAGACTCTTCACTTTCCTACTCTATGGACTCATATGCACATGGGCTACTATGCACATTTACATTATTGAATACTTTAAACATTCTAATAATATTTGTGCATTTATTGCATTGCATAAAGTAAATACTCACACTCTAATCTAAGGATACTCTCCTAATCTAAAGATGTACCCAAGGTGGTACATTAGCATGTAACAAATAATGCAATATATTCCAACACTATATAAACTTAATTCAAATGGTATTATATGTTGTTTTCCTGCTAGGCATTCTAGATAGATTGTAGATTACCATGTTAGATTAGGTAAACCTTTAACCTTTTGATATATGCTTAGTTCATTCAAGGATGATGCACTTAGTTTCCCTCATCTCTTATGCCAAAATCTCTTGTCTCTAATGTTCTTACTAATAGGACAATATTTGATATGATGTCAAGAGCAAATACACCATTAGTGAAAGTTCCAGTGGCTACGAGTTTTCCTTGTTTAGCGATAATACATTCCTTTTTGTTTTAAATATTTTTGAATTCAATGACCAGCCTTTGATCTAGCATTTGAGATTCTGATAAAAGGTTGACAACTAAACTTGGTATATATAGCACATTTTTAAGCATGCATTACCCATCAGGTAAGCTAATTAAAATATCTCCTACACCTTTGACTTGATATGTCCTATCATCTACCATAGCAATTGGTTTCTCATATTTTTCTTGAAAAGTATTAAACCAATGTTTGTTTCTAGCCATATGTCTACTTGCTCCTGAATCAATGTACCAATAATTTGTATTTTTTGTGTCATACTTCATATGAGACTTTGAGGGCATTTTCATGTTGTTCCTTTGCTTCTTATATCTTCCAATCTCAATCAATTTAATTTCTCCTTCCAAATATCAATATCATCAATCAAATTCAATAAAATTCTTCTCCAAAAATTTAATTAATTCATTTCCTTCAATTAATTGATTCATTTTTCTCCGAGTCATTCAAATAATTAATTCTTCTTATCACTCCACAATAATTAATTAAATCACTTCTCCAAAAATCAAATAATTAAAATGAACCTTCTTATAACTCCCAAATAATTAAATCATCAAATTATCCTTATAACTCCCAAAAAATAAAATTAAACGGTGCTTAGACTATGCGAATGCTATAAAAGTTAATGAATTACCTTTATGCAAAGTGCATCCCATGCAAATCAATATCTAGTCGACAATTATGACTACTACTTATTTGCACTCAATATTTTAGTCAAATGTCCAAATATAGGCTAATTTTGTAACACCTAAGGTCAAAATAATAATACATTACCTTACCACGTGCTTCTCCATATTAGGAATTTCTTGAATGTTTCCAGAATGTAATGTTTCGTTATCTCCTTTTGTGCTTTGTAAGCAATGCAACAAACATAATGCTTTCTACACAACAATTTTCCTTTTGTGTTCTTTCACTTCAGCATGACAATGTAGCTCAAAATGCTTTCCCTCAATGATGTAACAAACAATCTTATGCACAACAATTCTTCTTCGTCCAAAAGAAGCACTTTAACTGTGACGTAGAAAGTAAGAACTTCACATGATGCTTTCTCTTCTTAGTTTGAAAGCAACATTCTATTTGTCTAGATGTCTGAATTTGTCTACCTTTCTAATGCAGTGAATTCAAATAGCCTCCTTCAATCTTGTCTCCTCAATATAATTTGGACCACTAGTCCTTTCCTCCTAGAACTTCAGCTTGGACCACCAGTCCTTTCTACCTAGAACTTCAGCTTGGACCACCAATCATTCCTTGTTGCTAAGTGGCTTTGATACCACTATTAGCAATTTGATGCAATTATTCACAGGTTTATAAATCTCAAGATAAATCAATCAATCAATGTTTCACATAACACACTAAAATTTTATTGCTCAAAAAACTCAAGGAGTGCATAAATCAAAGCTTATACAAGTTATATTTTACAAAGCTTTGTCTCCAATATAAAGATACATGAGACCTTTCACCTTACATGACTCTTGGCTTTTGCTCTCCTCAAAATCATGGGAGAACTTGACTCTTCATATGCCTTTCTTACAATAAGTCCCACATATTACATAAAGACAAAGTATCTCATGATTGCATATAACTCCTACTTCTAAACTAGACACATCACTCAAAGACTCTTCACTTCCTAACTAGACACCTCACACACTTAATTACATGACACTTGCAGACTCAATCTTGACATATATTTGATGCATAAAATCAAACTCATGCCCTAAACTAAATATTTATAATGAGACCAAATAATGTAATACCTCCAACAAATTTATCAATCTACCAGCGAAAGATACCCTTTAAATCAAGCAATCATTATTTATACAAGCCACTTGAGTTTGAGAGTATACCAAGCTTTTGTGGTAAAAGTATTTGAAGAGTACAAATAGTTAAAAATTATTGAATGAGTTGATGTTATAACCAATAATCCCTCCATAAGTTCTCACTTTAACCACCTTGAGGCTTGAGGGATCCAAATACGATTTCATTAAATAAGATCATAGCCAGTTTGGATACATTTCTATATAGAAAAGTTCACTTCTTCCACAAACGTGCAAGGAATACAAGTAAGTTTTTGGTGACTAATGTATTTACAAGAGAAAATCTTTTAACCTGGATGCAGGAATACAAACGTGCAAGGAATACAAGTAAGTTTTTGGTGACTAATGTATTTACAAGAGAAAATCTTTTAACCTAGATGCAGGAATAAGCTTGGACATGCAACTTTTAACGTGGATGCAACTTATTTGACTAATTTTTATTTTTTTATTTTTAAGGTATTTGAACGTTATTTTTTTGTATGTGACATAATGGGTGACCTTGACATTGTAAAGGGGGAATGATTCTATATTGATAGATACAGAAAGGGGATTTCTTTAGTGTGCTTTTTGGCGTATATGGTGACCTTAGGATTTGAAACATGGAGAGACTTAGCCAAGAAGAAAGGGCACGTGGGAAAAGATGGGGAGAAGGGAATAATTTTCTGTTTTACCCTTTTAAATATTTATTTTGAGTAAAGAAACTTCAATGAAGTTGGAATTGAAACCGATGGCAAATACGAAACCAACCTCCACCAGGGGTATGTGGAGTTTTCTGGCATGGGGAATGGGGTTAGTCTAATCATTATGGACGGCGTACGTGCAGTCCTTAATTATGGGAGAGGAGGAGTTTAGCGCAAGAAGATATTTGTTCCCTGGCATGCTTTGGGAAACGATGTACGAAGGCCATGGTGACCGCCTCCAAATAAATAGTAATTTTATTATTTTTCTAAAAAACGAATCAAATCCCGGTTTTACTATAAAAATTATAATAATATTATTGGAGCCCGTATGCCAAGCGTAATATAAAAAATAGTAATGATTTTATTGAAGATTTGGGTATGTTTGAAAGGGCGGTTTACCACATGCAAAGCATGCAGGGGGTTTTGATGTTTATTTTAGTCGGTACGGTGATTAAGATGTGTGGTTAATGTGATATTTTTAGGTTTTTTTTTTTTTTTTAGATTTAAGGTTGAAGCTGTGGTATGGACGATGGTGTTGTGTTATATTTTTGGGTTTTGGTTTTTCTTTGGAAGGTTTAAAGTTCAAACTGTGTGGGTAAGTGTGTGTATGGTGGATGTGTGGTTAATGTGTTATATTTTTGGGTTTTGGTTTTTCTTTGGAAGGTTCAAAGTTCAAACTGTGGGTAAGTGTGTATATGGTGGCCTGAGTGTGTGTGTATGGTGGTGTGTTAATCCCTTATTGATAAGTTTAGGATGGTTAGGAGAAGAATACTCAACCCTAAATATAGATCGTGAGAATTTTTCATACTACCCAAAAAAAAAACTAACAAAACATAATTTGATTATAAATAATATAAATAATTATTAATTAATCATAATGAAATAAATATATTTTATATTTAACATAATTTATAATTTTATAAATATATATTTTTTGATTTATAATTTCCTAAATATTAATAACTAAAAAAATTAAAAGTTTTATTTTCACTATAAATTTTTATATTAAAATTAAGTTCAAATTTAAAATTCAACACTTAGGTTAAGCATATTTATGAAAATTGGAATTATATGATAAAGACCAATGTTTTTTTTTACATTGATTTATTTTTATTTTTGGCCTCTCAAAGTTAACCCAAGTTTATCAAATAACATTATGTGAATTGGTTAGATTCTTAAAAGAATTGAAAGTATATTTTTTTAAATTAATATTTATGTATTAGATTCTTAAAAGAATTGAAAGTATATTTTTTTAAATTAATATTTTTTTATACATAATTTTAGTGGGATTAAATTTAAGTTTCATTATCCATAAAGTAAGTAAATATTTATTTATAAAACACATCAATCAAAATTTAAATTTTGTTAAATTATATATATATATATATATATATATATATATATATATATATATATATATACTTGAAAAGAATAAATCGGTTGATAGCCGTGAAGTGTTTGTCGATGAGTTGCCCCAATATACCCTAAAGGAATAGATCAGATGTGGTAGTTGAATGCCTGCCGATGAATTATCCCAACTTAATTTTGCCCCAATATACCCTAAAGGAATAGGCCGGATGTAGTAGTTGAATGCTTGCCAATCAGTTATCCCAACTCGATTTTGCCCTAATATATCCTAGAGGAATGGGTCAAATGTGGTAGTTGAGTACTTACCGATCAGTTATCCCAACTCGATTTCTTAAATGATCTGAATATCGTTGACTTCTTCAAAAATTATAAAGCTTTCTCTTCACAACAAAATATATATAATCATTATATAATACAAATAAAACTCATTTTAATTCCGTATAACTCTTAGCTCAAGTTTGTTTCAGTTGAAAAAGAAATCCTATGACTTTTTAGTTTTTTTAAATAGAAAAATATATATTATATGACTTTATTGGTGTTTTATATAACATTGGCAACACGTAAAATGGTGTTGGTTGCTTTTAGACATAGATGGGTGTTGATGGACTGACACAAACATTAGGTTCTCCCAATCATTGGAGATGGAGATTTTTTTTATATTTTTAAAATTACATCTTTAAATTTTTGGCAAACAAGTTTCCACGGACAAAGGCCTTTCCGTGTGACAACAAATGTATCTCAAAGTAATATGCTATTTTTATAATCTTTGAGTTCTAATGGGCAACGTTTCTAATATTTCATCCTCAATGTCACATATCAATAAAATAATAAGTAAAAATCTTTCAACTTAGAAAGCTTTGGTTGTAAGGAAATTAAGTGTTTGATTTGAAAATCTTAATTTATAATCTTTAATAAAAGGATAGGAAGTTGGTAGTAGTAGAGTGTTTTTTTATGTGTAATTTTTATTGGAGGCCACTTTTATTATAAAAACAAAACATTACATTGCTTTTATTACATTTTTAACAATTTAATTAAAACATACTCATCTATACCTTTCTATAAAAGACATTCTTCATCTTCTTCAAATTATTAAGTTTCCATAATCTTTTTTTAAAGAACTAACAAAAAAAACAATCCTTACACGACACATAACTTCAACAAATAGAAGGAAAACAAACATAATAGTTATCCATCAAAGAGGAAATTTGTTAGGATCTCATCCTAACCCTTAATGTAATAAGTTTCTTGATGTAATAATTCCTAGTGAACGTGGGTAGTACCCATGATTAATATTTTGTAATGTTCTAAGTTTTAGCTTAGGTAGTGCCTATGACAAATGGCACCCTTTTCTAAGTAACACATGGTAGATAGGTTAGGTAAGGTGGCATTGTGCATGTAATTCGTGTGGCATTATGCATGTAATTCGAGTGGCATTGTGCATGTAATTCAAAGTGGCACTATGCTTGTAATTCGGGTGGCATTATGCATGTAATCCAAGTGGCATTTTGCATGTAAG
The DNA here is from genome assembly GCA_028583015.1 of Wollemia nobilis. NCBI lineage: Eukaryota > Viridiplantae > Streptophyta > Pinopsida > Araucariales > Araucariaceae > Wollemia > Wollemia nobilis. Next base: position 548,202 of record JAQPPZ010003648.1, on the reverse strand, counting down.
CCAACCTTGGAGGGAAACTCTTTAAATACCCGAAAAGGCACCAATGTAATCATCTTTTTGCAAATTAATGAAGTATTGAAGGAGGTTGCCCCCTCGAAGAGGCCTACGATTCTATCTATTGTGAGATTGTTCCTTTTAAGTAGTTTCTATTATCATATGCAATTAATTCTGAATACTGTTATAATGTTTTTGTGAGTTTATTTTCAAGAAAATGTGTGAGAGTGTGTTTATTTGAGTTAAGAGTGTGTTGTTTAGTATATTTTATAGCAGGATCTTAACAAGTGGTATCAGAGCGCTTTCCAGGGCCAAGTTATGCTGCAACTGCAACGATTCTTGCCATCCAATCTGCCTGTTAGGTATAAGTTCTATGTGTTTTTTCCATTCATGTTTTTCCTTATTAAAAAAAAAATCCAAAAAATACAGTGCATTTTTTTTCCAGACCAAAAATAAAATAAAATAAAATCTTTTTAGTTGAGTAGGTAGAAACCCTATGCCGAGGGTTTTAAAATATCATGAAGGATCTGTCATTATTGGCTAATCTAGATAGCCCATAAAGCGTCTATTGAAGTGGGGCGATCAGACTTCAATACCCAGGCCTCATACAGAACTTGCACACGGACTTGAGCTCCCACGTATCTTTGGGTATATCGGGAGACCATCTAGGTTTAAACAAACTTTTAGCCATTAAGAAGCTTTTTGGCCTTGTATTACTCATAGTCTACGGGACACAACATCTTGGACGATTACCCTCCCGTATTGTCAGAGAGGCAAGTAGTGTGCTCAAGGGTATGTGTGGAATCCTCCTTGAGTAGTGGCCTGAAATATTGGTCCGAGCACTATTGTTTGTCACTGTCGGTATATTAGAGGGCCTATGGGTGGTACATACTCCTCTACCTAGCATTCCCTGGTTCTGTTAAAACTTCAACCTATAAAAAAAAAAAAAAAAAAAAAAAAAACCAAACCTCCCTATTCGTAAACCTGCATTTCAAATCCCCAAAAAGTGAGCATATGAGAAAGGAGTCCTCTACTAAAAAATAATAGAAATAACATGCATTCGGGATAGACCATGAGGGTGACACTTAAGTTGATAGTCCGGAGAATAACAATCAAATTTACAGATGGCGATCATAGTCGACGATCGGTCGGAGAGGTCGACACGATCGAGTCGAATTTATAGTTTTCGAAGTCGAAACGAATCGTCGTAATAGTCACCTGCAAAATACAGAGAATCTTGGAGCTAGTGAAGTCAGGACTAGGCCAACCAGTGAGAGCATGACACAAGGCTAGTTATAGATAGTGCTCCAGTACCCAAATTTTGCTCTGTAGCTCATAATCAAAAACTGTAAACACTGTTAGACTCAGCAAAACAAGAGATTAAAAAAAAAAAAAAAAGTATGGGGTTCCAAAAAGTAGTGTTGAGAGATATAGCTCATTGTGACCACCTCTTCGAGCTGATTGTTTTGATATATAGCACCCAAGCACTTTTTTGGGCACGTACTAAAAATAGTAAGTCCTAAAAACTTAATTCTATTTTTAGTAACTAGTCACAAAAGGTTTCAAAATGGCCCAGGGTACCCAAAGGAACTAGAACACTTGGAATCCTTAATAAAAGCCATTGAAAACTTGCACTCGATTTTTCACTCCATAAGGGAAGAAGTCCAAGGTCTTCGCCTAGAGCATGAGGCCACCAGTAATCGCTTAGAAGAAGCACTAACAGAAGTAGACAACAAACTAAAAAGAGGACCCCCCAAAATAGAACACCAAGTTGAGGGTTTTGCAAGGAATCATGACCATGAACCATCCTTCAGAATGCCTAAATTGGACTTTCCCAAATTTAGTGGGAAGGATGTTGATGGGTGGCTATGTAGGGTTGATCAATTCTTTAGACTCCAAAATGTCCCCATATTTCATCGAGTCTAGATGGCTTCCTTTAACTTGGAATCTGAGGCTCTACACTAGTTTCAATCGTTACATATTGCCAACCCAAATCTCTCGTGGGAGAATTTTGAATCCCAACTACTCACTCGATTTGGTCCTAGTGAGTATGAGGACTTTACAGGGGCCTTGACCAAACTACAACAAATAGGGTCAGTCCGTGAATACCAAGCTCAATTTAAAAAATTGGCCAATAAGACAAGAGGATTGAATGAAGGGTTCTTCTAGAGTTGTTATATCAGTGGGTTGAAGGTGGAACTCCAACCAGAAGTAAGAATGCTGAAACCACAAACTATGATGGAAGCTATTAGTTTGGCCCGTTTTGCCGAATCTAAACTCTCTGCCCAAAGGTGCCCATCAAAGTTTCCTCAAAATAGACCTTCATTTCCTCCTCGATCTCAACACCCAGTTGATAATAAACCTACTACACCCAAGCACCTAACCACAGAAGAGATGGATGCACGTCGTGCCCAAGGATTATGCTACAATTGTGATGAAAAGTTTTTTAAAGGGCATAAGTGTGCACACAAAAAACTGTTCTTGATAGATGTTGAAGAACCTGATGACTCTGACCAGAGTGATGAGGATGAGGACCCTCCGAAAACACCTTCTCCACAAGAAGAAGTGAAATAGGAACTTGAGACAACAATTACAGTCCATGCTCTTGCAGGCATTACTACTCCACAAACCATGAAGGTTGTGAGACTTTTCAAGGGCCAACGTCTTTCCATCCTTATGGATTCGAGAAGCACGCACAACTTCATAGACCCTAGAGTGGCTCAACGAGAAAATTGCTATATCCACACTTGTAATTCCTTTGAGGTCATGGTAGCCAATGGGGGAACCTTACCTTGTAAAGGAAAATGTCGTAATGTTAAAATCAAGATAGGGGACAATGAACTCAAGCAGGACATGTTTGCCCTCGAGTTGGGCGAATGTGATATTGTTTTGGGATATCAATGGTTGAGTACGTTGGGCACTATCAGTTGGAACTTTGCTGAACTCTGGATGTAGTTCTCCCAAAATGGACAAACACACATCATCAAGGGCTCCCCAATAGGAACACCTCAAATTATTAGTTCAAATGGCATGGAGAAATTGCTAAAGAAATCATCACATGGGGTCATTGCACAACTATTCTCCATCCAACCATCCACCTCTCAAATGGGTGAAACTCCATCAGACCTACAACAGATTCTCCACAAACATGAGGCCATATTTTTGGAACCAACTACACTACCATCGCATCGCTCTCACGACCATGCCATTCCATTATTGCCGGATAGTGCACCTCCCAATATCAGACCATACAGGTACCCTCATGCCATGAAGTCGGATATTGAGAAAATGATACAGGAATTACTCAAGGCGGGTATCATTCAGCCTAGTACTAGTCCCTACTCTTGCACCGGTCTTCTCGGTCCTCAAGAAGGATGGCTCCTGGCGACTGTGTATTGACTACCGAGAACTCAACAAGATAACTGTCAAGGATAAATTTCCTATCCCTGTGGTTGATGAATTACTAGATGAATTACATGGGACCATGTACTTCACCAAGCTAGACCTTCACTCTGGGTACCATCAGATCCGGCTTAGGGATGAAGATATTCCTAAAACTGCTTTTCGCACTCATGAAGGTCATTATGAATTCTTGGTAATGCCATTTGGTCTCACAAATGCTCCTTCCACATTTCAAAGCCTGATGAACAACATCTTTCACCCTTTTTTGTGGAAGTTCATCCTTGTGTTCTTCGATGACATCTTGATTTACAATCACACATGGGAAGAGCATCTCAAGCATGTAGATCAAACCCTACAACTATTGGTCGACCATCAATTGTTCGCAAAAAGATCCAAGTGTTCCTTTGGTTTGATTGAAGTGGAGTATCTGGGACACATTGTCTCAAAGGATGGTGTCAAGGTTGATCCTAAGAAGATCCAAGCAGTCCAAGAATGGTCGAAACCGTGCACTCTCAAGGGACTTCAAGGATTTTTAGGGCTTACAGGCTATTATCGTAAATTTGTCTATAATTATGGAAAGATAGCTGCCCCCCTCACCTCCATGTTGAAGAAGGATTCTTTTACTTGGACAAGGTCGGCTGAGCAAGCATTCCTGGAACTCAAGCATGCCATGACCACCACTCCAGTTTTAGCCATACCAGACTTCTCTAAAAAATTTATCATTGAAAGTGACGCTTCTGGTTGTGGTATTGGGGCGGTATTGATGCAAGAAGGACAACCTTTGGCTTTTACCAGCAAAACCCTATCTGATCGCAATTTAGGGAAATCCACATATGCCAAGGAAATGATGGCAATATTGCATGCAGCTACATTGGCGACCTTACCTCATTGGGCACCATTTCTCCATCAAAACTAACCACCAGAGTCTAAAATACTTTCTAGAACAACGGGTTGCCACCCCCGAGCAACAAAAGTGGGTATCAAAATTCATGGGCTATGATTATGACATCACGTACAAAAAAGGAAAGGAAAATCTTGTGGCGGATGCTTTCTCTCGCCAATTTGAGACCCTTAGTATGTTGTGTGCCATTTTTGCACCATTGCCCCAATGGATTGATCCCTTACGTCAGGAAATACTTCAGGATGCAGATTTGAAAGACTTAGTTGCTTCACTTATGGATGATCCAGAGTCTACACCAAGATATAGTTGGGATGGCTAGGATCTGCATTACCATCAACGCCTAGTTCTTCCTCCTAATTCCCCACTTCCAGAGCTCCTCATGAAGGAATCACATGCTACTCCATCTTCTGGCCATTCAAGGTTCCTAAAAACTTATGAGCGACTCAAGCGCACCTTCTTTTGGAAAGGTATGAAATAGGACATTCGCTCTTTTGTAGCTGACTGCGACACATGTCAAAGGATGAAAGGGGAAACAGTGCGCTCTCCGGGCACTCCTCAACCATGGCCGATTCCAGAGCAAGTGTGGACTGACATCTCCATGGACTTCATAGAAGGGCTACCTAAATCAGGAGGCAAGTCAGTTATTTTCGTAGTAGTAGTAGTGGACCGCCTTTAAAAGTATGCTCACTTTTGTGCCCTAGCCCATCCTTACATAGCATCCACTATTGCCCAAATTTTTCTTGACTCCATATTTCGCCTTCATGGCATGCCAATATCCATTATATCTGATTGTGATCCCACCTTTACTAGCAATTTTTGGCAAAAGTTGTTTAAGTTGCAAGGGACTCAACTCAAAATGAGTTCAGCCTTACCATCCGCAAATGGATGGTCAAACAGAGGTTGTTAATAAATGCTTGGAAACCTACCTTCGCTGCTTTGCCTCCGATCATCCTATTCATTGGGCAAAATGGCTTTCCTTGGACGAATGGTGGTACAACACTTCCTATCATACCCCCACCAAACTCACCCTGTTTGAGGTAGTTTATGGGCGCCCTCCACTCATGCATTCCTCCTACATTCTGGGCAGCTCCAAGGTCTAGGCCGTTGACAATGCTCTGAGTCAACACACCGGGGTCCTCTGCCAACTCAAGCAAAATTTGAACATGGCCCAGAATCGGATGTGCCAACAAGCTGATCAACATCGTTATGAGCACAGTTTTTATGTGGGTGATATGGTCTTCCTTCGCTTACAACCATACAAACAATCATCCCTACAACTTCGCAGGTGTCAGAAGCTCGCTCCAAAATTCTATGGTACTTATCAGGTTCTACAATGGATTGGCCCTACAACTTACAAATTGGCTCTTCCCCCCACTTCCAAGCTCCACCCTATTTTCATGTTTCCATTCTCAAGAAAGTTGTGAGCACAAAGGTACAGGTTCAATCAACACTTCCCGAATTGGATGAAGAAGGCTCCATATTACTCGCACCTGAGCAGCTACTGGATCGTCGAACTCGCACTCTGCGCAACCGTACCATTACGAGAGGTCCTTGTTCAATGGCATGGGATTCAACTGGAGGATGCTACATGGGAGTCTCTCCATCAACTCCAGCAACAATTTCCTCATTTTTAGCTTTGAGGACAAAGATTCTTCAAGGAGAAGGGCATGTTAGGATCTCATCCTAACCCTTAATGTAATAACTTCCTTGATATAATAATTCCTAGTGAACGTGGGTAGTACCCATGATTAATATTTTGTAATGTTCTAAGTTTTAGCTTAGGTAGTGCCTATGACAAATGGCACCTGTTTCTATGTAACACATGGTAGATAGGTTAGGTAAGGTGGCATTGTGCATGTAATTCGTGTGGCATTATGCATGTAATTCGAGTGGCATTGTGCATGTAATTCAAAGTGGCACTATGCATGTAATTCGGGTGGCATTATGCATGTAATCCAGGTGGCATTTTGCATGTAAGCCAACCTTGGAAGGAAACTCTTTAAATACCCGAAAAGGCACCAATGTAATCATCTTTTTGCAAATTAATGAAGTATTGAAGGAGGTTGCCCCTCGAAGAGGCCTGCGATTCTATCTATTGTGAGATTGTTCCTTTTAAGTAGTTTCTATTATCATATGCAATTAATTCTAAATACTGTTATAATGTTTCTGTGAGTTTATTTCCAAGCAAATGTGTGAGAGTGTGTTTATTTGAGTTGAGAGTGTGTTGTTTAGTATATTTTATAGCAGGATCCTAACAAAATCAGTTTGATTATTTTTCTTCTCTAGGAGAGGTTCTTCTTTCTTTAGAGTAACAAGATTTGAGAATGCATTTTTACACTTGAAACTCCTGAGGTAATATCTAGTTGTAACACATTTTGTAGGACCTTCATTTTTAAAAAATTGATTGTCATCGATTATTTCATAATTAGCTTCAAGAGTACCATTTGAGGTGCTAACTTTTCCATGGAACCGTTTGGGTGGTTTTTAGTAACCATTTGGCTTTTGTAATAATCTGATTCAAATTCTTCTTTTGGGGTTGAGTTTTTTGTTGCTCGCATGATTCGTGCTGGACAATTGGTGCATTTGGAGGATGAACTTCTTTCTTTTGAAATGGAGCATTTGAAGGTTTTGAATCATTCGCATGCAAGGTCTTCTCCTCCAGCAAGGAGAAATCAAAGCATGATCAGATGGCAGGGCATCTCTTCTTCAGGTTGCCATATTGTTGACAACCATAACATCTAAGGGAGAAGGTTTCATATTCAATATTTAGTATCCATTCCCCTTTGCTTGAGGATATAGTAATGGATTGAGGCCCAAGAACTGAAACATCCATCCAAACAAACAATCTTGCTTTACTCATATTAATTTTACTGGACATATTTTTTTTTCTGTTTGGGCATTCATATATCGGAATACAACAATGACATTACCGATTTTGGTGAATATCCTCTCTCCTCAAAACTTCATAGGGAGAGCATAAAGATTCACCCAAATTAGGAAGCCATTGTAAAGGGGTTGAAACTAGGTGTCAAAGGTCTTATATAAACACCCCTTTGTCCGAAAAACCAATTATATCTATAATCCATTAGACTGTCTCTATCCTCTAAATTAGAAAAGGAAACATAAAATATTTTTTTTGTTAGGAGAGTTACTTGGAATTCTATACAGATCCACTAATATTTAATGTATCCTTTGAGCTCCTTTAGGCCTAGTCTTTTGCCCCTAAGTTTGGGCTTCATGATCAATCAGATCCAACCCAAATTCCTCCTTCGAAGTATTGATAGAGGGCAGAGGTTTATCCACATGCGAACCCAAATATCCTTGAGAAATATTTTTTCTAACCTAAGAGGCTTTCTCACATACTGAAGAGACGGTATGTGAACAACCCTCTTCCTTCAACACTTGACTGCACCTAGGGTTTGCATCCCTTTCACGAAGACTATAGCCAAATTTATCTCTTTGTTCCATCACTTGATTGCACCTAGGGTTTACACCCCTTTCGTCAAGACTATAGCAGCAAAGTGTTTATTGGTAGGCTATCCAATTTGATTTTCTAGACGGTTAGATCCTCTTCACTTAGTTTTAATCTAACATGCTAGAGTTTATAGAGCTTTTCTTGAAGAAAAAGAAAAAAAATCTACTATCTTTAGTTTAATCATCAAACAACTTGTATAAATTAAATTTACCACTTTGATTATTGCTAGGGGTCATAAAGGTTTACCTATGAAACCAAAAAAACAAAAAATTACCATCTTCACTTCAATCATCAAATAGCTTATATCGATTCAATTTACCATTTTGATTTTTAATTTTAATAAGAAGGGTTGGCTAGTGGTTTTTTTTCTTGCATTGTACACAAAACTTATTTATTAAAAAAATTAATTAAATTATTAATTTATTATTGTCTCTTTAAAATATAGATTAAAGATATCAATTTATTTTAAAAATAAAATATAAATTAAGATATTTTTAATAAAAGTTAAGTTAAATGTTAACTATATTTTTTATTAAATATAATTAATGCTTAATAAATTAAGTAAAAATATTTTTAAATAAAAAATATGTTAAAATATTTTTAATAAATGGTTTGAGTCTTACTTTTAAATTATTAACAAGATATAAATCGTAAAGAATATAGATTGGGCTAATATATTGCTCAAATAAATAAATAAATAAATAAATAAATAAATAAATATATATATATATATATATATATATATATATATATATATATATATATATAATTTCACACTAACCAAATAAAAAAAAAAAATATATATATATATATATATATATATATATATATTTTTTTTTTTGATTTGGTTAGTGTGAAAAACCCCTACGACCAACGCACAGGGCTAAGCAATCTCCTCCCAATCATGACCTCTCGTAAAATTGAGAGCTATGCTTATCAATAGGAATTTAACACACAACCATTACACATAGATATATTAAGTATAATATTCCACTATAAAATAATAAACTAGTTACTATACTTTGAAAATTTATATTAAATATTATTGATAATATTTATTTAATGAGATATGGATCTATAATAAATCATAATAATTTATTATTTTTTGAGATGAGTCATCTTCCATGGGCAAAGCTCAAGCTCAAGTCTCTGTTGATACACAGACCTAACACATATGATAAGTGCTTGACCTTAAGTGAGTTGTCCTAACCTCCCTATAAACTAAAAATTTATAGAAACCTTATAAAAGATGATGACCTCACTTGTATTACATCAATGACATCATGATTGCATTATAACAATAGTTCAACTAATAACTTAGTGACACTAATACAATAACACTTTGATATTTATACATATATTACCTAACAAAATTTAAACATGTCTTTGCCTTAGGATTTTTAACCACTCTAGCTAAAGTATCACTAAAATTAGTTAATTGTTATCCTTAATATTTAACATCATTTTCTAAAAATGGCTTAATCAAAGTCCCTCATCCTAATTGAGGTTGCCCTTATGATTTTTTCTTTAACCAACAATTATATTCAATAAAAATAAGAGAGGTTACAAATAAAAGGGTGTTGGAAAGATCGCATCTCGGGGTGCAAGGTCATCCATACGATAAAAACCAAAAAAAGCCCCTAAAAGGATGAATAAACAACATAACTAAGCATAGAAAATAAACTAGAGTAAAAAAACCCTAAACTGTAGAACTGTAACTCTAGGCACCGAGTAGACTTATTGCTTCGTCATCCTACGTCTGTTCAAAGCCAACGTCCCAAAGCTATTGGAATTGTTGGGTTGAATGGGTGAAACCGTTTTTTGGGCATACTGTCTCCATCTTCTTTCCCTTATCCAATGACATATCCTTGTCGTCGTTGAGATACTCCAACACACTATAGCTGCTGGATGAAATAGGAACATAACTGCCCAACTGAATACTGGTCATATGAAGTCGCTTCTCTAGAGCAACATCTTCTTCTGTAGATCCCTTTCTTGGGCTATGGGAGCACCTTGTGCTAGTTGAGGGGGAATGTGCTGGAGGACTGGTCGGTTGGGCAGACTATGAAGCAATCACTATTGCATCCCTTGGGGTATGAATCTGTTGAGATTGAGGAGCCTCATTGTTGGTAGTTTTAGCTAGGGGACCAACTTTTTCTTTTTCATACCCTTTTTCTATCAGCTTTGAGACATGTGTCGACTTGGACTGTGTACCTTTAGAAGCAACTAAACGTGCATTTTTATGCCCTCCCATAGTCATACAACCATCATCCTGAGGTTGAGGAGTGGGCACACTCTGTGTGGTGGGGCTCTGTTTGTCCCTGTTATGTGGTATCAAGGGATAATATTTGATCTTGTGTGCTGAGGACTGGCACTAAAAACATGTGTTGGGTAAATTAATGTAGAGGACCCGTTGGGATAGCACATTGTCACCAACTTGTATGTCAATAGTCTCCTTGAGATCTCGAAAAATATCAATCTCGATGCAAACACATTTTTGAGGGCATGCATGGAAAAATTTGTTTGCCTCCACAAAAATAACATGCCCTAGAGGGGTTTCTATGCAACTAAGAAAGGGCCATAGAGGTAGAGGGAGTCCTGGGAATTCCACCTACACAAGGACTTTGGTAGACATTTCCTTAGAAATAGAAAAGTCACGGGTTCAAGGAGAAAAAAAAACATAAAGCTTCTCATGTACCAGGGACCATGCTCGTAAATCGCCTTAGCATGGGTTGTTTTCGCAAAGCAAAAAAAAAAGCCCTTTGTAAGGTTTTGAACCATCATTAGCTTGACTCCATGAGGAGTCCAAGCTACGTTAACCTAGGCCCTAAGGGAAGACTCATTAGGGATGCATCCAACGAAATACCCAACAAGGGTGAATGATTCTAAACAATGACATGTAGAATCAAATTCAAGCAATAGAAAAATTACATTAGGAGAACGAGGGTTACCTTGTGGACCATTCTTAGCACAAACCTGCACAGTCGGTTGAGAGGAGCCATTATCGCATGCATTCCCTTATGCGGTGCCAATGTTGTGCATTGGTCCACCAGGGTTGGGGACCATATTGATACTCAAAACCCTAGCCCAATCTCCATTACTTGTCACAGTTAAAACCCTAGCTTCAGCCATCACTGACGTCGATAGCCCTTATGAATTTCAATCTTCATGGCTTCTCATTTATGTTTTCATCATGTGATCCACATTATTTATTACCTTGCATCCATCTTACATCATTGATTAATTAAAAAATGATATATAATAGAAAAATATATATCATTAACCAATGTCATTAGACATTGTGTAGACTTTGTGCCAAAATATTTTTTGTAAAATTTGTAGGCCAATAACAACTAAATCATTTTTATATTTTCCAGGGAATTTTATTTTATTTTTTATAGTTATCACAATACTAATTACCAATAATGAAAGGTAATGAGTGATAATTGAATTTATTACATGTTCGCTAATTACTTATCATAAATATGGACATTATCTTTGGTACATCATCTCAAATAAAAAATGTAAGGATATCATTTTTTATATGTTTGATTTTTTTTTGTCAAAAAAAACAGTTTCATATTAATTTTAAAATTTAGATGTTAATATTAGTTGCAAGCTTAGTGTAGTGGTAAGGGCTTTGGCTTCTCTTTGAGAGGTCCAAGGTTCAAACCCCACTCAGTATGAGGGGACTATGACCCCTCATAAAAACATGTGTAAACTCATTGAAAAAAAAGATGATAGATAGTGTAAAAATTGCTCAAACAGTTTCCACCATTATAATTTTCAAGTCTAAGTGGGCTCTAAAAGCCCCCACTTGCTATAATCATTGTCTTGTAATAGAGTTTATGTTTATCATAGGTGGCATTTAAGTTATCTAGAATGTAAAATGAAAGAAGAAAGTTTACAACATTTTTCTTTCAAAATAATATTGACTATTCTCCCTCTACCTCTTAAGATAGATCCAACTAAGCATCTATTACCTTCATGTTCAGTTTGCTACCAACTGTTAAAAAATTGTTTGAAGTAAAGCCTAGCACTTGCATTTCTTGTGTATTTGGACCTTTCTCTTTCTTATTCATAATCAATAAGGACGTAAAAGGCACCAATGGGTTACCTAAAATCAAAGCTTGAAGCCAAACTCCTCAAATAAATTTTACAAAAAATTTTCAAGCCAAACAAAATTGCCTTTGCACCTGTAGAAATGTAGTGACTCCCTCCATAAGACCCGAGGCCAAAATTATTGTGACTCATTGTAAGGATTAGAATGAAGTATATCATCATGTATTGTATCCATAAACTTGTATGAAAGACCATTCAATTTTTTCTCCCCATCAACCACCATGGGGTCTTGGTATCTTTTAACCTAAGAGGTCACTTTGGCAACTAGTTAGTTATGTTCTAACATCCTAACAAATGTAATTAATGGTAATTTTCTTAAAATCAAAACTAGAAGTTTCAAATCTCTAATTAATGCATTCAAACACCGATCATTGTTTAGAGAGTTTAAAAATGAGTTAATATTGTCAAATAATAATTTAGAATCAAATTCAACTATTACATATTTTAGGATTCTCCTACTAGCCTCTTTTGGGATGAAGTGGATCATCATAGCTTTAGCATTATTATTATTAGTATTATGGTCCAAAGGAGCCATGAGATAAAAATATGTTTTTCTTCCTCATCTCTTCAAACTCCTCTCATACCTATGATACCTAGATTCCCTCTAGATGTTTCATTAACATTGATTTTAACCTAGTCATACAGTAGTTCAACCCATCTCATTAAGCAAACCTTATTATTTTCAACCTTGTTATTAGGAGGATGTTTAGCAACCTTAATTTGAAGCTTGTCAAGAATATTTTTTGGTAAGCTGGATTTTGAATTACTTAGAGGGTTTTTTGAGAGGATCCCAAAACCTTATAACATCGCAGGCCATAACCCTGGCATATACAGAAAGCCTCATGGGTTGGAGCAGCACAAAAACCTTGCTTGACACTTACCAAAATATAGAAACAGATGCCCATATGGCTACATACAAGATTATCCCTAACGGGAGGTAGACATAGTTTAAAACCTAAAAAACCAAAACCGGTTACAACCCACACATCCATCATCAACAAAACAAGAAACTCCGGGGAACCTCCATCAGGCTTCAGTTTCCTCTTGGTCGTCTTGGGCCTGGCGCCCCTTGTAACGCTTTAGAGCTCTGACAATCGCATTGGTGGAGGCCAGAATGTTAGCTGCCATGTCCTCCAGGAACTGAGCCAATCTTACCAACCTCCGCTTTGGATATGCGCCAAGATGACGAGGAGACAGGTGGCATGGTAGAAGCAAAGCCACCGAGGATCGTCGTCGACCTCCTCCTAGGTGGTTCCATGAAAACTGTCTTGGTTTGCGGCTCTCACCACGTCCGTCGGGAAGCTCTGACGCCATACGACGAGACACGTGGAAAAAAAACCTTTGTTTGCCATGTGGTCTGCCAGACCATTGCCCTCCCTGAAAGTATGTCGAATATGGACTGAGGAATGTTGAAGAAGGAGGTTCCTTGCCTCAGAAATGATGTTGAACACCTTCTAGGATGGGGTCTTGGAGTTAAGCAAGTAGTTGGTAATGTTCATCGAATCCCCTTCAACCAGCAGAGGACGGGGATCCTCCGAGATGAGCTCGAGACCCCTCAGGACCCCTCTGGCTTCTGCGACGTGATTTGATTGGATCCCTAGATTTTTGTAGTAAGCGAGGACGAGCTTCCCATTATGGTCTCTGACGACACCACCTGCTACTGCTGGACCTGGGTTGCCTCTGGCCGCTCCATCAAAGTTTAGCTTTATCCAACCATGGGGGGCCTGATCCACCTGGTCTTTTTTTGGATAGAGTCGGGTCCGCTAGGCCAGGATCCCCGTCAAGCTTTAGAGTCATGAAAATTTCCTCCTCGAGGCCAAACTTTGGGATTGGGCTGGAGAGGATCTTGGAGTTCTCAATGGCAAAGGCCAGGGCTCTGTGGGCAATAGAGGGAGGGTCTCTGGGGAGTTTCCAAACACCCTACCATTTCGCTCCAACCAGATCTGCCAAATGAAATGGTGGAAACAGGCATTCAACAGGAAACGGAGTTTCGGGTTCGGAAAGGACTGGGCCATTGAAAGAAAGCTTCCTTAATTGTCTTGGGAGGACTCCACTGAATATGAAAAGTGGAAAGGATGACTCCAATGATGGAATTGGTGAAAGAGCAGTGCAGGAAAAGGTGGTCAGAAGACTCACAGGCTGACATGCACATGTAACACCTATTTGGGAAAGCAAAGCCCCTTTTATGGAGGTTATCAATAGTGAGGGCTTTATTCTAAAAAGTGATCCAAGAGAAAAAATTTACCTTGGGGATCAAGTATTTCCGCCAAACCAGGTTGCAAGGAAACTCCACCCTTGGTCCGCTACACAGAAGATTGTAAGCTGACTTGACCGAGAAGGTGCCACTATCTGTTCCTCTCCAAATCCTGCGATCAGCTCTCCTTCGAGAAGGGATGGTGACCCCCTTTAGGAGAGAGGATAGCACAGAAACCTCCTCGTCACACCCATCCACTTCGTTAATCGACCAATGTGGGTATCCATTCCTCCAAACAATGAAGTCGACCACCTTCTAATCACAGTTGGGGTCCACCACGGATCTGAGGTGACCCAACTCGGTACGCTGACACAGAGGATCCTCCTCAAGCCACCTGTCCTTCCAAAAGTTTATCTTCTACCCATCGCCCAAGATCCATCTAGTTCCATCCGCAACCAAGTGTCGCGAATGGATGACAACCTTCCAGAAAGCCGATCCACCCATGGGAATGCCTTCATCGAGGATAGAAAGGTTGGAGAGGTATTTCTTTTTTACTATTCTGACCCACTCAGCTGAATCATTGGAGATGATCCTCCAGGCATGTTTGGCCACCAAAGCAAGGTTCATCAAGCCCATTCTCCTTAGGCCTAGTCCCCCCTGGTCCTTGCTTTTGCAAACCTTTTCCCAAGCTACTAGGGAAATTCTGCCCTTGTCCTCATTGCCTGACCACAGAAAGGTCCTTTGGATCTGCTCGATCTTGCGAAGGGCCGAAGCTGGGAGCCTGAACACCGACATAAAATAGGTCGGGATCCCCTGAAGGCACGCCTTGGTAAGGGTGGCTTTACCTGCTTGGGAAAGAAACTTACCTTTCCAGGTAGCTAATTTTTTATGGATGCGCTCTAAGACCATATTCCACAAACTCTCCTTGGCCCGGCCACAGAACAGGGGAAGACCAAGGTATGTGGTAGGAAGGGATTCGATGGAGCACCCGAGGATCCTGGCTAACTGGTTCTATCGTCTTACCGGGGTGTTGAGGAAGAAAAGCTTACTTTTGATGAAATTCACTTTCTGACCCGCAGCACGCTCATAGAGGAACATGATCCTTTTGATGTATCTAGCCTGGGCTACTGAGGCATAAGTAGACAACAGAGTGTCATCCATGAACTGTTGATGGGTGATCGCTTCAATCCCAGAAGCGGGAATAATGCCAGTCACCTTATTCCTCCGAAGCGCCTCCTTAAGTGCTCTGCCTAGTACTTCTGCCAGGATAATAAAGAGGATGGGCGATAGGGGATCTCCTTGGCGAAGCCCTCTAGTACTTTGGAAGAACCCGACAGGGGAACCATTGACCAACACAGAGAAGCAAGGGGTGGAGATGCAGCTTCGAACAAGGTCAATCCAAAGAGGGTGAAAGCCAAACTTGGAAAGGACTGCACAGAGGAAGCTTCTGTCAACTCTGTCAAAAGCCTTGTTCATGTCGAGTTTGAGGAAAAGGGCTGCCTTCTTAGCCATAGAAGCAGAGTGGAGGGTCTCATGAATCGTGATGACCCCGTCCAAGATGTTCCTGCCTTTCATCGAACTGCCCTGGCACGGGTCAATGAGGAGGGGGAGGATGGGCTTTAACCTATTGGCCATGGTCTTGGTTAGAACTTTGTAGACAACATTACAGAGGCTTATGGGCCTGAAGTCAGAAAAGGTTCTACAAGCAGATGATTTCGGAATCAAAGCCAGGAAAGTGGAATTTAGCCCATGGTGAACAGTTTTGGAAAACTGGATTTCCCTTATGGCAGCACAGACGTCCTCTCCAACGATGTCCCATACTGTTTGAAAAAAGCGAGGGGGAAAACCATCAGGACCCGGGGCCTTATCAGGTTGCATGGAGAAAAGGGCTTCCTTAATCTCGTCCGAGGAGAAAGGTTCCATGAGCTTTTGATTAGCCTCCTGGGTGACTCTGCATGGGATGTTAGCCAGGAGCTCGACCTGGGCCTGCTGGTCACTTTCAGGAAGAGCTCCCAGTAAGTCCTGAAAGAAAGCCACTGCTTCGGCTCTTATCTCCACTAAGTCCTTGGTCGAGGATCCGTCGCTGCGAATGATCTCTCTAATTTTATTGGATCCTCTATGCCGCATGGTCGAAGCATGGAAGAAGCTGGTATTGGAGTCACCCTCCTTTAGCCATAAGTCCCTGGATTTCTGCCTCCAGAAGGTCTCTTCCCTGGCTAGGATGTTATGATAGTCTGCTAGGAGGATCTTCTCTTCGTTTTTGATGGTTGCGTTGTGGTCCCCATTTTCCATTCTCTTTTCTATCTCTTGCAGCCTTTTTGAGATGGATTTTTTGCATTCAAAAATGTTGCCAAAGACCTCTTTGTTCCAGATTTTGAGATTTTCCTTGACTATCTTGATCTTTTGGGCTAACTGCATCGAGGTTGATCCTCCAACCTTCTGTTTCCACCAAGAAGCAACTTGCCCTTTAAAATCCTTATGTTGAATCCACATGGACTCGAACCTAAAAGGAGTTTTGAAAGAGGGAGCTTTCCCGGATTCGAGGATGATGGGGTTGTGGTCCGACCCGATTCTAGGCAAGGCGAGCAGGGTTGCATCGCCTAGGAAAGGAATGGCTTCTTGAGAGATGAAGAATCTGTCTAGCTTAACCTGGATAAGCCCACTGCCCACCCTCCTGTTGCTCCAAGTGAAGGAGGATCCCTTGAGCTTAATGTCCATGAGCTCGTTGTTGTTGACAAAGTTTTTGAAGTCCTCCATACTTCTGTTGCACAAGTCAGAACCTCCTTTCTTCTCTGACGGGTGCAAGGGGCAGTTGAAATCTCCATCGAGGATCCAAGGTATAGTCCTGAAGTTGCTTCTCATCTGAGTAATGGTTTCCCATATCTCAGCTCGCTCTACAGGAGAGTTAGGGGCATAAATGTTGGACAGGATCCATGAATGATTGTTGGTCTTTGAGTGAAAAAGAATGTTGAGGATTCTATTTGAGGAAGACAGAAGCTTCCCTTCCACTAGGGTCGGATCCCATAGGCACATGAGCCCTCCCGATGTGCCTTGAGAAGGGCTAAACAGGGTTTCCCCTTTGCTCCAAATGACTTTGGCAGCCTTCCTTGATGAGAACTCATCATTTTTGGTTTCTTGGAGAATGAAAATAGAAGGGTTCATCCTTTTTTTGAGGTCAACAACCATCCTCTGCTTGGCTGCATTGTTTAGGCCTCTCACGTTCCATGAGATGACCTTCATTTCAATAATTTAGGGTTTTTCTTGCCTCCCTTCACCAGTTGGAAGGGGGTTTTGGTGCCTTGTTTTTCATCCTTCTGTGTGTCAGAATCATCTGAGAACAACGTTAGTTGAGTCCCATTTGCCACATCCTCCATCGTTTCTTTGTTTCGTTGGTCATTACCAGAGGGTCTTCCTCTCTTCCGTTCACTACCGTAGTCAATAGCCTGCTTTTTGCTTCTGGTGTTCCTAGGGCTGATCCGCCCCGATAGGGAAGGCCCTCCTTCGCCTTTATCCCACCGAGGTGGGGATTTCCTGTTACTTTTCAGATATTCTTCCATGAAGGATTGCGAAACACCAGGTTTGGGGAAAAACTATACCTGGGAAACCGAGCCCTCTGCTCGAAGACTGCCTTGCGGTGAGGGTTTTGAAGGAGCCTCTTGCTGGTTTCGACTTGGTGAGGGAGCTTCTGCATGCGCGTATTCCTGCTCAGGATTGTTATCAGGTTCCTCACGGTCCATAGAGGGTGGGAGATGATCCTCCCTCTGTTCAACTTCAGCTTCGCCTTGAGAAGGAGTCTTGGCTTGGTCATAGGATCGGTGGGCAGGGTTGTGTAAAATGAGTTATGGCTGAGACTTTTTGTTGCTGGCCCCAGGACCCTGGTTCCTCTGGTTTCCTCTCTTAGCCTCTTCTTCCCGTTGCTTTTGAGTCCTCAGATTTGGGCATTGGGGCTGGAGATGCCCCTGAGTACGACAATGAGTGCAAAAGGCAGGTTTATTTTCGTACTCAATAGGTTGCCTTTTGATTAGGGTTTTCCCTCTGAATAGGTTGATGAAAGTGGGGAGCTCAGCTTCTAAGCTAGCAGTAACACAGAACCGAGCATGTACCATCCTGGACCTGACCTTGGTGGAGGAATCAAAAGCCACTAACTCCCCAATGGACCGAGCAATCCCTCTGATTACATTCTCATGCCAACATTGAAAGGGGAGGTTTGGAAGTCTCACCCACAGCGGAGCGACATTTATGTTTTGGGTCTCAGGATTAAAGTCCTCCCCCCATTTCCTGAGAAAGAGGCTCCTGCGCCCTAGGAACCACGGCCCTCCGGCCAAGATGTTGCAAAAGTCCGTCTGGTTGTTAAGCCGGATAGCAAAGAAACCTCGGGACAGGGCCACAATCTCCATGTTGCCACTGGTTTTCCACTTGGAGGAAGCCCATCTGCGGATAGTGTCCATATCCGGGCGTCCCCCCAAGAACTTCCCAATCAGCGTGAACTTCTCCATCTCCATATAGCTTTCCATCAAGTCTTCGGGAATGACCAGATCCTCCCTTGAGGGGTGGAGCTCCTGGGTGGAGGAATGTGGTAGGACGCCTGAACCCAGAACCTGGGCATAGGATCCCTTACGGGTCTGATGGGGGCCTTCCTTGTCAGGGGGATCCTTCCCGCTACTGCCCATCCCATCGGTCTGAGCACCCGCCGCATCAGGACCGGATCCTTCGCTGTTGTCAGAGCTGGTCCCCCCCGGAACCTTGCCCGTTCGTCCATCCTCCCTCCTCTCGCCTGCTTCCGCTCTGCTACCATCCTCCACTCGCTCGCCCGTCTTCTCTCCTTTCCCGCCGCTCATCCTCTCCTCGTACAAAGTGATATAAACCTCCGAAGCTTATCAAGAATCTAATATTCAAAATGATAATAGAATTCAAGATTCTTACTAAAAATATCCTTGTTGATCGTTATTTTCCTCAAAGTTAAACATTCTTTAAAAAAAAAAAAAAAACTCAATGGTTTCAGTCCAACTCAATTTTCCATTGAATAAAGGAAGGGCCAATATTATGAATCAAATGTCATCCCTTAAGTTTAACAATCAAAAACCTTTGAGAATAGAAAAGCCTCCACATCACTATCTAACCATTATTGTAGGACCAAAGTTTGGTAAAAATACCACCAAATGGTCTTATTAAACAAACAAATCAAGAGAAATTGTTCGTAGTCTTCCTCTACTTCCTTTTAAAGGAAGCAATCCAATGGTCCCATAAAGCCTATCTTTTTCAAGATTTCATGTGTGAATTATTTATTAAGAGTGGTCAACCGAGCAAAGGTGTTTATTTATTAAGAGTGATCAACCGAGGTGTTTACTTTTGGCCAACACTCGGTTGACCAAACATGTTTTCACGCATGCTTGTCTTCATGCTATTGTATTTGAGCCTAGAGCAAATGTGTTTATTTATTAAGAGTGATCAACCGAGGCGTTTACTTTTGGCCAACACTCAACACTCGGTTGACCAAACATGTTTTCACGCATGCTTGTCTTCATGCTATAGTATTTGAGCCTAGAAGCTCCTTATACCAATATTGACAGGATATTTGCTAGATCCTTTTTTTCCTATCCAATGGTATCCTCTTCTTTAGGTTGAGAGACTAATCTAAATCAAATTATGTCTTTATCCTCTGATTTATCAAGCTACCAGTCAAAGATGCCCTTTTAAGTAGTTATTGACGAGGACATCATTCAGCTAGGAGGACATCATTCAGCTAGGCTAGGATTAGTTTAGCTTAAAAATTATTAAATAAATTAGCTTCTTCATATGAAAACGTGAGCTTAAACACATCCATTCTTAAGAAGCTTCTTAGTTGGTTGGTTAGTTTCTACATAGCTAGTTGTTAACAAATTTTTAGTG
Organism: Wollemia nobilis; assembly: GCA_028583015.1. Classification (NCBI taxonomy): domain Eukaryota; kingdom Viridiplantae; phylum Streptophyta; class Pinopsida; order Araucariales; family Araucariaceae; genus Wollemia; species Wollemia nobilis. The sequence goes on along the minus strand of JAQPPZ010003648.1, from coordinate 528,225 downwards.
GTAGTTTTTTGTTTTTTAGTTATATAAGAAAGTTGGTTATCGTTATTATTTTTAGTAATTAGTAAATACGAAATTCAAACCATAAGAACTACTCTTAAAGCCTTATTAATAATAGTCATTTCTTAATAGTGTTTTTTTTTATCTTCCAAAAATGGGAAGACTTATTAATAATAGTCATTTCTTAATAGTGTTTTTTTTTATCTTCCAAAAATGGGAAGATAGTTTATTCTTGTAATCTTCTTTTCCATGCGTGCTTACTTAAACACCCACTTTATAATAATTGTAAATGGTATCAAGGGTATAAAACTTTGTCAGGTGTATTCTTCGATCAGCGAGCAATGTCATTATGTTGCTCTTGGCCTCACTTGTTTAGAAGTTATGTTGTGTTAGAACTTGTAGTCATTTACAACGTTCTGATAGACTTCCTTCTACATCCACCTGCATGGATGTTGAAACTCCCATGCAATCATAGTTCTCCCATGACTTTGGCAATCTAAATGCGGTTGTCAAAGCCTGCAAAACCGATTGTTGTCATGGTTGCTTGAGAGTGAAGCGCCACTCTTATGCGTTTTAGTGTAGCCTAGTCATCATTAGCACCCTAATGTCGGCCTATAACTTAGGATGACTTTTTGGTGCAGAGATCATGGACAACCATCAAGTGTTTTTTTCTATGTTGTTACATAGAGTTGGTTACAGTCATTATTTTAGTAATTGTTTAGTTTAAAGTTCAAACCACAATGACGTTCCTAACAAATTTATCCGTCTTGTTCTTGTCAAATTTATCCGTCTTGTTCTTGTCGACCTGGTATGAGATGGAGGCCAAATTTATCCGTCTTGTTCTTGTCGACCTGGTATGAAATGGAGGCCACCAGTCGCTCGAGATTCATACTATCTTATTTGATCTGACGTGCACTTAAAGAATTCAGAACAGACTACTACCTTTACAAAAGTTTAACTTCTTCAAAATTTAAACCCTCTTCTTAATAAATTTCTCTTAATATAATCCACTACCCCTTATAACCATTATCTCTATAATGAAATCCATGCGAGTTTGAACCTTGGAGCCTTTAGTGTATTGTAGCATTCTCCTTATAGTTCTTAGGTTATCTCTCAACTAGAGAATGCACGTTGCTTCTAGCCCACACTTTTTAGGCATCAATCCTCCCAATGGTTTATTCCTTGTTCAAATGCAAACACCGATTAGTGTCGTCTTACGTGCCTAAAGCTTGGTCATATTTCCCAATTTAGTCATCATAGTGATGTGGTTGTTGGCAATAATAATCTATAGTCAAGGCACGACGTTCTTGGTGAGGTGGAGTTTTGACGTCACCCACTTTGAAATGAATGCGTGATAGAAGCTTCAACTATGTTTCAAATGCCTATAGTGTATCATCGTTCGACATAATTTTAAACAATTACATTGACTTTGTTTTGGTTGACGTTTAAATTGTACCACACTTAGGACATTGGTGCTTCGTTGCTTTGAAGCAGGTATTTTTGAGCAAGTAGAGAAAATTGGATTGGTACGTCGCTTCACGTTTGGATTGGTCACGACATTTGACAAAAGATTTGCTGTCTCTTTTTGTTGTACTATTCCTAGTGTAAATGCCCTCATCACCCATAGAATAAGCCCTAGACCGTTAGGGTTACAAGAACTCACACAGAGAAATTCACTTGGTGATTGGTTTATGCATTCACGAGCAGAATTTTTCCATGAGCGCACGTTAATGAACATATTGGCTAGAGTCAGCTAGTCTATCTCCACCATGTGGCTCAGTTCACGACGTTGACAGTTAATATTTGATCATTGGATCAATTTTCTTTCATTGTTTTTTTGGTTTGGTTATTGTGAGAAATCTGTATGACCGACGTATAGAGTGAGTTATACTTATCAATAGAGAATTTAACACAAAGCCATCACCCACCCACCCCTCACACACTCGTCCACGCCATGTTTTGAACCTTGGACCTCTTAAAGAAGAGCCAAAACCCTACACCCCAAGTGCAATTTTCTTCATTATGATCATTGGTGCCGAAACATGCTTGAAAAGGTAATTAATTAATTTGATTTAATTAAGTTAATGTAATTGATTTCATTCTTTAACTAGTTAATTTAATTAATTAATTGAAATGCTAAGTACATATTATATACAATATTTATGCACCTTTAATTAATTACTTAAAGGTAATTAATTAATTTGATTTCATTACTTTAACTAGTTAATTTAATTAATTAATTGAAATGCTAAGTACATATTATATACAATATTTATGCACCTTTAATTAATTAATTAAAGGTAATTAATTAATTTGATTTCATTAAGTTAATGTAATTGATTTCATTACTTTAACTAGTTAATTTAATTAATTAATTGAAATGCTAAGTACATATTATATACAATATTTATGCACCTTTTTGTCGAAACAATTTGGCAAGAGCCACTTCTTTGTACTTGCTTGAAATAGCAAAAATATTGTAAAACCTTAGTTACTTTTGACACATTTTTCTTACAAAATACATTTGGCAAGAGCTACTTCTTTGTACTTGCTTGAAATAACAAAGATATTGCTAAACCTTAGTCACTTTTGATACATTTTCCTTAAAAAAACATTTGGCAAGAGCCACTTCTTTGTACTTGCTTGAAATAGCAAAATTATTGCAAAACCTTAGTCACTTTTGACATATTTTTCTTTAAAAAAAAATTGTCTTTCACCTGTTTTGCTATGGCCACTAATTTAACGAAACAAATAGTTGAATTGGCTAATGTAGTTAGTGGCTTATCCAATAAGGTCAACAACATAGCTGCCCAAAATAGCCCAAGTGATGTAAAATTTACAATAATGCCTTTCACTCCAAGATAAAGTGTGAGGTTAAATTGTATGATGACTCTAGAGATCTAGATGTCTTAAGTAGTTAGATCCTTGATATGGAGATATGGTTCTCCTATACTCAAATTCTAGATGAGGAGAGAGTTCCTTTTGCTAAACTCAAGCTTTCTAGGTTAGCAAAAATTTTGGTGATGGAACATCAGGAGGGCCAAAACCCACTTCACACTTGGGAAGACCTCATTAAGATCTTGAAGGAAACTTTCTATTGTTCCAATTATGAACAGGATCTCATTGTCTCACTAGGAAGAAGTTGAATATTCTAAAAAACTCTATGATGTGGAGACACTTTTTATGTGGTATGTGGAGTTTTGTGGCATTGGAAACGGGGTTAGTTTATCATTATGGAAGGTGTACATCGGGAGATGATGAGTTTAGCATAAGAATATAATTGTTCCATGACATTCTTTGGGAAAGATGTATTGAAGTCATGGTGGCTGCCTCCACATAAATAGTATTTTTTTTTGGGTAAACAAACCAAACCTCAATTTTAAGGTTTATAAAGATTTTTATTTATTAGAGAACAAAGGGTTGTACGAGGATCCACTACTTTCGATAAATCATAAATCTCTCTTTTAGAGCTTGAGAGTTTATAAACATATTCAATTCTCATTTTAATTGAGTTGCTATAGCTAAATACATACATTATAAAAAAATGAATTCTTTAATTTTATTTTTTTGATCTTCTTCAATTTTCTGTGTGAATACAAATATTCTAAAATTCAACATCATTTTTCTTGACATTTTCTTGTACCAGCCTTTACAATACCAAAATCCACCTCTATTGTCTACACATTGCATCTTAGTAGAGTAATATTTCCAAAACTTTGTGTTATCATAGTCCGCTTTACAAGATCTTAATTGCTAGTTTCCTCCCTGAAACATAAGTGAAACCACAAGAATTGTAATAAATAGTTTATATGAGAACACATTAATGTTATAAAATACAAAAAATATTACTGAATAGAAAACATTAAATTAAATCTTAATCATTATTTGATTTAGGCAATCAACATTTTTTGTTAGCTTCAACTAAAATTACTACTTCCTCTAACCATGAAAAAAAAATTAACTTCACGATCCTCAATTAAAACCCCTCTATTGGCTAGCCTATCTGCACATTTTTTTCCTTCCCTTAACATGTGTAAACCTTATTTCTTCAAACTCTATAGCAAGGTATTGCATATCCACAATTATCTCTTGTATGTTCCATAAAGCATTTGTTTTTCTCAAAATTGTATTTATTATTATTAACGAATCACCTTCCATCCATACTTTACGACATTTCATTTATCTGCATATTTTAAGCCTTCCAAAATTGCTTAAGCTTCAACTTCATTATTTATCTTAAATCCACTATTGAAGCATAATGAGACAAAATATCTCCCCTATTATTTCTTATTATTCCTCGTCCTATTGCTAGTACTGGATTTATTTTAGATGCTTCATCAAAATTCAATTTGACCATCTCCACTTCTAGTGGTTTCCACTTTAAATTCTTTGCCTTCTTTTAGTTTCTCATGTACCTAACATCATACTTTCATTTGATGACTTGACTCCATCTATCAAGGCTCTGTGCTTTAATATTAGAAATTGGGTGAGATGGTAGGGTTGGTTTAGACTCTTCTATGGCTAAATAGATCTTCATTTTTATTACATCTAAACAACTTCATTTTCCTTTAAATATTATTTTATTAATTTCCATCCATATAATTAAAAGTATTGTATCTTTTGATATTATCCCAGATTATATGTAAAACCTTACTTTAAGAAGTGTTTTGCCATTTCTTTAACTATTCTTCAATTATGTCATTCATCACCATGTATTTATTGAATATATTAATAATCCATTGTCATAGTTTCTAGACTATTAAGCAGTATCCCAAGAGATGGTCTATACTCTCCTCCTTTTTACATAGACCACATTACGAGGGACCATTAAAACCCATTTTCATAAGGTTATTCCAGGATAAAAAAATTCTATGACCTACTAGCCAAACAAACATTTTAACTTTAGGAATGCTCGGGCTATCCCAAATATCTCTTCATATTCTTACGATATTATTGTTTTGTTGGTGCTTTACATTATATTCGCTTCTTGTTGTGTATTATCCTGAGCTATTCAACTCCCAAATTAGCCTATCCTTATCTCCCCTCAAAATAATCACTGTTGTTATCTTTTTGTTCAACTACCTCCTAGCATCAATGACTTGTATACTTGTAAAAAAATATTCCTTCCATTTGTATCTTCTTTCTCGATCCTTGTACATAATGTTTGAAACCTTATCACCATATTTTTCTTGAAGTAATCTCATCCATGGTTTCAAAATTGAATCTAGATTGAGTGGTTTATTATCACACCAAGTATCCATCCAAATGCTTTTTTTTCTCCAGTTTCCACCATCTATCTTACACCTTTAATCACTAGATCAATTGATTTTTTGAAACCATTCTATAGAGCATAACCATTTGGTAGTGAAAATGCAATAAATATTAAGCTTGTGTCATTGGGCTCAACATACTTAAAGAAATCATGCCCATTGTCTTTGAATCTCTTTGTACAATCTCCAAATTACTTTTCCCTTTAGAGCTAAGTTTGCATCCATATAAACTGTTAAAATGAGACTTCCCCTAGTTTTATCATTACACACCTTGCTTTATTTCACCAAAGGAAATTTCCTTTTATCATGTAATCCTGACCACAAAAATGACTGCATAATATAGATTACACTTTTTTCTATTGTTCTTAGCATAGTATACAAGGATATAATATGTTGAAATGGTTTATAATATTGTTTTCATTAGTTGCACTCTTCTTGCTAACGATAACCATCTACCTTTTCATATCGGTAGTTTATTCTAAACTTTATTTATAACTAGATTCCACAATTCTAGCCTCATTCTCCCCTCAAATAAAGGCATCTCTAGATAAGTTGCTATTAAATTTACCTCCTCCATTTGAAGTAACATGCATATCCATGCTTTGATTCTAGTTGGAGTGTTTAGGAAGTAAATTTTGGATTTTGTCCTATTAACTTTTTGCCCCGACACTCTTTTATATTCCTTTTATAAGTTATTTAAAGCTTTGGTCTCGTTTATCCCTATCATCCCAAAAAGGGTTGTATCATCTACAAACTGTTGATGGGTGATGTTGCCAATGTTATTATTGACCTTAAGTTCGCTTATTAACCCAAATTTGTTAGCCTTCTTCAAGTTCCTACCCAATACCTCTACTATAATAATGAACAATAATGACGATAGATGATATCATTGTCTAAGACCTCTCTTGGCTTTAAATGATTGTTACTAACCCGTTGACCAACATTGAATATGATACTCTAAAGACAAGCTTTAATCCATCTAACCTATTTCTTCAAAGAATATTTATACCATAAAAATAATAATATTTTTAAAACACATTCTCACACACTTGTAATATAAAAAAATAGTAATAATTTTATTAAAGATTTAAATACTTATTGAAAACATGTAAGAGACATCTTTTGGCTTTAAATGATTGTTACTAACCTTTGATCAACATTGAATATTAGACTCAAGTTTTAATCCATCTAACCAATTTAAAAAAAAAAAAAAAAAATTTATACGATAAAAATAATAATATTTCTTAAAACACATTCTCACACTAAAAATAATAACTAGCTTTTATATATATATATATATATATATATATATATAAATATAAATATAAACATAAACGCCGAGAGTTATCAATCTCGAGGCGCCTAAGCAAATAATATTAGAAAGTTTGGATACCATTTTAGTTTAAATAGTTTAAATATTTTTTAAATATTTTAAATCCACCATAACCCTTAATGTCGGATTTTTTAATAAAATATTAATATTGTTTACGGCGTGGTTGACCTTCCTGGCTGCCATTGTATGACGTTTATCGGCGTAATAATAATTTTATTAAAGATTTAGATATTGAAAGGTCTATTGAACACATGTAAGGGTGTTTTGATGTTAATTTAGTAGATAGATAGGTATTAACATGAACAAAATTCCAATAATGAAATATGCCACTAAACTTGCATAAACTGTTTTTAATTAATTGATTATATATAATTTAGTTAGTAAATATTATTTATGTCTAACTTATGATATTATAAATATTAAAAACTATTAAAAAAATAAAGATAATAATTATTTTGAAGTTTCATTATTAATGTAAAATTTTATTGATAAATAACTTCATTCTTTAGTATCGAAAGGCTAGGTTGAACATATATATGGGAATTGGAATGGTCCCAATTAAACTTAAATTTAAATAATATATCCAATGTTTCTTTTAGATAAATACATTATTTTTTTAATATTATTATAATATATATATATATATATATATATATATATATATATATATATATATATTATTTGTTTAAAGATAAATGAATAAAGGTTCAAAACTTATTATTCAAAACTTGTTAAACAAAAAAAATATATATATAATTTTTAATTTGTTATAATATTAATATGATACAAATAAAACTCTTATTTTAATCTATATAATTTATTTAAAAAAATCCTATGACTTTATTAGCGTTATATATCACATTGGCAACACATGAAATGGTGTCAGTGTTATATATCACATTGGCAACACATGAAATGGTGTTAGTGTTATATATCACATTGGCAACACATGAAATGGTGTTGGTGCCACCTCTTGCTTTTAGAGATCGATGGGTGTTAGCGTGTATATGACAAAAATATACAACGGCACAAACATTAGGTTCTCCTAGTAGTTGGAGATGGGAATTTTTTTATTCTTTTTTAGATTACATCTTTAAATGTTTGGCACACAAGTATCTACGGACAAAGGCCTTTAGTCCTAGTGTATCCCATAGTAACATACTATATTTTTTAATTTTTTTTTAAAGTAATGTAAAGTATAACGAGCGGTATAATAGGGCATAGCAACAAGGGCCTTCTTTCTATGATTTGAACTTAAGCTCTTCTCTATGGTTCGAATTTAGGTTATTGAGATGAAACACAAACAACATATTGTTCTTGTTCTTATGCACTACAAATTTCTTATATTTCATTCTCACCACTTGATTTTTGAGTGTTTGTTCACACATAATTTTTAGCTTATAGAATCTGAGCCTATGGTGATTTGAATCAAATTAATATTTGGGAAAGATGGAAGAGAGGAGATTTAAATCTGAAGCTTTTCATATCAGGTGGCAGCTTGGATTAAACTTTGTTTGGTGGCAAGTGTAATTGGAGAGAAATAACATAATGAAAAAAAAAAAACTTTTCATCCTTGGATGATGTTGGGAAGGTAATTTGGAGCAAAGTCACGAAAATTGTGGCAACCCATGCTAACTTTGGCTGACATAGGGACAATAGAGAAGGAAGCCGAAGTGCGGACAAAGCTAATTGGAAACCACTCCCAAAAGGTTGGATTAAAATTAACACTGATGAAGTTGCAAAAGGTAATTCAGGTAGAGCTAGAATTGGAGTGGTTTGTATGAATCATGTTGGAATAGTGCTCTATTAGGAACTGTAGGTCCTAGGCAAAACCATGAACAAAGAAGCAGAAACCTTAGTTATCAAATTTGCATTTATATGGGCAACGATAAGACAAGGTTATAGGAGGATAATCATATAATTAGATTCTCAAATCTTGGTACGATCTCTGGATTGCATGAGAGACTTTGCTTTAGAGACATGGAGGTTGAGAATTATTGTTGCCTAAATTAAGGAATTATGGAGGGAATTAGATGATGTGATTCCAATTTATGTAGGTAGAGCTTTGAATAAAGTGACAGCCGGTTAAGATGGGTACTAAGAAGGAGGTAGAGGTTTAGTTACATAGTGGCATGGTTATTGAGGATGAGAGGATTAGGTAGGTTGATGAGCAAATCCAGTGTTTAGCTAATTTGAACAACCATTGCAAACATATGGTTTAGGATATTTGACTCTAATGCATATCTCCTTTTATTGTTGTAAACATGTGTTATTGCCAATTAAGATTGGAAGGAGTCTTCCAACTTGTAAATAATCTTGTTTTAATATAGCTTTTTCAAATTCTTAAAAAAAAATTCATCCTTATTGTCACATGTTTACGAAACTTAACGATTAAGTGTAAAAATCTTTCAATGAATTTTAATTGAATATATTTAAACTAAGTTTAAACTATAAAATAATATTAAAAAATAGTTTTAGTTATACTTCTAATTATATATTTCACATTAAAAAAAATCTTTGAATGAGATGATTTTTATTTCATTCTCGTGTCACATATTTACACTTTATGATTAAGTGTAATATTTCAATAAAATTTTATTTTAGATATATTATTTTTTGCTTGATAAAAAGGGGTTGTACTCGGGTCTCCCACCCTTAACAAATTACATTTGTCTTCTTTAGATCTTGAGAGTTTACAAATAGATACACATCTCATCTCAATTGAGATGCTATAGATAGAAACCTACATCATTTTACATAAAAAGTTTAAATTTTTTATTTTCATTTTTTTGGATCTTTTCAAATCTCTATATGAATACAATTACTCCAGAATTTAGCATCTTTCTTGACATTTTCCTATAGCAGCCTTCACAATACCAAAAATTCACCTCTACTATCTATGCCTTGCATCTTAGTAGAGTAATATATCCAAAACATCGCACCAACATAGTCTGCTTTACCAAACCTGGATTGCTAGTTTTCTTCGTGAAACACAAGTGCAACCACACAAATTAAAATAAATAGTCTAAATGAACACACATTATTGTTACAAAATAAAATAGATATTACCAATGGAAAACATTAAATTAAATCTTAATCATTAATTGATTTAGGCAATCAACAATTTTTGTCAGCTTCAACTAAACTTTCTAAACTTTCTACTTCCTCTAACCATGGAAAGGAGATGTTAACTTCACGATCCTCAACCAAAATCCCTCTATTGTCTAGCTTATCTGCACATTTGTTTCCTTCCCTTAATATATGTGTAAACCTGATTTCTTCAAACTCTTTAGAAAGATCTTGAATTTCCACAACTATCTCTTGTATGTTCCATGGAGCCTTTGCTTTCCTCAAAATTTCATGCATTTTTATAGGAGAATCACCTTCCATCCAAACTCTACTCCATTTCATTTGTTTACATATTTTTAACCCTTCTAAAGCTGCCCAAGATTCAGCTTCATTATTTGTCCTAAATCCACAATTGAAAGAATAATGAGACAAAATCTCTCCTCTATTATTCCTAATTATTCCTCCTCCTACTGGATTTGGGTTTCCTTTAGATGCTCCATCAAAATTTAACTTAACCCACTCCACATATGGTGGTTTCCACTTTATATTGTTTACCTTATTTTTGCTTCTCTTGTACCCAACATCATAATTCCATTTAATGACTTGACTCCATCTATCAAGACTCTCTGCTTCTAAATTAGGGATTGGGTGAGTTGATAGGGTTGGATTAGACTCATCAATGACTAAACATATCTTATTTTTCATTAACTCTAAACTACTTTCCTTTTCTTTAAATATTCTTCTATTCCTTTCTAGCCATATAGTCCAAAGTATTGTATCTTTTGATATATCTGATATTGTCTGTAAAGCCTCACTTTTATAAGTGCTCTGCCACTGATTTAACCAAGCTTCAATTTTGCTATTCATCACCATGCATTTACCAAACACATTAAGAATATCTTGCCATACATTCCAGACTATTAAACAATGTCCCAAGAGATGGTCAATACTCTCCTCCTCCTTATTACCTACTAGCCAAACAAACATTTTAACTTTAGAAGGGCCATGAAAACCCCTTTTCATAAGGTTATCCCAAGATAAAATTCTTCTATGAACTACTATCCAAACAAACATTTTAACTTTATGAATGCTTGGGCTATCCCAAATATCTCTCCAAATTCTAGTGATATTATTATTATGTTGGTGTTGAACATTATATCCACTTCTTGTTGTGTATTCTCCTGAGCTATTCAACTCCCAAATCAATTTATCCTTGGCACCCCTCGGAATAATTACAGTTGTTATATTTCTACTCAATTGCCTCCTAGCATCAATGTCTTGTATACTTGTAAAAAAATCTTCTTTCCATTTGTATCTTCCTTCTCGATCCTTTTACAAAATATTTGAAACCCTATTATTGTATTTATCTTGAAGCAATCTCATCCAAGGTTTCAAAACTGGATCTAAATTGAGTGGTTTTTTTGTCACACCAAGCATCCATCCAAATAGAAATTTTTTCTCCAGTTCCTACCACCCATATTAAACCTTTAATCATAAGATCAATAGATTTTTTTAAACCATTCCAAATAGCAGAACCATTTGGAAGAGAGAATGCAATAAATATTAAACTTGGGTCATTGGGATCAACATACTTAGAAGAATTCTTTCCCATTGTCTTTGACTCTCTTTGTACAATCTCCAGATAACTTTTCCCCTAAGAGCTAAGTTTACATTTGTAAGAGCTCTTAAACCAAGACCTCCCCTAGTTTTGTCATCACACAACTTGCTCCATTTCACTAAAGAAAATTTTCTTTTATCATGTAAACTTGACCATAAAAAGGATCGCATAATAAAGATTAAACTTTTTTCAACTGATTTTGGCATATAATACAAAGACATAATATGTTGGAATGACTTGTAATATTGAATTAATTAACTGCACTCTTCCTGCTAAAGATAACCATCTACCGATATGTACATAAGCTCATCCGAGTAGAAAGGATGGCGGGAGCAGGAGCGGGAGCAGGAGCGGGAGCAGGTGCAAGAGCGGGAGTAGGAGCAGGTGCAGGGCTGGGGGCAGGGTCAGTGCTTGGTGCAGGTCCCCGATCGGGATCGGGCTCGGGGTCGGGGACAGGCACGTCGGGGCCCGGTCCCGGGCCTGCAGGACCCCCGACGGGCCCAGAGGATGGGTCTGCGCTTGATCCGTTTGGGGGCCAGGGTGTCCTGGGCCCTGGACCACAGACTAGCATCGATGCGAGCGCTGGGTTGGGGAATAAGTCCCCTGCTCCTGAGCGGGGCTTTGTCCCGGCGGGCCTAAACCCTCCTTCCAACAGATCTTGGCGGGCACCAGGGCCCCTTCTCGGGCCCCGGGGCTAGGTCTGTCCCTCGAGGGCACGCACATCTCTATCCAGGAGGAGGTCTACTCCTCCTTGGTAGCTGGTTCTTCTGCCTCCTTGGTAGGGAAATTCCTGGGAGGACGTCCTGACATGGAAACCATCCGCAGGTGGGCAGCTACCAAATGGAAGGTGTCCGGGCACATCCAACTGGTTGCCCTAACCAAGGGCTTCTTCATCATCAAATTAAACAACAACGAAGACGCCAAAAATATTCTATCGAGTGGGCCCTGGTTTCTGGGGCGCAAGAGCCTCTTCCTCAGGCGGTATGGAGCTGACTTCCACCCCAGCACCCAAAGCATCAACTTCGCCCCGGTTTGGGTTCGCCTCCCAGACCTTCCCTTCCATCTGTGGCACGAAGACGTCCTCAGGCTCATTGCTCAGTCGGTCGGGGACCTGGTGGCCTTTGACCCTGCTACCAAGGCAGGATCCCGGATGGTGCATGCCCGGTTTTGCATCAACGCCAACCTTGAATCCGTGCTCCCCTCCTCGGTAACCATCTCCTCTGGGTCCTACTTCTGGAGCCAACCCTTGATCTACGAAAACAAACCTACCTTCTGCCCCACTTGCAGCACTCAGGGCCACCTTTCTCACCAATGCTCAGTTTCTAGAAAGGCGGAAGGCCCTCCCCCTAAACCCCCTTCTCAATCAGGGTGGGCCCCGCCTCGCGGGCCCCCCCGCGATGGCCCCAGATCCCAGGCCTGGGCCACCAAGGGCCACCCCCCGGCCCCAAAGGATTCTCACATGGACCTCGGTCTGGAGAGCGATCTCCCCCAGGCTTCCCCGCCTGTTGCTCCCTCCCCTGGGTCGTCTTTCGTGGCCCTTATCCCAGGCTCTCCCGCCCAGCCCATTTTGAACCCCTCCCCGTAGGGCCCTGCTTGCGTAAGCGAGCAGGCCAGGCCTTCTTCCCCATCGGCTCCCTTGGTCGAGGCCCCCTCTTCCCCCCCATCCCCGCTCCTCCCTTGACCCCCTCCCGGCCCCCCCGACGTTCCCTGCTGGGCTTCCCCCCTTGGAGTGCGGATCTGAGAAGTCCGATGAAGAGATCGAAGCTAGTTCTTCGTCCGGGCCCGACGAAGTCAGTCCTAAGATGACCCGGAGTAGGTCTTTTGCCACAGATTTTGGTAGCAAACTCAAAAGAGGGCGCCCCACCCTGGGCGATCAGCGGACTAGGATCACTGAAGATGACATAGCCAATGGCTCTCAGGCTACTCTGTCTGACGTGGGGGCAAGTTTCTCCAAGACGGACGCCAATCGATCCAAACCCCCCGCTCACTCCGGGAAGGGGGCAAGCGACCCCTCAAGGGTGTCAAATGAAGCTCATCACCTGGAATATCAGGGGCCTCAATGGGGCCCCCAAGAAAAGGATCCTCGGCCAACTCCGTAGGGATCACCGTCCGTCCTTCCTCCTCCTTCAGGAGACCAAAATAGATGAGGTTGTCGCCCGACGTGTAGCCCAAGCTACCTGGCGCAACCGCGAGTCCCTGTCTACCCCCACGGTCGGCTCAATCGGGGGTCTGCTGTGCATGTGGGACCCCCGGTGCTTTGAAGGAAGACTCATATCTTCGTCCCCCATAATCATCAACATGCTAGTTCACTGCGTTAAGTCAAGGCGATCTTGGATTCTGTCCAACGTCTACGCTCCCAACAGCCCCGTCGAGAAGGCGGCCTTATGGAAGGAGATTAGCTCGATGAGAGAAGCCTTCGCCCCCTACCCTGGATCTTGGCCGGGGACTTCAACAGCCCCCTGTTCTTTTCTGATAAAAGCGGGGGCTCAGCGGCTCAGGGCAAGAGCATGGAGGACTTTGGTGCCTTCACTGCCCTCAATGAGCTCATGGATGTCAGCCTGAAAGGTGCCAGGTTCACTTGGACCAACAGAAGGGCGGGAGCAAATCATATTCAGGTCAGACTAGACAGAGTTTTCTTGTCCAAGGAAGCCCTGCCTATGTTTGCTGACGCCACCCTGCTGGCCCTCCCCAAAATTGGGTCTGATCACAGCCCCCTCCTCCTAGAAACCGACCACAGGCCCTCCCCCAGGAGGCCTTTTCGGTTCGAGTCCATGTGGCTGCATCACCCTGACTTTCGGGCCTAGGTTGGGCGCTGGTGGGCTCCCCCGGTCCCTGGACGCCCTGCTGAGCAAATCTACCATAAGCTGAGACGCCTTAAGGATCAACTCAAGGCATGGAACAAGGAGGTGTTCGACAACATCTTTGAAAACAAAGCAATTCTCAAAGAAAAACTCGAAGCCCTCGAGGCTAGATTTCAAGCTGGCTCCCAAGACCCGGGGCTCAGGGATGAGGAGCGCCTTGTTCTCAGCGAGTATCATAACATCCTGGCCCGGGAGGAAATATTTTGGAGACAGAAGTCGAGAGCCCTGTGGCTCCGAGATGGCGATGCAAATACCAAGTTCTTCCATGCGTCGACCCTCAGGAACAGGGGCTCCAACAGAATTGCTGAGTTGGTGGGCAGCGATGGCGGTATCATCAAGGAAGAAGAGGACATCCGGGCAGAAACCACTCGCTTCTTCCAGGAGCTCCTGGGTGACAGCCCTCCCATGTCCCCAGACGCGGCTGACTCCCTTCTAGAGCACATCCCTTCTTCTGTTTCACCCATGGCAAATCAGATGTTGTTGCAACCTCTGTCTGACTCCGAAATCCATGCTGCCACCTTTTCCATGAAGGTTGAGGCGGCCCCGGGCCCGGACGGTTTCCCCCTATTTCTTCCAATCGTTCTGGGACATTGTCGGGGCGGAGGTGTGCGCTGCCATCCGGGACCTGCAGACTGCCCGATCCATCCCCAGAGGTATCAACTCCACCTTCATAGCTCTGATCCCCAAGACCCAGGCAGCCCGATCCCTCTCGAATTTTTGCCCCATTAGCCTGTGCAACGTCCTGTACAAAATCCTGACCAAATCCATGGCTTCCCGTCTCAAGGACATCCTCCCCCTGATCATTGCCCCCTGCCAGGGCAGCTCGGTCAAAGGTAGATTGATCACTGACGGGGTCATTATCATGCACGAGGCCATTCACTCGGCTGTCCTATCCAAAAAGGCCTCCTTTCTGCTCAAGCTGGACATGAACAAGGCCTTTGACAGAGTTAACTGGGATTTCCTGTCCAAGGTCCTCCTCAAGTTCGGATTCCACCCCTCTTGGGTCAGGCTCATCAGTAACTACGTGTCCTCCCCGTGGTTCTCTATCCTCGTCAACGGGTCCCCTGCCGGATTTTTCCCCAGCTCCAGAGGCCTTCGCCAAGGTGACCCCCTATCCCCGATCCTCTTCATCATCCTAGCTGAGGCCCTGGGGCGGACCATCTCGGGCGCTGTGACTCACGGTCTCATTTCAGGCATCAGGCCTGCGCCGGGCCTACCCCCTGTGTCTCACCAGCAGTTTGTGGATGACACCATCCTGGCCACTTCTGCCTCAATCCCCCAAGCCAAAATTCTCAAGCATATTTTGACCCTGTACGAGGAGGCGGCCGGCCAAAAAATCAATCTCCGAAAGAGCACGATTTTCTTCATTCACACCCCCTTGGCTAGACAGATCAGAATCGGGCAGATTTTGGGCTGCACCCCTGGTTCCCTCCCCTCCTCGTATCTCGGGCTCCCCCTGTTCACAGGAGCATCCTCCAGGGCCCTGTGGGGCGGGGTGATTGAGCGGATTCAGAGGAAGCTGGCCCCCTGGAAAGGTCACCTTCTTTCGCAGGCTGGCAGAGCCACCCTCTTGACGACAGTCTTGCAAAGCATTTCGATATACTTCATGTCGGTCTTCAGAATCCCGGCCTCCATTGCAGCTCACATCGAACAAATTCAGAAATGCTTTCTCTGGTCGGGAAGTGAAGACAAGAAGAGGATTCCCCTGGTCTCCTGGTCCCTGGTCTGCCGCCCCAAAGCTGAGGGAGGGATCGGGCTCAGGAGGGTGGTTCCCATGAACAAGGCTCTCATGGCCAAGCATGCCTGGAAGGTGCACACCAATACCCCTGATGAGTGGGTCAGCATTGTGCGTAGGAAATACTGTCATAGCCACCCCTTCCTCAGCGAGTCTCAGCCCCGAGATGGATCCACCTTTTGGAAGTCCCTGATCTCCACCAAAGACATAATCTAGAAAGGAAGCAGATGGATCCTCGGAGATGGAGCCAAGATTGATTTTTGGGATGACAGATGGATTCAGGATGAGGCCCTGTCTTCTGATAGAGAGCTCCTCGTTCTCAAGCCAGGCCTGGCAGACAGAGGCCCCAGGGTTGCGGGCTATCTCTCCCAGATCCTAGGGGGAGCTACCTGGAAACCCATCCTAGATCCCAGGCACCCGCTCCAAGCTGCCAGGCTTCAGCGCCTCCTCAAGGTGACTGTCATCCCGTCCTCCGGAGGAATCGATAGATGCGTTTGGCATGGTACTCCCAGCGGAGTCTTCTCCATCAAATCTGCATACAATCTCCAGAGAGTCCCTGACAAGGCTCCCTTCCCAACCCGTCAGGTGTGGGCCAAGAAGTTGATCCCCAAAATCAGCCACTTCGTTTGGGCGGCCATCCAAAACAAGATCCTGACGATCGAGAATCTGATCAGGAGGGGCTTTCAGATCCCGAATAGATGCTTCCTCTATGTGCTGCCTAGGAGTCCACTAATCACCTTTTTATCAATTGTCCCTTTTCGTCCGAAGTCTTGGGCCTCATCCTTTCCCAATTCTCTATCCAGTGGGTGGCCCCCAACTCCATTTCTGACCTCCTGTCTCAGTGGCCCAACCCCTTTGCCCATCCCTTCATCCGCTTCCTCTGGGGCTCCTGCCTTCCTCATATGCTTTGGCAACTCTGGCTGGAGCACTGCAGTAGAGCCTTCTCCTCCCCGACCCGCTCCCCCTAGTGGATAGCGACCAAGGCTGTGACCTTTGCCCTTGAGAATTCCCGCTCCTTCCCCTTGACTGAGGCGCCCCGACGCCTGGGCGAGGCCACCCTCCTTTCCTCCCTCGGAATTCAGCTTCCCCCCGCCCCCCCCCCCCCCCTCCCGTAGGTCTGCGACCAGGTGGACTGCGCCCCCTCCCGGATGGGTCAAACTTAACTTTGACGGAGCTTCTAAAGGAAATCCCGGGCCCTCGGGTGCGGGCGGGGTCATCCGCGATAGTCACGGGGCCCTGATCTTGGCGTACGCTGCTCCGCTTGGCATCCAGACCAACAACTTCGCCGAAGCAACAGCTCTCCTCAGCGGGCTGACTGTCCTCAAGGAGTCCGCCCCAAAAGTCATCATCGAGGGCGATTCCCAACTTATTATCAAAGCTGCCCGTAGCCCGAGAAGTTGCTCTTGGCGCATTCACAACTCCATCCGGGAAGTCCACACCATTCTCCAAGGGCTCCCTGATCACGCCCTTCAGCATGTGTTCAGAGAAGGCAACAGGGCAGCCGACTTCATGGCCAACCAGGCCACCGTAGCAGAAGATTTCACTACCTGGACCACGAACTTCCCTGAAGCTCTGGCCCAAATAGTATCGCAAGACAATTCTAGCATCGATGAGGGCCCAGGCGCTTAGCCCGCCCCATGTCGGGGCCCTGAAGATGCGCGGCCGCGCCCCGTGCTTCCCCTGCAGCGTCCAATTCCAAGGAGACCCCCTCCCCCGAAGGCTCCCCTTCCCCCAAAAGGCGCTGGCCCACCCAAAAATGCAGAACTCAGGTCCAGGGCCCAGGCGAGGCCCCGACTCCTGCTCAAGTCGCAAAGGCCCGGCCCCAGGCAGCAGCAGGGCTGCTGGCAGATCCAAGAAGTCCAAGGTGGAGGTCCCGGAGGCCACCAAAGGCAGTTCTGACTCCGGCAGCAAGATGCAGACTTTGACGACCAGGGCCTTCCTTGACATTACAATTGGCTCCCAAAGTGGCTTCCTCAGCGGCCAATGCCCTGGCCGAACCCGTCGCAGGCTGGGCAATGGCCCTGACAGGGAGAGGAGCTGCTCTGTCTGGTCGGGCCCCGTCCAGGCCAGGCCCGACCACAGGGCCTCCCGGAGCGGCGACGAGCAGGTTTTTGCGTTTTTGGCATTTGTTGTTTTGCGGTTTTTCCACTTTTTGGTGGCCACAGACCAAAGTTTGTAGTGCTGGTCTCATAGCTAGTCTGTCTTTTTGTAGGCACTAGGGCCCTGGGCCCCGGACTGTTGCCCAAGGGCGCAGCCCCAGTTTTTACTCGCAATTGTAGCCACGACTTCCTATGTAACTAAGGTTTTGGGATCCTTCAACAAAAAACCCGCTGTAAATATGTTGTTACTTACCAAAAAAAAAAAAGATAACCATCTACCTTTCCAAGCTGGAAGTTTATTTTAAACCTTACTAATAACTGGATTCCATAAATCTATCCTCATTCTCCCCTCAAATAAAGGCATCCCTAGATAAGTTGTTGGTAAATTTGCCTCCTCCATTTGAAGCAACCTATAAATTCTTGCTTTGATATTAGCAGGAGTGTTAAGAAAGTAAATTTTGGATTTAGTCCTATTAATTTTTTGCCCTGAAGCTCTTTCGTACTCTTTTAAAAAGTTATTCAAAGCTCTGGCCTCATTTATCCTTGCCCTTCCAAAAAGGGTTGTATCATCTACAAACTGTTGATGGGTGATGTTATCGATGTTATTACTAACCTTAAGTCCACTTATAAACCCATATTTGTAAGCCTTCTTTAAGTTCCTACTCAAAACTTCTGCCATAATAATGAACAAATAAGGAGATAGAGGATCTCCTTGTCTAAGGCCTCTCTTGGCTTTAAAATATTCTGTCACTAACCCATTGACCAACACTGAATAAGAAACTGTAGAGACACAAGCTTTAATCCATCTAACCCATTTCTTCCCAAAACCAAACTTATCTAAAACTACAAAAAGAAAATTCCATTTAACCCTATCATAGGCTTTACTCATATCAAGTTTTAAGATCATAGCTTTCTCTTTTCTTGAAGTTGTTGAATGTATAACTTCATGAGCTACTATGATCCCATCCAAAATTTGTCTCCCTTTCACAAAACCTCCTTGCTCTTCTGAAATGATTTTGTCTAACAATGGCCTTAATCTATTCGCCATCACTTTGGAAATAATCTTATAAGCCATATTACATAGGCTTATGGGTCTAAAAGAATCAAACAATTCAACATCCTTCTTTTTTGGAATTAGGGTAAGATAAGTTGCATTTATTTTATAAGGAATGTATTGTTTTACCCTAGACTGTTCCACTGCCACCAATAAAGAATCCTTCACTATATCCCAATTATGTTGGTAAAAAGCTGTAGAGAGCCCATCTGGACCAAGGGATTTATCCTTATTAAAAGAGAAAAGAGCTAAATGAACTTCTTCTAGAGTAATAGGCTCCATCAGTTTCCTATTGTCTTCATTTGTTATAACTGAAGGAACATCTTGAAGAAGTTTATCATTAAGAACTTCGGTCTCCTCTGAACCTAGAATATTCTGATAAAACGACTTAGCCTCTTTTCTAATTTCACTCTGATCTTCAATCCAAACCCCTTCTATTGATTTAATTCTACCAATTCTAGAAGATGATCTCTGTACTATAGCCATCCTATGAAAAAACTTTGTATTTTTATCTCCTTCTTTTAACCAAGTCTGTCTTGATTTTAATCTCCAAAATTTCTCTTCCTTACTCAAAATATTATGATATTCACTAAGCAACTCCCTTTCCTCTGAGCTTGTATTATTTTCATCACCTTTTTGGAATTTTGAAAGTTTATCTTTTAGTTCTTCTTTCTTCTCAAAAATATTTCCAAAGGTGTTCTTGTTCCATTCTTTTAATCTAGATGTCATAGCTTTAATTTGGTTTGGAAGAGCATACAACCCACCATTACCTAAATAATTCCATGTTTGAGCTATCATATCAACAAATTGAGGATGGTCTTCCCACATCTGCTCATATTTAAAATATGATATTTTTTTGAATTCACTAACCACCATTTTAACTCTTATTGGCCAGTGATCTGAACCAATCCTTGTTAAGGTATTAATTTTAGCACAAGTTCCTTCATCTAGCCAATGATCTGAGAGAATGCATCTATCTAATTTTTCTGCTATTAGGTTCTGGCCTCTCCTGTTGTTGGTCCAAGTATAGTTGTCTTCTTCAAACTCAACTTCCCATAGATTGTTGTTTTGAATAAAAGTTGAGAAATCTTTCATACTTTGGGTCAATTTCCTAATTCCCCCAAATTTTTCATTCAGCTTGGTAATGGCATTAAAATCTCCAATGATCATGAAATGGGTTTCTTGGTCTTTACTTCTCATAAAGGCCTCAATCCCACTCCAAACTTCTAATCTACCTGACTGAGTTGTAGGACCATACACATTGATAAGGATGAAGCGAATATCAGCAAAGTAGCAAGTGACTAAAGAGGCTATCCAATGCCTAGTTTTATGAATGGTTACACAAGAGGTTCTAGAAGGATTCCAACAAGTTAGAATTCCCCCTACTGCTCCTTCAGAATCCATAGCATCCCATTCACATCTTGCCCAAACTACTTTCATAGTTTTTGAAACTTCTTCTTTTGTCATTTTAGTTTCCTGGATACGAGAGAATATCAGGTTTATTACTTAAACATAGGTCCCTAATACACCTATGCTTTGAGGGGGCATTAGCACCCCTTATATTCCATGAGATGATAATCATGTCTCATTAGGGGCTTTTGGCCCCTCTTGCGTATTACCAATATCATTTTGTTGTTTGGTAAAGAGAAGTTCAACCAACTTAGTTTGTGTTCCTTTCTCTATGTTAGCTCTTGCTTCCCTGGATCTTGCTTGATAATTTGAGGGTTTTCCTCTTTTTGCCTTACCTATATCAGGAGTAGGTCTTATTATTCTATTCCTCAATATTCTTTCACCATTTTGTTTTTCAACATATTTATCCTCTCCTGGCTCTATTATAGAAGCTTTTGACTTATCTTGCTCATTTTCTGGTATTTCCTTATTAATGGCAGAGGTATTACCTTCTAAAACTGCATTTTCTTTACCAATTATTTTCTCCTGAATGGTGCATGGTACTTCAAGAGAGTCTTCAAAATCTGATGAAACACATTCCTTGGGTTCATCGAGAATGTTCTTCCTTAAATTAGGATCATATTGAATAGACGGTTCCTTGCTAATATGTTGAAATTGTTGTCCTGTGTCCTCTAAGTTTTGATCTACTTTTTCTTCATAGGCTAAAGCCTCAAAAGAATTGGAATTTCTTCCAGTATCCTTTCTTATTGGTCTCCACTGTTCATTTTCTTTTATTTTTCTAGATCTATTTTTTGGAAGTTGAAAACCATCTTTATCCATAACCATTTGTAAATTTCTCTTATGATTTTCTACAAATGATTCTGTTGGGCTCTTCTTAGGGCATGATCTCTCAATATGCCCCACCTCATGACATCTTCTACATCTAAAAGATATGTTTTCATAATCTATAGTTTGGATCCACATCTTATCCCCATACTTAAGAATGATTGATTATGGTAAAGCTTTACTTATATCAATCATGACCAATATTCGAGCATAAATAGCCAAAAATCCATCTTTTGTTGTATCTAAAATCTCAAGGAATTCTCCTAGAGTGTTGCCTATTGCCTTGAAGGTATCTATTTCCCAAAATTCAATGGGCAATCCAAACATCCTAACCCAGACTGGTACTAGGGATAGATTTACATTTTCAGGTGAAAAGCCTTCATACCAGCGGGTAAGGAAGAGCCCTGCTCTTCCCATAAACCAAGGACCCCCTTTTAGGATTCTTTCTCTTTCTTCCCTAGAACAAAAAATGGCTAGGAAGAAACCTTTGGGAAGAAATGATAGAATCACTCCTGGAGACTTCCAACTCCTATCAATCCATTTTCTCAAGGTTGAAGCCCCCGGCCAATACCCATTAAATTTACCAAAAACTGCCCTATCTTGGAGCAATGAGGATCTCTCTGAGGTGCGCTCACTAACCTCTACCACTAGGGATGATTCTAAGGATTTAACTATAAATCGATCCATGGAAAGGAAACTAAAACTCAAAATCTAATGAAATTTATCTGAAAGTTCTATAACAAATATAATATTTGATAAAAACTTTATAAAATTTTCATGCACAATTTCTAAGATAAAGAAAGGGAAAAAAGAACTTAGCTGAAAAATTCTTTGTCCAGATAGAATGTCTTGCCTCGCTGAAGTCCTAGCCCTTCATTGCTCTTCCCATCGTTCGAACCCTAGTTGGCAAATATTTGCAATTTCATTTTTCGCGACTTGAAAAATCATCACTGCCCTTGTTTCGAATGGTTGACTTCACAGGGTTGTATCTCCCTCAATATTGCTCGGATTTTTGCATATGACCACTCATTTTAAAGCTATTCAAATTCTGCACAAGTTGGTCCAAGAATCAGCTGAATCGGATAACTCTTCGCGAAGATATGGCTCCTAAAAGATGAGACATTTTTTAGGAAAAAACCCTAATCCTTCGCACTTTGCAATTTTATTTTTCGTGATTTGAAAAATCGTCACTGCCCTTGTTCCGAATGGTTGACTTCACAGGGTCGTATCTCCCTCAATATTGCTCGGATTTTTGCATATGACCACTCATTTTAAAGCTATTCAAATTCTGCACAAGTTGGTCCAAGAATCAATTGAATCGGATAACTCTTCACGAAGATATGGCTCCTAAAAGATGAGATATTTTTTAGGAAAAAACCCTAATCCTTCGCACTTTGCAATTTTGTTTTTTGCAATTTGAAAAATCATAACTGCCCTTGTTCCAAATGGTTGACTTCACAGGGTCGTATCTCCCTCAATATTGCTCGGATTTTTGCATATGACCACTCATTTTAAAGCTATTCAAATTCTGCACAAGTTGGTCCAAGAATCAACTGAATCGGATAACTCTTCGTGAAGATATGGCTCCTAAAAGATGAGATATTTTTTAAGAAAAAATCCTAATCCTTCACACTTTGCAATTTTATTTTTCGTGATTTGAAAAATCATCATTGCCCTTGTTGAATTCACACTTATTTTCAAAAATGAACAATCACTTATTTATTTTAGATATTTAGATTTGAATTATGAAAAATAAAGTAAAAATTAAAAAATATGGTTTTATTGATACTTCATTTTTTTTTTCTAATTGATTATTGAAATGGTACCACTCATATTACATCACCTCAGCACAATGGCATTTCAAGAGAGCTTAGATATTATCCATGTATTGTTTGGCAAGATTTGAACCTTGGTCTCCTTCTTAAATGTTAAGGAATCTAAGTGGTTGAGCTAATGCCACTTGATCTATATACTTTACACAAGTTTTTATGAGGGGTCTTCGTCTCCTCATACTGAGTGAGGTTTGAACTTTGGAGAGGCCAAAGCCCTTACCCTGCAATAAGCTTGCAACTCAGTTATACTTTCAATAACATTTAGCATTATTAAAAAAAAGAAGAAGAAGGATATGTTTTTTTATTTTTTTGATATTTTATAGAATTGAATTGGAGCAGCCTGCAAGCCAGCACTTGGTTGTTATCAACCAGCCTATCCTTTCCATAATTTTTTGAAAGAGTCTTGGTCCTTTTATACCGCAGTTTGAACTTTAATCTTTATATTAAAATCCAAAGACATACCACTACAGAACCCACATGACTTTAAAATTTTTAAAGTAAAACAAAATTTTAAAAGGAACCCTTAAAAGAACCCTTGCATAATAATTTAAATCTGAATTTTCCTCAAACACCATACCACTATAATGCAACGAGAGGCTTTGAGTAAGATGATGAGTAAAAAGCTGTCATTGTAAATTAATTAAAATTTTGAATTCCATTCGCCTCAACATGACAATCTTAATTTCTCGATGTTGGCGTCCATTTTCAAGATTTGAATTGCATAATATTGTTTATAGGTTTTAGGATCACAATACTTCTAAATAAAAGCCTACCATTTTCCCCTTTAAAACAACTTGTATCGATTCCTTTACCACTTTGATTTTTAATTTTAATAAGAACGGTTGGCTAGCGGTTCCTTTCTTTCATTGGGAAATGTGCATTGTAAATAAAACTTAATTTAATAATAAATTAATATTTATTTTTTTTAAAGAGGGTAAATATAGTTCAAAGATAAAAATAAATAAAACATTTTTAAAAATAAAATATAAATTAGATTAGTTTTAATAAAAGTTAAAATAAATGTTAATTATAAATTTTTAAAGTATTAGTTAATATAAAATTTGAAGAGCTTTGAAATGAGTGGTTATACGAAAGAATTTTAATAGTATTAAGGGAGATACATCCATGTAAAGCAAGTTGTTGGAAATAAGAGTAACGTCAAGATATTGTTTTTCAAAAAAATATCTTATCTTTCAGGAACCATAAATTTGCAAAGCTTTTTCCGATTCAAATGGTTCTTAGACCAATTTGTGTAGAATTTGAAGAGCTTTAAAATGAGTGGTCATATGAAGCAATTTGAGTAGTATTGAGGGAAGTACGACCTTGTGAAGTCAACCATCCGAAACAAGGGCGGTGACAAATTTTCAAGTCATGGAAAAATAAAATTGCATATATTGGTCGGCTAGGGTTCGAATGATGGGAGGAGAAATGAAGGGTTAGGGCATCAACAAGGCAAGCCATTCCATTTGGACATAGAATTTTTTCGACTAAGTTTTATTTATCCCTTCAAATTCTTCAAAGTTTTGTTTGCAAATTATTATAGGTTTATTTTCAAACAATATGATCATTATAGGATATACTCGTAAAATTTAATAGATATTGAGTTATAGTGTCTTTTCCATAGATTGATTTATATCTAAATCCTTAAAATTATCCCTAGTTGTAGAGGTTAAGGAGGACCTCACAGAGCAGTGATCCTCATTGCTCCAAAATAAGACAATCATTGGTAAATTTAATGGGTCTTAGTGGTAGGGTACCTAGGAATAGATATTTGGGGATATATTATTATATTGTATAAGGGTTGGCATGGGCCACACATAACCCAAGGTTGATTGTATTATAATATTATATTATATTTTAATATAATATAATATTAGTAGTAGGCTCTCCAAAGTAGAATAAGAATATGGATATATAAAGAAGAGATATTTGTCATTGTAAGGATATTCATATCATTGAAGAAGAATCTTATGTAATCGTCGTGCCCACGAAGTGGCCTCTCATCTTGGGAGATCTTGTGGAGTTATTCCTTCCTTAAGGATTATTA
This sequence comes from Wollemia nobilis, assembly GCA_028583015.1. Classification (NCBI taxonomy): domain Eukaryota; kingdom Viridiplantae; phylum Streptophyta; class Pinopsida; order Araucariales; family Araucariaceae; genus Wollemia; species Wollemia nobilis. The sequence goes on along the minus strand of JAQPPZ010003648.1, from coordinate 503,075 downwards.
TTGGTGTTGCCCTACCTTAAGGGTATTATCTATCTCTCTCTCATTTGTGGATTGTTATTGTGGATAATATATTGTGGATGAATGATTTGATATTTCTGCATATTGGTGAATGGTTCATGTTTAATAATAAAAGTTATGCAACAAGTGGTATCGGAGCAACGATTTTGGCAAAGTGGGGATTTTTGTGTGAAACCCTAGAATTAGGGCAATTTTTTTTTGGAAAAACATCTCATCTTTCAGGAGCCATATCTCTGCGCAAGTTTATCCGATTCCAGCGATTCTTGGATCAGATTGTGCAGAATTTGAAGAGCTTTAAAATGAGTGGTCATATGAAGGAATCCGAGTAGTATTGAGGGAGATACGACCTTTTGAAGTTAGTCATCCGAAACAAGGATAGTGACGAATTTCGCAGATTTTTTTTGGAAAAACGTCTCATCTTTCAGAAGCCATATCTTTGCGACAGCTAATCCGATTGAGGCGATTCTTGGATCAGATTGTGCAGAATTTGAAGAGCTTTAAAATGAGTGGTCATATGAAGGAATCCGAGCAGTATTGAGGGAGATACGACCTTTTGAATTCAGCCATCTGGAACAAGGAAAGTGACGAATTTTCAAGTCGCGAATTTTTCAAAAGACAATTTGTTTAGTTCGGGTAAGCAAATCAGTTGCACTTTATTTTGTTTGGAAGAAAAATTGCAGATGTAGTTGTCTTTGGGATTTTTAGCTTCAACTTGGTGGGAAGATATATTTTTTTCCATAAAACCCTAGTTTGCATTAGGGCATGATATTTATTATCAAAAAACCCTAGTTGCATTAGGGCATGAACAATGGTAATCCAACGTTTTTCTGGAGAAGATGATATTGATGCTCGAGAATGGTGGAAAAATTTTAGATCTCGATGTTGTAATGTCTCATGGGGGAAATCCTTGCTTGGTATATGTCTTCAAGGGAAAGCTTTGTTTTGGTTGGATAAGTTTCGTAAAGAAAGGAATAATGAATACACTTGGGATGAAATAGAGCATGCATTCTTGAGTAAATGGGACCCATATTATGTAGATCACCTAAGGGATTTGATCGACGACTATGAAAAAGAAATAAAATTACTCAAGAAGAAAGAGGAAAAGTTCAGGGAAGATAAAAAAGATGTCAGTATGCAGACAGAGGAAACCATACTGTGGTGGAAGATAAATTAGAAAATGGACAAAGGAATTTGTTTAAATCTAAAAAGTCTATTTTGCGGGTTCATGGAAGCATTCAAAAGGAACAGGTTATTATTTCCATTGACCCTGGTAGGAGATATAATTTTATTAATATTGCTTTGGCTAAGAAGTTGCAAGTTCAAGCAACAAAAATTAAGGACATACAGCTAGAGGGTGAGAATGTTCAGATTTTTAAAGATTTGAAGATCACCATGGATAAATATGTTTTACATTCAGATTTCTATGCTATTGAGATGGATGATGAGGATATTGTTCTTGGTTATCCTTGGTTAGATTCTTTGGGTCTTGTTAACATTAATGTGCAAAAGAAGTTTATGAAGTTATGGTACAGAAAAAAGAAGATAACATTGCAGGATATGTCTCGGCTTGAGGAGCAAGGATACAAGGAAAATCAAGAAGCGGTTGTAGAAGAACAAATTGAAGAACATGAAACGAGAATCCAAGAAGGCGATAGTAGCAACGAGAGTCCATGAAAGAAGTAGCAGTAACTAATTCGGTGGAAATAACATTGCGAGGATATTTCTCGGCTTGAGGAGCAAGGATACAAGGAAAATCAAGAAGTGGTTATAGAAGAACAAATTGAAGAACAGGAAACGAGAATCCACGAAGGCGATAGCGACAACGAGAGTCCAAGGAATATTTGATAGAAGAGCACAAGGACACACCAAACAAAGATAACATGAAAGAACAAGGTGTAGAAGAATTTATAACAATGAAGCCAAAGGTTGAAAAGTCAAAGAAGGTAGAACATCAAGTAAAGGTTGCACCATATCGCCATCCACACCACCATGAGCGGAAACAATATTGGAGGCATGGTTCAAGGCAACAACATTATGGTTCTACATGTAATCAACAGGGCACCAACTATGGCAGTGTTTGGCAAAGAAAGCATAGTGATCATGGTTTTCAGCATGGTTCATCAGCATCAAGGAACAAGTGGACCCATCATTCAAGTTATCAAAATACAACAGCAGAAGCGTGGAGCCAACGAAGCAGATTTGGATACTCAAGTAACAAAATGGCGTACCAGCATCATCGAGTTTCACTTGGATGGATGGATGATCGAGATTGGTACCAATTGCTAACATTGCTTAGCAAATCATACTATCAGGTTTCTTCATATGTTTCGAGGACGAAACATTTGTAAGGAGGGTGGCATGGTAGGGTACCTAGGAATAGATATTTGGGGATATATTATTATATTGTATAAGGGTTGGCATGGGCCACACATAACCCAAGGTTGATTGTATTATAATATTATATTATATTTTAATATAATATAATATTAGTAGTAGGCTCTCCAAAGTAGAATAAGAATATGGATATATAAAGAAGAGATATTTGTCATTGTAAGGATATTCATATCATTGAAGAAGAATCTTATGTAATCGTCGTGCCCACGAAGTGGCCTCTCATCTTGGGAGATCTTGTGGAGTTATTCCTTCCTTAAGGATTATTATTGGTGTTGCCCTACCTTAAGGGTATTATCTATCTCTCTCTCATTTGTGGATTGTTATTGTGGATAATATATTGTGGATGAATGATTTGATATTTCTGCATATTGGTGAATGGTTCATGTTTAATAATAAAAGTTATGCAACACTTAGCCAGAGGCTTCGACTCTAAAAAATGGATTGATAGGAGATGGAAGTCTCTAGGAATGAGTCTATCATTTCTTCCTAAAGGTTTCTTTGTGGCCATTTTCTATTCTATGGAGGAAAGAAATAGAATCCTAAAAGGGAGTCCTTGGTTTATGGGAAGAATAGGACTCTTCCTTACCCATTGTTTTGAAGGCTTTGCATTTGAAAATGTAAATCTATCTCTAGTACCAGTCTGGGTCAAGATGTATGAGTTGTCCATTGAATTCTAGAAAATGGATGCCATAAAGGCAATAAGTGACACTCGTACCTTGCGTAGAGCATCATAGTCGAAAAGTTTTGTGAGTGGGGGATGCACTCATAGGGCAACCTCTAGGATTTTGCTAAGGTTGACTCCTTACTTGATATGATATTTTTCATTCACCTTCCTAAACTACTTGCATCCATCAAAGAAAGAGGGAGAGAAATTATAAAAAATAAAACCTAATCTAACAAAGCCAATGCACCAAGATCAAAAGATTATTCTATACATAACTAGAATGAAATGAACACATATATCATTTGCTAACAACTAGATAAATGAACACATATATCATTTGCTAACAACTAGATAAATGAACACGATTTTAATCTAACATTTAAACATTCATGCACAAGATGTATATAAGATATAGGACAAACCAAAATTAATAACAACTTTGTATATATATCATAATTTTTCTTCATAGAGATGCCAAATTAAAAGAGATTTCAATACCATTAACAAAACGACTCAATGTTTGAATCTAGATACATAGAAGAAAAGAGAAACAAAATATACACAAGGCTAAGCATTAAGCACAAGCAAACAATTTTTAATGCCTTACAATAAAAATGAAACCATTATTTATAAGCAAAACTAGGATTTATTTGCCTAAAAATATGTACAAGTAATTTCAAAACTTTCTCTTCAAATTGAGCGAGAGACTAGTTTGCGTTAAATGTTGATGGCCTTGAGGTCTTTAGTTTTGGAGCTATTAATGTTGAAGGGTTCGGGATCTCTGTAACTAGAGCTTCCATCGCTATTGTCATTAAGATGCAAATAATTTTCTTGGAATGCATTCGAATGGGACATGTAGGTGGAGTTGATTTTTTTTTGCAATTGCTACATTTATGAGCCCAATTGCTCCTCTTCTTGGAGATTACATGTAGGAGTTATCTATAATAAGGTGCTTACTTATCATGGAGGTCCCTTGTTGTGGAATGTGGAAGGTTGGCGATAAAATTTCATTGGTCATTGTACTCTCTTTCCAAAATTGTGACCTGTTGGATTGGGTTGTTTCTCCTTAAATTGAATGGTTGATGAAGCTCCTCTTGATCTTCTCCCTATTTGTGTATTCCTTCCTAGGTTGTTGATCATTAAGATTGGACTATTGACATTGCTTCTTGATGTTTCATCATTTTATAGTCCTTCCTTTTCTATGAGTCAAATCATTCTCAGCCAAATCTTCGACCACTAGTTTCTTTTGAATGTAGAGTGAGGAGATCACACAACTGCCATATGTACGTTCATTGAGAGCTCAATCAAATGTGAAAGACTTGGTTGCCCAATCAGATATGAAAGATATAATTTATGGTCATTGACTTTGTTGCACTTTGACCAATGACAAGAGATACCGTTTAGTTATTGCCAAAAAGACTCTTAGAGATGACATGGGTCATTAGCTACTTTTAGTTATTGCCAAAAAGGCTATTGGGGATGACACAGGTCATTGATCATTGTGACCAGATGACTTGTATGACTTTGTGATTTAGATATCTCAATATTTGCTTCAAGTCTCTATAGATTGTTAGATCTTATTTTTTTCCATTATCGATGATGAATCTTCTTTAGGTGTAGGCTTTGATAGGGTGGCTACTCACGGGTCACCAATGCATCAATCATGCATCCTATGCTTTAACCAATGGTGGATATTTATTTTGATAGCTGAATGAAACAGTGTGGGCCGTTGGTTGAGAAATTAATGACTCACATGGCTTTGAAAAAGTATTATTGATTGCCTTGCTAGAAAATGATACCTGTAATTTATCAAAATATTGATGACCTGCACTACTTTAAAGACTTTTGTGGCTCTCAAATTTACAAGTTAGTGCTCATTACAGATTTAGACAATCGACGACACGTGGCTTTGGAAACTTTTGTGGCTCTCTTAATTTGTTAAATTAGCACTTGTCATTGATCAAAATATAAGTTGGCCTTCGTCGCATTAAAATTTTAACAGAGTATCTCCTTGCAAAATCAACACCACCATGGATTGCAAAATCAATAGTGTGCACGAATTTCACACTTTCTTTTCCTTAACTTGCTGATTTACCTCTTATTAAGGCCAACTTGCAAAATTAGCCAAGGCAAAATTTCTCCAAGTTTAGTGAATTTTTACTACAAATTTGATGAGTCACAAGGGATATTCTACTTGCTGAAGATAAAGAATCCCAAAAAAATGATAGTTTTCATCCATTGGGCACAAAGTAAAAAAAAAATGAAAGTATGGAAAAAATAATGGAAAGAGTGGGAAAAGAAAGAATGTTGAATCATTGGGAAAATAATTTATCCATCGAAGCTTTAATCTCTCCCCATTCACTTTAGGACAACAACTCAATTTTCTTAAGCTAAGTATAGTAGCTCTAAAGCTTTGGTATGCTTGAATGCTTAGGAATCAATGAGAAAAAATAAAGGTGGATCACCCATTTTATAGATTTTCTTCTCAGGGATTGGGGCACCCACTTGCATTAAATTTGCATTAAGTGAATTCACTTCATCTCTTCCTACAAAGCTAGTGAAAAGTGTTTTTCACCTTTGTCATCATTAAATTTACCTTATTTGAATTAACTTCCTTTTTTACAAAGATAACATGAAGAGTTTGTCACTTTTCCCAAGGCATTGAATTCACGCCATGCAAAGTTATCCTTTTATTGTGTAAGTTTGGTGGAAGGACAATACCTCCTTTTAGCATTGAATTCACTTCATGCAAGGTTTATGAAAAAATGATCATCACCTTTGTTGTTGATCAGACGGTCCTCGCATTGTCTTGAGGAGCTGTATGCCCCTTTTGCTTTAGAAACAAACATTATCTTTTAATGATATGATCAAAATGGTTCATGCTATTTTGGCCTTGAATTTCCTTTGTTACCCCTTGATCAAGCATGAGCCCACCACATGTCATCATTAATGGTGGGGGCAACAATTAGCTTTCTAAATAAGTTAACTCACAGAAAGCTTCAACTAGGATCTAAAGATAAATCAAAGTAATGCCACTAACAATGAAAATAATAACAACAAAATATCATAGATAATATCTCATGAAATATAACACAAATGAACACATATACAAAGATTTTTTTAATGATACAACTTGGTTACAATGCATGGAACTTTACCTCCAATATATCCATTTTCATGACTTTTTAGTTCTCTAACTATTGCCATTTTCTTTCATCCAAGAGATGCATCCTTTCATATTCCTCTAATAAAGATAAAGCTCTCAACTTATCACATATAATGTGGCTATTCATATTCTCTTGACACTTTGCACTCTTTCTCATATTGCCACATACATTATAAAATATAAATCATATAATAAACTAATATTGCAAGGGGGTCAAATAATGTAATATCTCCAACACCCCCCTGTATTACATTATTTGGTAGGAAGGCTTTTTGCCTTCAATCTCTGATTCTTCTTTCTCTTCAATATTTAGCTCTAACTCTATCATGGTTGGATAAATAATCTATCTACCTCTGGGTCACTGCCATTGGTTCAGCCTCTAGGTCACTGCCTATGGGTCACTTCCACTAGATCACTACCTCTGGGTCACTACCTCTGGAACTCTGCCTCTAGGACATCCACTAGAATATTTATAAGGTTGTTATATTTGTAGGATCATCACTATAGATGCTTTCACTACTTTCAATTTTATTTAACAAATAAAAAAGCTATTAAACAAAGCTTCAAATTTGTAACTCCAAAAATAACTTCATAATATCAATTACTTTTGTCTACTTATCACTCCTAATTTAAAAGCTTAAAAAACTAATTAAATAATTCTTTACCTTATAATTCTTATTATCCCTCCACTTACTTATAATCTGATTAAATATTTTATCCTTCTTAATTATTAATTATCTCTCCTCAATATAAAACTTTAGCCTTATAACTCCAATAATTAAATGATTAAACCTTAGCAAGATTTAAAAAATATACCTCCAAATGACGTGCGTCAGGTGACTGTTACCCTCGCTCCTATCACACATACATATGTCAAAATTTTCAATGTAGGAGTCCACTAAACTGATGAGGCTAACCTCGTGTCTACTTGGAGTTCATGTGTTACCTCCATCTTGGCACTCTATGTGATTATGACTACCTTACACCCTGGCTTTTCTACCACCCCCTACTTTTGATTTTGCATGGGAGAGGCGACGTCAAATTTACCAACAAATTAATTTTTTTTTATCATAGGCAATAGGATAATGTCATAACAATTATGAATTAATCGTTGACCAACAATTTTGCCATAATACCACGCCTCCCTAGGCATAAGCTGGCCGAGCGTAAATACGACTTCCTTTTAGAAAAGTGATTGTTTAAATCTGCAAAAATCTCATGGAAGCACCTGATCCACCGCACAATGGCATACATCACTTCCCCTATGCTGTCTATCTTAGATTTCTTGTTTGATTCAAACCTGGACTTTTGTTTAGAGCTTTGTCTTTAAAGGCATCAACAAAGATAACTCGTTTGTAGCTTCTTCCACCATGTTTTTCTTACCTTCATAGACTTCACTGCGTTCAACAAAAATAGCATATCTTTCACGTTCATCTCCATGTGGCTGCCTACAAGGGATAAATAACCATTTCTTCTCCTGACTGGTAATGACTGTGCAGTCCATTGCAGTCATAGTCATTTTTCTCTTGTAATGTATATCACTATCTTAATTGTTGTAACATATACAATCATCTATAAAACATTACGAGATTGAAATGCTGACTATTCTCTTAATTTCATCTACTTTGTCGCTCTCCTAAGATTTGACGCATGTAAATGTCTTCATGAACCGCTTATTGCCTGGGCACTGCACGTCTGAATTCACCTTATTAGATTTCAAAAAAGAAAGGGACGTCGCTAATCTTCCGTCGAATAATGTTGCCTTCTAAGGTGCTTAAGCTCTCAGATTTGTGCTCCTTCCAAACTTAGTGGCTTTTTCTCCAGCTCAACAATAAAATCAATGACTTTTCCTCTAGCTCCTTACTACTCCTTCATGGCATTTGATATTCACTCTGATGATGCTCTATCTCCTTGCTTGATATACTTCTATATGTGACTTTTCATATACTTTTTCTCTTCCTTTCAATGTTTTACTTTGCACTTTTTTGGACTACACCTTTTCTGCCTTGAAGCTTTAATATTTTACTCCTATTGCTATCATGTAAAACAACTTTCTATTGCTTCTAACACTCTGTATATTCTTGCAACTTGTGCAGGTTTAATGATGATAAAAAACTCCTTCAAATATCAACATCCAATGCTATTTTCAACTTTGGTTATGGTGCTTAAAAACTTGCTATAAACAAACCTTTTGAATGCTTAAACAAGATGCTCTTAAAACACTAATTTGTAGTCCTCTTTTCAACTTCCTTTTTGTTTACTTAATTGCTTATTCATTGTCTAAATTTCTAAAAATTTGTAGCTCCTCTCCTTATTCTAATGCTGCCCAAACTTGCTATTCTTTTCTTCTTTTGTTCAACTTGCTATCCTGTATAAAAAACTAGTTGAGTTGGTTGTCGGATTGCGATGATTGTCCCAATACCTTCACCCATACTCTTCGTAGTTCTAATACCACTGTTAGCTTTATGAATAGGTTAACTCACAGAAAGCTTGAACCTGTATCTAAATATAAATCAAAGTAATGCTACTCACAATGAAATTTAATAGCAACAAAATCTCACAGATAATATCTCACGAAATATAACACAAATGAACACAATATACAAATATTTTATTAATGATACAACTTGGTTACAATGCATGGAACTTTACCTCCAATATATCATTTTTCATGAATTTTCAGTTCTCTAACTATTGCTCTCCTCTTTCATCCGTGAGATGCATCCTTTCATATTCCTCTAATAAAGACAAAGCTTTCAACATGCCACATATCATGTGACTCTTCATACTCTCTTGACACTTTGCACTCTTTCTCATATTGCCACATACATTATAAAATATAAATCATCTATCAAACTAATATTGCAAGGGGGCTAAATAATGTAATATCTCCAACACCCCCCATATTACATTATTTGGTAGGAAGGCTTTTTACCTTCAATATTTGCTTCTTCTTTCTCTTCAATCTTCATCTCTGACTCTGTCATGGATGGATAAGTAATCTATGTCTACCTCTACGTCTTTGTCTCTAGTTCACTACCACTGGTTTTGCCTCTGGGTCACTTCCAATGGATCATTGCCTTTGGAACTCTACCTCTAGGACATCCACTAGAATATTCATAAGGCTATTGTCTCTATAGGATCATCACTATATATGCTTTCATTGCTTTCATTGTAGGTTACCTTCCAAGCTATGCTTGGATCATAATCATTTATTTCATATTTCTTCATGATAAGATCAATATCATTCTTTTCATTCAATAAACTTTGATTTTTCATTACACTTGGTTTTTGTTTGTAGAAACCATACAACATTCCTTTCATCTTATTCCATTCATTCATACTTATCCATCCATAATCCATTTTCAATTTTTGACTTTCCTTATCTTTATATAAACAAGATTTTTGAGAATGATTATGTCCTCCACAAATTTCACAACAATGGAGATTCCAACATTTTTCTATCTTGTGTCCATATCTACCACAATGACTACATTTAATTTTTGTTACAAAATTTATTTTACTATTATTATTGATTCTATCAATCCCTATGATATATTTGATGTTGCTATTTCCTATCACAAATTTGGTTTCAAATTTTGGTCTTATTTCCAGTACAATTAGTTCTTTAAATCCATGTTCATGTTTACCTAAACTTGTATATTTATATCCCATTTTGTTTAACAACTTTGAACCAAATCCTTTAGTATGCTTTTCAAAATAACCAAAAATATCATTAGACTGATTTCTATCAATATCAACACAACTCTGAGCATCACTATCTCTATCATCATTTGAATCTTTGTCATCATCAATTTTGATAGCATAAGCTTTTTCTGACCAATCACGAACTATAATCAAATCATATGAGCTACAATCTATATCTTTGTCTTTAGTGTCACAATGTAGAGGGAAAAAACAGCCCTATGCGTATAATTCCCAAAAGGCTAGATCCACAAGAGAGGAGCCTTTGGGGTGAGCCATGGGGGATGTGTGTTCTCTACACTCGGTGCTAAAGGGGGGAAGAGTTCACCAGGAATAAATTTAAGGACTCGATCCAAGTCCACATGAATTTTAGGAATGTTTTATGTATGAGATTCAAGATAAACACCTAGATTTGGCCTTTCTAGATCTATGCTATAAAATATAAAGGACAATGCAAAAATACAGGATACAAGAATACAAGAGCTAACCTTAGAATAATTCATCCTTTGAATACTTTCTAACCTAGGGTTCTAAGCAAACAACCTTTAAGCAAGGGCTCAAGAGAAATGCACAAACATGATTAACCCTAAGTGCACACTATATGATGTTTTCCTTTCAATACCTAGAATTAATTAGATATATTTCTATAAAATCAGATCTAGGATTTATAACAGAAGTATAAAGCATACAACAAACAACTTAAAGACTAATCAGTACACTTATCTCATCTACTGATTTATCCTTGCATTTATCTCTTTTTCCAATGCTATTAATAATACATGTTCCTATAAGATAAGTCAACAAACACTTGAAAATGAGATTACCGTTAGGGGGCCTGATTAAGCCGCTGTATAACAATACTTGGAGATACAACAGTCAAGCTACCTAGGTCCTTTTAGCTGATATTTGATAATTAAAAGCAAAAATTGACCTTTAGAGAAAAGCAAACATAATATAATACAACATAACAGAATGCAAAAATAATAGAGATGCCACTATGGTCTAGATGCTGTCTATTATGCAATGAAGAAAATAGGAAAAAAAAATTACCCTCGATTTTGGCTTAGGTGAAATCACGCCCTGTAATGGGCAGTCGCGATAAAGCAATGTGAAGTCACACCCCATCAGGGTCCGAGCGTGATTTCGTATAAACTATGCAAAAAATAAAATATAAGTGCAGAAGCTCGATTACGTCATTCACAAAATCCAAATATGCATGCAAATGGGTGAATTCACTTGGCGGAGATTGCATAAGTAAAACAAAAGGGTTTTAGATCTCTCAGATATCAAAGTGAAAAAGCATGCGAAAACAAGGTTAAAAGTGAAAAGGGGGAAAAACCCTAATTCATTTTAACCACACGAGGGAGAAGAAAGGAGCTTTGGAGAAATGGAGGAGATGGTGCTACCGATATACCATCCAAAGATCATGAGGGGTGAAGCTGACATGGAAGCGGAGCGGGCACATGTAGGGTCAAAAACCACTTCTTGCATTTTAATTTTTTCAAAATTTCATGCATTTTTTTAGCGATTTTTCGTAAAACCCGACAGTTTTTCCGTGTACAACTTGAGCATGATTTTGTGGTCCGACTATGATTTCACCTAGGGTAGTAGCAATGAAATCGTGCCCAGAGAAAATCGACTAGGCATGATTTTGCGAAAACACGCCTAGCTGGCATGATTTTGCCGAAAAAGGAAAAAAAAGAAAAAGGAAAAAGAAAAGAGGGAAAAGAAAATGAAAGGAAGAAGAAGGGAAAAGGATGCAAGAAAACAACTTTAAAGATGTGGAAATTTGATTGTGCCATGAATTTTGATTGATTTTAAATTAATTAATTAATTAATTTTAATGTGTTAAGTTTTTTAATTAAATTTATTAATGGAAAAAATTCTTATTTTGTTGTTATTGCAGCTTAGGGTACTTGAAATCTACGAGTGGAGAGCAGGCTCCCCGGAGGTGGAACTAGAGGTACTCGAATAGGCAGAGAGGGATACATTGGCAGCGGTGGGGCTAGACCACTTGGCTAGACTACCTTGGGTGGAGGCAAACATGGCTCTGTTGACAACACTAGTAGAGAGGTGGTACCCAAAGTCATATACCTTTTGATTACCCACGAGAGAGATCATCATCACATTGGAGGATGTGTGGTGCATATTGTGCATCCCCATCAAGGGAAGAATAGTTTACAAAGTGTAAGGGAGACCAATGACCTTGCAATGGTTTTTGAGGGGCTGGACCCACCAGGTGCGAGAGAGCACCGTAGTCGTAGATGACTTGGTGGGGTGGTATGGGGCAGATCCATTGAAAAATGTGCTTTATGGGGTGGTTGCAGGTATGTTGATATGCCACACTAGCAGGTAACATATACCATGGGTAATGGCAGGTGTAGTGGTAGACATGTGAGACCAGAGAGTTAGGTTTGCATGGGGTCCATATGTTCTGGTCTGCTTGTATAAGATGTTGTACAACATCATGTACAAGCAACATACAAGGATAGTATGTACAAATTTGCTCCAAGTATGGAGTTGGGAGCACATAGCGATGCAGAGACTAGATGCATTGCCAAGTCCATTTCCTAGTCTAGAGTGACCAGCAACATAAATATGGCTTAAATCCTAAGAGTAGGTTGCGAGGACCTACGTCAAACATTTGCCACTAGCAAGGTGAATAATAGACGAGTTGAGGAAGGTCAAGATAGTATGGTGATCCTGGCATCTACACCTAGGATGGGTTGAGGATAGGATGGAGATACCAAGGGTCAAGAGGATCAAGTGGTTGACGACAAAGAAGGGGAGCCAAAGGTCTTCTAATTTTATTGAAAACTAAGGTAGTTCAAGATCTTGTAGGGCATCCTAGACCTGGGGGATCACTAGTACTAAAGAGTCTATCGGGACCCATCACGGGTGGGAGGAGGACCTGACCTAACTATTGATAATTTTGTCACATTGCATAGAGGGGTAGAAAAAAAATAAAAAAATTCTCTTTGTAAAGTGGTTTTTTTGTTGCTTCAAAAGTATTTGTAAGTGTTGCAGCAATTTTGGCTTTCAATGCCACCCCCTTGTACATAAAATGAAGTAGAAGAACTTCGCTGCCGAACAAGCCAAAGAAGATAGCCTCGCAAAAAGAAGGAAAAACTGTCGCGATATCGCGACATGTTGCATTTTCGCGGCAAGAGAGAGCAAAAGAAGAAAAGTGTCGTGATATTGTGACATGTTGCATTTTCGCGGCTCAAAGCAAGGAGGAAGAACTTGAAAGAAAAAGTGTCACGATATCGCGACATGTTGCATTTTTGCGACCGAAAGCAAGGAGAAAAGCAAGAAAGAAAAAGCGTCGCGATATCGCGACATGTTGCATTTTCGCGGCTCAAAGCAAGGAGAAGGAGCAAGAAAGAAAAAGCATCGCGATATCACGACATGTTGCATTTTCGCGGCTCAGAGCGACAAGAGGGAGTAAGAAAGAAAAAGTGTCGCGATATCGCGACATGTTGCATTCTCGCGACTAAAAGAGGAAAAGTGTCGCGATATCACGAAATGTTGCATTCTCACGACAAAAAGAGGAAAAGTGTCGCGATATCATGACATGTTGCATTCTCGCGACCAAAAGAGGAAAAGCGTCGCGATATCACGACATGTTGCATTCTCGTGACCAAAAGAGGAAAAGCGTCGCGATATCGCGACATGTTGCATTCTCGTGACCAAAAGAGGACAAGCGTCGCGATATCGCGACATGTTGCATTTTCGTGGCCAAAAGCAACAAAAGAGGACAAAGACATATAAATGTCGCGATTTTATGACATGTCATATTTTTGCGATACAAGAAGAAGAACCAAGCTGAAGACATAGAAATGTCACGATATCGCGACATGTTGCTTTTTAGCAACTCAAAAGGGGCATGCGCTCCAAGCCGAGTATTTTCCCAAGATGATCAAGTGCATCATAAATGCATTTTACTTGCTCGGTAAGCTTGTTGCTCATTTTGGCAATTGGAAGTGAAGTATCAGTATCTGAAGGAGATCCCGACAAGCATGGCGGCCACTCGAGCATTGCACCTAGAAACCAAGGACACTCAGATGACTCATCAATGCATGTTTTCACGGTTGACTCGATCACAGTTGCCAGTTATGGTAATGGATTTGAAAGCTCAGTCACGAGGGCCACGAGGAGCCGACTTCTCAGATCTCAAGAGTATACTTCGCCATTCTGTGTAATAATGATTCAAAGGGTCGGGTCCTCTATAAAAACCTAGGCATTATAATGTAAGAAGTGGGGGGAACTTTCTGCTAGAAAGCTGCTGTAACTTGATGTCCTGTGATTAATACTAAAGAGCTTTGGGCTCAATTTCTTTCTTTTATGCTGCCTTCTGTGTTTATTTCTTTTGTCTTTCTTCATTTGTATACTAAGACTCTGAATCCTGAATCCAGTGGGCAATTGGGGACTATACCCTAAAATTTACCCGAAGGATACATAGGAAAGGAAAAACACCATATTGGTTTTTTTTTATGCTGCCTGGTGGGTTGTGGTTTCTATTATATTTGCTTGTCATAATCGTCGTTACTCTGAACCCTGAATTTCGACGAAAGGGAGAAGGAGAATCCTGGAGCTCTCCCAGAGGATACATAAGAAGGTTAATATGGCGTTTCTTTCGTTTATTCTTGGTGTTCTTTGCTGCTATTCAAGTTGTTAGTTAGTGATCGTGCTTCCTGTTCTCTCCCACTTTAAATCATTGATCTCTCTTCCCTTACTCCTTTTTATTTCTTTCTCTAACCCTAACTCTTTTTATCTCTTGCTTGCACCCTTATCTCAAAAAACCAAAGTAGTTTAGCATAGGAGCCAACATTTCTTTAGAGATTGGCACGAGGGGCATCTCTTCCCTTCGACCTTTCAATGTTGGTCCAGGTCTAAGGCGCATACATTTACCCAAAATCCTTTCCTAGGCAGATTTGATGACCAACAGTTTTTGGCATGCCCGGTGGGACTCTGGTCCCATGTTTTAAGGAAGCCCGATTTTGGTGAATCTCTAGCTTGCCTCCATCTGGAAAAATCACCTGGCGAATCTGACTGAGCTGAAGATCTAGATTTCTTAATCGTAGGTACCTTTTAAATCTGAAAGAAGACACCCCGGAGGAATCAAGGTTCGATGAGCAGCCTTGACCTCACAAGCAAAGAAAAGTATGTTCACCTGACGACTCTGACTTAGTGGCGAGAACCGTGATCTCTGTAGGCCACTGCTATAATGGAGAGGGTATGCTATCCCAACTGGGATGATCGTGGCCCTCTAAATCTCCAAAGTTACCATGAAATTCTCAAAAGCACCTTGAAGACAGTGACGAAATACAATGGCACTAAGGGAATGGCCCGAGAGCACCTTGAAGATGTTGCTACTTTAGCGCCCCTCCATGACATAATCCATGAGGATGTCATGATTAGACTTCTGGTTCTATCTTTGGAAGGAAAGGCGCTATAGTGGTACAGACTACTCGGGCATAAAAGCATCTGCTCATGGGATGATTTAGCGGGAGCGCTTGTCAGAACATTTGATGGCTCTCAAGATCCCTTCCAGCTTTTGATGTACCTCTTCACCATCATGAAAGCACCTCTGGAGAGCATCACGAACTTCAATGTCCGATTCTATAGAAGTTGGAAGAAAATTCCAGAGGATATCCAACCGACGCCCGCCCAAGCCCACCTCTTCTATGTTCGAGCCTTTCACCCAGACATGGGCCTCCTCTTACTACGATCAGGTGAGCGAAGATTCCCTCAAATATTTGAGGAAGCAATTCGAGCAGAACAACTTCTGCTCTTATCGAGAAAGTGGTAGTGGGGAGCAACCCCATCACCCTACCCGATAATTACTGCTCCTATTTATCCAATGCAGTATTCATCATGGTAGACTCCTCATACTGAGCAGAGGCCTGAGATGCAATCGTTTGGAGCTCAAGAGGAAAATTTCATCCAAGGCCAATGATGGGAATATGCAAGCTTTGCCCCAGCAATGAACAATATGGTTGCTTGCAGTCTCCATCAGGAAATGGGCCAAGAAAAGGAACAGTCTCAAGTGGTGGAACCTGAGAACAAAGAGGGCACATTTTTGCACCCTTTTTATATCCCTGTGGATGGCACACAAGTATTCAGCTAGAATCCATTAAGCATATCTCATCAAGCTAAACCTGAAGAGATCCTGGAAGATTACTCTTTGCCGGAGGAGCCTTGTTACCGCATCAAGAGGATGGAAGAACTTGTACCCAACCCACAATTAGTAGATTCTTTGGTATTCTGGTATTGGTTCCAGCCCCCACTACGACCAGTACCCCAAGGGGACCCTCATACGACGAAATTCTTTGCCACATATTTCATCAATAGTACAGGTACTGGCAGGAATGACAACTCACTGCGTTGCTCCCCGTTTGCAACATGGAAAACTTTAGGAAGAAGCCAGCCGAACTTCAAAGATCAACTGAAGTTCAATTAGATCTGGTCTGGACATTACAGGTTCATCAGATAGGCACTCGAAGCTGGGTTTATGGTGGCGGCATGCCAATCATATCACAAAATTTTGTGTAAATACTATAAATTTAAGAAATAAATCTAGCACATCCTAGAGAAGTCATCTATGAAAGTGAGAAAATAAAAATTATTTTTGAGATTGTGTGTTTGCATCGGACCACAAATATCCGAATGTACTAACTAAAGTGGATAGCTGGCTCTCCACACTTGTCCTTTTGGAAAATTCAACCTGGAGTGTTTTCCCAAAGCACATCCTTCATAGAATTACTTTTGTTCGTTGATTTTGGGAAGTCCTGTCACCATAGCTTGAGAAGTTAGCAATTTCAAGTTAGTAGAATTAAGGTGACCATATCGCAAGTTCCACAACACACTTGGATTTATTATGGCTACATTTGCAAGTTGAGATCCCCCTGGCTCACCAAATTTGATAGGGAATAACCTGTTATTGGTCATGGAGACTTGTGTGATGACATGATTACAATTATTTTTATCAAAAATAATACACTGTCCTTCATCAAATACAAGCTTTTAATTGTTCTCCATCATTTGTCCAATGCTGAGTAGATTGTGTTGAAGCTTTGGAGTGTAATAGATGCCACTCACTTTCTTTAGTCCTTCTTTGGTTGGAATCGCCATGGCTCCAATTCCATCTACTTGCAATGCTTTGTCATCCCCTAATTTGATTTGGGATTTATAAGTGGAATATAGAGTAGTAAATAGATTTTCTTTGCCACTCATATGGTTTGAGCAACTAATATCTAGAATCCATGTGTCATTTAGATTATGATTTGATTGTCCATATGACAAAAAAATATTAGAAGCATCATCTTCTTCTCCATAATTTCCATATTGACTGCTACTGGCTTGTGAAGATTTTGACCAGCAATCACGAGCGAAGTGACCTGGATTGCCACAGTTGAAACAGGCTTATTTGGACTTGTCACTTCCTCACCCTTGATTGCCACTTTGTCCTTGATTTACACCTCGATTTTGATTTCCACCTCTTTGTTGGTTGCCTCCTCTGTATGAGTTGCCTCCTCTATTGGAATTGCCTCCTCTGTTCTGGTTACCTCCTCTGTTGGAATTATCTCCTCTATAGTTTCCTCTGCCTTTACCTCTTTGCTTGCCTCTACCTTGACCTCTTCCCTGTCCTCTTCCATTATTTTCATTGGAAGTGAAGGCCTTAGCATCACCTCCATAGCTAGTTGAAGGAGTTTCAGGAAACCTCTCTTCATGTGACATTAATGATCCGATCAATGCATCAAATGTTAAAAGAGAAATATTTTTGGATTCTTCTATTATTATGGCAATATGGTTCCATTTCTGTGTAAGTGTTCTCAACACTTTTGTTACAATTATCTCAGGCTTGATTTCTTCGCCTAGTGTAACCATTTTATCTGCAATTGCTTTTACTCTAACACAATAATCATCGACTTTTTCATCATATTTCATTCGAATATTTTCAAAATATCACTTCAATGTTTGAAGCCTTACCTGCTTCACTTGATTTCTACCCTAGAATCCATCACTCAATGCTTTCTATGTAGCTTGTGCAGTCGTACAAACAACAATTCTGGGCAATATGCTTTTCTCCAATGCAGCTTGGAGATGAGAAAGAGCAGATGAGCTACTCTTTTTCTCTTCTTTTCATATTTTCTTGTCTACGACACTAAGTGTTGTCTAGTCTGAGGGTTCTGTGTAGCCATATTCTATGATGTCCCACAAACCTCTACCTATGAGGAAGGTATTCATCTTTATAGACCAATACTCATAGTCATAACCATTAAATTCTGGTATAGGTAATCTATTGTGTGAGGCCATAGTTACCAAAAAAATCTCTTTATTTCGTGGTTACAATAAAGTAATTTTGTTAAAAGAAGGAAATAAGAAGAAGGAAGAAGGAAGAGATTACAAATTTAAGTCAAATCTGAATTGTTCTACTCTATCATTGATTGCTTGTTCCTCTTGCTGGGGCGCTTTTATCACTTGATTCACAAAGTTGTCTGCTACTTGTTCTTCATCGTCACTAATCAAGATTATCTCTGGTGATTCTGGTTCTAGTATTTAAATGGAGTAATCATTGCTAAATTATGGATTTACTCGGTCTTGTGGTGCAGATTCTGACTGCTCAAATCTACTACCGAATGAGTTATCTTCAGAGTCTACCTCATACCCTGAGTTCGGATGTCTCTAATGTTGCTATTACTGCATTATGCAACTGACTAAACATAGTATGGAGCCCATAAGCTCATACTTTCTCATCAAAACTTTCGATGTTTTCTCTCACCAAAAGTGCACAAAGTGCATGATAACAACCGCTTGGTCGTATCATCAATGCCTCTTTACAAATTTCAAGTTGGTCTTTTGTCTCTCTTACAAGGAAAATGTTAAGCCTCTTAGGCTTATTAAAAATATTTTCCAGTTTTAAAGCCTTCTAAGCTATTACAACATATTTTTCCACCACAATTTTGATTCCTCGAATCAGGTGTAAAGCTTCCTCTTTTACAATAAATTGCCTCTTAGGCAATGTTCTTTTTTTTTATAGTTTTATTTCAATAATAAATTTAAAAGCTATTATAATAACATGTCATTTAATAATAAAAAAAATTTGTTTTCTTTTAAAAACTTAAAAGAAAGCAATATAATTTTAAATTATTAATTAAATTTATTATATAAATTAAAAAATAATAATGAAATAAACAAAAAAAATTGTAAGCCAATTCAGCTATACCTTTTGGCATTTCAAAGACCACTCATATGCCATATGCTTAATTAATTTCCTCTACGTGACCTTCAAATGCCAAATAAAAACACAACTCATGCAAAAACTGTGTCACTGGGATTTGAACCCGCGACCACTCATATGCCAAAGTCTTCGTTTACCACTCGTGCTACAAGCCACGTTTGGTATTAACTCTGCCTTGCTACCACTTAAACTATGTGACACGAATTTAAAAAAAAAAAAAATGCAAAATTCTTTATCCCACATGCATTGGGAATTGGCACTAGGAGGTGTTTATTACCTCGAGCATGTAATGAATTGTTCGATTGCCTTTGGGCAATCTGACCTTACCCCTTTTTTCGCTTTGCCTATGAATCACCCCTTGCCACATCGCCTATGAATAGCTTCTTGCCACGTCGCCTTCCAATCTCTGATTTCCACATCATGTTTGCCACTAGCCATGCTGTCCTCTCTCAGTATAGTCTATGTCCTCGCTGTCCAGTCTATGTCCTCGTTGTCCAATCTATCTGGTTCCTTGGGCTTTGAGCTTGTGGGTCCTCCTGGTTTACCTCAGGATTTGAGCTTGCAGGCCCTCCTGGTCTGCCTTGGGCTTCGATCCTGTGGACCCTCCTAGTCTACCTCGAGCTTCGAGCCTCACCACTTTAGATTTGCCTCGGGTAGAACCTTGCCTCAAAAATTGAGCCACCTCATGCCTCGGGAGTCGAGCTAGATTAGTTAGATCTACTCTTAAAAAATCATGCCCTCCTCGAACTCCTCAGACCTTGTTCGCTTGGCTTCCTCACTACTGTGCTCTGATACCAAATATGAAATGTAAAATCACATTAACTTGAAAAATCAGATTACAAACTATATATAATGCCTAGTATATAGTTGGAGAATATTAAGGAGAGATATTAGGGAAGAGAGAAAATAGGGTGGAAAGGGACATTTTAATTAAACTCTATGACTTCTTTGTCGGTGCCATCCACCCTACTGTTTGTCGTCCATCTTAACTATCTGCCATCTAACCAAGGTAGAAGGTGAAGGTAAACCCAAAGGTTAAATTCCAACAAGTTGATATTAGAAACCTTGTTTGATAAGCATTGTTGGAAGTACTGAAGTAAGTTTTCATATGCTTGAACTAGGGTTTTTGAAAGAACATGAGTATCATTGTTATGTGAAGTTGAGAACTATCTTGAACTAGGGTTTGTGAAATATCATGAGTATAATTGTTATGTGAGGTTTATTTTATAAGCATTGTTGACTAAGCTTTCATTGAGTGATTGATTGAGTGGATTTGATTGGGCTTAGTTGATTGAAAGTGTTAGTTCAAGTTATATGAAACAAATTGTTCTATATTCTGAATTGATTTGAGAAAGATATTGAAAGAGGTTTTCTATGATAGATTGAGTTGAGAAATCTTTTTTGAAAGCTTGTGAGAAGATTTGAGTAAGTCCTAGAGTGGACATAAGAATAAATTTGTATGAGCTTTTGTGGAAGCTTACAATCAGATTGGAAAAGTTCTAAGTGAGGACTTGTTGAGCAGATTTGAGGTA
This sequence comes from Wollemia nobilis, assembly GCA_028583015.1. NCBI lineage: Eukaryota > Viridiplantae > Streptophyta > Pinopsida > Araucariales > Araucariaceae > Wollemia > Wollemia nobilis. The sequence continues at coordinate 482,352 of JAQPPZ010003648.1, read as the reverse complement.
AGTCTTGGTGCAAATTTTTTGAGCAGTTAGAGAAAGTTATAGGGAGGACTTGTGGATAGATTTGAGGTAAGTCTTTGAGAAGAATTGAGAGTAGAGTTGATTGATTGATTTGTTCAAACCTTGAGTTAAGGTTTGGGGCAGATCTAGCAGAGTTGATTTGTTATTGGATCAAAATTTGTGTTATGGCTTGAGGAAAGATTTGATGATAGAGTTTTGTGCAGATTTGAGGATAAGTTTTTGCCAGACCAGAGATAGATATTGAGAAGATTTGTGCTAGACTGAAGGACTATGTTTAGTGCAGATTTGAGGACAAATATTGAGCAGATTTGTGCTAGATCAAAGGACTGTGTTTAGTACATATTTGAGGATAGAGATTGAGCAGATTTGTGCTAGACTGAAGGACTGTGTTTAGTGCATATTTGAGGATAGATATTGAGCAAATTCATACTAGATCGAAGGACTATGTTTGGTACATATTTAAGATAAAGCTGATAGCAAGCTTTGGAGGTGATGGAGCAGAGGATAGTAGTCTCTAGTGGATAGAGATACATTAGCCAGGATAGTGAGGATAGAGATATTTTGAGTAATGATAGAGTCTTCAGTGGAGAGATATCCACAAGCCAATGAAGTGGAGGTAGTAGTCTTCTAGAGGATCACCAGCTAGAGTAGAGGAGAAGGAGTTATCCTATGGATAGAGATCCATGAACCTGATGAGGAGATTGGTGTCTCTTGTGGATAGAGATCCACAAACTTGATTAGGGGATTGGTGTCTCCTTTAGACAAAGGTCCATAAAAATTGTAATAGGGAAAGGATTCCCAAGATATTTATTGAGGAAATTTTAGTGAATAATTTTCTCCGTGGAGTAGCCCAAATTGCTTGAACCACGTTAAATTGGTGTCTCTATTGTGTGTGGTGATTTATGCATTGATTTGATTACTGTTGTTAATATTGCCATTGATATATTGCATAATATTTTTTGGCTAAGAAAAGCAAAAAGTCTTATTATATTGTTCACTCCCCTCTCAATATAATCTTGTGTTCTTCAATTGGTATTAGAGTGGGTTCCTTCAAAAGAGTTTAACAACTTGAAGTAAAATCTTACAAGAACACAGATTGATTCTCAGAGTGGATCTTCAGGAAATTTAGCACCATTGTTCGATGGGAACAATTATGCAATATGGAGCACAAGGATGAAGTTTCATATAATGGCACTTGGAAATGAAATATGGGAAGCAGTTAAGAATGGATACATACCACCAACAACTCCACCTACAAATAAATATGGTAAGCTTCTACATCATTACAATTCAAAGGCAATGAATAGAATTTTGAGAGGTTTGCATGAAATAAAGTTTATTCATTGTAAATTAGCAAAGGAAATTTGGGATAAGTTGAAAGGAACACTTCAAAAAATATTTAGTGAAAATATTTAAGCTATAGAAGAGGTAAAAGATATTGAAATTTTAACGAAGGATGAATTACAATGCATTCTCACAAATTTTGAGATAAGAATAAAAGAGGAACTTATTTACCAGAAGAAAGTAGCCTTCAAAGTCACTAAGAAGACAAAGGGTAAGAAGTCAGATTCAAGTAGTGAGTCATCTAGAAAGGTACAAAATCAATTAGATGTTTCAATAAATAGAAAGAAACAAAATAAGTTAGATGTTTCAATTGTAGAAAATATGGTCACTATGCATCTAATTGTCTAGAGGCTAGAAATAGCAATGATGAAGAAAAATAGGATCATAAGAACAGGGAAACGAGAAAAAATAGGTACCAAAAATAAAAGCAGTGATGGACAAGGCAAGCAAGGAAAGAAGTTCTTCCAAAGGTATAAGAAGAATTTATATGCAGACAAGGTAGGTAAGAGTTCAAGTGATAGTGATGAAAGTTCCTCAAATAATGATGAATATGAAGTTCTATTTCTGGCAGAAGAAAAAGAAGTGGTTAGAAACAAGTTACCAGTGATTCTCAAGTGTTTTGGATGTGGCAAATTTGGCCATCTTGAAGATAGATGTACAAGGAATGGATTCAATTTCAGTGATGATGAATATGAAGATACACTTGAAGAACTATAAGAAAGTCTTATTTTGGCAATCTAGACAGGTTGATTTGTTGCAAGAATATTTGAAGTTTGTTAAAGATAAAAAGAAAAATTCCACTCAAACTATGTTAGCTCAGACACTTACAACTTTAGCTATTGGAAAGAATAGATCACCACCATTTTACTTGTCTCTCAGGATGGAGGGTTGGATTGTGCATAACTGCATGATTGACTCTGGTGTTGTGATGATTGTCATGCCGAAAGTGATTTGTGAGATCATGGGCATGTAGTATACCAAGATCAAACTAAGATTTTTGTAGTTATATGGAACCCCTATGAAAATAGTGGGTGTTATTAAGGATATCTCGGTCATGCTGCATAAAATACCTCAAATCATTATGATCTAGGAGGTGGTTGTGGTTGATTTGGAGCCATACTTTAGTATGTGTCTCTTGAGGGAATTCACTACCAAGCTGGGAGGCTATCTTTCTCTAGACTATTTCCATCTAGAAATTCCATTCAAAGGGAAAAGAATTCAGATCTACAATGAGAAACCTTCCACCTTTCATATAGAGAGGATCGAGGATGAATAAAATCCCATGGATTCAACTAACTTGTTGATCGAAGAGATGGAAGAGTTAGATTTAATGGAGAAGCTCTGGGTGAGCTTCGCACAGAAGATGAATTCTCCATGAATGACTTTGATGCAATGATTGAAATTGAGATTGGTTGTTAGACCATTACTAAGCCTAAAAAGGCTAAAGTAAAGGTATCTGATGATCAAGATCATATTCTAAATTAGTTGTGGAAGCTCTACTTTGATGTTGTAAGATGTAAAAATGTCACCGAAGTAGGAATTGCTCTCATTTTCTCTTTTGGAAGATAGAAGACATATTCGTATTGGTTGACCTAGAGATATACAAACAATGCTACTAAATATGAAGCATTGTGCTTAGGCTTGAAGAAAGTAGAGAAACTTGGGATCAAGAAACTCCACATTTTTAGATATTCAGAGCTAATTGTCAATCAAGTGACTAACAAGTGTGTCATCAAACAACACTATTTAAAGATGTATCGCAATAAAGTCTACGAAATGTTCAAAGCCTACATGAAATTGTGCATTGAAGTAATTTTACAAGAAAAAAATAAGCATACCGATCTCTTGGCATCCATTGGTGCCAAGTTCTCCCCAGCCGAACACATGATGCAAAAACCAAAGACTGTGAGACTTGTTTATAGGTCTTCAGTTCTTGATAAGAATATCTATTGGCAAGTGTTCAAGAGTGATGAGCAAATTGTGAGTAGATTGTGAACTCTCTAGGATTGCTTTGCCATGAGTGCTAGATTCATTTTATGGATTTCCCTAATGCCTAACCCCCCTTGGTATTTTTTCTTGCTAATTTTTTCCCAAGAAACTAAAGGTAATATATTACAATTTTTATTTCTAGCCCAAAGGAACCTCTTTTGAATTTATTAAATCTTATGAAAAATAGAAATAGGAACTTTGAATATTGACATGAAAAAAATTGGAATAGTTTGGATGTATGCTTGCACAAGAGTAGCCTTATTCACTTGGCTTAACATTGTTTTTTTCCACCCTGCCAGCTTCTTGTTGATTCGCTCAATGATATTGCTCCATAAAAATTTTGAAAGATTGCTATGAAAAAGAGGGAGCCCAAGGTAAGTAGAAGAAATATGAGAAATAGTACAACCTAGAATCCTAGCAATATTAAGTTGTCTATGAATGGGAGTATTTAGGAAATAGATTTTGCTCTTCACAAAGTTAATTTTATGCCCAACAACTTCTTCAAAAAAAATAGAATAGATTGTATTATTTTGGCTTTAGGTACTGAGGATAGAGTTTCTAGGATAGTATCATCCACAAATTATTGATGAGTAATGGGCCTAGAAACATATGAGGGCTTGATACCAGAAAGAAGACCAAAATAACAAGCCTTTTTAAGGGATCTACCAAGTGATTTAACCATGATGATGAAGAGGAAGGGTGGCAAAGGGTCACCCTGTCAGAGTCCTTTGAAACTTTAAAGTATCCCACTGCTGAACCATTAACAATGATTGAGAACAATGAAGATGTTAAGAATTCCTTGATTAAAGTGACCCACTCCTCATGAAAACCAAATTTCTTTAAAACTGCAAAGAGGAAGTCCCAAGAAACCCTATCAAAGGCTTTGCTAATATCAAGTTTCAGGAAGAGACCAAGTTTCTTGCTCTTGGAAATAAAATAAATAAGTTCATGTATAGTAATTATACCATATTTTATGAATTTGCCTCTAACGAAGCTCCCTTGGTAGTGATCTATTATGTTTGGAAGGATAACCTTGAGTCTATTGGCCATAACCTTGGATATGAGCTTGTAGATGACATTTCAAAGGCTTATCAATCTAAAGTCAGATATGGATTTACTTACTTGGGACTTAGGGATAAGAGCCACAAATGTTGAATTAACATCTCTAGGAATGGATTTTGATTGCTAAAATTCTTGGACAACATTGGCTATATCATTCTCAACAATATCCCAAAAGTGCTAGAAAAACCTAGGAGGAAATCCATCAGGTCCAGGAGCCTTATTGGGGTGAATAGAGAATAGGGCATCTTTGATTTCTTCTTTTGTGAATTTCTCAAGAATATCAACATTTGATTCTTGGGAAACAAGGCAAGAAATTTTTTTAAGAAGAACATTACAGGCATGGAGGGAGGATAGTATGCTGGGGCCCAATATATTCTCAAAATCAGAAACAACTTCAGACCTGATTTCATGAATGTCACTGATGCTTGAACCCTCACTCCTGAGGAGTTCTCTGATTCTATTAGAACTTTTTTTTTTGAGCATTGACGCATGACAAAAATTAGTGTTGGAGTCCCGTTATTTTAACCACAATGCTTTGAATATTTACCTCTAGAATATTTCTTCCTTAGATAGCAAATTGTGGAATTCAGCAAGGTTTTTTTCATCCTACCTGAGACATGGGTCTGGATTCCAATTCTGAATACTAGATTCAATATTCATTAGTTGTTCAGAGATTCATTATTTGTCCTAGAAAATATTCCCAAAAACTTCTTTATTCCACTACTTTAACTTAAGCTTTATAAAGCAAATTTTCTTGGCTAATTGGGTTAAGGGAGGCCTTGAGAAAATTTCTTTCCACCAATAAGAGATGTAGGTTTGAAGGTTAGGGTGTTGAAGCCACATTGACTCAAATTTGAAGGGTGTTTTGAAATGGAGAGTTGGCTACAAACCTTCAAAGATTAGAGGGTTGTGATCTGACCCTATTTTAGGGAGAGAGGTTAGAGTAGCATCACCAAGAAATTTAATAGCTTCTTTAGATAATAAAAACCTATCAAGTCTCAGTTGGATGAGTTGACTGCCATATCTCCTATTGCTCCAAGTATACTTCAAACCTTTTAAGTGAACATCCATTAATTCATTCAAATCAACAAAATCTAAAAATTCTTCAAAACATCTAGAAGTGATTGGAGCTCCCTCATGCTTGTCATAAGGATACAAAGGTATGTTGAATTGACCAACAAGCATCCAAGATTTATTTTGAAAGTTGCTCCTCATTTGGTTTAGTGTGGTCCAAAGGGCATGATGACCAGTAATGTTGTTAGGAGCATAAATATTTGAGAGAATCCACTAGTGTTTGGAGTCTTTATTGAAGAATAGAATATTGATGATTCTTTCTGAAATGGATATAAGTCTTCCCTCAATAATTTCTGGATCCCACATGCATATGAGTCTGCATGAAGAGCCATTGGTAGGACTAAAAATATATTCACTATTTTTCCATAATAATTTACCAATCCTTTGACCTTTCATTGTTCTCAATATCAGTTTTTGTTTCTTGGAGTAAAAGGATGCTAGACTTTAGAGTTTTCCTCATGGATATAACCAACCTCAGTTTGGTTACTCCATTGAGGCCTCTCACATTCCATGAGAGGATCTTCATCTAGAATGTTTGGAATATTTTGTTCACACCCCTTTGCCATGATATGGAAGAGGTTTGGATATTTTTCCCTCCTCCTTGAGAAAATCAATGTTTGTTTGATTTGATAGAGATGAAATAATAGTAGGTTGAAAGCCATTGGCAATGTCCATATTAGTTTCTTTATTAATTTTCTCTTGATTTGATGGTCTGCCATTTTTCTTGTCACTGCCAACATCGGCAATAATTTTTTCCCTTAGTTTCTTGTAGCCTTTTTAAGAGAACTGAGAAGTTGCTCCAAAATAGGGGAATGCGAGTCAGGAGGAGGAGAAATTTAATAGGAAAGCAAAATCTTCCCAAGTTGGAAGGACTGAGTTAGGTTTTGGTAAAAAAATAGTCAGAGGTGGGAAAAAAGTCCCAGACATGGTGGGGGACTAGGGAGCATCACAAGAGTGAACAAATAAATTAGTGATATTATTGTGAACAGTTTTAGATACGGTAAGATCTACAGTCTTAGGGTTAGTAGGGGTATCTTCAAGATCTAGGTCTTGACTGTTTAAGGGCATGAAAGTATTAGGATTTGTAAAAAGAGAACTTACCTGGTCTTCAAACTGTGAGGCTTAGGTCTAAGAGATAGGTTGCTTGCCTTTGTCGATCTAATTTTTTTATGGAATATTTTAGTTGGTTGACTATTCCCCAGTCCATTCTTGCCATGATTTGCATCCTTATTTAAATCCTTTTTTTAAAGTGGGTCATTGAGCATAGAGATGACCCTATTTTTGATATTCAATGCAAAAAGTAGGTTTGTTCTCATACTCGATAGGCTGATGCCTTCTATAAGATCCTAAAATGAGATCTACGTAATTTGATAGTTGGGAATACAGATTTGCAATGATTCATATGTGGGTGTAAGTAAGGCGACTTCTTTGGTTTCCAAATCAATGGCAACAAGGTCACCAATGGTTTGAGCTATGCCTTTGAGAATTCCAGGGTGCTAGAACTACGATGGGAGGCTTGGAAGCTTGACCCAAATGGGTGTTGAGTTTATACTTTGTGTTTCTGGGTCAAAATATTCACCCCATTTCCTCAAGAAAATACTTCTTCTACCAAAAAACCATGGACCTCCAGTGAGGATTTTGCTTGAGTCTTGAGGATTGTTTAATATGATTAGGAAAAACCCTCTTGGGTAAGCTGCTAGTTCCATGTTACCTATAGGTCACCACTTCGAGAAGGCCCATTTGTGAAGGCTCAATGTCCATCTTGGCATCGATAAATTTCCCAATTAGTGACAATGATTCCTGGAATACTAGGGGAGCCATAACCTTAGGAGGAATGATGACCTCTCTTCCTAAAATAGTGAGAGGAATGGAGTCCTAGACAATGGAAATAGAAGACACCATTCTAAAGCGGACTTTATCCGCAAAGAAACCAGAAATGATGTTTCGATATGGAGTTGTTAGGGGTTCCTCTTTGATGCCTATGACTTCATATTTATCTACATCATCAGAAGCTCCATCACCAGTAACCTTGATTTCAGCCCAATGTCCTTCCTGATCTTTGCCTGAGCCTATACACCTACCTGCAATCCTGCCATGGTTCTCGCTCTGTTTTGTGACTTGGACAACCAAGATTTATCATATTTAATCTCATTGTTTAAAGTTTTGTGTTTATCACTTGTTGGAATTGTTATTATGGTCTCTATCTTGTTATTAAATTTATGTTATGTTTATTATTTTTTTGGGTTATTAATGTTGTAAATTGTTTTTAACAAGTTTGTTCATGTATATATATACACATTGCTATGGTTTAAATATTTTGAAAGAGAATTCAAAGCCCTAACCATTATGGTGTCACTTGCTATGGTTTAAACCATTCGAAAGAGAATCCAAAACCCTAACTACTATGGTGTCATCTTGATATGGTTTAAACTTTTAGAAAGAGAACCCAAAGCCCTAACCACTATGGTGTCACCCTGCTATGGTTTAAACCATTTGGAAAAGAACCCAAAGCCCTAACCACTATGGTGACCATGCTCTGGTTTAAACCTTTAGGAAGAGAACCCAAAGCCCTAACCACTATGGTGTTTCACATGGTCTCACTCACAAAACTAGGAGAGAGCCCAAAACCCTAACCATTATTTTGTTTCACATGGACTTGTTTAAATTGTCTTGTGTTTATTGGTTTTTAAAGTTATATGTTTTATGTTTGTTATGTAAAGACATGTTGTTAAACTTGTTTAAACATGAGTTTTGGTTGTTTGGTTTGTAAATTTTCATTGTCCTCTAACCAGACCAAGTGATGTTGACAACTAATACCATTTTGTTTTTTAAATAAATGTATTCAAGAATATATTTTGTAAACTGTTTATTTGGGATTAAAATGGATCTCATTCTTATCACATTATAACCACATAGTTGTATTACAACAACTTAGACAATTATATATATTGGTTTGCAAGATTCTAACTTAGGTCTCTCTTGGAAAGTCAAAAATCTAACTAATTGACATATGCTATTTGATAGCTGACATCCTTTTATTCTAATAACCAACTTAAAAAAAAATTGAACAACACCTTTTATTGTATTATAAATCAACCCCTTAATTTTCAATGTAACTTAATTTTTAACAGTCTTATAAAATACTTAATAAACTTAAAATATATAATATTTTTAAATTTATCAATTCAACAATCGACTTTTAATGTATATCAATAATGTTACAACTCTGATAAACACAAGGTTATAAATTCAATTCAATTTTAATATACTTGAAAGATAGTTTCACATTGTATATATGTGTTCTACAAGATAAAGATGTCCTTAAATAATTTTTATAAGTTTAAATATATGTATTAAAATAAAATACAATATATAGTCTTTAAAGTATGCTAAAATTTTCATCAAGGATTAAAGATTGTTAATATCTCATTTTTTTAATGGTTATATGGTATTCTTTAAATCAATGACCATGTCATCATAATGTGACAACATCTTAACAACTATACATATATTATTTGATAAAATATTGGTCTTTATTTTGAAATTCAATATATTTAACTAGTTGAGCTCGTTTCATTTAATAAAATGTTTAAGGTTTACCCATAAAATTTGAACCTTGGTTTACTGTGTGAAACTTCTTGGTCATGATCACTTGCTTTAAACCCTATGAGTATTTTATTGTCACAATTACAATGTAAATTTAAATTTATTTAATAAAATATTAAGGTTTTCAAATTTTTAATTTAATTTTATATAAATTGTATCAAAAACAATTGTCATGTAGCAACATGTTAGTAAAAATGTTAATATTTTTGTATTGAAAATTATACATATATTTAATGTCAAATAAGGTTTGATATTATGTCAATCTTAAAAACATGGGATTAAGTATCAAAATTTTCAACATTGACATGCATCACCTTAAACATATATCTAAACATCCATAATTTTCAATGTAACTTAATTTTTAACAATCTCATCAACTACTTTATAAACTTAAAAAGATAGAATATTTTTTATTTCATCAATTCAAAAATTAATTTTTGATGAGGCTACAAATTTATCTTATTTTTAGAAGCCCAACAAATTTTTTATTCATTTTTTATTAATTAGTATAGATATATACCAAGGAACAATGAGTATAGTAAATAAAAGAGGATGTTTTATTTATTCTATTTTGAAATGGTTTTGTGTATTCTTAAGGACTAATTGTGTGTCTTATTTTCGATTGAAGGATAGAATAGTCTATTAATAATTTTGCAATATTTTTTGAACAAACCAATGATGATGAAATACCTTGCGAGTTGTTGCTCTTGGACATTTTTGTGTTAAGTTGCTATGCCTAAGTTACAAGGCGTTAGAGTAATCTAGATGTCAGATGTATGTTAGAATAATATAAGCGTGAATTTTGGGCACCAAAGTAACTCATGCTAGAATAGTAGGATGTTGAGTTGCTCTAGAATAACCGCATGTAAGATGTATTTATAAATTAAATATTCAACCCACTTTAGGAGCATCATGTCCAAGTCATTGGTCATGCAATTTTTCATGATGCTAACCATGTTTAGCATCGAATTGAACCTATTGACTATGCACATGAATAAAGATTTTGATCAACAAAAGCATCAAAATTGCTAATTTTATGCAATGATGGAATAAACTCAACTGCATATGCAATGAGGACCCAAATACGTATAAACTAAAGTAGGAAAAAATACCAAGGATGTCACAACTATTACAATAAATCAACAATAAAATTGTAGAGAGAATTAATTTATTGTTTTGAATAAATTCTTGGATATTGAAACAAATTTGTTGTTGCAATATGATTAGATGGATGCAACACATAAGATTGTTGTAATAAATTAGTATATATATGTTTGCCAAAATTATCCATGAATTAAAGCCTATTATTTTGCTAAATAGTTAAAAAAACTACTATAAATAATAATGTATGCCTCAAGGGCAAATTTTGGTTGGAATTGACAATAAGATTTGACTTTTAGAATACTTTTTGACTTGGGAAATATTTTGTCTTGTTGCCTATGTGACTTTGGATATTTGTTTTATACATATGTGACTTTGATTGTTTAAATTGGTTCTTGTTGTTGTAATATTCTGCCTCCTATTGGACCTCGGAGCAAGGAACCTGATATCCAAAATATGATTCTTAGACTTCTAATGCATACAACCTTAGGATGTCACCCTGGTTTGATAAGATTAAAGTGAGAACATCAACAACACTCACAACTTTATGGCACCATTATCAAGGAACACATTGACGTTGTTAGAAAATAAAAGGCATTCAATGTTAACTATCTTCTTGTGGGATTTTAGAGAATAAATCCTCAGGATATTTTTTACATAAAAATAAATTAACAAATTAAACATAATATATATATATATATATATATATATATATATATATATATATATATATAGCTTTAGAAAAAACAACTTTGCATAAAGATAGTTACATTGTCAAGAATTATGTTTAAGACATTTGAACACTAGGAATAGAAGATTGTGATTACAAGTTTTCAGTAAATAGGATGTATGAATAGACTTAGATATGAAAGAGATAGATTTATTAGATCAAATCACCCACCATCCATAGGAAGAAGACATCCATGACGAGAGGTTGAACCTATACCTATCTATAATTTGCTTAAAGTAGTGATTAGTGGAGAAGCTAGAATTTTAGAAGAATCACAATCATAAAATTTGGGAAGTGTAGGATTCCTTGGGATAGAATCACTAGAAGAACAAACTAGTAGTTCAACACACCTACTTCTGATAAATATCAACCTTTTGAACAATTTAGGAAAATTTATCATTTTTGTTAGGATAATAAAACGATAAAAATACAAGAAGTAGAGAGAGCTAGTTGTTTGCATCATTATGGAGAATATAGTACCCCTATTAGGACTTTCCAATATCCTATCGATTTAGATCCTAACATAGAAGCTCCAATGAAGGTTATTTCATCTTTTGTATTACCAAATTTCAGAGGAATTGTGTTAAATGACCTTAATAAATTCTTGTTTGAATTTAAGGTTTTATGTCAAATATATGATTACACAAATGACAATCAAAAACTTATATTATTCCCTTCCACTTTGAAGGATTTTGTGATACAATGGTTTATGGGTTTGGCACCCAACTTAATTCGAACATAAGGAGAAATGGAACGAGCATTCTTGGATAAATGCCAAGAATATTGTAGAGTAAAGAATAGGAAGGATGGATTGTTTAGAATGAAACAAGAAGATGATAATTTAGAAGACTATTTAGATAGATTTGTGTTTTTTCATACAAGATGTGGAGGTGTAGACCCAAAATTAGGAAAAAAATATTCCTGCAAGTATTGCAAGAAGAATAAAGATAAATTAGACTTCATGGTAAAAGGATATGTAAATAAACTTGAGTTCTTGGAAATTATGGGGCTTTGTAAAAGTTATTCCTTTACAAGAAATCAAAGACATAAACTTGGTAATAATGGATATGACATGAAAGAATTAATGGAATAAATTTTCAACTCAAGAATTGATATTTTAGTGCATCTTAATACAATGTTAGATACCCAGGTGTTGTAGGTGAGTTGGAGAGGAGATGGCAATCCTCCAAGGGAGGTCCCAAGTTCGAATCTCCATCCTACCAAAAAGCTGAACTGGGTACCCAAAATCCAATTGATAATGTTGGTGCGTGCAAGGCTGCGTGTGAATCCCGGGTGACTTTGATGGTATAGAACCCCCTGTTCGTGGTCTCTCAGACCAAGGCGGCCCCGCAAGGGGTTTTTCGTTAAAAATAAAATAAAAAAATACAATGTTAGATGAAATGAATGCAAAAAATAGGTCCACTAAACCTTTAGTCATCTATTATCCAATATATAGAAAGGGTTAGTCTATATTTGATTTATGTTAGTTATTATTCCATTATTATATTCTAACTATATTTGTTAGCATCTTTTATTAGGGCATATAGTTAGATTTTGTTATTTAATCTGGGCTTGTATTATTTATTTGATTCAATTCAATAGAACATTGGTATCAGAGCTTGTTTTTTTTTTTTTTTTTTTTTTTTTTGTATATAGAAGCAATGGTTACATTCACGATTTTTAGTAACTACCAAAGACAACTGGTAGGGTTCAAACTATCTACGAAGGCTCCCAGGACTTCCACCGTCTCGGTACATGGTAACCCGGCGTGAGATGGGGACCGCCGGACGCACAGGGGTTGCACCGTCGTCATCAATCCGGCGCACCACTCAGAGGAATCGGATCTGGGCTACTGTCTGTGCATGGGCAAGCCCGTGGGATTGGAACCTAGGTCTCCTCTCGGTAAGCGCCCCAACTTACCAATCCACCTAGACCCACGGACTTATCAGAGCTTGTTATTGGCAGATCGCTCGAATTTCTTGGTAGGTAGTTGTGGCGGATCACTAATCACTCTTGAAAGCATTCATTTTTTAGGCAAGCAGAATCACTAATCAGATATCTGACCAGGGTTCCAATGATTTGACGTGGATCGGTCTATGAGCTGGCCACAGAAGACGTAGATTTGTGATGGACGCAGAAGCTGATTGAACTGGTGGGTCTTAGGCAAACAAAGGAGCTCAGTTGATGGTGGATCTAATAGGATCTAACTGACCTACATTCATTTTTTAGGCAAGCAGAATCACCAATCGGGTATCTGACCAGGGTTCCAATGATCTATGGTTTCATTTTTAAACTCCCTCTGCACCCCTATCGCACTACATGTGGGATAATTGTTTTATCCTCTGCCTAGGTTTTGTTTTGAAGCAAAGCCTACGGATGATGTTTTGTAGCTACATTGGATCTCTCAGTTGATCGAAGATTGACATCGGATCACCCTATTTGCAGAAGAAAAAATACGAATGCTGATCTCTCAGTGGGTGTTCTAGTGATACTCATAGAAATCTGCCATCATAGAGGGTATACGATGTTTGCAGATGGTTGTTTTTCAGTGTTGATTGTAGACTCTAGAATTCTGATGATTGTTTCTCGGTGCTGATCACTAATATTTGTCTCCATCGATTGATCTTCCATCACCAGAGCCTGCGATAGCTGAAAAAAGTTTTGGGTGAACTAATAAAAAAAAATAGACCGCCAACTGAGAAGCATACGAACGTGCAACAGGACACAAGCCACCAGCACGCCACCCTCATCACCGCTTAGAGGAAGCGAGCCACCGCTCGATGAAGGTAGCGCCGCCCATTGTGGTATCGAGCGCATCATATGTACTAATAGGGGAGCTTCCCCTTTAGTACACACCGAAGCTGGTGGCTCGGCTAGTCGGCCACCGCCTGCTAAAGCACAGGCAATCGACAGGTCGTGCGTTAAAAACCCACCAAATCTACCCCAACGGTATAATTTGTTTTCATTAATTTTTTTTTTTGGTTAAGTTTTTAAATTTTATTTTAATGATCAGTTTTTTTTTATTAATTAAACTTACCATTTCTTAATTTTATTGATTAAATTATTAAATTTATAGTAGAACCTTGGTGGTTCTACCATTTGGTATCAAAGCAAACGCATTCTGGAGCTGGGTAAATCGAAGGAAATCGTAATCAATTTTGAAAATTCAAGTCTCAAGAGTGCAAAATTGTTTTCATTAGTGCATCATTTTTGAACACCCATTTTACATATACTTATCCGACATTAGAACGTAGCAATAAAAGTGAAGACCACAAGGTTTTTTTTAAAACAATAGGCATATCATTTAAATTTTTTCCACAAGCTTCGAAAGCAAACTGCGCTCGCGACTGCAATTTTTGTAACTCACACAGCCGTAGTATGCTCTTGCAATTGCAGGTGTGGCAGTGAACAACTAAAATTTACTAGAGGAAAATTAAAAGAATTGCGCACCAATAAATTTGAATATAGTCGATGTCAATAAATCGCTGTAATTATCCAGTATCCCACCGTAAGAAATATTTGTACGCAGACGATTGGTGTGAATTCAATTGAATATTCTTTATTTTATCTCAGTGAGTGAAAAATTTGTGTTGTCCAGTTCAAGAGCATGATTCTGAAAGAAGATTCATGAGGAAATTTTCTCTTAGGGTTATTTCACATCCTAATGTCGCTTCAGTTCAAAACCAGCATGTAATCCTATTTTTCCAGGGGTAAAAATAGTTTTTGATCATGGCCTACGACTACCATTAAACATTAAAAGGTACTAACGGTGTAGATTATTACAGTGCGACGAAATAGGTTGTCCGGGATTGTATAAATTATTGATAAGTATTCTAAATGACCAGCATTGTGAGCGAATAAATAATTAAATTTGAAACATAATATCTTGCGCACATACTAAAGTGGAGTACGTAAATCAAAAGAAACCCATTCACGATGTCTTGAACACCTTCGATCCTCATAATTCAAATTTTAATTATTCACAGCTCTCCAAGGTTTCAAACTTTATATTTTCCAAAACTAATCTACGTTCAACCTCAATTCAACACATGGTCCATTCCTATCGTCCGATCATGGGTCAGAAAGGCTTAAGTTACGGTATAATATTCGTTGGTAGGGGATAATATCCCACATTGACCAGGATAAGGGATAATTATGTAATATAAGCAAATAAGTAAACATAAACGATTGAGCAACTCACACTGGTCATACCACCCTTCCATTTGACTTCCTTGTCTCTCCAAATTATCACTATCCTATCTTCGTCCATTCATTATCGTGTCTACACCCCTCATCGAAAGTCATCAACCTTGTCAACTCATCATCTTGAGTCATCAACCTTGTTATCAGTGACGCTACACATCATACTCTAGTCGCCATCACAATTGCATTAGTATCCCGTCTACGCATCATACTCTAATCGCCATCACAATTGCATTAGTATCCCGTCTACGCATCATACTTTAATCGCCATCACAGTTGCATTAGTATCCGGTGTTTGTAGCTTTCCTGAATTTCATGTCCTTCTCTCATTTATGAGTTATCATCATCCATTTTATTTGTGTTCACTATCTACTCTACCCAACACTTCGGTCTTGAGTCATCAACCTTGTTATCAGTGACGCTACGCATCATACTCTAGTCGCCATCACAATTGCATTAGTATCCCGTCTACGCATCATACTCTAATCGCCATCACAATTGCATTAGTATCCCGTCTACGCATCATACTCTAATCGCCATCACAATTGCATTAGTATCCCGTCTACGCATCATACTTTAATCGCCATCACAGTTGCATTAGTATCCGGTGTTTGTAGCTTTCCTGAATTTCATGTCCTTCTCTCATTTATGAGTTATCATCATCCATTTTATTTGTGTTCACTATCTACTCTACCCAACACTTCGGTCAGTTTGTAAGTTGTTGTCACGTCCCTAGTCGCATCAAGTCATCACTATGTCATCCTTCGTGTCTCCCCTACTCAAAAATCCATGCTATTTTTGTGTCAGTTCGTAAGTCGTTGTTGCGTCCCTAGTCGCATCAAGTCATCACTACGTCATCCTTTGTGTCTCCCACCTATCATTTGATCCATTATCATACTTCCTATCCACAGCACTGTCCTGACTTCTTTCCGCTCATAGCTCGCTGCTACCTGGTTGTTACATGTCCTCCTTGTCACATGAAATTGAAATTGTAAGTCATTATCGCGTCCCTAGTCGTGTCAAGTCATCACTGCGTTATCCTTCGTGTCTCCCGCTTGTCAGTTGATCCATTATCATACTTCCTATCCACAACCCTGTCTTGACTTCTTTCTGCTCACTGCTCACTACTTCCTGGCTGTTACATGTCCTCCTTATCACACCAAATTGAAACGTTGACACAAATTTTGATGCCGGTAGATGAAAACAATTTTTTTTTTTTTTACACAAATTTGGGACAACGACAATTTTTTTCATTGATAATTTTTTTTTTCCAAAAATTTTTTGACAATAATGTTTTCTACACCAAAATTTGCAATGATTTTTCTGCAACAAATAGTTGATGACAAGTTTGGTGATAAATTGTTAAGAACTTTTTGACAAAAAAAATTATCGACAACTTTTTGACAAGTAATTGAGAGAAAATTAGTGACAAATCTTGACAACAATTTCTGATGACATTTCTTGCAACAAATTGATGACAACTTTTTCAATTTTCAAATTGAAATTGATGATAATTTTTGCTGTAAAATTGACGATGATTTTTTCAACTTTTGTCGATGACTTTTTGTGAAACTTTTGTCGACGACTTTTTTACAACAATTTCGATGATGATCTTTTAGCAATATTTTTGCGACAAATTTCACCAAAGATTATGCAAATGTTTGATAGAATATTATCTCATAATTTGCTTCATCAATGGATTGAAGGAAGAAATTAGAGTGGAAGTCATGATGTTCAATCCTTGCACCATATTGGAGGTCATTGGATTAACCTTATTAGTCAAAGATAAATTCAATGCTCAACATTGACATAGGGCGCAACCTATTGACCAATCATCGATTACGCACTCTTCTAGACCCTAAACCCTTACCGGTTAAGTACCTCAGCTCAGAAAAATGGAGTGATAATCGAAAGACCTCTGCTATAATTGTGATAAGAAATATGGGCCCAATAATAGATGCGCTACACAAATATTGTATTTATTGAATGTAGTTGATCCCTATCACTCCATAGAGGAAGAATATGAGGTAGATGTGCACGAAGTAACCAAAATACCTAATCAAAACAATGAATACAATGAGGTATATGTGTAAGAAGTGACTAAAGCACCTGATCATAGCAATGAAAACATCCCCAAAACTTCCTTCAATGCTCTTGCAATTTTTCCTCCAAAAACTATGAAAGTTCAAGGGATCTTCAAACATCACAATATCATGGTGCTCCTTGACTAAAGAAGTACTCATAATTTTATTGAGCCATGCATGGTGAAACAGGCTAATTATTATATACATCCTTGCCATAGCTTTGAGGTGGTGATTGGTATTGGGAAATAAATTACCTATCAAGGAAAGTGTCACAATATCAAGCTCACCATCGGCAACTACCACATGAAAAGTGTTACCATCACTTTTGACACATCACTCTAACATTTTTAAAAAACTCCAAGGGTTGCCCCTCCCACTGTCGTCACGATCCTACTATTCTTCCTGGCAATCCACCACTAACTATTCAACCTTCAAGATATCCTTACCTACGAAAAAGTGACATTAAACTTGTGCAAATGCTACTTGGAAAGTGCTTCATCAATTTCAACAACAATTTTCTTAGTCCCATATTTGAGGACAAAGCTTCTTTCCAATATGGGTAGCATGTTAGAATTCGATATCCTAACATTAATTATTTATTAAATATTATTTATTTAATAAATTATTATCTAAAATCATAATGTGTTTTAGTTACATCTTTACAAACATAGCTCTAGGGTAGATATAAATATTAGGTTTTGACATTCTCATAAAGCATCCACAAAAAAAAATAAGTTACTTAATATTTCATGGAGGGAGACCCCTATACGTGTCCTTCGATTACAAGGGAACCTCCTTTGAGTGGCCCGCGATTCCAGATTATTTATCAATAATTCCTATGATTTCTCATACTTTTATTATTTAAATTATTAAATTTATAGTAGAACCTTGGGGGTTCTACCATATTCAATATATTTCCAATATTCTCCCACTTGTTGAATACTTTCCATAGGGACCAAAAACTGCTATTATCAACTTTCAAGGGTAACCATGCCCATAGATATACACCAAGAATTTTTTTGAATAGGTACAACCTTTGTGTGGACACCTAAAACACATCATGTCGAGGCGACTACTCATATGGGACATGCTATAAGACCATATGGAAAACCTTGAACAAATACCAAGGTATAGAAGTGGTTTTAACCACTCAATTAGGTAATTTGGCCTAATCAATGTTAGCCACGATTGACACCCATGGTTAGCAGTGCTGACCACACCTCAGAGTCACGGCTAGCAACCAGAATTAGTTGAACCTTAGCTGATCCAAAATCGGTTGCAACAACCAATTGGTTGTAGATCCGAGTGGTTTAAGGCCAAAAAGATCTAGAAGTTTCCCTCCAACTACTCCAGCTGTCCATTCTTGATCTTGGCTTCCTCAAGAAGCTATGACATAGCCCTCCTAGGTGCTATAAGAACCCCATCCAAAATGGGAGAAGAGAGATGCATAGGAGAATTCGAGTAGCGAAGCCTTGTCGAGTTCATTACTCACCTACTTGCATTGAGAGAAAGCTTGGTCATAAGCATTGAGAGATCAAAATGGTAATTCAAGCCATGGAGGTCTTAGGAGGCTAGGAGAGCCAAGAGATTTAATTACACCAACTTCACACACAATATAAGCAATCCAATCACCAAACTAGTCAGAGGACACAGAGGTGACCCTTGACCATAAATTTGGCAGAGAGATTAAAAGATTCACCCCTGAATTGGAGGGTAAACTTATCTCAGGCTCAACCACGACTATCAATCGTGGCTAACAATGCTCACCATGCCACAGAGCCACAGTCAAGGTATTATCACCGTTTTCCTTGCTTTCTAGCCGTAGGATTTGTTTAATGGCATTATATTAAGCATATTTTAGGTTTACTTGCATTATTAGAGGCTTATGACTGGTAGAATTAGTTTTTTTAGTAGTCTCACTTTCAATATTGCAATCAAGATACTAATGATTTTTCCATATTTTCATGCTTTCAAATTCATAATTGAGGCATTAGATAGATTGATTGATGTTTCTTTTATAGTCTTAATGGTAGAATTATCATGTTTAATGTAGTTTAACATGTTTCTTGCACTTTCTTAATTTCATATTGATATGATATACTCTGTACAATATTCCTCCAAAAGCCTCATAAAGAGAGGCCTCCTTTATTAATGATATGCCTCTTGTTGTTTATTGCACACAAGACTAACATGATTTTGATATGCAAGGCAACAAATACCTCTAATAATAAAGAAGAAGGTCATCTACACCTTGGAGTAGTTCATGTCACTGTAGAAGGCATTAAAAGACACATACCCTTGCGAGGGATCTTTCCTACTGTAATTGTTGTATCGAATGGGTATCCCTAAGAGGGATGGATTTGTAACATGGATTGATTCAAATTAATGGAAGATACATTTCATGTTATATGTTATTTCTTGTTAATTTGTGTATGAATGCTCATTTTTGCATGCTTTACAACCATTACGACATTAGGTGTTAGCATTTTACAATGTTACAGAAGGCGATCACGATGGAAAATCTGCATTAAATACCACATATCATGATTTTTGCGTTTTGTGATGTCAGGTGCTAGCCTCTGTTGACAGTCGTGGTCAACAATTGTAGCTGCAGCTAACACCCAGGGTGACAGTTGCAGCCACGCCACAGATCCGCGGTTAGCAGCAGACAGACCGTACAGTATAGAACTAAATTTTAATCGAATGTGGATTTGAGATAGGACCCATATCCCACTAGTTTGCCTGTGTTATATGTCTGTTTTTTTCTAGAATGTGTAAAATGCTAGCATAATTAGGGAATGCAACAAAAAAAATAAAATGCATTGAGTTCCTAGGTCTTTTTTCTTAGGTTCCACTAGTCACTGCTAGGAACAACAAACCTCTGAGTGCAGTCCACCCTAGTCTCTAGTGGTTTAGGTACTTTTTGTGTGTTGGTTTGCTTGTGTGATGCCTAATCCAGTGGCCATCTCATCATCATTCGTTAGTGTGCATTTTCCTTGAAAATCATATAGTTTAATCATGCATACTTTCTAAAATTAAACGTTCTTTTTTGCATAGCATATAGAAGAATCATTTGAGTGTTGTTTTATGCATTTAATTTTCATGCAAAATAAAAGGAACCCCACACACCATGACACACTTAAACGCTAGTGAGTTGGAAGTCACATCCAACCACTAGTAGGGTTCAACGACGATGGTAGTGATTTCCATCCGTTGGCCCAACTCCCTCAAATATTTTTTTATTAGACCAATATTGACTCCAAGATCCATCCTAACCATGCAAAATAGCACGCATTCCTCTTAAAAGGGGTGTATCACTGCGTACGGGGTATCAGGGTGAGGATCGCCAGGACCTGTGATCCCTGCCTAGGTGTGGGTTTCATCTCCACATTTTGGAGGGATTACGTGACCTGGAGTTTATAGCCAAGTTGTCAAGTTGTGAGTATACAGGTGAAATCCCTTTAATAATTGAGTATATCATAAACATATTGAAAACACGATGAGAGTTACTTATTGATACAACAAATTGCAAAAACACATCAAACAGTTTAGGGTTCACATTAAAGCTTTAAAAGAGATAATCATCATTGTATTCTTTGTGTGCTAATAAAATTTGAATCTAGACATAGGATACTCACTATGGTGGTTACACGGAGAGGCCAACCTGGGCATATATTTGAGGTCGAGGTCGAAGCTCCACCCAATGCACAACAAGATGTGCATCACCCTCAATCACAGAATTCTCTCGAATGCCATTAGGTGAGTATTAGAGGGGATAATTCTACGCATGGGAATCTTGTTGAGAATACCTTGGTATGATGAGCTACTAGAGACTCCTCAAAACATAGATCATAGCATGGAGCTTTCCAGCATGGGGTTCCAAACATGTTAGTATTTACCATGACCGCATTCCACATGCATACACAAGATCTGCTAAAATGTTTTTCATTGAGGGATCCAAATTGGTACCCATTCATCCTGTAGCTAAGGGAGGCTTGAGGCCCCCAACATCTGAGTATAGATGAGTTCAAGATCCACTCATCCAAGGGAAAATATATAGGGCCACTTTTGAGCGTAGGCTCGCTCAAACTCCCAACAAAGGTGACCTTGTAGGATCATCATAGACGTATCCAAAGTGGGAGCTAATGGTATGCTACCTCATGAGCCATGGTGTAGTAGATAGTTGGATGGTTTGGGTAATGTTCTAGGGCAACTAGGTTACAAGCCTACTCCTATGCCTTCTCTCTCTACAAGTGTGCGTAGCGATAGTACTATTTGGACTTTTAGAGAACCTGGAGAGTGATCCAAGCATTCTCAAGATATGCATGCCCCTACATCTCATGTAGGCACAAAGTTTATATAATAACTACATGCGAATATCATTTTCACATAGAAGGGCAAGAGCATAGCAGATCAGTCCATTGGGGGACACACCCACAAAGTCGCTCAAACAAAGCACATGTACTAGAGGCCTCATACATCTGATCACATAGATAGATATCACAAGCTAGTGTCAGAGCAAAGACATCAAATCCTCCAATACCAATTGGAGGATGTTAACGTAGAGCAAGAATACCTTGAAAATAATAACACTCAAAGGCAAAGGTTCATAAGACAACGCTTATATGAACAATGTATGCACAAACAATGCATCCTTAATCAAAATAAGTGTTTTGAGATGGAGGATCGACTGGCCAATATCAATTTACATCCTCATAGTAAGCATAGGGAGTGCATTGACAGATGAGTTGGTTCACAACCCTATTTACACCCTGATTATATAGATGCCTGTACTCGCTACACGACCCAACATAGATATGGGTGCCCTCTACCCGAGCATCGTGGGCATAGGTAGTACGAAGAAGAAGTGGGAGATGAATTAGATCAAGAATATCCTAAAATCTCCCAAGTCAAGGAGAAGGATGAGCCTATTCCTTCACCTCGACCAAAGAGGAACGTGCCTCCAAAGGTGCCTCCAAGGCAATCCATAAAAGAGGAGTTCTTATCTTTGCAAGCTTATAAATTCTTGGCTGGAAAAGGTCAAAGTTGTAGAAAAGCAACGAACAACTTATCAAAATCCAACCTTGAATAAAATTTATAATGAACCTTTATGCCCATCAGTGCCTATTCTAGCTTATCCCGAGCATTTTGAAATGCCTAAGCTAGAAAATTTTAGAGGAGAGGAGGATGCTCAGGAGCATATCATGAGATTTTTAGACATGTGATTTCATATTGGAAGCAATGATGCCCTACTCCTACGAACTTTCATGAAAACCCTCTCAAGCCCATCCTGAGAGTGGTTAAATCAACTTAGGAGGTACAATATCACCAGTTTTGAGCAATTGGATGATGCATTTCTTGAACGCTTCTCCTTTGGCATCAAGAAGAAGGTGAAATTATTTGAGTTGGTTGCGTTAATGCAACACGATGATGAACCAGTTATGGATTACAAGAAACGATGGAGAAAGATGATGGCAAAGCTACCATTTTCCATCCCTGCTACTGAACTAACTTAGATGTTTACAAAAATTTGTGCAAAGCACATTTCATTATTGTTACAGTTGTAACAGTATCAAACTTTCAAAGAGGCTTTGGCACAAGCCAAAGTGATTGAGGATATCAAGTTACAGGAGGGTAATTTAAAACTTAGAAATAAGAAGAAATGGAACAAGAAAATTATCGAGAGACAACAGGCCAAGCCAACTCACGTCAATCAGGTGGTTCTAAACCTTTCGAAAGGAGATAAGGGGCAGAAATAGTGAAATCAAGCCCAACCTCCCCCTGTGCAATATGAGTAGTGCAACAACCAGAGGGGTAAGGACAAAGAAAGACACCCTCCTCGCATATTCACACAATTATCAGAATCGTTTATAGCGATTTTCCATCAACTATGTAAGGCAAAGGCAATAAACTTACCAGAAGTCAAAATGATAGACCCTAATCAACCCAAGCCTAAGGGGTATAAGGATGATCAATATTACATATTTCATCGAATGAAAGGTCACGACATAGAGGTATGTTGGTCTTTCAAATATTTAGTACATAACATGATTGAAAGAGGTATGCTTCTTGTGGATAATCCACAAGCACCAGACAATCAAAATATGGGGATTTACAATAATCCTCTGCCGAACCATGAGGTACCAAGGAACAATGTTGGCCAACTCAATCAAGTACGAATCAGACCACCAACCCATGGGTTCGTCAGAATGGTCAATGTCATCACAATATATGCAAGGTATGAGATACCAAATCAACCTTCAGCTCCTATTAGAGTCCATGTTGTGCCTCCTCCAAGGCCAGTACAACATGTACTAGGCCCACAAACTAGACCGATGGTGACAATCAAGAGTAGGTTAGTAAAAAACCTACAGATAACTCCAAAAAAGTTGATGATTTATGAGCTGATTTAGCAGTCTCCCAAGCACAAGGAGATGCTTATGGATATTCTAAGTTCCATAGAAGTGCAATCCCAAGATCTTGAAGTGTTCACACACTTCATGTGACATGTGTAGTAGTGTCAGGAGTCAGTCATACAGTTTTATAATTATGAAATCAAGATGGTTTCCACTATCATGGTGGAACCGCCACTCCACATCATTGCATGTGTGAATCACATACCCTTCAAATAGGTTTTTATTGATACAGGATCATCAATCAATATTATCATGACCAAGGCATTAACATACCTGAAGTTACCAAAGATGCATATCATACCTTCCACCTTCATGTTGAGAGCTTTTAATGATGCATTATGCTCAACTGTCGACACAATAGTCTTACCTATTCAAGTGGGTTTGAAGACCATCCCCATGATGTGTCATGTGACTGAAGGTGCTATGCAATATAATATACTTCTAGGTTGGCCTTAGATAAGAGAAATGTGTTGTATCCCCTTTATTCTCCTTTAGTGTATCAAATATGTGCATGAGGGATAGGTTCACGTGGTGCCTTCAGATATGGAACCATTCAAATACGTGAATCTAGAAGATTTGTAGGGGAATTTCATGCTCCCCTCAACGCACCTGGACATACGTCTAGTGACTCTGATCAAAGAGCTAGGAGGCAAAATGAAGGAAGTGTGTGCCAAACCTACAACCTCCACATCTCAATGCTCATAGCACACAATAACTGCTTCTACCAGATCGTATGCATCTATAATGCATCAAGATGATGGGAAGATAAAAGCTAAAATGGAAAAAAAGAGATAAAACGAGCATCTAAACCAGTGGTTATCGAGGTCCCTATTTCCATGGAAGTAGAGGATGCTCAAGGAGAATTCAAAGAGGCACCTCAACCTGCTTCACATGTGTCTTCGATAGGGTCATCTGCACTGTAGGTGACAGTTCATTTGGTTAATACCAAATTAGGGAAGTATATCATGCAGAATGTGACGTTTACACCGATCATCGAGACTACATAGGTTATGGGTCGACCGTGAGCCCATCTCCTTCCTATAGGGATGATGGTACCATTGGGGGTGCCCCCTAACCAAACAAATTTCATCTATGGAGGGCTTGAATAGATTGCATCTCGCACCCCATGGATGAAGATGGCGATGAGCCATTTGTTGTGAATGTTCATTATCTTTCTAACCTAGAGTACGTCTTACGATATTTTGAACGCTACCATTGGCATGGTTACGGTCTTGGATTATCTGAGAAGGGGTATAGGAGACCTTATGAACCACAATTTTAGTTGCCTAAAGATAGTTTTAGGTTAGGATATCATATTAGAGGATAGGATGAACTCCTTGTGGTATATTTGGACCACCTTTACCTCAGTCTGGGAGAGGAAATCGATATTAATACTTATCACCCCAATCCTTCCATATTTCGTTGGGACAACTAGATAGTGTCTTATGTCACTATGGAACCACCTGAGACATATCACAAAGATATCTTGGTGGAGACCAGTCCATAGCATATCCCAAGAGATAACTTGGATGAACAAATCCATGTAGTAGCTGACGACACAAGCCTGCGAGTTTACAATGCTAACGTAGAAGAAGATTTCAAGTCATAATATCATTCTGACAAGGGCATAGCAGAGTCCATCTATGATAGAGGGGGACCTAGCTGTGTGTATGATACTGATGATGATGGTGACACTAGATTGGCTTATTTGGGCCATCTTAACTTACGTCATCTGATTCCTTTAGAGACAGTCATCGAGGATGAGCAATCCTCTATCAACGATGATGAGTACCAAGTGTGGGCTTACATACAACCCCATATCCCTAATTCCCCAGTAAGTTCCATATCACACCTCTTTTTTTATTTTTTTAAAGGCAACCAACTTTTATGATGCAAAAAATATTGGTACAACATAATTGTTATTCTGATGCACCTAAACTTGAGCATTCTAAGGTAACCATATAATCATTTTAGAGTAATAAATATACTAATATGAAGCAATTAAACAGTGCATTTCAGCACAACCAGAGGTGCTCCAGATTACCTTGAAAATATATTGTCATTTTAAATATATATATTTTCCATTGAATTAATCATAATTTATCCAATACTAAATCTAAATAATACAAAAATAAAAGAAAATGCATACCTCACTATTAGAAAGGCTCCATACCTATTTTGGGCACATCTAAATCTTGAGGAATGCACTAATATAGTTACTACAATTTTACAAGTACCATCATAGAGATTTCAAGAAAAATATGCTAGAAAATTATTTTCATGTAAGTCTTAATTTAATAGCATCTCAAAGAGGTTTTCACTATTAAATTATTATTATTATTTCAATACATAGGGAAATCAATAACACCATTGGGTGCTAAATTATATATATATCTCTCTATATATATATAAATATCAAAAGATACAATCACTCTGAATCTATTTCAAAAGAGGAAACATCTTCTACAACATTAGGTTTGTGAAATTTGAATGCGGGGTGACGACATGCCAAATTATGATGCAAACAAAATTGATACAAATGGTGCAAATGCTAAGCCCTACGAATGCGAGAAACAAATGCATGTGAGAAACAAAGCATAAATGAAACTAGATGTAAGCAAAACAAAGCGGGGCCTCTTTTTATTAATGTTGCTTTCAATCTGGTTACAATAAGTCTCCCCCACCACTAGGGTTCAGAGCGTTTGATACAGTTCGTTACATCAACAGATGGTGCGCTTCCAATGTCTTCTGCATGCCCACATTTGAAATGGGCAAGCCAAACATTGTCGTCGCTTGCGTCCGTGTGTTCATGTGTTATTACTGCCCCTTCGGTGTTCCTGGTGGTGAGATCATGTGCTCAAAGAAACAACAAACAGTTAATAGCATATGCGGATAGAGGGAAAAACATGTAATCCCCAAGGCCTCTGGCTAGTGAATAAATAAAATAGCAAAATGATGGTCAGAACATGTCATAATGAATCCAAACTTTGACAGAAGCATAGAAACATCATCAAAGACACATTACAAAAAGAAAAGTCAGAAAGCATTCATGGATTTCTAATCGCTCTAGGGTGGGACGAATAGGACTGTAGCAGTTTGGGGGGCACCCGGGGGCAGGACGCCCACCGTTTGAGACCTGGTTTTGACACCAATACAGGTGGAATGGGTCCAAAACCTCCTAGGGGGTTGTGTCGATGAGTTTGGTGTGGGATTGTGGCCGATTACTTGGGTTTTGAGTCAAGATTGCATTCCTAGTGTTCACCCGATAACCTCTCTCCCAAAATAGAAATTAGGGATGTAGGAAGCACAAAGGGGGAATGGGGGTACAATTTGGTAGCACTCCATTACTCCAAATGCTCCAGCTCCCTCCTCTTTTGGGGTGATGAGGCTCACCATTTTATAGACCTGAGGGTCTCCTTTGAACGTGCATGCAAGGGTGCCACTTGGCTTGTCATGCCTTTCTTGGGGGAGAGAATATTCCTCCCTAATTTAGGGCCTCCTTGCATGAGGCCTCCATGATCAGGGCATGCTTGACTGAAGTCCCTCTCTCTTATTTGAAACTATTCCTCGCAATTGCATGCCTTGAAGGTGAAGTTGAGTGGCGGATCTGTCGAGGCTTGACTTTTTGCCAGTCAAACCTGCTACTCGTCCCACCCTGGGACGATTGCTGCTAATCGTCCTGGGGTGGGATGAATAGGACTCTAATCGTCCCAGGGTGGGACGAATAGGGAGCAAGTGCTTAAAAGGTGCCAAATTGACCTCTGACCTTCCAAACCTGATTTGGGAGTGGTTAGGACCACTTTTTAACCTCTGGAGGATGCCCTAGAGGGTGTGTATGCCAATTCGGTCAGTGCTTGTAGTCGCATAATCGGATTGGTGTTGTTTTGGTGTCTACAGATGCCCCTTTTTGGGATGTGTTGTGTGTGGCATAGTGCTAAGCAAAAATAGATGACCAAAACACTTAATGATTAGGGTTTCTTAGTAACCTAACCAACTTTTGATGCCCCAAGTATGGAAAGGGCACGCATTCTTGAATCCTTGCTTCTGACGAGCTAAGGAGCTTAACTCAAGTGTAACCTTTTTTATGAGGTGTACTTGATCTTGGACATTGTTCAGTCATGAATAGGCAAAGGGTGCAACCTTTTGTCTGAGGAAACTTTTCTTCATGCTTCCATAATGCCAAGTGTTTGTTCAGCTTGTGATTGTTGCTTGTTTGTTTCCCCAAGCAGGAGCGTGATTATCTTTGTCAATGATTCTTTGAATGCATGCCATTTCCTTGATTGGGTGTGTATTTTTTGATTTGGTGACTAAGTGTGACTACCCCCTCAAGCGACGAATCGATAAGAGAATGACCTAAATGAGAAAAGTGACGAGTCGCTTGACCCAAGATGACGTTTGTAAGGGTGCCTTCATTTTTTTTTCGTTGAACGCGTGTAGTTTCCTAGCAATCGGACCTATTTTTGGTGGGTTTTGACCCTTTTTGTTGACGCCTATTGGGGTAGAAATTATCGAAAATCCTCCTTCCCATGGAGTGGTCTAGCTATACTAGCCTTATTAGGGAGTAGGATAGAGATTATTCGTGATCCTAACATCGGTTTTTCATACAAGGAATGTCAGGTGTAAAGGCACCTTTATTCGACAAATTTATTGTTGTTTTTGTGCATTTTTTGGATTCTATTTTTGTTGCTTTAATTCTTGCTCTGTAATTATCCTAGGGTGGGACGAATACCAATTTGGTAATCGTCCTAGGGTGGGATGAGCGCTAACTAGAGCGCTCATCCCAGGGTGGAATGATTACAGGCCTAATAGCCTATAAAAAGACCAAATCTAGGTTTTGGGCTCATTTGCAACAATTTGTTCTTGGCTATTTGGAGCAGTGAGGAGGAGAAGCGCGAGTTTACGTAGTGGAGCGCTGTTGAGATTTCGCGGTCATCATGAGTGCAAGGAACATATCTTCGAGTGGAGGAGCCTAGGCGAGATTGGTATGATGTTCCTTCCTTCTGCATGTTATTATTATTATTATTATTATTTTATATGAATTTTTAAAATGCACATATAAAATGCTTGTGAGCGTTATTTTTTTGTTGTTTTTGTCTTATTAAGGTTGTAACCTGAATATAGATTTTGTGTTTTATTTGATTTTGTTGTTCACACTTTAAGGTTAAAAACCCTACTATGAATTTGATGTTTTTGTTTGATTTTTTGTTCACACTTAAGGTAAAAAACCCTAGTATGAGTGTTATGTTTTTGTTCACACTTGAGGTAAAAAAACCCTAGTATGAGTTTTATGTTTGTATTTGATTTTTTTTTGTTCACACTTGAGGTTAAAAAAAACCCTAGTATGAGTTTTATGTTTTTATTTAATTTTTTTGTTCACACTTAAGGTAAAAACCCTAGTATGAGTTTTATGTTTTTATTTGATGTTTTTGTTCACACTTGAGGTAAAAAAAAACCCTAGTATGAGTTTTATGTTTGTATTTGATTTTTTGTTCACACTTGAGGTAAAAAAACCCTAGTATGAGTTTTATGTTTGTATTTGATTTTTTTTTTGTTCACACTTGAGGTTAAAAACCCTAGTATGAATTTTATGTTTTTAGTTGATTTTTAGTTCACATTAAGGTTAAAAACCCTAGTATGATTTGTTTTTTTTGTTGTGATTTGTTTGTTTTTTTGTTTTAATTTGTTTTTTAGTTCACATTAAGGTTAAAAACCCTAGTATGAATTTAATGTTTATTTTATTTTGATGGTATAGTTTATTTTGAATTGAGCTGTACTTGTGTTGTACAGTCTTATTGTAGTGCACTTCTTTGACGTTTGTTGTACACTTTTATTGTAATATTTTTGTTCATATTAAGGTTGAAACCCTAATAGGAGTTTTTGTTTTATTTTTTTTTTGTGTGCACCTTAAGGTTAAAACCCTAATAGGATGTTTTGTTGTATTTTGTTTTTTTTTGTTCACATTTAGGGTTGAAAACCCTAGTGTGCGTTTTTTGTTTTATTTTGTTTTGTATTTTTATTTTTGTATAGTTTATTTGGATGATCTGTACTTTTTTTGTACAGTCTTATACGTTTATTGTAAACTATAGG
Source organism: Wollemia nobilis (assembly GCA_028583015.1). Taxonomy (NCBI): domain Eukaryota; kingdom Viridiplantae; phylum Streptophyta; class Pinopsida; order Araucariales; family Araucariaceae; genus Wollemia; species Wollemia nobilis. The sequence continues at coordinate 452,638 of JAQPPZ010003648.1, read as the reverse complement.
TTGTACTTTTGTTGTACAGTGTTTTTGTTTTTATTGTTTTTGTTTTTATTAAGGTAATATTAAAACCCTAATTTTTTTTGTTTGTTTTGTTGTTTTTCAGGTTGTGAGGAGTCGGCACCGCCAGCCGACTGTGTTCTCTGATGCTCGAGATGCGCTGACAGTTACGGATTGGGAGTGGCTTGATGCCCTTGGGCTTAAGCAGGTGATGCATTTGGAGCCTGTGGTGGGGGATCGAGCGTGTTTGATTGCCCTGATCAATCTGTGGGATCCCCACACCAACACATTTCATCTCCCAACATGGGATATGACGGTTACTTTCGAGGACGTATATCAGATTCTGCTGATTTCGATAGATGGGCTGCCCATCTGGATGACCCATCGGGACCAGCGGACAACAATATTGATACAATGTTTTTTTTCGACAGGGGAGAGGGGGGTGGATAGGCCTATGGAGAGGGCAGAGGCTGATTGCCATATAAGCGGTATTCTGGTGCGATGGTGGCTGGAGAAGGGCGTATTGGGGGTGAGGCATGCGTTACTCATGGCCCTCATTTTCAATATGTTGCTTGCTAACTCCTCAGGTGCGAGGTTCCCTTGAAACCTGTTGGAGTTGATGTTTAGACTGGTGGAGTGTCCTACCTTAGCTCCACTGATTATGAGCTAGGGTTAGACGTTGCTGGCATAGATGTACAAAAAACTATACGAGGTCTGCTATCAAAGGCGGAAGGGGATCGGGTGCAGCTATCTTTTGTAGTGTTGGGTTGGCAGCACATAGCTGTCGAGGCCACAAGGTTTGCCCTGGACCACCCGAGGTGAGATGGTGGATCAAGAGATTGGATATGACGTATTATGGCGAAGGTTAGAGGAGCATGGGAAGATTCTGTGATGGGCAGGTGCCATAGGGCACTATACTGATGCCTTCTCTTATTTAGTGTCCGGGTAGGTGTTCTGACGATCGTATCGAGATTGCCCATCCTAGCCTGAGGTTGGTGAGTGGCTTTGGAATGTGCACAGGAGTAGATGGATGATTGGGCAACATGGGACAGAGCAGGAGTACTTCTCGTATGTCTAGGTGACACGATAGTTTAGGGTGTGCTAGGTATTACCTGGTGATCCCTTTATCTATCAGCACCATGGGGACGAGAGGACCCTAGTTTGGCCGATCATTGAGCCATTGGGTGAGGGTTTTGATGCAGTTATCGAGGTACCCAATGTGGACAATGTTGGGGTAACTACAGAGTATGACCGATGGTGGACTATACGGTGGTGGCGAGGTGAGGGGCCTCTAGGGGTTTTGGAGCAGTCGGATGTCTAGGACATCCTGGAGTAGTGGGTGTCGGAGTAGCAGACCGTCCCGAAGGTGCCCATGCCTCAAGTTGTCTCAAGGGATGTGGAGGCTAGGTTTCGTGCTGAGATAGCACGATTGGAGGGTCTCTTGCGAAGACAAGAGGAGGAGTACAAAGACATTTTATAGGAGAGGGATATCCTACGAGCTCAGTTTGCACAGTGAGACAATGCATTGGTGATGTATCACCGATGAGATGTGGAGCGGATACGATATCGAGTAGAGTTGGAGACAGAGGTTGTCCGTCTTGGTGGACAGTTACCTGATCTTGATGGAGGTGGTTTGTCATGTCGTACGAGAGGTAGTGGGACTAAGCAGTTTGCATCCTCTCATCGTAGGCGACTAGATGAGGGTAGTGTTGGTGGGCAGGGTGCACGGGCTGGCAGCAGCAACCTTGAGAGGTCCCATAGGACCCATACTACTGGGGGTAGTTCCAGTCGCACCGATCTTGCGTGATCATGGTGGCCGACTCCCTAGGCTTTAGGGTTTTTTGAGTTTTTGGTTTTTTTGTGAGGTCAGAGGACCTTCTTATTGTAGCCTGAGGGCATTTTGACTCGATATATACATGACTCATTTTTGGTTTGATGATATGCTTATCATGGTTTATCGTTCTTTTATGCTCCTTTATTTATGTTTATGTATGCATATGCTATTATGACTATGGATGATGTTAGCTATATGATATAGATGTATGCATATGGAATGGATGGAATGATTTGTTAGTTTACAGACGATGGCACCATAGACTATACAGGATTAACTGGATTTCTATACTATGTGAGTGCTTGATGGAATAACTTTGTATTTGTAATTTTTGTTTTGTATTTTTTGATGGTGATGTAAGCAATGAAATGTACGACAATTGTTTTAAAATGTAGTTAAGGTTTTTCTAATACTCAGTTGCTTTAACTAACTAATCAAGACTGTACATTATATTACAAGACTTTCAAACAAGGTACGAATTAGACTTGAGTTTGACCAAGTTATGTCACATCCCTGTGTGTGCGATTGAGTTTGTTTATGTGGTATTCATAAGGATACCGCCAGTGCCAGGTAGGTTGTCCACCAAACCTATATTGAGGATCACCTAATTAGTTCCACTAACTCCTTTGTTGCATTTAGTAAGATTAATCTACGGTGCAATATAGGATACCATAAGCTAGCTCATCCACATGCAAACATTGGTCTACACACACACAAAGCTAATGTGATAGACATATCATCATGCATTTAGGATACCGCCATTGCCAGGTAGGCTGTCCACCAAACCCGTAATGAGGATCACCTAAATGGTTTTTCGTATGCTGAGAATTCCAGAGATTCAAGCTCAGGCGTCTTTCGATTGGTCAACTTGTTGGGATACTTGCTCTCATACATAGTGATGAAAATCACTATTTATTTTTCTCTCTTTTTTTGAGCAAGGGGTTTGAGTAGTGGTGATAACCACTGTTATTATTTTTATTGTTGCCTTTTGAGGATTTAGATTTGGAATTTTGATTTCCAAGTTGAGCTCGTGGGTTTTTGGCTTGTGAGTGGCATTGATCCTTTTGGCCTTGGGGATGACTACCCATCCTGTTCAAGGACGTGTAGTACGAATTCTTATGAGTTTGGGGCTCAAATGTGATTGGGGATCTTATTGTGGAATGCCATTGATCTTTTAGGCCTTGGGGATGACTACCCATACTTCGTAGGGACGTGTAGTATGAATCCTTTCGACTTTGGGGATCAAAGGTGTTTGGGATTTTTGATAGTGGACTTTTGGAATTTTGCTTGTAATGGCATTGATCCTTTTAGGCCTTGGGGATGAATACCCATCCTTGTCAGGGGCATGTAGTACGAATCCTTATGACTTTGGGGACCAAAAGGTGTTTGGAATTTTTGATAGTGGTGAAAACCACTATTTATTGTGGGGAATTGGATGGGGACGAGCTTGTCTTTTTGTCAATTCTCAGCATTCTTGAACCATTCGCACAGGGGGATGAGCAGGATAATGTTTCACCTATGGTACCCTAGACTACTTTGTAGGTTTCTCTTGTGTTCACACAACTTGGGAATTTTTATGTGTTTTAAGCTTGTGTTGGGATGTGATGTAACAAGGCGTGATCCAAGTAAAACTCTACCTTGTAAAAATTAGTCTAACTTTGTATAGCATTTGACTAGAAATCTAAAGACAGCTGAAAATTACAAAAAAAACCCTAAAGACATTAGCGAAAAACTGACTATGATATGGCGAAAATGCAAAGGGCATTATTTTTGATGGATCTTTTTACAAAATGGACTGAATTTGGAAAATGATGGAATTTTCGAGCAATTACAGTCTATTGTGCTTTTGACATGTATGACCAGCAAATATGCAATGTTTGTATGTGATGCCTAATGCAGTTTTTCTTTTCTTTTTTGGTGTTTTGATTTTTAAGAATATGCATGATAGTGAGATGCAATTTTTTTGTTATTTTTTATTATCTGGTGTTTTTTTGTTTTTGAATATTTGTTTTTGACCAAGCGATTGTGGGAACCCTTGGATTTTTTGGCTTGACCAAAGGGATTATGGATACCTTTGGGACGTTTTTGGTTGACCAAGCGATTGCGAGAACCCTTGGGGCTTTTGGTTTGACCAAAGGGATGATAGATACCTTTGGGGCATTTTAGGTTGACCAAGCGATTATGGGAACCCTTGGAGATTTTTGGGTGACCAAGCGGTGGTGAGAACCCTTGGAGCTTTTGGTTTGACCAAAGGGATTATAGATACCTTTGGGGCATTTTAGGTTGACCAAGCGATTGCGGGAATCCTTGGGGCTTTTGGTTTGACCAAAGGGATGATAGATACCTTTGGGGTGTTTTAGGTTGACCAAGCGATTATGGGAACCCTTGGAGCTTTTTGGGTGACCAAGCGATGGTGAGAACCCTTGGAGCTTTTGGTTTGACCAAAGGGATTATAGATACCTTTGGGGCGTTTTAGGTTGACCAAGAGATTACGAGAATCCTTGGGGTTTTTGGTTTGACCAAAGGGATTATAGATACCTTTGGGGCATTTTAGGTTGACCAAGCAATTATGGGAACCCTTGGAGCTTTTTGGGTGACCAAGCGGTGGTGAGAACCCTTGGAGCTTTTGGTTTGACCAAAGGTATTATAGATACCTTTGGGGTGTTTTAGGTTGACCAAGCGATTGCGGGAATCCTTGGGGTTTTTGGTTTGACCAAATGGATTATAGATACCTTTGGGGTATTTTTATGTTGACCAAGCGATTACGGGAATCCTTGGAGCTTTTGGGGTGGGCTATGGCTCTCTAAATGTTGAATGGCCTCAAATGAATGATTTTAAAGGGTTCTAGCTCCTTGATTCCTTCAAGAGAGGTGAGCCGGTATGTTCCAGGTCCTATTTGACTATCGATTACATAAGGACCTAACCAATTTGTTGCAAACTTGTCCCTTAAATGGGGCGGCAAGTTAGAATTTTGTTGGTTCTCTTTTAAGACCAGGTCACCAACCTGAAAGTCCCTCAGGTGAACTTTCATGTTGTATGCTTTCTTAAGTCGCTCTTGATAGATACATAAATGTTCGAGAGCATTGATGCATCATTCGTTGAGTAACGTAAGCTAGTCTAATCGAGCCTGTCGTGCAGTGTCATCATCAATGAACTCTGGCATTGATATGCGTAGGGAAGGTATTTCCAACTCAAGAGGCATGACTACCTCGGAACCATACACTAGCAAAAATGGAGTTGCCCTAGTGGGCATCCGAATTCTAGTGCGATAAGCCCACAGGGCAAGTGGTATTTGGATGTGTCAATCCTTATGATTATCTACGACCATATTTTTAAGGATGGGGACTAGCATTTTGTTTGATGCCTCTGCTTGCCCATTTGCCTGCGGATAATAGGGTGTCGAAAAACTATGCTAAATTTTGTACTTTGTTGTCAAAGCATGCACATCTGTGTTCTTGAATGACGTCCCATTATCCGAGATGATATTGGATGGAATACCAAAATGACATATAATGTTATGTAAAATGAACTCCACAATGCGGGGCCCAATCATAGAGGTAAGCGGAATTGCTTCCACCCACTTAGTGAAGTACTCCGTGGCTGTTATGATAAACGTGTGATGACCTGACGATGCAGGGGAAATATTTCTAATGAGATCTAAGCCCCACTATGAAAATGGCCAAGCCGATTGGATTGGCTGCAAGGCCTGAGAAGGTACGTGTGTCAAGTTAGCATGGTGTTGACACTTCACGCACTTTCGCACATATGCACAACAATATCTCACTAAATATGGCCAATAATAGCCCATGCAAAGAATGCACTTTGCGATGGCCATATCACTGAAGTGGCCACCGCATGTACCATCATGCGCTTGGGTGATCACCCAAGTGGACTCTTGCTAGTCCAAGCAACAGAGGAGGATCCCTTCGTAGCTCCGATGGTACAAAATGTCTCCTAGCAAGACATGCTTTTCCACTTTTTGTTTGAGTGATATTTTTGTGGCGTGCGATAATCCAAGTGGGAGGCTACCTAACTTGAGATAGTCTCTTATGGGTGTGTACCAATCCTGCTGATTAAAAATCTTGATGGTATGAACAGTCGATCCCTCTTGAAGTTCATCCCTAGCAAAAGTTGAGTGGGAAAGAACTTGTAGAAATAGCATTGTGTTGCTATTAAGAGGGGTTGGAGAGAACAAAGACCCCCAGTTGGTGTGATTTAGACTATCATGGATTCGAGAGAACCTATCCTGAGATGGTTCAATCTGGATCAGATGAATTCTTGGCGTTATGTCAGAGCTTGCACACTCCATCGCGGATTGTGATAATGTTTTGACTTGAATTGTTGTCATCTCACCAGAAGGGTCTTGCGGGATTAATGACCCTAAGGAGGCCATAGTGTCCACAAAATGATTTGATGATTGAAGGAGTGCCTCGATGTCGTACCATTCAAGCTTTTCCAGGAATTTATCCACAAGGTCTTTGTAGGCCTACAAAACTGGGCATTTGCATTGGAATACCCCTTTCACTTGGTTGACAATTAAAAACGAATCACCAAAGATATTTAAGCATTTGATGTTCATGGTGATGGTTGTTTGAAGACCTATGAGAAAGGCTTCGTATTCAACATTGTTATTGGTGCACGGGAAATCAAGTTTAAATGATAAAGGCATTGGAGCCCCTTGCGATGTGAAAAATATGATTCCCGTGCCACCCCCTTGCTCACATTTAGAACCATCAAAGAATAAGGTTATGTCGGCCGGTGACTCAGGCTCTTCAGAATCTAACGATTTTGAGACATGGAAGACCCCATCATCGGGTAGCTCTACGGTTAGAGGCTGGTCGTCTTCGAGAGGAGCCTCTACTAGTTGATCGGCGATGACTTGACCTTTGATGGACTTTTGTCCAATGAATTCGATGTCAAACTCCATCAAAAACATGATCATCGTGCGACTACTATGATAAGTACGACTCATCATGTACCGCAATGGATTCTCCTTATACACAACATACATTGTATTGCTTAGCATGTAATGGCGTAGCTTTTTGGTGGTAAATACCACTACCAAGCATAGCTTCTCAACGTATGCATAGTTAAGTTCGTAACTGACCAGGGTGCAGCTAAGATAGTAATTAGATTTTTCTTTATGTAATTCATTTTTCTAGGCTAGCATGGCACCCAATGCCACCTCAGTAGCTAAGATGTATAAATAGAATGGCACTCCTGGTCTAGGTAGTGCCAATACTGGTGGTAAAGCCAAGTATTGTTTGATGTCATCGAAGCCGGACTGGCACTCATCATCCCAATGAAATGCTACCCCCTTGTGCAATAATTTATTCATGGGTCGAAACTTGTCAGATAACTGCGCTATGAAGCACTTGATCAATGTGACCTTACCCTGCAAGATTATGAGCTGCCTGATGGTGGTTGGGGGAAGCATATCAAGGATTGCCTTGAATTTATTTGGATCTACCTCGATGCCTCATTTTGAGACTATGAAACCCAAGATTTTTTTAGATGTGACACCAAATACGCACTTCTTGGGGTTTAGCCTAACTTTGTGTTCGATGAGGTGATCAAGGATCTTGCGTAGGTCATCGAGATGATTTTGGCGCAAAAGAGATTTGGCCAAAAGATCATCCATATAATCTTCCAAAGTTTTATGCATGTGATCATGGAAGATGTATGTCATAGCGCGTTGGTAAGTGGCACCAGAATTTTTAAGGCCAAAGGGCATGACCTTATAACAAAATGTCCCCCAAGGCATTATGAACGCCATTTTTAGTTGATCGTCAAGATTGATATGAATTTGGTTGTATCTCGAGAAACCATCCATGAGGGAAAGCATTTCGTGGCCTGTTGTAGCGTCTACCAATGCGTCGATGCTAGGCAAGGGGAAATCCTCCTTGGAACTCACTTTTTTAAATCTCAAAAATCGGTGCATATGTGAATCCTCCCGTCTGACTTCTTGAAAGGTACCATATTGGACAGCCATGGTGGGTAATCCAGGCAGATGACAAACTGTGCATCCAACAAATTTTGTAGCTCGTATTTGACCATTAAGGTTGTTGAGCAAGGTGCAGCAAAAGAATTGCAAAAGTATTGTCATTGTTGTCAACATAGACAGATTGATGCAGTTGATGCAGTTCAAAGGTCAGTCAGATCAAGTGCAGTGAATTTCAAGGAAAACAGAGGTGACCCAGATTCAGAAATTGGCAGAAAAAGACAAAGAAGAAAACTGTCGCAATATCGCGACATGTTTTCTGTCACGATATCGCGACAAAACAGAGGAGAAAGAAAATGCAAGAAAAATTGTCGCGATTTCGCGACATTGCCGAGGAGAGAGAAAATGCATGAAAATTTGTCGCGATTTCGCGACATTGTCGAGGAGAGAGAAAGTGCATGCCAAACTGTCACGATTTCGTGACATGGCCGAGGAGAGAGAAAATGCAAGAAAATTTGTCATAATTTCGTGACATTGCCGAGGAGAGAGAAAGTGCATGCCAAACTGTCACGATTTCGCGACATGGCCGAGGAGAGAGAAAGTGAAAGGCAAACTTTCACGATTTCGCGACATGCTGGCATAGAAAGAAGCAAGGTGAAAATATGTCACGATTTCACGACATAAATGGAGGAAAAGAGCTTGCAAAGAAAAGTGTCGTGATATCGCGACACGTCGGGTTTTCACGACCCAAAGAGGAGAGAGAATGCTCAGCAACAAAGGTGTAGCGATTTCGTTGCATGTTGAAATGAATGGCAACAAAGGTGTAGCGATTTCGCTACATGATAAAATGAATGGCAACAAAGGTGTAGCGATTTCGTTGCATGATAAAATGAATGGCAACAAAGGTGTAGCAATTTCGCTACAAGTCCAAAATGCACAACGTGAAGGTATAGCGATTTTGCTACCAGTCAAAATTGCAAAATTGAAAGATGTAGCAAGTCGAAAGCACAAGGCACAAAGTTGTAGAGATTTTGCTACTGCATAAAGCAAAGATTGTACAGAAGCCAGAAGCATCGCGATTTTGCGACAAAGCTGAGGATGACGTCAACAAAATTGAAAATGTCGTGATTTCATGACAAGGTGCAAGGAAAGCTGATGGAAGCCAGAAGTGTTGCGATTTCGCAACAATAATGATGATGACGTCAGCAAAAGCTGAAAGTGTCGCGATTTTGCGACAAGGTGCAAGGAAAGCTACTAGAAGCCGAAAGTGTCACAATTTCATGACAAGAATGATGATGACGTCAGCAAAAGCTGAAAGTGTCATGATTTCGTGACAAGGTGCAAGGAAAGCTGCTGGAAGCCGAAAGCATCGTGATTTCGTGACAACATTGAGGATGACGTCAGCAAAAGCTGAAAGTGTCACGATTTCGTGACAAGTTGCGAGAGAAGCCTCAGGAAGCCGAAAGCATCGCAATTTCATGACAACATTAAGGATGATGTCAGCAAAAGTTTGAAGTGTCACGATTTCATGACATGAACGGTGGGAAAGCTTTCAAAAGCCAAAATGGTCACGATTTCACGATAGCAAGGGCATGAAGGGTACGACTACAAAAAGTGTCGCGATATCGCGACAGGTAACAGTTTGGCGGGTAAAAGCCAAAAAAGCATGCAAGGTGACACATGTCAAAAAAAGCAGACAGGAAAATCATGCAGCCAGTTACGTAAAAAGTAACTGATGTCAGATCTGCAGTTACAGATTGACAAGTGTTAGTCATGCACTAGAACAACTGTATATGCACAACTGAAAAAGCATTCGAAGAATCAAATATGAAGGATCGAAAAAGCTTTCTAAAAGACATTTTTGCAACATTTGAAAAGCTAAATTTGCAGGGTTTCAAACAGTCGTATTGTAGGGTTTCGAATAGTCGTATTGCTTGGAATCGAATAGACGTATTGAATGTATTCGAACAGTCGAATATGCAGGATCGAAAATGCATTCAAACAGTCGTATCTGGAAGGACTCGAACAGCTGTATTTACTAGGTTTTGAATAGCTGTTTATTGGCAAGAAAAAAAGAATTTGAACAGTTGGGTATGTGTTTCGACTGCATACATGATTGAAGAGAGATAGAAGACGAAGAATATCTATGAGAAAAATGGGCTATAAAAGGACAATCATGCAGAGAATTTAAGTTGCTGCTATAAGAGGGAAATTAGCAGAGCCATGAGAGTGTGCAGAGTTGGGTTAATTGCAGACCAGTCAGGGTCGTACATGAAGTGAAGACATTCTTATGTCATTTTAAATTGAATATAATTGTAGTCCAAGTTGGTGCTTGGTACTAGGGATTGGTGCTCCATCTGTTGCAGAAAAATTAAGGGGTTGGTGCTCCTTCCAGTTGATGCTTGGTAAAGTATTTGTAAAATTGATATTTTGCAAAGACTGGATTTGGATTGGAGTCCAAGCAGTCATTTTTGAGGAGTAGCCAAATTGGTGAACCTCGGTATATTGAGTGTTGTGGTGTACTCTCTTGTTCAATTTGTTTTTCTAGTTTTCAAGTTCTCTTTATTTCATATTAAATGTTGTAGATATTAAAATTAATAGCTACACTGATTCACCCCCCCCTCTCAGTTTCATTGTGTGAATATCAATTGGTATCAAAGCAAGGTGCCTTGTTCAAGCTTAATCAACTAAGGAGATCTTGGAAGAAACAATGGTAGGCGATGAAAGATTCTCATCCAACAAAGCTCCCTTATTTGATGAAACAAATTACACTTTCTGGAAACTCAGGATGCAAACATATCTGAGTGCATTGGGATATGATATTTGGGATTCTGTAGATAGTGGATACACAGCACCCACTACTCCTCCAACAGATACTGCTAAGAAGAAAAAATTTGAGAACAACTCCAAAGCTAAGAATGCCATAATGTGTGGGCTTGTTGACAATGAACTGATAAGAGTCATGAGCTGTAAATCAGCAAAAGACATGTGGGATAAATTGAAGAGCATCCATGAAGGAGACAGCAAGATCAAGGAAGCCAAGCTGCAAACTCATCGAGCACAGTTCGAAGCACTGTAAATGAATGAAGATGAGAACATAGAGGCTTATATTCTGAGAGTCAATGAAATCATTAATGCAATCAGAGGACTCAATGAAGAAATTGATGATGCAGTTGTTGTGAAAAAGGTTCTCAGAACACTGCACAAAAGATTTAACTCCAAAGTTTTTGCAATAGAAGAGGCAAAAGATCTAAACAACTTTAGCTTGGATGAGATGCATGGTTCCCTGATAGCATATGAAATGAGAATAGGACAAACCAAGTCTATAGACAGAGAAGTAGCTTTTAAAGCACACAAGAATATAAAAGTTGAACATGAATCTGAGGATGAAGAGACACTGGATGAAACAGAAGCTAATTTTGTTCGAAAACTCACAAAGGGAAAAGGAAAATATAGAGGAAAGCTACCTTTTAAGTGCTTCAATTATGGAGGAGTCGATCATTTTGCAGCCAAATGTCCAATGCATGAGAAAACCAAAAATGGTGAAGGTTCACTCCAAGAAAAAGGTGATTGGAAGAAGAAACAAAATTTCAAAAAGAACAACTTCAAGAAGAAAAGCTTCATATCCAAGAATGTTAGCACTTCTGAAGAAAGCTCAGATGAGGATTCTGAAGAAGAAAAAGGTGAAGCTCTGTTCATGGCACTTGAAGAGGAAAGAACAGAAGAAAATTAGGAAGGTGATGAAAACTTTAAAGATGAGGCTGAAGTTTATCTGGAAGGAGAATTGGTTGCTGCACTTGAAGAGTTGAGTGCAGAAAGGAAAAAGAACAAAAAGTTTTCAAGAAAACTAGAGGATGCCACTGACATAATAAACAGTTTAAAAATACAAACAGAGGAATTCAAGAAAATGACTGAAGTTCTTTATGAACAATTAACTGTAAATACAGTTGAATGCAGCAATCTAGAGGAAGATATTGTTAAGTTAAGGATGCGACTAGAGGAGATGAATAGAAAATTGAGTTGTTTTCATAAGTTTGAAGAAAGTACTGTAAATCTGGATAAAATGTTAAATAACCAAAGGCCTTCCGGCATCAAATTTGGTTTAGGCTTCGATGAAGGAGAATCATCAAAGGGTTCAAAGGCCTTGAATGTAGAACCCATAAATAAAGAAGAAAAGATCAAGGTTGACCTAGAAAAAACAAATCATGCCAAAGAAAGCAACAATGCCAGATTCAAGAAAAGTACTGACAAAGATGGATTCACAAAAGTCACACATCCAAGAAGGAAAATATTCATGGCTCCCACTTCAAACTGGAAAAGATCTGCACCCAGGTTTAATCATTCCTTTTCTGGTTATTGTTTTAAATGCAATGTTTATGGTCATAAGATTTTAGATTGCAGGCATAATGTATCTCAAAGGAATTTCACCAGCAGAAATGTTTTTTCTCCTTTAATGAATTATGCAGTTGAATGTTATAATTGTCATAATTTTGGACATATTGCTAGAAACTGTAGAAGCACTTTTGCATCAAATAATTGATCCAAATGGTGTAAAAACTGAATCAGAAGAAGAAAACAGGAAATTTAAAATAGGCAACTGGCAAAAAAATCATCCAAGTGAACAGATTATTGGGGATCCCAAAGATGGTATTCAGACAAGAAGAGCAAAGAGTGCAGAACTATTCTCTCGTTATCTAGCATTGAACCTAAAAATGTTCGTTGAAGCAAGCACTGATGAAAGTTGGTTGAAGGCAATTAATGAAGAACTAGATCAGATTGAGAAAAAAAATACCTGGGAATTAGTACCTAGACCAACAAATAAAAACATAATTAGCACTAAATGGGTTTTTTGAAATAAATTAAATGAAGATGGACAGGTTGTCAGAAATAAGACAAGATTGGTCTGTAAAGGCTATGCTAAGGTTGAAGGCATTGATTTTGAGGAAACTTTTGCACCGGTAGCCAGACTAGAGGCAATCAGAATGTTTCTGGCATTAGCAGTTCATAAAAACTTCAAAGTATATCAAATGGATGTAAAATCAACATTTTTGAATGGAAAACTGGAAGAAGAGGTTTACATTGAACAACCAGATGGCTTCCAACTTGGTGACAACCCAGATTTTGTTTGCGAGGTTAAAGAAAGCATTATATGGTTTGAAATAGGCACCCAGAGCATGGTATGCAAGGCTGGATAACTATCTAATTAAATAAGGGTTCAAGAAAGGTTTGGTGGACAACAACTTATATGTCAAAACAGAGAAGGGCCATCTTATTGTTCTTGTTGTTTATGTAGATGATATAATATTTGGCAACAACATGGATGAATACTGCAAAGACATATCAACTAAAATGAAGAAAGAATTTGAGATGTCTATGATTGGTGAACTTTCTTATTTCCTAGGACTGCAGGTCAATCAAAATGAAAAAGGCATTTTTATTTCTCAAGTTAAATATGTAAAAGAAATGCTGAAAAAGTTCACAATGGAAGACAGTAAACCGGTTAGCACTCCCATGACAACAGGCTGCAAGTTGAGCAAGGATGATAAATACCCAGATGTAGATCAAACAATGTACAGGTCTATGATTGGAAGCTTGTTGTATTTAACAGCCACTAGACCAGATATATTACAAGCAATATGCATGGTTGCAAGATTTCAGGCCAGTCCCAAAGAAACTCATGTAACAGTTGTAAAGAGGATCTTCAGATATCTCAAGGGCACTATGGATTATGGGTTGTGGTACCCAAAAGGTAAAGATTTCACTTTGATTGCATATTCTATGCAGATTGGGCAGGATGTATTGATGATAGAAAGAGCACAAGTGGAGGAGCATTTTATCTTGGAGACAGGCTGGTAGCATGGCACAGCAAGAAACAAGAATCAGTATCTCTATCCACTGCAGAGGCATAATACATTGCAGCAACAACATGTTGTACTCAAATATTATGGATGAGACAAACGTTGAAAGATCTTGGTATTCATTTCAAAGAGCCAATTTCAATTAAATGTGATAACACTAGTGCTATCAACATATCCAAGAATCGAGTAATGCATTCAAGAACCAAACATATTGCAATCCGATATCATTTCTTGAAGGATAAAGTTGCCGAAGGAGAGGTCAAATTGGATTTTGTTCCAACTACAGAGCAAGTAGCTGATATATTCACAAAACCTTTGCCAAAGGAAGTATTTGAATACCTTCGGAAGAAGTTGGGAGTAGTCACACCACCCAAGCACTGACTAGCTATGGGAAACACATTCTTAGGGGGAGCATTCAAACTTTTTAAGCTCGAGAATGTTGTGCATAGACTCAGGGGGAGTCTGCAGCGACCCTTTGGTATTATTGGCAAAGGGGGAGAAGAAATTGAGCAAGGTTGCGAGTGTGTTGCCAAAAATTCCAAAGGGGGAGATTGTTGAGCAAGGTGCAGCAAAAGAATTGCAAAAGTATTGTCATTGTTGTCAACACAAACAGATTGATGCAGTTGATGCAGTTCAGAGGTCAGTCAGATCAAGTGCAGTGAATTTCAAGGAAAATAGAGGTGACCTAGATTCAGAAATTGGCAAAAAAAGACAAGGAAGAAAACTGTCGCGATATCGCGACATGTTTTCTGTCGCGATATCGCGACAAAACAGAGGAGAGAGAAAATGCAAGAAAAATTGTCGCGATTTCGTGACATTACCAAGGAGAGAGAAAATGTAAGAAAATTTGTCGCGATTTTGCGACATTGCCAAGGAGAGAGAAAGTGCATGCCAAACTGTCACGATTTCGCGACATGGCCGAGGAGAGAGAAAATGCAAGAAAATTTGTCGCGATTTCGCGACATTATCGAGGAGAGAGAAAGTGCATGCCAAACTATCATGATTTCGCGACATGGCCGAGGAGAGAGAAAGTGAAAGGCAAACTGTCACGATTTCGTGACATGCTGGCATAGAAGGAAGCAAGGTGAAAAGATGTCACGATTTCGTGACATAAATGGAGGAAAGGAGCTTGCAACGAAAAGTGTCACGATATCACGACACGTCAGGTTTTCGCGACCCGAAGAGGAGAGAGAATGCTTAGCAACAAAGGTGTAGCGATTTTGTTGCATGTTGAAATGAATGGCAACAAAGGTGTAGCGATTTCGCTGCATGATAAAATGAATGGCAACAAAGGTGTAGCGATTTCGCTGCATGATAAAATGAATGGAAACAAAGGTGTAGCGATTTCGCTACAAGTCCAAAATGCACAACGTGAAGGTGTAGCGATTTCGCTACCAGTCAAAATTGCAAAACTCAAAGATGTAGCAAGTCGAAAGCACAAGGCACAAAGTTGTAGCGATTTCGCTACTGCATAAAGCAAAGATTGTACGAAAGCCAAAAGCGTCACAATTTCACGACAAAGCTGAGGATGACGTCAGCAAAATTGAAAATGTCACGATTTCACGACAAGGTGCAAGGAAAGCTGTTGGAAGCCGAAAGTGTCATGATTTCACGACAAGAATGATGATGACATCAGCAAAAGCTAAAAGTGTCACGATTTCGCGACAAGGTGCAAGGAAAGCTGCTGGAAGCCGAAAGTGTCACGATTTCACGACAAGAATGATGATGACGTCAGCAAAAGCTGAAAGTGTCACGATTTTGCGACAAGGTGCAAGGAAAGCTGCTGGAAGCCGAAAGCGTCGTGATTTCACGACAACATTGAGGATGACGTCAGCAAAAGCTGAAAGTGTCACGATTTTGCGACAAGTTGCGAGAGAAGCCTCAGGAAGCTGAAAGCATCACGATTTCGCGACATGAATGGTGGGAAAGCTTTCAAAAGCCAAAATGGTCGTGATTTCGTGACAGCAAGGGCATGAAGGGTACGACTACAAAAAGTGTTGCGATATCACGACAAGTAACAGTTTGGCGGGTAAAAGCCAAAAAAGCATGCAAGGTGACACGTGTCAAAAAAAGCAGACAAGAAAATCATGCACCCAGTTACGTAAAAAGTAACTGATGTCAAATCTGCAGTTACAGATTGACAAGTGTTACTCATGCACTAGAACAACTGTATATGCACGACTGGAAAAGCATTCAAAGAATCAAATATGAAGGATCGAAAAAGCTTTCTAAAAGACATTTTTGCAGCATTCGAAAAGCCAAATTTGTAGGGTTTCGAATAGCCGTATTGCAGGGTTTCGAACAGTCGTATTGCTTGGAATCGAATAGCTGTATTGAATGTATTCGAACAATCGAATATGCAAGATCGAAAATGCATTCAAACAGCCGTATCTGGAAGGACTCGAACAACCGTATTTACTAGGTTTCGAACAGCCATTTATTGGCAAGAAAAAAAGAATTCGAACAGTTGGGTATGTGTTTTGACTGCATACATGATTGAAGAGAGATAGAAGACGAAGAATATCTATGATAAAAATGGGCTATAAAAGGACAATCATGCAAAGAATTTAAGTTTCTGCTGTAAGAGGGAAATTGCTATAAAAAGAGGATTAGAAAAGAGTTAAGAGAAAAATTAGCAGAGTCGTGAGAGTGTGCAGAGTTGGGTTAATTGCAGACCAGTCAGGGTTGTGCATGAAGTGAAGACATTCTTATGTCATTTTAAATTGAATAGAATTGCAGTCCAAGTTGGTGCTTGGTACTAGGGGTTGGTGCTCCATCTGTTGCAGTAGAAAATTAAGGGGTTGGTGCTCCTTCCAGTTGATGCTGGTAAAGTATTTGTAAAATTGATATTTTGCAAAGATTGGATTTGGATTGGAGTCCAAGCAGTCATTTTTGAGGAGTAGCCAAATTGGTGAACCTCGGTATATTGAGTGTTGTGGTGTGCTCTCTTGTTTAATTTGTTTTTCTAGTTTTCAAGTTCTCTTTATTTCATATTAAATGTTGTAGATATTAAAATTAATAGCTACACTGATTCACCCCCCCCTCTCAGTGTCATTGTGTGAATATCAAAGGCCACTGTTGGGTGCATCTTACATAGCTTTTGCTTGATTGTCTTGACTATCAGATCAAGCGTTAAATTATGCGTGACTAGCTATGGGTCTAGACCCGACCAGTCTTTGTAGGACCATGCAAAAACCTCCTTCTTCTCTTTGAGAAGGGCAATGTAATCGGCTTGTTCTTCGGGGGATAGACTTACCCCCAGCTTGAAGACTTGCAGATTCATTGGATCAGAACCGATGTCTACGTCAATCGTCTCTTCGACTGACATGTGGGATCCATACTCCAATTGGTGTGGAGTAGGTATCAGGTGGATATCATTCACTGAATTTAGATCTGCATTGGGAACGTCGGGTTCCTATTCAATATGGAAGATATCCCGAGTCTGTCCTGGGATGAAATGAAACATCTCACAGCAAGGCCAGTGCTCTAATGGGGACGGTGGTGAGTCAGCACGATCCCAGGCTATGGCACCTAGGTCTAGATATAATGGTCATGTTGGATCGTTTGGGTTGTGTATGGGGGCAGTTAAATCAATGGAGATCATGTTGATGGAATGAATTTGGTCTCCATTATCGTGCGGGTGTTGACTCAAAAATTCTTGGTGATCCTTGTGCCCCGGATATGGCTCTGTGGGTACTGGCACGAAAGGATCGACCTTATGTATGGATAGAAGGACAGGGTCTACGCTTGGCACTGGTGGCCCTATAGGGTCTCTAGGTGGGAGGTGCTATTTGTATGCCTGAAGTGGTGGATGAAGAACTTGGTTTAACTATATTTTATTTAAATGCCACCTATGCCTTGGTCCCATATTCAACTGTTCGAACATACCATCGATGTCTATGGGGTATTCTTGTTGCCTTTATGGTTGAGATATGCCATCTCAGTCTCATCCTCATAGTCATTATCGAAGATCCATAGGCCTTCATTAGCTCCAACAACTATGTGCTCTTCTTGTTGGTATAGCCTCCCACTAGGCGTTTCTTGATCACTTGGCCTTATGGCCGGCATGGGAGGCTCGTTTTATTTGAGCAAGTTGATTTGGTCCCATCTGGGTTGTTCCGTTCTCTGTGGGAGGGCTAGATTCTCTTGAGGTGGTAATTTCCCGATTGACCTATTAAAGGGGAACATTGCCACGAAGTCCTCCTGATAATCATCGATGGGGTCACCTGCAAGTGATTGCTATCAGACTCAAACAGGTCCCAAGGTGCTACCTCATAGTTCGAATCATATTCCAAAGAGCTCCTTTGATTTTTTTCATATCCTTCTTGGAGGCTACTTCTTGAACTTTCCCCTTTTTTGATCCAAGGGGAGGGGTTGTTGAGGTCAACAAGGTTTGTTGTTACCAATGGGAAATAGTTCCCCAATGTGTATGTAGTGTTGGAATTGGCATATGGATATTGTACCAACCCATCCCTGTTGCCTAGAACTAAGCCTTGCATGGTTTCTACCAAGATGTCGAGGGGCAAAGGGTGGTTGAACCTTACTCCTGATTTATCATATGGCATCTGGTATCTTGGTTAACAAAGAGTGTGCATCCCTTGTTCATATCTACCCAATCCATATCCATGCCAATTACATTGGTTTAGGTATTTCAAGGCAAACTTTGGGTTGGACAGATAATCAAAATTCTCAGCAAATGGATCTTTGTCCTCTTCCTCTTGTAGGTAGGGTTCTAGGCTGTTCTCGAGGCCCCCATATACAAAGTTGGTCTGATTTGGTGGGTAGCCTAAAGGGACGATACTGTCGATGGGGAGGTGAGGTCTCCTCATGTCTTGCATGGATTTGAGTGCGAGTGTTGCCATAATGTTCTGCAATAGGTACTCCCCCAGGCCCTTATTGGCCATTTCAACAGTAATCGTCGATGGTTGAGGGGGAGGGAATGGGTGTTCTCCCTAATTCCACTCCATGTTGGGTGAATCGGGTGTCTCGACTTCCATTCGACTGGGTACCTCCTCGATAGATATGGTTGAGACTAATGGTGGTGCCTCCTCTAGGTGCTTCTTCCCATTGTCCTTCGGTGTGGCCACCATAGGTGGCATTGTTGGTGAAGGGACAAATGATGAAGATGGGCCAGGTCGATTAGTTGCGGGACTCAAAAAAGGGGATGTAGGCAGAATCGGACCCTGAGTGGATGAATTCAATTGAAAGTCCAAATGTGTCGATGGGAGGGTCGATTGTGGCATCAGTTGCACCGCATTGCAAAACTTAAAGGGCTCTAAGTCTATTGGGACCACATGTACTTGCCATTCATGTGTGTATTTGAGGCATTAATGGGCTATTGAAGGGACACACTTCATGTACCTGATCCAAGGCGGCCTAGCAATATATTGTAGGCCATATCACCCTCAAGGATGACACAATGTAGGAATGGTCTTTTGTCCTACTTGGATGGGTAGGACAATTGTGCCAACCGTCGAGCATAACGTGTCATTGAATGCTCGAAGAGTGTAAGTGGATGCCACAATGTGGGATGCTAGCAGCTTAAGGTGTTTTAATGCTGCTGTCATGATTATGTTGCTAGACGAGCCTATGTCCACCAACACCCTTTTGAATGGAATCTTGTTGACCCACGCAATGACGTGTAGGGGTGGATCCACCATATCACAAATCACCAATTTTAGTTCGTCTTACCTGAAGGTTATGACTAGTTCTATGCATTGTCTCACATGTCCCACAAAGTTTTTGAAAGAATTAGGTTCATGGTGCTGTAGCTCAATGGCTTTCAGTATCTCCATCAGAGCCTCTCGATGGGGCGATGATTATTGGATGAGCTCATAAATGGAGAGCCTAGCCAATGTGGTCCTTCAACTTTGAGTAATCTTAGTATGAATAGTGGCCATTGGTCTAGGCAGGGCAGGTTGTGTAGGGTGTTATGGAGGTTGTGAAATTGATGGAACATCTCCTATAGCTACAGTGGGCACAATCATGTTTGGGTATCTTTTGTTTCGCATCACGATGCTTATCATCCCTATGCACCCTTGCATGGGGCGGCTTTGTGTCACCTCATTCACCTATACAGTATTTTCTTGTGCATCATGGGCAGGCAAGGGGTCTTTGAAGACATCCATCTATTGGTTTCTCAGCGCTATGGGATTATCCACCATGAGCATTTTGCTGTCTATCAAGTCCTGCACTAAGTTTTTGAATTTCCAACAAGCGAAGATGTCGTGTCTTTTATGTCGATGGAATATACAATACAAGTCTTCCCTATATCCCTTGGGTTTTGGCATGTTGGGGTCTATGGGTCAAATTTTTGGGAAGTTTATCAGGTTTATCGTGAACAAGCGGGTCAAACAAGGAGTCTCTAGACTCTGTGAATTGTGTGAATTGTTGCTTAGGGCAACGTTGCTAATTTTGCTCTTGTTTGTGGTTTTCATTTTCATAGTTAGCAAAAGGAACTACCTGATAATTAGCCTTTGGAGGCTGTGTCGTTTGTGCAGGTGGTGGTACAGTTATAGCAACTTGATTGACCGCAACGGGTTTCGGTTGCGTGGGCCCAATTTTGGAATTTTTGGTCCACTCCTTCTTGCGGGGCTTGGCAATCTCGCTGTCTTGAATTTTGATTTCCTCAATTATCCTGGCTTGCACCAGGGCTTCTTATAGGGTGGCATATTGCTACAGCTGCAATAGCATGGAGATCGACCTTATGAAACTCTTTGAAAACATCTGAGTCATGTCGGCCATGGGAGGGAGGTAAGGTAGCTTTGAAAGCAATGTCCTGCATCGATTCCCATAAGTGGCTATGGTCTCATCATCATATTGCTTACGACTAGCTAGGTCGCTTAAGGATGCCTTCTTGGTTTTGAAGGCAAAACATTCAAGGAACGTGTGCACTAGCTGGTCTATATTGTTGATGTTATGCTTTGGTAATTGGGTAAACCAATCCGAGGCAGGGCCTACGAACGTGGTTATAAATGTTCTCAAAAGCAATGCATCATTGTCCTGGATGCCAAAGCATTGACTCAGTAACCTTGTCACATGCTCTTGGGCATCCTCATCCCCTATAAAAATTGCCAATTGAGGCATCTTGAAGTGGTTGGGGTATGGAACTGAAGGATGCATAGGGTGACTGCGGAGTTGGTGTAAGGTAGGATTTTGGGGCCCTAAAGTCTTAGTCTCCACAGACTACAAGTGCTCTAGCAGTGCTTTGTATGCATCAGAGGATTTGATTTCCTCTTATTTGGTTTTTTCTCATTGTGAATTATGAGGAACTTGAGGCCTATGGAGGGGTATCCGGATAGCGCCCCCCTGCCTTGGTAGGGCATTTCAGCCCGCTCTTCTTCTTGCTCAAATTCCTCATAGGCCTCTTGGGGAGTTTTTGGGTGTGACCTATAAACATGGACAGGTGCCCGAGGAAGGCACCCATCATTGGTTCTAGGGGTGGCCTCCCATTTAGGTCTCGGAGGTCTTGGAGGCAACACTTGATAAGGTCGTGGAGACCTATCTCGTACTAAGGGGTTGTGCCTCTCATAAATTTTTGTCCTATGCGTGTGAGGGGTTGGAATCCTCTCATGCATAGTGTTCTGGAGCAACTCATATGTTTGGCGCTAAATGCACTCTTTGTTAAGATGATACAGTTGCTCTAATTGCTACTAATCTTGCCTAAGCTATGTGATTTGCGGTTGGAAGGCGACATGTTTGGAAAATGCCAAGTCAATTTATTTTTTTGTCCTATGTCTAGGAGGCCTAGATGCATCCCCTACATATCTATCTCGGTCGTGGTGATCCGAGATCTCTATGGGTCACTTTCCTCTGTCGAGGTTAGTGGCATTCACCTGAGGCTCTGGCCTTAATAGGTGATCTTGATAATTAGCAGGTGTAGAGGCGCATTGCTCCTGTGTGGTGTATTGCTCTTGAGGAATATACTAGTTTTCCTCATGCTCCCTTTCGCACATGTGAAAGGGACGGGTGGACTTGACTCACCCTGTCTGAAGAGCCTTGCGCTCTAGATTTGGTCTATTAGTTCTAACAGTAATGAGGGGTAGAGGGGGGATGATATAATCATGTGGTCCCTCCTTGTGAACCCTATGCTGTTCTAGCGCTTCATCGCATAGTGGCCACTCATAATGAGTGTCTAAGGGAGCCTTCCCATGTATGTACTCCTCCTGAGAGGGTCTGTGTTGAACGGGAGTGCCCCTCAAAGGGGTGCCTCCATAGTCCTTTTCTGTAGTGGCATAGTGTGGACCATGTTATGGGTCAGGCTTCCAAGGTGGTATAACCAAGTCCTTGGGGCTATAACGGAGGCGACTTGTGCCTCCTTGTACACTTTTCGCAACTTCTACCCATGATTGGGCTTGGCTACGGGTATACACCATGGTGGTGGTCTTCTAAATAGATATGTAGATTTTTATCTCTTTTACAGATTTTTATGCTATACCAAACAAAAGGGGACCACACAAACAAAGAAATGATTATCTTGTTTACGGATTAAATGTGTGCCTTAGATCTGGTCTAATGTGTTTGATTTTTGTTGTGTGAATCTCGTAAAGGAAACTTTGTTATGCATGCAAAATTAGGGCTCTTATATCTCCAAAATGGTCGCCCCTTCAATATACCATTGCCAGGCCATTATACCAAACCTCTCAATATACCCACCCTTACGTGAGGGAAACTATTGGTACGCCAGAGTAGAACAGTACATGGAACATAGGCGGTACGAAAGAGGGATAACTCTTTTTTTGATACCTACCATAGAAGACTTATCCTTATGCACGGGGAATCACCCTTGTTACACTTGGTCAGCTTTTGTCAGGATTTACATCTAGCAACAATCGCGATCAGGGTAAATGTATGCAAAATTCAAGCCAAGGTGGTGATGAAATCCACCATTGGTCTTGATCAATTGTTGGGGTATTAAGACCAACTCCTTGATGTTAATTTTATTAGGTGGTGTGTGTGTGGTTCCTTTTAATCATGTAAAGAAAGAAAACATACAACAAAATATGATTTTCACTAATGCAATGCTTTAAAGTACATTTTATCTTTCAGAAACAATTAGCAATAAGAAGGAAATCACAAAACCTACCTAGAACTGACACCTATGATGAGGACTTGCCATTGGTGCAAGTATCATGTAAGCAAACCAGAGAAGAATGCATTCCTGATTAGATTTCTTCCATGTAATTACTCTATGTTTTTTTTTTTTTATTGCAGGAAAGCGAAGAAAATAGAAATCTACAGAAATAGAAAATAGAAAAACACAAAGGATGTTCAGAAAACCTACCTCCTCTCTGTCCAAACCAGATGCTTCTGAGTTTCTGCTCAAAAATTGCACAGAGCTCTAATTGTCCTGGGGTTGGACGAGTAGCAGGTCTATATTCATCATAGGGTGGGATGAATACGTATTCATCCCAAGGTGGCATGAATTCCAGGTCTGTATTCATCACAGGGTGGCATGAGTAGCATTCCAGCGCCCGAATGAGTAACACCTGCAAAGAATTCACAAAATTTTGGATCAAAAACTTGATCCTAATAGTAGGGGACTCGGTCCCACCATGATCACCACTAAAATTTGAATGCAAGGTGACGGCGTGCCAGATTATGATGCAAACAAAATTGATACAAATGGTGTAGATGCTAAGCCCTACGAATGCAAGAAACAAATGCATGCGGGAAACAAAGCATAAATGAAACTAGATGTAAGCAAAACAAAGCAAGGCCTATTTTTATTAATGTTTCTTTCAATCCAGTTACAATATGTCTCCCCCCATCTAGGGCTCGGAGCATTTGATACAGTTCGTTACATCAACGGATGGTGCACTTCCAATGTCTTCCGCATGCCCACATTTGAAATGGGCAGGCCAAACATTGTTGCCGCTTGTGTCCATGTATTCATGTGTTCCTTGCTGCCCCTCCGATGTTCCTGGTGGTGAGATCCTATGCTCAAAGAAACAACAAACAGTTAATAGCATATGCAGATAGAGGGAAAGACATGCAATCCCCAGGGACTCTGGCTAGTGAATACATAAAATATCAAAACGATGGTCAGAACATGTCATAATGAATCCAAACTTTGATAGAAGCTTTAAAACATCATCAAAGACACATTGCAAAAAGAACAGTTAGAAATCATTCATAGATTTCTAATCGCTCTGGGGTGGGACGATTAGGACTGCAACAGTTTTGGGGGTGCCTAGGGGCAGGATGCCCATTGTTTGAGACCTGGTTTTGACACCAATCTAGGTGGGATGGGTCCAAAAACTCCTAGGAGGTTGTGTCAACGCGTTTGGTGTGGGATTGTGGCTGATTTCTTGGGTTTTGAGTCGGGATTGCGTTCCTAGTGTTCACCCGATAACCTCTCTCCCAAAAGAGAAATTAGGGATGTAGGAAGCACAAAGGGGGAATGGGGGTACAATTTGGTAGCACTCCGTTGCTCCAAATGCTCCAAATCCCTCCTATTTTGGGGTGAGGAGGCTCACCATTTTATAGTCCTGAGGGTCTCCTTTGAACGTGCATGAGAGGGCACCACTTAGCTTATCATGCCTTTCTTGGGGGAGAGAAGATTCCTCCCTGATTTAGGGCCTCCTTGCATGAGGTCTCCATGATCAGGTCATGCTTGACTGAAGTCCCTCTCTTTGATTTGAAACTGTTCCTCACAATTGCATGCCTTGAAGGTGAAGTTGAGTGGCGGATCTGTCGAGGCTTGAATTTTTGCCAGTCAAACCTGCTACTCGTCCCACCCTGGGATGATTGCTGCTAATCGTCCTGGGGTGGGACGAATAGGACTCTAATCGTCCCAAGGTGGGACAAATAGGGAGCAAAGTGCTTAAAATGTGCCAAATTGACCTCTAACCTTCCAAAACTGATTTGGGAGTGGTTAGGATCACTATTTAACCTCTAGAGGCTGCCCTAGGGGGTGTGTATGCCAATTCGGTCAGTGCTTGTAGTCGCATAATCGGATTGGTGTTGTTTTGGTGTCTACAGTTTGACTATGAAAGAAAGTATTTGCAAAATCCACCTTGGTAAGTGGTTTATGGTACAATTCTAAATGATGCCCATTTACCACTAATTTTCTCCTTGAACCATCAATAGAAAAAATTCAAACATATCCATTTTCAAACACTTCTTCAATATTGTAAGATCCTAGCCATTGGGTTTGTAATTTGATAGGAAAGTCAGCATAGCAAAAATCAAACAACACCCAATAATTTGTTTTGTATTTGTTGTTTCTAATGTGACTATCATGCCATATTTTATGTTGCTATTGAAAGATATCTATTTGGAGAAGTTACTCCAATCATTATTCATCCAATGCATTTAGTTATAAAATCTTCTCTTGTTGAACCTATGACAACTCAATGCTACTTATAAAGATGTACAAAGTGTTAGTAACTCAAATTCAATTGGAAAAATTCATTTCTTAGCATAGAATAATTTGTATAGTATGAATCCTATGGTGGATTTACATGTAGTTTTGTATGCCCATGCAACCTCTAGAAACCTATTTATCCAATCTCTCTTGTGAGAAACCACTATTTTTGTTAGTATATTTAATAGTTCTTTATTAGTAACCTCCACTTGACCATTTTCTTGAGGGTGATAAGGTAATGAATTTTTATGTTTAATTTTATAAAATTGAGTAAATGCTTCTATAAAATTAGATGTAAATTGGGGTCCTTGGTCTAAAACAATAGAGTGAGGAGCACTAAATCATTAAAAAATTTGTGTATATAGGAAATCAGCTACTTTTTCTTCATGAGCATGCTTAAAAGTGTGTACTTCATCCAAATTTGTTAAATAATCAATACACACTAAAGTGTGTTGCTTCCCTTGAGAAGGTGCGTCAATGGGTCCGATAAATTCTAGCTCCCATGTTTCAAATGGTTCTTGAACCATTTGAGGTTATAAAGGTATTTCATTTGTTACAGTTGGTATACTCATTTGTTGGCATGGATCATAATACTGCACATACTTTTTCACATTTGATAAAGTGATGGCCAATAATATCCTACACCTAAATTTTTTTGAATGGTGTATTTTACTTAATAGTGTCCTCCTATTGGTTCATCGTGATATGCATAGAGTATATCATATACATCATCTTGTTGAATACATCAATGCAAAATATAATTAGGTCCACATCTGGATAGTAGACCATTAATCCACTCAAATGATGAGCTTTGTTTAATTAAATGCCATTTTTATTTATGGGTAAAATGAAGAGGTACCTTTATTATTTAAAAATAGTTAACAATACCAATAGACCATGGTGATTGTATTGATATTGAAAATAATCATTCATCAGTAAAAGAATCCTCTACTGGCTCGTCTTCACCTGTGATGTTTAGTCTTGAAAATAAGTCAACTACTACATTAACTTTACATAGTTTATTCATAGTTATATCAAACTCTTGTATTAGTAATAACCATCGTATTATTTGACCACTAACCAATGGTTTGTTCATAAGATATTTGATTGTTGCATGATCAATATGAACAAACACTTGATATCTAGTGATATAATGATAAAATGTATTGATGGCACACACCGCTAAGAATTATTTTTTTGTGGTGGTGTAATTTTTCTCTTCTCCTATCAAAATTTTACACATGTTGTAAATGGCATAATGTTTCCCTTCCTCTACTTGGCCCAAAGCTGCTTCGACTATAGTATTTGATGCATCAATTTGAAGATGAAATGGAAGCTTCCAATTATGACCTTGTAGCACATGTGGAGTGATCATGTTTTCCTTTAATGTGTTAATACAATTTGACATTTTCTATTTTTTTTTTTTTTTGTGTGGAAAACATCCCAAAAGGGATGCCACTTTCGGGTAAGACCCAAGGAGGCAGGGGTATCCATTTGACATTTTCTATTCATTCAAATTTAGAATCTTATGTTAAAAATACATACATAGGGGCCACAATTATGCTAAATTTCTTAATAAAATGATGATAAAAACCTATATGACCCAAGAAACTCCTAGCATCCATTTGAGTTTCATGTGGAGGCAATTTTTTGATAATATCAATCTTTTCAAGATCTACTTCTATCCTTGTAGACAGGATATGATGTCCAAGGATAATGCCTTCATCCATCATAATTAAATATTTTTCAAGATTTAGGGCCAAATTATAGGCTTCACATCGATTCAACACTTTATCAATATTTTCAAGGGTTTCCTCAAAAGTTTCACCACACACTATAAAATTATCCATGTAAATGCTTCTATAACCTTAGATGTAAATTGGGGTCCTTGGTCTAAAACAATAGAGTGAGGAGCACAAAATCATTAAAAATTTTGGGTATATAGGAAATCAACTACCTTTTCTTCATGAGCATGTTTAAAAGTGTGTACTTCATCCCACTTTGTTAAATAATCAATACACACTTAAGTGTGTTTCTTCCCTTGAGAAGGTGGGTCAATGGGTCCGATAAAGTATAGACCCCATATTTCAAATGGTTCTAGAACCATTTAAGGTTATAAATGTATTTTATTTGTTATAGTTGGTATACTCATTTTTTGGCATGGATCACAATACTGCACATACTTTTCACATTTTGATGAAGTGATGGCCAATAATATCCTACACCTAATTTTTTTTGAATGGTGTATTTTACTTAGTAGTGTCCTCCTATTGGTTCATCGTGATATGCATAGAGGATATCATATACCTCATCTTGTTGAATACATCAATGCAAAATATAATTAGGTCCACATTTGAATAGTAGACCATTAATCCAATCAAACGATGAGCTTTGTTTAATTAAATTTCATTTTTCTTTATGGGTAAAATGAAGAGGGACCTTTTCTGTTTATGAATAGTTAGCAATATCAAAAAACCATGGTGATTGTATTGATATTGAAAATAATCATTCATCAGGAAAGGAATCCTCTATTGGCTTGTCTTCACCTGTGATGTTTAGTCTTGACAAGAAGTCAACTACTACATTAACTTTACCTATTTTATTCATAGTTATGTCAAACTCTTGTAGTAGTAATAACCATCATATTATTTGACCACTAACCAATGGTTTGTTCATAAGATATTTGATTATTGCATTATCAGTATGAACAAACACTTGATATCTAGTGATATAATGATAAAAATTATTGATGACACACACTGCTAAGAATTATTTTTTGGTGGTGGTGTAATTTTTCTCCTCTTGTCAATTTTTTACACATGTTGTAAATGGCATAATGTTTCTATTCCTCTACTTGGCCCAAAGCTGCTTCGACTATAGTATTTGATGTGTCAATTTGAAGATGAAAGGGAAGCTTCCAATTGGGACCATGTAGCACATGTGGAGTGATCAAGTTTTTTTTTTAATGTGTTAAATACAATTTGACATTTTTCTATTCATTAAAATTAAAAATATTTAGGTAACAAGACATACATAGGGGTCACAATTATGCTAAATTTCTTAATAAAATGATGATAAAAATCCATATGACCCAAGAAACTTCTATCATCCATTTGAGTTTTAGGTGGAGGAGAGTTTTTGATAATCTCAATCTTTTTAAGATCTACTTCTATCCTTGTAGACAGGATATGATGTCCAAGGATAATGCCTTCATCCATCATCATTAAATATTTTTCAAGATTTAGGGCCAAATTATAGGCTTCACATTGGTTCAACACTTTATCAATATTTTCAAGGGTTTCCTCAAAAGTTTCACCACACACTATAAAATTATCCATGTAAATTTTGACACATTCATTGGTCAAATCAAAGAAAATAGCAAGGACAACTCATTAGAAAGTTGTTGGGGCATTAAAGAGTCCAAAGGTAGAACTCAATAAGCAAAAGTACCCCATGGGCAAGTAAAAATTTGTTTCTCTTGATCTTCATGAGTAACCTAAATTTGTTTGCACCAACTAAATTCATAAAAAAAATATAAATATTTCTTTCTAGCGAGAACTTGGTCAATAAATGGTAATGGAAAGTGGTCCTTACATATGGATTTATTCAATTCATGATAGTCAACACACACTCACATATTTCTATTTTTCTTTGGAATGATAACTAATGGAGAAACCTATCACTATTGGAAATGGGATAAATGAATCATACTTTTACATTTTTTTCATTTCATCATTAATGATATCTTGTAAGGTAGGATTCAATATTCTTTGTGGTTTTCGTACATGCTTAACATCCTTAGTGTAGGTACGATGAGTACATATATCTGGATGAATTCCCATCATATATTTATATTCCCATGCAAAATATTTGGGATGTTTATTTAACACATCAAACAATTTTTTTCTTGGTAATTATACAACCAACTATTGATATTCAAACATTTCCTTGGTTGTATCTCAATTTGTTTTGTTCCAAGATGCACTAAATTAACCCCTTCAAAATTGCTAGCCAAAGAATTTAAATGGAAATGATGTGACAAAAAAGGATGGAAAGATCTAGTGTTTTTATAAAAATTAATTCCTGAAGGAATAATTTTTTTATAAGGAACTAGAAGGATGAGAGGAGGTGACGTTGTCATCCATATTCCAAGTTAAAGGAGTTATCTTGTATTGAGATGGGTGAAAAATACTTAAACTCTTGATCATAACCATTCCGTAATAATCCATGTATGGTAACTGGTTTATCTTCAAACCTCGAGTCATACATACTATTGAGTAAAATAGTCTCATCTTCCAAGATAACTCTTTCCAATAGGTCTAACTCCTCTACATGATATTTTACAACAATGGTGGCTAAGGTTTAAATGTTCTCTTCATTTTATTCCTTTAATTTAGGAAACCATATATTACCAAAAAAGTTGATTAGAGATTTTGTAGGAGCATATCATGAAATATTCTTAGAATCAATTCCATTAGAGATGATCATATCTCCTTACCTATAATCGATAAAAAAAACTATTGTAGAAAGCCAAGGTCTTCCAAGAATTATTGGGTAATCATTCATAGTGGTTTAGGGTTGTAATACCAAAAAGTCGACTAGATATTCCCATGATGAAATTGTTACAAGAATATTTTCTATTATTCCTTCTAGTTTTATGATTGATCGATCAACCATTTCAAGTATTGTAGAAATAGGATTTAGATTGGTTAAATGTAACTTTTGCATAATCTCCTTTGTCATAAAAATAATGA
This sequence comes from Wollemia nobilis, assembly GCA_028583015.1. Lineage (NCBI taxonomy): Eukaryota > Viridiplantae > Streptophyta > Pinopsida > Araucariales > Araucariaceae > Wollemia > Wollemia nobilis. The sequence goes on along the minus strand of JAQPPZ010003648.1, from coordinate 422,889 downwards.
TTGGCCCAATATCAATTAGAATATATATATATATATATATATATATATATATATATATATATTATTTTTTATTTAATTTACATGGATAAATCAGTAGCCGCCACGAATCCAGGAAGGTTGTCCAGCTTTTATGGTCACCATAGTATTCTACATATTCTACCCCAGAAGCCAACACATAGTTCTTAGTGTAGTCTTCCCCTATAACCACGATGCCACAATTATTTTAAACCTTTTATGCCACATAAATCATTAGGAAAGGGACAAGCATTCAGTTCAACGAGGCCCAAGAAGATCAATCAAAATATTGGATATCTAGATTGATATTATTGACACTATGACTATTGGGCTTCCTAGATCTCCATACTTAGGTGGGATGAGTTTTCCTACAAGAAGGTCTACTAACTTTCCATCCACCTATATGGTTTTAGGACATGCCTTATTTTTTGTTCCTTATTTTCTAATGCACATTTATTGAACTATCTTATTAAGCATAGGTACATATTTAATGGCTTGTAGTAAAAGGATTGTAATATTAAGGGTTTTAACTCCTTTACTAAATTAGATTTCATAGAAGTTGTTTCTATTATTTCCAATCATTCAAGATAAGGTACCTTCTTATATGAAGAGGGAGAGTTGTTTTGATGGGAGTTTTCTTTTTCTTGTTGTTGTTGTTTAGGTGTGGGTGGTTCTTCTTGATTATTCTCATCAACTCCCATCTCTACAATCATTAGTGGATCGGGGTCAAGAAGTGTTTTTCTTGAGCACAACTAGATGTTATCACAACTAATGATATTAATAATGGTTGTATCTTTTGATTCAGATATATAAATAGGTGTTACCTATCTAGAGTTATTGGGGTTGGCCATAGGTTGAGTAAAAAGTGGAGGTTTTTTAACCTACTATTGTTTTTTTTGTCCATAAAGGAGAATATGGGCAAGTCCAAATAACAAACCTTGTTTTTGGTTTTGATATAGATGTTGTCCTTGGTATAGTTGATGTGGTTGTACTCATTGGTGATCTTGCATTTATGGAGGTAACCATGGTGGATTGTGTTGAGTCCAATGTTGATTTATCCATCTAGGTTGGGATCATTGTTGAGATACTACCCATGGTTTTTTACCTAAGGCTGAGGGGGTATCAGAATGGACCATGCCATATATAAAGGGTTTGTTCCCTAGTGCATAGGTACTCAAGGAGCATTTTGATATAGATTTTGAGGAAAATTACCTCCTTACCTCTCTCCTACAAAGTTAGTTCTTTGATATGTTGAGTATGTTTTTCCATGGTATTTTTTAGTCTTTGTAACTATTGGAAATATGTTGAATATTTTCAATGTTATTTTGGTGGGGTTAACTCTAAAAGGTACTAGACACTCTCCATGTATCCTCACTAGGTTTTGGGGGTGACAACCCCTAAAAAGTGAGGGTATAGGGGTGACAGTCCCCGATAAAATTTTTAGGATTTCTTATGTTGTTTTTAGACCCATATGGGTTGTTTAGGGTTAAATATATAAATCAATGGTATTGTAAAATCTATTCTTTTGATGTTGTTATTGAATTACATTTGCATAAATATTTGAAGAGAGATGAGATATGAACATTATTGTATTGGAGACAATTAAGTTTATACAAGGAGATATTATTGTGTTGGGTTTTTCCTTGTAAGGGTTTCCTAGGTGAAATACTATGTTATGTGTGGGTCTGTTATCTTCTTTTTTCCTTTGATTTCGTATATAATTTATTTATATTTAGTTTATTGGGGCCTTTTTCTATTATTTGGTATTAGAGCTAGTTTTTTTTAGCTTTATTTGAGGAGTAAGGGTTTCAAACCTATGATAAATTAATTCTTGAGTGAGAGTCATACATGAAAGAATCTAGGTGAAGTAAAATTATAAGAAGCACACAGGTAGAGATTAAAAAAAATAATGGACATAATTTTGAGTTATGGAAACTCAATATGAAGGATTTATTGGTTGATAGAGATCAGTGGATATGGTATCGATAATAAGAGGAAAAGTGTATTACTTTAATTTATCCATTACCTAGTTCATGGGATAACCTAGTTATGGCTATCACCAATACTACTTCTACATTGAAAGAAGAAGATATAGTAGGAACATTGCTATTTAAGGAAATGAGACAAAAATATTTTTAGGATTATCATCAAAAGGATGCCTTTGTTGTGATAGGTCATTCTAAAGAAAGAATAAAAAAGAAATTAGGATAAAGGAAATCGAGATCTAGGGGTAAATTTATTGCTCTAAAAAAGAGGAAATGTTGGAATTGTGGTAAAATAGGGTATTATAAAAGAGATTGTAGATCTAAAAAGGTTGATAATAGTTGATCATCTGATGAAGGAACTTTTGCAAAAATGAAGACCACAAATGAAGATTCAAGGGATTTATTCTTAGTTGTAGTGTGCTCAAGTGAATGCCATGACTCATGGATGATTGACTTAGGTGCTTCCTTTCATATGACTCCTCATAGGGAGGGGTTCTATGAATATGAAAATATAAATCAAGGTGAAGTCTTATTGGGAGATAATTCAACATATAAAATAATAGGTCGAGGGAGAGTCAAGTTGAGGTTAAAAGATGGAATAATTAAAACCCTTCCTAGTGTGTTGCATATTCCAAGTTTGGAAAGGAATCTAATATCCATGAGTAAGATTAATTATGTGGTGTGACTATGGTATTTAATAAGTATAGCTACGATATGGTTCATAAAGTCTTGGTGTTGGCAAGGGGATTTCATATAGGAACTTTGTTCAGACTTGAGGCTAGCATTGTAAGTACTGTTTGTCATAAATATTTAGTTGTAGAGGAGAATAATATGGTAGAAGCAACTTCAATTAATATTGTAGTGAATATAATATCATAACATCAACGCATGAGGTATATTGATGAGAAAGGTCTTCGAACATTTAAAATAAAATTTATAGATAAAGGAATTTTTGATTACCCATTAAATTTTGATTTTTATGAGCACTATATTTTTGGAAAGCAAACCCGAGTCAAGTTTTCTAGTAGTGCTACAAGATCTGGAGGAATTTTACATCTAGTTCATAGTGACGTGTTTGGACTTGCAAAAGTACCATAGTTACATAAATCTATCTATTTTTTTACATTTATAGATGACATTTCAATAAATACCTAGGTATATTTTTTATGAAATAAATCTGATGTTTTCAATAAATTTAAAGAGTTTAAGGATCTTGTAGAAAATTAGATAGAGAAAAAGATAAAGGTTTTGAGAAGTGACAATGGTGGTGAGTAGTGCTCTAATGAATTTGAGTAGTTTTACAAGGATTGCAGAATAGAAAGGTAGAAAACAACTCCCTATACTCCACAACAGAATGGAGTTGCAGAATAGATGAATAGAACATTGATGGATAAGGCTAGAAGCATGCTAAGTGGTGCAAGGTTAGAAAGGAAATTTTGGGTAGAAGCCATGTTAACTACTTGTTACCTCATAAATAGATCTCCTACCTTAGCTTTGGTGGACAAGACTCCACATGAAGTGTTGAATGGTAAGAAACCCTCTCTCAGTCATATAAAGGTTTTTGGTTGCAATGCTTATATGTATGTCCCAAAAGAGAAAAGGACTAAGATAGACTATAAATATGAAAAATACATATTTTTGGGTTATAGTATTGGTGTTAAAGGATATAAGTTATGGAACCCATAAACATAGAAGATTGTTTACAATTGTAATATGACCTTTAGAGAAACAAAAGGGATTCCGAAATAGGAAATGCAACCAAGAAAAGAACCTAAAATAGTTCAAGTAAAATTTGAAATATGAATAAGAACTTGTGGTAGAACCTACTGCTACAAAATATGAAATACAGAGAGTTTAAAGAGGAAAATTCAAAGGAAGAAGGTGAGGAGGAAGTTGGAAATGTAGAACCTATAACTCCAATTTTGAGGAGATCAAATCAAATGAGAAGACTCCCAAAAAGTTATAGCCCTTCAAATATTTATTTTACAATTAATATATCAGTTATTGATGAAGAACCCAAGACTATAAAAGAGGCACTTCATTCAAGTGAGAATAAGTCTTGGAAAAGGGCTATGGAGGAAGAAATGGATTCCTTGGATAAAAATAAGGTGTGGAACTTGGTGAAATTACCCCTAGAAGAAAACTAATTGGTTGTAAGTGGGTATTTAAGAAGAAGTACAATATAGAAGGAAAGTTGGAGAAGTACAAGGCTTGCCTAGTAGCAAAAGGATTTTCTCAAGTTGAGGGAATTGACTTTGGTGAGATTTTTTCTCTTGTGGTTAAACTAACTTCAATTAGATTTTTGTTGGTTATTTCTACTACTTTTGATCTTGAAATAGAATAGATGGATGTAAAGACAACATTTCTACATGGTGAACTTGATGAAGACATATATATATATATATATCACAACCATAATGATTTAGTGTAAAATGTAAGGAATAATTGGTATGCAAGTTGAAAATATCTCTTTATGGCTTGAAGCAATCTCCAAGAATGTGGAACCAAAAATTTGATAGGTTTGATTTGAAACTTGGGCTTGGAAAAAGAAAAGTAGATTCATGTGTGTATTTTAAACAAGAAGGTAAAAATTTTGTTATCATTGTTTTGTATGTGGATGACATGATATTAATTGGTAACAATAAGGATATGATAAAGTTATTAAAATATCAATTATCTTTTGAATTTGACATGAAGGATCTAGGTGCTGCAAAATTTATTTTGGGTATGAAAATAATAAGGGATCATGCAAATAGAAAGTTGTGATTAAATCAAAGGAATTATGTTGATTTGAGACTACAAAGGTTTAGGACGCATGATTGTAAACCAATATGCCATATCCTATGGGTCAAAAGTTATCTGTTGAATAATATCCTAAAAAAAAGGAGGAAATTGAAGAAATACATCATGTTTCTTATTCTAGTGTTGTTGGTAGTTTGATGTATGCAATGGTCTATACTAGACCTTATATTGCACATGCAGGGGGAATAGTTAGCAGATATATGTCCAATAAATAAAAGGAGCATTGGACTACTATGAAGAGAATATTCAAATACTTACATGGAACTTTAGACTATGCTATTTATTACCAAGGAAAATTTGGAGATAGTAATATTGTAAATCTACAAGGTTTTATGGATGTTGATTGGGATGGATATTTGGACAAGAGAAAATCCATGAGTGCTTATGTGTTTAGACTATTTAGAGGGGCAATAATTTATATGAGTAAAAATAATTCAGTGGTTTCTTTATCCACAATAGAGGTAGAGAACATTGGAAAAACTCATACCTATAAATAATAAGTGTGGATACAGAGGTTGTGTTCAACATTTGGTCTTAAGAAGAAGGTTGTGAGAATTGACAGTGATCATGAGTGCAATAATTTGGCCAACAATATTTGTTTTCATGATCGATCAAAACATAGTGATATTAAGTACCATTTTGTGAGAGAGATGGTTGAAGGGAATCTGGTGATGCTAGATATAATTGATACAAAGGATAATGTTGTTGATTCATTAACAAAGTGTAACATTGTAAAAGGCTAACACCTAATACCGTAATGGTTGTAAAGCATGCAAAAATGAGCATTCATACACAAATTGACAAGAAATAACACATAACAAGAAATGTATCTTCCATTAATTTGAATCAATCCATGTTACAAATCCATCCCTCTTAGGGATACCCATTCAATACAACAATTACAGTAGGAAATATCCCTCGCAAGGGTAAGTGTCTTTCAATGCCTTCTATAATGACACAAACTGCTCCAAGGTGTAGATGACCTTCTTCTCCATGATTAGAGGTATTTTTTGCCTTGCATGTCAAAACCATATTAGTCCTACGTGCAATAAACAACAAGAGGCATATCAGTAATAAAGGAGGCCTCTCTTGATGAGGCTTTTGGAGGAAGATTGTACAAAGTATATCATATCAACATGAAATCAAGAAAGTGCAAGAAACATGTTAAACTACATTAAACATGATAATTCTACCATTAATACTATAAAGGAAACATCAATCAATCTATCTAATGCCTCAATTATGAATTTGAAAGCATGAAAGCATGGAAAATATCATTAGTATCTTGATTGCAATATTGAAAGCAAGACTACTAAACAAACTAATTCTACCAGTCATAAGTCTCTAATAATGCAAGTAAACCTAAAATATGTTTAATCTAATGCCATTAAATAAATACTACGACTAGAAAGAAAGGAAATCAGTGATAATACCCTGACCGCGGCTTTGTGGCATGATGAGAACTGTTAGCTGCGGTTGATAGCCATGACTGAGCCTGAGATAAGTTTACCCTCTAATTCAGGGGTGAATATCTGAATCTCTCTGCCAAATTGATGGTCAAGGGTTACCTCTATGTCCTCTGACTAGTTTAGTGGTTGGATTGCTCAGATTATGCATGAAGTTGGGGTAATTGAATTTCTTGGCTCTTCTATCCTCCTAAGACCTCCATGGCTTGAGTTGCCATTTTGATATTTCAATGCTTATGACCAATCTTTCTCACAATGCAAGTAGGTGAGTAATGAATTCGACAGGGATTTGTCGCTCGAATTCTTCTATGCATCTCTCTCTTCTTCCATTTTGTATGAGGTTCTTATAGAACCTAGGAGGGAAACTTTTGGATCTTTCTACCCCTAAACCGCTTGGATCTGCAGCCAATTTTGGATCGGCCAAGGTCCAACTAATTTTGGCTGCTAGTCGCAGCTCTGAGATATGGTCAACACTACTAACCATGGGTGTCAATCGTGGCTAACCTTGATTAGGCCAAATTGCCTAATTGAGTGGTTAAACCCACTACTATACCTTTTTATTTGTCCAAGGTATTCCATATGGTCTTATAACATGTCCTATATGAGTAGTCACCTTGATATGACATGTTTTAGGTGTCTACAGATACCCCTTTTGAGATGCATTATGAGATCGAACAATGCTAAACAAAAATAGACCTCCTAAAATGATATCGTAGGTTGGATGATGATCATTAGTTTGATCAACATTAGATGCTCAGGGTCCAACAAATGGACGTGCATCTAAGAATCATTGCTTCCAACTGGATGGAAGGCTTAAATTTGCAAAGCTTTGGTAAGCTCCAGCGACAATTGGGTAGCTCAGGGCTACTATAGGCTTCCACAAAAAATATAGATCCAAAATGAGGAGAGCTACTAACTTAACTGTCATATTTACATTTTGCCCCAACAAAGGGTAAGCTTATGATATTCATTGGCAATGATTCGTAAGACGAACACAATTTTGATAAGATCAAGGGATCTACGATCAAGGGATTTTCTATTGAATTTGATTATGATTATGATATTATGACTACTCCCTCAAGAGACCAGTTGATGAGGGTAGGATAATTAAATGAAGTGACAAGTTGCTTGACCACTATGAATGACTTTGAATAAAATGAGATTTAGCATTTGATAATTTATTAGGCCTAATTAGCTATGATTGAAACTATTAAGAGTAATTGTACATCTTTATCCCATGGAGCGGTCCAGCCTTAATGGCCTTCTTAGAGAATCAAAATGATATAAATTCTAATTAGGCATGTGTTGAATCATATTGTTCGATGATCTGCTAAAAGTTTCATAGAAGAAGTGATATTATTGCTTCGTTCCCATGGAGTAGTCTGGTCGTTTGGGCCTTCTTAGGGTTTGAAATGAAGCATTCCAATTCAGCGATGATGAATTTACCCCAAATGTTCTTATGGTAATCTACTCATACTATCATATTACATGGAGCGCAAGTCGTTGCAATCGCCAAGTGTATAGGGTAAATTACTAGGTATAAGGCACATTTGGCTTTTTAGTTTATCTAATTTTTTTCATTATTTTTAATATTTTTGGCAATTCTGATCAAATGGGTATTTTTAATTTAGCAATTTTTAGCTCCTCATGGTGGGATTTTTCAGCATTTATTACAGTTTGCTAGTCGCGTTTGTCAATAGCAGCTAGGTTTTTCAAAATTTCTAGCTACGGCTGACATCCACGATCAGTAAATCCTAGTTCTACTACTATGGGTGTCAACCGTGGTTAGGAAAAAATAAGAAATATTTAAAAAATTTCCTATCATTTTTGATGTCATTTTCAATTTGACAGCTTGCAAATCCTGAGTGCTCTGAGAGGTGAGTAGATAATTCTGACACAAAGCGCTTCTAGAACTTGACATCACCACCAACCACATCGATGGCAGCCCAACCTGGAGGATCCAGTGCTACTAAGGTAGAAGCACACAAAACCCTTGACCATTTTTATTTTTATCGATTTAAAATTAACCTCATTAAGTAATGGGTCAAATGAACTTCATTAAACTGACTGGTAATGAACCTCACCCTAGTTAGGTTTAGCTTAGGTTAGCTTAAGGGGAGGGTTAAAATTATTTTATTTTTGTTTTTTTTTCTTTTTGTTTTATTATTATTACTTTTTTATTATTTTTAATTTTTGGGGGATCTCAAGATGAGGAAAGACCCTGAAAAGGTCTTCCCTCTTGACCACGGCTGGCAAGCGTGGTCCCCAATTGGCAAATTGGGGGTTGTGGCTATTAGCCGCGGTGATCGCCATCCCAACCGTGGGTCTGAGCTGTGGCTTGAAACCTTAGGAAATTTTTTTAATTTTTTGATGTTTTTCAAATTTTTCCATTTTTAATAGGAATTGATGATTTTTTTTTTAATTTTTGAGTGCATTTTTCAAAATTTTATGTGCTTTTATGATTTTTTTGTCATTTTTAAGTTGTTTTTTATGTATTTTTTGTTGATTGTTTTTATTTACCTTTGCCTTGTTATCTGCCATTGACAGACTCTGATCACGAGGGCAAGGGAATCATATATCCTTCACAATATACACGGTGCCCTAACCTAGGTGGAGCAATATGTTCATGGCTGTGGGATTTGGCTATGTCTTGCACCTCCCTAGCATTAGGGCCAACCAGAACTACATGACTACATTGGCTCAATGCTGGGATGCACGGACCAATAACTTTCACCTGCTGATAGGTGAGATGACTGTTACATTGGAGGATGTCTACCGCATATTCCAAATCCCTCTATATGGTGAGGCCATTACATCTTCATCGATGGATGCAAAGGATACAGTGTTCATTATGATCTTCGACGGTCGTAGCGAGGCAGCACAACGACACTCGAACCATGGAGGGGTCCATATTGAGCATTGGTACACCTAACAAGACTTCTTCCAACGAGCAGCTATGTTCATGCACCTACTCATGCAAATTTTCCTGCCCGACTATTTTGGATTGAGGTTCCCTTGGAACCTCTTGGCTAGGATGCAGGATGTCTTGGTGAGCAGCACTAATCAACCTCTGATCCTATCCTAGGGGAGTGCCCTACTATCATAGCTCTATAATGAGTTGTATTATATCACGTAGAGGAAGAGAGTAAGCATGGGCTATAACCTATTACTTCATATATGGGGTGGTAGCACATTAAGATCGAGTGTCCCATTGGTTTACCACTCAATATCGACACCATTGCAAACATGCACCAGTACTATGCAGCTTGTTGGCCTCATGAGCAGGAGATTTTCTAGAGCAGGTCTCATGTAGGTGACCTGGATCACTAAATTGGATAGTTCTCATGACTACAGGTGGGTGAGGTGGACTGGCATCCATACCTAGATTGCCCTCAATGGGCAGAGGCCAATGACCAGCTACATCAAGCACGTAGAGATTGATGGATTCTCATATGCAAGCTCGAGGTACGAGAGTTATTTTACTTCTCTCATGTCACCAAATAGTTTGGGATTAGGCAGATTATTCTAGAGCTACCTACTACCTACCATCACCTCACTCTAGATAGGGACTTGGCATAGCTTAGGGTGACTCCACTACATGATGAGGATGATGACTTTTAGGAGTTAGGGCTGATAGATGCAAGGACTACTCCTGATTATGATATATAGTGGACACTCAGGGTATGGTAGGGTTTTGAGGGTCCCTTAGGCAGGATAGCAGATGACATAGTCAAGGTAACAGAGGGAGCAGAGGTAGACCCTCATGATCATCAATTCCATTAAAGTATTGAGGGTGGATGGGGTAAGTAAGGAGCTACATAGTATGCACGTCCAACTAAGGAGGAGGATGATGCTCTCAAGGAGGGCAAGGTCCCATCGAACAGTGAGGTTGGACAACTCAGGGCTCAGGTTGCCAGCCTACAGACTCAGGTAGGATCTCTGTAGACACAAATTCTACATTGGGATACCACCATTGCCACCTTATAGGCAAAGGTGGGGGATATTTATTCTTGACTCATAGTAGGGTAGTCTTAGTGGTGAGGCTAGAATGAGGAGAAGACCGCTCTACAGGCCAGGATTGCCACAACAGATATAGAGATACATTGGGTTACATGCCAATGAATCCTCCTATAGTCTCATCTAGATGCTCTTAGGGCACAACATGATGCACTCATGGTTGATAGGGGATATACCTCTACTTTACAGGTTGCTCTAACACCCACATTTGCTCCAACAGCTCAGGTAGTGCAGAAATTAGCAGGGCTAGATCAGGGAGCAGATATCAGGAGACTTCGGGCTATAGTGCAACAACACATTAATGAGGGAGAACAATATTTTACCTACATCACTACCCTAAAAGGATATATTTAGCTACTTGGAGGTGAGATTCCAAATATGTCCATGGCTTCAGGCTCTCAGAGGACTCACGCTCGGGAGATAGGTCAGTATTCATCTCGCTCCAGCCATAGGAGTCACAGATCAGAGAGGAATTTATTTTATTTTAATAAGCTAGACATGGCTTCTATTGGGGTCCACTCCCATCAAAATACCAAAACATAATAATTTGCTATTAGATCAATTAAACCATATCCAACTTGCCCTCTTATCAAATATAGTCTTCATTTTATTTTCTATCAAATATGTTCTTCTTTATCAAGCTATCAAGTTTTCACAATAAAATACTTAAAATCATTTTTGTTTAGAAATAAAATCTCACTTGGTCAATTGCCTTCTAAACTTTGAATTTTACAAAGAATAAGATCAACATTATGATTGGCTAAACTATATGCTACTTGATTTCCTTCTCTATAGATATGCTCACATTTTCAAGAGTCTACCTCCAATAATAGTTGAACATCAACAATAATATTATTCACATCTATTTTTGTTGATAGCATTAATACCAATTTGTGAATCCCTCAATTGAGATATATTTCCATCCCTTTCGAATTGTTATTTTGATCCTTGTAAGAAGTAGTCTAGCCTTTGCATAGTTATTAGTTGAAGTTCCATATGATTATAAGCAATTGAAGATAAATTTACCTTCATTATTTCAAAAAACATCACCTCCACTAGCTTTCTCGTATTTCCTTTAGAAGCACCATCAAACTAGATTTAATAAATCTAATTTCTGGATATTTCTATTTAATTATAAATTGAAGCAAATCATTTGTGTTAACTCCATTGTCATAGATGAACCTTCCATATATTTTAAAATTTTATAACCAAGACCATAGCACCTCGTTGTTTACACCTGATACTTCCCATGATAAACACAATGTCTATAAGCATTCAACAAGAGAGGCAATAATATGTTTTCGAACTTGAACATGATTTTAAGATTTATTTTAAAAAATATATTATTTGTTTCAATCCATAGATTCAAAAAAATAATAGCAAGACAAATCCTCCATAGTATACATAATTATTAAATTTTCAAATAATTAATCCAATATTTCATCAACTCTTTCAGTGTTGATGGGGCTACTCAATATATTTTCATATTTAAGAAAAAGCAACCACAAATAGCATAAGAAAAGAGAATGAAAAAGTAAATGGTCTCATTTTTCTAGATCCTTCTCACATAATTCAAACTTGAAAGGTCCATGATATCCTCTTTTTTGTCAAATCTCATGTAAGAATCTTGTGTTGGACTCTTAAACAAAGAAATGTTGAGGCATTGGGTAGGGCTTGTTGTGATCAAACATTCTTTCAAGGGAAATCGTTAAGAGTAGAAATTTTTGATTACTCTAAATCCTTGTATTCCAAAATTATTAAGTATCCATCATCTTTTAATAGATCCAAATCAACTAATCCTTTCATATAAAATAGGTAAATAAAACTCTTGAAGCATATTTTTAATCTCACTGGCTATTTGTTTGAGTTCTCCTTCAATCAGCGTATTAATAGAAATCCATGATTTAGAGTTATTGCTCATATTACAATGATCTTTGACCTTTGGACCTTTACAAACAAGACATGCCTGAGCCAATGGTTTCCATTTTGATCCAAGCATGTGACCTTTTTGGGGTATGAATTTATGGCCAAAAATGCCTAAAAATCTATTCATTTAGTCTTAATTGCATTGTTAGGGGCACAACTATGTGCTTGGGGATTTATTTTGATCCTTTAAAGAGCATTAGAAATATCAAATAAATAATGACAATTTCAACAAGAAACTTTGCATAGACAAAGTTGCTAGCATGTTTGTGGATTTTTAAGCTCTAAAATATGTAAAACAAAATAATTACTAAAAATAGTATTTTTCTATTCTTAAGTTTTTGTAGCCAAAATGCATTTCTAGCTATGTTGACACATTAGTAAAAAATAAAACACAAAATTAAAAGTCATAGGTAAGAAATTTCCAATTAGATGCACTTTGTAACTCATGGAAGATGAGTCATCACATTTCTATATGGGTGACCTTCTAACTCACAAAAGGTGAACCACCACATTTCCATATAGGTGACCTTCCATATTCAATATGGTGAATTTTCAATACACCAATTTTTAAATAAAGAGAGTAAATAAAATTTGATGTCTAATACTTCACACCATGTTTTTTGGAGCATTCCAAGCATTTTGGAGCCATATCCTACATTTTAGGGGATAATTTCCTCTATTTTTGATACATTTTCTTAAATGAGGATTTAATTAATATTTTATTAATTTAATATTCCTCAAATTATCCAAATATTGGGTGGTCATATTTTAGGAGGATTTATTCATTATTTAACTCTAAAATTTGCTCCTTTGATCACTCCTAAGTTTAGGAGATTTTGTAGTTAACTAGTCATAGTGGGAGTTGTAATGCATAAGTTGCTCCTAATAATTATCCTATGATTTAGGATTATGTTAGTTAACTATGCACATGCTTTAATTTAGGAACTATTTTTTAGCATATCCAATAAAGCATCTTGCATGATGCTTATAACTAGTTGATAATTTTAGGATATTGGAAGCATACCTTGGCATTGGAATTTTGAGTATTTTTATATTTTTTCTCTTCATTATTGTAATAGATATTTCAAAATACAAGTTGAGAGAAAAAAATATGTCATATTTTTTTGCCATATTTATCATAGAGTTGGTGTGTTGGAGCTCTTCTACAATTGTAGTTTTTTTACATTGATTCAGCCATTGGATGAACAATATTTCTCTACCATTTTTGGTTTGTTATCTTTGTTTTTTGTAATTCTGATCATATTATAGATTCATACATTGATTTTTGATTTTTTAGTCCATGTTATTGCTGCAATAAATAGAAAATTCTGGCCATCTTATTTTGTATTCAATCTCATAATATTTCATCTTGTGCAAGCTAGTAGAGGTTTCTTTGTCTCTTCTACATAAGCATTAAAATATTCATTTGGTGCTAGATTCAATATTTATATTGGGTTAGAGAATTTTTATTGTTATCATAGTACAAGATTGGGTTAGTATTTTTCACCTTCAAATTCTCATGTTTAAAGGTAAAAACTTTGAATATTGGGGTATTCACATAATTTTTTTTTTTTTTTTTATAATATTTATGGAGTTTTGTCTTGTAGGGATACTATGAACCAGTAGATGAATCAAATTTAAATGATCTTACTCCTAACAAAATTAAGGATTTGATAGAGAATAAGAAGAAGTATGCAAATCTCTTTTTGCAATTTAAAGTTCGATAGATGTTTCTATCTTTCCCAAGATTGTTGAATATTCACAATTAAAAGTTGCATGAGATACACTGGAAAGTGCCTATAAAGTATCTTCTAAGGTGAGAATGGTTAAATTACAAATTTTAAGGAGGGAATTTTAATCCTTATACACGAGTGAAAATGAATACATTGAGGTTTTTATCACTAGAGTTCATAATGTTGTAAATTTTATTCATTCACACAAAAATATTATAAATGAAACAAGAATAGTTGAGAAGGTGTTGAGAAGCCTTCCTAAGAAATTTGATTTGGTTACCATAGCTATTGAAGAATCTAGAGATTTAGCAAAACTAACTCTTGCTAAAGTACTTGGTAGCCTTCAAACATATGAGCATAGGATGAAATATAGAGAAGAAGTCATTGATCAAGCATTTTAAGGCAAGTTGAAATTGAATGAACAACAAGCCCATACAAAAGAGATTGCGGAAGAGACTGTGGGAGAGGCCATGGTAGAGGATGTGGAAGAGGTAATGATAAAAATCATGATTCATCCCATAAAAATTGTAATTATTGTGGTATGGAATCACACAGAAGAGCAATATTTTAAAAAGAAAAAGCATGAAAAGAAAGCAAATTATAGTGAAGAAAAAGGTGAATATATTTTTCTCACTTTGAATAATTTTAAGTCTGTTGAGAATCATTCATTGTATCTTCATATTGGATCAAATCACATGATGAAAAAATAAAAATATTTGTTGAACTTGATGATAATTTTACTTAACAGGTCACATTTGGTGATAACAATCAAGTTGATATAGCAGGAAAAAGGACTCTTACCATTAGAACAAATAATAGTAAGCTAATTTACATGCATGAAACATATTATCTACTAGGGATGAAACATAATATTTTTAGCATTGGATAACTATGCTTAAAGAATTATAGAGTTGTCTTTGAAAATAGTGTTTGTAGAATCCAAAATGTGTCTAACAATCAAATTATAACTAAAGTTTTGATTGTAGAAAATAAGATGTTTGTGTTGAAATCACAACCAATAGGTGAATTCTTGAATATCCCCATTGATATGGCATGGATATGGAACAAGAGGTATGGAAACCTCAATTTTGGCCCCTTCGATGAAATTCAAAAGAAGAGTCTTGTTAGAGGACTACCCACTTTCACAAAGCCTCTCAACAGAGTATGTGAAGGATGTTTTTTTGGAAAGCAACATCGAGAGAAGTTTTCTCATCATAAGTTCAGAGTTTAGAAACCATTTGAGTTAGTGCATGATGAACTATGTGGACCTATGCAAACCTTAAGTTTAGGTAAAAGCACATATTTTCTATTGCTTTTTTATTATCATACAAGAATGTGTTGGGTTTATTTCTTGCATGATAAATCATAAAATTTTGATTATTTTCAGAATTTTAAGGCTCTTGTTGAGAATAGTAAAAAGGATGCAAAAGCTATAATCATTGCTTGACACATGTATTATTTTCGTAGGTACACCAAGCCATGACCAGAAACACCATCTATTATGGGAGGTGTATAATATGACATAGAGAAGATCACATCAAAATTGATTCACCCCTAGCCTCATTTGGGGACACAATTCTCATTTCTTCACTAGGAGCCAATTGATTGTTACAAACATAAAATTTCCTTAGAAAAATAATATATATATAATGATGAGAAATATTATTCAACATTTCTAAGCACTATCAACATGCAATTATTCAAACATTGTATTGTTTAGTCTTTAAATCACTATTCTTTTATGCATTTTGCACTCATCATCTATAAGTGTCCCCTATTGTATAGAAATTTAAGTGCCCCCAAATGGCTTAGATATTTACATGTCCCCTTATGCACAAATATTTATACATCCCTTGAGGTGTAGATATTTGCACACCCCTAAAGTAAAAACATCTACACACCCCTTGATGCACAAACCTTTACATACCCCCTAAGGCAAAAACATTTACACACACCTTACGGTGCATACATTTTGCATGCCCCCTAAGACACAAACATCTACATGACCCCTAAGGTATAAGTATTTATACAACCCCTAAGGCATAAAAATTTACATGTACCCTACGACATAGATATTTGCATGCCCCTTGAGGCATAAATATTTGCATGGAACCTAAGACATAGAGATATATACGCCCCCTAAGGCATAGATATTTATATGCCTCCTATGGCATAGACATTTACATACCCCTTAAGGTAAAAATATTTGCATGCCCCCTGGGGCATAGACATTGACACACCCCGTGAGGTGTAGATATTTACATGCACCCTAAGGTGCAATCATTTTACATTCCTCTTGAGAAACAAATATTTACATGCCCCCTGAGGCGTAGAAATTTACACATCCCTTGAGGTGCAGACAATAGAATCCCCCCTTAGTCATTTACTTACAAAATTCCCCCTTGGACATTTACTAATAGAAGTCCCCATTGGGAATTTACTAACCAAAGCCCCCACTTGAAAACCACTAACCCATTATTATATCTCTTTGTGTTATATTGTACATATTCCAAGTACCCTATCATCATGACCTAAGTGCTTGTCCTATATCTGGATCTCAAGCCACCACTTGGGCATGATGCATTTTGTATATATATCACAATTGTATTCTTACATCCTCAAAATTTTTGTCCTTTATAATGGCTTCTATGCCATTGCTTAGAGATGAAATATTTATTTTGTACATATTTTTAAATATATCTCCTCTTCTTGAGTGATTGTCCATTATCGTGGTATACATGCCACCACCCCAAAAATGGGATTATAACTTGTACATATTCATATATTAAACATAAGTTCTTATCTATCATCTGAATCATTGGTCACTCCTCAATGATAAATTAATCTAGTTGCATTTTTACCCACTAAGAGTGCTTGTCTACTGTATGGCTTCTAGGCCTTTGCTTGTGGTAAAATTGTATGCATATTCTTTGTTTTATCTTCTTTTCATCTAAGTTTTAGGCAGTTTCTACTCATTTCCTTATTATTGTCACTCTTACCAAAAAAATTTATCATATTGCTATCTATTTTTCTTAGTCACCATCTATGCACTCTTCCACTTCCATTTTATTCCTTATCAAATTTAATATCTCAAATCATAAAATAAATTCTCTATTGGTAGAGTGGGAAATTGTTCATCCCTCAAAATATCTCATCTAATAATTCTTCAAAATCATCACCATTTAATAGCAAGCCATCACATTTTTTAATGCTGCCATCTCATAGCAGGTTGGCTAATAATGCCTTATAAAATAAATTACTTTAAAATATCTAATGAAATCCATGTCCAAAAATTTGTGTTAGTTTAAATTTCTTACATCAAAATAATACCTTGAGATACTAAAATTAATTCTCCCTTGAATTCTTAATCTATTATAATAATGTTTTCTAAACCAAATTAGTTACTTCCAAATCAAGTCTGGTCTAATGATCTCACCCAAAATCATCAAATTCAACTACCATTTATGCTTGTTATCTTATTCCCCTACTTTATTTGCATAATTGATTTAGTTGGTATCCTAATATTGGTTCATTGGTCAATTGAATCATTAGACCTAATTTGCTAATATTTCACATTTAAAATTTAGTAACCCAAATCATATTTTTTTTTAAATATTTTCACTTGTCATTTTCACGTCTTAGTTGCTCTAAAATATTCTCCCATAAATATACTTCTCATACCATAACTTCGGGTAGCATCCTAAAGCTATGCAAATTTTAAATTAATTTTCTTCTTTTCAACTTTTCCCTAATCCACAACATTATCACAATTTACAAAACCTAACAAAATTCACTCAAATCACAACTACTTCATTATGATATCTCTATCATGTCACATACATGTCAAATTTTATCTTGTCTTGAGACATTTATCAACTCTCCAATTATGAGCCATTTGAAAACTTGACATCATATTTTTCCTATGAAATAAAATTTTTAAAATATAAAATCCTCATTAATTAATTTAAGTCATATCGTAACCTATTCCACTCCTCAATTTTATCCAAGTGCCTCTAGCTCATGCTAGAGGATTATGCTTGTGTTTGCAAATTTTCCACTAAATGTCAAATTCACCATTGACAATTTTACACCCAGTTGGCCAATGGTCAAGTTGACCGATCAAATGGCTAGAAATATATATTTTTAATTTACCACACTTGATCATATTTACCACTAGAAAATTTATAAAAGGATTTATTTGATGTCTATATTGCTTGGGTTGAGTTGATTGATTTCTAGTGTGATGCCTAGCGTCTTTGTTTAGGGTTAAAGTCACTGAGAGTTGCAAAATGGGATGTCTACATTTTTTCCTATTTGATGTGATTTTTATGAAATAATAGAATAAAAAATAAGTTGTAGGAATGTAATTTTGACACTAGGATGCTTATTGATGTTGTGAAATGTCATGACAAAGAAACAGTTGTAATTGGAGTTGATTTAGAAAATTAATGATTGATCAGTGTCATTTCTACATGTATGCCTGAGAATTGATGCCCCATGAGTACTTTGTAATCAAAATGTGCCTCATGGGTTCCCCTCAATAATTGCCCCAAAATATAATTTGAAGGAAAATCTCGATAAAATGGGGCACTAAATGGACTAGTTAGGATGCTAAAAAGAAATTGAAGGGAGAATGAGTGAGGGTGGGTTGGGTGGGTAAAAGGAGGAGAGGGGGTAAAAATGAGTTTATTTTCACCATGCAAGGTTGCAAATTGGGGAGAGTTTGTGAGTGACGACATAGAATTCAATGGCAAACACTAGAGAACCTATGCATTACGTAGACTTGGTTCAAGGGTTGATGCCAACACTAGAGGAGGTTTTATAGATATACTTGAAGATTGATATGAAATTTTGATTAAGGGTTAGTTTTTTTGTGTTTTTATTTATTTGTGGTATTTTTGACACTTTTGGTGAATTGGCCAGTGGTATTTTTTCCACTTGTGGTGAATTGTCCAATGGTATTTTTTCCACTTGTGGTTAATTTGAAAAAGTGAATAAATAAGTTGTAAATGTGTTGATTTGGTTTTGGTTGTATGGTTTCCAAGGATTAGGGGGTTGGTGAGTGAGAGGGATGACTGAGGGTGATGAACAACATATGAACTTTAGTTTATGATCATGATGTTGGGATCATTATTGAGAGATGTGAAAGACCAAAAGAAGCCACGATCATACAACATGTCTCTATGTCATGGTCGAAGATGCTAAGAAGTGCTGAAAGGCCAAAAGAAGCCATGGCCATGCAACATATCTCCATGCCATGATCGAAGATGTTGAGAAGTGTTGAAAGGCTGAAAGAAGCCATGACCATGTGACATGTCTCTATGTTGTGATCAGAGATAGTCAAATATGCCACTTTCTAAATTAGCACCCATGGTCGTACGATAAGCATTTCAAAGCAAGAGGTCAATAATTATGTTGTGAAACCACGATCATCCTAGTCAAAAGTAATGAAATTAAAGATAAGTACATGGCCATATGACATGTCTCCATGGAAAAAAGAGTCATGACCATGCAACATGTCTTCATGCCATGATCGAGCAAGCCAATAATCACTGAAGGACAAAAAGAGTCATGACCACGTGACATGTCTCCATGCCATGGTCAAGCAAGTCGAGAAGCATTAAAGAATGAAAAGAGTCACGGTTGTGTGACATGTATCCATGATCTAGTCAAGAAATTCAAGAAGCACCGAAGATAGAAAGGACTCACAACTGCATGATGCAGTCTTCAAGAAATATTTAGCTAACAAACATTGTTACAAATCTAAAGTAGAGAATTGCTTCAAGAAGATTCAGCTAACAAACTCTATTACAAATCTATAGCGAAGAATTGCTTCAAGAAAAAGGGATGGCCTACATCAAAGCTCAGTCCGCTAAATTCTTTGTAACAACTTCTGATTCCAAAATTTGCATTGTAAATATCCAACTGTAAGAATCTATAAAGAGAGGTTGAAGCCTCTAGAAAAATGGTTAGCTCTTAGGCTTTTACATGTAAAATATTTTTAGATTCTAAAGAAATACAAGTGAATCAATGTTTAACCTCTAGTTGATTCTTTTATGTAGAACATGTATGTATGAATTTTTACTTATTTTTGCATAACCTATTGAATGATTATGTTGTTATTATGCTATCTAGATATTTGTGTATTCATTCTTTGGTTCTAGAATTCATATTCAAAATAGATGTAATAAATTGTAATGTGTTCTAATTGAAGAAAAAGCAGTTGGTTTGTTAACTACAATAGCTAATTTTCAATGGTCAAAAAATTTAGATTGTATGTATTTTTATGTGGTTTAATCTATACCCTTTATAAGTTCTAGCTTCAAATCTATTTATTTCTTTGAGAACCCTTTCCCTTCTTTTTATTTCAAGTCCATTTAGCTAGAACTCTATAAGAACTAACCTTCTCTAGACATTGACCTAAATGTCTCATAACTTGAAGGTCATGCAATGTTGGTTTAAGTCTTTGGGCACATAATATTTCCATGGGAAGATTCTTAAACCAATAGTTTTTGGCATGCCTGATGGGATGCAAGCCCTACTTCTTGGATAGATCAGAGTTTTGGTGATACTTTGTTTTTAGAAATATTATTTTTAATCACCTAGTGACTTCATGCAAATTCAACCCAGATCTATGATAAGTTACCTTTGAAATCCTAGTAGCAAGTTCATAAAACATAAACCCCTCATGCTACCAATAGTTCCAAACAAACAATTTTTGACATGCCCGGTGGAATGCAAGTCCCACTTCTTGGATAAATTAGAGTTTTGGTGATACTCTATTTTTAGCAACATTCTTTTTAATCACCTTGTGACTCCATGTAAATTCAACCCAAATCTATGATAATTTGCCTTTGAAATCCCAATACCAAAGTTCATAAAATATAAACCCATTGTTCTACCAACTATTTTAGACAAACAATTTTTGGCACACCTTATGGGATGCAAGTCCCACTTCTTGGATAAATAAGAGTTTTTATGATGCATTATTTTTAGCAACATTCTTTTTAATCATCTGGAGACTCTGTTGGAGCAAGAGCATAGAAATATGCATATCCATGTTCAAGAAAATCATGTTCTATTTTCTATTTCAAAGTATTTAATATGTGATAAATAGTCTTGGCCTTGTTGGAAATAATAGTTTGTTCATATGGCGACTCTAATGTTGATTAAACCTAAAAATGTAAAATCATCAGTTTTATATTTTCCTAAAAATTTGAGTATAATTATTTCTCATATTTCATGGCTCAACAATATTTCCCACCTTGGAATGATATAGGCCCTCTCAATATCCCAATCCTTCATAAAATACCTAAGAGTGTCCTAAAATTCCTACCTAGTTATGAAGGCAAAGAAAAAATGCATTTGAACACTATCAAGACATAACTTCACTGGCTAGTATCTATGACATAGTGTTCAAAGATATAATGATCAAATTGTTAGTTCTCTCTTTTATGGTAAAAGTGTTATTATGTTATAGATCCCTTGAAAATGAAAGTATATGTACATGGGAGGATGTTGCAAAAGCTCTTATCAATGAATTCAATGACTCTGAAGGTAAATTCTTACTGCTTACTCAGTTCTCATTCATCAAGAAAGCCCCTCATGAAACCATGTCCATTTTCAAAGGACTTGGAAAAGAATTCCCCAAGAGGTCCAACCCTCTACCACTCAAGCCTATATATATTACATCCATGCTTTCCATTCTGATATAAGCATCCTTGTTCAACAATCTAAAGAAAAGAGATTCCCATAAATTTTCAAAGAAGCCATTCATGCTGAAAATATACTAATCCAAGTAGGAAAAATGCCTCCCAAAGAATTTGCTTGTCCTCTCAAACCTTCCATAAGTCCATTGTATATCCCATTCCTTGAGGGAGATGAGCCATGTCCACTTTAGATACCTGGGGATGGTTTCTCCACCAATCCTTATGGAAAAATGTCTTAAATAGAGCAATAGTTAAATATGATTATTTAGAGACTAATCGAGTAGGTTCAAAACATGGAGAAGTAGCTCTTGTAGTATAAAATGCAATATCTCAATGACTGGGGGACAACTATACAATAAATTTGCCAACCTAGTAGCCTTTAGTTGATAGAAGATGCAATGACCAATTCAAAAAAATGGTTTGATAGGATGTTGATATATATGAGGAACAAAAAGGTAATGAAACATCAGTTCCAATCGAATATCTACTACATAATGGATTTTACATTGAAATAGAAAATATTCATTATGAAAATGTGAGAAGACTACCTTTGAGGGATAACATGGTAGCTTGCAATATAATACAAAATTATAAGCATTGGAAAGATGCAAATATTGTAGTATCATAACCAAAATATTACAATGATATTTGTACCCTATCCCCACCTACCCAAAGCACATATGAGAGGACTAAAATAAATATGCAGCTTCCCACCTTATAGAAACAATCACTAGATTAGAAAAGGTTGGATGCATATAAAGGGCTATATTTCTTGGTTATAACACTAGAAAAGAGAGCAAAAAATATCAAGTTATTTCACAACCTATTCAAGAAATCTATCTCAATGCCTAGAAACCTAAGGGAATATTTGTTGGTGTCCAACAAGGTGGACTTGCTTGACATCTCTATTGGGCAGTCAGTTGAATATAATAATATAAAGGGAATCTCATTGAAAACTAAACAAATACCTCCCTCCCCCTTTTATTTGTCTCTCTTCTTGGAAAAGGGTATATTACATAATTGTATAGTGGATTCAAAGGCTAAAATATTAATTATGCCAATGCAAAAGTTTAAACTTTTGGGTCTAAATATGGACACACAAGAAACAAAATGGATATTTCAAAGGAAAGTTGGTAAAAAAAATGGGTATCGTTAAAAATTTGCTTATGATGGTATGCGGACATCCAAAGTTAGCTATTTTTCAAGAAATTGTGGTTGCTGATATGCCCCATTTTTTTAGGATATCTCTATTTGAATATCTCATAATATACACAGAAAGAGGCTTTAACCAAAGATATAATCTGATGACAATCTCAGGTAATGGAAGGGTGATTAAGGTTCAAAATCAAGGTCTGCATCTTTTCCATGTCGAAGATTACAAACATAAAGAAACAAGCCTTTTGAAGAAAATGAGTTGTGACATAAAGGTAGAGGCAATCAATGTATCAGGAGCAAGGTCAACCCAGCTAGAGCAGTGTTACATGCATCTTGATCTAAAATTTCATAATTATATAACAATTAGCTTTACTCTTCTCCATGGTGTAGAAAAATTCAAAACCCCTTGCTTTTGGATAGTTGCTCAAATTGAGATGGCAAGACAAGGGATGGAGCATCAGATAAGGAACCTAATACAACCTTGGGCAAGAGAAAACTTATAGGAGATATCAAAAAGACTAATATTTGGTTGGATAACCACCCAAATAGAACAAGATATGTCTACATAGAGCAAAGGTACAAGACTTTCAGAGAAAATGTCAAAGGCATAATGCTTAACCGGGGTTGGCAACATATGTGACCTATGGAAAACTAAATATGAAGAGATAATCAAATTTTGTGTCTTATGGTATGGACACTATAGGTTCATAGGATAAGCTTAAGGAAATCCTTTGGGACAAGCATGGTAGGTGAGCCACAAATTTTATGTACATAGATGGCAAATAAATAATCTGCTAATTATAGCCATGCTAGATAAATATGACACACCCATAGGTGATGAATGTATTATATAATTTTGTACAAGGGATCATTATAGCAGCTAGAAAGAGGGAATGTAGAATATCTTTTGGTTAACCATATAATATTTGAAAGAGCACTTTCTATCAGCTTTCTATATTCTTCCTCCATCATTAGTTCATTGACTCCGTAACCCAATGGAACAAATCATAATAGTATAGAATTTGTAGAACACACACCTAATAATTTGCACCAAGCGGAACTGACATGACTCGTATGGATATAATACATCATTCCACATGAAGATATAATGTCAGTAGAATATAAAATGTGCTAAAAAGAAGGATCTGGGTTGACACAAAATAGACGATTCACAACAAACCAATTTTTTGAAGAAAGTACCCAATAAGGATATATGACTCCACAGGTTCTAGCTGGTGGAAACACCTTTCTTCTCTATATAAGGCTTCATGTGCAACATAAAGTGAACTATTTTTAGGAATGAATATGAGTTTGAGAGTGCAGGTGAATGCTTGAATGGTGACTTTTGATCAGCAAAGGAGGTTCCTATTAAACCATGTGAGAAATAAAAAATGGTGCAAGGATAACAAGTGTTCAAGGAAATATGTTTGTTCTTGAAGCAATTGGTGGCTATAGCAGAGTGTATTCATGGAAGCGCAATTTGTGGGGTTATCCCTTGGACTAGGTAGTTCTCCTTACCATTTTGATGGGATAATTCCAGGGATGCCTTCCTTTTTATTTTTTTATTTTTTAGAGTATCCATTTCCTCGGGCATTCATCTGTATATTTTATTACAAATGCCTTTAGCTATTCTCCTTTCCTCTTATGATTTTCCTCCTCCATGTAAGTATTATTATTTCTTCTAATGTTTTTCCTCCCCATGATTTTCTATCCCTTCCTTTGTTACTTTTTACCTTTTGTGTGTGCATCCTCCACCTCATCACCCACCACCCTCTATCTTATAGTAAATATCGGTTTTATTCTCTCAAGTTTTTCTTCTAGTCCCTTCTTCCCCTTCCCTTCCCTAGAAAGTGCTTAAATTCAAAATATGGCTATCTTACTTCTTTATTTCCACAAGTGAAAATCCCTATGAGTCACCAATAATGTGGGTAGTTTTTATCCCTACCCACACAATACTTCTAGTAAATTATTTTTGTAACTAAGAATGGTAATATTTGGTCAAAGTCGGGGGTTATCAAATGTTTTATGCTTGGATAATGGGTAGATTGTCTTGAGGATAGTTAAAAGAAACAAATATTGATTGAATGAATTCTATCATGTAACTAGAGAACAAAGCATTAAAATTTTTCTAAGTATAAAAAGAAGCCACGGTTGCATGATATATCTCCATTTCATAGTTGAAGATGTTGAGAAGTGTTGAAATGTCGAAAGAAGCCACAACCATATCTCTATACCATAGTCAAATATGTTGAGAGGTGAGAAGTACTGAAAGAAGCCAAAGTCATCTGACATGTCTCTATACCATGGTCAAATATATTGATAGGTATGAAAGGCTGAAAGAATCCATGGTCACACAACATGTCTCTATGTCATGGTCAAAGATGTTGAGAAGTGATGAAAGCCTAAAAAAATCCATGACCATGCAACATGTCTCTATGTGATGGTCAAAGATGCTAAGAAGTGTTAAAAGGTTGAAAGAAGCCATGATCGTGTGACATGTCTCTATGTCATGGTCAAAGATAGTCAAATAGGCCACTTTATAAATATTCACCACAATCATACGACAAGCATTTCAAATTAAGAGATCAATAATGACATCATGAAATCATGGTTAGCCTAGTCAAAAATAATAAAATTCAAGATAAATTCATGGTCATGTGGCATGTCTCCATACCATGATCGAGCAAGCCAAGAAGCGTTGAAGGACGAAAAAAGTCATGGCCATGCGACATGTCTCCATGACACGGTCGAGCAAGCCAAGAAGTGTTGAAGGATGAAAAGAGTCATGATCATGCAACATGTCTTCATGTTGTGGTTGAGCAAGTTGAGAAGTTTTGAAGGATAAAAAGAGTCATCGCCATGCAACATATCTCCATTCTATAGTTGAGCAAGTCGAGAAGCGATGAAGGTAGAAAGGAATCGCAACCATGCGATGTAGTCTTCGAGAAAGATTCAGCGAACAACAAATCTACAATGGAGAATTGATTTAATAATATTCAAATAACAAACTCTATTACAAATCTATAGTGGAGAATTGCTTCAAAGGGATGGCCCAAATCAAAGCTCAACCCACTAAATTCTTTGTAACAACTTCTGATTCCAAATTTTGCATTGTAAATATCCAACTGTAAGAATATATAAATAGAGGTTGAAACCTCTAGAAAAAAGGTCAGCTCTTAGGCTTTTGCAATTTACATGTAATTTTTTTTTGGCTTCAAGATAAATACAAGTGAATCAGTGTTTAACCTTGAGTTGATTCTTTTATGCAGAACATGTATGTATGAATGTTTACTTATTTTTTCATAACCTGTTGAATGATTATGTTGTTATTCTACTATCTAGATATTTGTGTATTCATTATCTGGTTCTGGAATTCATATTCAAAATAGATATAATAAATGATAATATGTTCTAATTGAAGAAAAACCAGTTGGTCTGTTAATTGAAATAGCTAATTTTCAATGGTCAAATATTTTATACTACATCTTTGATGTGGCTTAATCTATACCCTTTATAATTTCTAGCTTCAACTCTATTTACTTCTTTCAACACCCTTTCTCCCATTTTTATTTCAAGTCCACTAAGCTAGAAATCTATAGGAACCGACCTCCTCTAGAGATTGACCTCAAGGCCTCATAGCTTGAAGGTCATTCAATGTTGGTTTAAGTCTTTGGATGCACAATCTTTCTATAGGTTAATTTTTATACCAACATGGAGTTTTGATATTCCTTGGGAGTAATGATAGGGTTGGGAAGGAGTTATTGATAGGGGATATGATATATCCAAATATGAAGTCAAGATTATGCATTAATAATGCATAAAAAGGAAGCAAAATAGATCATATTATTACATTGTTATGTTTGATCATGTCCAATATTCTCATGGTAAACACGAATCAGAGGGTGCTTTCTTGGGGATAGAAAGAGGTGATAAAATGTTTATGAGATCTTGAGATTGTCTATGCATGGTCCCTAGCTATCTTGGTAAGACTATATAGGACACTATATCATATACCTTATTAGAGTGGTAAGAGTTTGATTGGTTGCACTCTCTTACAGGTGAGAGCCATATAGCAATAAGACGACCAGTGATAGATGGGTCAAGAAGACTATGTTTAGAGAGTCTAGCATCATATAAGTGGGCAAGGAGCATTAGGCCTACTCAATATTCTCTAACATGGGCTCACCAAGATATTTATGGATTGAGAACTGAATAGGTTACTTGGCATCCATGGAGAGGCTAGTATAGATGGTATGAGTATGACTGGAAGTTAGCTCAAGTGAGGACTCAATGGGTAGATGATGGAGAAAAGGATTATGAGATTTATTAGTATGATAAAGTGGTTCATAATTTAGGGGGGTGTAATAGATACCCAATATTTGGGAGAAATGAATTATATGGATCACATGAGAAAGAATATTTTATCCTCCTAACTTGTTCTTATTTTTAGAAGATAATATAGATAATTATGAGATTCCAAATCCAAATATGGATGATCTTAGAGTGGCAATATACTATATGAGATGGTATATTGACTTTCACCCAGATCAAGTGACATGATAGGAGCCTTGTGGAGAGTGGGTGGCTACAGTTGAGAAGATAACAATCAATAGAGGAGGTTGCATGCTCTAAGTTGGAGGCTTTTTTGAGGAGCTTCCATGTGGTGAGAGTGTAGTTAGTAGTGGTTGAGGCAACATGAGAGGAGGAGGTGGCCAAATATTAGGAGGATATGGCAAAGGTTGAAGCATGAGTAATATGTGATTATCACTCAACTAGAAGTGGTCATTATAGAGTGGGATGGAGTCATTATTCAGCTACAAGCTAATTTTGAGTAGGTTATTCGAAAGAGGGATGAGGTCCTTTCTAGAGTGGGTAGAGAAGTTGGTGTAGATTTAGTAAATGTGATGATTAGTTCCTCAAAGTGACTAATGGATTGGTTGGAGGAGGAGCTTTCAAGGTAAATAGAATAGATTTATAGAGTGAGGGCCAATGTTGATAGGGTGAGGATAGAGTTGTGGTTAGTGGAGGTGGAGGCTAACATGCAAAGGAATACGACAAGACATTATCAACATTTATACCATGTGGTAGTACCTATAGTTTATAGGGATACATAAATAATGTGTTTGAGGTCAAGGACTTAGTCTATGAGTCACAACTCATAGAATTTAGTGAGCTTCAAGCCGCCACCACCTCTACTAGCACCTACAGGTAGGGATGTAGGATCTAGTTGTGGGTAGGATTTGTCTTATGGGGATGAGTGCACCAATTTTATCATGTGGTGCATCATTTTTGGGTGATAGGGCTAAGTGTGCTAACTTTTGATGTTGTGGTACACTAGACCCACAAGCATGTATTATTTCAAGGCTTTTATGCATTTGTGACACTATAATTATCTTTATTTTTTTTTATGCGATGCAATTTTTATTTGATTTGATGCACATGATTAAGATATAATTTAGATAGATTGGAGAAAACTTAAGAAAAATACTAGAATGTAGGCTTACAACAAGTAGTCTATTTAAAAATGAGTCATCCAAATTGTGGTAATGGATAAACACTAAGGATGACTAAATTTTATTACTATGTGGTGACCTAAAACTTTGATAATGGACAAGCACTCAAAAGTATATTTTGATTTTGATTTTATGTATGAGCAGTGGTCTTTGAAATTGATAAAGGACAAGCATCCATTATGATCCCATTTTGAGTGTTAACCTTTGAGCCCAAAAACACTTATAGGATGAGTATGTATATGGTCTGATAAGTACATATTTAAAGAGTGGCCTAAGATCCATGATAGTGGACAAGTACATAAAGATGTGATGATCATGATTCCATTTCTAAGTGATGGCATAAGAGCCATGATAATGGGCAAGTGCTTAGAAAATAGAATAAAACTCATCATGATTAAATGGTGGTCTGGCATAAAGGACAAGTACTTAAGATATGATGAGGTACCATGGGTTAATTTTTACATCCATTCACCCACTTGTTCCCTTTTTGTAAGCAAGATAATGGTTTTTAGATAGGGCTAAGTTTTTGGGGATGCACCATTGAGCATTGAGCAATGGATGCTGAGAATGAGTCTCTAGGGTGTAGTGGAGCATTTATGATATAGGTTGCAATGAAGGTGACATCATTTTATGAGTTGATAAGAAGGGTAGAGAAGTCACTCATCTTGAGACATCGAGTAGCTCCCAAAGCTCTACCTGATTTTTGGTGGCCAATGAGGACAAAATATATTTAACTATGGAATTATCCCAAGGTTTTTTTGGCTAAAACATAGAGTTTGACTAAGTGGCAAGGCAAGTGGAGAATTAGGTGCTCAAGAATCCTAGGTGGGTCTCAAAGCCCCACCCCATAATAATTATGAAGAAACGGGATCCCAATCAGGAACTATGAGTGTAGTGGGTAGATAAATGGAAAAGTGACTACCCTTGGCTAGTTCTCAAACCCTCACCCAAAAGCAAGGTAGATGGTCATCCAAGTTTAGATCTCGATGGATGAATGAGCCACATGCGGACCCTATATAGAAACTAAATACCCATCATGAAGATACAACACAAGCCATCTAAGTTTAGGATCGGGTGGAGGTTTGGGCATCTCTCATCCCCTAAGTGATCCCAAAATTGTACCCAAGATGGAAATTGAGGTGAAATTCTAAAAACCTACCCTGGAATTACATGAGGAGTTTTGAATCAATAGCAAGTAGTGAGTGGATCCCAAATTCTGACCCATCATAGAATTATTGTTGCATCAAGGGAATCCTATAGGTGGGAAAGCCTCCCCTTCATTTATGAGAGTGTGTGATGAGTAACTAGAAATTAAGAGGTTTGATGCTTGACTGGTGGATGATAGTAGGATGAATCTTGAGTCCATTGGAGCTACTAGCTTCAAGTGGTCTAAAAATATGTTTAATGGTCATATTCCTTAGAAAGTAGATGGATAAATTCATGATCTTTCAGATCATTCAAGTAGGGTAGAATTGATCAAGGGTCTAGATTCAGGCCGTATTGTTTACTCCCTTCTAGAAATCACTCTTTGTCATACTATATAGAAGATTTGAAAAGATCCACAATATGTCTACCTCCACTAGCGTGTTTGCATTGTCTCATCTGGAACCCATCATATTGAATGTGGTATTTATTGTAAGGTATTTATATATTGAAATGCAAGGCATTCCAAAAGGTCAGCTCTTGAGCCATTACAACTCATATGTAAAACTCTTCTATTCATGAAATACAAGTTTACTACTGTTTGGTCTCTAGTTAAGCTCTTGAATGTGTGAGTGTTGAGTGTTTATTTTTGCTATAGCTATTCGGATGGATGTGCTCTAATTCTGCATTCTAGATTTTATGTATTTTCACCCAACAGTCCTAGAATTCACACTCAATCATGTATGTTAGATGCTAAATGGGAGTGAGGATTGGTTGATTTGTTAGGTAGTTTGCTTGTGTTTTTTTCAATGGTTTGGGTTTGCTCTGCATATGTTTTGATGTAGATAAATACATTCCCTTTAAGTTCTAGCTTCAGCTCCCTTTACTTTATTTTTTCCCCATTTTCCTTCATCGTTGTTCACTAGGACTTCCCAAGAATTAGACTTCTCTGGAGATTGATCTCTAAGCCCCTAACTTTGCATCATTCAATGTTGAAGTAGTTTTTTAGGGTGCACAAAACTTTCTATTAGGTCAAATTTCACACCAATAATTTTTGGCATGCTCAGTGGGACATAAAGGTGTTGGTGCAAAAAACATCACTGGACAAGTAGGAGGTGCACCCGGAGGTTCCCGACCAATGTTGAATAGCCGCTCAACCTAGGATGGGTATAATCGGTCTATCTCTAGATAATATCAGCTCTTTAAGTCCCAAATAACTATGCCACAAAGAAAAAAAGAGGAAAAAGGGAGTGAGAAAGAAAGAAAATAAGGTCGTATCTAAAATTAATAAGGACAAAATGTGGTTGCATCAAGACACACTCCACTGTCACTGACGCAAAAAATAGCGAACACCTAAAAGATCAACCCACCCCACCTATCACTTCTTCAACTCGACATGTAGGGGTGAATTCCATAACCAACAGGAAGGTGCATGAAATCTAGGTAGCAGAATTAGAGCGCTCCCACCCAATTGTATTTAGCAAAAATAAACCTCAAGGTCCAATGACAAACGTGAATTCTAAAACCACCCAGTCAAACCTAAAAAATCTAGATAGCATATTTAAGCGAACCAACTTAGATAGCCATAACAAAAATAAATGCTCATGCAAAGGCAAAAAGAGAAATATAAATAAATTGAGAGATCAAATAGTGATTGCTATTATTTACAAGCAACAACT
Source organism: Wollemia nobilis (assembly GCA_028583015.1). NCBI lineage: Eukaryota > Viridiplantae > Streptophyta > Pinopsida > Araucariales > Araucariaceae > Wollemia > Wollemia nobilis. The sequence goes on along the minus strand of JAQPPZ010003648.1, from coordinate 391,746 downwards.
AATTACATGTGAATTGTAAAGGCCACAGAGCTACCTTTTGGAATGGGAAGCATTCTGCTGTTTATAGAGAATTTTATAATATAATTCAAAATATGGCATTAATGGCATCAGGTGGGAGAATCATACTTGAAGCAGTTGGAATATCTATTGATGCTTTTCTTGAAATGAGATGAAGTCATTCGAAAGGAATTAGGTTCTTGTGCATAAATATAAGCCCTTTATCATACCTGCCTAGTTTTTTAAAGCAATAAATTTAACCTTCTCCTTAGTACCACAAGGAGGCCAATAATTGATTACCTTTGAAGGCATGTGTTTTAGTACTATTCACCTGGATTTCAAAACTAATTCGCTAAATTTTTATAAATACATTTAGGGGCCAACCCCTTATGCATAAACCTACCTTGCACCATCCTCCCAGTCTTTCACTCATCCTATTTTGGTATGGATGAAGGATTCGGTCTGGACTTCTGAGATTGCTTTTTTCAAAATTTCATCTAGATTTCAGATAGGAACTTGGGACTTACGACTGTTGGCTCATAGTCTACTTTTTCCATCCAGTGATTTGGGATCCCATTCTTTCGTCCAAGCGGGGTGAGGTTTTGGGATTTCCATTTGAGCACTCCCTTGTCTATTCTCTCATCTGTTCATTGAAATATTCCTCAGCCACTAGTACCTCAAAATTGATCAGCTCTGATATGACATTACAAGGAAGAGTGGGTGAAGAGGCACAAAATTTCACCCACACTCTTGGCAACTTTCAAGGGGTTTCATCTTGTGAAAATAAAATAACCCAACAGGCCTTCATATTACGAAAAATTACTTTCCAATGAGGACAAAGAAGACATAGTGAAAAATATGAGGGAAATATGGGAAATGGGGAAGAATACATAGGAAACAATGGGGTAGATCATAGGAAAAAGGGAAGAAAGAAGAAAAGCACAAAGGAGATGAAGGGAGATGAGAAAGAGAACTCTATGGAAGTGAGGATGAGGAAACATCAAAAGGAAAAGAGGAATGGTAAGGGCGGCGATGAGATGACTACAGAATTAAATAGCCATCAGAATAACAACAACCAAATTGAGAGAATGGGATAGAAAGAGAGAACAAGAGGGGGCACAATGTTGAGGAAAACCTAAGAAGAAGGGAATTAGAACAAATAGATCCATGGGATACTTCCCTAGGGTAGTAGATTGACCTTGGTTCAATAGATATTCCCAAGAATTGTTCACTTGTAAGCATACTCTACTATAGCTCAAAGTTGATTCAAGAATAGAAAGGTTGCCAAAAATTATGATCCTCAAAGTCTGAAATTATTTTGGGCAATCTGCCTATTCTTGAATTGGCTTTCCACCATGCAAGATTTGTCAAATAATGATTCCACCATAATCATGTCATGCGGTCCTTTAGCTACGTTTATGCATTAACTTTCCTTTAAATAATTGCATATATAGAAGAAGGTGTGTTGGAGTAATCACCCTTTTCGAAAGGATTGGCCATTTGTGAGCTGTTGACTTGTGTTGTCTTATCCTTATCCATTGGGTTGCGGAGTCAAAGATATAAAATCCCCAAAAAAGAAACAAAGGAAGAAGGTAGTGTTAAAAAATGTGCTCAAATACCTACTGGAAAACTTTCTTTTATGCAAAGCATACCACCCTGTCACACTTTTATTTACTTGTCGATGTATATACAAAAATTTACAGCATGGTTGGAACACCGCCACCAACCATATTACCTTGGTAACTCATCTGATAAATCTACAATGACCAGACCATATTATATTGTACTTTAGGCATTCTTTATGGTCTAGCTGGTATTTTCCCTGAGCTTGCCAAGCTGTAACAACTCTACAACTACCAACTTGGTAGGTTATAATTCCTGCCAGTACCTATGCAATTGATAAGTATTATGGCAAAGGATATTGCCACATGGGAGCCTTTATAAGGTACTATATTTTCTAGTGTAAGTGTCACCAATTATTGGAATCCTTCTACTATGGGATCCTTATATATACCTCTGACGTATCTACATACACTTGTTGGAGAAGGTCATTGATTGGCTCCTCTTCGATATGTATTTCCTCAAGGTTTTCCTCCTAACCATCCAAAATCTCTTGAAGATGATTTGACCATTATTGTAGCAAGAGTCACTCTACCCTTATAGCCTCTTGAAATATTTTTTGGAATCTTCTTTCTCCTGAATGATATAGGGTGAGGTCTATATTCAGGCTGAAATCTCAAATATAGTACAGGAAAGCCTGGTGGGAGATGAATTGTATTCAAGGGGAATTCTATCCTAGCTCCTATTGAATCAGATGTTCAAATATGAGATGGATTCAAAAGATGCCATCTTTATGACTAAGAGGCACACCATAAGCTGGAAGGGGTCAACTAAGTCATCAAATGTATCAATGAGGGCTTCTACCAAATCTATCCAAGAGCATATGGATCCTCACTCCAAGGTACGATACCACCATAATTCTCTCCCTTCCAAATATAAGATCAAAATCTTGATCATGTCGTCTTCATGTACTATGTTGTAGAGGGGTGCTAAATCCATGACATATTCAAGGTGTTCTCGAGTGGTTCCCAAGGCACCATTGTATTTGGTCAAGAGCTCCAAGGCACCTTCAAGAATTTCATTCTAGCATTGGAGGTCTAATGGTCCAGGATCATTCAATTGTGGGTAGCTCAGGTAGGCCATTGAGGCACTATCCTTAAAATGTCTTGGTTAATGCCTCGAAGTAAGAGTCACTAGATGAACATGTTGTCATCGCTTGCAATATCAGGGCTGCTCATCAAACCTTGGGTCCTTTGGGAGATGGAAAATTTCAACACAAAAAGGCAACTAATCTCATGAGATGGATATGCTACTCAATCGGAGTCACCAGGTGATTTTTCAAGATCTAGGCAAACCAGAGAATCACCAAACTCTGGTTTCCTCACACATGAAAACTCATTGAGTTCCCCAATAGAGTCTCCAAAAAATATTGGTGCAAAAAATGGAACCAAACGAGCAGGAGGCATGCCCAGAGGTTCCCGACCAACATTGAATGGCCACCTGACCTAGTATGGGTAGAATTAGTTGATCTTCGGAGAAGGTCAACTCTTGAAGTCCTAGATAACTATGTTGCAAAGGGAAAAGAGAAAAAAAGGGAGTGAGAAAGAAAGAAAATAAGGTCATAGCCAAAACTAGCAAGGATAAAATATGGCCTCATTACGACACACTCCTCCATTGTCGTTGATGCAAACAACAAAAAACACCTAAAAAATCAACCTGTCCCACCTGTCACTTTTCATTTAGCTTGACATGCAAGGGAAAATTCTAGAACCAATAGGAAGATGCATGAAATCTAGGCAGTAGAATTAGAGTGCTCCCACCTGATTGGATTTAGCAAATATAAACCTCAACACCCAATGGTGAACACGAATTCCAGAACCATCCAGTCGAACCCATGAAATCCAGATAGCAGAATTAAGTGGTCCAACTTAAATAGCCATAGCAAAAATAAATGCTCACACAATGGCAAAAAGAGAAATATAGATAAATTGAGAGACCAAACAATGATTGCTATTATTTATAAGCAACAACCAATTACATATGAATTGTAAAGGCCACAGAGCTACCTTTTGGAATGGGAAGCATTCTACTATTTATAGAGAATTTTATAGTACAATTCAAAATATGGCATTAATGGCATCAAGTAAGAGAATCATACTTGGAGTGGTTGGAAGATTTGTTGACGCTTTTCTTGAAAGAAGAGGTAGTCATCTGGAAGGAATTAGGTGCTTGTGCATAAATCTCGGTCCCATGATAATACCTACCTAGTTTTTTCAAGCAATAAATTTTACCTACAATGTAGTACCACAAGGAGGCTAAGAATTGATTACCTCTGAAGCCATGTATTTCAAATTATCTATTTCACCCATCGACAATCTACATCAAGTAGCTGAGGCCATTAATGCTCGCTCCTAGGGGACCTCGAAGCTTCCATATTGTTGCATGGTGATGTCAACCTTGGACGGACTCTTGGGTAAACTTCCCTTGCACCATCCTCCCAGTATTTCACTCATCCTATTTTGGCATGGATGCAGGATTTGGTCTGGAATTATGAGATTGCTTTTCGTAAAGTTTCATATAGCTTCGAATGGGAACTTGGGACTCATGACCATTGGATCATAGTCCACTTTTTTTATCCAAGGATTTGAGATCCCATTCTTTCATCCAAGTAGGGTGGGATTTTGGGATTTCCATTTGAGAACTCCCTTGTCTATTCTCTCATCCGTTTAGTGAAATATTCCATAGCCATTACCACCTCAAAATTGACCAGCTTTGATATGACCTTACAAGGAAGAGTACGTGAAGAGGAACAAAATTTAACCCATAGAAGGTCCCACCATATTTGTTGAATAAATCCTAGTTATACTATATTTTGTAATATTTCCCCCTAAATTCACTTGGTGAATTTGCTCAGGACCAACCTAAGCATGTGATCGGTCATCCTTTTATATTATTTTGAAATATTATCACCTAGAGGACTCAAGGTTTGATGAGTAGCCTTGACCTCACTGGCAAATAAATTATGCTCATCTAGTGACTCCAACCTCAACCAAAGACTCACGAAGTGTGAAGGACTATTGCCAAAATGGTTTAGTAGTTATATCTTGGTTGGAATGATGTAGGTCCCTTGAACATCTCGAATCTGCATAGCATCACCAAAGTGGATTTGAAAACTTTTTCAAGCTATAATGGTATGAAAGGCACTACATATGAACACTATCAAGACATAGCCTCTTTGGCTACCATTCATAACATCACATCTGGGGGTGTCATGCTTAGGCTCCTTGCTCTCTCTATCAGAGGAAAAATATTGTTGTGGTATAATTCTCTAAAACATGGAAGAATCCATATGTAGGCTGACCTAGCGAAAGCCCTCATAAACACATTTGATAGCTCTAGAGATCCCTTCTCATTTCTCACCTAGTTCTCATTTATCAAGCGTGCATATTATGAGAGCATTTCGAACTTCAATGGCTTATTTGATAGGAATTGGTGAAGGATTCCCCATGACATCTGATCGTTTCCCGCTCAAGCGTATCTGTACTATATTTGGGCTTTTGATCCTGATATAAGCCTTCTCATTCAATAGTTAGGAGAGGAGTTTCTACAAGTATTCAAGGAGACATTGTGTGTTGAAGGCATGTTAATACATGTGGGAAAAATTTTCCCCTTAGAGGTTTTTCAACCTCTTCTGTCATTTTTTCCCTCACTCTATATCCCGCTACTTGCATGGTTCATGACCAATTAATGTCAAGCTATGCTGGATAATTCTCCCTCCTATTACCAGGGGGATATGCAACAAACACAATAAGAATTGAGGATGAGAATCTAGTAGCTATTTGAAGAGGTCAAAAGCATGCAAAGAAATCTTGTGGTAGGTGAAAATGAAGGTTTTGACGACTGGGAATCACATGCACAACAACCCTATGTACAACCAATTGCTAATATGGGATTCATCCTAGGGTGAGGAGTGCCACCCTAGAAAAATAGAATATTGGGAGGAGATCAAGTTCTTGGCCTGTGTAGAAAAGATGATCGTTCATTCCTCATAATGTATAATATCATTATCTGTAGTTATTTGTAGGAATTTTAGAGATGGTAGAATGAATGTTTGCCAGCCTCTTTTATGGAGTAGCAGGTGCACAACAACATCTTGACCCTACCAGTGCAAAGCATAAAGGTAGGAGAGCAAGCCTCAGTAGTTTTTTTTCCCTAGAAAGGCTTACCTCTTAGTCAATAGAATATGGATGTTGCCCAAATTCCCATATGTGATATTGGGATATCTTCAATTGAAGTGGCAACATCATGGCAATTCCATCCAATATTGTACTCCTCATCCTTGACCCAATTTTTTTGCAGCAACCTGGTTGATCGTCTCCAAATCCAAGGAGATCCTAAAAGGTAAGATTGTAAATATTGGATCACATTTGAGACAATCATTATCACTAAGGAGGATGAGGTATGGGTTATGGTGAAAAATGACTCCTATAGAGTACAATGTTGGTATCCATCCTTGGAGGGATCACCAACCAAAGCATTGGCTAAGGCAATAAGAGCAATGTTTGCATGAATTGTGTGTGGTCAAAGTACAAGGGCTCTAAGGCTAAGAATGAGATTTTGGTGTAGTTCCATTGTAATTTATGGCACTGATAGGTAGTGCCAAGTTGAGCATGGAGAACAACTCAATTTTAGCATCATTTGGTTCAAACACTGTAGATTCACTAGATAGGTTGTAGAAGGATTTTTAGTTTGGGTGTGTGAACCACATCGTAATTTTGTGTAAATAGTCAACAAATAAATAAAAGGTGTGGTGAGCACGTGGCCACTCAATGGATGAAATCATCTTACACAATGCAACTGGGGATTGGTCTCGATAAATTACTACTAACCAAAATAAGAAAAAGTGAATGCAAGAGGATTTCCAAAAGGCATCTTGGTTTTGGTAGCACTTTCTTTCTATTTTTGGGTTTATTTCTTTTTTGCTTTTGTTGTTTTATTGTTGTGACTTCATAGCCCAATGGATGAAGAAAACTAGTATAAAAGCAACCTTCGTGCAATCTCTTAAATTTTTTTGATTACACAAAGCAAGGCCAACATGACATCATAAGAGCAAAAGGCACTTAAAAGGAAGGATCTAGACTCACTTGCTTAAAAAGTACTTCTAGATCATCCACATCAAGCCAAATCTTTCAAGAGTAGTGCCCCTTCCATGATAAGGTCAGAGAATTATTCTATTAGTACCCCATATGCAGTAGTAGAGAATCTCCAGAGAAAATGAATCTAAAAATGTGATTGCAACTCAGTATTCCTTGGGAAAGAAAAGAAAATTGAATCAGGGAGGGACGTTTTTCGTAGGACTACCCAAACTTTCGAAATCATTTTGGCCATATCTCACTCATCCATACTCAAATTGAGCTGAAATTTTGAGGGTAGATGCCTGAAAAACCCTAGAACGTCTCCACCAATTTTCATATCATTTGGAGAAACAAATATCCTAGCACATCCCTATGTGTGAACGAGATATTTGGTAAGCGATTATGCAAGGGTTTCATCTGGGTTGAGTGCAAGCAGCTCCAGAGGTTTGTTTTTAGGGCCTTCGGGCCCTAGCGGCCAATATTTTTGTGGTTTATGCTCAATATTTTAGCAGGAAATGTTGTAGGGGATCCAAGATGGGTTAGAAATTTGTCTTTCAACAGATCATACTGTGAACTTGAGTGACAATGACTTCCAATTTGCTGCACAAAAGAAAAGTGAAAATCATACCTTTCCACGACGTCTAGGGCAAGGATTAAAGAGATCACGAAACAAGTTTCAAGCAGTTGATCAAAAAATGGCTCATATCTCAAGTGAATCTGGTGCTAAGGTGCACCCACAAAATAATTCTACTATGAAAACCCCTGTCAAGGGTAAGAATTTCGAAGACTCGGTCCCAAAAATGAATTTTAGGGATGCCCTTCGTGGTGGACAGCCTCAGCCTAATGCTAATATCAATCTTAGGGCTTCCCATAAACCTCTAAGAATGCCTAAGATTGATCCCAGGAAAACGGAGTCAGGATGTCTTAAAGCATCTGATGGAACTCCTATTGTTAAGCTTGATATGGGTAACATTCAGACTGGCATTGAAGATTTGGAAAAAATAGGACTAATTTGTCGGTTCGTGGGTTTTCATCCGAGTCTATCTGCTTTCAAAGTCTGGGCTGCAAAAAGCTAGAAAACTAAAGGTGAGTTACAAATCTCTATTTATCCAAATGGTTATTTTCTTGTTTTATTTTCTAATAATGAAGATAGAGAGAAAAATTTTCAAGGGGGTCCTTGGTTTTTTGGAAGGGCAGGGCTTTTCATGAAGCCCTGGCATACTAAATTTAAAGCCGAAGAAGAGATGCCTTCTATAGCTCCCATGTGGGTTAGACTCTTTGGCCTCCCTATTGAATTTTGGAATCCTACTATTTTTTCTTCAATTGGAAACTCTTTAGGAACTTTTATGATGACTGCTGATTGTACTCAAAATTTTGAACATATTATTTATGCTCGAATTTGTGTTTTAATGGATTTTGACAAACCCCTACCTAAAAAGATCACATTACAATTTGGGGAAGACACTTGGGAGCAAGTAGTGGACTATGAGAACATTCCTTTTCATTGTAGAATTTGCCATGAATATGGTCATTTGGCCAGTGCTTGCCCAAATAAAATTCTTGATCAAAAGAAAGAAGATATAAACTCAATAGGTTTCCAAATACCTAAGAAGAAGAACACTCAGAAAAAACCAGTTATGAAGGATCAATCAAAGTCATCTGCTAATATGTTTGAAATCCTTTCCACAAATGATGTCCCAAGTGAGGAAGAGGAAATAATGGAAACTGAAATCTTAGAAACACAATTTAAATATGAAGGGAAGAACTCAGAGACAAACCAACAAATCAAAGGTTTTCAACAAAAAAAAAGGGAGAAAATTTACACAAGAAAAACAATATTTCAAATGTCAAAACTTCAAATAATGCAGGTCCCAATATAGACTCCGTTGAACCATCTAGTAAAATTTTGGCTGTGTACGAGCATTCTTCAAGGTTAGAAGCCATCTCAGATTCAATTGGAATAAGTCAAGAAACAGGGAAAAAAAATTGAAGATGGATTCTAATCAAAAAGTAGGTCACAAGACCAATCAATATCATATGGTAAAAGAAGGTGAAAAGCTTGTAGAGGAAGGTAAGATTAATGCCCTTCCCAAATTTTTTAGCCCTGGTATTAATGAAGATCATCACTTGGAATATTAGAGGACTCAAAGGGAGTCTTTCAAAACAAAATGAAATTAGAAGAATGATTCAGATAAATCATCCACATCTTGTTTTCCTTCAAGAAACAAAGATGTCAATGGAGGATATGGACTCAATTGCCAGTAAAATTTGGCCAGTTGGAAAAGTGGTTTCCCTCAGTTCCCAAGGGACTTCGGGTGGCATTGCTTGTCTTTGGGACCCAAAAGAGGTAGTTATTCACCATATGGTTGGCAGTTGGGGTTTGTTGGCTATAGCTATTCAAAGTAGACATTCCAACCAGATTATGCTCTACATTACTATTTATGCTTCGACTTCTTTGGAGGAAAAAAGAAGATAGTGGAAGGATATTACTCATATTATCTCTCATTTTCCTGAAGCTTGGATCTTGATCGGAGGAGATTTCAATACCATCCTCTCTCTGGATGAGAAAAATGGGGGAAATAGAAATTTGGACAAAAGCACTAACCTCATGAGCGAATATATTGCAAACCTCCATCTTGTGGATATCCAACCAGATAATGGCCTTATGACTTGGTCTAACAGAAGGCAAGGCTTAGCTTGTATAATGGAGATATTGGATAGGTTTTTGCTCTCTAAAAATTTCTTAATCCATGGTCACATTCCTAAAGTGAAGACTCTTAATAATGTTGGTTTGGATCATTGTCCAGTCATGGTGGAAATGTGGAAAACCAATGTGAGTTTCTCTCCTTTTTATTTTTAATTAATGTGGCTTAGAGACATTTCCTTCAGACCTCGTGTGCAACAATGGTGGAAGGAAGGTAAACCTAGGCATGGGACTAAGATGTTCTGTTTTGCCAAAAGACTGCAATACATTAAATCCAAAATCAAGACTTGGAACTAGAAAGAGTTTGGGGATGTTCATAAAAAAAGCATGAAGTTATTGCTCATCTTGAAAATTTGAATAAGAAAATCCGTTTAGATGGCCTCATGAGAGAAGAGAAGTGCAGATGAAATTAAACTCACAACTCAGTTAGAGGAATGGGAAAAAAAAGAAGAAATCTTATGGAAGCAAAAATCTAGAATTCAATGGCTCAAAGAAGGAGATCGAAACACAAATTTCTTCCACAAATCTCTTCTAGCTCGAAGATCTCACAACTTTATTTCTTCCTTAAAATCAGATTCTGGAGATGTTGTTTATACTTGGGATGGCATGAACTCTATTGTTGTTGATTACTTTTCCAATATTTTTGTTGCTACTCCTCTTGACTTAGCTTCTCAACAAAATGTTCTTCAAGCAATCCCTTCTCTTATCACTTCTAAGGAGAACTCTATTTTGACTGCTCCTGTTACTATCAATGAGCTTCAACAAGTAGTTTTTAAAATGCAAAAAGGGAAAACCCTAGGTCTTGATGGTTTTCCCATTGAGTTCTACCAAGAGTTCTGGGATATCCTTCATGTTGATTTATTAGAGGTGGTGGAAGAAGCCAGGAAAGCCAAAGAAATTTTGAAGGTTATCAATAAAACTTATATTACTCTTGTTCCAAAAGCTCAAGAGGTTGATCATATCTCAGCTTTTAGACCTATTGCTTTATGTAATGTTCTTCTCAAAATCATTACTAAAATCATGGAAGAAAGGTTGAAGCCTCTTTTGCATAATATTATTTTCCCAGAGCAAGGGGGTTATGTGGAAGGACGTCAAATAGTAGATGAGATAGTTCTTGCTCAGGAAGCCATCCATTCCATGGATATGCAAAAATCTCCTTCCATGTTCATTCGGTTAGACTTATCCAAAGCTTATGACAGAGTGGATTGGCACTTCCTTATCAAAGTTTTGAGGCAATTTGGTTTCTCTAAGGATTGGATGGATTGGATTATGGGATGTATCTCTTCAGTTTTCTACTTAGTTCTTATCAATGGCAGGCCTTCTCAATCTTTCCCAGCTTCCAGAGGTATTAGGCAAGGTGACCCGCTATCCCCTTATTTATTCATCATTCTTGTTGAATGCTTGGGTAGGACTATAACCAAAAAGAGGGAAAACAAAACCCTTGAGGGAGTTACCATTGCTCATGGAGCTAGACCTATCTCTCATCTTCAATTTGTGGATGACTCTACTCTTTTAGGTAAAGCTACAGTTAAGGAAGCTTCTAATATTAAGCAAATCATTAGTTGTTTTTCTAAGGCTACTGGGCAGTTGATCAATGAAGACAAATCTAAAGTTATTTTCTTTCACTGCTCTGCTAGACAGGAATCCATGGTCTTGGATAAATTAAGATATAAGAAGACCTCCCTTCCAATCACTTATTTAGGTATTCCCATAAATATTCAAAGGCAAGAAAAATAAATATTGGAATTGGTTGTTGGACAAATTCAAGAAGAAAATTGGAAAGTGGACCAACAGGTGGCTTTCTTCTGGGGGTAGAATCACCTTGGTAAAATCAGTCCTTCAAGCTATTCCTATTTATGTTTCTTCCGTTTTGAATATCCCAAAGGTTGTTCTTCGAGAATTGGATCAAATCAGTCATCGTTTCCTTTGGAGTGGTACTAAGGAGAAAAGAAAATGGGCCTTGGTGAAATGGGATACTTTATGTCTTCCTAAGAGTGAAGGGGGGTTAGGATTCCGGTCTTCAATTAATAACAACAAAGCTTTAGTTGCTAAATTATATTGGAGGATGTTGCATAACCCCAATGCTCTTTGGGCCAATAATATCCGTGCTAAATATGTTGAGAACAAAAGTCCTGAAGACCTTGTTCGCTATCAAATTCCTACCAAAGGTTCTCCTATTTTAGCAGTTCTTAAGATTGGTGAGGATTTGATAAAGAAAAAATTATTTTGGATCATTCATAATGGTCAACAGGCAAATTTTTGGACATATTCTTGGGATGGTCACAAGCCTTTGATAACTCAGTTTCTCGATTGGAGGCCTTGGATGGAGGAGCTTCATCGAGCTAATTGGATAAAGGTGGCTAATTACTATCGGTACCATACTTGTAATTCAAAGGTTGGTAGATATTGGATCCCTATTGAGGACTGTCCTATTCAAATCCTAGAAAGGCAAAGAAAAGATATCCAAGGCATCCTTCATATGATATCTGTGAAAGGTGAGTGTGGACGAAAAAGGATTAATTGCATTAACATTAAAACTTAGGTTACATAGATTAAATAGGCAGTAAATAACCTATTTGAGAAAGAAAGGGGGAAAGGAGAAATTGGGGGAAAGGAAAGATGAATAGAATTCTCTTGCCGCCCAAATGCTGTCGTCCAGGTAAGGTAAAAGGTAAGTTACCTTTACCCAAGGTAAAAACAATTTTTTTAACCTTTTACTAATGGTAATATTCCAACATTCTCCCCCTTAAAGTTGAGAGGACTAACTATATAGTCTCTCAGCTTTATAAATTGAGCTTTAGCCATGCCTTTGGTAAAGATGTCTGCTAGATTATCCAAAGTGCTACAATATTGAAGCTCAACTGTCTGTTGTTCCACCATATCTCTTATGAAGTGATACTTCATATCAAAATGTTTTGACCTTTTGTGGTGGATCGGATTATATGCCAACTGTATGGCACTAATATTATCACAATTCAGTTTGGTTGGACCAATTTGTTTTTCGCCAATCTCTTCAAGGATTTTCCTCAACCAGAGGATCTGAGTACTGGCATGAGTAATGGCTATGTACTCAGCTTTTGTAGATGATAATGCTACAACAGATTGCTTCTTGGAACTCCAAGTTATTAGTCCCGAACCTAGACTAAAACAGTTCCCCGATGTAGATTTTCTGTCATCTATATTATCGCCCCAATCGCTGTCACTATAACCAAATAACTTCACATAGTTAGACTTGTGGTAATGGATTCCAAAATCCAATGTACCTTTTACATATCGTAAAATTCGTTTGGTTGCTTGTAGATGCAGCTCGGATGGGCATGCCATAAACCGTGATACAAGAGAAACAACATACTGTATATCTGGCCTAGTGTTGGTGAGAAACATTAAACTCCCAACCATGCTTCTGAAATTGGTCAAGTCAACTTTTGGTGCTCCATCTTCTTTGCTTAGCTGGATTCCATGTCCAGTTGGTGTTGCAGCTGATTTGCACTGCCGCATAGCAAATTTCTTGATCATGTCATGAGCATATTTCTGTTGACATATGAAGATCCCATTCTTTGATTGATGTACTTCCATTCCTAGGAAGTATCTCATTAATCCGAGATCCTTCATCTCAAACTCGATTCATCATGGAGTTTTTGAAATCCATATTCATTTTATTATTACTACCCATGAATATTAGATCATCCACATATAAACAAACTATGAGGATATCTACTCCATTTTTCAGGTAGTATAGTGTTGGTTCACTCTTGCTTTTTGTGAAACCATATTTGCTGAAATAGCCGTCAATTCGTGAGTACCATGCTCTTGGTGCTTGCTTGAGGCCATAAAGTGCTTTTTTTAATTTATAAACAAGGTTCTCTTTTCCTGGTTCTTGGAAACCTTGAGGTTGTTGAACATACACTTCTTCTGTCAGGTATCCATTTAAAAATGCACTTTTCACATCCATGTGTTGAATTTTCCATCCTTTATGGGCTGCCAAGGAAAGAACAGTTCTAATTGTTTCTTGTCGAGCAACTGGAGCAAAGGTTTCCTCATAATCTATTCCATATTTCTGAGTAAAACCTTTAGCTACTAATCTTGCCTTGTGCCTTTCAATGCTTCCATCAACATTGAATTTGGTCTTATAGACCCATTTACATCCAACACATTTTTTTCCCTTGGGAAGCTTCACAAGCTCCCAAGTATCATTTTTTTTAATTGAGGATATTTCCTCTTCCATGGCATCTTGCCATATATTTTCAGTGCATGCTTTTTCATAGCTAGAAGGTTCTAGCTGTGCAGCAGCCAACAAAGCATAATTGACTACATCACCCCTTGGTTCATGAGACTCATCATCCCCTGACATTTGAAGATTTTCAAGTCTTGACAAAATGTCATCCATCTCACTAGCTTGACTCCTAGTGTATCTTTGTTGGAAATTCCTATCCAACATTTGAGTAGATGGATGACTCGTAGTATGCGCTTTCCTCTATTTGTCTCTTTCCTTTGAGAAACCGAATCAATATCCATCGGGCTTGGAGCGCTTACCGATCTTTGAAATCGTTTTGGAGAATTTGGTGGTGCCAACAAAGAAGTCCCTCTTGGACTTGGTGTACCACTTGATGTACTTGATGAAGTTTCCAGATGTGGAATTTGTGGAGGAGGACTTTTTCCACTGCTTTTCTTGGGTTGTACCAATGTGGGAGGTACTAATGTAGAACTCGTCCGAATTAGAGTCAAAATCAACAAATTTTTTATGACCCCATTCTCCCCCTTCATCAAAAATTACATCCCCGGAGATAATGATTTTATGTGTCGTGGGATTGTACAATCTATACCCTTTGGTTGAATCACAATACCCTACAAAAACACATGCTTGACTCTTTGGATCAAGCTTCTTTCTCTTCTCCTCAAGAATGTGTGCATAAGATAAAGAACCAAATACTCGAAATGTTTGACATTTGGTTTCTTACCGTACCATCCTTCATAAGGAGTGATACCATCTAAACTAGAAGTCGGACTTCTATTTAGAATATATGCACTTGTTCTCACTGCATCTGCCCAATAGCTGTTTGTGAGATGTTTTGCCTGAAGCATTGTTCTTGCCATTTCAACAAGGGTGCGGTTCTTTCTCTCAGCCACACCGTTCTGCTGTGGGGTATAGGCAGTGGTGAACTGCCTTTTTATCCCATTTTGCTTACAATAATGAAGAAATTCATTTGAGGAGTACTCTCCTCCTTTATCAGTGCGAAGACATTTGACATAGTAGTCACTTTGCTTTTCTACATTATTTCTGAAGTCTATGAAGCAATCAAATGCTTCATCTTTGTGTTTCAAAAAATAGAGCCAACACATTCTAGAATAATCATCTATGAATGTTAGAAAATAAGAATTGTTTCCAAGACTTTTTGTTTGCATTGGACCACAGATGTCCGAATGTACTAGCTGAAGAGGATAGCTTGCTCTCCACGCTCGGCCTTTTGGAAACTTCCGTTCTGGAGTGCTTTCCCAAAGCACATGCTTCGCATACCTTTTTATGTTCTGGAATTTTTGGTAGTCCTGTCACCATAGCTTGTGATATTAACATTTTCAAGCTAGCGGAATTGAGGTGACCATATCTCAAGTGCCACAATTCACTTGGATTTGTAATAGCAATGTTTGCAAGTTGAGCTCCCCTTGGCTCACCAAATTTTAGAGGGAACAACCTATTCTTTGTCATAGGTACTTCTGTGATGACCCGGTTACAATTGTTTTTATCAAAGATTGTACATTTGCTTTCATCAAAAACTAATTTGTAATGCTTCTCCATCATTTGGCCAACACTTAACAAATTGTGTTGTAGTTGTGGAGTATAGTATATGTCATTCACATTTTTAAGGCCTTCTTTTGTTGGAACGGCCATAGCTCCAATGCCTTCAACTTGCAAATATTTATTATCCCCTAACTTAACATGAGATTTGTAATTTGAATCTAATGTAGCAAAGAGATTTTCTTTGCCACTCATGTGGTTGGAGCAACCAAGGATCCAAAATCCATGTATCATTTAGATTTTGATCTCGGCCGTCCATAAGAGAGAAAAAGGTTTGATGGACCTTCTTCTTCTCCGTAGAATGAGCCATATTGACCGCTTTGATCTTTTGAAGACTTTGACCAGCAATCACGAGCGAAGTGACCTTGTTTCCCACAATTGAAACAATCTGTTTTAGTCTTGTTACTTCCTCGTCCTTGATTTCCACGGGCCGCATTGCCTCTTTGGTTCCGATTGGCTCCTCTGTTTTGATTTCCACCTCTCTTTTGATTACCTCCTCTCGTAGGAGTTGCTTTGGCTCTTGCCTCTTTGTTGTTGTCCTCTCGCCTCGGCCTCTTCCTTGTTCTCGTCTTGCGCTTTCATTCGAAGTGAAGGCTTTGTCATCACCTCCATAGCTTGTTGAAGGGGCTCCTTGAAGTCGCTCTTCATGTGATGTTAATGATCCAATCAAACTATCAAATGTAAGAGTAGAAAGGTCTTTGGATTCTTCAATTATGATAGCAATGTGATTCCACTTAGGAAGAAGTGTTCGCAACACTTTCTTCACAATTGTTTCATTTTTTGTGTCTTCACCTAAAGTTTGCATCATATCAACTACTGCTTTGACTCATACACAGTAGTCTCCGACTCTTTCATTTTCCTTCATTCTCGAGATTTTCAAAATCTCTTTTCAAAGTCTGAAGCCCGACTTGCTTTACTTTATCACTTCCTTGGAATCCTTCTTTCAAGGCATTCCATGCATCTGTAGCAGTTAAGTAAGATGCAATTCTAGGAAAGATACTAGGATCTAATGCTCGATTGAAGATGGTATAAGGCAAAAGAATTATTTTTCTGTGCATCTTTGTAGATCTTCTTATCATTTGCACTTAAAGTAGTCCAATCTGTTGGAGCAATGTATCCGTCTTCAATAATATCCCATAGTCCTTTTCCAATGAGTAATGTCCTCATCTTGATGGACCAATACTCATAATTATCCCCACCGAATTCGGGAATTGGTAGATTATTATGTGATCCCATTATTATCTACTAAAACAAGAAACCTCTCTTTTATAGTCTTATTGCAAAAAAGACTTTACAAACTATCAAGCCTCGCTTGATTTACAATCATAAACAACTCACACTTGTTGTTCAAGAATTACAAAATTGTCACCGATTTGTTCATCATCGTCACTGATCAATATTATTTCAGGAGAAGGAGGTTGAAGGATTTCAACTGAATTACTATAATGAGTATATTCGGATCCTTGTGAAGCAATTGCAACTGTGTCGGATTGTTCAAATCTGCTGCCAAAGGAGTTATCTTCTGAATCTTCTTCGTATCCTTGATCAGGATTTCTCTGGTGTGCAATAACCGCGTTTTGCAACTGTGAAAAAACTGTATTAAGTCCTAGTGTTTTCACGTGCCTATCAAAGTTTTCAGGGTTTGTTTTCAATAACAACTTGCAGAGGGCATGATAACATCCATCCGATCTTATCATTTAAGAAAATTTCCCGAAATTTTCTTTTACAAAGATTTCCTCTTAGGAAATAATAAAAAAAAATTAACTTCCAAAGTTTTTTTTTTTAAAAATACTTTACAATTATTTCCTCTCAGGAAATTTCTATCAACTTTGAAAAAAAAATTTTTTTTATAAAAAACTAATGAACAGATATTTCCTCTTAGGAAATTACACACAAAAAAAAATTATTATTTTTTTTAAATTTAAACTATTCCTTAGTTTTTTTTTTTTTAATTTTAATTATCTATTGACCCCGCCGAGAGTCGATCCTGCGACCTCGCGGGGGTCAGGGCTGAGGGTAGCCGCTGCGCTATCGGGCTGATCCGGGAGCAATGCGTGCTCCTCGCCCTTTAGCTTCCCGTCGAGCGCGAAGCTAATGTTGGCTTCGCGCTTCGGCGCGAAGCTTGATTTTACTTGGGACTTTAGTCCCACATCGCCCGTAGGGCGATGTAAAAGCTCTTTAAAAAGAGCTAAGCACATAAAGTGCTTTGACTGCCTGCGGGCAGTCACTAACGCCGCAGGATCCTTTTGCCACCGATGCACGCGCGGATCGCCACGTCACCACTCCTCGGGCCGCGCGCCGCCACGTCACCACACCTCATGGATCGCCATGTCACCACTCCTCGGGCCGCGCACCAAAGCCACGTCACCACACCTCGGGCCGCACGCCAGTCACACGTCGCCACGCGTCACGCCACGTCAATCTCGTGCCTCGAGAATCATGCGCCACGTCAACAATGCCTCGAGAATCGTCTTCCAGTGCCTCGAGAAACATGCCAGACTGCTCCTACGGGCCACCTCGAGATCCGTGCCACCTCGGCTCCTACGGGCTGCCTCGGGATCCATGCCATCGCCTCGAACTACGGGCCCCATCGCCTCGGGAATCGCGCCGCTCTGATACCAAATGTGAAAGGTGAGTGTGGACGAAAAAGGATTAATTGCATTAACATTAAAACTTAGGTTACATAGATTAAATAGGCAGAAATAACCTATTTGAGAAAGAAAGGGGGAAAGGAGAAATTGGGGGAAAGGAAAGATGAATAGAATTCTCTTGCCGTCCAGCGTCGCCGTCCAGCGGTAAGGTAAAAGGTAAGTTACCTTTACCCAAGGTAAAAACAATTTTTTTAACCTTTTACTAATGGTAATATTCCAACAATGATCCCTCTCTTGGTCCCATGAAAAAGATTTTTTTGGATGGAACAACACTACTAAGGGTGAGTATTCAGTTGCTCAAGGTTATTTGACCTTATGCCATAATAATCCCAACCATTCTTCTGACATATTTTCTCGATTGTGGGCTCAAAAGCTCTGGCCTAAGGTGAGGTTCTTTAATTGGCTTTTATTGCATCGTAGGGTGCTTACTGGTGAGCAACTTATGAAGCATGGTTTTCATGGCCCTTTTAGATGTGAAATGTGTGAAGAGAATGTAGAAACTATCAACCATCTTTTTATTGAGTGTACTTTAGCCTCTGAGCTATGGAGGAGAATGGCCACTTTACTTGGCTTACAAGTGGTCCAATTTTTTTACTTTTGAATAGCTTTGGAGGGATTGGCCTAATCAAGAGGGTGTTGATCATTTTATTAGGCAGTTAGTTTGGATGGGTTCTACCATTCTTCTTTGGAATATTTGGAATGAAAGGAACAGCCAAATTTTTAATCAAGATAGGAAGGATATTCACTATATTTGGCAAAAGACCATAGCCAACTTAGTTGAATCAGTCCATCAACTCCTTAATCACCCCCAAAACTCCCACCAAAGATGGGATCAAGTGATGCAAAGATTGAAGATTAAATCTTCTAAGGGCAACCAACTTAAATGGAATGTGAGTATTAGTAAGATGGATAGGACTAGAAATTGGCAACCTCCTCCTAAGGATTTTGGAAAATTCAATACTGATGGAGCCTCTAGAGGGAACCCTGGAAAAGCCAGTGTGGGAGGAATTGGTAGAATTTCATATGGCTCCCTGGTTTTTACTTTTGCTGAGAATTTGGGTATTCTTTCCAATAACCTTGCTGAGGGGTATGGTATCCTTAGAGGCCTTCAGGAGGCTACTAAGGTTGGATGGGAAAAGGTGTTGGTTGAGTCTGACTCTCAACTTATGATTAATCTCTTGAAGACTCCTTCTAAGAATCATAAGGTGGATTGGAGAATAAAAAGAATTATTGAGAAGATTCAATTAATCCGGATGGGATTTTTGAAAGTTGATTACAATCATGTGGTCAGAGATCAAAACAAGAGTGTTGATGCTTTAGCTAATTGGGCTTTGGACAAAGGTGATCTTACTTGTTATGGCCACCCTCCTATATGGTGGGCTTCTCAAATTAGGGAAGCTCTTATTTCTATCATTTCTTTGGATGGCTCCAGTTCTGAAGGTACCTAGTTTCTTGTTTTTTTTTTTTTGCTTCTCTTTGGTTCATTCAGTTTTTTTAGTTCCCTAGCTCATTCTATTCTTTATTTTGTTTCCTCTGTTGATTCTTGCCTTAATAGTCTTTTGGTCTAGATAGGTCATTGTTATGTTCATTTTTTTTTTTTCTTTTCTTCTTTTTTTTTTTTTGTTTAGTTTTTTAAGGTGGGTGGGTTCTTTTGTTTTGTTTTGTTTTTGTGTTCTTTGTGTTGTTTTTTGTTGTTCTTGTGTTTTTGTTGTTTTTTTTTAATGTTTTTTGTTATTGTTCTTGTGTTTTTTTCATTCTTGTTCTTGGGTTTCTCTTTGTTTGTGTTATTTCGTGTTTTTGTGTGTGAGTGTTTTCTATGTTTTTTGTTTTTGTTTATTGTCTGTTGTTGGTTGTTTTTTATTTTTATTTTTATTTTATTTTATTTTAATTTTTTAGGTTTTGGTTGTGTTTATTTTTCATGTTTTTTTTGGGTTATGTCTTTGTAGTGTCATGTTGTTTTTGTCTTGTTTGTGTTTTGTTATGTGGTTCTTGTGTTTTTCTATGTGGTTTGTGTTGTGGTTTCTTTTATCTTATTGTGCGTGTTTGGTTGTGCTTTTGTTTTTGACACACTCAAGGAGCATGTTTTTTATTTTATTTTATTATTTTTGTTGTTATTTACTTATTTTTAAATTGGTTTTGTGTGTTTGTTTTCTCCTTTGAGTATGTGAAGTGTGGGTGAAGTTTTACATCCATTCACCCCACTTGTTCTCTTTTTTGTAAGCAATAATATGGTTTTTAGAAAGGAGCACTAAGTTTTTTGCGACAAACCATTGAGCATTGAGCAATGGATGTTGAGAATGAGTCTCTGGGGTGTAGTGGAGTAGTGCTGAGATAGGTTGCAATGAAGGCAATGAAATTTTAGGAGTTGATAAGAAGGACAAAGAAGTTTGTCATCTTGAGCCATCAAGCAGCTTCCAAAGCTCCACTTAATTTTTGGTAGCCAATGGGTGGAAAACATATTTAACTATGTAATTATCCTAGGGATCCATTGGATAAAACATATAATTTGGCTAAGTAATAAGACAAGCAGATAATTGGGTGCTCAAGAATCCTAGGCAGGCCCTAAATCCCCACCCCATAATAAGGGTAAATAAATAGGATTCCAATCAGGTGTCATAGGTGTAGTGGGCAGATAAATGGGAAAGTGACTTCCCCTGACTAGTTTCCAAACCCCCACCCAAAAGAAAGGTATATGGTCATCCAAGTTTAGAGCCCAACAGAGAAATGAGCCACATGAAGATCATGGCTAGAAACCAAATCTCCATCACGAAGATACAACACAAGCCATCTAATTTTAGGATCGTGTGGAGGTTTGAGAATCTCTTATCCCTTGAATGATTCTAAAATTGTGCCAAATATGTAAATTAAGATGGAAATCCAAAAACCAGCCCTGGCATTGTAGGCAGAGTTTCGAGTCAATAGCAAGCAACATGAAGATCCCAAAGTCTCAACCATCATAAAATTCTTATCACAACAAGGTACTGCTATAGGTGGTAAAACCTCCCCTTTATTTATGAGAGTGCATGATGAGTATCTAGTAATTAATAGGTTTGGTACCTCACCAGTGGATGGAAACAAGATGAATCTCGAGTCCATTAGAGCTACTAGCTTCAAGTGGTTTGACAATGCATTTAATGGTCATATTCCTCAAAAAATAGATGGATAAATTCATGATATATTATATCATTCAAGTAGGGTAGAATTGATCAAGGGTCTAGATTCAGGCTGTATTTCCTATCCCCTTCTGGTAGTCACCCTCCACCATAGTCTGCAGAAGATTTGAAAAAATTTACAGCATGGTCGCCCCCATTGGCATCTTTGCATTGTCTCATCCACCATACACCATATTGAATATAACATTTATTGTAAAGTATTTATATATTGGAATGCAGGGCATTCCAAAAGGTTGACTCTTGAGCCATTACAAAAAATTCTTCTATTCATCAAATATAAGTTTACTACTGTTTGGTCTCTAGTTAAGCTCTTGAATGTGTGAGTTTTGAGGGTTATTTTTATACTTTAGCTATTCGTATGGATGTGTTGTAATTCTGCATTTTGGATTTTATGCATTTTCAGCTAGTAGTCCTAGAATTCACACTCAATCATGTATGTTAGATGCTAAATGGGAGTGAGGATTGGTTGATCTATTAGGTAGTTCACTTGTGTTTTTTTGCAATGGTTTGGGTTTGCTCTGCATATATTTTGATGTGGCTAAATTCATCCCCTTTAAGTTCAAGCTTCAACTCCCTTTTCTTTCTTTCTGCTCCCCTTTTCCCTTTATCATTGTTAGCTAGGACTTCCCATGAATTGGCCTTCTCTGGATATCGACCATTAAGCCCCTAGTTTTGCATCATTCAATGTTGGTGTAGGTTCATAGGGTGTGCAAACCTTTATTTTACGTCGAATTTCACACCAATAACTTTAATATGTACAATATATATATGTTGTGGTCAGTAGTGTTAGTAGTTAGTGATTTTTAGTAATACCTCATGTTGTGATAAGTGTGGCTTGAAGGACTTTACATGTCTTGAAGGACTTTAATGTCTCACAATATAAGAAGCATGGTTTGAAGGACATTAATATCTCATGTTGTGAAACGTGTGGACCAAAGGAATTTGCATGGCTTGAAGGACTTTAATGTATCATGTTGTGAGAAGCATGGCCTAAAGGACTTTACATGGCCCAAAGGACTTTAATGTCTCACACTGTGAGAAGCATGGTCTGAAGGACTTTATATGATCTAATAGACTTTGATGTCTCACACTACGATAAGTGTGGCCCAAAGGACTTTACATGGATTGAAGGAATTTTGTGTCTCATGTTATGAGAAGTGTGTCCCAAAGAACTTTACATGGCTAAAAGGACTTTGATATCTCATGCTATGAGAAGCGGGGCCTGAAGAACTTTATATGGTTCACAAGACTTTGGTGTCTTATGCTATGAGAAGTGTGGCCCAAAGGACTTTACATGGCCCAATGGAATTTGATGTCTCACACTATAATAAGTGTGACTTGAAGGAATTTGTAGGGCCAAGAGGACTTTAATGTGTATAATATCTTATGTTGTGAGAAAAAGAGATTTGAGCATGTTTGAATAGATGTAATATGTCATAGGAGGTGTAAATGTTTGTAATGTTTAAAAATGAAAGATGTTTGTATGTATGATAACATGTATACGATAATGTATGCATGACAATTTTTAAGAAAAGCACATTTATTAAAGAAGAAGAATTTGAATAATTGTTTTAGCATATGTTCCCAAATAGGAGAAATAACAGCGTAGATTGTGATATTGAGATTATGTAATTTATTCAACATAAAATTGGGGGGCAAGTTGCCCCCAAGAAAATGCACAAATGTATTGATTTTAATATGGTGATAAGTATTTATTGATGAATGAAATTAATGTGATGAAGATATCCTATGTAACTTAATATATGAGTGAGAGGGATCAGGATTTCAAGCCCATTACCTAATGTATATGCAAATATTTTATAGATACATGAGATATCAAACTTGAGAATTTTATCCCTTTATTGATATCTAAGAAAAATTAGGATTGTGTGAATAAAGCATTTTCAAAGGTGCTAGTGATGGTGATTGGAAACTCACATCCATTAACTAGCATGCTCATAATATAATTATGGGTTTTCAAGAAAGTGGAAATGAGATGACCATTTTCGTGAATGGAGTATTATGCCTTACTACTAGTCGTTAAAATATATAGTAAGAAATTTGTTTACTAAAATATGATGAAAGTGTCCTAGATCACTTAGTACATCAGTAAGAGGTTCAAATACTGATGGCCACTACCTAACACATATGCAAATATTTACAAACATGTGAAATATCAATCATGAAGATTCAATTTCCCCATTTATATACAATATATTAAGACTTTTTGCAAAGAGAGTGTTGCCAAATATGCCTCCCTAGGCAGTAGAAAATCAGCTTCCATTGGTTGGCATATTGATCAATAATTATGAACATGCAATATACTAGAAATAAAATATCTACCTTCCTGAGTAGCATGCTAGGATTCACAACTAATCATAAATGTAAAAATATGTCTAATAAGGTTTGATTTGTCTCCTATCTATCTAGTAGATTAGGCTAGAAAATTTGATACCATTGATCCCTTGACTGATAGGCATACAAATAATTGCATGATTACAAGTCATAGGATCAATAGGATTAATCCTCCAACATGATCTAGTAGATAAGCTAGAGCATGTGATAGATTATGACAGTGAGTTTGTAGGATTTGCATGACAATATAAAATAGATATCCAAGAAAAATGAAGTCATTCATCTTTGCCTTACATATGCATAAAAATTTGTATATATATAAAACATTTGTAAAATAAGTCATATTTTTTAGAGGTCTTATGCTCTACTATAGTGTTGAGATTAAAACTTGTTGCTAACATGTGACAACCCAAATTTGTGATGGTATTGATAAGATGTGACAATAATTTTTTAGGCTTTGCATCATGGTATCACATGGATATCTAGGGAAAGATGAAGTCCTTCACCTTTGCCTAGAGTATGTACAAATAAATTTATATGTGCAAAAAATAGGTAAAAAAGCCTTTTTGTATAGGTCTTATGTTCTACCATGACACAAGGCTAGAAACTTGTTGTTAACATGAAATTAATGTGATTGTATTGATAAGTTTAACAAGGCCAAGATGTCACACCACACTAATGCATGTTTTTTAGAAAAAATAGGATGTATCTCACTTTTTTCCAACATATATACAAGGAATTGTATATACATAGAACATCTACAAGAAATGTCATCTTTTCTTGGAGAAACATACAATTGGTAGGGTATGATAACTGATGGTCATTGTCATTATGGTGAAAGAAGATGACTCCTAGTCAATTTATAGACCAATAAGAAGTAGTGGGATCTAATGATATACTACTTGGCACACTCATAAGCTATTATGGGTAATTAAAGTGTTGATCATTAAGTCTCATTGCCCTTGTGGGTCTACATATAGGTGAGGTAAATTTATATAGTAATAATTAAGCATTGATTGTCTAAGGTTAATTATGGTGATAGTGCCCTAATCCACCTATTATATCATCCAACATCTTTAGCCACTCCAATCCTTCATCTAGAACATAAATAAAAAAATTTAAATATGTGCGAAGTAGGACATGGGTTGTCAATTATGTTGATGGTATATAAGGAAATTATGACTTTTACAATGAGAGTGTTTCCAAATGTGCCAATAATGATGGAAGAAGTTCTCTATGAATCAATTAGCATATATGTGAAGGTTCGTCCTCAAAGAAAACCAAAAGAACACCAATGCCAAAGATGAACTAAAAGGTATATTTGAGCCTAATTGGTTAGGTCCTTTCATCATCACCAGCAAATTTGAGCCCTACAACTCTAATGGTGCCTACAAAATCAATAGTTGCCTTACAACTCTAACAATGACAAGGTAGGAAAGTGATCACTACTCTTCTCAATCATGTTGATCACATAAGATTCCAGGTTGATCCAAGCTATGCATATTCATGTCAGGACTATGCTAGGCTATACATGGAATGATTAAGCTAAATTATATGAATTATAAAAGCTATAAATAGCTTAAGCTTCCTAAGTAAGAGGGTCGACACTTTTAATATTTGTATATTGTAAGCTATGCATTTGCTATGTTCTTAATGAAATTAGATGTTCTTTAGCCTCTACTAATAGATGCATTGCAAATGATAACATGTATGTGAGTTATGTATTTCCATGCAATTTTATTTATGCTTTGTGGGTGGTAAATTTTGTTAAGCAATTTTTTTTTTTAATTTGGATTACCTTTCATAAATTTCTTGGAGTATTGGAGGATGCATAATATAAGTTGAATATAAATCCTATGATGATTTATTTGGTAGCTAGTGTGTTAGGCTCTGTTTGTAGTTGTATTGTAGGATGTTTGCATAGTAAGCTTCATTATTGTTAGATAAATTTTGACCACCCTTTGATCAATTTCTATCCCTCTTCCCTTTTCCTTCTAACCCTTTCATCTATATATTTAATATTTTACCATTTGATTTATTTGCACAAATAAGGAACTAACCTTCTTTAAAGGTTGACTCAGAAGCAATTCAGAGTCATCCAATATTGGCCAATGGTCTAGGGTACAAAACACATACTAGGTGGATTGTAGACCAAGAATTAGTTTATTTACGAATAAATTAATTCATCAAAGTGATCAACTTCCAACTATTAACTTGAACCTTTAAAATTAACATATTAATTAATTAAGTCAAATTGGTTAATTATTTTACAACTATTATCTCCCTTAATTAATAGAGTTAATTCATTAGATAATTAAACAATAATCAATACAAGTTAGTTAATTCCAAAGTTCCATTTTTAGGACTTTGAGCAAGTTGAACTCATCCTAATATATGATGACTCATTTCAAAAGGGTGCATTGACATATCATGTATTTTATTTCTAGATGCATCATGCATTTTATGTCATGATCACATGTCCTTTTGACCTCATGCAAGGTGGAATTAAATGATAAACCTTATGCATCGAATAAAAGTATGTGAAACATGATTTAATATCACATGGAGAGTAAAGCAATGTCTCTTGATCACCTCAACATCTTAAATCAAATTGGTAAATATCTATTCAAAATCAATTAATTGATTTGATATTACTCAATTGATCACTTTGTCAATCTTGCATCCATCATTGATTAATTAATTTGGTATTAGATAATCAATTAGTCAATCTTGGATCAATTAATAAGGAATCAATAAATTATTCAATTGATTAATCATTAAATCAATAGATTAAACTAATTAGTAGTTCAATTCATTATTCTAAACTACATTCTTTCACCATTACCCATTAAGTCAATTAACTTCAATTTTGAACTAATTATTTAGTGTGACTCAACACTTCAAGGTAACTAATTACTCAAGTTGCAATTGTTAAACTACCACATTAATTAAATAAATTTAATTAATACCCTACTCATAACTTAATTAATTAGTTAACTAATTTGGCATCATCAAATCACAAGTCATTAAAATTAATTAATTATAAAACCATATTTTTAAAACTTGAGGTAAAGTTTAATCATATCTTTGCACACCTTGAAAAATCCATTTCCAACCGACACCACTTGATGAGCATGTGTTTCCAAAATTAATGCTTGCAATCCTTAAAACACATTCAAATTAATTCATTAATTCTCTTAAAACTATTAAACCCCATAATTAAATTAAATTAAATAATTTCCATCCCTTAACTTCAACACCTTAAAAATTATTAAATTATATTAATCAATTAACCTTAATCCATTTCAAATTAATTAATTTCAACAATTAATCATTAAATCGTATTAATTTCTAAACTTGAAATTTGTTAAATCAAATAAATCATTCATTAATTCAGTTGGGATATTAATTTGAAGTTATTAAATCAATCAAATCAAATTGGACTCAATTGCTTCTAATTCAATTTAGAATCGATGCAATCATTAATTCACATTCAATCATTCTAATTTCAATTGAGATAATTCATCAAGCACTCATAAACTGGAATCATTAAGACAATTCAACTAAAACAATTTGCAATCTCTCAATTAAATCCATTCATTAAGACAAATCAATCCATTGATCCATTAACTTGGAATTGTTATGTCACATTCATTTATTGGTTCATTTATTAATTTAATTGGTAAATTAGATTATTCTATTAATAAATCCACTTGGCACTGTTCCAAATTGATCTGAATTTACTAATTTGGTATTGTTAAATTGTGATGATTTAATCACATTAGTTTGACATTATTAAACCAAATCACCAATTTATTAAGTATATCACTATCCAACACATTAATTAATTTGTATACACACCCAATTTTGGCACACTTTAATCCTCTATAAATCTTACCCACTATCCAAACAAAATTCAGCTCTCTCATTCATAAGTTACAACATTTATCACTCCCAAGGACAATGACATTTCTTGTAGCCTTAAAATTTGAGATAAACTTACATAAATGTATAAAAAAAAATATGCTTGTTGGAATGGACTTAAAAAGATCTTTCCAATAATTACAAATATACTTATATTCCTTTGACACAACACTCTAAAATTGCTAAAATTCAAATACTATGATCTAACGATGCTCTAACAACAAGGATGACATCACTTTTAAGGCTCGTAGCTCTTTTAGATACTTATAAAAATTCATAAAACTACATTCATTAGACGGGCTTGAAAAGAAATTTTCAATGAATATAAATATACTTTTATTTGGATAACGTTTGATGCCCTCAAAATGGTGTTTCTCTACATGTTATTTGAGACCCTGTGCAACAACCTATCTCTTCTTGGTAAGCCCAGAACTTACCACTAGCCTCTTCTTGGTAAGCCCAGAACTTACCACTAACCTGGAACAACACTGCTCCAAGTTACCCGAACAAAGTATTGATCAAAATATTCTAATAATGAATTGACATCAAATGATAATACAGAAAAAGTCAGAGGGTGTCTTGGCTTCTGTATTATCATTTGATGTCAATTTATTAGAAGAGGAATCGAATCCCGTGGGAGACGAGCTTCAGATAATTCGTCCGGCGCAGGCCGCAACTCTTCCCTCGTGGTGTCCTAAGATCCTTGACGGCCATTGGCACCGTTTACTTCCGATCTGTGGCCATTTGCACCCGAAGAAGAACGGACTATTATTATTCAGCTGCAATTTGCATATAGTTGTGCAGCTGAATAATAGTCCGTTCTTCTTCGGGTGCAAATGGACCTCGCTTTACATCAGCTCTCAAATAATTCGTCCAGCGCAGGCGGCAACTCTTCCCGCAACGAAGAAGCTTTGTGGGTATATGCATTCAACACATTTACATAAATTCGCAAGTCAAGTTTAATACATACAATTCATACGTTAAGTGACTGTATATGCATAATAAACTATGGTAAACATGAAAACAAATTCCATACAGCATCTATCATCATCTAATTTAAAAAGTAGATGCACTTTGACAACTTCTGCTCCCTTTGAAAACAATACATCATCTCCTATTCATACAATACTTTTGCATGCTTCTTTGAAATAATTAAAAATAATGTCAAAAAAACATCTCACATTCATACAAATAATTTTTGTGTAATACTCATGAAATGTAGAAAGTGGTTTAACTCAATATAAATACAGACCAGCTTGCTTGGGAAGAATACTCCAGCGTCCATGTCCATTTTTTCAGACCTAATTTTTCAGGGCAAGGAAGGGACTCTACTACCCATTACGGAAGACCAGTAGAATGATAATAAATATGGCTTACCCCTCTTCTTCTCTTGTGGTCTCGATATTATTAGTTGACACATGGCAGTTTCCCATTCAATACATGTCGGAGAGTAGTGGTCGAAAAATATTAAATTGATATCGTCTTACCCAATTCAAACGCAAGGCTATAAACTGTTCTACTTGTTCCATCCCTAGAAAAATATACTGAAAACGACTTTTTACTGTTATGATTATAACGACATGTCATTCATGACTTAACTTCGTACTGGCTACATATGAACCATGACATGTGTTGAGAGTAATCTCAACCCAACGGTAAAATTTGATTTTTGTCGCAGTGCACCACGTTGCACAACACTTAGTTTTTTCCAGCCCATGTTTGTTGTTTTATTTAATGTTTGTGCACATCATTATCTGTTTAGTGGATAAGATAGTTTTTTATTTAATTTTTGTACACATCCTTATTTGTTTAGTGGATAAGATTGTTTTTATTTAATGTTCTGCTCATTTTCCAATGGAGGATAAGAGTGGTTAAAAATGGTGGGGAGAGAGAAATAATTAAGTGTAATCTGTATGCATTATAGACAAGAGAGAAATGATAAGAGATGTGACTCTGTTTTTCAACAGAGAGTGTGGTTGTTTATTGTCTGTAATTTTTTGAAATAAAAAAATTAAAAAATTTCAGCTCTCCGTTGTGTGTACTATTAATATTAGTCTCTGTGTGTTTATTTTCCTCTGACCTCTTGAATTTATATCAGTGGTATCAGAGCGGTTTACGACTTAAATGCCAAGGAAGAAATGGCTCAAGCGAGCACGAGTTCAAGTCTGAATAACCCACAAATACCAAAGTTTGATGGGAAGAATTATGAATACTAGTCTATTCTGATGAAGACCTTGTTTCTGTCACAAGATGTATGGGAAGTTGTAGAGAATGGCTTCCCAGAGCCAACAAATGCTGCAACACAAAATGCATTGACGAATGCACAGAGGAATACATTGAAGGAGAATCGGTTAAAGGATGCCAAAGCACTGCACTTTATATTTCAAGGAGTTGATTTAAGTATTTTCCCAAGGATTCAGTCTTGCACAAGATCAAAGCAAGCCTGGGATACGTTGGAGACAGTATATCAAGGAATGGAGAAGATAAAGACTGCAAAGTTACAGTCAATGAGGAGAGACTTTGAGACTATGCAAATGAAGGAGTCAGAGACTGCAGACTCTTTCTTCACATCTGTTGTGGGTTTGGTGAATCAAATGAGGTCCCATGGAGAGGATATTCAAGACAGAAGGGTGGTTGAGAAGATTCTGAGGAGTCTACCATCAAGGTTCGACTCTTTGGTTGTTGCCATTGAAGAAACCAAGAATCTCGCACAATATTCCATTGATGAGTTGCAAGCATCACTGATTTCACATGAGCATCGGTTGAGAAGGTCTGAAGGTAGTTCTTTGGAGAATGCCTTCAAGTCACAAGTGAATATTGGTCCTGGAAGAGGAAGAGGCAGAGGAAGGTATGGTTTCAAGGGCAGAGGAAGAAGCCTTGCAAGAGGTGGAACAACAAGCCAACCAAGCTCGAGTGGAAGAGGCCAAAGCCAACAAGGTCAACAAAGCACAAGCCATCCAAGCCAGAACTGGAGGTAGAGCCAGAGCCAAGGTCAAGGCCAAAGGTATGATAAATCCCAAGTGGAATGTTATTACTATAAGAAATTTGGTCATTATGCTAGTGAATGTAGAAAGAAGTAGTATGATCTTAGGAGGTAGAGAGCTAACTATACTGCTGAGAATGAGAATGAGGAAGTGTCGAATGATGGACTATTTTTAGCTTTTAACGTTGTAGTGGATAGTCAGAAGGATGTTTGGTATTTGGATTCTGGTTGTAGCAACCATATGACTGGCAATAGAGGTCTGTTTGTTAGTCTAGATGAAAATGTTAAGTCTGATGTAACCCTTGGTAATGATAACAAGGTTACTGTCAAGGGAAAAGGTAGAATAAATATATTGACAAAGAAAGGGGAAAAGACATTTATAAATGATGTGTATTATGTGCCTGGCTTGAAGCACAACCTATTGAGTGTCGATCAGTTGATAGGAAAAGGTTATTCTATCAGTTTTAAGGATAACAAATGCACCATACTAGATAAGACACCGAGAAAGATATTGGTAGCTAGGGTTGAGATGACAAACAATAGGATGTTTCCCTTGAGGATAGCTCATGACATGAGTACAAGGATGGCAGCAGTCACACAAACTATATTACAAGCAAAGATTAAGGATAAGAATTGGTTGTGGCATTTGAGATTAGGCCACCTTAACTTTGATTCATTAAATTTGCTGCATAAGAAGAATATGGTATTGGGATTGCCACCTATTGAAAGGTCTGGCAAAGCATGTGAAGGATGCATAATGGGAAAACAGCACAGAGATGCATTCCCTGTTGGAGTGACAACAAGAGCTCAAGCTCCATTGGAGATAGTACATTATGATCTATGTGGTAAGATGCATACACCATCATTGCATGGTGTTGTTTATTTTTTGACTTTCATTGATGATTACACGAGGAAGACTTGGGTGTACCTGTTGAAGCATAAGGATGAGGCATTCGAGTACTTCAAACAGTTTAAATATTTGGTGGAAAAACAAAGTGGTTATAGCATCAAGGTATTGAGAACCGACAGAGGAGGAGAGTATATGTCAAAGGAGTTTCAGAACTTCTGTAAATATAATGGAATTCACCAACAATATACAACAAGGTACACACCCCAACAGAATGGAGTAGCTGAGAGGAAGAACAGAACCATCACAGAGATGGCAAGGAGTATGTTTAAGGCAAAGCTTTTGTCGAATGAGTATTGGGGAGCAGCAGTTAAATGTGTTGTATATATTCTGAATAGATGTCCAACCAAGAGTTTGGGCAATATAGTACCAGAGGAGGCATGGACTGGAAGGAAACATAGTGTTTCCCACATGAGAGTGTTTGGATGTGTAGCATATGCACATATCCTTGATGATTTGAGAAGGAAGCTGGACAACAAGTCAGAGAAATGCATATTTTTGGGTTACAGTGAAAGTTCCAAGGCATACCAGTTGTACAATCCTGTTACAAAGAAAATTGTAATTAGCAGAGATGTCAAGTTTGTCGAAGAGGAAGCATGGGATGGAAGCATAGAGAAGACTGTCAATGTTGTAGGAGCTGGTCTATTTGAAGATAAATAGGGGACAACAGTAAACACCCCTGCAATACAAAATCAGAATCAACAAGGACCATCAACATCGGTCACAAGTAGTTCAAATGCACAACAAGCACCACCAACAGCTCCTAGTAGTCCAACATCAAGTGATTCATCAAATATGCCATTGGCAAGGTTGAGAAACCAGAATTTTAGGAGCTTGACTGATATTTACCAACAAGAGCAAGGTGAGCAAGATGAAGGCTCAAATTTATTGTTCGCATTGTATTCTCCAACTGAAGATCCAATTCATTTTGAAGAAGCCATCAAGGAGGAGAAGTGGATAGCTGCAATGGATGAGGAAATAGCAGCTATTGAGAAGAATGAGACATGGGAGCTTGTAGATCTCCCCCAAGGTAAATATGTCATTGGAGTCAAGTGGGTCTATAAGACCAAATGTAATGCAGAAGGAAAAGTGGAGAGGCATAAAGCAAGGTTGGTAGTGAAGGGCTATAAACAACAGTATGGCATTGACTATGAGGAAACATTTGCACCAGTTGCAAGGATGGAAACCATTAGAACTGTATTAGCCATAGTAGCCTAACACAAGTGGAAAGTCCATCAAATGGATGTCAAGTCGGCATTTCTTCATGGAGTGTTAAAGGAAGAGGTTTATGTTCAGCAACCACCTGGATATGAAGCCATAGGAGAAGAAAGGAAGGTGTATAGGCTGAAGAAGGCGCTTTATGGACTGAAGCAGGCACCAAGAGCCTGGTATAGCCGGATAGACTCATACTTTATGAGCTATGGGTTCAGCAAATGTGATGGAGAGCCCACACTGTATATCAAAGAAAATAAAGGCAAGTTATTGATTGTTGTTTTATATGTGGATGATTTAATTTTCATGGGAAATGATGAGGCCATAGTAGCTGAGTTTAGAGCAGAAATGAAAAAGGAATTTGAAATGTCGGATTTAGGCCTTTTAAGGTATTTCCTAGGCATAGAAGTTCAGCAGTTGGATCATGGCATCTTTATATCTCAGTCAAAGTATGCAGCAGACATTCTCAAAAGGTTCAAGATGGAGAATTGCAAGCCAACTCCAACACCAGTTGCTATGGGAATCAAACTGAAGAAGGAGGATTGGAGCAAGGATGTTAATCCCACCATGTATAAGAGCATTGTTGGCAGCCTAATGTATTTGATAGCCACATGACCAGATATAATGTATGTTGTTAGTTTGATATCAAGGTTTATGGAGACCCCCAAGGTCACACACTTGCAAGCGGCCAAAAGGATACTGAGATATGTCCAAGGAACAAAGGAGTACGGTATATTATATAAGAAAATTGATGATTTTAGACTGGTTGGATACACTGATAGTGATTGGGCAGGTAGTGCGGATGACCGAAAGAGTACTTTCGGGTATGTATTTTATTTGGGTTCTGGAGTTGTATCATGGGCATCAAAGAAGCAGCCCATCGTGTCATTGTCATCAGCAGAAGCAGAGTACATCGCAGCGACAGGGGCAGCCTGTCAAGCCATATGGATGCGGAGAATGTTGAAAGACTTAGGGCATGAGCAGCAAGAGGTGACAAAATTATTTTGTGACAATAGATCCACCATTGCCCTCTCTAAGAATGCAGTATTCCACAAGAGGATGAAGCACATAGACACTCGCTACCATTTCATCAGAGAGTTGATCAATGTCGGGGAAATCATCTTGGAGCACTGCAGAACAATGGAGCAGTTTGCAGACATATTTACCAAGCCGTTGGGAACAAAGACCTTCACACAACAACGTGATAATCTTGGTGTCACTGATGGTGGAGGAAATATTGCGGTTGAGATTAAGGGGCAGTGTTGAGAGTAATCTCAACCCAGCGGCAAAATTTGATTTTTGCCGCAGTGCACCACGTTGCACAACACTTAGTTTTTTCAGCCCATGTTTGTTGTTTTATTTAATGTTTGTGCACATCATTATCTGTTTAGTGGATAAGATAGTTTTTTATTTAATGTTTGTACACATCCTTATCTGTTTAGTGGATAAGATTATTTTTATTTAATGTTCATGCTCATCCTTATCCCATGGAGGATAAGAGTGGTTAAAAACGGTGGTTGGGAAAAGATATAATTAAGTGTAATCTGTATGCATTATAGACAAGAGAGAAATGATAAGAGATGTGACTCTGTTTTTCAATAGAGAGTGTGGTTGTTTATTGTCTGTAATTTTTCGAAATAAAAAAATTAAAAAATTTCAGCTCTCCGTTGTGTGTACTGTTAATATTAGTCTCTGTGTGTTTATTTTCCTCTGACCTCTTGAATTTCTATCAACATGAACTATGAACTATGAAATTATATGTAATCTAGACTACATATACTATGAACTTATAACATGAACTATGAACTATGAACTAGCAATATTTGTATAGTCTAAATTCCGTCAGTTCCTCTATATATGCATATTTGTATGGTCTAAATCCATCCTTATATGTGCATTGAATTTTAATTATGTTAGTTGTATAATCATTATATCCTATGAATATTGTTTATTCTATAACACTAATAGGGGGGTTTGCAAAGGTAGGAGTTGCAGGAACCTAAGAAAAATGAAAGTTTGTTGTAGGGAAAGAACTTGTGTGACTGCTAAATTTTATCTACGCCGATAAAATATGTACAAAACACTGCAAAACGTTGATTTTGAACGTCAAATCTTATGCTATTCTGGCATGGCTCATAAATGAAAATATTGATTTTGAACATCAAATATTAAGCTACTGTGGAGTGGCTCATAAATGAAATACCTGGTGATTTAGACTAAAATATTACGAGGCAATTCAAAAAATTGATTACATACATCCAAAATATTTTAGCAATGTCCTTCCAAATTAAATGCCTTAATTTGACAGTCCCTATTTAGGGTCCCTTCCCTCATATTTAAAAGTTTAAATAGGTTTTTATATTTAAGGTTATAAAATTATCATTATTGATCAACCACAAGCATGTAAGATTTATTAGGGTTTTGATGACAATTCTACTATTCAAAGAGTAACAAAGTTAGTACATCCCTATTTTGTATTAGGAAGATGAAACTCTCCACCACCCACCAGTCAGTTGTTAGTGCTATTTTTTCAAATATATATTGTCTTTTCCTAAAGATCATGTATGACACTATATAGGATAGCTTATCATGAGACTTTTGCTAGAGTTACAACATATTACATCATTTGGGTCATGTAAATGTATCATCTTTGGTACATAGAGTAGGAGAGTACTTTAGGGGGAAGTTATCTACTTACTTCAAGCAATGTAATAAATGTGCAAGTGTCAATGTGCAAGTTATAATGTGCAAGGTGTCCCCTTGTACAACTAGGTAGAATTTTGGCCAAGGAATATCTCTTCCTATATAAAGGACCTCATAGTGATAGATTAGAAGTGCAAGATACATATCAAGCAGATCAATTGTATTGTATTAGATAGTGGTAGAACTTCTATATGGAGCACAATGTAGTTCTTTAGCTTGTATTAATGGAGTGACTATTACCTCCATACTCCATTGTATTTTTTCCACCTTCTATTTATAGTATATTTCAATCATATTTTATTAGGACCTATGATAAATATCTCTCACTACATATATCCTCAAAATCTAATAATAGTATCAAATCTATGATGAATCGATAATAGGAGGACCTAAATCCATCATAGAGAAGTCTAGTAGGTCAAAAGGAATAGGGAGAGTCACCATTGCTACTATTGACCTGCATCTTCGTAAACTGGATCTATTGTTGTGCATCCTTGTATGCAAAAGCTACCATTAGGAATCAATTGATAAAAAAAGTCATAGTAGTCAATAATATTAGAGAGAATCACAAGTGAAGATTAAATATTAGGTACACAAATTTTGAGATTGTATTTGGCTAGAGTCTTTGCATAGAGTTGCAAAAAAAAACTCGTGAAGACTAGGACTCAACATTCATTTCATTAGTTTGACGGATCTAGTGAAGATTATTTCATTCAAGTTTCTAACAACTTGTTGGAGGAAAAATGAGATTTAGAAAAAGGTTTGAGAAGATTCCTACAAGAGAGTTAGGAAGAATATCTTCTTAGAATCATTCCAACACTTGCAACAACAAGGAGAAGACTGAATATTTCAAAGACCTGGAAAAAGGTCCCATTACAAGAACTACAATCGTGCAGACTACAAAAGTGAAGAAAAGATCACAGTTGCCTTATAGAATAATCTAGGAAGAAGAGAATATAGAAGACAAGTCAAGGAGAACATAGGATATTGATGATCTCCATCAATACCTGCAAAATTTAGATGCTAAAAAAGTCACAAAAACCTTGATCTAGAAGAAAAGGCCAGAAAAACTTTGATCTAGAATAAAAGACCAGAGGAGCCTTGATCTAGAAGAAGAAAATGTCAAAGAAGCCTTGTTCCAAAAGAAAGGCCATAGAAGAAAAGTTTTTTATTCTGAAGAAAACTCCAGAGAAGAGCCTATGAAATAGGAGATTGATGATCTCCATTAAAGCCTACAAATTGTAGAAGAAAAGAAGGACAAGTAAAGGTCCAATTCATGAATCCAAAAACAACAAATTTTAGAGATCCGAGAAGAAGATATCATCACCAGCACTTCCAGAAGCAAAAGGTTGAAGAAAAGGTCTCAGTTGGAAAATAAGAGAAGCTAAAAAATAGAAGACCTTGGAGAGGTCTCAAGGAAGAAAAGAAAAATGCTTGGAGAGTCTTACTGCAGAGCTTGAAGAAACATTATCAAAAGAGTTCCTAGGATAACTCATTGGAGGAATCCACTACCAAGGAGAAGTTCATGATAGTGAAGGACTTGGGATAATGATCACCATCTAAAAATAAACCCAAGAGAAGAAAAATTTGGCAAGCAGTACCAAATTTGGAAGCAGAATCTAATGAAGACCTCAAGGTATTCAGAATCTTGAGAGGAAGAAGATCATGTTTGAAGTCAAAATTCGACAAGAATATTGAAGGAAGATTCAAACAGATAAAACCTACCAAATAGAGGAGATTTGGAGATTACCTCTCTCAAGAAGAAGGCACAGTTCAGAGAAAAAAGTTCTCTGAATCTACAACAGAAGATTGAATATCACTGGAAGGATCAAGCCACCAAACCCCAGGCTTAAGACAAAAAGCTCAATACCATATTTTGGTGAAGCAAGAAGCTATTCTAGATAGCCAACAAGAAGTTGTGAATCAAAACACCAAGATCTATAGAAGCCATTAAAGGTAATAAACTAGGGTGGAATTAGTTAAACTTCAAATTAGGGCTCATTATCAAAAAACATTAAGCACCATATTTGGATTAAAGCTGCAAGAAGAAGGACTCATATTATAGTCTTCAAGAAAGTGCAAAAAGAAGAGTTTATTTTAAGGATATATTTACAAATTAAATAGGAGTTGGATATTTTTCAAAAGAAATAAAATTATCACCTACCTATTAATCTATCCAGAAAACAAGAAGACTACATCATACAATATTGATTGTAGTGAAAATTGCAGAATATTCATTAAGGATTATTTCTAGATTACTCTTAAAAAGTTGTAGATATTATTAAGTGCATTAGAATTCATTTTGAGAGTTTACTTATAGGAACAATAAGGAGAGATTATTGTTACCATTAAAAGTGCATTAGTAAATCCACTAAGCACTATACTAGTTGATATTTAAACTAGCTATTCTCGATTAGTTTGTGTTGTTAAAGGCACAAAACTAGCACAAAATATATAGCATTTCATGGCCAAAATAAGCTACCAATATATATCTAAAGGTGAAGAAGAAAGCCACCATTAAAGTCCTTGAAGGGAATCTCAAATCGAGACTTGGTGAGTCTCAATATTCAAGGAAAATAAAAGGATTTCATCTAAGTGCAAAGTGCAAAAATCCTTAAGAATCAACATTAACTTGGATTAACTCAAAATATCCAAGGAAGAAAGAAGTTGCCTCATAAAAATCAAGAAATGATTTCAGAACGGTCCTTTATATTGGTGCAAATATAATTATTACAAAGCACCTCTTTTGTTCCTTCAAAAGGATAAAAGCATTTCTATTTACAGTTAGTAGCATGACCATCATATTCAACAGGTAGTAGGATAGAGTTCGAGCAAGAGGAAAGAGCTAATGAAGAGCACATACTTCACAAAAATAAAGGTGTTTAAAAACACCATTTCTCCACATCCAATCCAGCCCTAGAAGCAAGTGTATCACCTGTAGCAATGAAGCCATTACAAGAGGTCATTATCATTCAATTTTACATAGAGAAAATATGACATACAAAAGGAGCTCATCTATGTCAGATAGCAATATCAAGCTAAGTAAAAAAAGACTATTTCAAAAGCTACAAAATAGTTCCATCAATCATCTGTTACAAAGGATACACAAACAACATACTACAAGCATAAAAATAGAAAGGGAAAAGTGTTATACCCAAGGCTATTACTTGGATAGAACGACAAAAAAAAAGAAGCACAAAAGTTGCCACAAAACCATCATTAGGAATGTCATATAATTATGGATTATTAGAGATGGATCCACCCATTATCTTCATCAAGATAGTGTATGAATGGAGAAGAGGATATGCTTGCATTTAAAGAAACACAACAATAAAATATTAGAAGAAAGGCTACATGCACAAGTCATGAGTACCACTTGGCACAAGAGTTCTAAGAACCCAATGTTCATGAATAATCCAACACTCACCTAAAAGTAGTTACAATTATTTGGAGGTTACCACCAAACTTATAATTGCATACATATATGTTGGAACACCAACATCTATTCAGTAATGCTCAGGTAACACTTGTCCACAATCTACAAGGTAACGATCCTATGTAAGGCATCCATTTTTTAGGAGATAGAATGAGTTCAATAGGAAGTCAATAATTGAATATTGTGAAGCACAATCATAGGAAGGAGCCTAATTCAAGCATATGCGCCATTCAAAGGTGTACGTAAGCATTAAAGCAACTATAATAAATCAGCCATACTAGCATTCTAGTTTGGAGGATATTCAATGTACTCCAAGCATTCATTTAAGGAAGAAATCAACACCATATACAAAGGAGAGAAGTGCTACTCAAAGGAGAAACCGATTATCGGTCAAAGAGGGTATTGACTGCCCATAAGTGTCACAAATTCAAAAGGTTTAAATCAGCCACCTTACAACATCAAAGGAAGATAATCTAAGGGATTATTAAGGTAAAGTTTAGTACCACTTATTGCTTTCTATAAACTAAAGATATATTGGAGTTATAAGGGTATATTATATTTACTATTGCAAATCATTCACTTAGTAATATATTAAGAAAGCAAATTTCAAGAATATTTATATTTGCAAATAATAAAGTAGGAGGAATAGGGATTTCAACTTGAAAATTAAATATCCATTATTGCAAATATATTTTTTTCTAATATTCCAAATTAGGGAGTTTTAAGGAATACTACACCAAATAACTATTCAAATTTAGAAATATTAAAAATCAAACATCAAAGGCTATAAAAGGAGTTTCATTAAGGAATATCAAGAATTAGAAATTAATTGGTATACTTGTCTCAAAAACATATTAAAGGGACAAAAGAAATCCAACCATTAAAACCTCATCAAATTAGAAAGCTTAAGTTCAATAGGAGTAATAATGTGTAACAAAAATTGATTTTGGTATTTAAAAAACTTTACAAAATCAACCCAAATTTAAACTACTATTCTCAAAAGACACTTCATCATTCATATAGCATATCCAAAAACACTAGAGATTCATAAGGTATTCTATAAAACTTGATAATTTGATGCAGGAGCATCCAGGGACATCTGATGCAGAGGCATCCAGTTGCGGGAAAGCCAGTGCTGAAGAGTCGGCTCAGGAAGAAGAAGAAGAAGCAGAAGGCAAGGAGGAAGTTCACAGTAGAAACTGTCACGATTTCGCGACGTCGCGAAATCGTGACAGTTTGTAGGAGAGAGAAAATGACACAGAATGGGCCGCGATTTCGTGACATGTCGCGATTTTGCGACCGTCGCGAAATCGCGACCGTCGCAAAATCATGACAAAAAGGCAGCAAAGGGGAGATGCGTTTGGAATGTCACGAAATCGTGACTGTCACAAAATCATAATGTAAGGGCAGAAGCAGAGGTGAAGGCAGAGAACAGTAGCAAAATCGTGACGTCACAAAATTGTGACGTCGAAGCAAGGTGGAAGCAAAATTCAGAGGGGGTAGCGAAATCGTGACGTCATGATTTCACAATGTCGCAAAATCACGACGTCGAACGGAGACAGGGGCAAAGGTGGAAATCGGTCGTGATATCATGACGTCCTGATATCGTGACGTCGCGATGTCGTGACAACTAATGAAGACTCAGGTGAGGTGGCAAAACAGTTGCGATATCGCAACGTCGCGATGTCGCAACAATTTTCAATGCAAAGGAGGGAGCAACAGAATGGTCACGATATCGCGACATAAATTCGAATTGAATGCACAAAGGCAGAAAGGTCAATTCGCCTTATCACAACCAAAATGGGCAAAGAGCGCAGGGAGGCAGAAACATCACGATATCGCGACATGTCACGATATCACGACGGAGAGAGAAGAAGGCACGGGAAGAGAAAGAGATGGCGGGAACCGTGGTAGGCGGTATTTTTGGGACCATTCAAAGAACGACACGTGGCACAAGGTGCAGTAAAGGCAAACAAGATCAAGAAGCATGGGGAATGAAGAGGATGGACGCGTAGAGTATCCTGACAGGAAGCGACGGTGACAGGGGCCGTGCGGAGTGGCGCCATAAATCGGGTTGGTGCCGATTTATGTGAAGAATGTTTCAGAGGGGGTCATTAATCGGGTTGGTGAACCCATTTTTTGAAGGCTATTTTCAGAGGGTCGAGGCCTCTATAAAAACCCAGTTTAATGTAATGTGCGAGGGGAATCAAAGAATGCACGCAGAGAGTAGAAGTGTAGAGCTAAGCCGTGGGCTAGCCATTGTAAAGCCTGTGGGCTGTTTGTAATGTATTTTTCCAGCATATTTTAATGAAAAGTAGGGTTTGAAGAAGTGTGTTTTTCGATCCCCCATCAGTGGTATCAGAGCTAGTGATCCTGAGTGTGTAACAGATCACCGGACATGAGGCAGTTACACCAGGATCTATGGTAGGGTTCTAAGAGAGAGAGAGAGAGTTAAGATCTCGGAGCG
Source organism: Wollemia nobilis (assembly GCA_028583015.1). Taxonomy (NCBI): domain Eukaryota; kingdom Viridiplantae; phylum Streptophyta; class Pinopsida; order Araucariales; family Araucariaceae; genus Wollemia; species Wollemia nobilis. The sequence continues at coordinate 350,745 of JAQPPZ010003648.1, read as the reverse complement.
TGTTAGCAGATCGTCGACAGTGAGGCAGCTACACCAGGATCGATTAAAGCTTTGTGAGAAAAGCTGAGAAAAAAAATGCATCCTCGAAGAAGCCGGGATAGCAAGGAAGATATGGTGACAGAAGAAGAATTCATAGCTTTGCAAAAATAGTTGAAGGCCCTACAAGAAGAGTGGCTTTGAATGAAATTGTGGGAGCAAGAGGAGAAGCGTAAATGGCATGAGGAGAAACAAAGAAAGAAAGATGTCGAAGTGCATCAGAAGCTGAAGCTGAAGAAGGCTGCAGAAGAGTGCAGCAGTGTCGGGATCTGCCTGGAAGAAGGCAAAATTTTTTTTGGGAAAGAGGAGGAGTTGAAGCAGGCTGTAGAAAAAGTATGCAGCAGTAAAATCTGTTCGATAGAAGATAGAAGTTTATCTGGCCAGGAGACAGAATTTGAACAGGCTGCAGAGGCAGAGGAATGTCTGGAAGAGTTGTAGGAGGCAGCAACCAGACCTTGTAGAAGTGAAGATCACTTCTCCACTAACCCTGGGTGTTTGATGCAAGAGCATCTAGGGACATCTGATGCAGAGGCATCCAGTTGCAGGAAAGCCAGTGCTGAAGAGTCATATCAGGAAGAAGAAGAAGAAGCAGAGGGCAAGGAGGAAGTTCACAGCAGAAACTATCACGATTTCGTGACGTCGCAAAATTGTGACAGTTTGTAGGAGAGAGAAAATGACGCAAAATGGACCATGATTTCGTGACATGTCGCGATATCACGACCGTCACAAAATCACGACAAAAAGATAGCAAAGGGGAGATGCATTTGGAATGTCGCAATTTCGTGACATGTCGCAAAATCGTGACTATTGTGAAATCACGACATAAGGGCGAAAGCAGAGGTGAAGGCAGAGAGCAGTAGCAAAATTGAAATCACGACGTCGAAGCGAGGTGGAAGCAGAAGTCAGAGGGGGTAGCGAAATCGTGACATCGCGACGCAATGTCGCGACAACTAATGAAGACTCAGGCGAGGTGGTAGAACGGTCATGATATCGCGACGTCACGATGTCGTGATAATTTTCAATGCAAAGGAGGGAGCGGTAGAACGGTCGCGATATCACGACATAAATTTGAATTAAACGCACGAAGGCAGAAAGGTCATGATATCGCGACATGTCGTGATATCACGACCAAAATGGGTAGAGAGCGCAGGGAGGCCAGAACGTCGTGATATCGCGACATGTCACGATATCACGACGGAGAGAGAAGAAGGCACGAGAAGAGAAAGAGATGGTGGGAACCGCGACAGGCGATATTTTTGGGACCATTCAAAGAATGACACGTGGCACAAGGTGTAGTAAAGGCGTACAAGATCAAGAAGTGCGGGGAACGAAGAGGATGGACGCGCAGAGTATCCTGACAGGAAGCGGTGGTGACAAGGGTCGTGCAGAGTGGCGCCATAAATCGGGTTGGTGCCAGTTTATGTGAAGAATGTTTCAGAGGGGGTCATTAATCGGGTTGGTGAACCCATTTTTTGAAGGCTATTTTCAGAGGGTCGGGGCCTCTATAAAAACCCAGTTTAATGTAATGTGCGAGGGGGATCGGAGAATGCACGTAGAGAGTAGAAGTGTAGAGCTAAGCCATGGGCTAGCCATTGTAAAGCCTGCGGGCTATGTGTAATGTATTTTTCCGGCATATTTTAATGAAAAGTAGGGTTTGAAGAAGTGTGTTTGTTTCGGTCCCCCGTCATAATTCATCAAAGTTTATCAAGTACTCAATCCATTTGGGAGTCATAAGTTTCTACAAGTATTTTATTAATCCACATCTCTTCAACTAGGGAAACATAAGGAAGTCTAAAAACCTAAAGCTTTATAAAGGTTTTATCAAATCAAATTCATAAACTCTAAACTAGGGAGTTATAAGGTAGATCACTAAGATACAAGCTCTATCAAAGCACTTTATACTCTAATATAGGGGGCTATAAGGATGTCTACCTCAAGTAATACAACTAACAATGATATGAACACTAGAGCTAGTGTCATAAAAAGTGGAATCAAGAATTCACTTTTAAATTATTAAGGAAACATAAATCCTACTTAAGATAGGATACACGACGAAGCTTTAAAATATAGATTTGAAACAATGGAGCATTATCTGTATGCTTATCTCACTGAATTATGTACATAAAAAACTCGTTGAGATGCGTTTGCGTGCCAAAAATAATAGGAAGACATCGTAAAAATTTTTTGTCACACTGGAAAATATTTCAACCTTAGCAGTGGTATTAATTGTCGTCACCTAAAACATGTCGTTCATTGGAAAGTCAGGAAAATACAGTGGATCGGGAATCTAGGCCATGAAAGATAGATTTGTGGTTAGAGAACTAGGGAGGCATAGTCGATATCGAATGATGATCATCGATGATAGAAACTACGAGCTGCGAGAGAGGTGATGATTAGCTAGTGGAGGTTGACAAGTAGTGATCTGGTGTAGGAGAGCAAAAATGATGTGTGGCTACTAGGTGTGAAGAGTTGATGTACAACATATTTCACCATAATATTATGGATGTTAGATGAGGTAGCAAAATAGGTGGTATCAAAAAATAAAGGAAACGATCGAGACCTACAGGAGGATGTTTGTGTATAGCAGATCGAGTGACCTTTGGTGGAATTATAGGTGACTACTCCGAGAATGTGAAGGCGACAAGAAAGTTGTTGGAAAAACCAAAGAGGTGCTAAGAAAGGAATGCCATCACCGAAAATCGAATGACCTTAGCAAAAATAGTAATTTTTCCCATAGGTATTTGGTGTGTTACCAAAAAATGATGGAGACGATGCCGAGATGCAGTGAAGTGGCGGTGCATTGGAAATAAAATTGTCAAAAATGGTAGTTTTTGTTTGTGAAAGGATGGATCGATGTCATAAATGCTGAGGAAGGGTGAAAAATGGTAGCATGGAGATAGATCACGACAAACAAACTCAAGCAGTTGTGTCCAAATGCTGCAATGGTTGTTCTGATAAAGTGCAACATAAAATTTGATAGTAAGATATGATAGATCACATGAAGTAACCATTAGAAAAATGTAGAGGAGCTATGGAGCCACCAAGGACAATGGCCCAAAAGTTGTGTGCAGTGGAACAACAAACAATAAGAGGATATCAAAACTCCAAGGCTATAAGAACATCAGATCAAGGTGTGAAAGGCATGAAAGCTTATAAAAAAAAATTGTAGGTGGCCAAAAATTGGTAACTAGTGTCCTAGAGAGGAACCGTCAAGTGAGAAATGGACAGCGGAGAGGCTATGGATGTACTGGTAGGACACAAATTGCAGTAGGCATGATGATAGCAACAAATATGGCAGTTGGTTCTTCAATTGCAATGACTTTGAGTAAGCTAGGATCTACAATGGCTAGGGGGCCTAATCTGCAATAGGATCCACATCATCTAATGGAAAGAAGCTAGGTATATCACCCAGTGATCCTGGTTCGAATCCAAGTGTGGCTAGAGAGTCTTCACTTTCTAGATCATATTTTAAATCATGATCATCAATAGGGAGATCTTCATTAGCATCAACAAGATCTTTGGCAGTGACGACAACAATTTTAGCTTTGAACTGTTAAAGACTAGTGATTATTGTAACTTGATTCTACTGAATTTTGATGAGCATAGCTATTTGGATTTCCTAGATTTTTACAAAAATGTTGATAAGGTTGGTAGAAATATCTACGAGACTCGACATCAGAGAAAATCGATGGTTTAATATTGTCAAGAATTACAAGGCGAAAGCAGGACAAAACCGCATACATAAATCCTTCAAATAAAATATCTAAAATAGACATAACTTCTCCAAAGATAGATTTAAAGAGGCGTTCTCATTCCCTATTTGAACAAATATTGGCCTAAGGGAGGAGGATAATATCATATAACCCATAACCTACTCTAATACCAATTATGTGAAATCGGTTACAATAGACACAAGAAATAAGAAGATAATCCAAAACTTAGTTATTATCATATCAATAGGTGCCTATAAATAGGCATTACAAAGGATAAGAGTGCATTAAATAATGCTTATCCATAACTAACAACTTATTAAAATATGTGCTAAAAATGTGCTACTAATCCATATCACTGAAGCAATTGATAATGGAAATAATGACATCCAAATTCCTTTAGAATATGGAAGCATACTTTACATGGCACTACTTGCATTCAAACACTACAAATATGAAAATCTGGAGCAAAGAGGATTGAAAGAATTACTTAAACTGCAAAAATAAATGTATGAATCATCCCTAGCAAAGATATTTCAATCGCCATGCAATATTAGTACCTCAAGTTCTACTAACTCAAAATCTTATCATGATGCTCTTAATGTATGTTCAGAAAATTCCATACAAGACACAAATAATGATGACATGGACAAGAGGAAAGAAAAAATACTCTTGCAAGAATCAATTGATAGTACATATACCAATGAAAGTACTGAATACAATAAATAAGAAGAAGAAGAACCAATTCAAGGAGGCGCACAGTGCAGTGTGAATTAAAGAAGAAAATAAAAGACCTGATCAAGCTGAAGAACATCTAAAAATAAACATCTATATTAAATATTGAAATCTTCAATACCCAAATAATGTAATACATGGGGTGTTAGAGTTAGAGCATATTACATCATTTGGATCATGTAAATGTACCACCTTTGGTACATATATAGAGTAGGATATTACTTTAGGGGGAAGTTAGCTACTTACTTCAAGCAATGTAATAAATGCACAAGTATCAATGTGCAAGTTGTAATGTGCAAGGTGTCCCTTTGTATAACTAGGTAGAGTGTTGTCCAAGAATTCTCTCTTCCTATATAAAGGGCCTCATAGTGACAGATTAGAAGTGCAAGAGACATATCAAGCATATCAATTCTAAGAGTTGGTTGTGGAGCCTGATTTACTCTCTAATTTGAAAGTCTTGTTTTCAGCCGCACTTGGACCCACTCCATGAAGGCAGGGTGTAGGGGGGAAACGCCCCCCTTGTGTTACTAAGGGCTTCAGTGGGGTGGTGACATGTTATGGAGCCCCCCTAGTGAGGGTTCGGGAGCAGTACCCCTAAAGCAAAAAGTAGATGTTTTTACCTTTGTAAACATAGACCATTTATTATTAGGTCACATATCAGATGATGGATTTTTGGAATATGCTTTTTCCCTAAATTGTAACTTTATTTTATAAAGAGGTTTTCATGTGGTGGCTGAATAGTGCACATATTGTAATTGATGATGATAAAACAAAGAGGAAGTTACAACGAATCTATTGTAGGTTGTATCACTTCGTTTTTCTAGATGAAATAAAAGGCCTAGTTATTTATTGGGTGAACCACATAAATCTGTGTCTCTTGTATTATTGTATTCTTCTATGTTTTATTTCCACATTTATTTATTGCTCGTGTTTTATTATTTAATCATAACATATAAAGGGCCTCATAGTGATAGATTAGAAGTGCAAGAGACATATCAAGCATATCAATTGTATTGTAGTAGATAGTGGTAGAAATATTGTATATATCACAATGTAGTTCTTTAGCTTGTATTAATGAAGATACGCTTACCTCCATACTGCATTGTATTTTTACCACTTTCTATTTATAGTATATTTAAGTCATATTGCAGAATTACTTACTTTTATATTTTCTACATCTTAGTAGGTCCTGTGATAGATCTCTCCCACTCCAGATATCCTAAAAGCTAAAAAATTTAGGGGTAAATGAAAATTATTAATATGCAATAGTTGAAGCAACAAAAATAAATTTTTGTGCTACCATGCAAAATTTGTCAATTTTTTCTTACCTGTTTTTACTCAAAAATTTTGATGGATAGAATTGATTATATCTTGCCCCATGCGACTAAATTAGAACATACATGTAGAAAATCTCAAAGCATTTTAAAATGATGCTTGCATACAAAATGGATAAAAATGAAGGTCATAAACAAGTCCAAAGCATGCCAAAATACCCAAAAGCATTGCCTCTATGATATTATTGTAAAATTCAATAAAAAATACTTTGAAAAATATTTTTTCATTTAAATAAAAAAAAATTTAAATAGGGGATAGAATTTATTTTCAGTTTTGTTTTCACATGTGCACACAGATGATCAAATTTCTACATGGGGATAATTGAGGGGAAGTGGACAAGGAGGTAACGTTGATTGGTTGTTGGTTGAGGATAACCAACACCTCAAGTTGAGGGGGAAGTCCAATCCAACATTTTACATTAATATAGGAAGTGATAACAAAGACAATTGATGATGGGTGAATAGAAAATATCATTTAATATTTTTTTTAATCTTGGGGTAAATAATTCCCTAGATATGCTACTAAATTCACTATTTGTGAAGTTAAGAGGCAAAAATATTTAAATCCATGTGTCGAATCCTATTAAGATCTTACTTATTCTAAAACCTTTAAAAAATGTATTCAAGGTATTCTTATAGCACATTATAGAAGCAAAAAATCTAGTCAAGAAAGATAAGAGGTGATTTGAAATAGAAAGAACCAAAAGCTACTAGCATTGTCAAGAGTAACCTAAGAGTAAGAAGAATATTTAGAAATGTAGGATGGCTAAAATATTTTGATAGGATCAAAGGATATGAGGATTTTATGGTTGAATATATATCACATACCCTCCAAAATGGAAAAGCCATGGTTAGAGGTTTAAAAGCAGAAGTTATACAAAAAATACATGTAAATATGACAAGCATGATTACACAAGGGAACATGTATTTTTAAGACTAAATGAAGTTGTTATTATCCAAAGAGAATTTTTAGAAAACATAGATGAAGTCTATGATGCATGAAAATGTAAAGAAAATGGGATGAGGTGGCTTAGGCAAGTATAAAACTAGAAAAGGTCATTTCCTCTTTTGTTTGTGTATAATTTAAAACTATTCACTACACCAAAAAAGGGTGTTAAAAATGGTTTATAACTGCTCTTAAATACCCTTAAGGGTGGTTATTAAGCCACCATCTATGAGGGCATCGTAAAATGTTTACGCCCATACGACGATGGCTAAAAACTGCCTTAGAGGACCGCCCTCTTAGGGTCTAAGACAATGACTAAAAATCGCCTTAGAGGACCATCATCTTAGGGTCTAAGATGGAATCTAAAAACCACCCTCTTAGATCCTAAGACGATAGTTTTAAACCATCATCTTATTATTTATTTTAAATATATATATATAAAAACTTAAGAGGGTGGTTTTAAACCATCATCTTATTATTAATATTTTGTATTATACTAGAGGAATTGGTAACTCATTACAATTTTCTATGTCTCTTTGTGGGTTTGAATCTCACTCCTTGTCACCACTATAACCTCCAGTTTCATTGGGTAAACCTTTAATGTAGTTGGCTACCCTGGTGCAACACACCCATCAGTACTACAGGCCCTGAGGTATTGGAACTGTGGTACTACACCATCTTATTATTTATTTTTTTAAAAATATATAAAAACTTAATAAACTGCCCTCTTATTAGCTGAGAATCTTAGTATTCATTATTTTTTATTATAAAAATTCCGAGGAAAAATGAAGTGTTTTCGTCGTTTAAGTGCAACCACATATAGATGAAGTTTCCATTCTAACTTATTTAGATTGGATTTGGGAAAATTTAGAGAATTTTAAAAGCTTTTAGGTGAATCAGTGCTAGAAAACAAATGTAAGCAATGTGCAGACTGAGCTTTCCACCCAAGAAATAAAGATGTTGAATCCAGGAACATATGATGCAAGTACTGCATGCCTAATAACAAAGCCCACATGAAGAATCTTAAATAGGGTCATTAGCATATGAAAGAATGATGTTTTATGAAGCAAGTATTGCATGCCTAACAACAAAGGCCACATGAAGAATATTAAATAGGGTCATTGGCATATAAAAGAATGATGTTTTTTGAAACCAATTGTTTTTCATTAATTTCATTTTAAAATTTTCTTCATCACATGAAATATGAATAAAATGGCCCACCTTTAGAGCAATTGTAGACCAATCACTCGAAAATTTTGAATTGCAAGATACCTCTTCAATCCAAATACAACATAAAAAATAGTGACATTGTAAAATTCAAAACCCATTATAGTAACAGTGTAAAATTCAAAACCTGTTATAGTAATAGTGTAAAATTCAAAACCCATTACTTCCAAATTTCCATCTCTATCATTGTAGCTTCAAGTGATGATGTCAAATTTAATTCCTCTAGAAAAACACTGCAACCCCAGCAGTAGCAGAATGCGAGGCCTGCAAGCCTGTGAAAGCATTTAACTCCTCCCAACCTTAAAATGAGATAAACTGAACTGCTTTGGAACATAGATCAATTAAAGTATTTGTACAAAACTGAATTGCTTTGGAACATAGATCGATTAATAAAGACTTCAAGACATTTTCAATACATACCATAAACAATAAAAAGGATTCCAAAAACTTAAATGGCTAGAAAATTTAGAATTTTTTTTTTAAATATTTAAGGTGAATCACTGCTAGAAAAAAATGTAAGCAATGTACAACCTAAGATCTCCACCCAAGAAATAAATATGTCGAATCCATGAACAGATGATGCAATTATTGCATGCCTAACAACAAAGCCCACATGAATAATCTTAAACATGATCATTGGCATATGTAAGAATGATGTTTTATAGAACCAATTTCTTTTCATTAATTTCAATTTAAAATTTTCTTCATGACTTGAAATATGAATAAAATAGCCCATCTTTAGAGCAATTGTAGACAAGTCACTCAAAATTTTTGAATTGCAATATATCCTCTTCAGTCCAAAACCAACATAAAAAGTAGTAACAGTGTAAAATTCAAAACCCAATACTTACAAATTTCCATCTATGTCATTGTAGCTTCAGGTGATGGTGTCAAGCTGAAATCCAAAAGCAAAACATTGCAATCCCAACAACAGAATGCAAGGCCTCCAATATTGTGATTGCATTTAACTCCTCCTGGTCTTAATGACATAAAATCATTACTCATGACAAATGCCATAGCCATAAAAACATCTGATAAAAACAAATAAGAAAGTAAGTCATGTCAATGCCAGACATAGGCTAACACAATCTCCCAATTAACTAAAATATAAATGAAAAATGATTGTTTATAAGTTGACCCTATGAATATTAACATGTGACTAATAACGTGTATTTGTACAAAACTGAATTGCTTTGGAACATAGATTGATTAATAAAGACTTCAAGACATCTTCAATATGTTTCATAAATAGTAAAAATGATTCCAAAAATTAAAATGACCATATCAATGGTTTTTTTGGAAAATTTGGAGAAATTTTAAAATCTTTAAGGTGAATCAGTGCTGGAAAAAAATATAAGCAATGCACAAACTGAGCTCTCTATCATAGAAACAAAGATGTTTAATCCATGAAAATATGATGTGGGAGGGGGGATGGGGGGAAGGGAGGACACGTGTAAAATAAGGGGATGCATGGGGGCATGTGGAAAGTTGGGGGTAGTGGAAGTGAGGATGTGTGGAGAGGAAGGGGATGCGTGGAGGACCAAGCAAGAGGATGCATGGAGCAGGGTAGTGGAAGGGGACACATAGGGTAGGGGAAGGGAATTTAAACATTTGCTTCTCTTCTTCGTCGTAGCAGCATGATCCATGTGCCTACATCCTATCCCTCGATGGATTTGAATGCCACATCAATTGTTTCTCATCTACCTATTCTATGCTTTTTGATGATATTTTTTTCTCACATCACAAGCATGGTCGATGGAAGTCATTCATGTTACGTAGGTAATCTACAATTGCTAATTTACCAAGCTATTAGGTAAGGTGATCCACATTCAGACTGTGTTGATTGCCTATCAAAAGATGTAGCTACTCTACATACATTCTGGTGACTCTTGACTTGATGTGCCTAAAAAATCATAAATACCTCTCCCGACCATGATTTATGGCTCTGTAGCTATGAGGTTTCTTGTGGGTTTGAAGAATGGTGACATCCTATTTGAAGGTGAAGATTTTTAGCAGGATCATATCCATGACATTGACGATGGTGTTGAATATAGGTTGCACTTAGAATAATCGTAGCTTTCAGCCTCTTAATGAATCCATAGTGGAAATGATGCCTTCGCTAGACATGTATCAACTGTTTGAATTGGATATTTTAGGAGCCATGCTGATAAACACGTAGAAGAAAACCATATTAGGATATACACATACCATTACATTAATTAAAAAAAAATTATATAACAAATTTTCCACATTGTCCATCACATTTTTACTTTACAAATGTAAGAGAGCATGATCACCCCTATCACCCAAACAACCTTTAATTAAATAAATGTGAACAACCCTCTACTATAGTTATATTACATTACCCATTACGTCATGCACTGGTTGACTACATGAAGGAGTTTTTGAGTTTTTTTTTTGTTATTCTAATCAAGGATTATGTAAACACAACTAGCATGTAATTTAACGATAAACTGATATGATTTATTATGTCCAATAATACTTACCATGTGAATAAAAAATATACAACAAGCCTTTACCATGTGAATAAAAAATATACAACAAGCCTTGTGGGTTCTAACGAAACTACTTTTGTTATGCTCTGATCATTAATTACCTATCCTTATGTTATGCTCTGCTATTATCCATGTGATTCCTTTGTGTGTTCCATCAAAATTTTTCTCCAATCAAAAATAAAATTTCAACATATTTTGTACTAGTTTTGGTTCGTGAGGTCAACCTTAACAAGACCATTCATATACACCAATTTTTTCCAGTTTATTTTGAGGTTTTTACTAAACTAATACCAAAGCAAGGGACTATGACTAGTGATTTCTAGGCTTTGTTATGAAATTTAATAATATGAAATAGATACTCTTATTAAAGCTTCTTTAAAATTAAAATTGAAATAGTGCTTAGGAATAAGAGCTTATTGTACCTACATCCCAATTTCCATTGAATCTAGTTGCAATTCCAATCCAACATCTTCTAGATATTTGTTAGACTTGTGAATATTTGAAGAAGTTGTTGATCGTACTGAGAGTTTCGAAATGTACTCAAGTATATTTTCATACTCTATGCTCCATAATACAAGCCTCTGAAAGCTTATTTTTTCTAGTGCAAAACACATTTGGAGGGAAGCTTTTTCATTTTCTATATCATGTTATACTAGTGTTGGAGCAAAATACATAATAGCCAAATAGCTTGTAGGAACTAAATTTGTTTAGGTATTTCATTGCACCTCCTAAAAAATTAGTAGACCCCACAGTAAGAGCCTCAGTCTCATAAGCCACAATTTGAGAAGCATCCCTAATAACTCATTTTACAAAGTTGAGGGAATCTTCTTTCGTGAGTGAGTGGCTTCCATTTTGGAGTGGTTGTTTACTCTCTACCCCTATCTATTTAGCCTTGGCATCCATGGATTTGTACCAAGCAAGCACTAGAGATTCCAAGGATTTGTAGACTTCTGGTAATTTAAAATGGGAGAAACAAATTCTAGGTACAATATCATATCTAGATATTCCAAGGCTTTGTAGACTTCTGGTAATTTAAAAATGGAAATAACAAATTTTGGGTACAATGTCATACCTTGAAACTATATGGTATAAGTAGGGAGACCAGACCATTTTTCTCATTCAATTTATTTTGAAAATATCTTGTCCATGGACACCCAAATGTAATGCATATTGGAAGCTTTTGAGTGTGTTGCTCCAATGCCCAGACTGTCCACATAAGCCTCGTAAATGGGTACCCATTAAAAATTCTTTCTTGCACAAAGAAAAATCAAAATACCATTCAAAATTCTTTCTTGCACAAAGAAACATCAAATTACCCATGTCCCATCAATCTAAAAAATAAAAAATCCCACCAAAAATCTAAAAAATAAAAAATCCCACCAAAAATCTAAAAAATAAAAAAATCCCTTCCACCTGAATCCTTCATTATTTTTCCCTCCCATATGAATCCTTCATTATTTTTAGTATGATTATCCATCCTAATATGATGGTTTATAACCACCCTCTTAGGGTGACCCTAAAAGGGTAGCTTTAGACTGTCCTCTTTACCCTAAGACGACGGTTTATAACTGCCCTTTTAGGGTCACCCTAAGAGGGCAGTTATAAACCACCATCTTAGGGCTAAGAGGGTGGTTTAAAACCACCCTCTTAGGGTGATCCTAATAGGGTAGTTATCCTAAGAGGGCGATTATAAACCTCCCTCTTTGGATATATTAGGGTGGTTTTTTATCATCGTAAAAAACTACCTTATTTTAACCGCTATTAAAGCCATTTTTTGGTGTAGTGATTGCTTCATCTGTGACACAATAATAAGGCAAGCATCCCTTTCTACCTTCTAAAATATTTGAAGAGAATGATAGAGGATTACCAACAAGGATGAGTAGGGTTATGCATAAGGGGTCAAACCCAAAATGTACTTGTCAAAAATTGGTGAATCTGTTCTGAAACCCTGGTGAATCTTGGCCAACTTCATGTTGGAGGAAATGGTGAATTACCTTGTTTTTTCACCAAAATTTATAAAAATTTGGCAAATTTTATAGTTTTGGCTAGACTGGGCGAAAAACATAGTTTTCTTTTATAATATCTTAAAATCTCTCCTTAAAATGGATCCGAACCAGGTGAAAAACATGGTCTGGCCTTAGACTGAGTGCAAAGCATGATCTAAGCTTAGATCGAGTGCAAAACACGATTCAGACTCAGAATAGGTAAAAACCAAGGTTCGAGCTCAGACCAGGTGGAAAAATGGTTTGGCTAAAAAATTGCAAAGACTGGTTGGAGAAATTCTTGGCTGACAAACCAGGTGTATATTAATTTCGACCAACAAATTGGGTGTAAAGCAAGGTCCAGCTAGGGGATCAAGTGAAAGACAAGGTTCAGCTTACGAACCAGGTGTAAAAATAATCAGTTAATGGATCGGGTGGAAGAAAGATCTGGAATAAAGAACAAGTGACAAACAAGCTTTGACCAATGGACCAGATGCAAGATAATATCTAGCTAACATACTGGGTGTAATATAGATCTGGTTGATGGAGCAGGTGAAGTAATGGTCTGACTGACTCACCGGGTGTATATAATGCTCCAACCTTGTACCGTGTGTAGATTATGGTCCAGCTTCACCTTGCCACGCGTCACACTACCAACTGCATTTCCACTAACATAATGCCATGTATCCACCCCATTCAATTCCGTTTATAAAAAGGCATCAATAGTTATTTTTTAAGAATTTTTTCTATTGCACAAGATCAGAGTAAATTTGTGAACCCTTCCCTCCCCCAAGCGACCACTACCACGCACCTTTCCAGAGCAATGTCCACCATGTCCACAACCTCTCAAAAAATTACATTTAAAAATCAATTTTACGTTGGATTTTTAAAGTTTTTAACCACTTGGGACCAACCATACATGGGTTAAGGACGTAGGCTTTGAGGCTTTGAATTCTATGCCCCAATTCAAAATAGATAAAATTATTCTATACAATTTCATCAAAGGCTACAACAATGATCTTGGGGTGGTTAGTCTATTTCTACAGAATAAAAAGATATGTTTTACGATCAGACCCTCTGATATCCAAATATTGACTGGTCTTTCACCATTACCCATTAATTCAACTAACTTAAATTTTCAATCAATTATTTATTGTGACTCAACACTTTAAGGTAACCAATTACTCAAGTTGCAATTGTTAAACTACCATCCAAATATTGACTGGTCTTTCACCATTACCCATTAATTCAACTAACTTAAATTTTCAATCAATTATTTATTGTGACTCAACACTTTAAGGTAACTAATTACTCAAGTTGCAATTGTTAAACTACCGCATTAATTAAATAAATTTAATTAATACCCTACTCATAACTTAATTAATTAGTTAACTAATTTGGCATCATCAAATCACAAGTCATTAAAATTAATTAATTATAAATCATATCCGCATTAATTAAATAAATTTAATTAATACCCTACTCATAACTTAATTAATTAGTTAACTAATTTGGCATCATCAAATCACAAGTCGTTAAAATTAATTAATTATAAAACCACATTTTTAAAAGAGGTAAAGTTTAATCATATCTTTGCACACCTTGAAAAATCCATTTCCAACCGACACCACTTGATGAGCATGTGTTTCCAAAAAAACACACTCAAATTAATTCATTAATTCTCTTAAAATTATTAAACCCCATAATTAAATTAAATTAAATAATTTCCATCCCTTAACTTCAACACCTTAAAAATCATTAAAGCCTATTAATCAATTAACCTTAATCCATTTCAAATTAATTAATTTCAATAATTAATAATTAAATTGTATTAATTTCTTAACTTGAAATTTGTTAATTCAAATAAATCATTGAGTAATTCAGTTGGGATTGTTAATCAAATTAATTTGAAGTTAATTAAAAAAAAAAAAACCAAATTGAACTCAATTTCTTCTAATTCAATTTAGAATCGATCAATTACGAAGCAATCATTAATTCGCATTCAATCATTCTAATTTCAATTGAGATAATTCATCAAGCACTCATAAACTGGAATCATTAAGACAATTCAACTAAAACAATTTGCAATCTCTCAATTAAATCCATTCATTAAAAGAAATCAATCCATTGCTCCATTAACTTCGAATTTTTATGTCACATTCATTTATTGGTTCACTTGGCACTGTTCCAAATTCAGTTGAATTAACTAATTTGGTATTGTTAAATTATGATGGTTTAATCACATTAGTTTGACATTATTAAACCAAATCACCAATTTATTAAGTATATCACTATCCAACACATTAATTAATTTGTATACACACCCAATTTTGGCACACTTTAATCCTCTATAAAATCTTACCCACCATCTCTTTAATGAGCCAAACAAAATTCAGCTCTCTCATTCATAAGTTACAACATTTATCACTCCCAAGGGCAATGGCATTTCTTGTAACATTAAAATTTGAGATAAACTTACATAAATGTATAAAAAATATGCTTTTTGGAATGGACTTAAAAATATATTTCCAATAATTACAAATACACTTATATTCCTTTGACACAACACTCTAAAATTGCTAAAATTCAAACACTATGATCTAGCGATGCTCATAACAACAAGGATTTCATCACTTTTGAGGCTTATAGCTCTTTTAAATACTTATAAAAATTCATAAAACTACCTTCATTAGACGGGCTTGAAAAGAAATTTTCAATGAATATAAATATGCATAACATTTGATGCCCTCAAAATGGTGTTTCTCTACATGTTGTTTGAAACCCTGTGCAACACCCTATCAATCTACAATCAACTCTCCATTTTGTAGTCAACTCTTCATTCTACAATCAATTTTACACTCTAGAGTCAACTCTCCATTTCTACTATGTAGTCAACTCTTCATTATATGGTCAACTCTCCATTCTGCAAGCAACTCAAAGTAAGATTACTATGGATCCCCACTGTAACCAAAATACTTTAAATCTTCCTTCCATAACCTAGATTTGCCAAAAAAAAAAAAAATGTAGAAATTGTCAAAAAATAAAAATAAAAAATAAAATTAAAAAATGATCATAAATACCCAAAATTCATACAAGTTGCTAGGAAATCATTGAAAATTTATTGGAATCAACAAAAACTAATGGAAAACAAAATCAATATAGATAATTGAATTGAAAATAATTTTTTTTATTGAAATTGAAAATAAAATTTTGAAATTTACTATTATTATTGTTAAATTATAATTAAAATAATTTTTTTCTTAAAATCAATTTTGAAACTCTATTTAATCAAATATGTTTACAGTTAAAAATAAAATAAATTAAAAATCAATGTTCTATTTTCATACATATACATAGTAGGTTAAAATTAAAAATTAAGTAATGGTGTTATTGGGGCAATCTCATGATTTGAACCCTGCTTAGGTACTAAAAAAAGACTGTAGATGTAACCAACTCACCTGTAAATAAATAAAAATAAAATTAATATCCCTGTACAATAAAATAAAATAAATAAATGAACTCCAATGTTTTTTATTTTTATTTTTAAATACATCCAGGGTTAAATGTCCCAATACAATACAATAAAATAAATAAATGAACTCCAAAGTTAACCCAGTGTTAGGAGGAGCACTCATCGGACTCAGGTTAGACAAACAATTAAACTTAAGTCTCTTCCTAATAAAACTCACAACTTACCAATCCACTAACCTGAAACAACACTGCTCCAAGTTGCCCGAACAAAGTGTTGATCAAAATCTTCTAATAAATTGACATCAAATGATAATACAGAAAAAATGAGAGGGTGTCTTGGCTTCTGTATTGGCATTGGATGTCAATTTATTAGAAGAGGAATCGAATCCCGTGAGAGCCGAGCTTCAGCTTCCAACCTACTGTGCCCTGGCAGCCATTGGCACCGTTTACTTTCGATCTGGGGCCATTTGCACCCGTTGAAGAACGGACTATTATATATAGTTGTGCAGCTGAATAATAGTCTGTTCCTCTTCGGGTGCAAATGGACCTCGCTTAGAATTGTTTAATACATACAATTCTAAGGTTAAGTGACTGTAAACTATGGCAAACATGAAAACAAATTTCATACAGCAACTATCATCTAATTTAACAAAGTAGTAGATGCACTTTGACAGTTTCTACTCCCTTTGAAAACGATACATCATCTCCTATTCATACAATAATTTTGCATTTTGGATGCTTCTTTGAAATAATTAAAAATAACGTCAAAAAAACATCTCACATTCATACAAATAATTTTTGTGTAATACTCATCAAATGTAGAAAGTGGTTTAACTCAATATAAATACAGACCAGCCTGCTTGGGAAGAATGCTCCATTAGGGAAGACCAGTAGAATGATAAGAAATATGGCTTGCCCCTCTTCTTCTCTTGTGGTCTCGACATTATTAGCTGACACATGGCGGTTTCCCATTCAATACATGTCGAAGATTAGTGGACAAAAAATACTAAATTGATATCGTCTTACCCAATTCAAACGTAAGGCTATAAACTGTTCCATCCCAAGAAAAATGTACAGAAAAAGACTTCTTACTATTACTATTATTACCACATGTCTTCCTTGACTTATCTTCGTACTGGCTACATATGAACCATGAACTAGCAAGATTTGCATAGTCTAAATTCCGTCAGTTCCTCTATATGTGCAGATTTGTATGGTCTAAATCCATCCTTATATGTGCGTTGAATTTGACTTATGTTAGTTGTATAACCGTTATATACTGTGAATATTGTTTATTCTGTAACACTAATAGGGGGCTTTTGCAAAGGTAGGAGTTGGAGGCACCTAAGAAAAATGAAAGTTTGTTGTAGGGAAAGAACTTGTGTGACTGCTAAATTTTATCTACGCCGGTAAAATACGTACAAAACACTGCAAAACGTTGATTTTGAACGTCAAATCTTATGCTATTGTGGCGCGGCTCATAAATGAAAACGTTGATTTTGAACGTCAAATCTTAATCTTCTGGCGCAGCTCATAAATGAAATGGCTGGTTCTTTAGGCTAAAATATTATGAGGCAAATCAGAAAATTGATTACATACACCCGAAATATTTTTGCAATGCCCTTCCAAATTAAATGCCTTAATTTGCCAGTCCCCGTTTAGGGTCCCTTCCCTTATATTTAAAAGTTTAAATAGGTTTTTATATTTAAGATTATAAAATTATCATCATTGATCAAGACTATGGGTCGTCTTAACCACAAGCATGTAAGATTTACTAGGGTTTTGATGACAATCTCTTTATTCAAAGAGTAACAAAGTTAGTACATCCCTATTTTATATTAGGAGGATAAATCTCTCCATCACCCATCAGTGAGTTGTTAGTGTTTTTTTTTCAAATATATATTGTATTTCCCTAAGGACCATGTATGGCACTATATGTGATAGCTTATCATGAGACTTTTGTTAGAGTTAGAGCATATTACATCATTTGGGTCATGTAAATGTATCACCTTTGGTACATAGTTAGAGTAGGAAATTACTTTAGGGGGAAGTTATCTACTTACTTCAAGCAATGTAATAAATGCACAAGTGTCAATGTGCAAGGTGTCCCCTTGTATAGCTAGGTAGAGTGTTGGCCAAGGAATCTCTCTTCCTATATAAAGGGCCTCATAGTGATAGATTAGAAGAGCAAGAGATATATCAAGCATATCAATTGTATTGTAGTAGATAATGGTAGAACTCCTATATAGAGCACAATGTAGTTCTTTAGCTTGTATTAATGGAGTGATCATTACCTCCATACTCCATTGTATTTTTGCCACCTTCTATTTATAGTATATTTTAGTCATATTACAAAATTACTTTCTTTTATATTTTTTACATCTTGTTAGTACCTGTTGTAGATCTCTCCTACTGCAGATATCTTCAAAAGCTAACGGTGGTGTCAAAGCCATGATGAATCGATAATACGAGGACCTACATCCATCATAGATAAGACAAGTAGGTCAATAGGAATAGGGAGAGTCACTATTGCTACTATTGGCTGCATCTTCGCAAACCGGACTTGTCGTTGTGCATCATTGTATGCAAAAGATACCATTAGGAATCAATTGATAAAAAAGCCAAAATAGTCAATAGGATTAGAGAGAATCACAAGTGAGGATAAAATCTTAGGTACAAAATTTTTGAGATTATATTTGGCTAGAGTCTTTCCATAGAGTTGCAAAAAAAAACTCGTGAATATTAGGACTCAGCATTCATTCCATTAGTTTGACGAATCAACTAATAAAGATTATTTCATTCCAGTTTCTAACAACTTGTTGGAGGAAAAAGGAGATTCAAAAAAAGGTTGGGAAGCTTCCTACAATAGTGTTAGGAAGAATATTTTCTTAGAATAATTCCAGCACTTGCAACAACAAGGAGAAGACTAAATATTTCAAAGACCTGGAAAAAGGTCCCATTATAAGAGTTGCAATCCTGTAGACTACAAAAGAGAAGAAAATATCGCAGTTACCTTATAGCATAATCTAGGAAGAAGAGACTCCAGAAGATAAGTCAAGGAGAAGATAGGAGATTGATGATCTCCATCAATACCTACAGAGTGTAGAAGCTAAAAAGGTCACAAAAGTCTTGATCTAGAAGAAAATACCAGAGAAACCTTGATCTAGAAAAAAAGGCCAGAGGAGCCTTGATCTAGAAGAAGAAAATGCCAAAGAAGCCTTGTTCCAAAAAAATTCCATAGAAGCCTTAATTCTGAAGAAATTTTTTGAGAAGAATTCTTTATTTAGAAGAAAAAATTTTGACTATGAAGAAAACTCCAGAGAAGAGTCTATGAAATAGGAGATTGATGATCTCCATTAAATCTTGCAAATTATAGAAGAAAAGGACCATTAAAGGTCCAATTCCAAAATCCAAAAGCAACAAATTTTAGAGATCCGAGAAGAAGATCTCATCACCAACACTTCCAAAAGCAAAAGGTTGAAGAAAATGTCTTAGTTGGAAGACCAAAGAAGCTACAAGATAGAAGACCTTAGAGAGGTATCAAGGAAGAAAAGAAGAATGCTTGGAGAGTCTTACTGCAGAGCTTGTAGAAGCATTATCAAAAGCATTCTTAGGAGAACTCATTGGAGAAATCCACTACCAAGGAGAAGTCCATGATAGTGAAGGACTTGGGATAATTATCGCTATCCGACAATAAGCCCGAGAGAAGAAGAGTTTGGCAAGTAGTGCAAAATATGGAAGCAAAATCTAGTGAAGACCTCAAGACATTCAGAATCTTGAGAAGAAGAAGATCATGTTTGAATTCAAAATTCAATAAGAAGATTGAAGGAAGATTCAGACAGATAAATCCTACCAAATTGAGGATATTTTGAGATTACCTCTCTCATAAATAAGGCACAGTTCAGAGAAAAGAGTTCTCTAAATCTACAAACGAATATTAAATATCACTAAAAGGATCAAGCCACCAAGCCCCAGGCTCAAGACAAAAATTTCAAGACCATAGTTTGGTGAAGCAAGAAGCTATTTTGGATTTCCAACACGAAGTTGTGAATTCATCCATTATAAGGCAACAACTTGGTGAATAAAAACACCAAGATCTACATCTAATATAGAAGCCATTAAAGGTAAACAACTAGGGTGGAATTAATTGAACTTCAAATTAGGATTCGTTATCAAATTTCATTAAGCCCTATATTTGGATTAAAGCTGCAAGAAGAAGGGCTCATATTATAGTCTTCAAGAAAGTGCAAAAAGAAGAGTTCATTTGAAGGATATATTTACAAATTAAATAGGAGTTGGATATTTTTCAAAAGAAATAAATTATCACCTACCTATTTATCTATCTAGAAAATAAGAAGACTACATCATACAATATTATTTGTAGTGAAAATTACAGAATATTTATTAAGGGTTATTTCTAGATTACTCTTAAAAAGTTGTAGAGATTATTAAGTGCATTATAATTAATTTTGAGAGTTTACTTACAGGAGCAGTAAGGAGAGATTATTGTCACCATTAAAAGTGCATTACTAACCCATTAAGCACTATACTAGTTGATATTTAAACTAGCTACTCTCAATTAGTTTGTGTAGGATTTCATGGCCAAAAGAAGCAACCAATATAGATCAAAAGGTGAGGAAGGAAGCCACCATTGAAGTCCTTGAAGGAAACCTCAAATTGAGACTTGGTGAGTCTCAATATTCAAGGAAAATAAAAGGATTTCATCTAAGTGCAAATTGTAGAAATCCTTAAGAATCGACATAAACTTGGATTAACTCAAAATATCCAAGGAAGGGGTGTGGCAAGATGGACAAGTATCTTTGGTATTCTGTCCATATTGGTCCTTGAACTACAACGAAGTATGTTAATGAGAATGCAGTTTGTGGGGGTGTCCCATGGATTGCCTTCCCTTTTGTTTCTTTACTTTTTTGCATCCTTCTCCTTCCTCTATATTCCCCCTATGTTTGTTGTCACTAACTCCTCTAGTTAGCGATACTTGTTTTCTTCTTGTTGCTACCTCTTTCCTTCTTTCCTCCCCTTCTTTGTGTTCTTATTCTTATTTATTGGTCCCCCCTCTCTTGGTACCCTCTCTTCTCCTCTTGTTCATCACTTTCACTTCTTTTCTTCATTCTATTCTGTCATGTTGTATATGTAGTTCCCACCCCATCGCCTGCCACCCTTCTTTGTCTTGCAGCCTCCCCTAGTTATTTTCCTCTTTGCCTTTCCTATCCTTCTCTTCTTTCCTTCCTTGTTTGAAAGTGTTTTAGGTTTAATATGCCTACCTGGGTTTCCTTTTCGAAAAAGTGGAAATCCCCTAGGAGCCACCAAAAGTGTGGGTGAAGTTTTGCATCCATTCACCCACTTGTTCCCTTTTTTGTAAGCAAGATGATGGTTTTTATAAAGGTGTACTAAATGTTTGGGGATAGACCATTGAGCATTGAGCAATGGATGTTGAGAATGACTCTTTGGGGTGTAGTGGAGCAGTGCTGAGATAGGTTGCAATGAAGGTGATGAAATTTTGGGAGTTGATAAGAAGGGTAGAGAAGTCGGTCATCTTGAGGAATAAAGCAAATCCCAAAGCTCCACTCAATTTTTGGTGGCCAATGAGGGTGGAGCATATTTAACTATGGAATTATCTTGGGGCTCCATTGAATAAAACATAGAATTTGGCTAAGTGGTAAGGTAGGTATATAATTGGGTGCTCAATAATCCTAGGCGGGTCCTAAAGCCTTGCCCCATAATAAGGGTAGAGAAACAAGATCCAAATTGGATGCCACAGGTGCAATGGTAAAATAAATGAAAAAGTGACTACCCTTGACTAGTTCTCGAACCCCTACCCAAAAGCAAGGTAGATGGTCATCCAAGTTTATATCCTAACATAGAAATGAGCCATAGGTGGATCATGGCTAGAATATGAATCCTCATAATGAAGATACAACACAAGCCACCTAAGTTAAGAACTGCGTGGAGTTTTGGGAATCTCTCATCCTCTGAATGATCCCAAAAACATGCCCAAGATGGAAATTGATGTGGAAACCCAAAAAATAGCCCTGACATTGTAGGTGGAGTTTTGGGTTAATAACAAGTAGCGGTTGGATCCCAAAGTCTCAACCATCATAGAATTCTTGTCGCATCAAGAGACTCCTACAGGTGGGAAAACCTCCCCTTTGTTTATGAGTGTGTTTGATGAGTAGCTAGTAATTAAGAGGTTTGGTGCCTGAGCAGTAGATGGTAGTAAGATAAATCTTGAGTCTATTGGAGTTTCCAACTTCAAGTGGTTTGACAATGCATTTAATGGTCATCTTCCTCAAAAACTAGATGGATAAATTCATGATATATCAGATCATACAGGTAGGGTAGAATTGATCATGTATTTAGATTAAGGTCATATTACCTACCCCCTTTTGGCAGTCACCCTCCGTAGTAGTCTATAGAATATTTGAAAAGATTTGCAACATGGATACCCTCGTTGGTGTGTTTGCATTGTCTCATCCACCACCCACCATCTTGAATGCAATACTTATTGTAAGGTATTTATATATTGGAATGTAGGTGTAGACACCAAAATAGCACCAATCCGATTATGTGATGACAAGCACTGATCGAATTGACATACATAGCCCCTAGGGCAGCCCCCAGAGGTTAAACAGTGGTCCTAACCACTCCCACAATAGTTTGGAAGGTCAGAGGTCAATTTGGCACCTTTTTAGCACTTTTCTCCCTACTCGTCCCACCCTGGGATGATTACAAACTGGTATTCATCCCACCCTGGGACGATTATCAGCATTCATCCCAGGGTGGGGCGAATAGCAGGTTTGACTGGCAAAAAGTCAAACCTCGATAGGTCCGCCACTTAACTGCACCTTCAGGACATGCAATTGCGAGGAACGACTTCAAATCAGAGAGAGAGACTTCAGTCATGCATGCCTTGATTTTTGGAGGCCTCATGCAAGGAGACTCTAAATCAGGGAATAATATTTTCTCCCAAAATAGGACAAGCAACTCAAGTGGCGCCCTCGCATGCGCATTCAAAGAGAGAGACCCTAGGTCTATAAATTGGTGAGTCTTCTCACCCCAAAAAAGGAATAGAGAGGAGAATTTGGAGCAATGAAGTGCTGCCAAATCAAACCCTCACCCTCATTGTGCTTTTACATCCTTGATCTCTCTTTTGGAAGGGAGGTTATTGGGTGATTATTGGAAGCGCAATCCGGACCCAAACCCAAACATTTGGCCACAATATCCCACAAAATTTTTTGACACAACCCCATAAGAGGTTTTGGACCCATCCCAAGTGGATTGGTGCCGAAACTGAGTCCCAAACGGTGGGCGTCCTGCCCCCGGGTGCCCCTTGCACTGTTGTAGTTCTAATCGCCCCACCCCGAAGCGATTAGAAATATGTGGTAGATTTCCATGATTTTTCTTTTGCATTTGATTCTAGGTTACTTACATATGCTGTCATTTAAATTTCATGTGATTCTGACAAGTTTTGATCATGCTTTTGTTATTTCTCGCTTTCACTAACATGCAGATAGCATCATCATATTCTGGGTGATAGAGGCCGAATTGGAAAAATATGACCATCTGGGTCATCCCAAAATACCCCATTTTACCTAACCCCAACTTTGCAGGTGATTTGGAGGCCTCTGGACTGGACATTTAGGAGGTGGCTTTCGGATAGGTTATGACAGTCCTAATCGTCCCACCCCGGAGCGATTAGAAATATGTGCAATATTTTTGGACTGTTCCTTTTGCAGTGGCTTCCTGGTAATTTTTTATTGCTTCTATCAAATTTTTAGCTCATTCTGATATGTTTCAGTTATCATTTTAATCATTTTATGCATGCACTGACCGCAGGCCTTGGGGATCGCATGTTTCTCTCCATCCGCAGGTGCTACTAATCCTTTTCTATTTCTCTGAACGTAGGATCTCGACACCAGAGGGGTAGCAAGGAACCATAGACATATTCACGCAAGCGGCGGCGACGTTTGGTCCGCCCATTTTACATGTGGGCACGCGGAAGAAAGCGTATCAATCCGTGGTGTAATAGAGCCCTACTTAACGCTCCTAGTCCCCAAAAGGGAGGAGACGTATTGTAACCCGATTTTAAAGAAAATTAATAAAAAGGGTTGTACTCGAAATTTGCTTTCTATCTTGTTTCAATTCGTTGATGTTTCTCTCCTTTCATGCATTTCAGTTCGTAGGACTTAGCGTTACGTTTCGCTTTTGCATACATCGCACTTGGCATTTCCGTTTTGTTTTCGTATCCTCGTGCTTTCAGTGGCGATCATGGTGGGACCCCTGTCCCTTGATTTTGAGATCAAACTTTTGATCAAAAGTTGTGTGTTTTTGCTTGCAGGTATCAATCTTTCAAGCACTGGACTGCTGCTCGTTCCACCCTGTGACGAATACAGAGCTGGAATTCGTGCCACCCTGGGACGAATAGGAATTCGTCTCACCCTATGATGAATACAGATCTGTTATTCATCTCACCCCAGGATGAATAGCTCTCTGTGCAATTTCAGAGCAGAAACTCAGAGGCATCCGGTTTGGGCAGAGAAGAGGTAGGGGTTCTGAGCATCCTCTATCATTTTCTATTTTCTGTCTCTATCATTTCTTATTTCTTTGCTTGCATAGGAGAGTTTACTGCATGTTTTTCTTTCTTTTCGCAAGTAAAAATAACCCCACACATCATGAGATAATCTGAACACCAAGGAGTTGGTCGTAAAACCCCAACCCTTGATCAAGACCAACGGTGGATTTCATCACCACCTTGGCTTGAAATATTGCATACATAACCCCGATCGCGACTGTTGCTAGACGTAAATCCTGATGAAAGCTGACCAAGTGTAGCTGGGGTGATTCCCAGTGCATGAGGATAAGTCTTCTATGGTAGGTGTCATAAACAGAGTGATTCCCCTTTCGTACCGCCTATGTTCCACGTATTGTTCTGCTCTCACGTACCTATAGTCTCCCTCACGTAAGGGCGGGTATATAGAGAGGTTCGGTATAATGGCCTGGCAGTGGTATATTGAAGGGGCGACCATTTTGGGAGATATAAGAGCCCTCATATTGCATATACAAACAAAAATTTCTTTACAAGGTTTTCAAAACAAACATCAAAACACACTAAACCAGATTTAGGGCACACTTTTAATCCATAAACAAGATAATCATTGCTTTGATTGTGTGTTTCCCTTTTGTTTAGTGTAGCATAAAAAATCATAAAGAAGATAAAAACGTACACATCTTTAGAAAAACATCACCATGGTGTACACCCGTAGCCGAGCCCAATCACGGGCAGAAGCTACGAAAAGTGTACAAAGGGGGACAAGTCACCTCCGATATAGTCCCGAGGACTTGGTCATACCGCCTTGGTGGCCTGACCCACAAGATAGTCCACATCATGCCATTACAGAATGGGACTATAGAGGCACCCCTTTGAGGGGCACTCCCACTCAGCATAGACCCTTTCAGGAGGAGGCCATACATGTGGCACTCAACATAGATGGGAGGGCTCCCTTAGATGCTCGTTATGAGTGGCCACCATGCGATGAAGTGCTAGAGCAACATAGGGTCCATAAGGAGGGGCCACATGATTACGTCATCCCTCCTTTACCCCTTATTACTATCAAAAACAATAGGCCAAATCCAGAGCACAAGGCTCTTTAGACAGGGCAAGCCAATTCTGCCCGCCCCTTTCACACATACGAAAGGGAGTACGAGGAAGACCACTACATTCCTCAAGAGCAATACACAGCATGGGAGCAATGCACCTCCGCACCTGCTATGTATCAAGATCACCCACTGAGGCCAGAACCTCGGGTGAATGCCGCTAACCTCGATAGAGGAAAGCAACCCATAGGGATCTCGGATCACCATGACCGAGATAGACATGTAGGAGAGGCATCTAGGCTTCCTAAACACAAGACGATGGAACAAATTGACTTGGCATTTGCCAAACATGCCACCCACCAAGCACAAATCACGTAGCTCAGGCAAGACCAACAATAGTTAGAGCACCTGTATCGCCTTAGCAAAGAGTGCATTCGACGTCAGACAGACGAATTGCTCTAGAACACTATGCCTGAGAAGGTCCCAACCCCTCGCGTGCATAAGGTAGAAGTGTATGAGAGGCACAACCCCTTGGTGCGAGATAGGTCTCCGCGACCTTATCAAATATTGCCTCCAAGACCTCCTAGACTTGAGCGGGAGGCCACTCCTAGAAACAATGATGGGCACCCTCCACGGGCACCCACCCATGTTTATAGGTCTCACCCAGGCACTCCTCAAGAAGCCTATGAGGAGTATGAGCAAGAAGAAGAGTGGGCTGAAATGCCCTACCAAGGTAGGGGGGATGTTGTCCGGCTACCCCTCCATAGGCCTCAAGTTCCCCACAACCCACAACGGGAGCAAACCAAGGAGGAAGAGATCAAATCCTTTGATGCATATAAAGCACTGCTAGAGCGCTTAGAGTCTATGGAGACCAAGACTTCTGGGCCCCAAAAGCCCACTTTACGCCAGCTCCATAGTCACCCTGTGCATCCATCAGTGTCGGAACCCCCATACCCTGAACACTTTAAACTTCCCCAGTTGGCACTCTTTAGAGGGGAGGAGGATGCCCAAGAGCACGTGACTAGATTCCTGAGCCAATGCTTTGGCATTCAGGACAATGATGCTTTGTTGCTAAGAACATTTATAACCACGTTCGTAGGCCCTACCTCGGATTGGTTCACTCAATTGCCAAAACATAGCATCAGTAACTTGGATCAGCTAGTGGATGCATTCCTCGAACGCTTCACCTTCAACACCAAGAAAAAGGCATCACTAAGTGACCTAGCTAGCCTCAGGCAGTATGAGGAAGAAACCATGGTGGCCTATGGGAATCGATGGAGGACATTGCTTTCAAAGCTGCCTTACCTCCCTCCCATGTTCGACCTGACCCAAATGTTCTCAAAAAGTTGTTTGAGATCGATCTCCATGCTATTGTAGCTGCAGCAATATGCCACTCTTGAGGAAGCTCTGGCACAAGCCAGAATCATTGAGGAGATCAAGATACAGGATGGCGAGATTGCCAAGCCAAAGAAGAAAGAATGGTCTAAAAACACCAAGACAGGGACCATGCAACCAAAACCCGTTGCGGTCAATCAGGTTGCTATAAACATGCCGAAGCCTGCACAAGCAACACAACCCTCACAGGCTAACTATCAGGCAGTTCCTCTTGACAGTTATGAGAAGGAAAATCATCGGCAAGAGCAAACTCAGCAGCGTCACCCTAGGCGATAGTTCACACCCTTCATAGAGTCCAAAGACTCCTTGTTTGACCATTTGTCCATGGCAAACTTGATACACCTGCCAGAAAGTCGACCCATAGACCCCAATGCGCCAAAACCTAAGGGCTATAGGGAAGACTTGTACTGTAGATTTCATAGGCAGAAAGGACATGACCTTTATGCATGTTGGAAGTTCAAGAGCTTCGTGCAAGACCTAATAGACAACAAGATGTTGGCGGTGGACAACCCCGTAGCACCAAACAACCAATAGATGGGAGTCTTCAAAGACCCCCTGCCTGCCCATGATATGTAGGCAAAGACCCTTCAAGTCAATGAGGTGACATAGAATTGCCCCATGCAGGGGTATGTAGGGATGATAAGCATAGTGACTAGGAACAAGAGGTACCCAGGAGCTACCCCCATGGTAGCCACAGGAGAGGTTCCATCAATGTCACAACCTCAACAACACCCTACGCAACCTCCCCCGCCTAGACCAGTGGCCACGATTCGGACTAGACTTACCCAAAGTTTAAGGACCACGTCGGCTAGGCTCTCCATCTACGAGCTCATTCAACAATCATCGCCCCATCGGGAGGCTCTAATGGAGATATTAAAAGCCATCGAGCTGCAGCCCCATGAAGCAAACTCTTTCAACAACTTTGTGGGACATGTAAAATAATGTACAGAACCAGTCATCACCTTTAGAGAAGATGAACTAAAATCGGTGACTGGTGATATGGCGGATCCACCCTTGCACGTCATTGCGCGGGTCAACGAGATTCCGTATAAGAGGGTGTTGGTGGACACTGGCTCATCCAGTAATATAATTACAACAACGACATTGAAACATCTGAAGTTGCCAGCATCTCACATCGTGGCCTCCACCTACACTCTGCGAGCATTCAATGATGCGATATGCTCGATGGTTGGCACAATTGTCCTACCCATCCAAGTGGGACAAAAGACTATTCATACATTGTGCCACATCTTGGAAGGTGAGATGGCCTATAATATCTTGTTGGGCGGCCTTGGATCAGGGACATGAAGTGTGTCCCTTCAATAGCTCATCAGTGCCTAAAGTACACATTCGAAGGGCAGGTGCATGTAGTCCCGACGGATTTAGAGCCCTTCAAGTATTGCAATACGGTGCAACTGATGCCACAGTCGACCCTTCCATCAACACATTTGGATTTTTAGTTGAATCCATCTAACCAGGGTCCGATTCCACATGCATCCCCATTGTTAAGTCCATCAAATCCCCAGTCGGGTCCATCTTCATCATCTGGTCCTTCACCAACAATGCCACCTATGGTGGCCACACCGAAGGACAAGGGGAAGAAACCCCTAGAAGAGGCACCGCCATCAGTCTCAACCATCTCTACCGAAGAGATGCCTAGCCGAATGGAAGTCGAGACGCCTAGTTCACCCTACATGGAGTGGACTCAGGAAGAACTCCCATTCCCTCCCCCTCCACCGCCAACGATCACCGTTGAGATGGCCAATACGGGCCTAGGGGAGTATCTAGTGCGAAACATTGTAGCAACACCCACACTTGAGTCCATGCAGGACATGGGGAGACCTCGCCTCCCCATCGACACTGTGGTTCCTCTAGGCTACCCACCAAATCAGACAAACTTTGTTTATGGGGGCCTCGATAATGGCATTGAACCTTACATGCAAGAAGAAGAAGATGAAGAGCCCTTTGTTGAGGACGTCAACTATTTGTCCAACCCAGACTTCGCATTGAGATATCTTGGCCAATGTAATTGGCATGGATATGGGTTGGGCAGGTATGAGCAAGGAGTGCGCGTTCTTTGCCAACCAAGATATCAAATGCCATACGACAAGTCAGGAGTAGGGTTCAACCACCCCCTGCCCCTGGACATCTTGGTAGAGAACATGCAAGGCCTAGGGATAGGCAACAAGGATGGGTTGGCATTAGATCCATATGCCAATCCTAACACAACATATACATTGGGGGATTATCTCCCATTGCTAACAACCAACCTTGTTGACCTTAACAACCCTTTCCCTTCGATCGAAAAGGGAGAAAGTTCGAGGACTCACCTACAAGAGGGATATAGACAAGGCCAAGAAGGGTCTTCAGAAGATGAGTCAGAGTATGAGGTAGCACCTTGGGATCCTTTCGAGTCTGATAGCAATCATTCACAAGTGACCCCCATAGATGATTATCAGGAGAGCTTCATGACAATGTTCCCTTTGGATGCTCCAATCGAGCAAGTGCCACCTCAAGAGAATCAGGTCCCCCCACCGAGAGCGGAACAACCTCGATGGGACCACATTAATTTGCTCGAGCAGGATGAGCCTCACATGTCACAAACAGCTATCGAAGCCAACGAAGGCCTCTGGATCTCTGATAGCGATTATGAAGATGAGACTGAGATGGCCTATCTCAATCATATGCGACAACAGCAATACCCCATGGACATTGACGACATGTTTGAATAGCTACACATAGGGCCAAGGCATAGGTGGCACCTAAACCAGGCATAGTTGGACCAACTACTGCACCCGCCACTTTAGGTATACAGAGAGCACCTTCCGCCCGGAGACCCTATAGAGCCATCAGTGCCAAGGGTAGATCCTGTCCTCTTATCCACACATAGGGCCGATCCATTTGTGCCAGTACCCACAGAGCTAGATCCGGAGCACAAAGATCACCAAGGATGTCCGAGTCACCACACCCATGGTAATGGAGACCAAAATCATTTCATCAACATGATCTCCATTGACTTAACCGCCCCCATCCATAATCTAGCCGACCCAACATGGTCATTGCATCTAGACCTAGATGCTATAGACTGGGATCACGTTAATTCACCACCATCCCCATCAGAGTATTGGCCTTGCGGTGGGATGTTCCATTTCACCCTAGGACAGACTCAGGATGTCTTCCATGCTGAAGAGGAACCCGACGTTCCCAATGTAGATCTAAATTCAGCAAATGATATCCACCTGATCCCAACTCCACACCAGTTGGAGGATGGGTCCCACATGTCAGTTGAAGAGATGACTGACGTAGACATCGGCTCTGATCCAATGAATTCGCAAATCATCAAGCTAGGGGTAAGTCTATCCCCCGAAGAGCAAGCCGACTACATTGCCCTTCTCAAAGAGAAGAAGGAGGTTTTTGCATGGTCCTACAAAGACATGTCGAGGCTAGACCCGTAGCTAGTCATGCATAATCTAACGCTTGATCCGACAGTCAAGCCAGTGAAGCAAAAACTATGTAAGATGCACCCAACAGTAGCCTTAATGGTCAAATATGAGCTACAAAAGTTGTTGGATGCACAGTTTGTCATCTGCATGGATTACCCACCATGGTTGTCCAACATGGTACCCATCAAGAAGCTTGATGGGAGGATTCGCATATGCACTAATTTTTGAGATCTAAACAAAGCGAGTCCTAAGGATGATTTCCCCTTGCCTAGCATCGATGCATTGGTAGATGCTACAACGGGCCATGAAATGCTTTCCCTCATGGATGGTTTCTCGGGATACAATCAGATTCGTATCAATCTCGAAGACCAACTAAAAATGGCGTTCACAACGCCTTGGGGAACATTTTGTTATAAGGTCATGCCCTTTGGCCTTAAAAACGTTGGCGCCACCTACCAACGTGCCATGACATACATCTTCCATGATCACATGCATAAAACTTTGGAAGATTACATGGATGATTTGTTGGCCAAATCTCTTTTGCGCCCAGATCATCTCGATGACTTAAGCAAGATCCTCGATCGCCTCATTGAACATAAAGTCAGACTAAACCCCAAGAAGTGCGTATTTGGCATCACATCTGGAAAACTCTTGGGTTTCATAGTCTCAAAATGAGGAATCGAGGTGGATCCAAACAAAGTCAAGGCAATCCTTGAAATGCTTCCCCCAACTACCATCAAGCAGCTCAGAAGCCTATAGGGAAAGGTCGCGTCAATCAAGCGCTTCATAGCACAGCTATCTGACAAGTGCCGACCCATGAATAAATTATTGCACAAGGGGGTAGCATTTCACTGGGATGACGAGTGCCAGTCAGCCTTTGATGACATCAAACAATACTTGGCTTCGCCGCCAGTATTGGCACCACCTAGACCAGGAGTGTCATTCTACTTATACATCTCAGCTACTGAGGTGGCACTGGGCGCCATGCTATCCCAAAAAAATGAACTACACAAAGAATAGGCTACTTACTATCTTAGCCGCACCCTAGTCAGTTATGAACTTAACTATGCATACGTTGAAAAGCTATGCTTGGCAGTGGTATTTGCTACCAAAAAGCTATGCCACTACATGCTGAGCAATACGACGTATGTTGTGTCTAAGGAGAATCCATTGCGATACATGATGAGTCATACTTATCATAGTAGCCGCACGACGAAATGGATCATGTTGTTGATGGAGTTTGACATCGAATTCATTGGACAGAAGTCCATCAAAGGTCAAGTCATCACCGATCAACTAGCAGAGGCTCCTCTCGAAGATGATCAGCCTCTGACCATAGAGCTTCTAGATGATGGGGTCTTCCATGTCTCAGAATCGCCAGATTCTGATGAGCCTGAGTCACAGGCCGACATAACCCTATTCTTCGATGGTTCTAAATGTGAGCAAGGGGGTGGCACGGGAATTGTATTCTTCACACCGCAAGGGGCTCCAATGCCTCTATCATTTAAATTAGATTTCCCGTGCACCAACAACAATGCCGAATACGAAGCCTTGCTCATAGGTCTTCAGACAACAATCACCATGAACATCAAACGCTTAAACATCTTTGGTGATTCGCTGTTAATTGTCAACCAAGTAAAAGGGGTATTCCAATGTAAATGCCCAGTTCTGCAGGCCTACAAAGCCCTTGTGGATAAATTCTTGGCACATCTTGAATGGTACGACATCGAGGCACTCCCTCGATCATCGAATCATTTTGTGGATACTATGGCCTCCTTGGGGTCACTAATCCCGCAAGACCCTTCCGGTGAGATGACAACCATTCAGGTCAAAACATTATCGCAATCCGTGATGGAGCGTGCAAGCTCTGACCTAACGCCAGGAATCCACCTGATCCAGATTGAACCATCTCAGGATAAGTTCTCTCGAATCCTCGATAGTCTGAATCACGCCAACTAGGGGTCCTTGTTCTCCCCAACCCCTCTTAATAGCAACACAATGCTATTCTTACAAGTTCTTTCCCGCTCAACTTTTGCTAGGGATGAACTCCAAGAGGGATTGGCCGTTCATACCATCGAGGTTTCTGATCAGCAGGATTGGTACACACCCATAAGGGATTACCTCAAGCTAGGTAACCTCCCACTTGGATTGACACACGCCGCGAAAATATCATTTAAATAGAAAGCGGCAAAACATGTCTTGCTAGGAGACATTTTGTATCGTCGGAGCTATGAAGGAATCCTCCTCCGTTGCTTGGACCAGCAGGAGTCCACTTGGGCGATCACCCAAGCGCACGATGGTACATGCGGTGGCCACTTCAGCGGTATGGCCATCGCAAAGTGCATTCTCTGCATGGGCTATTATTGGCCATCTTTAGAGCGAGATTGTTGCGCATATGTAAAGAAGTGCGTGAAGTGTCAACACCATGCCAATTTGACACACGTACCTTCTCAGGCCTTGCAACCGATCCAATCGGCTTGGCCATTTTTGTAGTGGGGCTTAGATCTAATCGAAAAGATCTCCCCTGCATCGTCGGGTCATCACACGTTCATCATAACGGCCACGGAGTACTTCACCAAGTGGGTGGAAGCAATTTCGCTAACCTCTATGACTGGAACCCGCATTGCGGAGTTTATTTTACATAACATCATATGTCATTTTGGTATTCCATCCAAGATCATCTCGGATAATGGGACGTCATTCAAGAATAAATATGTGCGTGCTTTGACAACAAAGTACAAAATTCAGCACAGTTTTTCAACACCCTATTATCCGTAGGCAAATGGGCAAGCAGAGGCGTCAAACAAAATGCTAGTTGCAATCCTCAAAAATATGGTCACAGATAGTCACAAGGATTGGCACATTCAAATCCCGCTTGCCCTATGGGCTTATCGCACTAGCATTCGGACGCCCACTGGGGCAACTCCATTTTCGTTGGTGTATGGCTCCGAGGCAGTCATGCCTCTCGAGTTGGAAATCCCTTCCCTGCGCATATCAATGCAAGAGTTCATCGATGATGACACTGCACGGTAGGCCCGGTTAGATCAACTTACGTTGCTCGATGAACGACGCGTCAATGCTCTCGAGCATTTACGTATCTATCAAGAGCGACTTAAGAAAGCATACAACATGAAAGTTCACCTGAGGGACTTTCAGGTTGGTGACTTGGTCTTAAAAGAGAACCAACAAAATTCTAACTTGCCGCCCCATCTAAGGGACAAATTCATGGCAAATTGGTTAGGTCCCTATGTAATTGACAGTAAAATAGGACCTGGAACATACCGGCTCGCCTCTCTTGAAGGAATCAAGGAACTAGAACCCTTGAACATCAGTCATTTGAGGCCATTCCACATTTAGAGAGCCATAGCCCACCCCAAAAGCTCCAAGGATTCCTACAATCGCTTGGTCAAACCAAAAAGCTCCAAGGATTCTCACAATCACTTGGTCAAACCAAAAAGCTCCAAGGATTCCTATAATCGCTTGGTCAACCTAAAATGCTCCAAGGATTCTTATAATCGCTTGGTCAAACCAAAATGCTCCAAGGATTCTCACAATCGCTTGGTCAACCTAAAATACCCCAAAGGTATCAATAATCCCTTTGGTCAAACCAAAATGCTCCAAGGATTCTCACAATCGCTTGGTCAACCTAAAATACCCCAAAGGTATCCATAAACCCTTTGGTCAAACCAAAAGCTCCAAGGGTTCCCATAATCACTTGGTCAAAAACAAATATTCAAAAACAAACAAAAACAATAAAATAATCAAAAATAACAAAAAAATTGCATCTCAATTCCATGCATACTCGTAAAAATCAAAATACAAAAATATAAGTTGCATTAGGCATCACATCCATACATTGCATATTTGCTGGTCATACATGTCACAAGCACCATAGACTGTAATTGCTAGGCAATTCCATCATTTTCCACATTCAATCCATTTTATAAACACATACATCCAGAATAACACCATCCACATTTTTTAGCATAGTCAGTTGTCTCCTAATGTATTTAGGGTTTTCGTCATTCAGCTGTCTTTAAATTTCTAGCCAAAAACTGTACAAAGTCAAATAGATTTTACAAAGGTAGAGTTTTACTTGGATCACGCCTCGTTACGTAACATCCCTACACAAGTTAAAACACATAAAATAATTCCCAAGTTGTGTGAACGCAAGAGAAACCTACAAAGCAGTCTAGGGTACCATAGGTGAAAGGTTAGCCTATTCATCCCCTTGTGCGAATGGTTCAAGAATGCTGAGAATTGACAAAAGGACAAGCTCTTCCACATCCATTCCCCATAATAAATAGTGGTTTTCACCACTATCAATCATATCCCAATCATCTTTGGTCCCCAAAGTCGTAAGGATTCGTACTACACGCCCCTGACAAGGATGGGTAGTCATCCCCAAGGCCTAAAAGGATCAATGCCATTCAAAAGCAAAATCCCAACAATCCATCATCACAAACATCTCCAATCACCTTTGGTCCCCAAAGTCATAAGGATTCGTACTACACGCCCTTGACAAGGATGGGTAGTCATCCCCAAGGCCTAAAAGATCAATGCCCTTACTTAATAATATCCCTAATCCCCTTTGGTCCCCAAAGTCGTAAGGATTCATACTACACAGGATGGGTAGTCATCCCCAAGGCCAAAAGGATCAAGGCCATTCATAAGCCAAAACCCTACGAGCTCAACTTTGCAACCTAAAAATGCAAAATCAAATAACAGTGGTTATCACCACTATTCAAATCCCTTGCTCAAAAAGAAAAACAAAAGAGAAAAATAAATAGTGATTTTCATCACTATGTATGAGAGCAAGTATCCCAACAAGTTGAGCAAATAAAAGATGCCTGAGCTTGAATCCTTGGAATTCTCAGCATTCGAAAAACCATCTAGGTGATCCTCATTACGGGTTTGGTGGACAACCTACCTGGCAATGGCGGTATCCTAAATGCATGACGATATGTCTATCACATTAGCTTTGCATGTGAGCAGACCAATGTTTGCATGTGGATGAGCTAGCTTATGGTACCTTAGATTGTCCCGTGGATTAATCTTACTAAATACAACAACGAAGTTAGTGGAGCTAATTAGGTGATCCTCAATGACATGTTTGGTTGACAACCTATCTGGCATCGGCGGTATCCTGACAAATACCACATAAACGAACTCAATTGCACACACAGGGATGTGAAATAACTTGGTCAAACTCAAGTCTGATTTATACCTTGTTCAAAAGTCTTGTGAGATAAATGTACAGTCTTGGCTAGTTAGTTAAAACATCTGAATCTCAGAAAAACCTTAACTACATTTTAAAATAACTGGTACATTTCATTACTTACATCACCATCAAAAAATACGAAAAATACCAAAATAAAATTATCACATGCAAAGTCATTCCACAAAGCAATCACATCGTACAGAAAGCCAGTAACTCCTGTACAGTCTATGGTGCCATCGACAAGTTACCAACAAATCATTTCATTCATTCCATATGCATACATCATATCATTAGAAACATCGCATTCATAATAACACATGCATACATCATCATAAATAAATATGCATAAACAAAAAAAATAAATCATGACAAGTGTATAAACAAAAGAAAATTCATGTATATATATCATTAAAATGCCTACAGGCTACAATAAGTCGGTCCTCTGACCTCACAAAATCAAAGCAAAAACTCAAAAACCCCCAAGCCTAGGGCATCGACCACCATGATCACGCAGGATCGATGCGACGAGAACTACCCCCGTGGTGTGGGTCCTATGGGACCTCTCAGGGCGGCTGCTGCTAGCCCCCGCATCATGCCCACTAGCGCCCCCCTCATCCAGCTGCCTGCGATGAGAAGATGTTGACTGCTTAGTATCGTTGTCTCTCATCTAGTGTGAAGACCCACCTCTAGGGAGCTCAGGTAACCGCCCATCGAGGTAGATAATCTCTACCTCCAAATCCATCCGATGTCAAAACCAATCTACCTCCCATCGATGATATGCAACCACTACATCATCATGCTGCACCAACTGAGTTCGTAGGAGATCCCTCTCCCATGCAACATCTGTGTCCCCATCCCATCGGTGGTACATAGCAAATGCGTTCTCCCACTCTACCAACTGAGTCCATAGGAGATCCCTCTCCTACAAAGCCTCCCTAAGCTCCTCATCCTATCTTCGAAGTAGATCCTCCAATCATGCTATCTCAGCATGATCCCTCACCTCCACACCCTCCGGGATAGCCTGGTGCATAGGCATATCCAGGACTGTGGGCTGCTCCGGCTCCCACTGCTCCGGGACGTCCTACGTATCCGGCTGCTCTAGAATCCCAAAATCATCCCCCCCAAAGCTATCAACCTCCACCATGTCCGCATCCTCGAGCAGAGCCCCCCAACCCTCTCCCGATGCCTCTGCACCCTCACCACCTGTTGTTACCTCTGGACCCCCTAGAGGCCCCTCGCCTCGCCACCACCATAATGTCCACCACTGGTCATACTCAGCGATCACCCTAATGTTGTCCATGTCAGGGACATCGATCATAGGATCCGACTCCTCACCAAGTGGCTCGATGATCGGCCAGGAAAGAGTCCTCTCATCGCCTCGATGTCGATAGATCAAGGGCTCACCAGGAAACCCCTGGTGCACCCCAAACTATCACGTCACTCGGATATACGAGAAGTACTCCTGCTTGGTCCCATGCCGCCCTATCAGCCATCTCCCCCTATGCACCCATCAGAGCCACTCTCCCACCTCAGGCCAAGCTGGACAGTCTCGGTATGGGCGCCATAACACCTCCCCTGGAGCAAGCCGAGCGAAGGCATCAGCATAGTGCCCTACGGCACCTGCCCACCATCGACTCTGCCCTTGCTCCTCAGACCGCCGCCATAGAGCCGCATACCCTATCTCTCTGTCAACCATCTCTGCTCGAGTGGTCCATGGCAAACCCTATGGCCGCTCCATAGCTATGTGCTGCCACCCCCAACACTACAATAGGTAGCTGCACCCAATCCCCTTTCACCTCTAACAATGGACCTCGTACAACTCATCATAAAGTTGTGCCAGAAGCGTCTGTCCCCACCTCATAATCAAGGGTGCCTCCATCGGACACTCGACCAATCTGAACACTACCTCCAGTAGGTTCCATGGGAACCTCATGCCTGAGGAGTCAAGCAGCAACATGTTGGAGATGAGGGTCATCAGTAATGCATGCCTCACCCCCAACACGCCCCTCTCTAGCCACCATCGCACCAAGATACCACCAATCAGGCAATCACCCTCTGCCCTCTCCACCGGACTATCCACCCCCATCTCCACCCCATGCCCGAAGCACCATGTCAGCACATCCGTCCGTTGATCACGTGGTATAGTCCGAATCGGTAGCCCATCTATCAAAATCTATAGAATCCGATAGACATCCTCTAGAGTCATCATCATCTCCCTTGTTGGGAGATGAAAGGTATTAGTCTGGGGATCCCACAAGTTGATCAGTGCCATCAGATAGGCCCGATCCCCCACCACCGGCTCTAGCCGAGTCACCTGCTTGAGCCCAAGGGCATCAAGCCACTCCCAGTCAGCCATAGTCAGTGCCTCCTGCGCTTTCAAAACACCGTCGGCACACGGTACCGACTCTTCACAACCTGCAAAAGAAAACAAATCAAAAACATTAAAACATGATAAAACAAACAAAAAAATTGTACAACACTAAAACAATATACAACAATGTATACAAATTGTATAGATAAATACATTTAAAAAACTGTACAACAACAGTAACAACACTGTACAGACAAACAAATTACAAAATTCCAATCTAGGGTTTTTAACCTTATTTTGCATCCAAAAAACAAACACATCACAAACATTTTAACCTAGGGTTTTTAACTCTAGTTTAAACTATAAAAAAAAACAAAATAACAAAAAACATTTAACCTAGGGTTTTTTTTTAACTCTAGTTCAAAATAAAAAAACAAACAAAAAAAATTCAAATAACAATTTGTCAGTTCCTAGGGTTTTTAACTCTAGTTCAAACTGATAAATTAACAAAAAAAACAAAAAAATTCAAATAAACATTTGTTAGTTCCTAGGTTTTTTTAACTCTAGTTCAAACTGATAAATAACAAACAAAAACAAAAAAATTCAAAAACAATTTGTCAGTACCTAGGGTTTTTAACTCTAGTATCAAACTGATAAATAAAAAAAAACAAAAAAATTCAAAAACAAATTTGTCAGTAACCTAGGGTTTTCATCCTAGTCTAAATTGACAAAAAAAAATACAAAAAATTAACAGTTAACCTAGGGTTTTCATCCTAGTCTAAACTGAAACAAATAAAAAAAACAAAATAAACAAGTTAACCTAGGGTTTTCATCCTAGTCTAAACTGACAAAAACAAAAACAAAAATTAACAGTTAACCTAGGGTTTTCATCCTAGTCTAAACTGACAAAAAAACAAAATACAAAAATTAACAGTTAACCTAGGGTTTTCATCCTAGTCTAAACTGACAAAAAAATCAAACAAAATAACAACTAGGGTTTTTAACTCTAGTTAAACAAAGATAAAATTTAACCTAGGGTTTTTATTTTACTGTCACATTAAAAAATACAAAAAAAAATAAAATTTTTTAGTTAACCTAGGGTTTGACCTTAGTCTAAACTGATGAAAAACAACAAACAAAATAAAAACAAAGCTAAGTTTTCGACCTTCATTCCAACTAGGGTTTTTTTTACCTTAGTTTACAAAAATCAAAATTTCACCTAGGGTTTATAATTCTAGTTTAAACTACAAAAAAATAAAACAAAATAACAACTAGGGTTTCTAACTCTAGTTAAACAAAAATAAAAATTTTACCCTAGGGTTTTCATTTTACTATCACTCTAAAAATACAACACACAATAAAAGTTTTCAGTTCCTAGGGTTTAACATTCGTCTAAAACTGATAAACAATAGAAAACAACATAAAAATATTTTTTTATGCTAAGTTTTCAATCTTAGTTTAAACTAGGGTTTTCTTTTTAGCTTAAAAAAAAACAAATTCACACAAACAACACACATTTAACTAGGGTTTTCATTTTTAATTTGAAAAACAAAATACAAAAGAATAAAAATGAATTGCGGTTTTAAAACTATAACACAAACCAAAATACAGAGGAGGATCACTTACCGGTCTCGCTTCGGCTCCGTCACTTGATGATCCGGTCCATGAACTCATGGTGTCCGAGAAAATTTGATAGTGCTCGCTACGCGAACTTGACCTCCTCCTCCTCACAGCTCTCAAATGCTAGGAAAAACAAATGCAAATGAGCCCAAAACCTAGTTTTGGCCCTTAAATAGGATTTTAGGCCTATAATCGTTCCCCCTTGGGATGAGCACTCTAGTTAGCGCTTGTCCCACCTTGGGACGATTACTAAACTGGTATTCGTCCCACCCAGGGATGATTACAGAGCAAGAAATTCAAAAACAACAAAAACTGCACCAAATTGCACAAAAAATAGCAATAAACTTGCCGAATAAGAGTGCCTTTGCACTTGAGATTCTTGGCATGCAAAACAGATGTTGGGGTCACAAATCCTCACTATCCTACTCCCTAAGAAGGCTACCATAGCTGGACCGCTCCACGGGAGGATGTATTTTTAAGAATTTCATCCCCAAACGGCGTCACAAAAAGGGTCAAAACCCAACCAAAAATAGAAATAACATTGTCGAACGAAGGCGCCTTTGCGCTTGACATTATTGGCATCCAAAATAGATGTTGGGGTCACAAATTTTCACTATCCTACTCCCTAAGAAGGCTACCATAGCCGGACCGCTCCACGGGAGGATGAATTTTTGACAATTTTAGCTCCAAAATGCATCACAAAAAGGGTTCAAACCCACCAAAAATAGGTCAAAATGTTCGGAAACTGCATAAGCATTCAACGGAAAACAACTGAAGGCACCCTTACATAAGTCATCTTGGGTCAAGCGACTCATCACTTTTCTCATGT
The DNA here is from genome assembly GCA_028583015.1 of Wollemia nobilis. Classification (NCBI taxonomy): domain Eukaryota; kingdom Viridiplantae; phylum Streptophyta; class Pinopsida; order Araucariales; family Araucariaceae; genus Wollemia; species Wollemia nobilis. The sequence continues at coordinate 310,357 of JAQPPZ010003648.1, read as the reverse complement.
CGGTCATTCCCTCATCGATTCGTCGCTTGAGGGGGTAGTCACACTTAGTCACCAATCAACAAAAACACACCCAATCAAGGAAATGGCACGCATTCAAAGGATCATTGACAAAGACAATCACGCCCTTGCTTGGGGCAGCAAACAAGCAATAATCACAAGTTGATCAAACACTTGGCATTCTAGAATCATGAACTCAAGGTTCCCACAGACAAAAGGTTGCGCCCTTTGCCTATTCATGACCGAACAATGTCCAAGATCAAGTAACACCTCACCAAAAAAGGTTAACACTTGAATTAAGCTCCTTAGCTCGTCAGAAGCAAGGATTCAAGAATGCGTGCCCTTTCCATACTTGGGGCATCAAGAGTTGGTTAGGTTACTGAGAAACCCTAATCATTAGTGCTTTGGTTATCTATTTTTGCTCAGCGCTATGCCACGCACAACGCATCCCAAAAAGGGGCATCTATAGACACCAAAACAGCACCAATCCGATTATGTGACGACAAGCACTGATCGAATTGACATACATAGCCCCTAGGGCAGCCCCCAGAGGTTAAATAGTGGTCCTAACCACTCCCACAGTAGTTTGGAAGGTCAGAGGTCAATTTGGCACCTTTTTAGCACTTTGCTCCCTACTCGTCCCACCCTGGGACGATTACAAACTGGTATTCGTCCCACCCTGGGACGATTATCAGCATTCATCCCAGGGTGGGACGAATAGCAGGTTTGACTGGCAAAAAGTCAAACCTCGATAGGTCCGCCACTTAACTGCACCTTCAGGGCATGCAATTGCGAGGAACGACTTCAAATCAGGGAGAGAGACTTCAGTCATGCATGCCTTGATCATGGAGGCCTCATGCAAGGAGACTCTAAATCAGGGAATAATATTTTCTCCCAAAATAGGGCAAGCAAGTCAAGTGGCGCCCTCGCATGCGCATTCAAAGAGAGAGACCCTAGGTCTATAAATTGGTGAGTCTTCTCACCCCAAAAAATGAACAGAGAGAAGAGCATTTGGAGCAACGAAGTGCTGCCAAATCAAACCCTTACCCTCATTGTGCTTTTACATCCTTGATCTCTCTTTTGGAAGGGAGGTTATTGGGTGATTATTGGAAGCGCAATCCGGACCCAAACCCGAACATTTGGCCACAATATCCCACCAAATTTGTCGACACAACCCCATAAGAGGTTTTGGACCCATCCCAAGTGGATTGGTGCCGAAACCGAGTCCCAAACGGTGGGCGTCCTGCCCCCGGGTGCCCCTCGCACTATTGCAGTTCTAATCGCCCCACCCCGGAGCGATTAGAAATCTATGGTAGATTTCCCTGATTTTTCTTTTGCATTTGATTCTAGGTTACTTACATATGTTGTCATTTAAATTTCATGTGATTCTGACAAGTTTTGATCATGCTTTTGTTATTTCTCGCTTTCACTAACATGCAGGGAGCATCATCAGATTCTGGGTGATAGAGGCCGAATTGGCAAAATCCGACCATCTGGGTCATCCCAAAATACCCCGTTTTACCTAACCCCAACTTTGCAGGTGATTTGGAGGCCTCTGGACCGGACATTTAGGAGGTGGCTTTCGGATAGGTTATGACAGTCCTAATCGTCCCACCCCGGAGCGATTAGAAATCTGTGCAAGATTTCTAGACTGTTCCTTTTGCAGTGGCTTCCTGGTAATGTTTTATTGCTTCTGTCAAATTTTTAGCTCATTCTGATATGTTTCAGTTATCGTTTTAATCATTTTATGCATGCACTGACCGTAGGCCTTGGGGATCGCATGTTTCTCTCCATCCGTAGGTGCTACTAATCCTTTTATGTTTCTCTGAATGCAGGATCTCGACACCAGAGGGGCAGCAAGGAACCATAGACATATTCACGCAAGCGGCGATGACATTTGGTCCGCCCATTTTACATGTGGGCACGCGGAAGAAAGCGTATCAATCCGTGGTGTAATAGAGCCCTACTTAACGCTCCTAGTCCCCAAAAGGGAGGAGACGTATTGTAACCCGATTTTAAAGAAAATTAATAAAAAGGGTTGTACTCGACATTTGCTTTCTATCTTGTTTCAATTCGTTGATGTTTCTCTCCTTTCATGCATTTCAGTTCGTAGGACTTAGCGTTACGTTTCGCTTTTGCATACATCGCACTTGGCATTTCCGTTTTGTTTTCGTATCCTCGTGCTTTCAGCAGGGCATTCCAAAATATCAACTCTTGAACCATTGCAACTCGTATGTAAAAATATTCTATTCATGAAATACAAGTTTACTACTATTTGGTCTCTAGTTAAGCTCTTAAATGTGTGAGTGTTGAGTGCTTATTTCTATTATAGCTATTAATATAGATGTGTTCTAATTTTACTTTTTGGATTTCATGCATTTTCACCTGGTAGTCCTAGAATTCACACTCAATCATGTATGTTAGATGCTAAATGGGAGTGAGGATTGGTTGATCTATTAGGTAGTTCACTTGTGTTTTTTACAATGGATTGGGTTTGCTCTGCATATATTTTGATGCAACTGAATATGTCCCCTTTAATTTCAAGCTTTAGCTCCCTTTGCTTTATTTTTGCTTCCATTTTTCCTTCATCATTGTTAGCCAGGACTTCCCATGAATCAACCTTATTTGGAGATCGATCATTAAGCCCAAAGGACTTTAATGTCTCACACAATGAGAAGCATGGCTCGAAGGACTTTATATGATCTAATAGACTTTTGTGTCTCACACTACAAGAAGTGTAGCCCAATGAAATTTATATGGCTTGAAGTACTTTGTTGTATCATGCTATGAGAAGTGTGTCCCAAAGAACTTTACATGGCTTGAAGGACTTTGATATCTCATGCTATGAGAAGTGGGGCCTGAAGAACTTTATATGGCTCACAAGACTTTTGTGTCTCATGATGTGAGAAGTGTGGCCCAAAGGACTTTAATGTCTCACACTATGAGAAGTGTGGCCCAAAGGACTTTACATGGACCAATGGAATTTGATGTCTCACACTATAATAAGTGTGACTTGAAGGAATTTACATGGCCCATAGGACTTTATGGTGTATAATGTCTTATTTTGTGAGAAAAAAAAATCTAAGCATGTTTGAATAGATGTAAGATGTCACAAGAGGTGTAAATGTTTGTAATGTTTAAAAATGAAATATGTTTGTATGTATGATAACATGTATACGATAATGTATGCATGATAATTTTTAAGAAAAGCACATTGATTAAAGGAGAATAATTTGAATATATGCTTTAGCATATGTTCCCAAATAGAAGAAAGAATGGCGTAGATTGTGATATTGAGATGTAATTTATTCAACATAAATTTGGGGGGCAATTTGCCCCCAAGAAAATGCACAAATGTATTGATTGTAATGTGGTGATAAGTATTTGTTGATGGATGAATTAATGTGATGAGGATATCCTATGTAACTTAATATATCAGTGAGAGGGATCAAGATTTCAAGCCCATTACCTAATGTATATGCAAATATTTTATAGATACATGAGATATCAAACTTGAGAATTTGATCCCTTTGTTGATATCTAAGGAAAATTAGGACTGTGTGAATAGAGCATTGCCAAAGGTGCTAGTCATGGTGATTGGAAACTCACATCCATTAACTGGCATGCTTATAATGTAATTATGGATTTTCAAGAAAGTGGATATGAGATGACAATTTTCCTGAATGGAGGATTATGCCTTACTACTAATCATAAATATATATAGTAAGAAATTTGTTTACTAAAATATGATGAAAGTGTCCTAGATCACTTAGTACATCAGTAAAAGGTTCAAATACTAATGTCCACTATAACACATATGTAAATATTTACAAACATGTGAAATATAAATCATAAATATTAAATTTCCCCATTTATATACAATATATTAAGACTTTTTGCAAAGAGAGTGTTGCCAAATATACCTCCTAAGGCAGTAGAAACTATGTTTCCATTGACTAGCATATTCATCAATAATTATGAACATGAAAGATACTAGAAATAAAATATCTACCTTCCTCAGTGGCATGCTATGCTTCACAACTAATCATAAATGTAAAAATATGTCTAATAAGGTTTGATTTGTCTCCTGTCTATCTAGTAGATTAGGCTAGAAAATTTGATACCATTGATCCCTTGACTGGTAGGCATACAAATAATTGCATGATTACAAGTCATAGGATCAATAGGATCAATCCTCCAACATGATCTAGTAGATAAGCTAGAGCATGTGATAGATTATGCCAGTGAGTTTGTAGGATTTGCATGACAATATAAAATAGATATCCAAGAAAAATGAAGTCATTCATCTTTGCCTTACATATGCATAAAAAATTGTATATCTATAAAACATTGGTAAATTAAGTCATATTTGTTTAGATGTCTAAGGTTAATGATGGTGATAGTACCCTAATCCACCTATTATATCATCCAACATCTTTAGCCACTCTAATCCTTCATCTAGCACATAAACAAAAAATTTCAAATATGTGCAAAGTAGGACGTGGGTTGTCAATTATGTTGATGGTATATAAGGAAATTAGGACTTTTACAATGAGAGTGTTTCCAAATGTGCCAATAATGATGGAAGAAGTTCTCAATCCATCAATTAGCATATATGTGAAGGTCCATACTCAAATAAAATCAAAAGAACACCAATGTCAAAGATGAACTAAAAGGTAAATTTGAGCCTAATTGGTTAGGTCCTTTCATCATAAACTATAAATTTGAGCCCTACAACTCTAGTGATGCTTGAAAAATCAACAATTGCCTTGCAAATCTAACAATTGCAAGGTAGGAAAGTGATCACCACTCTTCTCAATCATGTTGATCACATAAGCGTCCAGGTGGATTCAAGCTATGCCTATTCATGTCAGGACTATGCTAGGCTATACATGGAATGATTAAGCTAAATTATATGAATTATAAAATCTATAAATAGCTTAATCTTCTTGAGTAACAGGGTCGACACTTTTAATATTTGTATATTGTAAGCTATGCATTTGCTATGTTAATTAAATTAGATTCTCTTTAGCTTCTACTAATATATGCATTGCAAATGATAACATGTATGTGAGTTATGTATTTCCATGCAATTTTTTTTATGCTTTGTGGGTGGTAAATTTTTTTAAGCAAATTTTGTTTACTTTGGATTGTTGTTTGGATTACCTTTTGTAAAGTTCTTGGAGTATTGGAGGATGCATAATATAAGTTGAATATAAATCCTATGATGATTTATTTGGTATCTGGTGTGTTAGGCTCTGTTTGTAGTTGTATTGTAGGATGTTTGCATAGTAGGATGTTTGTATTGTAGTTGTATTGTAGGAATATAAATCCTATTCCTTTTTTCCTTTCCTTCTAACCCTTTCATCTATATATTTAATCTTTTACCATTTGATTTATTTGCACAAATAAGGAACTAACCTTCTTTAAAGGTTGACTCAAAAGCAATTCAGAGTCATCCAATCTTGGCCAATGGTCTAGGGTACAAAACACATACTAGGTGGATTGTAGACCAAGAATTAGTTTATCATGAATGAATTAATTACTCAAAGTGATCAACTTCCAACTATTAACTTGAACCTTTAAAATTAACATATTAATTAATTAAGTCAAATTGGTTAATTATTTTACAACTATTATCTCCCTTAATTAATCGAGTTAATTCATCAGATAATTAAACCATAATCAATACAAGTTAGTTAATTCCAAAGTTCCATTTTTAGGACTTTGAGCAAGTTGAACTCATCCTAATATATGATGACTCATTTCAAAAGGGTGCATGGACATGTCATGCATTTCATTTCTAGATGCATCATGCATTTCATGTCAAGATCACATGTCCTTTTGACCTCATGCAAGGTGGAATTAAATGATAAGCCTTATGCATTGAATAAAAGTATGTGAAACATGATTTAATATCACATGGAGAGTAAAGGAATTTCTCTTGATCACATCAACATATTAAATCAAATTGATAAATCTCTATTCAAAATCAATTAATTGATTTGATATTACTCAATTGATCACTTTGTCAATATTGCATCCATCATTGATTAATTAATTTGGTATTAGATAATCAATTCGTCAATCCTAGATCAATTAGTAAGAAATCTGTTAGAATAAGTGAAAATTCTCTTAAGTTCTACTAGGATAGACACACTTGAGTTTCCACTCCACCATGTGTCAGGAGAACTCTCAGTGGTGTCTTCATCAAGTTTGATGAGTTGTTGTAATCCAACGTCTCTCAATGATCAACTTTTATATTTATACAAAGTTGATATTTGGAATAAATCAATCAGTTCTATTTTATTTCTTCAAAATCTTGTAATGCTTTGTAGATTTACACTTGGGAATTCCAACATGGTACCAGAGCAGGATAGAATCTGCTAGCATTATCTCTTGAAGAAATTTTTTACGAGCTAGTTCTTAATCTCATTTTCTTGATTTTTTAAAGGAAATATATTTTTTATATGTTTTTTTTTTTTTTTTACATGGTGGAATCGGTAGCTGCCACGAATCCAGGCATGTTGTCCAACTTTTTATGGTCGCCGCCATTCCCGCCATTTCAACCCTGGCGCCACCCCGGATCTTCGCCGTAGTCCGCCCCTATAACCACCATGCCACAATCATTTTAAACCTTTTACACCGCTGAAAGCACCAGGAAAGGGACAAGCGTTCAGTTCGACGAGGCCCGAGATTTGAACCTTGGACCTCCGCCCCCTTATGGGGTTTGGATGAACCAATTGATCTACACCTCGGACCTAAGATTTTTTATATGTTATAGATTAATAGTTGCAATTTGTTTTTTGAAGATATTTGCTTATGGTATTATTTCAGTTTATCTAATTTCTTTTAGTGTAGATGCATTTTTTTCCTTCCAAAAATCTTACTTCCTAATACCTGTGATTTGTTTAGAAAACCTCTGCATACGCATATATTTTCTTTCTCTCCTTCTAATACATGTAGTTCATCTGGCCCAAAAATGCATCCTTGCGTGCACTAAACGGAGACTTTAAATATATAGCATTTTCATTCAGAGGTCATTTTCCCCAATCGTCTACATTTTCATTTTTTAACTCCACACTATTCGTAGTTAACGACTTCTATTGTCACTATCGTGGAGTAATATTCAAAACGTTTACTTCGTTGGGAAAATTCTAGAAAAAATCCTCTTTTACCATTTATGCAATTTTTTTATCTAAAATATTGCTTCTTAAAATAAAATATGTTTTAATGCCCTCCTCTATTGCATTTCTTTATATTTTATTCTCCTTCTTCAAGCGCAACAACTCTACGTAATTTCAAAGGAGAAACAATATAACTAGCAATCATTTAAGAGGCCATTATTTTTCCTCATATCTTTGCCTATGTTTTTTTTTCCAAAGGATTGCAGACGATTTGGCTTCCATAGCCTTCGCTGCAACTATTGTGGAAAATGTAGCCTTCTTTGCGTTGGGGAATATTAAAAGATTTTATTTTGCATATCGTTAAGTTTTTGTCAATATTTAATTCGATTTCCCTCATCGCATCAAATAATAGATTATTAGTTTAATAAATAAACCAAAGAAGCATTTCCTCTATGAGGAAACGTGGCCTTGTACAACACGTAAAGCTTCAGCGCGCTTGAGTCTTTGCCCAACTACATATCCTATATTATTTTTTTGAATATTTTTAGCGATCTAACTTGATCTCATTCCCGTTAGTTGATTTGGCGCTCTGGGAGTCCTTCGAGTATATTTCTTTATAAGCATCTTCATTGGTATGGGAAAATATTATCATTCTACTGTAAAACATTGTTAAAGCTTTATAAACCCTTCTATATGTGTTTTGCAAGCTCTATGTTCTGTAGGTTTTGTTTAGGCGCCTTCTTTCAGTTTGAAAGTCCATTACGCCTCCTTTTTTTAGCATCGTTCTAGAGTCTGCGTATTTCCATCATTCTAAGCACAGGTTGTCTTCAACATAGGGTTCATGATCATAAGCACCATGTTGTACCATCGCCCATAGGGACTTGGTCCGATCGTCTTACCTTCTGAGGCCTTCCTCTTCAGATTCAATCACTCTTCACTCACTGCTCTGTGCACGACGTCATTTGCATTTTTACACTGGCATTGATAAAAATAAATTTTTATTTTATTTTTTTATTCTAACCTTTGAGTGCAGATGAGTTGATGGTCCAACGTTTTCATCTCTGTCATGATGCCATTTTTTTAAACGTTGAAACGAGCAAGGATTTGACTATGGAAACGAAGTTTTAGGCTTCCAAAACCATTTTTTCATCAAACTTATGACGCCGAATGTTTTCCTTATCGACACAACCAGGTTGATCTTGTTATCTCCCTTTTTAAAAAAATGCTATTAATATTTTGTATTTATTTTATACATCTGCACTTCTGTAGCCTTTCGAGGAAAATGTTACATTTTTCTTTTATTTTTGTCCTTCCCTTGGCTCGGAAATCAATATTGTAATTTTTTAATAAAATTTGGGGAGTTGATAAGGTGCCTTTCTTGCACCTATCAAAAATACGGGGGGTGTTTCTTTGCGTCGCTTTTTAGCCTTCTTTTTTGCTCTTAAAAATTGGTTATATTCCTTAACTAAAATATCTCTAAATAAAAAAGATATAATAGATTAAATCCTTTTATTAGCAACATAAAAGTATTTCCTTATAATTAAATTGTGATCTCCATTTTTCTATTTGCTTTATAATTCATATTTGTTTTATAAATATAATTGAAATTTATTTTATACAAATTCTATAGTGATCACATATTTTATTGTCTTAAATTTTGTTTTAATATCTCTACATTAAAACTAAGTTTTAAGTTCATAATCAATTGTCATCACATATTTGGATATTTGCTTTATAATTTTTTTTAATTAAATTGCAATTTATTTTTATATACAAATTCAATAGTGATCTCATATTTCACTGTCTATAACTAAAATTTGTTTTAATATCTCTACATTAGAACAAATTGCTTATTTCCCTTTATCGTACAATTAATTATAGTGGATATCGTTCCTAAAGTCAAAATCAAGACTCATCATCTATATTAAATAGACATGAGTTCCTTATTCTTAAAATCGTGATCTCTTTAAAATGAATAGTGATCTTCTTTTGGCGCTCCTAAAGCTTCGCCTTTAAGAGACAATATCCATTAATTGTATTGTATTTAAGATCTCATGATACCTCTATACATTAATTGCACCTCATCTCTCTGCCTTTACTCTTACTTTAATCTTCTTTGCCTATAGTCTTAGGAAAAAATATTTTTTATATTTCTTTCCTTTCATAATTTCTATAAGCAAAGTTATTTATATTAATTTTATAAATTTTCTTAAGCATTAAAGAAAATTTTTAAATTTGTTTTTCAATTATAATTTCTCTTGCTAATAATTTTTCATACCTTTAAGAAAAAAATTTTAATTTGCTTAAGGCATTAAAGGAAAAAAAAATTAGTTGTTTTTTTTGCAAAAAAAATATATAAATTCACTTACTTTAATTTTGTTTCCAAACTTTACCTTTAAAGTTATTACTAAGCAAGAATTTATATAATTGCATCTCTTTTAAATTTTGTTTTCAAAATACTTTACCTTTTAAGTAGATATCTTTTAAATATTCTTATTTATTTTAAAAAATATAGGAATCCTTCCTAAATTTGTAATTCTACTTGAGTAAAAAATAAACAAATATTATATCACCAATCACCCATACTGGACATTCTATATAACTAATAGTTTCCCTCAAGTAAGGGCGAGTTATATAGATTACCAATATAGGCCTGGTTGATATTAGCCTATGTTCCATGTATCAATTCTTTCAATACTTATAGTTTCCCTCACATAAGGGCGGGTATTTGATAAGACAAGATATATAGGCCTGGCATATTTGTATTCTCTAATTTAATTTTAATATCAAATAACCTCAATAATACTTATAGTTTCCCTCTCGTAAGGGTGGGTATTTATTGAGTCATTTGGTATTCCTTTAACATTGACATTTTTTGTCATCAAATATCATGTTTCCTCTAGTTTACTTATAGTTTCCCTCTTGTAAGGGCGGGTAATTTTTTGGAACTTGGTATTTGCTTGAGGCTTTGAACATCTTTGTCCATTGACTTCCTTTTTAAAAAGTTAAAGGGGAGAACTTTGGGTTAACTTCAAAATGAATTCAATGAATACAGTTGATCTTCTCACTCCTCATAACTTCCATACATGGAAACCTAAATTTTTAAATCTTATATCTCAAAAAGGGCTCACTCAAATTTTTTTCGAGTCGGACAACATGGTGTAGTCCTTTTTTCAATTTTGAAACTGTTTTTCCACACTATTTTGTGGTTTAAAAATGTTGTATCATGGAGTGCATTCTCGATTGAACCCGACACTCCCAAACATTTTCTTAAGTGATCGCAGCATTTTACAATGCCCTTGTTTTGCTATTTATCCATTTTTTTGGACCTTGTTAGTCAACTCACTATGCTCGTCTAGGTGGACACCAAATATTTTTTCTTGTGGAGACATTTTTTACTACCCTTGGAATAATGGTGCTTATTTATCCATCCTCTATTCTCACCTTTTTGTGAGACACTTTGGTTTCACAGGCATCTAACTTCATTCTTTTCAACGAGGAGTCTCTACTTTTTTTTAGACATCTAACGGGTACATTGTAGGCTTCTTAATGGAAGTTGTCCTAAGGGGGGGTTGAAAAGGACATCTTCCTTCCTCTCAATCCTCCATCACATCTTCCTTCCATCCTCTATTCTAGCAGGTGGTTTTATCCCTTAGTGTTTTTCGTCATTTCCCTTATTTTGTTGTTTGTCCACAAGTTTTGGACCTAGTTATCAGCCCATTGTGTTAATATAGGTGGAAACCACATACTCATGCTTGTGGAGTCATTTTTGGACCACCCATGTGATTTTTGTGGTTCTTTCTCCATATTATCTTCACTTTGGTTTTAGAGGACTTTTATTTTGTGTTCTTTATTCTTTTGATCACACGATTGTAAATGAGTACCTTATCACGCCTTGTTGTCGGGACTCATTTCTGTGGCTATACCATATCTATTGTACATGAGTACCTTATCAGGCCTTGGTGCTAGGACTCATCTTATGTGGGTATACCACATATTGTTTATTCATTTTTTCACTTAACCCTACTATCACTTAAGGGGGGTGTTAAAGTATCTTGGTGCATAGAGTTTTTTCACCTCTCTCTCATTCTTCTAGTTCAATAGAGGACAATCTTCGTCATCCGAAGACATGCCTCTTATTATTATTCTAAGAAGTACTTCATTCAGAAGAATATTCAAAGAGGAGAACTTGGACTATATTCCAACTGAAAATCAAATTGCAGATATCTTCACCAAAAAAATTTCTTCTTCGTGTTACCTCTAGTTACGAGATAAACTTAGAGTAATACAGCTGCATTGACACAAAGGTCTTCCACCTCTCATTATATTGGTTGGAGAATGGTTTTTTCCCTTGTTTTTTTTTATCATCTCTCCAACAACATGTATTTTATGAGGACAATCTTCGCCATCCAAAGACATGCCTCTATCTTGGATAGTTTTTGTGTGTGACAGATGGTTTTTTCCTAGAGGGGTTTTTTCACCATCTATATATTGTAAATGAGTACCTAATCAGGCCAAGTTTTCGAGACTCATATTTATTTTTGTATAAAGAGGACAGTCTTCGTCGTACGAAGACAAGCCTCTCTTCTATTCATAGTTGGTTTTTTCCCACGAGGTTTTTTTCACCAACTATATACTGTACATGAGTACCTCATCAGGCCAAGTTGACGGGACTCATCTTTCTTATTGTATTAAGAGGAAAATCTTCGCTATACAAAGACAAGCCTCTTACTTATTTTTGACTGATGGTTTTTCCCATTGGGTTTTTACCATCTCTTCAAAAAAAAGTCATTGTACTTGAGTACCTCATCAAGCCTTATTGTCGGGACTCATTTGTATAATTCATCACTAGTATCACTTAAGGGGGTGTTAGAATAAGTGAATATTCTCTTAAGTTCTACTAGGATAGACACACTTGAGTTTCCACTCCACCATGTCTCAGGAGAACTCTCAATAGTGTCTTCATCAGGTTTGATGAGTTTTTGTAATCCAACGACTTTCAATGATCAACTTTGCTATTTATACAAAGTTGATCCTTGGAATAAATCAATTAGTTCTATTTTATTTCTTCAAAATCTTGTAATGCTTTGTATATCTACACTTGGAAATTCTAACAGAATCAATAATTCATTCATCTGATTAATCATTAAATCAATAGACTAAACTAATTAGTAGTTCAATTCATTATTCTAAACTACATTCTTTCACCATTACCCATTAAGTCAATTAACTTCAATTTTGAACTAATTATTTAGTGTGACTCAACACTTCAAGGTAACTAATTACTCAAGTTGCAATTGTTAAACTACCGTATTAATTAAATAAATTTAATTAATACCCTACTCATAACTTAATTAATTAGTTAACTAATTTGGCATCATCAAATCACAAGTCATTAAAACTAATTAGTTATAAAGCCATATTGTTTAAACTTGAGGTAAAGTTTAATCATATCTTTGCACACCTTGAAAAATCTATTTCCAACCGACACCACTTGATGAGCATGTGTTTCCAAAATTAATGCTTCCAATCCTTAAAACACATTCAAATTAATTCATTAATTCTCTTAAATTTATTAAACCCCATAATTAAATTAAATTAAATAATTTCCATCCCTTAACTTCAACACCTTAAAAATCATTAAATCCTATTAATCAATTAACCTTAATCCATTTCAAATTAATTAATTTCAAAAAATAATCATTAAATCGTATTAATTTCTTAACTTGAAATTTGTTAAATCAAATAAATCATTCATTAATCTAGTTCGGATTGTTAATCAAATTAATTTGAAGTTCTTAAATCAATCAAAACAAATTGAGCTCAATTGCTTCTAATTCAATTTAGAATTTATTAATTACGAAGCAACAATTAATTCACATTCAATCATTCTAATTTCAATTAAGCACTCATTCATTGGAATCATTAAGATAATTCAACTAAAACAATTTGCAATCTCTCAATTAAATCCATTCATTAAGACAAATCAATCCATTGATCCATTAACTTGGAATTGTTATGTCACATTCATTTATTTGTTCACTCACAACCTTAATTGGTAAATTAGATTATTCTATTAATAAATCCACTTGGCACTGTTCCAAATTCATCTGAATTTACTAATTTGGCATTGTTAAATTGTGATGATTTAATCACATTAGTTTGACATTATTAAACCAAATCACCAATTTATTAAGTATATCACTATCCAACACATTAATTAATTTGTATACACACCCAATTTTGACACACCTTAATCCTCTATAAATATTACTCACCATCTCTCTAATGAGCCAAACAAAATTCAGCTCTCTCATTCATAAGTTAAAAAATTTATCACTCCTAAGGGCAATGGTATTTCTTGTAGCATTAAAATTTGAGATAAACTTACATAAATGTATAAAAAAATATGTTTGTTGGAATGCACTTAAAAATATCTTTCCAATAATTACAAATACAATTATATTACTTCCACACAACAATCTGAAATTGCTAAAATTCAAAACACTATGATCTAGTGATACTCCTTACAACAAGGATGTCATCACTTTTGAGGCTTATAGCTCTTTCAAATACTTATGGAAATTCATAAAACTAGCTTCATTGGATGGGCTTGAAAAGAGATTTTTAATGAGTATAAATATGTCTATATTTGGATAAAATTTGATGTCCTCAAAATGGTGTTTCTTTACATGTTGTTTGAAACCGTGTGCAACACCCTATCAATCTGTAGTCAACTCTCCATTCTACAGTCAAATTTTCACTCTATAATCAACTCTTCAATTCTACTATGTAGTCAACTCTCCATTTCTACTATATAGTCAACTCTCCATTCTGCAAGCAACTCAAAGTAGCAAGATTACTATGGATCCCCACGGTAACCAAAATACTTTAAATCTTCCTTCCATAACCTAGATTTACCGAAAAATGTAAAAATTGTTTAAAAAAAAATAAAAATTATAATTAAATAAAACTTTTTCTTAAAATTAATTTTGAAACTTTATTTAATCAAATATATTTACAATTCAAAATAAAAATAAATAAAAAACAAAGTTTTATTTTTATATATAGGTTAAAATAAAAAATTAAATAACAATAAGGTGGAATAGGTATTATTGGAGCAACCCATGATTTGAACCCAAGTTTTGAACCCTGTTTGGTATTAGAAAATGACTGCATATGTAACCAACTCAGCTATGAATAAAAAATAAAATAAATGTTCCAATACAATAAAATAAATAAATAAACTCCAAGAATTTTTTATTTTTTTTTATGTTAATTTATATGGAAGTTGGTTACATCCAGAGTCCTTTTCTACTACCAAACAGGGTTTAAATGATGGAGCTGCCCCAACAACACCTATTCCACTAGTTATTTATTTAACACAGTGTGAGGAAGAGCACTCACCCGACTCAGGTCAAACAAAAAAAACTTACCCAAGTACTGAACTTAGTTCTCTTCTTAGTAAACCTCAAACCTGCCAATCCACTAACCCTGGAACAACACTGCTCCAAGTTGCCCGAACAAAGTATTGATCAAAATCTTCTAATAAATTGACATCAAATGATAATAAGAAAACATCAAATGATAATACAAAAAACATCGAATGATAATACACTAAAAGTAAAAAAGTCAGGGGCTGTCTTGGCTTCTGTATTATCATTTGATGTCAATTTATTAGAAGAGGAATCGAATCCGGTGAGAGACGAGCTTCAGCTTCCAACCAAGCAATTTCCCACTGTGCCATGTGCCTCATGGTGGCCTGAGATCCTTGACGGCCATTGGCACCCGAAGAAGAACGAACTATTATTATTCAGCTGAAATTTGCATATAGTTGTGCAGCTGAATAATAGTCCGCTCTTCTTCGGGTGCAAACGGACCTCGCTTTACATCAGCTCTCAAATAATTCGTCCTGCGCAAAGATAAGAAATATGGCTTGCCCCTCTTCTTCTCTTGTGGTCTCGACATTATTAGCTGACACATGGCGGTTTCCCATTCAATACAGTAGTGGAAAAAAAAATATTAAATTGATATCGTTTTACCCAATTCAAGCGCAAGGCTATAAATGTACAGAAAAGGACTTCTTACTACACGCCATTCCTGACTTATCTTCGTGCTGGCTACATAGGAGTTGCAGGCACCTAAGAAAAATGCAAGTATGTTGTAGTGACAGCTAAATTTTATCTACGCCGCTAAAATACGTTTTAATTTTGAACGTCAAATCTTAAGCTTTTGTGGAGCGGTCATAAATGAAAATTCGTAGAAAATGCCTGGTACTGTACTTCAGACTAAAATATTATGAGGCATTTGAGAAAATTAATTACATACACCAGAAATAATTTAGCAGTGCCCTTCCAAATTAAATGCCTTCATTTGGCAGTCGGCATCGTTCTTTGGGTTGAAGTCGTATTTTTCAAATCCTGTCCACGCCATTTGTGCATACTTACGTCATACAAAGCTTTCTCGGGCATCTCGTGTGCCTTCCCGTCGTTTTCACACTTATGAGAAACTGTTGAAAAAGTAATGTTGAGTGGGGAAAAGTACTATATTTTTTTTTTAAATCATTTTTAATGTTTTACGTATCTTTCTATTTGGAGAATTGTTTTTTAATCGATTTTAAGAGTTTAGTTAGTTTTTTTTATAAGGATTCGCTCTTAATAAATCAATGAATAAAGTTATATATATTTTAACAATTTATTCTACACAAAATAAATAGTTTTTCTTCATCTTTTCTATTTTATACCAAAGGCTTACATGCTTAGAGATATTGAGAATGTAAATATGTACCATTGTTACATTGTACCAATGTCATATTCTCGAAATTTTGATGCTAGATGGTCATCACTTGTTTAAGGCTACTTAATTGGAAAAGTTGTGAAAATTTTATTGTTTAATTTATTTGTATAAAAAATATTTTTTTAATAATATTATTATTTTAAAATAATAATCATATATTTTAATTTTTAAGAATATATATTATATAATTAATATATAATTTATTATAATTATTATTTTTAATTATCATAAAACTCTTTAAATAATTTGAGAGCAATTAAATGATTAAAAAATACATAATGAATTTTAGTATCATATGTACTAGTTACCAATAACTAATGCAAGAAATACAATTTGACTATAATAAAAGAGTAAAGCCTTTGAAGCAAAGATTATTTTAGTATATATTGAAATAAAATGAAATAACTGCTTTCTACTATAGATTATTAAATAAAAATTTAAATTTCTAAAATTAATGTAAAAAATAGATCTAAAAATCAATAAACATTATAAAGCAACAATTAAATGTACTAAACAATCCCTAGTTAGCATGTCACCATAAAAAAGGGGAGATAGCACTTGATGTCATGTAGAGGATTTGAGAAACCTAGGAAACGAGTCTGTTGATAGTAAGCACGATCTTTGGTTGTGAAGTCCTATGGAGAGTTTTTTCCTTTTCCATGGAAGGTACCCAACCAATGATGAAGAAGCTTGGAGGTTCATGCAAGGTTTAGAGAAGTTGTTGATCAAAGTGAAATTGTTATGGAGCAATAAAAGAGAAAAACATGCAAAAAGTTGTTGATTAGTAAACTTGTCAAATAATGGATGGTGAAATAGGGAATGAAAGTGAATATTTATAATGAAGAGAGAGAACTTTCCTTTCTAGTTAATGGTTATATTACACCCTTTTAAGGCTATAAAATTGTTATTGTTGATCAAGACAATGGATCCCCTTAACCACAAGGATGTAAACCTACTAGGGTTTTGATGACATGTTGAAAAACCTAATATTTTATCAATGACCAAGATTACCACTTAAAGTGGTGATCATGATACCATTAGAAATGCATGTCATCATGTTCCCTCATTGTGACTATGTCATAACTTAGCATTTTAGTGATTTTTTGCACATGAAATAAAAGATGGAAAAATGACAAAAACATATATCTTAAAATGTGAAAATACTTCTTGATTGACTATCTTGCCACCCTACTATCCAAGGAGTAACAAAGTTAGTCCATCCCTATCCCATACTAGGAGGATGAAGCTCTCCACCACCTACTAGTCAATTTTTAGTTCTCCTTTTTCAAATATATATTACCTCTCCCTAAGGACCATGGATGACACTATATGGGATAGCCTATCATGAGTATTTAGGGATAAGAGTAATATGCAATAGTTTAAGAAACAAAAATAAAATTAAGTACTACCATGCAAAATTTGTCAATTTTTATTCTATTGTCTATGCAAAACATAAATTTTTAAGAATTAAATAGTAGAAAAAACATAAAAGTGCAATCAAATAATGCATAAGTGGAGAAAAATATACATAATATTTACCTGCTTCTATTCAAAAAATTTGATGGATAGAATTGATTATATCTTACCCTATGCGACTAAATTGGAAAATACATGCAAAAAGGCTCAAAACATTTAAAAATAATGTTTGAATATCAAATGGATAAAAATGAAAGTAAAAAAATGAGTCCAAAGCAAGCCAAAATCCCCAAAAATATTGCCTCTATAATATTTTTGTAAAATTCAAAAAAAATAATAATAATTAAAAAAATATTTTTTCATTTAAATAAATAAAAAATATAAACAGCGGATAAAATTTGTTTTCAGCCCTAATTTTTCACAGCAAGGGGCTCTACCCATTATTCCTGTCGAAGACAGCGAGGGGTCGAACCAGCGAGTGCAAGTTCACACTCGTAGACACGTTCCAATGATAAGAAATATGGCTTGCCCCTCTTCTTCTCTTGTGGTCTCGACATTATTAGCTGACACATGGCGGTTTCCAATTCAATAATATTTGTCGAAAAATATTAAATTGATACTGTCTAACCCAATTCAAACGCAAGGCTATAAAATGTTCTAAGTGTTCCATCCCATGAAAAATGTATAGAAAAGGACTTCTTACTGTTACGGTTATTCCACACGTCTTCTACGTTTGTAAATTTAATATTTGACAATTTTCTTCTTTTGCAGTTCAGCATTACAGGCCCATTCAATTAGTAACCAATGAATTAGAATTACAAGTGCACTGCCAGACAGTCTTTAGGAAAAATGGACATATGCACTCAATCTTACTAATAAAATGACATTGAATTATTGATAGAGTGAGCTAACTATCAAGATTTTAGATCTTTAAAAACGATGAATTTGAAAGGGATAGGGTTTTAAGTGTGACGGGAAGACGATGAATTTGAAAGGAATAGGGTTGTAAGCGGAAGGATAGGTGTTTATATAGTGGGTTCCATTATTAAAATTTTAGATCTTCAAAATGATAGAATTTGAAAATGTTATATAACATAGTTATTCAAATCAAAGTTGATTTATGGTTTTTTTTTTCACTTTATTTTGAAGAAGATGAATAATTTTTTTTTTTTTGATAAAAAAAATATATAATTTAATTAATCTAATAAAAAATTAATATTTTAATATTATAATATTTTTATACAAAATATAATATTTTATTATTGAAATATTTCTATAGGATTGAGTTTTAAATAGAAAAATCATATAATTTATTTTAAAATATTTAAATAAAACTTATTAATATATATTAAAGATATTATCATATCCACAATTTCTATATTATAAAAACGTTTTTCCAAAGTCTGTCATCAACAATATATCAAATATCTCATATTTATTTATTTATTAAAAAAGTTAGATTATATTATATCATTAATTGGAATATTACAATATTTTGGTGTTAGCACTGTCCACGTGGATCAGAAGTAAAACATCCATAACTGAATATACATAAGAATATAAGATAATATCAACAAAAAGTTTATAATATCAACATTCACCTGTGGGAGAGTATGTTATATGAAAAAGTTTTAGGCATGTCTTTCGTGATATCTTCTGAAGTCTTTAGAGAATAAAAAGAAGTAATCAATCTCTGAACCTGCTTATCATTGTTAATTGTCTTCTTCTTAGTTTCTTGTTGGACTTTCTAAAGATCTTGAATCATATGAGAAAGTTGATGAAGTCTATCAATAACATCTCGAGGCATGTTGGAAGGTCCATAGACTTGGGAATGAATGTGTCCCACATGTAACAAAAGATCAAAGGTCAAGTCTGCCAAAACTATATCCCATGGAGGAGCATATCTAGTAAACACCTTTTTGCATCTGTACTTCCAAATGTGCTTGAGAAAGATGAGTCTACAAACATCCCAGATTTGGGGGCATTGATCCAGCTGAGACAAACCAAGTAGAGAAAGCTTCCAAGATCTAGTGAAAGAGGGAAAAATAAAAGACTAGAAGATATCCCAAAACTGTTTAGCCATTCCACAAAATCAAAACAAGTGAATAAGAGTTTCTAAAGCATTGAGGGGAAATGTGTAAAATCAAAGCCAAACTTTTAGTTGTTGGTAGTTTTTGATGCAAAATCCACCAACCAAGAAGTTGAGTTTTTTATTCAACAAGAGCTTTCCAAATTTGAGTAGCAAGAAACTGCCATTGGGCATTGGTAAAAGTCACTTGCCACTTGACATTGAGCTTATAGTCTAAAGAAGGTGGACACAAAAGATTTTTGTATAACCAACTAGAAGTAATGGAAGAGATTCTATGACCATTAAGCCATCTCTAGTCATTCCAAATATTATGGGCAGTTGTTCCCAACTTCATAAGGACCTCACAAGGGATGGAAGCCACAATTAAACCATAATACTCTTTGAACTTAGAGGGAAGGAAGCAATTATTGTAGATCTGCTTCCAAGTAAGAATAGAGTAGCTACCCGGATTCCAATTATCTCTAATTCTATTAATTTATTTCTTCAAAAAATCTAGCCCATGAATAGCATTGCATAAAGCTAAAGGTTTATCATTATGGAGTATAATTTTATTCCACCAAAGACTGTTAAGACCGATGCTCATACCCTGTCTCAAGGAGTCTGACTTCCAAGACAATAAATGAGAAACTGATTGCCAAGCTTTCCAGCTTTGGGTAACTAGAATAGAACCTTTAAACCTTTAACTATAAAATAAGATGCATTAAGGACCTTATCCTCCCAAGGGGTTTCTTTCCATTTACCTTTGTGAGTAGCTAGAGAAATTTTGTACCGAAATAGGTTTTTCCAATTTTCATCACCAATAATGGCTCTAGCAACCCATTTTACAGCTAAACCTTTACTCTAGGTAAGAGGATCAATGATGCCTAGACCTCCTAAAGCCTTAGGTTGAGTATAAAGTTTCCAAGAGATGGGTGTCATACCCACCTCTCCATCCCATTTAATCCATAAAAAATTATGAATGGCTTGAGTTAATTTATTATAGGCTACCTTGGGGGCCATGCAACAGGAGTAATAAACATGAGAGGTTGACATTATTTTATTCGCAACTTGAATTCTTCCTGCCAAGGAAAGAAACCGAGCTAGCCAACCATTAAATTTTTTTTGAAGTCTTTCCATAACCCAGTTCCACATATCTTTAGGAGAGATATTAATCCCAAAGGGAATTCCCAAATAACGCACAATCATACCATGAGGGATGATCTTCCACTCAATTAAAGAGTTGCATCCACGAGGAGAGGAAGATGTATAGAAGACTTCAGTTTTAGAATCGTTAATACGAGAACCAGAAACATCACAAAACAATTGAACAATCTCTTTAGCCGTTTCCACCTCTTGTTGAGTATTTTGAAGAAAAAAAGAGAATCATCAAAAAAATAAAAGTTAAGAGCATGTTTATCCCCAGGAAACTTAATACCCTTAAGGCAATTTTTTTTACTAACAACATGTTACATGTTATTATAAACATCCCTGCAACATAGGAAGTTTAATACATACAATTAAGTGGTTGTATATGCATAACAAACTATGGCAAACATGAAAACAAATTTCATACTACAACCATTATCTAATTTAACAAAGTGGATACACTTTGATAGTTTTTTTTATTATATAGGAGAGTTGGTAACATACACTATCTTTAGTAACTGACTTTGATAGTTTTTTTTATTATATAGGAGAGTTGGTAACAACCACTATTTTTAGTAACTGGTCAGGCCAGGGTTCAGACCACAGGGACTGCACCCAAAACCTATTCATCTTGTTAAGGTTAACCAGCATGAGATGGGGACCACCGTCGCTCGGGTTCGTACCGTAATTCGGTTTGGCGCGCACTCAAAGAATTCAGAACAGACTACTACATTTGCCTACACACACCACCAAGATTTGAACCAAAGTCTTCTCTTGATAAGTGCCCAACCAAACTAACTCTTACCAATCCACTAACCCTTAAGACTAATGCACTTTGATAGTTTCTAGTCCCTTAATCCATTTCTACTCGTAGGACTCGAGGCGCGCCACTCGAGGCGCTTGGCGCTGAAGAGCTCCATCAGGCAGATCTTCCGGGCCATGCGCCAGTGGTCGCCGTAGGGAGACCACGTGATGTCGGAGTAGTTGAAGACGGTGTATTTGCCGGCGGCGTTACGGGGGCGCGACGCGAAAGTGAGGTCTTGCGTCTTCAGAAACTCCCGCGCCATCTCGGCGGAGGATCCAACGACGCAGGGGACGGAGCCGAGGTTGAGGTACATGATGGGGCCGTAGATCTTGCAGAGGCTATGGATGGACCTGTGCGGAAGGCTTCCCAGCAGATGCAGGTGCCCGATTGTGGGCCAACCGTGGCAAATTCAGATGTCGCCGAGACCTCCTGGAAATAAAGTAAAGTGAGAGAAGCACCAATGCGACGTAACCCAAATAGCGCAGGTCGACCTCCATTGCTGGGCACAGATGAGTACCCGGCTATTGCTATCTGATCATATACGTCTGCAAAAGGTTAAGGACATTGAGTTTGACGTCAGAGGCACAGTAAGTGTGAGACCACGGTACAAATCTTATGGAGAGTGTGTGGTGTTCACGCCATCAGATACGTTACAAATTTTACTCGATGCAATTGGAGGTAATAATGGCCGTCAGAAGCATGATTCTAACCAACAAAGTACGTACAAAATTGTAATGAGTTATCGATTCAATCAGTTTTTAACGGAATGATAACATTATTGACAGCACCCTGATCTTTTAGAGCATCTGGCATCGAATTGGATTAAGGGACCAACCTTTCATAGCATCGAATTGGGGCAGCTAACATTCGACTTTTAGAGCATCTGGCATCGAATTGGATTAAGGGACCAACCTTTCATAGCATCGAATTGGGGCAGTCAACCTTGCATAGCATCGAATTGGGGCAGCTAACATTCGAGCATCGGTATGGTAAAATCGGTAGCCACCATGAATTTACAGGCTGTCCATTTTTATGGCCATAGTCGCCATGAATTTAGAGGTATTTGCGTTGTCCATCTTGGAAGCTGCCACCACCACACAATTCATGCCACAATCATTTGAAACCTGTCACGCCACAATCATTTGAAACCTATCACAGTATTTGCACTGTCCACCCTGGAAGCCGCCACCGCCACACAGTTCTTGCCACAATCATTTGAAACCTATCACTGTATTTGCGGTGTGAAGCCGCCACCGCCACACAATTCTTGCCACAATCATTTGAAACCTGTCATTGTATTTGCGTTGTCCACCCCGGAATCCGCCACACAATTCTTGCCACAATCATTTTAAACCTTTACAGTTCTTGCCACAATCATTTGAAACCTATCACTATATTTGTGGTGTCCACCTCGGAAGTCGCCACTGTCACACAGTTCTTGCCACAATCATTTCAAACCTGTCACTGTGTTTGCGTTTTCCACCCTGGAAGCCGCCACACAATTCTTGCCACACAGTTCTTGCCACAATCATTTCAAACCTGTCACTGTATTTGCGTTGTCCACCTTGGAAGCCGCCACACAATTCTTGCCATTATCATTTTAAACCTTTTACGTAGCTGAACGCCGCACAGTTCTTTTCGCAGTCAGTTCTTTGCCACAATCATTTGAAAGCACAAGGAAAGGGACAAACAGTTAGTTCCATAAGTTCGAAAGATTGGGACCTTGGACCTCTGCCCGCTACGGGCTTTGGTCGAACCAATTGATCTACATCTTAGACCTGCTAACACTCGAGTGTCATCTGGTCGAACCAATTGATCTACATCTTAGACCTGCTAACACTCGAGTGTCATCTGGTGCTTTAGACTAAAATATTATGAAGCAATTCAGAAAATTGATTACATACACCCGAAAATATTTTAGGAGTACCCTTCCAAATTAAATGTCTTAATTTTATAGTCTATGTTAACATGGGTATGTTAACATAGGTTTTTATACGAGTTGCAGTCCCCTCATATTCCTCTCATATTTATAAGTTTACATAAATTTTTATATTTAAAATTTTACATAGGTTTTTGTTGGCAATTTTGGTTTTGAGATCCTAGCTTCTTGTCTATGAGTTGTCATTGATGTCAAAAGGAAATGGCATTAATGTTAAGAGGATGTGTTGGCTTCAAAGGTGGAAGATTCCAAGAGAATCTTTTTAAGAGAATCCGGAGAGATTCCATTGGATAGGGTTTTTATTAAAACCAAGTTAAATGGTTTTTATTAAAACCAATGGAGGTTCTCTTTATTATTTATTTAATTATTATTTAAAACCCTTCAAGGTTTTAATTAATTAATTAAGGGAGAAATTATTTTTAATTTATTAAAAATACTTAAAGGTTTTTAAACCTTTTTTTATTCTTAATTTATTAAAATTATTTAAGGGTTTTTAAACCCTTTTTGAAAAGACTTTTGATTAATTTCGAAATGGTCTTTATTTCCGACGACGTCAAGGTGTCTTCAAAGAGACTATTTATTCTCCAACTCCTAAGGTTGGAAGGCGTATGAATTCGCTGTGATCGAAGGAAGACTTAGAAGCACATGCGGTTGAAAAGTCTTCGGGAGTTTTTTTCGAGGGTGAAGTGGAGGGAAGTTCACTTGTGAACTTCGTAGCCCGCGTGGGCTAGTGGCAGCGAAGGCTGCTATTGGGCGCTGCATTGGCGGAGGTCGTCGTTTCGAGTCTCGCGGAGGTGCTTTGCTAGAGTATAACACGTTTTTATTAAAACGTCTTTATGCCGCAAAATTCAGAGTTTCTTGGACAACGATTTATAAGGTGTGATTAAATTTTATGAGTTTTGGCTTTTGTGATTAGCATTGAATAAAAGCTTAGGAGAAATAATGGCATATTTCTTTGGATGTATTTTTAAGATTATTCTTTGCTATGCTAAAATTAAAAATAGAGGTATAAGGTGTGAGTCCGTGATTGTTGATTTATTGGCATGTTATGGTGGTTGTGTTTAAAGAAGTGGAGTTAAAAGGTGTAATAAAGGAAGTTTATATTATTGCTCATTTCTTTTTATTCTAACCCTAACTTGGTTGGAATTTTGAGAGTTGTGTGTGGTGACAACTTGAAGGTTCAATTATCTTCTACTCCAATAAGGTATGGGCACATTCTTCTTATGAGTATGATTGGTGTATGTTTTCTGAAATAAGGTTGGAGTGAAAAGGTATTCTACTAGGTATCCTTTGGCTAGGTGTAAATCCTATTTTTTGGTTTGTTGAAGACTACTTATGCATTGTTATCCTTAAGGAGAGTTTTTGGTGAATGCATAATTTTTGGTTTGAGATAGTGGAAGCTTTGTGCACTAGGGTTTATAATTGTGAGTCTAGCTACTTGCATTGAGTTGGTGGAACCCTTGGTTGGATGTTTTGAGTTTGATGGTTGAGTTGCTTCCATAGAGGTTGTTTGATCAAGTTATTGCTTTACTTGATTCATGATATTGGGCTTACTCCATTGAGTTGATTTGAGCAAGTTATTCTTTGCATTTGGTGATATTGTGTTGGTGGTTGTTTTGTTCAAATATCTTTGGAGGGAAAAGGATTTCTACTTGTTTCCTTTTCTTGTGATGATTGGTTGAATGCTTCAAGGTTGATGTTGAGTTGAATGGTGTTGGTTGACTAAACCTTGTTTGATGAGCATTGTTGTTGAAACCCTAATTGATGGTGAAAAGAATATGAGTATCATTGTTATGTGATTCTTTGCATAGTTGGCAATTGTTGGGGTTTCATGTTCTTGAAAGAAAACATTCTATCCTATCCATTTCAGATATTGAGTTGAGTTTTTAGATTTGAGATTGAGATTGAGCTGAGTTGATTTGAGTTGAGTTTTGAGATTGAAATTTGAGTATAGAACATATTGAGTCTCTAACAATTCTCTTTATGCTTCTATGAGTTTGAAAAATCACATTGGGTCTCTAACAATTCACTTTGTGATTTCCTACTAAGAAAGTTTTTCTTAGTGAGCTTGCTGACTTTTTGGACAGGTTCCAATGGGGACTTGTGAGCGGTTCTTGGACGAGTTCCGGTGGGGACTTATAAGCGATTTTGGACAGGTTCCAGTGGGGACTTATGAGCGATTTTGGACGGTTCCGGTGGGGACTTGTGAGCAGTTTTGGACAGGTTTCGGTGGGGACTTGTGAGCATATTTGGACGAGGTCCTAGCAGAGGACTTGTGAGCTGAGTTTGATAGTTCTATCAAAGAACTTGAGGACAGAGGTGCATTGGTTCTATGAGAAGAACCTAAGGAAAATTGGCAAGTCTTTGAGAAGGCTTGTATGCATAGGATTGATTTGTTCAAGAGTTGGACAGATCTAACAGATAGAGGAAGACTTGTACTAGACTGACTGACTGTGTTTGGTACAGGTTACTGAGCTGCTGTGGACGTGATCATAGAAGGCGAGAGGTCTCTTAGGCTAAGCATTGAGGACAGGAGGTCTTCAATGGAAAGGAGTTCCACGTGTCTGGCAAGAGGTAGAGGCGATTGATCTTCCGAGGGATCATTTCCGAGCGAGAGGGAAGGTATCTCCTTTGAGCAGAGGCTCATAAATTCATATTGGGGGAAGGTATCTCCTTTGAGTAGAGGCTCATAACTTCTGATTGGGGGAAGGTATCTCTTTTGGGTCGAGGCTCATAAACATTGTAATTGGGAAAGATTCCGAAAGAACTTTATGTGGACGTAGCCCAACCATTTTGGGTGAACCACGTTAAAATTGGTGTCACTTTGTGGATGATATTGTGCATTGCTTTGATATTGCTTTGGGTATATTGCTTTACTGTTTTGAAGTATAAAAGAAAAAGTAAAAAGAGGTCTTATACTGTTCACCCCCCCTTCTCAGTATAAGCTTGTGTTCTTCAGTTTTTAGACTATGAAGCAATTCAAAAAATTGATTACATACATTAGAAATATTTTAGCAGTTCACTTCTAAATTATAAGCTTTAATTTGTCAGTCTTAGATTACATAGGTTTTTATGAGGGGTCTCGGTTCCTTCATTTTAAGAGTTTTTATCCAGGTCCTATATTTTAAGAGTTTACATAATTTTATAAGGAGTCCAACTACATAGATTTTATATGTTTTATACGAGGAATCCTAATCCCCTCGTATTAATATTTAAATATATTAAAAAAATATTATATTAAAAAAAAATCAATAAATATAAGTATATATATTTCAACAACAATTTATATCTTTTTCATATATAATTTATCTTAATTTTTTATTTGCACATATTGAAAGGCTTGCATGCTTGGAAATGCCCATAGTGTAAATATGTACCATTATTACATTTACATCACCTAATTGAAATTTTGACGGCTAAATGACCATGTTTTTAAGAATTTTATTCTTTAATTTATTTAATTAAAAAATATTTTTTAATAATTTTATTATTTTTGTCGGGATTGAACGCTTGTCCCTTTCCTGGTGCTTTTAGTAGCTTAAAAGGTTTAAAATGATTGTGGCATGGTGGTTATAGGTGCGGACTACGCGAAGATCTGTGTGGCGGCTTCTGGAGCGGACAACGCAGAATACTGTGACAACCATAAAAAGCTGGACAGTTTGCACGGATTCGTGGTCGCTACCGATTCTACCATGTAAATTCAAAAAATAATAATAATAATAATTTTATTATTTTAAAATAATAAATAAATGTTTTAATTTTTTAAAATATATATTATAATTAGTATATAGTTTATTATATAATTAGTATATAATTTATTATTATTTATGGAAGTAAACATGATATTGTTTGGCTTTAAGAATCTAAAATTGATACAATTTTTTTTGATATTATTTAGAAAGAGGTTTGGCCGAATGTTGTTGCATGGATCATAAGCCCAACACAAGGACCGAATGTTGAATGAATCATAAGCCTAGCACAAGGTACTGCTTGAGGAATTTACATCTTTTGGGACAAAATGAATTTTGAGGGCACTTTAATTGTTCAAGAAGAGAGATTTTGCATAGTCAAATTGAAGAACAAAAAAACTAACTTTTGTTGGGTAATGACAGGTATTTATGCTCAAAATTATGATCGTGAGAGATTCCATATGTGGAATAAGCTATCTTTTCAGGGGAGTCTCTTCATTAATTTGCATTGGATGGTTTTTGGCGACTTCAATACAGTCTTAAGAACAGAGGATAAAAGTGGAGGGAGGATTAACATCACTCAAGGAATGCAATATTTTAATGATTTTATTTAGAATAATATGTTGATTGACCTGGATATGTGTAAAGGTAAGTTTACATGGACAAACATAAGGATGGGAGATAATCACATTCAAAGGCACCTGGATAGAGTTCTTATTTTTGATAATTGGTTAAGTATAAACAATATTCATAGACTTACATGTATACCCAAAATAGGATCATATCACAATCCCCTTTTGCTAGATATGGAAAAGGAGGGGAAGCAAGGAGGAGCACCCTTTAGGTATGAGCTCATGTGGAATATGCACCCAAAAATTACAAATAAAATTCAATCTTGGTGGCAGGAGGAGGTTCAAGGATTAGCAATGTACAGAGTTACCCAAAAATTAAAGAAAATCAAGTATCAAATCAAAATTTGGAATAAAGAGGTTTTTGGTAACATCAATTTAAGAAAACAATAGCTTAAAAAGGATATCCAAGATATAGATGAAACAATATAGAGGGAAGGGAGAAAACTAGAGTGGCATGAAAAGGAAAAACAACTCCTCACGGAGTATCATAATACAATTTCCCAAGAGGAAATTCATTGGAAATAGAAATTCAAAGTTTTGTGGCGCAAGGAAGGTGATAGAAACACTAAATTCTTCCATGTTTCGACTATGAGACATAGGAACAACAATAAAATCCTCTACCTTATGGGGAAAGATGGTAGAAAGTATGAGGATTTAAATGATATTAAAAATTTGGCCATTTTGTTTTTCAAAACCTTCTTAGCAAAGAAAAAATAGAGTGCAATATGGAAATAGAAATCATCATTAACAATGTTCCCAAAGGAGTTAATGATAGCATGAATGAATATCTATACAAGGTAATATCTAAGGAGGAAATTAAAAGAGTTGTGTTCTCTATGGGAGCATCCAAGGCTCTAGGACCGGATGATTTTCCACCGGGTCTTTTTCAACATCATTGGGATATTGTTGAAGATGTAGTCAATGCAATCCAAGAAGCCCAAGAATCTGGTAAGATACTAAAAGAATGAAATAATACCTTGCTCTAATTCCCAAGAAATATGGGGTAAATAAATTGCTAGACTTTAGACCAATTAGCCTATGTAATACAATTTATAAACATTTTACTAAAGTTTTGGCCAATCGGTTGAAAAATCATCCCCTCAGTCATTAATGAATATCAAGGAGGTTATGTGGCAGGTAAGCTATTACTAAAAGCATCATTACCATTTATAAAACAACACACTCTCTTCAAAGGAGGAAAGGGTCAGGCAAGTTCCTTAAGCTGGATATGAACAAAGCCTATGATAGGGTTTCATGGTCCTTCTTAGATAAAATAATGGAGCAAATGGGTTTCAGTGAAAATGGAGGGCATGGGTTGGTATGTGTATTTCTAACCCCTACTTTGCAATCTTGATCAATGGACAATCTTCTGGGTTATTTCCTTCTATCAAAGGAATCAGGCATGAAGATCTGTTGTCTCCATCTCTTTATCATTATGGCATATGCCTTGGGAAGAACTTTGGAAAGAAAGAGAAAGGATGGTAATATCAAAGGTCTAAGACATTCATCCATTGGTGAATCTTTGTCTCATAAAAAATTTGTGGATGATATTTTATTGCTAGGGGAAGCTACAAAGGAAGAAGCTTTGGAGTTTAAAAAATTTCTTGATTCTTATGAAAAAGTTACAGGCCAAAAAATAAATTATGAAAAAATCAGGATTATGTTTTTAAACATGAAGGAAAGTATAAGAGATCAAATAGTTAAAGTGTTGGGCTATAAGGAGGAAAATTTCCCTATCACCTATCTTGGTTTGCCTTTGTTTATAGGCAAGATGAAAGATGAACTTTGGAATCCAATTATTGATAAATTTAATAGGAAACTTCAAGGTTGAAAGGGATCTCTGTTATCCTCTGCAAGGAAAGTACAACTCATAGAACACACACTTCAAAGCCTCCATATTTATTTCATGTCTTTCCTAAGGATATCAAGGAAAGTGGAAGAGAATTTAGAAAGACTACAAAAAAAATTCTTATGGGATGACATTGAATGTAAAAAACGTATACATCTGGTAGCCTGGGATACCTGTTACCAACCTTTACAGAATGAGGGTCTTGGTCTGAGGAAGTTGAGAGATATAAATAGAGCCCTTATAGCTAAACATGGTTGGAGGCTTTGCACTGGAGCATCAGGGAAATGAGCTAGCATTATCCAAAATAAATACTTGGAGGGCATAAACCACTTTATCAGTTGTTCTAATCCTCCACGTGGGTTTATTTTCTTGTAAAATATAATTAATAGCAGGAAAGTTCTATGGCAAGGTCTAAAATGGAAAGTAGGTAGGGGAGATAAAATTAACTTTTAGAAAGACCCTTGGATTCAAGAGGAGCCTTTAGCAAACTACAAAAATTTCAAAGATATTAAAGAACATTTAACCAAAACCTATGGTAAGAAAATTAATGGTTACATTTATAGGGTGGGTGATTTTCAGGAGTCAAAAATTTTGCAAGAAGATATGCAAGGCCCTAGGGTAAAGATTTGCAAAACCTCCTAATGAGTTATTATTTAGGTAGAGGTTTAGTGGAGGATCATATAATTTGGGGAAGAAACTAGCAAGGCCAGTACTTGGTGAAGGATGGATATAGAGTCTTGGGGAAAGTAACTTCAGAGAAACCAAAGACTAAAAGAATTTGGAAGCTAAACATTATCCCTAAGGTTGTTATGTTTTTTTTTTTTTTTGGATTAGACGTTTTTCGTAGGACTGCCCAAACTGCCGAACTCGTTTTGGCCATATCTCACTCATCCGGACTCGGATTGAGCTAAAATTTTGAGGGTAGATGCCTGAAAACCCTAGAACGTCTCCACCAATTTTCATATCATTTGGAGCAACACAGATCCTAGCGCATCCCTATGTGTGAACGATATATTTGGCAAGCGGCTATGCGAGGGTTTCATCTGGGTTGAGTGCAAGCAGCTCCAGAGGTTGGTTTTTAGGGCCTTCGGGCCCTAGCGGCCAATATTTTTGTGGTTTATGCTCAATATTTTAGTAGGAAATGTTGCAGGGGATACAATATGGGTTAGAAATTTGTCTTTCAACAGATCATACTATGAACTTGAGTGACAACGGCTTCCAATTTGCTGCACAAAAGAAAAGTGAAAACCATACCTTTCCACGATGTCTAGGGCAAGGATTAAAGAGATCACGAAACAAGTTTCAAGTAGTTGATCAAAAAATGGCTCATATCTCAAGTGAATCTGGTGCTAAGGTGCACCCACAAAATAATTCTACTGTGAAAACCCCTGTCAAGGGTAAGAATTTCGAAGACTCAGTCCCAAAAATGAATTTTAGGGATGCCCTTCGTGGTGGACAACCTCAACCCAATGCTAATATCAATATTAGGGCTTCCCATAAACCTCTAAGAATGCCTAAGATTGATCCTAGGAAAACAGAGTCAGGATGTCTTAAAGCAGCTGATGGAACTCCTATTGTTAAGCTTGATATGGGTAACATTCAGATTGGCATTGAAGATTTGGAAAAAAGAGGACTAATTTGTCGGTTCGTGGGTTTTCGTCCGAGTCTATCTGCTTTCAAAGTCTGGGCTGCAAAAATCTGGAAAACTAAAGGTGAGTTACAAATCTCTATTTATCCAAATGGTTATTTTCTTGTTTTATTTGCTAATAATGAAGATAGAGAGAAAAATTTTCAAGGGGGTCCTTGGTTTTTTGGAAGGGCAGGGCTTTTCATGAAGCCCTGGCATACTAAATTTAAAGTCGAAGAAGAGATGCCTTCTATAGCTCCCGTGTGGGTTAGACTCTTTGGCCTCCCTATTGAATTTTGGAATCCTACTATTTTTTCTTCAATTGGAAACTCTTTAGGAACTTTTATGATGACTCGCTGATTGTACTCAAAATTTTGAACATATTATTTATGCTCGGATTTGTGTTTTAATGGATTTTGACAAACCCCTACCTAAAAATATCACATTACAATTTGGGGAAGACACTTGGGAGCAAGTAGTGGACTATGAGAACATTCCTTTTCGTTGTAGAATTTGCCATGAATATGGTCATTTGGCCAGTGCTTGCCCAAATAAAATTCCTGATCAAAAGAAAGAAGATATAAACTCAACAGGTTTCCAAATACCTAAGAAGAAGAACACTCATAAAAAACAAGTTATGAAGGATCAATCAAAGTCATCTGCTAATATGTTTGAAATCCTTTCCACAAATGATGTCCCAAGTGAGGAAGAGGAAATAATGGAAACTAAAATCTTAGAAACACAATTTAAATATGAAGGGAAGAACTCGGAGACAAACCAACAAATCAAAGGTTTTCAACAAAAAAAAAAGGAGAAAATTTACACAAGAAAAACAATATTTCAAATGTCAAAACTTCAAATAATGCAGGTCCCAATATAGACTCCGTTGAACCATCTAGTAAAATTTTGGTTGTGTACGAGCATTCTTCAAGGTTAGAAGCCATCTCAGATTCAATTGGAATAAGTCAAGAAACAGGGAAAAAAAATTGAAGATGGATTCTAATCAAAAAGTAGGTCGCAAGACCAATCAATATCATATGGTAAAAGAAGGTGAAAAGCTTGTAGAGGAAGGTAAGATTAATGCCCTTCCCAACTTTTTTAGCCCTGGTATTAATGAAGATCATCACTTGGAATATTAGAGGACTCAAAGGGAGTCTTTCAAAACAAAATGAAATTAGAAGAATGATTCAGATAAATCATCCACATCTTGTTTTCCTTCAAGAAACAAAGATGTCAATGGAGGATATGGACTTAATTGCCAGTAAAATTTGGCCACTGGAAAAGTGGTTTCCCTTAGTTCCCAAGGGACTTCGGGTGGCATTGCTTGTCTTTGGGACCCAAAAGAGGTAGTTATTCACCATATGGTTGGCAGTTGGGGTTTGTTGGCTATAGCTATTCAAAGTAGACATTCCAACCAGATTATGCTCTGCATTACTGTTTATGCTCCGACTTCTTTGGAGGAAAAAAGAAGAAAGTGGAAGGATATTACTCATATTATCTCTCATTTTCCTAAAGCTTGGATCTTGATCGGAGGAGATTTCAATACCATCCTCTCTCTGGATGAGAAAATGGGGGGAAATAGAAATTTGGACAAAAGCACTGACCTCATGAGCGAATATATTGCAAACCTCCATCTTGTGGATATCCAACTAGATAATGGCCTTATGACTTGGTCTAACAGAAGGCAAGGCTTAGCTTGTATAATGGAGAGATTGGATAGGTTTTTGCTCTCTAAAAATTTCTTAATCCATGGTCACATTCCTAAAGTGAAGACTCTTAATAATGTTGGTTCGGATCATTGGCCAGTCATGGTGGAAATGTGGAAAACCAATGTGAGTTTCTCTCCTTTTTGTTTTCAATTAATGTGGCTTAGAGACATTTCCTTCAGACCTCATGTGCAACAATGGTGGAAGGAAGGTAAACCTAGGCATGGGACTAAGATGTTCTGTTTTGCCAAAAGACTGCAATACATTAAATCCAAAATCAAGACTTGGAACTGGAAAGAGTTTGGGGATGTTCATAAAAAAAACATGAAGTTATTGCTCATATTGAAAATTTGAATAAGAAAATCCATTTAGATGGCCTCACAGAGAAGAGAAGTGCAGATGAAATTAAACTCACAACTCAGTTAGAGGAATGGGAAAAAAGAGAAGAAATCTTATGGAAGCAAAAATCTAGAATTCAATGGCTCAAAGAAGGAGATCGAAACACAAATTTCTTCCACAAATCTCTTCTAGCTCGAAGATCTCACAACTTTATTTCTTCCTTAAAATCAGATTCTGGAGATGTTGTTTATACTTGGGATGGCATGAACTCTATTGTTGTTGATTACTTTTCCAATATTTTTGCTGCTACTCCTCTTGACTCAACTTCTCAACATAATGTTCTTCAAGCAATCCCTTCTCTTATCACTTCTGAGGAGAACTCTATTTTGACTGCTCCTGTTACTATCAATGAGCTTCAACAAGTAGTTTTTAAAATGCAAAAAGGGAAAACCCTAGGTCCTGATGGTTTTCCTATTGAGTTCTACCAAGAGTTCTGGGATATCCTTCATGTTGATTTATTAGAGGTGGTGGAAGAAGCCAGGAAAGCCAAAGAAATTTTGAAGGTTATCAATAAAACTTATATTACTCTTGTTCCAAAAGCTCAAGAGGTTGATC
This sequence comes from Wollemia nobilis, assembly GCA_028583015.1. Taxonomy (NCBI): domain Eukaryota; kingdom Viridiplantae; phylum Streptophyta; class Pinopsida; order Araucariales; family Araucariaceae; genus Wollemia; species Wollemia nobilis. The sequence goes on along the minus strand of JAQPPZ010003648.1, from coordinate 276,606 downwards.
ATATCTCAGCTTTTAGACCTATTGCTTTATGTAATGTTCTTCTCAAAATCATTACTAAAATCATGGCAGAAAGGTTGAAGCCTCTTTTGCATAAGATTATTTCCCAGAGCAAGGGGGTTATGTGGAAGGACGTCAAATAGTAGATGAGATAGTTCTTGCTCAGGAAGCCATCCATTCCATGGATATGCAAAATTCTCCTTCCATGTTCATTCGGTTAGACTTATCCAAAGCTTATGACAGAGTGGATTGGCACTTCCTTATCAAAGTTTTGAGGCAATTTGGTTTCTCTAAGGATTGGATGGATTGGATTATGGGATGTATCTCTTTAGTTTCCTACTTAGTTCTTATCAATGGCAGGCCTTCTCAGTCTTTCCCAGCTTCCAGAGGTATTAGGCAAGGTGACCCGCTATCCCCTTATTTATTCATCATTCTTGTTGAATGCTTGGGTAGGACTATAACCAAAAAGAGGGAAAACAAAACCCTTGAGGGAGTTACCATTGCTCATGGAGCTAGACCTATCTCTCATCTTCAATTTGTGGATGACTCTACTCTTTTAGGTAAAGCTACAGTTAAGGAAGCTTCTAATATTAAGCAAATCATTAGCTATTTTTCTAAGGCTACCAGGCAGTTGATCAATGAAGACAAATCTAAAGTTATTTTCTTTCACTGCTCTGCTAGACAGGAATCCATGGTCTTGGATAAATTAAGATATAAGAAGACCTCTCTTCCAATCACTTATTTAGGTATTCCCATAAATATTCAAAGGCAGAAAAATAAATATTGGAATTGGTTGTTGGACAAAGTCAAGAAGAAAATTGGAAAGTGGACCAACAAGTGGCTTTCTTCCGGGGGTAGAATCACCTTGGTAAAATCAGTCCTTCAAGCTATTCCTATTTATGTTTCTTCCATTTTGAATATCCCAAAGTCTGTTCTTCGAGAATTGGATCAAATCAGTCATCGTTTCCTTTGGAGTGGTACTAAGGAGAAAAGAAAATGGGCCTTGGTGAAATGGGATACTTTATGTCTTCCTAAGAGTGAAGGGGGGTTAGGATTCCGGTCTTCAATTAATAACAACAAAGCTTTAGCTGCTAAATTATATTGGAGGATGTTGCATAACCCCAATGCTCTTTGGGCCAATAATCTTCGTGCTAAATATGCTGAGAACAAAAGTCCCGAAGACCTTGTTCGCTATCAACTTCCTACCAAAGGTTCTCCCATTTTAGCAGTTCTTAAGACTCGGTGAGGATTTGATAAAGAAAAAATTATTTTGGATCATTCATAATGGTCAACATGCAAATTTTTGGACAGATTCTTGGGATGGTCACAAGCCTTTGATAACTCAGTTTCCCGATTGGAGGCCTTGGATGGAGGAGCTTCACCGAGCTAATTGGATAAAGGTGGCTAATTACTGTCGGTACCATACCGGTAATTCAAAGGTTGGTAGATATTGGATCCCTATTGAGGACTGGCCTATTCAAATCCCAGAAAGGCAAAGACAAGATATCCAAGGCATCCTTCATATGAGATCCCTCTCTTGGTCCCATGAAAAATATTGTTTTGGATGGAACAACACTACTAAGGGTGAGTATTCAGTTGCTCAAGGTTATTTGACCTTATGCCATAATAATCCCAACCATTCTTTCGACATATTTTCTCGATTGTGGGCTCAAAAGCTCTGGCCTAAGGTGAGGTTCTTTAATTGGCTTTTATTGCATCGTAGGGTGCTTATCGGTGAGCAACTTATGAAGCGTGGTTTTCATGGCCCTTTTAGATGTGAAATGTGTGAAGAGAATGTAGAAAATATCAACCATATTTTTATTGAGTGTACTTTAGCCTTCGAGCTATGGAGGAGAATGGCCACTTTACTTGGCTTACAGTGGTCCAATTTTTTTACTTTTGAACAACTTTGGAGGGATTGGCCTAATCAAGAGGGTGTTGATCATTTTATTAGGCAGTTAGTTTGGATGGGTTCTACCATTCTTCTTTGGAATATTTGGAATGAAAGGAACAACCAAATTTTTAATCAAGATAGGAAGGATATTCACTATATTTGGCAAAAGACCATAGCCAACTTAGTTGAATCAGTCCATCAACTCCTTAATCACCCCCAAAACTCCCACCAAAGATGGGATCAAGTGATGCAAAGATTGAAGATTAAACCTTCTAAGGGCAACCAACTTAAAGGGAATGTGAGTATTAGTAAGATGGATAGGACTAGAAATTGGCAACCTCCTCCTAAGGATTTTGGAAAATTCAATACCGATGGAGCCTCTAGAGGGAACCCTGGAAAAGCTAGTGTGGGAGGAATTGGTAGACTTTCAGATGGCTCCCTGGTTTTTACTTTTGCTGAGAATTTGGGTATTCTTTCCAATAACCTTGTTGAGGGGTATGGTATCCTCAGAGGTCTTCAGGAGGCTACTAAGGTTGGATGGGAAAAGGTGTTAGTTGAGTCTGACTCTCAACTTATGATTAATCTCTTGAAGACTCCTTCTAAGAATCATAAGGTGGATTGGAGAATAAAAAGAATTATTGAGAAGATTCAGTTAATCCAGATGGGATTTTTGAAAGTTGATTACAATCATGTGGTTAGAGATCAAAACAAGAGTGTTGATGCTTTAGCTAATTGGGCTTTGGACAAAGGTGATCTTACTTGTTATGGCCACCCTCCTATATGGTGGGCTTCTCAAATTAGGGAAGCTCTTCTTTCTATCATTTCTTTGGATGGCTCCAGTTCTGAAGGTACCTAGTTTCTTCTTGTTTTTTTTTTTTTTGCTTCTCTTTGGTTCATTCAGTTTTTTTTTAGTTCCCTAGCTCATTCTATTCTTTATTTTGTTTCCTCTGTTGATTCTTGCCTTAATAGTCTTCTGGTCTAGATAGGTCATTGTTTTGTTCATTTTTTTTTTTCTTTTTTTTTTTTGTTTAGTTTTTTAAGGTGGGTGGGTTCTTTTGTTTTGTTTTGTTTTTGTGTTCTTTGTGTTGTTTTTTGTTGTTCTTGTGTTTTTGTTGTTTTGTTTTTTTTTTATGTTTTTTGTTATTGTTCTTGTGTTTTTTTCGTTCTTGTTCTTGGGTTTCTCTTTGTTTGTGTTATTTCGTGTTTTTATGTGTGAGTGTTTTCTATGTATTTTGTTTTTGTTTATTGTCTGTTGTTGGTTGTTTTTTATTTTTATTTTTATTTTATTTTTTTATTTTTTAGGTTTTGGTTGTGTTTATTTTTCATGTTTTTTTTGGGTTATGTCTTTGTAGTGTTCTGTTGTTTTTGTCTTGTTTGTGTTTTGTTATGTGGTTCTTGTGTTTTTCTATGTGGTTTGTGTTGTGGTTTCTTTTATCTTATTGTGCGTGTTTGGTTGTGCTTTTGTTTTTGACACACTCAAGGAGCATGTTTTTTATTTTATTTTATTATTTTTGTTGTTATTTACTTATTTTTAAATTGGTTTTGTGTGTTTGTTTGCTCCTTGAGTATGTCAAAGGTGGTAGGCCAGGTCCGAGTCCTGGGCATTTTTGGCGGAATGGATACCCCTGCCTCCTTGGGTCTTACCCGAAAGTGGCATCCCTTTTGGGATGTTTTCCACAAAAAAAAAAGGTTGCTATGTTTTTTTGGACTGTCATTCTCAATAAGATCTTTAAAAAATATAACATATTCAAAATAGGGATTGTGGTTCCAACTGTTTGTGTCTTCTGTAACAAAGTGGATGAGTGTGTGGACCACCTATTTGGAACTTGTGATTTTTTTCATGATATCCTAAGTATGTTATTGAGAGAAATTAATGTTGCTTGGGTCATTCCAGATTCTCTAATCAGGATTTGGGAACAATGGCACTTAGGAAGCAGTAATTTTAGAAAAAATACATTCCACATATTTGCTAGGGGATTTGGTTGGAAAGAAACAGACAAGTGTTCAAAAATAAAACCAGAGGAATAATTGGGATTTATGCCAGGATAAAAACAACCCTATTGGAGGATTGTATCAAAAAAATTGTTGGCCAAGAAAATATTGCAATGATCCTCTCTAGAGAAAAAGACATCTTAAATATGGAAAAAATCAATAAGGTGAGAGTAGATACTAGATGGGGATGTCCCTATAAAGAATGGGTAAAAATTAACTTTTATGGAGCTACAAAAGGTAACCCGGGTCATGTTGGTGGTGGGGGTATCATTAGGAATGACAGAGGTCAGGTAGTGGCTGCATATGATGAGGTTCTAGGAATTACCACAAATCACCAAGATAAAGAAAGGTCAATGCTTATAGGCATCTGAATTGCAATGAATTCAGGTTTTAGGAGAATTGTTCTTGAGGGGGATTCCAAGATTATTATAAATTCCCTTCAAAAAGGGGAGTTAAATAATTCTAGCATTTTTCAAATAACTACAGATGCGAGGACTATCTTGGGAAATCTAGAATAAAGTCAAGTTAAATATATTTACAGAGAGGGAAACAAAGTTGTCAATAAAATGGTGAATATGGCAGTTAAATCTGAGAATTTCAAGGTCTGGTCATATGCCCCCATGGATTTGGAATATATTATAAGAACTGATAATGAATCCAACAAATAAAAATGGCAAAGCAAAGCATAAGCACACTAAATTACATTATTGTCAGCAATTTTTTTATCAGTTATGTAAAGCATTGAACACTGCATCAACCATGTTAAATAGAAGGATAGCGGGAGGAATATTATTTCAGCTTCTCCATCAACAAGTTTAGCCCAAGTTTGTTTGTTTTACTAATATAGGGCTATCTTGCATTTGTATGATCTTCTCTTATTTTTTCATGTACATATTTTGAGCTCTTTGTAAAGGGTCGAGGCCCTTCAACCCCTTTTTTATCAATACCAAAAAAATATTATTAATTATTATAAAAGTATTTAAATAATATTAAAGCAAGTAAATGATTTAAAAAGTGTTATAACGAATTTTAGTATCACCTATAATAGTTACCAATAATCAATACAAGAAATATATTTGACTATAGTAAAAGAGTAAAGCATTTGGAGCAAAGATTATTTTAGTATATATTGAAATAAAAGGAAGGATCTACTTTCTACTATAGATTATTCAATAAGTGTATAAATTATTAAAATTAATGCAAAACGTGGATCTAAAAACCAACAACCATTATACAGCAACAATTAAAATAAACACTTACTAAGCAATCCCTAGCTAGCATGTCACCATAAAAAATGGGAGATAGCACTTGATATCATGTAGAGGAATTAAGAAGCATAAGAAATGAAATTGTTGATAGTAAGCACAATATTTGGCTATGAAGCACTATGGATAGCTTCATACTCTTCCATGGAAGGCACCAAACCAAATATGAAGAAGCTTGGAGGTACATGCAAGGTTTAGAGAAGTTGATCAAAGTGAAAGTGTTCTCTAGCAACAAAAGAGAAAAACATCTTTTGAAGCAAAAAGTTGTTGATTAGTAAACTTGTGGATTAATGGATGGTGAAATAGGGAACGAAAGTGGATATTTATAATGAAAAGAGAGAACTTTCCTTTTTAGTTGATGGTTATATTATACCCTTTTAAGGCTATTAAATTATCATTATTGATAAAGACAATGGTTTGTATTAACCACAATCATGTAAACCTACTAGAGTTTTGATGACATGTTGAAAAATCTAATATTTTATCAATGATCAAGATTATCACTTAAAATGGTGATCATGACACCATTGATTTTTTAGATCCATACTTTGAGGAACACATGTCATCATGTGCCTTCATTGTGACTATATCATAACTTAGCATTTTAGGGATTTTTTGCACATGAAATGACGAGACAAAGATGGAAAAAATGATAAACATATACCTTAAAAGGTGAAAATGCTTCTTTATTGACTAGCTTGCTACCCTACTATCCAAGGATTAACAAAGTTAGTCCATCCCTATCCCATACTAGGAGGATGAAGCTCTCCACCACCTAGCAGTAAGTTGTTAGTGCTATTTTTCAAATATATATTACCTATCGCTAAGGACCATGGATGGTACTATATGGGATAGTCTATCATGAGTCTTTAGGTATAAATGAAAAATATCAATATGCAATAGTTGAAGCAAAAAAATAAAATTATGTGCTACCATGCAAAATTTGTCAATTTTTATTCTTACCTATTTTTACTCAAAAAATTTGATGGATGGAATTGATTATATCTTACCCCATGCGACTAAATTGGAACATACATGCAAAAAGACTCAAAGCATTTAAAAATGATGTTTGGATACCAAATGGATAAAAATGGAGGTCATAAATGAGTCCAAAGCATGCCAAAATCCCCAAAAGCATTGCCTCTATGATATTCTTGTAAAATTCAACAAAAAATACTTTGAAAAATATTTTTTCATTTAAATAAATAAAAAATATAAATAGGGGATAAATTTTATTTTCAATTTTGTTTTCACATGTGCACATCGGAGTTCAAATTTCTACATGGGGATAATTGAGGGGAAGTGGACAAGGAGGTAATGTTGATTGGTTGTTGGTTGAGGACAACCAACACCTTAAATTGAGGGGGAAGTCCAATCCAACATTTTACAAATAATATAGGAAGTGATAACAAATACAATTGACGACGGGTGAATATAAATAATCATTTAATAATTTTACAAATATTGGGGTAAATAATTCCCTAGATATGCTACTAAATTCACTATTTGTGAAGTTAAGAGGCAAAAATATTTAAATTCATGTGCCCGTTCCTATTAAGACCTTACTGACTCTAAAACCTAGGAAATATAATACCTTTGCAAAATGTATTCAAGGTATTCTTGAAGCACATTACAGAAGAAAAAAATAGTCAAGAAAGATAAGAGGTGATTTGAAATAGAAAGAACCAAAAGCTATTAGCATTTTCAAGAGTAACCTAAGAGTGAGAAGGATATTTAGAAATGTAGAATGTCTAAAATAATTTTATAGGGTCAAAGGATATGAGGATTTTATGGTTGAAGATTTATCACATACCCTTAAAAATGGAAAATCCATGGTTAGAGGTTTGAAAGTAGAAGCCATACAAAAAATACATGTAAAGATGACAAGCATGATTACAAAAGGGAACACATATTTTTAAGATAAAATGAAGTTGTTATTATCCAAAAATAATTTTTAGAAAAAAAAGAGGAATTCTATGACACATGAAAAGGAAAATAACATGAGATGAGGTGGCTTTTCACATAGGCGAGTATATAATTAGAAAAGGTTATTTTCCTCTTTTGTTTGTATATCATTTAAAACTATTGCTTAATCTGTGACACAATAGGAAGGTAAGAACCCCTTTCTACCTTCTCAAATATTTGGAGATAATGATAGAGGAGTAACAACAAGTATGAGTAAGAGCTTTAGCTCACTATGGGCTAATAAAATTTTTAGTGTTATGTATGTTGAAGAAAAATAGGCCGAGGGGGTCAATTGGAAGGAATTAATTATCAAACCATAACAAGAACACAAAGACAAAGAAGAGGGACTTTCCTCTCCATAGAATACCCCCAGTCACTAATGACATAGGTTCAACAACAAATTCCTATGAAAATAGGCTCTGCTGAGAAGGTTACCCCATAAAAAATTCCAATTGAAGTGTCCTCTATAGAGGAAGCTATAGAACCACCATCGTTGTTGTCACCAAGGCAAATTTCCCTTGAAGTTTAGCCTACTCCTATTGTAGGAATCCTTTCCTAGACAACAATTTTGGCATATAAGAGGTGTCAATAGCAGGTATATTTCAAGTAAATAAAAAAAAAGAATCAACCTCTTCTATGACAAGGTATTTATAGTAAAAGACGTGTCTCTATTATAGTTGTAGTCTAGTCCATCGAGACTACGCCAAAGAAATCAAAAAAAAAAGAAGAAGAAGAGAAGGAAGTGCATTCCTAATCCATCAATCCTTTTTTATTTGGAGCAAATATTTTTATGAAAGTAAATAATGCATCGAAATGTAACAATTTCCTACTTAGTCCAATGAGGAGAGTTATATTAATTAGATCTAAAATTATTACAATAGAGTATTAGCACTTAGAAAGAAATTTAGAATATAAAAGAGAACACAAGATATACCCTAGGAAAACTCATGGAGGGGAAAAACCTAGTAAGGAGAGTCTTAATGTATTATCAACAATAAATTGGTTACAATACACTTCAAATATTAACTCCTCTTAGGAGATCTTTAGGCTTCAACACACAAGAGACAATCCAGTAGCATAACCATGCACATGCAATCTTCTACACACATGAAGAATCCAACAACTTGTCTCCAACTCCAACCTACAATGCTCTAAAATCAGGATGACTAAGAATACCCAAACCACTCATCCAAGGCTTGTTTATATAGGCTAGAGATAAACTTGGAAACCACTAGTGGTTTCCAAAACTATGGGGTATTCCATAGCTATCTCCATGGTATAACACAAATACTAAAGCCCTTTTTTTAATCCTACTTCAATATGTGATAAGGTTGTTGGTTGCACATCCCAAAAACCTCCTAAAAGTAGGAAATCCTTTCTATTTACATCCTCAACAACTTACCCAATATGAGGGGGAGTGTAATGTCATTATTATTTAATTTAACCATATTATTCTCACTCCACACAACTGTAAATTTTCCTAACCCTAGATAACTGTTGTCCTATATTTCTAAATATAATATGATCTAAGATGAATTTATTTAAAATCCATACAACCTACTCAGATTTGTGGTAGCTACTGATTCCACCATGTAAAATAAAAAATACGAATTTATTTTAAACATACAACAATAACATAGATGGCTGAAAAATAAGCAAAATGAACAACGAAAAATATACTACAGAACCTGCATATTTGAAATAATGGAGGAGGTTAGGACAACCTACTCTCTTAGTACCTTTCTGGCCAAAAAATCACTCTTCACCTCTACACAATAGCCTTGCAGTTCTCCTTTAACAATATGTTCACCTTATTTTCTTTCTGTGTGCAAAACACTCTTGACTTTCTCCTTTTATCTTTGAAAAGGTAACCCTAAGATTAGATCTCATATCATCTTGAGATGTATGGTTAAAAATAGAAAATCACTTAAGTGAATTACAAAATAGAATCACTTAAGTGAATTTCAAAATAGAATCACTTAAGTGAATTACAAAATAGAATCACTTAAGTGAATTTCAAAATAGAATCACTTAAATCTGCTTGTTGTGGTGCAGTGGTAAATGCCCTGGGTGCTAGTAGAGGCTGACCCAGGTTCCATTCCCCTTGTCTCCATCCTATAGATATATGGTATAGTTAGGAATGTCCTATGTGCTGGTAGAGGCCGACAAGGCTCCATTCCTCCTATGCCCAACCTGTTGAAAGTGGCACCTCGAAAGGGGTGTTTTCCACTATAAATTAGTTTTACCCGGTGTTGTAGGTGAGTTGGAGAGGAGAGGGCAATCCTCCAAGGGAGGTCCTAGGTTCGAATCTCCACCCTACCAAAAATTTGAATTGGGTACCTAGAATCCAATTGATAATGTTGGTGCGGGTAGGGCTCGGGTGTGACCCTCGGGTGACTTTGACGGTGTACGACCCCCTGTTCGTGGTCTCTTAGACCAAGGCGGCCCCGCAAGGGGTTTTTCACTTAAAAAAAAAATAGAATTGCTTAAGTGAATTAAAAAATAGAATTTGAAATATCTCAAACCACTTCTAGCATGTTCATACTAAATCTTGTGCAAGAATTTCTTGTCCGAGCTATATTTCTCAACACCCCCTCTTAGCAAGAAAGGAATGCTACACCAATCCAAGTTTATCTCTGAATGCTTTAAACTTCTATTTCACAAAGAGCTTGATCAAAATATTAGCTACCTACTAATCTATGGGAATATACTGGAGCTTTACAACTCCCTTATGAATTCTATCTTGTATGAAGTGATATTTGATGTCTACATGTTTGGAATTGTCATGAAATATTGGATTCTCAAAGAGTTTAATACAACTCTAATTATCATAGTATATCACTATGGGATCCAACTCTTTATCAATCAATACTATTAAAAACTTGCTAAGCCATATGGTCTCACAACTAGCAATACTGGCTACCATGTATTCGGTCTCTGTTGAGCTAAGTACCACAAAAGTTAGCTTCCTATTGAACTAGGATATCATGTCTAATACTAATCTAAAGCAACACCTTGAGGTGCTCTTCTTGTCTACTACATTACCTACTCAATCTGATTCTGTATACCCTTGCAACCTCACTTTACCATCTCCAATATATCTCAGGCCATACTCCACCATGTCCCTAAAGTATCTGAGCACATGTTTTGTTGCTACCAAATGCTCCTACCTTGGCTCCACCATGAACTGACTCAAGGTATTCACTAAAAAATATATATTTGGTCGAGTTTTGACCAAATACATCAAGGATCCTATCAATAGCCTATACAATGTAGGGTCCACCAATTCTGATCTAAAATTTTCACCTTCTTCAGAGTAGTGATCATGGGTGTGGTTGTAGGTTTGCAGTCCTCCATCCAAAAATTCTTCAGGATCTCAACTGCATACCTACCCTACCCAAGAAATATCTCCTCTGATCTCTTCCAAACCTCCAAACCCAAGAAGTAATACGTCATGCAAATATCTATCTCAAACTCAACTACCATATCTACTTTGCATCCTACAATGAGCTTCTCTACACTTGTAAGAAATAAGTCATATACATATAGCACCAAAATGAGTAGATCAATCCAAACAAATATGTAATATATATTAAAATCTACATCATTTTTGGTGAAGCCCACACTCTACAAGTATCCATCTATCCTAGAATACCATGCTCTCGATTCTTGTTTGAGTCCATATAAGGCTTTCTTTAGCCTACAAACATAGGATTCCTTTCCATTTACCTCAAAGTCCTAAGGCTGCTCTATGCACACTTCTTTCTCAATTATCCTATTAAGGAAATTTGTCTTCACATTCATTTGATGAACCCACCATCCCATAGATGAAGCTAAAGATATAACTAATCTAATGGAAGTGTATTTGGTAACTGGAGCAAAAGTCTCCTCATAGTCCACTCTCTCTTTCTAGGAGAATCCTCTCGCCACAAACCTTACCTTAAACTTATCAATGTTGGCATCCACAACATCCTTAATTTTTTAGAACCACTTGGAACTCACAACTGAATTCTCCTCTAATCTTGACACTATGTCCTAAACATTATTCTTCATGATGTAGGTGTACTCCACCATGGCATCATTCCAAATTTACTAGTTTATTATCTCTTAAAAACTAGAAGGCTCTGAATTTATGATGTTACTCATCAATGCCATGTAGTTTGAAAACTTCCTTGGAGGTCTGCTCTCCCTAATCATGCTGCTAGGAGCCTCAACATACTCTTGTGCATCCATCAATGTCTATGTAAGACATCAAGATATCCTAATAGAATTGGAAGGGACTAATATCTCCTTATCCTCATGTGAAGGTTGTTATCCTAAAATGGAAACCACTGGTGTCTTTGGTGATCCTGGATCAACCTTAGGAGCTTCTTGCTCCTCATTCTCTATCACTATAACAGGCTCATGGGACATCCTAGATGCAATGTCTTCCTTAAAATTTACATCCCTACTCACTACTATCTTCCTCTTCTCTAAAATATAAATCTTGTAAGCTTTTAAAGTCTTATTGTAACCTACAAATAAACCCTTCCTACTTGAGAGCTCCAACTTGATCCTCTTCTCTACTGAAACATGGATATAAACTAGACATCTAAAAATGTATAAATGATTCACCTTTGGTTTCACACTAGTGAATGCCTCCTTTGGTGTCTTTTCCTCCAAGATCCTATGAGGATACATGTTCTAGATGTAGACTATTGCATTGCATAATTTTTTCCAAAGAAACATTGACAAACCGTGGTCATGAATCATGGCCCTAGCAGCCCCTATGATGGATCTAATATTTCACTCTACAACCTCATTCTATTGTGGGTTGTATGGAATAGTCAACTCCCTCTTGATTCCTACCTGCTTGCAGAAACCATCAAATTTCTTGGAGGTATATTCACCCCCATTTTATGATCCCAAGATCTTGATATTATTATTTTTTTGGTTCTCAACTAGAGCTTTGAACTCTAGCGATTTTTTCCTCTGAACTAGGGTTTTTGGAACTTCAAAAAATCTAGGGCATCAGTTGGATTGCAGAAGTGCTTTCAGGGTACGGTGGATCTGAAGGCTAGATTGGTGCCCTAGGAGGGTCCAATGGGGACTTCTCCGGCTCCTTTTCCAGGGAGTAGCAGCTCATACGCAGATTTGTTTAAAGAAAAATCTCCTCCAAAGAACGACGAAGCTCAAAAAATGGCATATAAAATGCTCTTCACGGCTGCTGGGAATAGGTCGACAGCACATCGTGTGAATGGATGTTTGCCGTAGGCCGAAACCAGGCCAAAAATTGTCATCGAGCCAAGTATGGTTGAAGAATCAGTCATTTACAGAGCTAATCACGATTTAATCTGCAAGTTCATGGGTATACGTCCTTCCCTGAATTTTTTGCACTCTTGGATCCGCCAAAACTGGGAGCCTCACGGTGAGTATTCATTGTGGTTTATTAGCAATGGATATTTTATTGTTAGCTTTTCGTCTTTGGCCGATAGAAATAGGGCTTTCGAGTCAGAGAAGAAAAATCATGGCCCGACAGGGCTATTTGTTCAACCATGGAGAGTGGGATTCGATCCCCGAGTTGAACCTACTGCTGTCCCAGTATGGATCCGACTATATGCTCTTCCAATGGAATTATGGAGTGAGCAGGTGTTGGCAAGGATTGGCAATTCTATTGGAAGACATCTGGGTGTTGCCAGAGACACAATTGAAGGGAGCATGGCGGTGTATGCAAGAATATGTGTGGAGATGGATCTCGGCCAGCCTTTGCCGGTAGAGATGGAAATTGAATTGGGAGGACTCTCCTGGATTCAACAACTGGACTATGAGGCCCTACCCTTTAGATGTAGGGTTTGTCACAAACATGGACATTTGGCCCGTTTTTGCCCTAATAATATGAATGCTAAAATGGAGGCCCCTTTAGGAATGCCAAACCTGCCTAAAGAGGATAAGGCAACACTTAATAAAGATTCTAATAGCACCGTTCGGGGCCGGGAAGCTCAGAGAGAGGGTTTTGAACAGCCCAGAAGAAAAATACGGACAAAGAAAAAAGAGGGAAAGGAGCAATCCCATCTCAGACCTGCCAATAGGTATGAGATATTTAAGTCATTGGTTGACGAAGAGGAACAATTTATGGAGGGCATGGAGGGTAATAAGGAAAATTCTAATATTCCCGTGCAACTCCCCCTCTCATCTCCTCCCGTCATACAACAGGTAGTTGAACTCTGTGAGGTATCACATCCAGTGTGTTCGGGGGCTTTAGTAGTGCATAACCAGGGAGCGAGACAGTATCTCGGGATGTCGGCATGGGAATAGCGAGAGAAGAACGGGGAAAGGCCAACTTTGGGGATAACCCGGGTAGAAAAAAGATCAAAAAATAGCAATTCTCGGGGAGTAGGTAGAAGATCCAATAAGGAGTTGCTAGCGGTCCAAGGAGACAAAGCGATCACGGGAGGATCGGTGAGGCCAATAGACTCTTATTGCTCCCAGGGGTAACCAATGATTATACAATCATGGAATGTGAGGGGTTTAAACAGTGAGAACCCATCAATCTGTTGTTCGAAGACTTTTAGAGAATCGTAATACTAATTTTTTGCTTTTACGGGAGACTAAGATGTCATTAGATCTTATGTCCAAAATAGCCAACAGAATTTGGAGGGGTGTTGGTCATATGGATGTGGCTGCCCAAGGTGCCTCGGGGGGATTGTTACTCTGTGGAACTCTCTTGAATGGTCTGCAATAGAACATCTTGCCTGGAGGGGTGTTCTCACTTCTCTTTTTAGGAATAATGTCACTACGGAACACGTTCTAATCACAAACTTTTATGGGTCTCAAAACCTAGATGGTCAGAGGCGGCAGTGGAAGGTTGTGCATAACATGCGAACCTCAAGGGAAGATCTAGACTGGATTATAGCGGGGGACTTTAACGCTAAATTATCTTCTAGAGATCGGGAAGGGGGAACACCATTTTTGGACCCAGGGGACCGTTTCATGATTGCCCAAGTCCGGGCTTTGCACTTAGTGGACATTAAATGTCCTGGCATTAACTACACTTGGACTAATAAAAGGTGGGAGCCACATAGCGAGGAAGGTTAAGCTAGATCATTTTCTGGTTTCGGAGGAGGCGTTTGTAAAATGGAATATAAATTTTTAGATTTTAGAAGGCCCGGTTTCGGATCATTGTCCCATTCTTTTGGAAGGCGGGACTAGGATGGGGCGGCATCACAAACCTTTCGATTTGAGAATTTTTGGCTTAGAAAGAAGAACTTCGGGAGAAAATTCCACAGTGGTGGGAAGAAGGCCGCCCAGCTTATGGGAGAGCAATGTTCAGAATCCACAAACAACTACAATATGTCAAAACTCAGTTGAAGTATTGGAGGCGTGCTAATAAAATAGACTTCCAGGCCCAAAGAGCTCCATTGGTGGCCAGATGGGATGAGGTCCAAAAATAGTTCAGAGAAGGAGTAATTACGAGACCGGCTCAAAGCGAGGATGATGCCCTACGTACGGCGGTTGAGGACATTGACAACCGGGAGGAGACCTATTGGAAGCGAGAGAGCAAGAACCACCTGGTTATTAGAAGGGGACAGAAATACAAAATTCTTTCATCGGACTGCTTGTGCTCGAAGACAGATGAACAAGATGGAGGCCCTTCAAGATGAGAACGGTCATTCCTTTGATACACTTCCAGGTATGCATTCCCATGCTATGGATTATTTTTCTAAGCTTTTTAAGGAAAGTGTGGTACAAGATGTAGAGGCCCAAAATGAAGTTATTTCTGTCATACCTGTTGTTATTTCTGAGGATGAAAATCAGGCCCTCCTCAAACCCATTGATAGAGATGAATTGAAAACTGTGGTCTTTGGAATGAGCACTTGGTAAAACTCCGAGGTCCGAGACGGCTTCCCAATTGAGTTTTTCAGGCTTTACTAGGACTACTTAGAGGAAGATGTAATGGCTGTTGTAGAAGAGTCCAGGAGAAAATAAGAGAATGCTTAAAGCTATAAACCACACTTTCATTACCTTAATTCCAAAAGGGGAGGAGGGGGTTCATATTTCAGATTATAGGCCTATTGCCTTATGTAATGTGTTGTACAAAATAATCACAAAGGTAATGCCTAAAACATCTTCTTCACAACATTGTCTCCTCTGAGCAAGGGGTTTTGTTGAGGGACGACAGATTCCGGATGGGGTGGTTGTGGCCCGGGAAGCAATCCATTCAATGCACACTTTCGGTAATAAAGGGATGTTCATAAAATTGGACATGTCAAAGGCTTATGACGGGGTTGAATGGAGTTTCCTGGCTAAAATGATGGTAGCCTTTGGTTTCTCTCAGGACTGGATAGAGTGGGTCATGAGTTGTGTCTCTACCCCGACTTACTCTATGCTAATCAAGGGCCTTCCTTCGCAACCATTTGGAGCTACTCGGGGACTACGCCAGGGGATCCATGTTCTCCTTATCTTTTTCTCATTTTGGCTGAAGGTCTTGGCAGACTTTTCTTGAGGAGAAGACAACAAGGTAGATTATTGGGTATCAGGGTGGGTGACGAAGTTTTAACGCACCTGCGGTTTGTGGATGACATTTGGTTTGGTGGGAGTGGCCGGCTTCGGGGAAGCAAGAATGATTAGGGATACTCTTAATGTCTATCTCGGGGCTACTCAACGGGTCATTAATGACAAGAAATCCAAAGTGGTTTTTTTAATGTAGAACAAAGGCTTCAGAACAGAATTTTAGAAATCTTGGGATTCACAAGGACTTCTCTCCCAGTGGTTTACTTGGGGGTCCCCTTGCACTTTAAGAAGCTAAAATTAGACACATGGAGGAATCTGTAGCAGTGTATCAAGGACAGAATTAATCATTGGTCTCACAAGTGGTTAAGTTATGGTGGCAGATTAACGTTCTTACAGTCGGTCATTCAAGCCATGCCAATTTACAAATTCTCTATCCTGGCTGCCCCGATTACAATATGGAAAGAGTTGGACGGGATGGCTAGAAAGTTTTTATGGGAAGGAGCAAAGGGAGAGAGAAAGTGGGCCTTAGTGGGCTGGGACAAAGTTACCCGGCCCAAGGTTAAAGGAGGTCTAGGTTTGAGAAAATCTAAGCTGAATAATAAAGCTTTGGCTGGAAAGCTGTACTGGAGATGGATCTCCCAACCCACCTCCCTTTTTAGTAGAATCCTAACTAGCAAATACCTAGGACAGGCCAACCCAAATGATGTAGCTCGCATCCCCTTGGATGGTACTTGGGTCCCCTTGTTTGGCAGGCTCTCAAGTTAGGGTCTCAGGTTGTTAAAGACCGCTTATTTTGGAAAGTGGGAAGAGGGGAGAAGGCTCATTTTTGGACAGATTCTTGGGATCAATTCCACCCATCATTGCTGAATTTCCAGAATTACAACCAATAAAAGCAGCCATTGAAGCCAAGGGATGGATCCGAATTGAAAGTTATTTCACAACTACTCGAGTGGGGAGTGTAAGTTTAAGCAGTTCAAGAAGTTGGATGAGTGGCCCATTTCAATCCCTCCGGATTTGACTCCCATCATGACTAAAATTCTGACAGAAATATTTCTTACAGGGGGAGACGTGGAGGATGAATTAGCTTGGGGCTTTGGGAGTCTTGGCGTCTATACAGTAAAGGACGGATATGACAGCATTCTCCCAGAGCCCCCCCCTCATACTTTTCAGGTTGAGGACTGGAGGAAAATCTGGCACTCTAAAGGCTGGCCGAAAGTTAACTTTTTTGCTTGGCAGTGCATGCACAATGGAATCCTCACTTTTGATAATCTCAGATCAAAAGGTATCATCGGCCCTTCTCAATGTGTACTATGCTACAAGAGCGAGGAAACTGCGACCATTTGTTGTTTGGTTGCCCTTTCACTCGATAGATTTGGCTGCGTTGGTTTGCATACTTTAAAATTCAAGTAAGTGGTGACCTGAACCGGATGAATATCTGGGCAAAATGGCAGAAAGGTAGATTCAAATCTAAAGCTCTTCGTATTGGTTGGGAGCTCGGTTTAAGCTTTATCTGGTGGCAAGTATGGCTGGAAAGAAATGCCAAAATTTTTAGAGAAACTTTTACTGCTCTAGACGGGGTTTGGCAGACCATTTGGAGCAAGGTTACCGAAACTGTGGCTGTTCATGCTGAGGAGGAAGCTCAAATTGACATTGGAGCTATGGAAGAACGCGTTGAACTGCAAGAGGGACAGGACAAAAATTGTTGGAAACCTCCCCCTGAAGGTTGGATTAAAATCAATATTGATGGAGCTGCAAAAGGCAATCCGGGTAGAGCCAGAATTGGAGTGGTGTGCCGGAACCATGCTGGGACTGTGCTCTATTAGGAATTGCAAGGCCTAGGAAGAACCACTAACAATGAAGCCGAAGCCATTGCCATCAAGTCTGCTTCTGTTTGGGTAGTGAAACATGGCCATCGTGGGATTATTCTTGAATCAGACTCGCAAATAATGGTTGGAGCTCTAGGCTGCATGAGGAACTTTGATCTGAAAGCTTGGAGGTTGAGGGCTCTTGTTACCCAAATTAAAGAATTATGGAAGGAATTGGAGGACGTGATCCCAGTTTATGCGAGTAGAGATTTGAACAAAGCGGCTGACTTTCCGGCTAAGATGGGTGCGGAAAAGGAGGTTGGAGTTCAGTTGCACAGTGACATGGATATTGAGGATGAGGTGATTAGACAGGGTCTTGAAAGGTCCTTGAGCTAATGACCTTCGAAAAAATAGAGTACGATGGGGGACCCCATGGCAGCTAGTTTTTGGTTCACGAAAATTGGCTCCGGTGCAGTTCTTCCTTTACTATTGTATGATTGTGTCCTCTCGGACCTCGGTTGGGAAGAGGCTCTTCCCACATTGTAATTGATCTATGTCTTAATACAAGTTTTTTTCAAAATTTTCAAAAAAACTAGAGCTTTGAACTCCTAAAACCTGCTAAAGACTTCATCCTTGATATTTAAGAAGTATATCCATGTATTACGAGAGAAATCATCAATAAAATAAATATAGTACATGCTACCTAAAATTGATGCTTCTAATATCGGTCCACAAACATTAGAATTTACTAGATATAGTATCCCCTTAGACCTATGCTCCTTGTTTAGAAAAATAGCCTTGGCATGCTTGCCAAGCGTGCACCCTCTGCATACTCCCTATTTATCAATTCTAAACTTTGGAAGATATATGACTATCTCCCTCAGAATACGAAACACTCTATGATGCAGGTGCCCCATCCTCTTGTGCCAAAACTCACACAAGTTGTTACTGCTATGAACTAGGGCTTGAATAGGTTCACCTTGCAACCTGTATAGACTACCTTCTCTAACCCCTATCACTTATATTATTTTGGGGCTAAATTATTTTTGTCTAATAAGGACATGCTAGTTCTTGAAATCCACTACATAACCCTTATCATCCATGATAACAATTAAAAGCAAGTTCTTCCTAAGACCTAGAATAAACAAAGCATCATCAAAGTATAAATATTTCCTTGACTGGAGTAAAAAAGTAATAGCACCAATTCCTTCAACTAGATTATGGTATCATCACCAAGCTCAACCTGAATTCCAAAGTCCTGCTCTTGTAGACTGGTAAAACACTATCGGGTTGATATCATGTGCTGAGATACCCCACTATCTACATACCAAGCATCTCTTGGAACTATGTTGGTATAAAGGCAATAGACCAATGTGAAATACTTATTGAATTTGATAGCAAACTTGCTCATATGAGTTTCTACAGAGGCTGCTACCTACATCTACTGCTGCTTCCCTTTGCCCTTCTTGTCTGGATATTATGATGTATAATGGTCATACTTATGACAAATGAAGCACTTGATCTTGCTCAAGTTCTTCTTCCTTGATTGTGATATTGACTCCTCACTCTTTACCTTACCCTTGTTGGGTCCTTTACCTTTGCCCTTCTTGGTTTATCCAAAGAGAGCTAGGTTATCGTCACCACCTTTCTTGTTGGTCTTTGACTCCATCTAAGTCTCCTCTTGGATGAAATCATCCCATAGTTTTGTAAAGGTTGGAAGTTTCTCACGAGCATAGATGCCTTTGAAAAATAGTTTCCAAGAAGCTAATAAAAAATTCAGTACCACACTCGCCAACTCTATGTCTTGAACCTTCTCCCCAAATGCTACCAATTGATCACAAATCTGTGTGATCTTCATTAGGTAACTAGTAACGATGTCATATCTGATCATATCCATAGATTTAAGTTTGTTTCACAATATCATCTTCCTATTTATGTTCTCACTCTGGTAGAGGCTAAGCAAGGCATCAAAAATCTCATTTTCCTTAGTCTTCTCAAATATTTGAGGAATTAGGTGATCCTTCACTGCATCCAAGATCCTTCACTTGGCCTTCACTTCCTTCTTTTTATGATCTACCAATTATTGTGAATCTGTAGGCAGAGTCACATCATCCTTGACAATATCCTAAAGATCACTCTCTTCCAATAAGAATATTATCCAGACTTTCCACTGTAAGAAATTGGAGGCACCTTCCAATATATCCTTAAATATGAGGTTAGTTGTTATTTCTAATATCTACTACACAAATTTCCAGATCTGATATGAATGACTCAAAAAAATATCCTGCAAATAAGCTTAGTCCTTCAAGAAAAAGTATGAAACCCTCAAATACTGGTTTTTAATATCCAATAATATTATACTACTATAAACCCTTGAGAATCTCAATCATAGAACCTTGCTCTAATACCATGTAAATTTTCCTACCCTAGGTAATTTTTGGTCCGTATATTTAAATAAAATCAGATATGAGATAAATTTACTTTATATATACAATAGCCACATAGATGGCTAGAAAAATAAGTGGAATGAACAATGGAAAATAACTACAAAACTACATATATTATATAATGAAGGAGGTTACAACTAAAACCGGACAACCTACTCTCTTTCTACCTTTCTAGCCAGTAATTCACTCTTCATCTCCACACAATAGTCTTGCAGTTCTCCTTCAGAAATATGTTCACCTTCTTTTTTTTTGTGTGTAAAACATTCTTGACCTTCTCCTTTTATCCTTGAAAAGGTAACCCTAATATTAGATCTCATATCATCTTGAGATGTATGGTTAAAAATAGAAAATCACTTAAGTGAATTACAAAATAGAATCACTTAAGTGAATTTCAAAATAGAAAATAAGTCAAGTGAATTTCAAAACAAAGTCACTTAAGTGAATTTCAAAATAGAATCACTTGTGTGAATTTTAATATAGAATCACTTAAGAGAATTACAAAATAGAATTCAAAATATCTCGAACCACTTATAGCACATTCATACTAAAGCCTATGCAAAAACCACTCCGAGCTACATTTCTCAACAAAAACATGCATAGTATATTAGAATTTCCCTATCCACGTGGGATACCCTTAGGAGTCATTTTTACATAGTTACAAGTTACCAATTTGGTAAACCAACTACAAAAATTTCTCCCCTAATGTCTAGGTAACCCACTAGAATAAAATATATTATTTATGTACCTAGGTGTTGTAGGTGAGTTGGAGAGGAGAGGGAAATCCTCCAAGAGAGGTCCCAAGTTCAAATCTCCACCCTACCAAAAATCTGAATTGGGTATCCAAAATCCAATTGATAATGTTGGTGCGGGCAGGGTCGGGTGTGAATCCTAGGTGACTTTGACGGTGTAGAAACCCCTATTCGTGGTCTCTCAGACCAAGGCGGCCCACAAGGGGGTTTTTCGCTAATATATATATATATATATATATATATATATATATATATATATATATATATATATATATATATTTATGCAATGTGTACAACTTTCTAACACTTTTCCACTTGTTATATATTGAATAGGGTGTCAAATCATGAAATCAAAAGCTAGGGGATTACTCCCATAGCCAATCAACATCATCTAAACTTTTATGTGATCATGGGCTTTGTTAATGCATCATCAATATTTGTAAAAGTGTCTACCTTCTCAATTAAAACCCTCTTGTCCTCCACCATATCATCAATAAAGTGATACTACACATCAATGTGCTTTGTCTATACATGAAAGGTAGGGTTCTTTGCTAAGATGATGGTACTATGAATGTCACACTTAATTAGCACTAGATCTTGCTTCCATGAATAACTTCCATATAATATACCTCTATCATCGAAAGAGAAACCACATCCTATATTTTGGTCATCTAACTTACCACAACACCAAACAATACAAAGGTATTCTTATGAGTAGACCATCTACTATCCACATCTCCAACCTAATATGAATCTATGAATCAGGGTTATGCATAAGGGGTCATACCCAAAATGTATTTATAAAAATTTGGTGAATCAGTTTCAAAATTCAGGTGAATAGTGTCCAAACACATGTAGAAGGTTCACTATTATTAGGGGTAATGTTGGAAATTTAAACTTAAAATAGTCAAATTATTATAAAATTGGGGCGAATCGACCCAAAAAAAATTGCACCCAAAAATGTTTGGCTAATGGGCCCTGGTGAAGGATCCCAAATATTAGCAAATTCCAAATTTCAAGAAACCTAATTTTAGCCACTATGCATAACCCTGCTACGAATCCATGTATATCCACTATCCTACCCAAAGTCTATAACAAAGCATATGGTAGGGTTTGTTAGAGCTCTCTACATGATATTCTCATTAAATTTATTTTTGATCAAGATTGGTATGAAAGGATTAGATGTTGTTATAACACTCTAAAATATTCCATTTTGATCAATGGATCCCCTACTGGATACTATGAACCATCTCATAGATTCTACCAAGGTGACCCACTATCTTCTTATCCTTTTGTTATTCTTGTTGAGGCATTGGGGAGAGCTTTTACAAAGGCAAAAATGCAAGAAAAAATTAAAGGTATTTAAGTTGCAAACAAAGGTCCCTTTAAATTTCATCTCCAATTTGTTGATGATACTTTTATTTTAAATCATCTCTTAGTCAACAAGGCTATGGAGTTTAAATTAATATTATCATGTTATGAGAAGAATACTAGATAGTTGGGTAATACTACAAACTAAAAAACATTTTTCATTAACACTACCTTAGGTTTATAATGAATTATTATGGAAATTTTATGGTTTGGAGTTAAAAATTACCATCAACATATTTAGGTATTCATTTATTTGATAAAGGAAAGAAGAAGGATCTCTTGGACATAATTTTTTATATTCTAAAATATTGCCTGGTAGGTTGGAAAGGTAAGATTTTAGCCATGGTTGAAAGGCTACACATCAAGAATACATTATAATTTATCTATCTATGTATGATGCCATTTTCAATATTTCTAGTATGAAGCATTTAAATTTGATAAAATCCAAAGATATTTTGTTTGGAAAGGATATAGGAAATATATAGATTTCATCTTTCTAAGTAGGTTAGTGTTTACAAAGGAAAGAATATTGGAGACATTTATTTGCAAAATTACAAATTTATGAGCTTGGAATTAGAGGAAAAACATGGTTAGTGATCATTCAAAGATGAAGGAAAAATATGGATGAAAATATTACTTCAAAAATATATAGGTTCTATTGATGCAGTACAAAAATTTAGGAAATTAATCCTACCTAAGGGCTCAGTAACATAAAAATTCATATCAAATACTTTGCAATTGATCAAGAAGTATATTAGATATCTAGTCAATGAAGGGGATTTTGCAAATATTTTGGATAAAATAAGCTATTTGTATTAAATTAAGATAACAACCTTTACAATAAAAAAAGTGGGTGAGTTAACACACCCCATGGGGAATCAAACTAACCCTCATTGACAAGGGTTAGAAAACAAATCTACCAAAAAAACACAAGTTTACCAATCATCATTGATCAAATAAAGCATATCAAATGGAATATTGTATCATCCTGCATAAACTGCTAGTGATTATGGGATGGCAATCCACCCCTCCGCATCACGATTCTCATTAAGACCTTCAATACCTATGTCACTCCAACCAAAAACTAGCCTAGGTGAAACTGGTTGAACATCATCCCATCCCCCAACCTAGAAGGATGAATAAGCCATGTAAAAATTAGGCTTCTTCTTGACTTACAAGGGCTAGGAACAATACCTATTTGTGGGAGCACTTCTTGCATATGATAGAGGTCGCCGGTGAGAGCGAGATCAAAAAAATGCCTGAGAAGAGCACTCTAGGGGGATCCAATTGACTGTACATAAAGCACTAGCCTAGTGCACCATAAGAGATTGCAGGTGATCCAAATCCATATCAACTTTGTTGGCCTAAGTACTGTTGGCATTTTTGCCACATTGATTTTCATTGATTGAAGCCTAATATTTATGTTGTTGCAAATCCAATGTTTTTTTTAGGCTTTGATGCAGTTTTGGGGCAAAAAGGAGAAAAATGAGCAAAAAATGACTAAGTCCAGAAACTGCAGCGATTCGCTGACATGTCGCAAAATCGTGGTCAACGCGGTCAACGCATGTAGCCAAAGAGAACTGTCACGATATCGCGACATGTTCTGTTTTCACGGTTTGAAAAAAGCAAAGGAGTGAGAGCGACAAAATGTCGTGAAATCGCGACAAAAATTTTTGTCGAAGACACAAAGTTAACATTGCAGCGATGCACCGACGTCTCATTTTCACGTGGTTTTTGGCTTCGAAGACTCAAGGTTAAAAGCTTCAGCGATTCGCTGCATGTTTGTTAAGAAGAGGAAGCCATGGGAAAGTTGCAGCGACGCGCTACCCGTAGCATTTTTACGATAAGGGCGGTTCAAAGGCTTGAGGGCTAAAAGGTTGCAGCGATGCGCTGCAATGTTGCAAAGTCGTGGATCGTCGGTCACAAAGGGAGTCTAAACAAAAGTGACAGCGACGCGCTGCAAGTTGGTTGCAAAAAGACTAAGTACAAATATTACAGCGATGCGCTGCATGATAGGTGCAGATAAAGTCTAAGGAGTAAAATGGTAGCACTGCACTGCATTTTTGAAAAGGTCTTGCAAAGGAAAAGATTGTATCATTTTCGCGACCCCTTCACAAGACCGTACAAAGTGCCCGAAACATGTAGCGATATCGCTACATGTTCCGTTCTCACGGGTCAAAGGTGGTCAAAGCGTACGGCATTAGAAGATGTCGCGATTTCGTGACCCGTCACGATTTTGCGACCTGCGACTGTTTCCTGCCAGAACACAGTATGAACGATCGAGAAGTTTTTTTTCGAATTTTGAAGATTAAATGCTGCCCCGAATTAAATGATTCACGGATTTCCAAGGCAGTCAAGGTTGAAGAAGCGCCCAGGCCACGAAAATTAAAGTTTTATTTATTCGAAGCTGCTGTTCGTGGATTAATTCAACGGTTTTCATGCACATGTTCAAAAAATCAAATTTAATGAAGGCGACCGCGAACGTTTCATTGCATTTAATTTTTGCTTCTTTAACGCTGCAATTAAGTGGATCGTGTTCTTGGTTTCCAAGGCATAATTGTAGATCACAAGAAAGTTGGTTTCAAATATTAAATGCTGCAAAGAGGATGGCCCTCTATAAAAACCAATGTAAACTTCATTGCAAGGGGTTGGGAGTTTTCTGCTAGAAACTGGAAGTACTTTTGCAGGAATAAAAGAGTTGGCTTCTAATTTTCAAGCGTTGTATGGGTGATTTTCCTTTCTGTCCTTTCGCATTTCTAATAGCATTTATACTTCTTAATGGTGATTCCATTTAAATTCTGCATAATTGGATTTAAATACTGTTGTTAAGGTATGATTCCTGGAGTGTAGTTTGGAGGGATTTTCTGCATATATCGTGCGAGAGAGTTAAGTTAATGCTTTCTGTTACTTGCTGTTGTTGTCCTTCAACTTTTCTGCTATTGTTCTCCTGATCTTATCACTTCGGCTATAGCCATATTTCTCGTTTCTTTTCGCATTTTTAAATTTCTTTCCAGTAACCCTTATCTTAATCAAGTTTAGAATAGTGAAGGGAACCATCCCACTCTGGAGATTGGTCTGGAAGCCATTTCTTGCTTCCAGCCTTTCAATGTTGGCCAGGTCTAGGATGCACTTGTAAAATCCTTTCCTGTGGCAGATTTTGGACCAACAGTTTTGGCACGCCTGGTGGGACAGACTTCTTTTGTCTCACAAAATCCACATTTGTTTTAACACCCGGAGGTCTCAAGATTTGATGAGCTGTCTTGGCCTCATAGCGGAGATTTGTAAGTTCATCTGGCGACTTTGCTGAGTTGAAGATCTGGATTTTTGATCGTGGACGCCTGCCTGTTATTTGGTGACTTTGTTAAACTCAGAAATTATTCATGATCACAAGATCACAGTCCAAGAGATTTGGTGATCTGGTTCAATTTTTTGAGCTTGATAGTTCGAGAAGTGGTGAGCATTCCAGGTTGGTTTCCTCATCCCTTCCATATTCTGTTGTACAAAACCCTGGTGTTGTTGCTAGTGTTCCATTTTCCCAGCCATATCCACTAGTTCCAATGGCACAATATCCTCCACCCAAAAATTTTTGGCATGGAATAGTTCTGGAGCCTTGAACTTGCAGGCTCAGAATCCAGTTCCTTAGGCTGCACTGAAGGCTTTGCCGACTTACGATGGTACGGGTAAGACTGCCTATGAGCACATAAATGATGTAGCTTCCTTAGCTACTATCCATGATATTACTAATGAAGATGTAATGGTGAAGTTGTTGGTATGTTCTTTGAGAGGTAAATTGTTATTTTGGTACCGAACGCTGCCTCCAGGCACTATAACATCGTGGGATCAGTTCGGTGATTTGCTGGTTAAACATTTTCATGAACAAGCTGACCCCTTCTCATTGCTGAATCAGTTTACTGTAATACAGCGACATCCACAGGAAGAAATACCTGATTTTAATGTCCGATTTACCAAAACTTGGCACAGAATTCCTGATGGTATTCGGCCTGCTGATGAATTGGCTGCACTTTATTACCTGAGAGCGTTCAACTCAGATATTGGCTGGGCTATTCAGCAGTCCAATGTGACAACGTTTCCAGAGTTATTTGAACAAGCAATTAAAGCAGAAGCAGATCTGGTTGCTGTAGGGAAACTTCCTCCAAAGGTAACTATGCCTCTCATTCTAGATTTGCCTCAATATTTATACGGTTCACAACCACAGCCCATGCCAGCTATGTATCCCACACCATCATGGAGTTCTAAAGCACCTCAGGTTGCACCTGTCCCAGTTTCTCAGTTGCCTACTTTAGCTCCTTTACCACTTCCTGCACCTAGCATTCAACCATCTCCCGTTTCCACTACATTTCCCGCTTTGCCAGCACCACCAGCTCCTTTGCCCTTACCAGCACCTCCTGCACCTACAAACCCTGATCCATATACAACATTATTGCAAGAGGTTAAGTCCGCCCACTCGGCCATTAGGGCTATGGGAAATAAGATCACACTCATTGAGAGGAAGCAAGATGAAAGAGATTTCCAGCCAAGGAGATTTCAACCTCCTCAAATTACTAGAGATCAAGCTGCCTCCACAAGCAAAGCACCTGAAAAAGGCTTGACTACTCTAGTAAATGAAGAAGCAGCCCATGCAGATGGATTATATTGGTGCTCGACCTGTAATGACCCTCATGGAGAGGATACATGTATGGTTCACCTGAATTATGTGCAAACATTGGCTGCCAGCTCTTCAGGCGGACAAGTTAACATGATATCAGAAGCTGGTTATAGTTTGATGACTGCAGTGGAAGATCAAGTTTCAGTTCTAACAAGGACTGGAAAGAAGCCTATGAATTTTGATCCTGCTGACTTAGAGCCGTTAAGAGTACCGACTGAAGTGAAGAGGCCAGTGAAAGCTCCTGTGCCAGTTCCAAAGTCTGATGCACCTGTTTTGTCAAAAGATCCAGCTTTTAACAGAGTTCAAGAAAAAGCTGCAGCTGCACCAGTAAGATCAGAAGCAGAGGAGCAAGCTTGTGAAAAGTTGAAGTATCCATCACTGACAAAGAGACTAAGGGTAGAAGCTACACAGCAATATCGTACCAGATTTGAACAACCTATTGAGAAGAAAGACCCTGCAATTTCATATAACATAGTTGAAGAACTTAAGAAGACCCCTGCTAAGGTAAGCCTCTATGACGCTTTGCAATTACCCGGTCAAGTAGACTTATTACAGGATTCATTAAAATCTGTCAAGGAGAATGAAAAAGGTCCTACCCAGATAGTTTATGCTCAGTCCTTAACCACCTCTGCTACTGGTAAGAACAAACCACCTCCATTTTACTTGTCATTACAAATAGAATGTTGGATTGTACATAATTGTATGATTGATTCTGGAGCCGCAACCACTGTAATGCCCAAGGGAGTCTGTGAAGCAATGGGAATGGAGTACACACGGAGTAGTCCTGGAGTTTTGTAATTAGATGGTATGCCTGTAAAAATAGTGGGTGTGATTAAGGATGTTCCAATTACTCTGCATACAATGCCCCAAGTTACTGTTATCCAAGAAATTGTTGTGGTTGATTTAGAGCCCTACTTTAGTATGTGTTTATCTAGGGAGTTTATCGCCAAGTTAGGGGGTTATTTGGCACTAGATTATTCCCATTTAGAAATTCCTATCAAGGGTAGGCGTCTCAGGATTCAAAATGAAAAGCCTTCTTCTTTTCACATTGAAAAGTTGGAAGAAACAGAAAAGGAAGTGCAGTCTGTTTACATGCTTATTGATGAGTCTGAAGACTCTGTTTTGTTGAATGAAGTTTTAAATAATCTTTAGTTGGATGATCAGTTTTCTATGCTTAATTTTAATGCCATGCTGGAAACTGAAATCAGGTCGTTATGCCATCCAAAATCCTGGAGAGTGACATGAAGCAGGAATTGCCTAATCAAGCTTATCAGAATGTTGTCACAGATCATTTATGGCAGCTATATTTTGATGGGGTTAAATCCAAAGATGGGGCAGGAGCAACATTATGCAAGTATTTTGGGCAAGTCGTTGAAGATAATGAGCAGATAGTCAACTTCTTGAATCATGACACTGCCATTGTCGAAGGGAGAACTACAGGAAGAAGCCAGCCCAATTTCAGGGACCGACTCAAGTATGACCAAATCTGGGCGGGACATTGCAGATTTACCGGATAACTCCTGAGATCGGGTTTGTTGTGGCGACATGTCAATCATGTCATAAACCCTTGTATATAGATATATAAAACTAGAAAAAAAAAAAAAATAGAAGAGAAAAAAAAAAAAAAAAAATTGTTTTATTTGTTCACCTCGGTTCTTGTTGCTTGCGAGCCGTCCGTGCTTGTTTTCCTTTTGTGCTTTTCCAATCCCAATAGTTTGGTGGCTTTCTAGCACTTTCTTCTTTTCCATTCCCTTTTTCTTTCCTTTCCCTTCTTCATCTTCCTCCTTCTTTTTCTTCTATAGTAAAAAAAATAAAAATAAAGCCACGGCTGTTGTTTCTTTTCCCCATTCCTATTATTCTCATTCCTTCTTATCCATTTCTTCTAAGTTCTGTCATTTTATGCATTTATTTACAGTTTAGTTCAATATCATTCCACAACATTCATATTTCCATTTCCATTCCATCCATTCATTCACTTTCATTCCATCCATTGTAGATGGTAGTACAACAACATTCTATTATTGTGTCTACCACATTGCTTTGTCAATCTATCATTTCATTATTGTCATCACTCCATTGCATTCACCGCTTGCGCAATCGCAAGAGCTCACTCCACTATCCATCCCACTCCATTTATTTCATAATCATTTCTATGCAGGTTCTTCCAGTTCCAGCTCTTTAGCAGCAGAGAAGTTTTGCAGCAGTCCATTGCAATGTATCTCGGCACCTGACTTTAAGTTTTTATGACTCTGTGCCCAATGGATTCAGGCCTGGATTCTTGCATACAGCGAGCTGTATACCCCGCGAGCCGCCAAGAATGTTGGCATTTTTGCCACATTGATTTTCATTGATTGAAGCCTAATGTTTATGTTGTTGCAAATCCAACGTTTTTTTCAGGCTTTGATGCAGTTTTGGGGCAAAAAGGAGAAAAATGAGAAAAAAATGACTAAGTCCAGAAACTGCAGCGATTCGCTGACATGTCACAAAATCGCGGTCAACGCATGTAGCCAAAGAGAACTGTCGTGATATCGCGACATGTTCTGTTTTCACGGTTTGAAAAAAGCAAAGGAGTGAGAGCGACAAAATGTCACGAAATCGCGACAAAAATTTTTGCCGAAGACACAAAGTTAACATTGCAGCGATGCGTCGACGTCTCATTTTCGCACGGTGTTTGGCTTCGAAGACTCAAGGTTAAAAGCTGCAGTGATTCGCTGCATGTTTTTTAAGAAGAGGAAGCCATGGGAAAGTTGCAGTGACGCGCTACCCATAGCATTTTCGCGACAAGGGCGGTTCAAAGGCTTGAGGGCTAAAATGTTGCAGCGATGCGCTGCAATGTTGCAAAGTCGCAGATTGTCGGTCACAAAGGGAGTCTAAACAAAAGTGACAGCGATGCGCTGCAAGTTGGTTGCAAAAAGACTAAGTACAAATATTGCAGCGATGCGCTGCATGATAGGTGCAGAGAAAGTCTAAGGAGTAAAATGGCAGTGCTGCGCTGCATTTTTGAAAAGGTCTTGCAAAGGAAAAGATTGTATCATTTTCGTGGCCCCTTCACAAGACCGTACAAAGTGCCCGAAACATGTAGCGATATTGCTACATGTTCTGTTCTCGTGTGTCAAAGGTGGTCAAAGCGTACGACATTAGAAGATGTCACGATTTCACGACCCGTCGCGATTTTGCGACCTACGAATGTTTCCCGCCAGAACACAGTATGAACGGTCGAGAAGTTTTTTTTCGAATTTCGAAGATTAAATGCTACCCCGAATTAAATGATTCGTGGATTTCCAAGGCAGTCAAGGTCGAAGAAGCGCCCAAGCCACCAAAATTAAAGTTTTATTTATTCGAAGCTGTTGTTCGTGGATTAATTCAACGGTTTTCATGCACATGTTCGAAAAATCAAATTTAATGAAGGCGACCGCGAACGTTTCATTGCATTTAATTTTTGCTTCTTTAACGTTGCAATTAAGGGGATCGTGTTCTTGGTTTCCAAGGCATAATTGTAGATCACAAGAAAGTTGGTTTCAAATATTAAATGCTGCAAAGAGGATGGCCCTCTATAAAAACCAATGTAAACTTCATTGCAAGGGGTTGGGAGTTTTACGCTAGAAACTGGAAGTGCTTTTGCGAGGAATAAAAGAGTTGGCTTCTAATTTTCAAGCGTTGTATGGGTGATTTTCCTTTCTGTCCTTTCGCATTTCTAATAGCATTTATACTTCTTAATGGTGATTCCATTTAAATTCTACATAATTGGATTTAAATACTGTTGTTAAGGTATGATTCCTAGAGTGTAGTTTGGAGGGATTTTCTACATATATCGTGCGAGAGAGTTAAGTTAATGCTTTCTATTACTTGCTGTTGTTGTCCTTCAAGTTTTCTGTTGTTGTTCTCCTGATCTTATCACTTCGGCTACGGCCATATTTCTCGTTTCTTTCCGCATTTTTAAATTTCTTTCCAGTAACCCTTATCTTAATCAAGTTTAGAATAGTGAAGGGAACCAGCCCACTCTGGAGATTGGTCTGGAAGCCATTTCTTGCTTCCAGCATTTCAATGTTGGCCAGGTCTAGGGTGCACTTGTAAAATCCTTTCCTGTGGCAGATTTTGGACCAACAAGTACATATTTGTAGCCGCATGTCATTAAAAACTTCTAATTTATTCGCATGAGTAAATGTGACAAAAGTTGTATACTATTTAAAAATAATTCTATTACGAGCCTACAAAATATGAAAGAGCGGGATAATCCTGAAAACCTGCCACACCTCAAAAAGTGAGAGAGATAAAGTAAAATAGTCCCCAATAATATCTTGGGGCCAAGAAACTCTTGCAATTGTAAATGGATAAAAAAGAAAAGAATCCATTCCCAAGCTTACCTAGATCTTCTGCAGTGCTAAAAGAGGTGAATACAAGACTTGGGTACACCAAAAAAGAACATTTAGTATCAGGAATTCTAAGGTACTTCAAACATTCCCCCAAGTGGAGACCTTGACAAAACAAGCTCCACACACAAAAAAAATTCTTGGGCTCAACATAAGCAACCCAAATATTTTAAAATATTGAATTCCATCTAGTCCTTGTAGAAAATAAGTCCCAATATTGATTGAGCTTAGGCACCATAGGAAGATGAGGAGATAACCATTTATACCCCAAATGGATCTTATAATTAATAAAAGGAGTGTCAACATGCCATCTCCAGTCTGACCACCAAGGACATAGTGAGCGCACACCAATCTTGTTTAACATAGAAAAATGGGTGATAGCAATAACAACATAATAAGTATATTTGTCCACACAATTTAGCTTGAAGGTGCATTTTAACTCATTCCATGGGATCCAATATTTGGTCTGGTGAGAAAATAAATCAGCTATTGTAACACTACACTTTTTAAAAACCATTGAGCATGAATCCATTGCACCCGAGCTAAGGGAGAACCTTGATGAAGAAATACGAGGGACCACCAAATATTCATAGAATTGATGGATAAGCCTTTACAAAATTCTTCTCCTTTCCAACATATCCAAGGAGTGAGTTTTTTCCATGATTTCTATATACTTTTAATAACAAAGGAGATATAAATCTTGACAAAAACCAAAGCAACAATGAGAGAGGGAAAATCCAACCCTCTCCATGCTCTATGGTTTAAGGGAAGACTAGAGAAAATGAAATGTCGAACTAGAAATTTCCAAGTTTTAACTCCCCTCAAACCCCTGATCACCCACTTAGCACACAGAGCCATACCTTGTCATCTATAGTCTAGTAGATCCATTCTGCTAGACTCTCTAGGAAGACAACAAATATTCTAGGCAACTCTATGAAATCCCTTTGTTTTAGAAGAATTATTCCAAAGAAAATCTTGAAGGAGTTTCTCAAGATTCTTATAGCAATATTATGAAGTAACCAAGAAAGAGGAGTAGCATACATGATTTGTAGTTAAATCTTTAGAGAAAATATAAAATTTACTTGCTAATAACAGCTTCTTAGTAAGCCAAAATTGAAGTTTCTTTTCAACTCTTTGAAACACACAATTCCAAATATGAGAATGGGAGCCTTGAAAGGCAAAAAGAATACCAAGAATCTTAAAACATTTCTTCAAGAGGGATCCACTTACAATGAAACCCTTGAAGCCAAGGTGGCATAGGCAAGGGAGATTGTTTGAAGTAGGTCTTCCTCCATTGTATGCTAGAACCAAAGGCTTTGCAAAATGTGTTCATACAAGACAAAGTATTAGAAAAATATTGATCCTCTTCCTTTATAAAATAAAGGATTCATCAGTAAAATGACCATTAATAAGTTGTCCTTTATCATTTGGTATAGCAATCCTTTAATAAGACCTATAGAAGCTTTAACAGCTAAAAGATAGTCGAAGGCTTCAACAACAAGCAAATATAAAGAGGGAGCAATAGGATAACCTTGCCAAAAAAAATCTAAAAATACCCATTGCTTTAGACTATAAATTATTTAGATTGAGAATAGTCTAATTATCTTTGAATAGCATAATAATTGTCTGAATGAAAACATGCTCGAATCCTAGCTTTGATCATATAAAAAATGAATCTCCATTAAATGTGGTCATAATATTTCTCAAAATAAATATTGATAAAAAACATGTTCTGGTTTGATATCCGAGCTCATTTCATGCCCTACCAGATAGCCAAAACATTGTTGAGGATGTACCTCCCTTAAATAAAGCTAGTTTGCTCTGACCTAACTAAAAAAGGAAGAAGAGGCCTAAGGTGAAGAGCCAAAGCTTTGGAAATGATCTTGTAACTAACATTCAACAAATTAATAGGCCTCCAATTAGTGATCAACTATGGGTCCCCTTTCTTGGGTATGACTTTTATATTACCCATGTTAATAATTACTCCCAAAGAGCCTACTCGAAGAGCCTCTAGATAAAAAATTTGTAAATCAGGACCAAGTACCAAAGACCTTTGTAGAACTCACAAGGAAAGCCATCCAGACCTGGTGCTTTGTCATTCACCATTTGACACAATGCATCCTCCATATATTTAAGGAAGAGATGTTTATCACACTCTACTCTTTGAGACTCCAAAACCTTAACTGGTACAACTACCATACAAGCTTCCAGTGCTTGCTCTCGCTCAAGGGAATAAGCTTGAGTGGCAAAAGCATTAGTATAGTGCTTGAAAAAAGCATCAATCATATTAGGAAGAGTGGTAAGTTGTATTCCATTGTCTTGAATGACCTTGAATTGAGTAGCTTTCCTGGGAGGATGAAACCTTTGAAAATATTCTTTGGTCATTATAGGTAAAATCATACATACATTGTAATTTATCTATCTATAATCACTGTCTTGGGCATATTTATCTTGTAGAGGTTCAAAGGTTAAAATATATATCAATGTGAGTAACAATTCTAGATCATGGGTTTCTTTTAGCAATATGGCTAGAGGAGAGGACTTGAAAAAAATAACAAATGAGCTTTTAAAGATGCTTTAAGAACTTTTATTTATCTATTTGTATGTTTAAGGATGATTTGGTTTAGAATCTATTGAAAGATGGTGGATATTTAGTCAAATTGGGATATAAGGGATGAAAACTAATGCCTTTTTGTTTTTTAATTAAGTATATTCAAGAATATATTTTATAAATTGTTTATATGGGATTAAAATTGGTCTCATTCTTATCACATTATGACCACATAGTGGTGTTACAACAACTTAGACAATTATATATATAACAACTTATGACCACATAGTGATGTTACAACAACTTAGACTATTATATATATATATATATACAAAAAATTGTCTAAGTTGTATTCTAACCTGGGTCCTCTTTGAAATTCAATAAATTTAACTAATTGACATATGCTATTGGATAGTTGACATCCTTTTATTTTAATAAATGTACTCTTTGATTAATAAACAACTATAAAAAATTATAAATCAACCCCTTAATAATTTTTTTTTTGATAAGTAGCAATATATTTATAGCGGGTTTTTTAAAGAAGGATCCCAAAACCTTAGTTACATAGACAGTCGAGGCTGAAATTAAGATTGAAAACCTTAGGCAACGGTCCGGGGCCCAGGGCCCTGGTGCCTACAAAAATCGGGCCAACTAAGAAACAAAACAACAAAATTTGGCCTGTGGCCACCAAAACAAGAAAAATTCATAAAACAACAAACGCCAAGATCACAAAAACTGAACGCCATCACTCTGAGAGGTCCTACAGCCGGGCCTAGCCTAGACGGGGCCCATCCTGTCAGATCAGCTCCACTCCCTATCAGGGCCATCGCCCAGCCTACGCTAGAGTTCGGCCAGGGCGTTGGCCGTTGAGGAAGCCACTTTGGCGGACACGGTCAGGGAGCCAATTGTAGTGTCAAGAAGGGCCCTGATTGCCAAGTTCTACAGCCTACTACCAGAGTTAGAGCTGACTTCGATGGGCTCTGAGGCCTCCGCCTTGGCATTTTTGGTGCTTCCAACAGCTTTATTGCTACCTAGGGGCGGGCCTTTATGACTGGTACTAGGAGGCGGGGCCTCGCATGGGCCCTGGGCCAGATTTTGACACTTATGGGTGGGCCTACGCCGCTTCGAGGAAGGGGAGCCTTCGGGGGAGGGGGACTCCTTGGATTTAGAGGCTGCAAGAGAAGCACCGAGGGAGCGAGCCTCTTTAGGGGGGACAATGGACAAGGGAGGGATGTAGTGGAGCTGTGGTTGGTTAGCTAGGGCATGCCTGTATAGGACAACCATGAGGCCTTGGTGAGAGGGCCGAGAGTGGCTCCTACGAGCTCGATCAATGGAAAGACTCAGGGAGTACAGAAGGAACCGAGGGGTGCTGACCAGCGTGGCTCCATGGAGGTGGTTGAAGTAGCTGAGGTGGAAACTGAACAACCATTGGTACGAATCATCGTAGGTGATGTACTACATCACCGGGACGATGGCCTCATCAAAGGGGGCTGGGAGACTAGTGCGAAAAAGATTTTCCTTATCCCACTACTGCTCCGGGAAGCGGGACAACTCCTCCTCCCAATTGTGCTTATCCCGTCTGACGACTCTGCCCTTCTCCTCATGATGCAGGCCTATAACCTCCATCAAAAACTCTTTGGTCACTTTGAAGTGGATACCCTTCACTTGAACCTCACCATCATGCCAGGTATCCAGAAAACTTTGGGTAATCTCTTCGTCGGCCCCTACAAATTTGCTGAAGAAAGGGGTATACTTCTTGGCATTGGAAAATAGTCTAGCCGACTCGCTCAATTCAAGCGAGGAAGGCTCGAGGAAGATGACTTTGGCAGCCATGGGGAGCGACCTGACAGCCCAGGGGCAGGGGAAATAGGGATGGCCTGACCAGAGATGTGGGGACAGGGGGAGGGGGAAGCAGACAAGAATGCGGGAGAGCTCTGCGCATGACAGGTTTAAAAACTTGTAGGGGGCATGGAGGAGGGGAAGGGCCACCGGCGTTAGGAAGGAGCGCTAGGGGTAGTGGGCGACAGCTGCCATGTGGGGTAGGGAGAAGGGCCAATGCTAGTGCTCTAGATGGTGAAATCTGAGTGGGGGATCAACTTGAGGGGACCTCATGGGATAGAGCCACGGGTGAACTGACGCAGCATGGGAATACGATGGTGCAACTTCCAAGGTAGGAAGGTCGAAATGGGCCGACGCACACTCTGACTTGGACTTGCCAAATCTGCCAACGAAGCTTTGCAAACCCAAGCTGGGATGACCCAAACATCTGACGTGGTCGATGACACTTGGCATCATGAGGGGGATCTTGATGCCTGCCTCACGAGCAAGAAAAGGACGGGGGCCAGTCGACGTGGTGGAACAGACAGGAAAATCCCTTGGCCACTGAGGGGCACTATAGCGAGACTTCGGGGCCCCGAATCGGGGTGGGCTAAGCACCAGGGCCTTCATCGATGCTAGGGTAGTCTTGTGAAGCTATTTGGACCAGAGCTTTAGGGAAGTTCGTGGTCTAGGAGATGGAGTCTTCAGCTGAGATGGCTTGATTTGCCATGAAATCGGTAGCCCTGTTGCCTTCTCTGTACACATGTCGAAAGGCATGGTCGGGGAGTCCTTGGAGAATGGTGAGGCTTTCCTAGATGGAGTTGTGAATGCGCCAAGAGCAGTTTCTTGGGCTATGGGCGACTTTGATAATAACTTGGGAATCACCCTCGATGATGACTTTTGAGGTGGACTCCCTGAGGGCAGTCAACCCATTGAGGAGAGCTGCTGCTTTGATGAAGTTGTTAGTCTGGATGCCAAGCGGTGCAGCGTACACCATGATCAGGGCCCCATGACAGTCTCTGATGACCCCGCCCACTCCAGAGGGCTCGAGATTTCCTTTAGAAGCTCCATCAAAATTAAGCTTGACCCATCCAGGGGGGGGCAATCCACCTTGTCATAGAATGCCGGGAGGGGGCGGGGGGGGACCGAGGGGGAAGCTGAACTCCAAGGGATGATAGGAGGGTGGCCTCGCCCAGCCGTCGGGGCACCTCGGTCAAGGGGATGGAACGAGAATTCTCGAGGGTGAAGGACACCACCTTGGTCGCTATCCACTAGGGGGAATGGGCTGGGGAGGAGAAGGCTCTGCTGTTGCACTCAAGCCAGAGTTGCCAAAGTAGATGAGGAAGGCAGGAGCCCCAGAGGAAGCAGATGAAAGGATGGGCGAAGGGGTTGGGCCACTGAGATAGGAGGTCAGAGATGGAGTTGGGGGCCACCCATTGAATAGAGAATTGGGAAAGGATGAGGCCCAGGACTTTAGAAGAGAAGGGACATCTGATAAAGAGGTGATTAGTGGACTCCCAGGCAGCACAACAAAGGAAGCATCTGTTCGAGATCTGGAAGCCCCTCCTGATCAGGTTCTCGATAGTCAGGATCTTGTTTTGGATGGTCGCCCAAACGAAGTGGCTGATTTTGGGGATCAGCTTCTTGGCCCACACCTGTCGGGCTGGAAAGGGGGCCTCGTCAGGGACTCTTTGAAGGTTGTAGGCAGATTTGATAGAAAAGACACCACTGGGAGTGCCATGCCAGACACATCTGTCATCACCTCCGAAGGATGGAATAACAGTCACCTTGAGGAGGTGCTAAAGCCTGGAGGCTTGAAGCGGGTGCCTGGGGTTTAGGATGGGTTTCCAAGTAACCCGCCCCTGGTTTTGGGAAAGATAGGCTAAAACTCTGGGCCCTCTATCTTCTAGCCCTGGTTTGAGGATGAGGAGATCTCTTTCAGTAGTCAGGGCCTCATCAAGGATCCATCTGTCTTCCCAGAAATTGATCTTGGCTCCATCCCCGAGGATCCATCTGGTCCCTTTTCGAATAATGTCTTTGGTGTAGATCAGGGACTTCCAGAAGGCTGATCCATCTTGGGGCTGGGATTCACTGAGGAAGGGGTGATGATGGCAGTATTTCCTGCGCACGATGCTGACCCACTCATTAGGGGCGTTGGTGAACACCTTCCAGGCATGCTTGGCTAGGAGGGCCTTATTCATGAGGGTCACCCACCTGAGATCGATCCCTCCCTCACCTTTGGGGCAGTAGACTAGGGGCCAGGAGACTAGGGGAATCCTCTTCTTATCTTTGCTACCCGACCAGAGAAAGCATTTCTAAATTTGTTCGATGTGGGCTGCAATGGATGCCGGGATTCTGAAGACTGACATGAAATATATCGGAATGCTTTGAAGGACCGTCGCCAAGAGTGTGGCTTTGCCAGCCTATGAGAGGAGGTGGCCTTTCTAGGGGGCCAGCTTCCTCTAAATCCACTCTATCATCCTGCCCCACAGGGCCTTGGAGGATGCACCTATAAACAGGGGAAGCCCGAGGTAAGAGGAGGGAAGGGAACCAGGGGTACAACCTAGAATCCACCCAATTCTGATTTGCCTAGCCAAGGGTGTATGGATGAAGAAGATCTTGCTTTTTTGGAGGTTAATTTTTTGCCCAGTCACCTCCTCGTATAGGGTCAAGATTTTCTTAAGGGCCTTGGCTTGGGGGATCGAAGCTGAGGTGGCGAGGATGGTGTCATCCACGAACTGTTAATGGGACACAGGGGGTAGGCCCGACGCAGGCCTGATGCCCAAAATGAGTCTATGGGAAACAACACTCGAGATGGTACATCCTAGGGCCTCAGCCAGGATAATGAAGAGGATCGAGGATAGGGGGTCGCCTTGTCGAAGGCCTCTAGAACTAGGGAAGAACCCGATAGGGGATCCGTTGATGAGGATAGAGAACTAGGGGGAGGACACACAGTTGCTGATGAGCTTGACCCAGGAGGGGTGGAACCCAAACTTAAGGAGGACCTTGGAAAGGAACTCCCAGTCGACTCTGTCAAAGGCCTTGTTCATATCCAGCTTGAGCAGAAAGGAGGCCTTTTTGGAAAGGAAGGCCGAGTGGATGGCCTCGTGCATGATAATAACTCCATCTGTGATCAGTCTGCCTTTGATCAAACTTCCCTGGTAGGGGGCAATGATCAGGGGAAGGATATCCTTGAGGTGGGAGGCCATGGATTTAGTCAGGATTTTGTATAGGACATTGCACAAGCTAATGGGGCAAAAATTTGAGAGGGATCTGGCTGCCTGGGTCTTGGGGATCAAGGCAATGAAGGTGGAGTTAATACCTCTAGGGATGGAGCTGGCAGTCTGGAGGTCTCGGATGGCAGCACACACTTCTTACCCAACGATGTCCCAAAAGGATTGGAAGAAATAGGGGGAAACCCATCCGGGCCCGGGGCCGCCTCAGCCTTCATGGAAAAGGTGGTAGCATGGATTTCAGAGTCAAACAGGGGCTGCACAAGCATCTCATTTACCATGGCCGAGACTGAAGTAGAGATATGTTCTATAAGGGAGTCTTATACTTCTGGGGACATGGGGGGGCTATCGCCAAGGAGCTCCTGGAAGAAGTTGGTGGCTTCAGTCTGAATGTCCTCTTCTTCCTTGATAATTTTGCCGTCCCTGCCCACCAACTCAACAATTCTGTTAGAGCCCCTATTCCTGAGAGTCGACGTGTGAAAGAACTTCGTGTTAGCATCACCATCTTGGAGCCATAGGGCTCTCAAATTCTGCCTCCAAAATGTTTCTTCCCTGGCCAGGATGTTATGATACTCGCTGAGGGCTAGGCATTCCTCTTCCCTGATCCCCGGGTCTTGGGAGCCTGTCTGAAATTTGAGCTCAAGGTCTTTGAGTTTTTCCTTAACTGCCACTTTGTTTTCGAAGATGTTACCGAACACCTCTCTATTCCATACCTTGAGTTTCTCTTTGAGGCGTCTCAGCTTATGGTAGACTTGTTTAGCAGGGCGCCCAAGGACTGGGGGAGCCCACCAACGACCTACCTAGGCCCTGAAGTTGGGATGATGCAGCCACATGGACTCGAATCGGAAGGGTCGCTTGGGGGAGGAGCAATGATCAATTTTGAGGAGGAGGGGGCTATGGTCAGACCCAATTTTAGGGAGGGCCAACAAGGTTGCGTCAGCAAACAAGGGAAGGGCTTCCTTGGACAGGAACACTCTATCCAATTTGACCTGGATATGACTTGCTCCCACTCTTCTGTTTGACCAGGTGAACTTGGCTCCTTTCAGGATGACGT
This sequence comes from Wollemia nobilis, assembly GCA_028583015.1. Classification (NCBI taxonomy): domain Eukaryota; kingdom Viridiplantae; phylum Streptophyta; class Pinopsida; order Araucariales; family Araucariaceae; genus Wollemia; species Wollemia nobilis. Next base: position 236,939 of record JAQPPZ010003648.1, on the reverse strand, counting down.
CCATGAGCTCGTTGTGGACGGTAAAGGTGCCAAAGTCCTCCATGCTTTTGCCCGAAGCCGCTGAGCCCCCACTTTTGTTAGAAAGGAATAGGGGACTATTGAAGTCCCCTGCCAGGATCCAGGGAAGGGGGGCAAAGGCCTCTCTCATCGAGCTAATTTCTTTCCATAAGCCCACTTTCTCAATAGGGTTGTTAGGGGCATAGACGTTGGACAGAATCCATGAGCGCCTTGACTTCACGCAATGGACCAGAATGTTTATTATTCTAGGAGAAGATGATATGAGCCTCCCCTCGTAAGATCGGGGATCCCACATGCATAGCAGACCCCCGGTAGATCCAGCCGTAGGGGTAGACAGGGACTCGCAGTTGTGCTAGGTAGCTTGGGCTACTCGTCGAGCAACATCGTCATCTATTTTGGTTTCTTGGAGAAGGAGGAAGGACGGGCGGTGATCCCTATGGAGTTGGCTAAGGATCCTTTTCTTGGGGGCACCATTGAGCCCCCTGACATTCCAGGAGATGAGCTTCATTTGACACCCTTGTGGGGTCGCTTGCCCCCCTTCTCGGCCTAGGCAAGGGGTTTGGGTCTGAGGGCGTCCGTCTTGGAGAAGCTCGTGCCAACATCGAAAAGAGTTGTCTGGGAGCCATTGGCTATGTCATCTTCAGTGATCCTTGTTTGCTGGTCGCCCAAGGTGGGCCGACCTCTCTTGAGTTTGCTACCAAAGTCTATGGTGAAAGTCCTGCTTTGGGTCATATTGGGGCTGACTTCATCGGGCTCGGACGGAGAACTGCCTTCAACCTCTTCTTCTGACCTCTCGGATCCACACTCCAAGGGGGGAAGCCTATCAGAGACCATCGGGAGGGCCGGGAGGGGGTCAAGGGGGGGATAGCGGGGGTGGGGGGGAGGAGGAAACCTCGATAGAGGAAGATGGGAAGGTGGGAGCCGATGGGGAAAGGGGCCCGGGCAGCTCACAGACCTGGAGGGGACGCCAGCAGGGGCCTGCGGGGAGGGATTCACATCAAGCGGGGAGGGAGAACCTGGGAGCGGGGCCTCGAAAGACGACCCAAGGGAGGGAGCAGCAGAAGGGGAAACCTGGGGAAGATTGTCCTCCAGGCCAGGACAATATCAAAATTATGGGATTGATTATCACGATTTTCAACAGTGACATGCACCACCTTAAACATGCATTTAAACATTCATAATTTTCAATGTAACTTAATTTTTAACAGTCTTATAAACTACTTAATAAACTTAAAAATATATAAAAAAAAAATTGTTATGTACAACCATACACATACACACCCCCTCTAAGATTGATATGTTTGCTTCTATTTTAAGTTTGTTTTAGTTAAACCCTATTTTTGTGTGATCTGCTTTATTTTCCTATGAGTGTGCATCATTATTTTTAGCTTAATTACTAAATTGTGATTTATGTTAACAACACTCATCACTTTTTGGTATCATTGCCAAGGAACACATTGGCATTGTTAGAAAAGAAAAGGTATTCAATGTTAATTATCTTCTTGTGGGGTTGTGTAGAATAAATCCTTAAGATGATTTTTACATAAAAATAATTTAATTAATTAAAAATAAAAAATATAACTTTAGAAAAACAAACTTTGCATAAATATAGTTGCATTGTCAAGAATTATGTTTAGGGAATTGGAACACTAGAAATAGAAGATAGTGATTACAATTTTTTAGTAAATAGGATGTATGAATAGACTTAGAGATAAAAGAGGTAGACTTATTAGATCAAATCGCCCACCAACCATTGGAAGAAGACATTCATGATGAGAGGTTGAACTTATACCTATATCTAAGTTGCCTAAAGTAGTGATTAGTGAAGAAGCTAGAATTTTAGAAGAATCACAATCATCAAATTTGGGAAGTGTAGGATTCCTTGGCATAAAATCACCAGAAGAAAAAAATAGTAGTTCAACACCACCTACTTATGACAAATCTCAACCTTTTGAGCAATTTAGGAAAATTTATAATTTTTGTTAGGATAATATAATGGCAAAAAGACAAGAAGAAGTAGAGAGACTAGTTATGTGCATCATTATGTAGAATCTAGTACCCCATTAGGAATTTCAATATCCTATCCATTTAGATCCTAACATAGAAGCTCCAATGAAGGTTATTTCATATTTTGTATTTCCAAATTTCAGAGGAGTTGTGTCAAAATATCCTAATCAATTCTTGTTTGAATTTAAGGTTTTATGTCAAACATGTGATTACAAAAATGACAATCAAAATATTATATTATTCTCTTCCACTTTGAAGGACTCTGTGATGCAATGGTTTATGGTTTTAGCACCCAATTTAATATGAACATGAAGAGAAATGGAATGAGCATTCTTGGATAAATACCAAGAATATTGTAGAGTAAAGAATAGGAAGGATGGATTATTTAGAATGAAATAAGAAGATGAGAATTTAGAATACTATTTGTATAGATTTGTGTTTTTTCATACAAGATGTAGAGGTGTAGACCCAGAATTAGAAAAAGCAATATTCCTGCAAGAATTGCAACAATCATGAGAAATTAAACCTAATGGAAAGAGGAGATGTAAATAAACTTGAGTTCTTGGAAATCATGGAGCTTTGTAAAAATTATTCCCATACAAGCAATCAAAGACATAAACTTGGTAACAATGGACATGACATGAAAGAATAATTGGAAGAATTTTTCAACTCAAAAATTGAAATTTTAGTGCATCTTAATACAACACTAGATGAAATGAATGCAAAAAATAGGTCCACTGAACCTTTAGTCATCTATTGTCCAAGATGTAGAAAGAAGCATGCTTTTCATGAGTGTCCTTTAAACAAAATTGTTATATGTAGTATTTGTGAAAAAGGACATCAAATTGATCAATATAATTTGTTTTTAAACTAAAAAAATGCCATGGAAAAACAAACTCAACCTACTAAAGAACTTAAATTTGTAGGAGAATGGTAAGGGAAAAAATTTCCTCAAAACCCATATCAAAATTCTCCTCAAATACCTATGAACTAGGGAACAAACCCTTAATTTGTGGCATGGTCTATTTCAATACCTCCTCAACCTTGGGGTCAACAACCATGGATATCATCTCAAGAATGGTCCCAATCTGGATGGCTAAATAAATATTGGACTCAACATAATCCACCATAGTTACCTCCACAAATGCAAAGTCATTAGTGGGTACAACCACATCAACTATACTAGGGACAACATCAGTATCAAAACCAATAACAATATTTGTTAGTTGGACTTTTTGATATTCCCCTTTAGTAACAACAACAATAATAGTGGGTTAAACAACCTTCACTTCTAACTCAACCTATGGCCAATCCCAATTAATTTTTATAGGCAACACCTATTTATATGTTTGAATCAAAAGATACAACCATGCTTAATATCATTAACTATTTTAACATCTAGTTATGCTCAAGAAAAACACTTTTTGACCCCACTCCACCAATCATCGTAGATATGAGAGTTGATGAGAATAAGCAAGAACCACCCACACCTAAACAACAACAACAAGAAAAAGAAAAATCCCATAAAAACAACTCTATCTCTTCATCTGAGAAGGTACCTTATCTTGAATGATTGGAAATAATAAAAACATATTCTACATAATCAAACTTGGTAAAGGAGTTAAAAACCTTAAATATTACAATCCTTTTAGTACAAGCCATTAAAAATATACCTATGCTTAATAATATAGTTCAAGAAATGTGCATAAAAAAATAAGGAATAAAAAAGAAGGTATATCCTAAAACCATATAGGTGGATGGAAAATTAGTAGAGCTTCTTGTAGGAAAATGCATCCCACCTAAGTATGGATATCCATAAATCTCAGTATTCATAGTATCAATAGGATCAATCTAGATATCCAATATTATAATTTATCTTGGGCCAACCATTAATGTTATAACAAAGGAAACGATGCAAAAGTTATATTTAACCAATCTAAATCCTATCTCTACAATACTTGAAATTGTTGATCAATCACCTACAAAACCAAAAGGAATAATAGAAAATATTCCTATAATAGTGTAACATCCCAAGTCTACTCAACTACTTGTACCACTTAGTTTAGCTCATTAGTTCACAAGGATTTTTTTATTTAGTTTACCATCATAGCTCATCCTAAGGAAATTTTTTTTGAGTTAACTAGTTTTACGTTCACCCAAAATTATATTTAATACAAGGTATATTCAACCACATTTTGATTTTTAAATCATTGCAGATGATCCCCAAGTGGATGAGATTGATAAAATCTCGTAAAGGTGCCATTTTATGGGTCTAACTTCAAATTTATCATCCTCTTGTTCTAGCATGAGTGTAGATCCACGATTGGGGTTATCCTCTAGGGCCCATAACACCTAGAGGATGGATGCATACATTCCCCATACCTTAGCATAATGAATTGTGATCTAACTAGTCATTTTGTTCTAGGATTCACATGCAAGGGGTTAGTGTATATATGCCTAGGTGCCTAGCTAATTAGCCACTCACTTGGAGTCAGCTATGGCCATTTCATTGCCCTGACTCTAGACTTAGTATCACTTAGCCATTTATGACTTACGTTCGATTTTCCCATACCAATCATCATGGACTAGACTAATTTCCTTGTCATACTAGTCCTTTTGTAGTCATAAATGGTGGAAGGGCCTATCATGGTACTTCTCACTCAATGACTTAGAGGAAGCATCCCTATAGATGTAAAATTGAAACACCAAAATATAACAAGATAGATGAAATCAATAGACACTGCCCTTGCACCACTCTAACCGTGGCACCAACAACCACGTGATCCAACCGCTCACATAGAAAAATGACCGCAAACCTTCTATTTGTTTGCTCCGAGCGTGTCCTCAAACACCACGTGTGCCAAAAGAGCCCTCCCTTTCACTTTGTAAAACTAGTGCTAGTAGGATTTAAACTTCAGATTTGCTGGTGCTTCAACACCTTATGCGCATTCCTCTTGCTGCTAGGCCAAAAGTGCCTACGATGCTTGGTAAGGGACCTACCTTACTTTTATTGCATCATTTATCCGTTGGATTTGAACAAGTTGTGATGCCTGAGATGATTTTATTAATATGAGGGAGCCTCAAATATCCAATGTTACAATGAAATAAATGATTTATTTGATAGAAATGTTTACAATACTATGGTTCTCCGAAACCCTAGTGAATAGTTCTAGTGGTGTCTTCAATCTTTTTTTTGATCCCAACAGAGGTGAGTGGGATCCACTCCAGCTTAAGCAACTGCACAATGCTTGTGTATCTCCAAACTTGCACACAAATAATGATAGAATATGATTACTAGTAACTATGAGGGCTCCATTGTGTGAGACCCTTAGTAATCAATAAAAACCCTAAATACCAAGTAGTAAATTGCATACAAATATGGAAATAATAAATAATAAAATTAGTATAAGGATAACAAATTTACCTTGTTGAACTTGCCTTTTTTTGATCTGATGTAATTGTTGCAGGAAATCGGTGCTGCAATGTGCTAGCATCACCCGAGGGCTAGTAGGGCTGTAGAGATTTGGTTTGAGATACCTTCAGGTGCTTGGCGGTAGAAAAAAATACCCATGGGTGCTCTAGAATGGAGTAAAGTGCCCAAGGGTGCTTGGTGGTGTAAGGAAGTTCTCGGAGGTACTCAACAGTGACAAGGAGTGCTCGAAGGTGTTCAAGAGCTAGGGTGAAGATATGTAGAAGTGGATCTAGATGAGCGAGAGGGGTGGCAATGGATGCGGGGGCTATGGTGAGCAAGGATGGATGGAGAACTTGGGGAAGTAAGGATACTCAGAACAAAAAAACACTCAACAAATTACTTAGGGGTTCAGCCATAAAAATCACTCCTATTAATAATCCACACTAGGGTATGTTAGGGTTTAAGCAACACAAATTGTATGGCTCAGATTAAAACATATCGAATGGTGGATATTAATTTTGGGTGCATGACATGGATTGATGTGGATGAATGGTTAGAATTAAGTCAAATAGGATGGCTGGGATTTATTTTCATATATAATGTTTATATATATTAAATATATATATAAAATATAATATTAAAATATTAATATTAAACATATATTTAACAAATATGCCTAAATATATATAAATAAATGGGTAGAAATGGTAGGAAGACCTATATGGATGACAAGTGGCTAGATTTTGGTGTCTACAAATACCTCTTTTTGTACTGCGTTACGTGAAACACAATGTAGTGCAAAAACACGAGACACCTGCTTGGGCTAGGCACAAAAGAAACTTTCTCTTAGGATGAAAAATGATTTTGAAGACAAAAGAATTAAAGAATTTAGATTTGAGTAGCTTACCCCCTCAATTGGTGAATGATTTTGTGAATGAATCTCATGAGCCAATTAAAAACATTGTGCAAATGAAATGTGGACGATAGGAATGATGTAGATGTGATACCATTTTTGCCTCAATGGTGGAAAGAGTTTTGGTGGATAATATGAAATGATTGCATCTATTTTTGCCCCAACAGATGAAGGGTTGTGATGAAAACGTGTCTATTTTTGCCCCAATAGATGAAGGGATTTTTGAGGAAAATGTGTTTGTTTTTGCCCCAACAGATGAAGGAATTTTTTCTAAGTGTATATGCCATGATAATGTAAGATGTATCCCATTGAAGAAAAGTCAAAAAAAAAATGTGGTTACCCAAAATTTGGGGTGATTCGATGTTGTTGAAGAATGTGCCTTTGGGTGTTATTGATATGCAAGGATAAATATGCAAAAATAAAAAATAGTCAACTTCGGAGGACCAAATAGTAACTATAAGATAATTCCTATAGTCAGAACAAATTACCCTAGTTAAGGCCAGTCGTCGTGATGACTGTCAAGGAGATGTGAAATGATGAAATGTGATTTTATCCATGTATTAAGCCCCATGAACTAGGCCATCAATGACAACTCTTGTGCAAATTATTCTTGGCAAGATTTTACTCAAAATGTGAAGTACCAAATGTGATTGTGATTTCAAAAAATGAGATATGGGATGAGAAAAATGACCAACTGTCCTTATGGTAGGTTATTCATCTTATTGAATTGCATGGATGCAAATCGCTACAATCGCTAAGTAGCTAGAATAAACCACTAGATACAAGGTTCACTTGAATGTTTTTTGAACTTGGAAAATATGCAAATGTTATGATTGATGATGTGGAAATGATGTGAAAATGAATTATTGATTATGAGAATTATGATTATGGTCGTTTTGTGAAAATTTGGACCATTTTGGAGTGTTTTGGAATTTGTAATGCAATTTTGTGACTTTTGATCATAAATTAAAATTATGCATCCAAATCAATTGGAACTTTCAAAAAACCTAATAATATAACGATATGAATGCATGAATGCAATTTGGAGTGATTTGGTGGGGGTAATCCCCTATTTTGAATTGATTTGGTCTTCTGTCAAATTTTTATGCCAAACACAGGTTGGCGCTTTCAGCATGTGCAAACACCTGGTTTGGGTGCTTTGCAAAGGCCCTGATGTATTTCAATGCACCAAGAAACACCCATTGGTGCTTCAAGGTGCCTAAAGTAGCTATAAATAGCTTGTAGGGAAAAAATGAATCTCATTTGTACGTTTGTGAATTTGAGAAGCTGCATCTGGGAGAGGTGAGTGAACTGGAGTGGAGGGAGGTGAAACAAGGTGGGCGTAAAAGCTATGGTGACAAAGGGAGAAGATGCAAGGAATAGAATTGGATCTAGAGTGCAAGTTATCAAGGTAAGTTTCTTATCTTATAAGTTCTTTTTGTTTTGTGCAAAACATTTATGGTTTTGTGATTTTTTTCTTGAATATGTATTCAAAAAGTGTTTTGTGTTGTGATGTAGCTTAGGATTTTGGAGGCTCAACATTGGTTCTCGCCTTACATCATTGGGACGAGGAAGGTGCTGGTGAAGCATGAGTGGGATATACTAGAGGCTATGGGGCTAGAGCAGGTATCTCGTATTGATGTGGTAAATGTGGATGAGTGGTACCTCTTGGCTTTGGTGGAGATGTGGGATCCAAAGACGAGGACCTTATAGATTCCTACTAGAGAGGTTACTGTTACACTTGAGGATGTATACCGCATCCTCAAGATTCTGATAGAGGAAATTTTTGACAAGGTTGGATGCAATCGGGGAGCAAATATGAATAATATGTTTGGATATAGCTTTTAGAGTGTGAGGGTGGAGTATGGAGGCATTCCCTACTTTTCCATGTATGTGGACAAGGAACTGGATGTCCTTCAAGATGTGGTGATGTTTATGTTGGCCAATATCATGGCCTCGAATAGTACCTGTTGTAGGTTCCCCTAAAACCTGATAGGGTTGGTGAGTGATAAGCTCACCATATAGCAGGTGTACGCATGGGCTCCTACCTTATTGGTGTAGGTATATTGAGAGTTGTATGAAGTGAGGAGGTGGGGGATGAATGGATTGGGATGTAGTTTACTATTGTAGTATTAGGTATGGGAGTATTTCAGTGTGGCTCATTCAGAGGGGCTACCAGTTGTAGACTTGGGTGATGAGCCCCAAAAAAGATTATATTTTGTATAGGTTTTATCGATTATTATGCAAAAATATAATAGGAACTATGTACTTTCATGAATTATTATGTAATTATTTAATAGAATTGTGTGTGTTATCTAATTTGTGTGTTTTAGTGTGTTTGTGTGAAAATTTAGTTAGTTTTGACATATTTGGATCAGTCGAGGTCCTTCATTGACCTGGCACTCTGTTTCTCCTAGGATCAAGGCATGGTGTTTAGGCGCCTTCCTCTTCAAGGAAGGTGCCAAGAGAAGGTAGGCACCTTCCATATAAATAAGGCACCCAACATACCTAGGTGCCTTCATCATAAGGAAGGCACCCCCATACAATGCAAGGTGCCTTCCACATAAATAAGGCACCCAACATCAGTAGGTGCCTTCCGCATGAAGAAGGCACTCAACACCAGTAGGCACCTTCCGCATGAAGGAGGTGCTAAACATCAATATGCGACTTCTGCATAAAGAAGGTGTCTACCAAAACATTTGAGGAAGGCACATTCCTCATATAGAAGGTGCCTCCATATTTCATCAGTTGACCAAATGAGCGGTGTGGTCAGTGTTGACTGGTGCAGTTCCAGTTCCACGTCACACGAGATAATTTTGGAGAGCTACACCAATGGGCAATGATGTCTTACCTACGTCGGGCTAAGCATGATCCAGCTCAAGTAACTCAAACCAATTAGCAAAGGCACTACCATTAGGAACGATGATTGCTTTTAGTATATGTCGAATGCGATTATCAAACTATCCTAGTTTAGTTTGGACTAAACTACTGTTGTAACCTCATTGTAACAAAATATCTCTGTGTGCTATATAAAAACACATAGACCTCTCTGATAGATATCCAAAATTTGTTGATTATTCTGAGGAGATATAAGTATTGTAATTATCTTGCAATTATAATAAAGTTTGAGAGTTCCTAATTGTGTGTGCAGCTGGAAGGGAGCTGCTGGAGCTTGGGCCCACTCCAAGCTAGTATTCCTTACATTTTACTTGTGCTTTCCTAGATCAGTTTCCTGCTTTAATAGATTTGATTTTTGTAATGTTATTTTCATTGCTGGAGTAGAATTATTTTCATGTCTATTTAACTATGCATGTATGAATATTTAATTTCCAAGGATCTAATATTCATACGTAAACTATTATGGTGTGGATGAATGAATGTCATTCTTTTAAACCCCCCAATGATAGAATTATTTGGACTCATATCAGAAGTGGGTATTGTAAATTATCTTGTTTAAGACACTTCTAAAGTTTATGAAGCTCCCTAGTCTGACAATTTAAATGCACGGGCAGTGACAAAATAGGATCAAATTTAACCTGTGTTTGGCCCACATTATTTTGGCACCGTTACCAGGAAAGTGCTTCTACTAGATTAATTGCAATACCTGAAAAACTTCTAACTTTGTATGAGTCCCTTGAGGAGGAGAGGACTTGATGGTCATTTCATAAAACAAAGTCCCCAAAAATTTGAGTCAGTAAAACACTCCAAATTTGAATTAGATTCATCTGACTTATTGCCAGTAGTCCACTGGACTAAGAATCCTCACTTTGTGCAAAGTGCCTCCTCATCCCACAAACCTGGGGAAGAATGAACCATTGTAAATCCATTGTTTAAGAGGACACCCTCAGAGGAAGCCCTACTATGGAAAGTTGTAGAGGATCGAACGATAACACCAATCGACTTCAAAGCCCTAACCTAGAAATTTTTGAATGATCGTGCGGCCATAGAAACTATATTAGAGACCACATATCATGAAAGAATGTTCGAAGAAGAGACTTCATCTAGATTTAGTTTCCCGATAGATGAAGGATTAGGAGAAACCAAAATGAAGAACATATCCCCTGCTCACCTTCCTACCTTCAGAGGATACCCAACCGAAGACCTATTTCTATTCAAGTTTGACATTTTGTGCAAGTCTGTGGATTACAAATCTGATATGGAGAAGCTGAAGTTATTTTCTTCCACATTAGACAATGCAGCTCTGTGATGGTTCATCGGTTTTGGAGATAAACACATTGCTATGTGGGATCAAATAAAGAAACTCTTTTTAGAGCAATATCAAGACTTTGAGAGAGCAAGAGACTCCATAGAAGATGTCCTAAACATGACGCAGAAGGAAGACTAATCTTTGGAGGAATACTAGGATAGATTCAATTTCAATATTCAATGATCTCCTCACGCGAAGCTATCTAATGAGTCTCTTAAAAGCATATTTTTGAGAGGACTTAACAACGAATCATTAGAGGCTCTCAATATTATTTCTTGAGGTGACATATACCAGAATGCTATGGAAGATGTCTGATAATTATGCCAGAACTACTCAAGAAGGACAGGCAAGACCACTTATAGAACCATGAAAGCAACTGATTTGGTCAAAAAAATAGAGATAGGCAATATGCTATAAGATTTGAAAAGTGAGATGCTTTCATCTCTGACATTGCAAATGGATACACTGGTGTTGGAGAAAAAAACAAGAAAATGAAGCAACATCGGCCTATTTCTTGCCAAAATGCAGAGGGAAGCATGCAAAGAATGCATACCTAGAAAACAAATTTAGAGTATGCACGGTCTGCAAACTAAATCATAAGACTCAATTGTTCCCACATTTGCCTAGTATCAAAGAGGATGTTGAAGTCACTTAAGCCTATTTTGTATGTAATCAGAGGAATTGGCCACAACCCCCTTGTGGGGAATATGCCAACAAGAATGCCACCATACGGGGGAGGACCATACATGCCACAAGGCCAGCCTCAACCATCTAACATGGGGTGGTGGGGGCCATCGCCTTGGTCCAACGTGCCCCTAGGAGCAACATTCTCTTACTAGTAGCCCTAGATGCCATATCAATATTCTGGGCAGTAGTGGAGGAGCCATACTCCATGGAATCCAACTCCATAGAATGTAGCACCATCTCACCCCAAAGAAAACCTACCATCCTTGCCTACTATGAGACCTGCATAGTTACCTATTTAATCTACGGTGAATCCAAAAAATAAAGTAAACCATCTGGTATACAATGTAGAAGGTGAGATGTATTAGATGTACCATATTAGTTGTAATCCTATTCAACTTCGATCAGGTAGAAAACTAGGAGTATGGATGCCTCTACTGATATAAGATGAGGCAGATGTAGGAGAAACACCTCTTATAAAATAGGTGGAAGAAGAAGTGGCTGTGAGAACAAAGGATCCATTTCCTAACTGGCTACAAGAACAGAAGAAACTAACGCAGTCAAAGTTTTATATTCTTTCTAGCTTGAAAAATATTACAATAACAATTCCACTCTTTCAAGCTATCTCAGATGTCCTAATATATACCAAGGCGATAAAGGAGATGTGCTTAAGAAAGACAGGACAAAAAGTAACTCATACTATCAATGTCGTGGGTAAGTTGGCAGATTTAATGATGGGGAATGCATGTCATCCTAAGTACACAGACCCAGGAAGCCCGATGTTGACTATAAAAATTGAGGGACATTCCTTGGCCAACACGTTAGTCAATCTCGGTGCAGCCATCAATGTGATGCTGCAGGAGACCATGCAGAAGCTGTAGCTCACAAACCTAATACCCACCACAAAGGTGCTACAATTGGTCGATCGATCAACCGTAGCACCATAAGTAATGCTCGAAGATATAATAGTGACGATTGACATGTGGGAATATCCGATCGACTTCCTCATTTTATAGTCCAAAACAAGGCTGGGTGGCTATCCGCTTATCTTGGTGAGGCCATGGCGGCGATAGCCGATGCCTGCATCAACTATCGTGATGGGCTAATGACTATCTCCAATGGACAAAACATCAAAATATTGATGATTTCACCCCCCACGTAGTTCATGGATTTTTTGGGAGAGCCCACGTCAACCAAACATGGAGATAATGAGTTGTCTATAATCCAACCAATGATGGCATTAGATGAATTTGCAGAGGATGAGTATGAATATTGTGCTATCGTAGGATTCCTCCAAGGATAATCTGCCATCACAATGCTTGAGTCACTGTTGACCGGTGCCAAAGACCACCACATTCAATAAATAAATGTTGGGCCTGGAAGGATGCTAAACATCAGTAGTGGGTTGACCCCCACACAAATAACAAAAGTAAAAGAGCTCATGGTAAAACACCAATGGGCATTTGCATGGGACTACTCAGATATGAAAGGTATCAACCCAAAATTCATACCCATAGAATATACCTTAAAGAACAGGTGACTCCAAGCAGGCAGCCACAAAGAAGAATGAATCTGGCAATGAAAGACATTGTCAAGGTGGAGCTCCAAAAAATCTTGTCTTCCGGATTCATCTATCCAATTTTTGATAGTGAATGGGTGTCACTGCTTGTGGTGGTCCCCAATTAGAATGTGAAGTGGCGAATTTGTGTGGAATATAGGGTGTCAAAAAAAACCACCAAAAAGGATCACTTCCCACTCCCATTCATTGATCAGGTTTTGGATACAATTTTTGGATGAAATTACTTCTCCTTCTTGGATGAATTTAGTGGATACAACTAGATCCAGACCGGAGAAGAATATCAGGATAAAAAAATGTTCACCTACCCATGGGGGACGTTTACTTATCAGGTGTTGCCTTTCAGGTTATGCAACGCACCAGCCACCTTTAAAAGGGCGATGCTTAGCATATTTTTAGACATGATAGGGGAAGCGGTGGAAGTGTACATTGGCAACTTCACTGTTTATGGAGAAACCTTTGATGAAGCAATGACAAACTTGGAAAGTGTTCTGGAAAGAAGCAAGGAAAATAATTTATCCCTTAGTAACGAAAAGTGATTTATGATGATGCAAGACGACATCGTATTGAGATACCATCTCTCCGTGGAAGGAATAAAATTTGACAAAAGAAAGATCAAGGTCATCAAGTACCTACCTAGTGATGAGGCCTGGAAATGCCTCAATCATAACATGTTTTGAACACTGAAATTGCCTATAAACTCTTATGTTTAATCTAATATGCTAGTTAAGTTAATTCAATATGTTGTGTATTAACTATTTGCATGATGAATGTATCTGAAATACTATATTCTGATTTTTACAGCTTTTTGTATAAGTTTTATGTTGTTTTGTTATGACTTGCTAAAATGAGATATGCTTAGATTAATAACAACATTTCACTAATCATGTTTTGATATGTCTCAAGCATTCATTTTACCTAAATCTGGCAACAGTTCAAGAAAACTGTTACTGTGCAACAAAAACTGGGTTTTCCCATGTAAATTCCAGCCAGTTGCCAATGAATGGCAAGGCATGGAATTCACATGTGGAAAGAGATGAAGACCATTGGAATCTGATCCTGAGAAGTAACCCACATGAGAAATGCAGAGGAAATCATTTAAGGAGCCCACATTTGTTCATTTCGAAGTCTCTTCGGAATGAACAGATATCTTCGAAATGAGAAAACACAGTGTCTTCGAAATGAGCGGATCTTCGGAATGAGAACTGTAGTATCTTCGAAATGAGCGGATCTTCGGAATGAGAACTGTAGTGTCTTCGAAATGAGCGGATCTTCGGAATGAGAACTGTAGTATCTTCGAAATGAGCGGATCTTCGAAATGAGAATTGCAGTATCTTCGAAATGAGCCACTTATCTTCGAAATGAAAACAAAATGTGCTTTTTGACTTATTGACCGAATTTTGACGCTGGAAAAAGGGAAATAAAGATTGAAAAGGGTAAAGGGAAATATCTCAGATCTGACTTTGCCGTCCTTGCCGACCAAAGCCACCATTTATGGAAAGATCAAAGTATGATCTTCTTCTAGGATAAAACCAGGAATTGTTGCAGCATAATAGGATTAGATCTTTTTGAGATATTCTCAGCTTGTTAGTAAATCTTAGGACATCTATAAATATGGCTCCCATTCAGGTTGAGCTAGTAGAAGTAGAAAGTAAGTAGAGAGAGTAAGGGGAGTAGAAGATAGAGAAATCAGAGAATAATAGGTGATAATCAGAAAGTGACTGTTACAGTCCTGTAATAGTTTTCAGCAGCATTATTGTAATCATGTTTTTGAATCAATAAAAGTATACTGTTTATATTTCATATTGCTTGTAAATGAGTGTGATTAAGATCTAGAGAGAGAGAGACTCATACCTTCTTCTGGACAAAGAGGCTGGCCACTTCCAGACCTAGGAGGAGGACTAACAACAGGTTTTTATTCTGATTTTGTTGCAGCAGAATGAGTTGTAGAACTTGTCCTTTCATTCCTTTGTAAACAACTAATGATATTTGCAATCTTAGCTTATTTTATGTTTTGTGATTAATGATTTGGTTGTAATCCCCACTTTCAGCAAAGCTTTCAATTTATTGCAGACTTTCATTTCCAGAATTTACTATTTTCTGTAATTTCTTGCATTTTTATGTTTTGTTGTCAACCCCTGCACAGAAGATTGACAACCTTCTATTACAGAGCCTTGACAGTTTCATTTCCATGTTAGAAGTAGATTTTCATTGCTGCAAAAGTAAATAGATTTCCTTTCTGCAATTAGAATCAGACTTTCAATTCTGCAACTGTTATTTCTGCAACATAATTAGGTCTCATTCTACAATTGTAATTAGGACTTCATTTCTGTAGTTAATGATTAGTTTCCAATTCTGCAACTTAGATTAAGGTTTAATTCATGCAATTTAGAGATAGGAATGTCCTAAAACCCCCACACAATCGGTTTCACCAATAAGACCTGTTGCTCTAGATTGACCTAAGTTATAACCCTGTTTACCCCTTCTTCCATAGATAGCCTTGTACACAACCCTGGATTGACAAATTCATTGAGAATTAATGATGTGTATAATGACAATGCATCATTTTGGCACCGTTGTCGAGGAATTGTGTTGCTAGAAGGTAACAATAGTCCAATAGCTATTAATTAGACTAAACTATGAAGATTCAGGATAAAATCTGAATAGAACAGCTGGTTAAAATAACAACTATTGACCTATAATTTATGTCATTTTAGAGTAAACATGAATGAGTAAGTCTAGGGATGAAAAAGGTAGAATTACCCAAAAGGATCCTTGGCTTGTTCCATTAAGGAGATCTTCACGCCTAAGGGGTGAATCACCTGTGTTTGAATTACCAGAAATATTGAAAGAAAAATCACCAGTCTCACCATCATTAGAACATTATGAGAAAGGAAAATCACCAGTTTCACCATCATTAGAACATCCTAAGAAAGAAGAATCATCAAGACTCATCATCAACAGAGGGTCTTGGACCTCTTGAGAGTGAAATTTGGATAGGGTTAACTATTCCCAGAGAACAAGAAACTATGGCAGAAAATCTGGATAGAGATGGCCAACATGGCTATGTCCATAATGAAGGAGATGATCAGGATATGCCTCAACCTTCCAGAACATTTGAATATCCTATCCGTTTGAATCCAACACAAAACTCTCCCATGAAGACTATTTCACCTTCAGTACTTCCAACCTTTCGAGGTGTTGTATCTGAAGATCTTGATCAGTTTTTGTTTGAATTCAAGGTAGTATGTCAAACCTATGATTATGTAAATGACAATCAAAAACTTAAGGTCTTTCCCTCAACACTCAAGGACTCAACATTACGTTGGTTCATGAGTTTAGAGCCAAATTCCATCCGAACTTGGGATCAAATGGAAACTATGTTTTTAGACAAATATCAGGAGTATTGTCGTGTAAGGAACAGGAAAGATGAGTTATTCAGGATTAAACAAGAAGATGATGAAACATTAGAAGACTATCTTGATAGGTTCTCCTTTGTTCAAAGGAGATGTGGACTTGTAGAACCAGAGTTATGCAAAACCATATTTTTGAGAGGATTGCAAGATGAATCCAGAGACGTATTGGATTTGATGGGAAGAGGAGATGTAAATACTCTCAATAATGAGGAAATTATGGATCTCTACAGGAATTACTCTCGCAATAAGCAAGGAAGAAGAAAAAAATACAAATGGCACTGATGTGAAGGAACTAATAGAGGAACTTGCAAATTTTAAAACTGATATTCTAGTGCAATTAAACACAACTTTGGGGGAAATGTCTGCAAAAGCAAAAAACATAGAACCTTTGGCAATTTATTGCCCAAGATGTAGAAATAAACATGCTTTGCAGGAATGTCCTTTGAATAAAACATCTATCTCAGCCATTTGTAGTATCTGTTCAAAGAGGCATTCAACTGATCAATGCCACCTGCTACCACAACTCAAAACTATGTTAGAAAGTCAGACTGAGGAACTCAACTATATTGGACCAAAACAAGGGGGAAATTTCTCTCAATACCAAAATCCCCCTCATTTTCCTACAAATTGGGGGCATAATCCTGGTACTATGCCTTGGGGACAATCAGAACCACCCCAACGTCCTTGGAATTATCCTCAATGGACAAATTCCCAAGAATGGCCACAAACAAATTGGAGTAATTCAGCCTAGAATCAGAATCAAAACAACCCATCATGGAATCAAAACAACCCATCATGGAGTCAAAACAATCCATCATGGAATCAAAACAATCCACCCTGGAATCAGAATCAGACTAATCCACATTGGATGCAAAATCAACCATAGTGGAATCAACAATACCAGTCCTATCCAAGGCAACAAAGAAATCAAGGTCAAAATCAACATTTGTTGCCTGCACCTAATCAAAACTTTCAAGAAAAATAGAACCAACCACAACAAACACAATAGGTGAAACAACCTCAACTTCCAGCTCAATCAGTCACTAATCCAAATAGCATGAGACAGGCATCCCCTGTCTATGTGGCTGAAGCTAAAGAAAATGTTGAAATCAATGTTATTGATTGTAGTAACATCCAACTTCGTTCAGGAAAAGTTGTACCTGAACCCATTTCCAATAAAAGCAAAGAAAATGAAGAGCAAGAACCTTTGGAACTAGTTATAGTTGAACCAACAATAGAGAAAGAAGAAGAAAAAATAGAACCACAAGCAGAACAATTACCTTCATCAAGGATAATTCCATATCCTGAAAGATTCAATACCATAGCAAAAAATTTTGAATCAGACCTGGTCAAGGAACTTAAAAAGTTAACTATATCATTGCCCTTATTGCAAGCCATTAAGGATATACCAGTGATTAAAAGTACTATCCGAGATTTGTGCATTAGAAGAGCAGGAAGGAAAAAGAAAGCATTTCCCAAGACTGTTCAGATTGAAGGAAAGATAGCTGATCTCTTATCTGGAAAACTAGTACCTCCAAAGTATAGTGACCCAGGAAGTCCAATTATCACAGTTACTATAGGTTCAGTACCAATATCAAATGTCTTAGTAGATCTAGGAGCTGCAATAAATGTCATGACCAAGGATATAATGAAACAATTACAGCTCAAACATCTCAGCCCCACATTTACAGTTTTAGAAATGGTTGATAGGTCAGTTGCAAAACCTGAAGGTATCATTGAAGATGTTCCTATAGAAGTTTCTTCTTGGGAATTCCCTATAGATTTTTTGGTTTTACAACCAAGAAATTCAACACATGGATATCCCATCATTTTGGGAAGACCTTGGCTTGCAACTACAGCAACCTTCATAGACTGCAGATCTAGAAAAATGACTATTTCAAATGGTATTGATCTAAAACAGATCTCTCTGTATCCTCTTGCAAGACCCTCCAGCAATTTTTTAGGTCAGTTATGGTTTCCTGATTCAGATGAAGAATCAGAGGAGGTTATTTCCACACTAGCCACCTTGGTAGTAAGGGAACACACAGAAGACCTCCATGACACAGAAAACTCAGAAAATGAAACTATCCTAATGAATGTTCTGCATGAACAAGGGTTAGAAGAGGAAGCAATAAATATCCAGCAATTGTTAAGGAATGAGGAGAACCAAAACTCTGAAGGTGAACCATCTGTACTATCATAGGAAAACTCTGTTTCACTACCACATGGGTGGCACCATCACTTGATTTTTCCTTCTCACTGTTCCATACAGGATATGCTTCCATCAAAAAATAATGAAACAGAAATTTCTTATTTCCTCCCATCTCAATAGTGTCCTCTTAACTCCCTAACCACCAGGTATGAAGAAGTGAGTTCAGTCCTTCCAAATACAAAACAAATAGAAGTCCAGCCAAGAAATTTTTTGAACATTTACAACTGGCTTACTAGGGAAGAGGAAGACAAATTGATAGTTGTCTTGCAGAAGCATGTTCATGCTTTTGCTTGGGACTATAAAGATATGTCAGGAGTTCACCCTGATATATGTACCCACAGAATTTATATTGAAGAAGTCAAGCCAGTAAGACAACCCCAGAGAAGACTGAATCCTGCCCTAAGGGATATTGTAAAGGAAGAAATTGAAAAACTTCTGGAGGTAGGATTCATTTACCCAATTTTTGATAGCCAGTGGGTCTCTCCATTGGTTATAGTTCCTAAGAAGAATGGAAAAATGAGAGTATGTGTAGACTATAGAGAACTGAATAAAGTGACATACAAAGACCATTTTCCATTACCTTTCATAGATCAGGTGTTAGATACCCTTGTTGGAAAAAGATACTTTTGTTTTCTTGATGGATTTAGTGGATATAATCAAATTCAGATTGCACCTGAAGATCAAGAGAAAACAACCTTTACCTATCCATGGGGAACATTTGCCTATAGGGTTTTACCTTTTGGTTTGTGTAATGCCCCAACAACATTTCAACGAGCAGTTTTAGCAATTTTTTCTGATCTGACTACCAACAATGTTGAAATATACATGGATGATTTCACAGTATGTGGACAGACTTTTGACTTTACATTAGAAAACCTTGACAAAGTTTTAACTCATTGTGAAACATACCAGTTATCCTTGAATCCAGAAAAATGTTTTATGATGATGAAGGAAGGAATAGTTCTTGGTCATCACATCTCTCTTCAAGGGATCCAAGTTGATCCAAAGAAGGTGGAAATTATCAAGAACCTCCTTCCTCCTAAAACTCAGACTGATGTCAGAAGCTTCCTAGGACATATTGGTTTTTACCGAGGTTTATTCCCAGCTTTAGCACAATAGCCAATCCCATGTTTGCCCTATTGACTAAAGATTCTAAATTTTCCTAGACTGCAAGATGTCAGGAATCATTTGAAGCTCTGAAAGAAAAATTAGTAACTCCACCTATGTTAAGAGGCCCTAATTGGACATTACCATTTCACATACAGCTGATGCTTCCAATACTGCAATTGGAGCAGCATTAGGACAAATTGACAATGGTGAACACTATGCCATCTACTACATTAGCAAGAATTTGATAGGAGCTGAGAAAAATTATACCACAACTGAGAAAGAATTCTTAGCGGTAATTTATGCCATCAACAAATTTAGGCATTACATCACAGGTTATCAAATATTTATTCACACAGATCACACAACCATTAAATATTTGATGAATAAGCCTATGGTAAGTGCAAGAATTATTCGTTGGTTACTATTGCTACAAGAATTTGATATCACTATAATCAACAAACCAGGAAAAGCTAATGTTGTAGCAGATTTCTTGTCCAGAACACAGATGAAGGGGAATTAGTTGAAGACACCTTTCCTGATGAAAAATTATTTGCTATATCAGTCCAATCACCTTGGTTTGCAGATATAGCCAATTACTTGGTCACAGGGAAAGTTCCTCCACATTTCACTTCAAAACAGAAAAAACAATTGATCAAACAGAGTTCTTCTTTTGAATGGATCAAGGGTATACTTTTTAAGTGCAGTCCTGACCATGTGTTACGTAGGTGCATCCGAAAGGATGAGGTGTATGATATCCTTAGGGCTTGTCATGATGAACCCTCAGGTGGACACTACTCTGTAAAAAGCACAATTAGGAAAATCTTAGGGACAGGATATTATTGGCCATCTCTTCACAAGGATGTGAAAAAGTACATCAGGCATTGTGATGCATGCCAAAGAATGGGGAAACCCACTCATACAAATGAAATGCCACTGCAGCCTCAATTGGTTTTAGAGCCATTTGAGAGGTGGGGGCTTGATTTTGTAGGACCTATTGATCCACCTTCTCAAGGAAAGGTGCATATTCTAGTATGCACTGATTACTTGACAAAGTGGGTAGAGGTGCATGCTTTCAAACATGCTCGTGAAGAGAAGGTCATTGATTTCTTGTATACTCAGATTTTTTAGAGATTTGGAGCTCCCCGGTCTATCACCACAGACCAAGGACCCCAATTTGCATCTAAAGTCATTGAGGCATTTACAGAATTATATGAAATCAAACATAGAAAATCATCACCTTATCACCCACAAGCAAATGGCCAGGTTGAGGTAACAAATAGGGAACTAGAATGAATTTTAACAAAAATAGTAGCTTTTCATAGGAAGAACTGGCTAGATAAATTACCTAAAGCAGTATGGGCTTACAATACTACTTGGAAATCCACTACTGGATTCACACCTTATGAACTAGTCTTTGGTAAAAAGCCCCTCTTACCTATTGAATTTGAGCTACTAACACTACGCACAACATTGGAAATTGGAATTGAATTGTCACAGGCACAGACAGATAGGATTCTACAGCTGAATGCATTGGATGAACTTAGGTTGGATGCTCTGCACCAAACTGAAGTAATTCAGGAGCAGAGGAAATTGTGGCATGACAGTCACATTCAGTAGAGGAAACTTCAACAAGGAGATTGGGCTTTACTATTTGATTCTCGCTATGAAGACTTCCCTGGAAAGCTGAGAACTAGATGGCTTGGACCTTACCGGATTGAGGAGGTATTTGACAATGGAGCAGTCCGTTTATCTCCTATTGATGGGTCACAGAGAAAGTTGGTAGTGAATGGACATCGCCTCAGGGTATACCATACACCTCTGACTAAAGAGGAATTCTTGCAGCAGCTTGACAGTTTGGATACACAACAGGTGGAAGAAATTTCCTCTTCCACTTCAAAACAATCAACATGATCATGGATTTCAAGAAAAGATAGAAAAATACAAAAAAATAAAAAAATAGAAAACAAAAAGATGAATAAATTCTGATTATGAATTCCTTCATGGGCATGATTTCAGGGAAATCATGAAATTCCTTCATGGGCATAGTCAGAATCAAGAAAAAAAAAGAGAGAAGGAGAGGTAAAAAAAAAAAAATGAATAACTCAGCAGTGAAAACCTTTTTCAAGGCACTACTGGGTTGGTATGCATGAAAACCAGTTTTCTGGCATGCATAACCTTGAAAATTTTTGAACCATCATTGTACAAATTCACCAACTGCACTTGTTTTGAAATGTTGCAGAAATTCTCAACAGAACATCAACAGAAGCAGTCATATTTCAAAAACTTGCATTAACTTGTTTTAATCAGGTATATATTTCTTACATTTCTTCATTGTAAATGATTGGTATATAGTATATAACAATTAACCATTAGCATAAAAGATATCCATAAGAGTTGGCATACTTAAAACATGTTTTGAGAATGGGAATATTGATTTTTGCCTAATCTTCGAAACAAGAATGCCAAAAATAGTGCCTGCTATCTTCTTCAGACTAATTGTTGTGTTGTCTTCGGATTGAAATTGTCTTGGAATGATAAGATTGTTGCACTTTATCTTGAATGAAATTTGTTTAATGAAGTTTTTGAATGAAATTTGTCTTTGGAATGAAGCTTTGTCTTGGAAATGACGATTTGTCTTGGAATGAAGTTTTTTGAATGAAGTTATCTGGAATGAAGCTTTGTCTTCGAAATGAAGCTTTGTCTTTAGAATGAAGAGGATTTGTCTTTGGAATGAAGCAGGATTTGTCTTCAGAATGAAGATTTATCTTGAAAAGAGGATTTGTCTTCGAAAGGAAGATTTATCTTCAATGAGGATATCTTGAATGAGATGATCTTGGAATGAAGACATCATCTTCAGAATGAAGTCATAATCTTTGGAATGAAGTCATAATCTTCGGAATGAAGTTTTGTTTTTGCAATAAATTATAATCTTCGAAAAGAACATTCAATGTAATATCTCCACGTGGCATCCAAGGAAGGAAAGAAATACAATCAAGTGAAAATTCTTTTGACAACATACGATAAAGGAACACGTGTCAGTCAGCATATGGTTTGTTTTTGCACCCATTTGGAAAATACCAGAATCACGGAGGACGTGACCAACCGTATGCCACCAATTTTTGATGCTAATAAACATGCACGTGAGAGTCTACAGGAAAAATAGAAAAACTAAAAACGAGTAAGGTGGATCTGACGGCAAGGGCATCTACGCAATCATTGATGGACATGTGTTCAAAGAAAAAATAGAAATGTGTGCCACTCTTCTTTTTGAAGACATATTTGCTAACGCAAAATGATTATGAGGTACAGTGCTCAGATTACGGTTCATTTCGAAGAACAAAAATAGAGAAATTGAAAACCCTGCATGACACAGAAACCCTGCAAAGTTGCAAACACCAAAAACCAGAGATCCAACAGAGGAATAGCGGTAGAAGAGAGCAATTTGTGATGAACCAAGATAGGAAAATGGGGCGAAAAACAAGAATGGAACCGACAGATACCACCCATCTCCGAGAAAATCTAGAAGTGGTGCAGATTTTTGAAGATGGAGGGCTTATGCCATTTTTGGATAAATTTAATGGGTCCTCTGAAGACTTGGCCGGCATGTTCACCCACACGTTCAGAAACAACCGGGCACACGTTAACGACATGACTATTGAGGTAACCCCTAAGTTTTGAGTCAAATTATTGAGCTGCCATTAGAAGGTCTTCCAATTTCTAGGTCTGGCAAAAATACATTGGTAAACACAGTTAATCAATTTCTGGAAGAAAATGATAGGGCACCTGAGTATTTAACACATAATAACACATGCAAGGGGGTAAAAAGGGCCAGCCTATAGGAACCCTGGGATGAAGTAGCCACATGGGTAATCAAATTTCTAACCTGTGAAGGGCAGTATGTACTGTTGTCAGGGCATCACATAAAAATTTTAAATCATCTCAGACATGGTAGGCAACAACCAGAGGTTAGGGTAAATCTTCCCCTATACCTGCACCAGGAATTAAAAAACATGGCAAAAAGATATCAGGAAGGAAAAGGGAGTCTTCGCCACCATGGTCTTATCAAACTAGTTTGCCAGCACCATTTTAGAGGAAACCCTAGGAGCTTTGAGAGGTTTTACTCCACCTTAAATGATGTAATTTTTGGAGATGAGGATGAAGAGGAAGAAACAGATACTACTGATGTTGTTGCAGAAGAAGAAATAGCTACTGCAGAAAATGTTGCAGAAGATGCTACAGAAGAAGTTATAGAAGATGCTACAGAAGTTGTTGCAGAAAAAGAAACACACCCAACAGCAGCAGTAGAACACCTTGCTCCAGAACCTTCAACTTCACAAGCAAAAAGGCAAAAGAAAAGAGGATCTGGAACTAGAAGCAGAACAGAAAAATAGAAGAAGGTCCATTTTTCTGAAGTTGCAACTGATTTGTCAGAACAAAGAAATGAAGCACCTAGCCCAACAGGGGAAGAAACAACAAGGGAAACAGAGGCATCTGAAACTAACCCCATAACCCCTACTGTCACCAAAAAATAGAGCAAAAAGAAGAAGTTTGCATCTGGAACTAGGAGGTCTACAAGACTCCACTTGAGGGAAATGGCGGACCAGGTCATAGAACAAGAAGATGGACAAAGCAGTCCAGATGTCACAGAGATACAACCAACCCCTAAAAACTTCCTAGAATTCCTTGAATAGATAATTGAGGAAGAGGTTGGGCAGGATAATCTGGAGGTGGCTACAGTTCAACAAGCCATAAAAATAGTAGATGCAATTATAGACAATTTCATAGAGCCTCCTAAACAGGAGCAAATAGATGTTGTAGAGGAAGAGCCAGTTATTGAGCAGCCTATTGTAGCTGACTTGTATGCATCTGATTCTGAAGTAAAAATAGAGGAGGAAGATATTATAGAGCAGTTGAGAGTAGCAAGGAGTGTTGTCAAGACACAAACCAGATGGATTTCAGAGAAAGAAAACATCATTGAGATGCAGGAAAGAAAAATTGTAGAGTTACAGCAGGAAGTGGCAGAACTGAGAGAGAAGTTATCATAGTCTGAAAAATAACCAATTGTATCCATTGATGAAGATGATTTGGCTCAACTGCTTGTGGATTTATCTAGGGTAGATGACTCTATTGAGGTAGACATAGGAGCTCATTCTGAAGAAGCACCTTTTCATTCTGAAGATGTGCCTTCTCATTTAGAAGCACCCTTTCATTCTGAAGATGCTTCAGAATTGGCAAAAAGCACAATAGAAAACATTGGAGATGAGTCACCAGCATAGGAACAGTCCAAGCAACAACATGAAATAGATCAAGTAAGTACTCCTATTGATGTCCTTGTATTTCAAACTGTTACACCATCAGTAGAAGTAGCAGATAAGGGGGTGCAAGTAGAATTACTGTCTGATGACAACCCAATAGAAATAGCAGATAAGGGGGTGCAAGTAGAATTATTGACAGATGAACAACCAGTGGAAGTGGCAGAAAAAGGGGTTCAGATAGATCTGCTACCTAGAATTCCACCTGTAGTCAGACCACCTAATACTGTGTCCTTAGAACAATACAATGCAGACATAGCCAGTTGGATGATTAGGTATGAGAAGCTTGCCACTAAGACTAAAAAATTCAAATTAGAAGCAAAACAGCTAGAGGCCAAGGAAACAGAAATTCAGGCATTGAAAGAAAAGGTGTCTGATTTATGTCAAATTGCTGAATTTTTAGTCCAATTCAGACGGCCAGCCAGATTTTACAGTCTTATTCTGAAGGAGAAATACCTCAGATGGCAGGTCATGAGGATTAGTTCAGATCTTCCATATAAATTGGACACCACTGTAGATTTCCTGGAAGCATACTTTGACAGCCCTTTTGAGCAGAAAAATCTCCTGTGTGAACTATTTTTACATAGTTTCTTTATTCCAGAAGAAGTAGAGTTTCATCCACAGATCTACATTGGAGATGTTCAATTGAGGGCATTCATGTCCACCTTGCAGAATCAGTTTTATTGGGACCAAGAAAAGAGGCGAGAATAAGGAGATTGAAACAAGAGCTGAATTGTTAGTCCGAGCAATTCAGCCAAATCACCCCATTATCACAAGACAACACTTCACCATGATGAACAGGGATGATGTGAAGTGAATGTACTTGACAAACTTGAGGGACTTGTGTGAACAGATTCCACAATTTTTGTAATGACAATTTTGTGCCAAGCATTATCAGTCTGTAGAAACAGGTGGGCTGAACTTTCCATGTCTTTGCAGAAAAGAGAACCCATTTCCCCCATCAACTTAGAATGGTCCAGAAGAAGGGCAGAAGGAGTAATACAGTTGATTGAACTCATGCAACATAATTGGATAGGTCTCAGATTTAGGCCTCCAACCATCATCACTCCAGTCCCATTCTACTTTGAAGAAGATGCCCAACCTGATGAACAATTTGAAGAATGGCTCAGGGACCTTCAGAAGAACAGGGGATTTTATATAGGCAAGAAGTTGTTCTACAGGTCATGGAATTTGACCATGGACATATGTGATTCCATAGCCCAACAGAATGCATGAGGACATGCATCAATATAAGTTGGGGGGAAAATGATGAGGCCTGAAAATGCCTCAATCATAACATGTTTTGAACACTAAAATTGCCTATAAACTCTTATGTTTAATCTAATATGCTAGTTAAGTTAATTCAATATGTTGTGTATTAACTATTTGCATGATGAATGTATCTGAAATACTATATTCTGATTTTTACAACTTTTTGTATAAGTTTTATGTTGTTTTGTTATGACTTGCTAAAATGAGATATGCTTAGATTAATAACAACATTTCACTAATCATGTTTTGATATGTCTCAAGCATTCATTTTACCTAAATCTAGCAATAGTTCAAGAAAATTGTTACTGTGCAGCAAAAACTGGGTTTTCCCATGTAAATTCCAGCCAGTTGCCAATGAATGGCAAGGCATGGAATTCACATGTGGGAAGAGATGAAGACCATTGGAATCTGATCCTGAGAAGTAACCCACATGAGAAATGCAGAGGAAATCATTTAAGGAGCCCACATTTGTTCATTTCGAAGTCTCTTCGAAATGAACAGATATCTTCGGAATGAGAAAACATAGTGTCTTCGGAATGAGCGGATCTTCGAAATGAGAACTGTAGTATCTTCGAAATGAGTGGATCTTCGAAATGAGAACTGTAGTGTCTTCAAAATGAGTGGATCTTCGGAATGAGAACTGTAGTATCTTCGAAATGAGCGGATCTTCGGAATGAGAATTGCAGTATCTTCGAAATGAGCCACTTATCTTCGAAATGAAAATAGAATGTGCTTTTTGACTTATTGACCGAATTCTGACGCTGGAAAAAGGGAAATAAATATTGAAAAGGGTAAAGGGAAATATCTCAGATCTGACTTTGCCATCCTTGCCGACCAAAGCCACCATTTATGGAAAGATCAAAGTATGATCTTCTTCTAGGATAAAACCAGGAATTGTTGCAGCATAATAGGATTAGATCTTTTTGAGATATTCTCAGCTTGTTAGTAAATCTTAGGACATCTATAAATATGGCTCCCATTCAGGTTGAGCTAGGAAGTAGTAAGTAGAGAGAGTAAGGGGAGTAGAAGATAGAGAAATCAGAGAATAATAGGTGATAATCAAAAAGTGACTGTTACAGTCCTGTAATAGTTTTCAGCAGCATTATTGTAATCATGTTTTTGAATCAATAAAAGTATACTGTTTATATTTCATATTGCTTGTAAATGAGTGTGATTAAGATCTAGAGAGAGAGACTCATACCTTCTTCTGGACAAAGAGGCTGGCCACTTCCAGACCTAGGAGGAGGACTAACAACAAGTTTTTATTCTGATTTTGCTGCAGTAGAATGAGTTGTAGAACTTGTCCTTTCATTCCTTTGTAAACAACTAATGATATTTGCAATCTTAGCTTATTTTATGTTTTGTGATTAATGATTTGGTTGTAATCCCCACTTTCAGCAAAGCTTTCAATTTATTGCAGACTTTCATTTCCAAAATTTACTATTTTCTGTAATTTCTTGCATTTTATGTTTTGTTGTCAACCCTTGCACAGAAGATTGACAACCTTCTGTTACAGAGACCTTGACAGTTTCATTTCCATGTTAGAAGTAGATTTTCATTGCTGCAAAAGTAAATAGATTTCCTTTCTGCAATTAGAATCAGACTTTCAATTCTACAATTGTTATTTCTGCAACATAATTAGGTCTCATTCTGCAATTGTAATTAGGACTTCATTTCTGTAGTTAATGATTAGTTTCCAATTCTGCAACTTAGATTAAGGTTTAATTCATGCAATTTAGAGATAGGAATGTCCTAAAACCCCCACACAATCGGTTTCACCAATAAGACCTGTTGCTCTAGATTGACCTAAGTTATAACCCTGTTTACCCCTTCTTTCGTAGATAGCCTTGTACACAGCCCTGGATTGACAAATTCATTGAGAATTAATGATGTGTATAACGACAACGCATCATATAGCCCTAGAACATAGCGAGAGGTGTGAATTTTTCTCTAATATGTTAGGTATTATCGACGATTTATCACTGACTTCAGTAATATTGCAAAGCCACTGCACACTTTGTTGTCTAAATATGTGGATTTTAACTGGATGAAAGACTACAAAAGAGTGTTTTAGTATCTCAAAGAAAAGCTGATATCTGCACCTATTTTAAGGGGAACAAATTGGGCCATACCATTCCATATCTATTATGATGCATCTAACCATGCAATTGGAGCAATCCTCGGGTAGAATAATGGCGAGGAATTTTACATCATTTACTACGTTAGCAAAAACTTACCGGGGGCTGAGCTCAACTATACAATGATGGAGAAATAACTACTTGCGGTTGTGCATGCCATCAATAAATTCTACCACTATATCATCGGATACCATACATACCATGCATACATACCAGATGGCTTCTACTATTGTAGGAATTTGATATAACAATAGTTGACAAACCTAGCAAAGACAACGTAGTAGTATATTTTCTATCCAGATTAATACCAAAAGACCATGCGGTAGTGGAGAACCAGTTTTGGATGAACATATATTCACCATCAGTGAAAAAACACCATGGTATGTAGATATAGCCAACTATTTTGCCATCGAAATAACTTCGTCTGCTCTTTCCTCACAAGAAAAGTAGGTAGTGATAGAGAAGAGCACCTCATTTCTATGGGTTGATGACCTCCTATTTAAAATAGGACGTGATCAGATTATGAGGAGGTGCATTACAAAACAAGAGTTTTTAGAGATACTCAAAGCTTGTCATGATGAACCATGTGGAGGACACTTTGTAGGGAAAATGACTACCTATAAAATCCTACAAGCTGGGTACTTTTGGCCCACTCTATTTAAATATGTAGTCGCCTACACATACAAGTGTGACTAATGCCAGAGAATGGGCAGACTGACCCATCGGAATGAAATACCCCTTCAACCTCAAGTGCACCTAAAGCCCTTTGATAAATGGGGCATGGATTTTGTGGGGCCAATAAATCCACCTTCAGTAGGGAGAAGATTCATTTTAGTCTATACAGAATACATCACCAAGTGGGTTGAAGTTCAAACATTGAGAGATTAGAAGGAGGGAATAGTCGTTGAATTATTATTTGCTCATATTTTACACAATTCGGGGTCCCAAAAGATATTACAATAAACCAGGGGCCTCAATTCACCTTCAAGTTGATCGAAGAACTAATAAAGCAATATAGAATTTGGCACAACAAGACTAAACCCTACCATCCATAGGCAAACGGGTAAGTGGAAGTGATGAACAGAGATATTGAGAACATCCTGACAAGAACTGTGTAGCAACACAAAAAAAATTGGGTTGCAGTATTATCGGAGGTATTATGGGTGTATAACACCACGTGGAAATTGACCACATGCTTCACATCCTTCTAGTTGGTCTATGGGAAGAATGCAATGATGCCCATCGAGTTTGAAATCAAGATGTTGAGAACTACTTTAGAATTAAATCTGAGCTTGGAAAAAGCCCAAAAAGAAAGAGTTTGATACTTGAATCAGCTGGAAAAAATCCGAATGGATGCTTTACAAAGAACAGAGATCATACAGAAATAAAGAAAGTAGTGGCACGATTGTCACATTAAGCTAAAGTAGTTCCAAGAGGGAGAATGGGTTCTATTGTATGATTCTAGATTCCAAGAACAGAAGGAAAAAATAATGCAAATATGGATGGGACTGTATGAGGTGGTAAAACTTATCAGAAATGGAGTTGTGCGCATCAGGAACATTGACGGTAGCAACATTGTGTTGACAGTTAATGGCCACCGACTGGGTCCCTACAACACATCTAAGAATTTACTGGTGGAATCCAGAGCAAGCATGAGGGATACCCCATCCCTGTAATTCTGGACAAAACTCTCAGTAATAATACGATGGACACAGAGGTGTCCACCAAAATTAGTTAGTTTAGGTGTGTTTATTTCTTACGGTGTATTTTGTAGGGATGACGCCTGCATGCAAGTTGTAGGTATCCTAAGGCTAGGGCCTAACATACATGGATTGCGTATAATTTCCTATATTTTCTTTTCTTTTTTTTTGCTTTTTGCAGGTGAAGGGCCTAATAGCATGAAAAATATGTATCTAGGAAACCAGGCCTAAACTGGATCAACATCCTAACACCTACGCATGTAGTTTAGAAGAAACATCTATCTAAGCTCAAATGAAGGCAACAAACTCTCCTCCAAAAAAAAATCACGCGCCAGGCCTGACAGGAAGATGCTGAGGCAACATGAAGTAAGTATGAGGAGGCTTGATAACCCTTTCCTGGATGATCATGATGTGGCTGCTAAAAAAATGCCTTGAAAAACGCATACCTCTTCAAAGAAGACTCTCCACTTAAGGAACAATGCCTCCCTCCTTGAAGAATGCACCTAACTAAGGTGGATATTTTCCCCCATGAAGAAGGCACCAAGC
The DNA here is from genome assembly GCA_028583015.1 of Wollemia nobilis. Lineage (NCBI taxonomy): Eukaryota > Viridiplantae > Streptophyta > Pinopsida > Araucariales > Araucariaceae > Wollemia > Wollemia nobilis. Next base: position 206,416 of record JAQPPZ010003648.1, on the reverse strand, counting down.
AAAGGCAAGATGCCTTCCTTATAAAGAAGGCACCCAACAGAAATAAGGTGCCTTCCTTATAAAGAAGGCGCCCAACAGAAATAAGGCACCTTCCTTACGAAGAAGGTGCCCAAGCAAAAAGGAGATGCCTTCCTTATGAAGAAGGCACCCAATGGAAGTAAGTGCCTTCCTCATAAATAAGGCACCCGTCATTCTTCCTAAAAAAAAAAAAAAGGTGCCTTCCGCATCAAGAAGGCACCATAAAAAAAAAATGAAGGCGCCTTCCGCATCAGGAAGGCGCAATCCATTCGAAGTGCCTTCCACATTAGGAAGGCACTATTCATTCAAAGTGCCTTCCGCATCAGGAAGGCAGCGTTCAATCAAAGTTCCTTCTGCATTAGGAAGGCATCATTTATTCAAAGTGCCTTCCGCATCAGGAAGGCTCCATTCACTCAAAGTTCCTTCTATAGCAGGAAGGCACCATTTATTGAAAGCACCTTTCACGTACAACCGACACTTTGGTATAACATGTGCCTCAATTCTAGTGTGATCAACACACGAATGAGTAGCACCAGATTACCACCATCATCCCACGTGATGGAAATCCACCCCAACCAAAAATCTTGTGGAGTTACGGGGTAGGATCTTCTCACACTCCCCAAGTATGATGGGCTGACGTTCTTTGCACCAATCCACAAATCCATCTTCGACATAAAACCTCAAACAATGCAGCAACAAGTCCAATGTAATTAGCACATGCAAAAATGCGCATCCTCCATGTCATAGACCGATGAATCACCATCTTTCGTGATGTGCAAAGAATCCAATTAGGTACGCACATAATTCAAATTAAATTTTTATATATTTTTTCATAAATTATGCAGTTTTTAAAAATAATGCTGCCATAAAATCATGACCCCCCATGATCAAAACATCGTGCCAATGTAATGACTCGAGAGGCATACCTTGTCAACCCCCAAGATTAAATACTATAGATAGGCGCATTCTATATAATAAGGTGCCTTCCTGAGAAAACTAGGGCAAAAAAATAGTGCACACAGTTGCGGTAGGTGCCATGGGAGGACGCTCGAAGAACCATACCATCAATAAGAATGAGCTAGGTGACATGTAAGGGATTAGGGGGGCGGTCAAAACCTAGTTCTAAGCCGAAGGGTGGCTTCAGTACTGCACCCTGGTTAGCCAGAACTAGGATATGGAGGTAGCCAAGGAATTTGCTACCTCCTTGAGAGGTGACACAACCCAAGGTAGAAGAGAGATTTCGATCACACCAGAATATATCTCCCAGGTGACCAGCCTACCTCTCATGGGAAAGAGCACATACAAGGGTGGCATGTTGAAACATTGTGTAGAACTACTGCTGGAGGGGAAAAATGTGCAGATAGAGAAGGAAGGCTACCAAAAAGCGAACTTCCAATGAATTTGCAAAATATGTTTGAGCAGATTACTCAATTATTCACATACACAATAAAATATTTCCACCTGCATGTTAATCATGTGTAGTTTTTAGACCACCTGGTGCATGGGAGGAAAATTAATGTGCCCTTCTACCTAGTGAGTTCCCTGAAGGACAAAGCAACTCGATATCAAAGGGTGCACCTTCTGCTTTGGCCCACCATGGGCTGATAACAACACTGGTTCGCCATGTAGAAGCACAAGAGGGAGGCTCAAGTGTAGAGGGAGATGGCAACCAGGGAGAAAGAACAGATTCTACTACTGAGTCGAGGTAATGTGGTGAAGACCCCATGGATGAGGTTGAAGAGATATTGCAATCACCATTGCCTAATTTTGCAGTGGAAGGGGTGCAGTTTTCCAATGGTGAAACCGAATTGTGGCAGACTGAACTAGTTCTCAGGAGGAGGTGCCTATGATTTCTACTCCTATCATCAGAGGAGGAAGAGGAAGACTTGGAGGTTGGTCTTGCAACCCAAACTCTCCAGGAATTAACATGCCAAAGCCCACAAGGTGCAAGGACCTCTAAGAGCATTAACCAACATGTTGAATATGCCCTAGAAGAATCCCTAGAATGGCAAACAGATTGTTGGATGGCCCAAAATGTTTTTGAGGATTTCTAGGTGATGCATAGGGAATAATTGGAGCAGCAAGAAAAAATTATCACTCAACTGAAGTAGCTGGTCCAGTATTTGTAATACAAAAATAAATGATTTTGGGCCAAGGAATTAGAGAAGAGGGATGTGTCCACCCAAACAGACTGGGTGATGGAGGTCCCAATGAATTCCCCACTTCATTAGAGTGAGTATTCTCTTCTGGGTAATTTTGGTCGGATCCTCGGCAAGGTAGCCTGGAGGCAGGGGAGAACTCCTTTGTTTTGGAAATTGACAAGAGAGGGAGCCCAATGGATCCCTCTATTATCGAGCTAAGTGACACAGAACCAAGTATGGACTAGCAACTGCAACCAGAATCAGGGATTAATGAATAATCCCCCAAAACTGAGGAAATAGGGGCTGAGGGACCTGTTGGGTCAACACCAAAGCAACCAGAGAAAGGAGGGATAGCTCCGGGGTTAGCAGAGCAAGTCCCTCACGATGAAAATACACCCAACAATAAGGATGAGAAACCCCATGTTCAAGCTACTGCACCTTTTATTGGGGCCAAGGCAAAAGGGCCCAAGATGGCCTGAAAGAAGGCTAAGGTGACCTTTGTCGAACCGATCGAGGATGAATGGGATGAGGATATGCAACCATTCGTAGAAAGACAAAAGAGGTTCAAACAACTGAGTGAAGAAATGGCAGCAGCAAAAGAGGCCAAGAAATTGGCTATGAAGGTCAAGGGATAACCTGGTATCTGCATCAATCCAATGGATGATGATCAATTCTGGGAAATCTACTGATCATCATGAGGACGCCCCTCAAAAATGCAAAAATACTTGGATAGGTGGGGGGTGTTCGGGCCTGAATTAGAGGTTGCTACCATCACAAAATAAAATGTAGGGCTCACCCTAAGACAACCCGACTACATAAGGCCCAGGTGGTTCATCACAGGAGGGACAATTCTGACATCCCTCTTGCAGTTGTCAGACCCCTGGATGCTGACCTATGGCAGGTTGCGGATGCTACATTCTAGGTAGCAGGAGCCACAATAGTCATGCCACCTCCAGTGAAATCCAGGATGGGAAACCCAAATAGGTGAAGTTAGCATATTGAGTAGAGGTAGACAACAGAAGCTAACTGCCTCAAGACCACAGTTCCACGTTGGAAAAGAAAGACTGCACCTCCTGATGTCGGTTCACAATAGAAGCGATTACAGGCCATAAGTACAACCATGACTACTAGAAAATGATGAAGATGAGGAGTATTATGGGCTAATTGCAATTTTTATGCCATGAGGGCGTGGCTTATGTTAGGCATGGGGGAATGATGAGCCCCAAAAATGCTTATATTTTGTATAGCTTTTATTTATGATTATGCGGTAATATAATAGGAACTATGTACTTTCATGAATTATTATGTAATTATTTAATAGAATTTTGTGTTATCTAATTTGTGTGTTTTAGTGTGTTTGTGTGGAAATTTAGTTGATTTTGACATATTTGGATCATTTGAGGTCCTTCATGGACCTGGAACTCTGTTTCTCCTAGGATCAAGGCATGGTGGTTAGGCACCTTCCTCTTCAAGGAAGGCGCCAAGAGAAGGTAGGCGCCTTTTGTATAAAGAAGGTGCCCGACATACCTAGGTGCCTTCCTCATAAGGAAGGCACCCCCATACAAGGCAAGGCACCTTCCACATAAATAAGTTGCCCAACATCAGTAGGCACCTTCCGCATGAAGAAGGTGCTCAAAACCAGTAGGCGCATTTCGCATGAAGGAGGCACTCAACATCAATATGCACCTTTCACATAAATAAGGCGCCTGCCAAAACATTTGAGGAAGGCACCTTCCTCATAGAGAAGGTGCCTCCATATTTCACCAGTTGACCAAATAAGTAGTGTGGGCAGTGTTTACTGGTGTAGTTCCAGTTCCACATCACACAAGACAATTTTGGAGATCTGCACCAACGGACGAGGATGTCTTACCTACGCCAGGTGAAGCATGATCTAGCTCAAGCAACTCGAACCAATCAGCAAACGTGCCATCGTTAGGAAAGATGACTATTTTTAGTAGGTGTCGAATGTGGTTACAAGAATGTCCTAGTTTAGTCTAGATTAAACTACTATTGTAACCTCATTGTAAAAAAAGATCTGTGTGTATGCTATATAAACACACACAGACCTCTCTGATAGATATCAACAATTTATTGATTATTTTGAAGAGATGAAAGTATTGTAATTATCTTGCAATTATAATAAAGTTTGAGAGTTCCTAATTGCATGTTCAGCTAGAAGGGAGCTGCTGGAGCTTGGGCCCACTCCAAGCTAGTATTCCTTCCCTTTTACTTGTGCTTTCCTAGATCAGTTTCCTGCTTTAATAGGTTTGCTTTTTGTACTGTTATTTTCATTGTTGTAGTAGAATTATTTTCATGTCTATTTAATTATGCACGTATGAATATTTAATTTCCAAGGATCTAATTATTCATACATAAACTATTTTAGTGTGGATGAATGAATGTCCTTCTTTTAAACCCCCCAATGATAGAATTAGTCGAGCTCATCTTAGAAGTGGGTATTGTAAACGATATTGTTTGAGACACTTCTAAAGTTTACGAAGCTCCTTGGTCTGACAATTTATATGCATGGGTAGTGACAAAATAGGATCAAATTTAACCTGTGTTTGGCCCTCAACATTGGGTAGGGGGTAGCCCTATGCTAGGATGTGGACAGTGGCAAAGGAGGTACAATCAAGTCAGCCTATGCAAAAAAGTTGATGGTACCATAATTTGTGGGTTATATTGAAATATTTCCAAGTGATATGGAGGCCATGGTGGGATACCGGGTGGACAGGCAATGGAGAGCACCTACGATGGGTCAGGCAAGCTAGGTGGGTGGTTGGATGATATCAAAGTGAGGCTAAGTATATTCAGTTCTCACGGGTACTTCGATAGTTTGGCTTGAGGTAGGAGGTTTCTGATGAGCCAGTGCTCTATTGGAGGCATCGAGAGGAGACAGGGCTGCCATGTGCTTAGCCATGGAAAGAGACGTATGAGTATGATCAGGAGATAGATATCCCTGATGTGGATAATGTAGGTACTATTGCAAAGCACAATGTATGGTTTGCTATACAGTCACCATGGACATTGACTCTAGTAGAAGCTGGTGGATATGGGGATGAGGTGGAGGAGACCCATGAGGCTCCCAAGTAGTAAAGGTACCTTTAATCTAAAAATCAAAGGAGGAGTACTAAGGGTGTGGCTAGGAAATATTAAGGGAGTGGGGGAGATGGTGGAGATGGGGATGATGTTGAGGAGACTCCAAATGGACCTCTATTTTGGAGTGAGGAGGATTAGGTGAGGCTAGAGTAGTAGGTGGTAGAGTGGTATGCGATGGTGACAACTCAATATGAGAGGGTCATGAGGCTCTAGGAAGAACTGACAGAGAGGTAGCATCAACATAATTTTGACATAATGCATATTCGATCTTGGAAGAGGTATATCGAGGCTTTGGAGGATAAATTGATAGAGCATCATATTCCTCTTCTCGATCCTCCAACCTCATCTATATTCAAGGATGCTAGGTAGAGATATTCTAGGCATAGTTCTAGGTCTAAGACTCCTTCTAGGTCATAGGGGTCCTCTTAGAGGGTTTAGCTAGTGCTTAGATGCACTTTTTGTATATGAGCCTTGGTGCTCCATTGTATTTAGCCTTTTGGCACTCATTGTACATGTGATATTTATACATATATATATACATGGCTTTTACCTTTTGTGTTATATGTTTTTGTGTGAATGCTTTTGTGGAATGCATGTTTATATGGATGATTAATGCATATGATATGTTATGGATGATTAATGCAAGTGGAAATGTATGGATGATTAATGCAAGGTATGGAATGCAAATTTTCTAATGATCATTTATAGCTTAGATTTTTCTTGGTCATGTTCTTAGCATTGTTGTTTAATTAGGGGCACCAAACTTGGTGGCTTATGTGGAGTGAAAGAATCATGAAATTTCATGGATGTTGACATGAAAGAAGATATGGATGTTGATATGAAATAAGATATGGATGTTGATATGGAAGAATATATGGATGTTGATATGGAAGAAGATATGGATGTTGATATGGAAGACCAATTATTTTTTAGAGACTCAGACATACTAGTGGTATCAAACAAAATCACTAAAACTACATAATCCCTCTAGGACCAAATGTGTGTGTAGTGAATTTATTTACCAAATAAAGAGCATGGTAATGAATTGAGGTAATCAAGAACCAATGTGTGTGCAAGTGATTTCATTAACTCATCTTGAGTAAATTAGGTGTGACCTATTATGGATGAAACCAAGAAGCTAGCTTGTTTGTATGTGCAGTCAAAGGTCTATTTGAAAGAGACGTGTCACCATGCATGAGCATACTCCATTGCCAGTAAAGCATCTATAGCTCCAATGGAGGCTAAATCCATATTCCAAGGATTTTATCTCTTAATTTTTGGGATGACTACTTGACCGTCTGACTGGAAATGTAGTACAATCCTTACAACCCAATGATCAGTGATGTGTGATGTAAAATATTTAAAGTTTTTGTTAGGGATTTTTCCTTACTCTTTCTTTTATTTTAGGAATTGTGATAGTGGTAAAAACCACTATTTTTGTGGAATATGTTGCATGATGGGACTAGAAAGGATTATCCTTTTCACTTTGAGGTTCATACCAAGCATGGTGTTATCCCTCCCTGACACAAGATGTTTTTAAAGATGTGTAATTTGTGTTTGGTTCAAGAATATTTTGGAGTCAATTCACAAAACTCAAGAATTTTTTTTTAAAGATGTGTAATGGTCCTAAAAATAACTCAACATGTATTGGTGGTTTGATTAAAACACTAGGAATGGTTGAGTGATGTAAAACCCCTAGGCATTATGGATATATGGAGGTAAATGATATTTTTTCTTGGCGAAATGATGCGGTGACATAGATGATGTTTTTGAAGGTGCCCCTGATTAAGGCAACATGACTTTATTGGACCGATTAATACCTTGAACTAGATAAATTATCTCTAATATGAAATGTGAAATGTAGATGGAATGTATGAAGTGCAATTTTGTGAAATGGAGTGTATGCATACAATTGTTTTGAATTAAATGCAATGTAAATGAAATGCAATGTTTTTTAATGAATTGTGTGAATGAAGTGCAATGTTTTGGAATGAATTATGCAAATGAAGTGCAATGTTTTTTTTTTGTATATTAGCCATGTATACACACACACACACACATATATATATATATCACATTAATCATAGAATGCTCTCAAGTGTATAACATGAAGTGGTTCGGGTTCTTCCTCTCCATCTAGATTGGTAAGCTTATAAGTACCGTTACCCACTCTTTGATTGAAAATGTATGGACCCAACCAATTAGCCATGAATTTATCATGAAGATGTGATAGTGCATTGGTGTTTTGTTGATTCTCCTTAAGGACACGATCTCCTACTTGAAATTCACGTAGATGAACTTTGGCATTGTAAGCATGCTTTAGGTGGTCTTGATAAACTCATAAATGCTCTAAAGCATTGAATCATATCTAATTAAGAAGTGTGAGTTGGTCAATATGTGCTTGTCTAGTAGTATCATCATCTATGAATTCCTGCAAAGAAATTCACAAGGAAGGGATCTCAAGCTCAAGAGGTATAATTGCTTCAACTCCATAGACCAATGAAAATGGCATTATCCCGATAGGCATGTGTATGATTGTTCGATAAGACCATAAAGACAAGGGGATTTTGGAATGCCAATATCTATGATTTTTGTTAAAAAGTTTCTTGAGAATAGCAATTAAGGTCTTATTGGTAGCCTCAACTTGTCCATTGGCTTGTGGGTAGTAAGGAGTCAAGAAACTATGTTTGATATTATATTTTTTGTAAAGTGCTTGAACATCCTTGTTATTGAAATACTTTCCATTGTCAGAGATGATTTTTGAGGGAATACCAAAATGAAAAATGATATGGTGAAGTATAAAATCCATAATTCTAGGTCTTGTCGTACTAGTTATAGGAATTGTCATACTGGTGAAGTATTCAGTGGCTGCGATGATGAATGTATATTATCCTGAGGAAGGAGGTAAGATTTTGCCAATTAAATTAAGACCCATTAAGAAAAGGCATAAAGGCTTTGAATAGGTTGTAAAGCTTGTGATGGCACATGAGTTAAATTAGCATGTTCTTGACATTTCTTATAATGTTTAACATAAGTGCAACAGTCTCATTCCATGGTGGGCCAATAATAATCCATGCATAGAATACACTTTGTGATGGCCATCCCACTAAAATTACCACCACAAGTACCATCATGAGCTTTATCTATGGCTCTTTGTGCCTCAATAGACTCGAGATAATGGAGGACTCCATCATAACCATGTTTATACAACACATCCCCCAATAGAACAAAAAGAGCTACTTTTTGCTTGAAAGTGCATTTAGTAGTTTGAGACATATCATATGGGAGTGTTCTAAACTTGAGAAAGGCTACTATTTGGCTTGACCAAGGCTCATATGGATTCGACTAGATAAAGCAAACATCATTTTCATCCTTATATTCAACATAGAAAATTGTAAATTTAGAGATTATTGAAATAATAAGGGGTTGTACCTCTCCTAATGAGTCTTTTGGAATTAGTGATCCAAGGGAGGCCATCTCATCTGCAAATTTATTAGTCGAACATGGAAAATAATCAATTTCATACCATTCAAACTTAGAGAGAAATTTCATTGCTAATTCATGATAAATATTAATAGTAGGTTCTTTGCATTGGTATTCTCTATTGATTTGATTAACAAAAATTTGTGAATCACCAAATATCCTGATATGCTTAATGGCCATAGTTATAGTTGATTGAAGACCTAATATTAAGGCTTTGTACCCTGTAGTTTTGTTTGTGCATTGGAATTCAAGTTTGAATGATAAGGGGATAGGTACCCCCTAGGCTGTATGAAATATGACTCCAACACATTGACCTTTCTTTCACTTAGAGCCATCAAAGAATAGTGTGATATCGATGTCGTCCTTCGGAATGACATCTTCTTCTTGTTTAGTGACAACAAATACATAATAATCAAGGATATCAATAATCAAGGGATGATCATTAGGTAGTGGAGCTTCCACAGGTTGATCGGCTATGACCTAATATTTAATGGATTTTTGGCTAATGAATTCAAGGTCAAATCCAGTAAGAAGTGTTATTTATTTAGCAGTGCGGGTGTTATTGTAAGTGCAAGACATCATATAACGTAGAGGATTGTATCTAGCTATGACTTATGTTGTGTGACTAAGCATGTAATGTCAAAGTTTATAAGTGGCAAAAACCACTGCTAAACATAATTTTTCTACATAAGCGTATCTGGTTTCATAGCTTACCAATGTTCGACTAACATAATAGACATATTGCTCTCAATTTTATTCATTATTTTCTGCAAGCATTGTCCCTAATTCAAAGTCCGTTGCTAAGACATAAATATAGAAGGGGATGCCCAAATGAGGAGAAGCTAAGTATTGCTTAATGTCATAAAAGGCTTTTTGGCACTTATCTATCCAAAATAATGGCACCCCATTTTGTAGCAGGTGATTGAATGACCTGTATTTTTTAGAAAGTTGCACAATGAAGCGATGGATTGATTAGATATTTCCTTGTAAACTATGTAATTTATTTAAGTTTTTTTGGGGAGGAATCTCTAAGATGGCCTTGACATTTTTTGGTTCCACCTCAATGCCTCTTTTGTAGATAATGAACCCTAATAGTTTTCCAGAGGTAACACCAAAGACACGTTTCTTTGGATTCAACCTTACATTATTCTCTAGTAGTTGGTCCAAAATTTTCTCCAATACACCAATGTGCTCTTGTCAGGTTTTGGATTTTTCCAAGAGATCATCCACATAATATTTTATAATCTTATGCATGTAGTCATGGAAAATGTATGTCATGGCACATTGATAAGTGGCACCTATATTTTTAAGGCCAAAGGGCATCGCCTTGTAAAAAAAATTTCTCCAAGGTGTAGTGAATATTGTTTTGTGTTGGTAATTAGTATTTATTCAGATTTGGTTGTATTCTAAAACACTGTCCATGAGTGAAAGCATTTCATGGCCAACACAAGTGTTAAAAAGAGTATCAATGTTTGGGAGAGGAAAATCATCCTTAGCATATGCTTTTTTAATATCTCAAAAATAAATGCAAATGTGTATCGTCCTGTTAGGCTTGCTTATGGATACCATGTTTGATAGCCACTCAGGATAATCAATGGGTATAATGAAACCCACATCTAGTAGTTTTTGGAGCTCTTCTTTGACCAAGAGGGCAATGTAGGATGCATCCTTCTATATTTTTGTTTGATTGGATTAGCATCAGGATGTGAGGTGAGATTATGGACAACTAATCTAGGGTCAAAACTAGGCATGTCTTTGTAGGATCATATAATAATTCTCTTATTCCTCTTGAGGAGAGAAATTAATTGCTCTTGTTCATCTTTGGATAAGCTTTTGCGAACCTTGATAATTTGGGGATTGTCTTTGCCTAAACTAAGGTCCACATCAATGGTATCTTCAATGGATATGTGGGAACCTTCCTCAAGATGGGGTGTAGGTATCAGATGAATTTCGTCTATGATGTCATCAAGCTCTTCTAACTTTTCCTCATATATGTCTACTTGGAAAACCTTTGGATTCAAAGGTGAAGGTGAAGGTGAAGGTGGAGGATATGGAGGAATGTAGTTGGCGAAAGTCCTTAACAATTCCTTAAACAAGACAAACTCATAGAAGTATGGAGGTGAAGAGATCCGGTCCATATCAATAAGACTCATGTCAATTAGAATTGGCTTTGTCAAATCGTATGGATTACGGAGTGGGCTGAATAAGTCAATAAGATTCATGTTGGCTTAAGGGAAAAAGGATGAGGTTGGATGGGATAAATGGAGCCTAAGAACCAATGCTAGGAGCTTGGTAAACCTAGAAAACAACAAGAAACACAAATAAATGTACCTAACTAAATGCTATATACATGCATTGCAGAAGAGAAAATATTTGATTTTATTTTTAATTTTCTATTTTTTTTGTAGTGGTGAAAACCACAATTTTTTTTATGTTATGTGCATATATTATAATTTTGGCTTATGAAATGGATTAATTATATGGAGGTTGTGGTTCATCGGTAGGGGAGGCTCGCTCTTGCAGAAGAAGCAAGCAAAATATGGGTTTATGGATGGGGAAAATTATGAGATAAAACTCATTCTATTCAGTATGGGGAATGATGGGTTTCGATTCTTCTTCAGATTCATAAAAGAATATTGACATGAGTATAAATTATTCATATATATCATCGTCAGATTCATCGATGTGGAGGGCTTCTTCTCCTTAATTTATATTTAGCCTTTGGAAGGCTTTTTCAAGATAAGAGGTGGTGGAAAGTGGAGTGTAACCTAAGCATGAACAATCATGCATTTCTCGATATGGAACATCAATAATATTGTGCATTTCCTATTCATGCAATCCTAGGCCATGACCTTGCCAATTAACTATGTGAAAATAATGGGATGGAAATCTTGACATGTTTTGTATGTTGGTTCTTTGGGTTCTTCTAGGGGAGCTAAATTTTATGAAGAATCAATCCTCCCATATACAAAATTTATGCTATTGGGAGTTGAACCCATGTCATATACTACTCCTATGGAAAAAGGTGGGTCATATGAGTGATCAAAATTCTTAGTGGTTGGAATGGTGAGCAGTGTGACTATGACGTCTTGGACCACATATTCACCAATACCAGGATAAGTGAGGTGGACCTCAACTTGGGATGATGTGGAAGGATAATTGTTTGATGACGACTCATTAAATGGTTGAGATGAAGACATATCACAATCCGTCAACTCAACTTGTGAAACGTTGGCTAATGGAGATGTATTAGATTGACAAGGTTGTTGAATGGATGATGATGATGTGGGAGTCAAAGTTGTGGAATGGGATGATGTTGATGATGTGGATTGAATTTTACCACATGTGCATGTATTCAATGATGAATTTGATAGGGGCATGGAAGCTTGATGGGAATTGGTGATAAGGGACTCCTCAAGAATGGGAGTTTTTTATGAAGAAATGGATCGGATGGTAGATGGATTGGATAATGGTGATAGGAAAATGTGGGTGGAAGGAAGCATGGATTCATAGGGATTTGAGATGAAATTGCAATACTTAAATGGTTTGATGTCTACTAGTATGCAATGTACTTGTCCCTCATGAACATATTCTAGGCATTGATGTAGAATAGAAGGGACACATCTCATTTGCATCATCCAAGGTCTTTCAAGGAGTACATTGTATGACATGGATCCTTCCAAGATGTGGAACATAGTGTGCAATATTTTTACCCCCACTTCAATGAGCAAAATAACAGTGCCAACTGTGGAACATAAAGCATCATTGAATGCTTTTAGGGTGAAATATGAATTGGTGATATGAGATGGAGGAAGGTTAAGATGATGAAGGGTATACGAGGTGATGATATTAATAGAGGAGTCGATGTCAATTAGAACTATTTTGAAAGGTTTATTGTCAATTAGAGCCATGATGTGCAATGGAGGATCTACTGAATTCGATGAGATTGGCTTAATATCAAAGTCATAAAATATAATAGAAGGCTACATGCATGTTTGAATGATCCCTATAAAGTTGTTGAAGGTATTATAATCTTGATATTGTAATTCAATGGATTTCATAATATCCATTAATACCTCACGATGTGGGGGAGATTGTTGAATCGACTCATATATTGATAATTTGGTGGAAGCCATATTTAGGCTTGTGGTTAACTGACAATTCAATGATATGACTAGTCATGGAGGATGATTGATGGGAGGAATGGGGGGATTTGAGTGGCTAGGAATATTAATTGGTGGGGAAGTATTAGAGGAAATTTGAATGGGAGGTGATGTGGTAGGTTGCGACACACTTTCCAAATGTTGTTGCCTTGCATTTTGTTGGTTATTTTGTTGACCTCTAGTTACCAGATGAATGGCACCTACAAAACCTTGGTATATTGTTAACTTTATTGGCAAGATTTTTGGTTTTAGTCCCTCCTATACCTGGTTTCACCTCCTCATGATGAGGAAGTGGTGTTTAAAAAATACCAAGATTTTGGTTTTTTTGAGCAAGGGGGTTGTCAAGCTTGATGGTCCCCAAGTCAATAAGGTATTGAACTATGTCTTTGAATACATGGAAATTATTGATATCGTGCCCATTTTACCTATGGTAAGGACAAAAAAATGTTTCCTATAATATTTTCCACGTTTAGCATGATCATTTGGTCTGATTTTGGGCAATGCAAGTTTATTTGTGTCATACAAACTTTAGAAGAGGGAAGCATACAACTCGATCAAGGGGGTGTATTGGTGATTCTATTAGATAGACTATCATCGGGGATGGTTTTCCATAGTTGGCACTATACTTTGCATGGATTGAAATATTGAAGGTACTGCATGATAAGAAGTTTGTTGCAGTGGTTGTTGCACTGATTGCTATTGAGCCATTACCAACTGGTTCATGACCACTTGATTGACATGATTAGGCTAATTGGTCGGAGTGGCCCATGTTAATTTTGATTGGCCAAAATAATTGCTTTTGTATTGGACCTTATTTTTCCATTCCTTTTTCTTAGGCTTAAGTATGTCCTCTTGTATTTATATCTTCTCGATGAAACTAGCATGTGCTAGAGCTTATTCAAATGAGCAATATGTCTGTAATTGAAGCATCCAAGATATGGATTTTAAAAAAATCTTGGTAAATAACTTGATAAGATCTTCCATTGGTAGGGTGAATGGTAATTTGGTAATGATGACCCTCCAACGGTTGCCAAAATCATAGATAGACTCATCGTCATGCTATCTTAAAGCATAAATATCATACAATGAGACTTTCTTTCTAACATTAAGGACAAAGCGTGCAAAGAATAGGTCAACCAATTGTTCAAAAGTATAAATCCTATGAATAGGCAATTGGTTGTACCAATCTATGGCATCTCCACCTAATGTTTGAGGAAATATTCTAAGCATGAGAGCATTGTCATTTTGAATTCTAAAACATGAGTGTACAAATGTGCTTACATGCTCTTTGGGATCCTTAGTCCCATTTTATCAAACTTTGACACTGTAAAGTCTATTGAATATGATAGTGATGGAACCAACAGATAAATGGTTTGGTTAATTATCTGATGTAGGATTGGCTTCTAGTTTGTCATACTAGGAGTATATTGTATCAACTGATTTATTTTTTGTTGCATGACCTTGATTCTAGGATATTCTCCAGGAATGTGGAAGTCCTGAATCACCTCATGATTTTGAGAAGGCATGGTAAAATAATGTTGTGGGGTTACTAGATGATTATGGGATTGATGATGAAGATTAGATGAGGTTGATGGGAATTGATGAAGAGGAGATTGATTATGAAGAGATGGAGAATGATGGAATGGGAACAATTTATGGGGACTATGGTTGGGTTAGCCTATGGGAATGGAATGAGTATTGGTATGGCTTGGTGGAGGAGTAGGTATGGAAACCATAGAAAATTATGGTTTCCATGATGGACCTTGGTTAATGAGGATGATCCGAGTAGATTTGGGCAGAGGCTTAGGGTTTACTTGCACTTGTTGAGTGTCTTGATGTTTCTTGAGCAATTTTTTCAAATGTTCCCATGCTTGATGAATTTATCTATTAGAAATGAAAGGTGTGGATGTAAATGGTATGGAATATGTGGTTAGGGAATAAGTTACACTTGGCATGGTAACTTGGGAGGTTGGAACTTGTGAAGTAGCATTTACATGTACTTCATACAAGGGGTTGGTGTATGTGGATGTATATGAAGATGGGATGGAAGTTCTAGGAGCACTTGTGTATTGGGTAATGGATACATGAGAGGAGGGTGCAATTGATGCCTCAAAAAGAGGGTTAGTGTACACTTGGGTAAATTTGGGTGGCTAGGAATAAGCAAGTTCCTACTGTAAAGTAGGATATTGACTAGGGTAATTATGAATGGAATCTAAGACATATTTAGCCGATTTACAGAGAGCATCTACTTTGGCCATATCTATGTGGGTGATATTATGGTCAATGGATGGAAAATATGATTCGGTTTGGGGAGGGAAATTTTTGGTATACCTGTACAAAACATCAGTAGTCTATACAGTGTGTGATGGGCCAACAAAAAAATCTATCTATGTCACACTTGGGGAATCTACCACAAAAGTGGTAAGGAAGGTGGGTGAATTTTCCATAGAATTGTTTTGATTTATTGCTTTTTGTTGATTTCTTTTTAATACCATAAGAAACTAAATAAAATACAAATTGTGCAGTAAAGTGAAACGCAAAATTGAAACTTCACAAAAATCAAATAGATATCATTCAATTCTAATTTTGTTCAACAGATGTGTCTTACCTCATTCATTGATTATCTCATCTTAGTGTGAATTCATTTTCTTAGATTTTGATTTCATGTGTTTCAATGTGCAAATCTGAATTAGAAATGGGTGAATCCTATAGCTTGGATGAGGCAATGAAATTATTTTTGGTGATGAAATAATGCAAGTTTGCTCAGGGATTATCTAAGATATCTCGATGTAGAGAATTGTGGATGGATATGAAAGCCACCGTCACCAGATCTCAATCAATGGTTGGTGATGAAATCCAACCATTACTGTTTAACATGAAGTGTGAAGTGTGTGATTCTTTTTAAATATTTTCAATTCTCTATTGTATACATATAATGTTAGAAAAATGACTACTTTCGATAGTCTAGATTAGAATCCAATATCTAAAATACCAATTTCTCCAAAGGATGTAAAGTACACCACTTAAGACCACTCTCTAAACAAAGGAGGGTTCATCTACTCCACCTAGAATCATCCAAATGCGAGGATAGATTTGGTATCTTGACATTATTCCTATTTATACCTACAAAAATAGAAATATCTAACCCTAGGGTGCAAGCTAATGTATGCCCTTGTCAGTTCAAATGCAAATAATAATACAACACATGAAAAAATTAAGAAATCTAAGCAAAATTGTGTGAATGAATGCAATGACTAATGTAATGCCTAAAATGCAACTAAAATGACTTGATTTTACCAGATTTATTAGTGATGTTCATTTTAATCTAGAAATATAAAAAAAAATGTAAGATTCCATAATACATAAATATAGAAAGTTTGGGTTTGATAGTAAACTTACCCAAAAGCCTACATTTTTTCTCTAACTCTGTAAAACACCCTTGGATGATTCTGAAATACACCTAGGCATTTTTGAATGTCCCTCGAGCATCACAAGGTGTTTGTGCATTCAGAAACCCTAATCCAGCAAAAATTGTGAAATCTAAGCTTCTAAAAACCCTATAATATGAGACAAAAATATCAAATTAGTCAACCAAGTAAATAAAAATGGGAAACCCTTAGGGGGTCCCACCGTGATTGTCATTTGTATATGCAAAAGCAAAACACCAAAATTTATAACAATATAAATGAAATTAGTAAACATTATTGCGCAAAAAGAGATGATTTTATTAATATGAGGGAGCCTCAAATCTCCAATGTTACAATGAAAGAATTCATTTCCTTGATATAAATGTTTACAATACTAGGGTTCACTAAAATCCTAGTGAACAATGTTAGTGGTATCTTCAATCTTGCTTCTGATACCAACAGAGGTGAGTGGGATTTATGCTATCAAATACTGGGCCACTCCAGCTTAAGCAACTATGCAATGCTTGTGTATCTCCAAACCTCCAAACATATAATGGCATAATAGGATTAGTAGTAACTGTGAGGGCTCCACTATCTGAGACCCTCAGTAATCAATAAAAACCCTAAATACCAAGAAGTAAATTGTATACAAATATGGAAATAATGAAAGTAGTATAACAATAACAAATTTACATTGTTGAACTTGTAATTTTTTGATCTGATGTAATTGTTGTAGAAAATTGGTGTGGCAATGTCATAGCATCACCTAAGGGCTAGTAGGACTGTAGATATCTAGTTTGAGATGCTCGTGGATACTCGATGGTAGTATAAAATGCCCATGGATGCTCGAGAATGGCAGAAAGTGTCCAAGGATGCTTGGTGGCATAAGGAAGTTCCCAAAGGCACTCGACATCAATAGGGAGTGCTTAAAAGCATTCAGGAGCTAGGGTGAAGATATAGAGAAGCGGATCTGGTTGAGCGAGAGGGGCAGTGAAGGATGTGGACGCTATGGTGAGCAAGGATGGATGGAGAACTCAGGGAACTTAGGATACTCAAAATAGCAAAAACCTTAGAGAATTACTTAGGGGTTAATCCATCAAAATTGCTCCTATTAATAATCCATACTAGGGTATGTTAGGGTTTAAGTGACACAAATTGTATGGCTCAGATTAAAACATATCGAAGGGTGGATATTAATTCTGGGTGCATGGCATGGATTGATGTGGATGAATGGCTAGGATTAATTCAAATCATATGGCTAGGATTTATTTACATATATACTATTTATATTTATTAAATAAATAAATAAATAAATAAATATATATATATATATATATATATATATATATATATATATATATATATATATATATATATATATATATATATAATATTAAACATATATTTAACAAACATAATAAATAAGTAGGTAGAAATGAAAGGAAGACCTTTATGGATGACAAGTGGCTAGATTTTGGTGTCTATAGTCCCATACTGCCCCTTTTCATCTTCTCATCCTAACATATCTCATCAAAAAGTAGTCGTTCATGAGTCACAATAGTTACAAACCTATAACCATCTATATTAGGTGTTTTAAGTTCACCATCCTCCATGATGAAAAGGTTTAAGATTTGAAATTTTTTTTTTATAATAATTTAAAAAACTTATATTAAAACAAGATCATTTACAAGTTGGGATGAGACTTATCCCAATATTAGACAAAGAGAACACATGTTTACAATAGTAAAATAAGATTTGCTTTGGAGCCAAATATCCTAAAACATATTTCTACAATGGTTGTTCACCTTTTCACAACTGTAAAAGAATATCTGCATTGGATAAAAATATCCTAAACCATATTTATTCAATGGTTGTCCAAATTAGCTAAACACTAGGATTGCTCACCAACCTGCCTAATTATATCATCCTTAATAGTCATGTCATTATGCCACTGAACCTCTACCTCCTTCTTAGTACCCATCTTAGCTAGGAAGTCTACCACTTTATTTAAACCTCTACTCACATAAAATGGAATCACATCATCTAATTTCCTCCATAATTCCATAATTTGAGTTATAATAATCCTCAACCTCCATGTCTTCAAAACAAAGTTCCTCATGCAATCTAGAGCTCCTACCATTATTTGAGAATTTGATTCTAGGATTATCCTCATGTAACCTTGTTTTACTGCCCAAATAGAAGAAAATTTGATATCTAAGGCTTCCACTTCATTGTTTATGGCCCTTCCCATGCCTTGAAGTTCCCAATAGAGCACCATCCCAACATGATTCCTTCAAACCACTCCAATTCCAGCTCTATCCGGGTTGCCTTTTGTAGCTCCATCGGTGTTAATTTTAATGTAATATTCTGGGGGTGGTTTTACACTAGCTCTGTTCTGCCCCTCTTGCACTTTAAATTTCTTCTCTATTGTCCCTATAACATCCTAAGTTTCCTCTTTAGCATACACTACCACAATTTCTATGACTTTGCTCCAAATAACCTGCCAAACTCCATCTAAAGATGAAAAGGTTTTTCTAAAAATTCTACCATTTCTCTCCAAACACACTTACCATCAAATGAAGCTTAATCCAAGATCCCAATTGATACAAAGAGATTTATATTTAAATCTACCCCTATTCCATATTTACCAAATATTAATCTGATTCAAATCACCATTAACTCAAATTTTATAATATAAAAACCATCTCTTCCATATCTAGCATGTGAATGGGTATTCAAACATCAAGTGGTCATATTTTTCCTCACTCTTTTAGCATAAAACATATTGATATGTACCAATTATTCCCCTACATATGAGATTATCAAAATTAATAATTCCATTATGCATGAACTACCAAGCAAAAAAAATTACTTTTGGCCAACCCTTGGATTGCCAAATCTTTCTCCAATCCTCAACCTGATATGCATGAGAATGAGGTTCTGAAAGGATCTTATCATATACATCCTTCACTGTGTAGGCACCAAGGCTCCCATATCCCCAAGATAATTCATCCTCCTCATCTCTACTACTGAGAAATATTTCTACCAAGATTTTTAGTCATGATGGGTGTCAATTCCGAAGGGATTGAAATTGGCCACTCATCCAACTTCTTAAATTGCTTAAATTATAATACCCCAGCTAACTAGTGTTGAAATAACTTTCAATTTGGATCCAAATTCTGGTTTCCATGACTATTTTTATTGGTTAAAATTCTTGAAATTCAACAATGATAGGTGATAATTGATCCCTTAAATCTATCTAAAATTATGCCTTCTCCCCTCTTGTCGATTTCCAAAACAATCATATTTCACTACCTGGGATCGTAACTTTAGAGCCTACCACACTAAGGACCTATTACTATCCAAAGGAAAATGACCCATCTCATTTGGGTTTACCTATCCCAATTATTTACTAGTTAAAACTCTACTGAATAAAGAAGTTAGTTGGGAAATCCACCTCAAGTAAAGCTTTGTAGCCAAAGATTTATTATTTAACTTTGATATCCTTAGTCTGAAACCTCCTTTTACCTTGGATTGGCTTACTTTCCCCCAACCTACTAAAGCCTATTTCCTCTCTTCTTTTACTCCTCCCCATAAAATTTTTCTAGCCATATTGTCCAACTCTTTCCATATTGTAGGTGGGGAAGCAAGGATAGAAAATTTATAAATTGGCATGGCCTAAATTACCGATTGCAAAAATGTTAATCTAACCCCATAGCTTATCCATTTGTGATACCAATGATCAATTATTTTCTTGATACAATCCAAAAGATTCCTCCAGATATCTATTTTTAGTTTTTTAAAATGCAAGGTGACCCCCAAGTATACCACTGGGAGAGAAGTCCTCATGAATCCCAAGATATCTAAACTTCTATCCTAAAGCCTTTTATAAATATTGAAAAAGACCACTTTGGATTTGTTATCATTGATTACTTAGTTTATGGTTGTAAGGTAGATTTTTTTTGCTTACCTGAAGTTGGCTACTCCCACCAATCATGTGTCATCCACAAACTATAGGTGAGTAAGAACTTCCTCACCCATATTGATACCTATTAGCAAACCTTGTTGTCTTCTCCTCAAGATGAGTCTACCCAAAACTTCAGCCAATATGAGAAAAATATAGGGTGGAAAAGGATCTCCTTGATGAAGGCCTCGAGTAGCTCCATTAGAATAGAAACACAACTCATGACCCATTCTATCCAATCCTAAGAGAAACCAAAGGCTGCCATCATCTTTGACAAGAAGATCCAATCCAACCTATCATAAGCCTTTGACATATCCAATTTTATGAACATTTTCCTATTACCAGATTTTTGAATTGAATGGATTGCCTCCTAATCTAGAACCACACCATCTAAGATTTGCCTTCCCTCTACAAACCCCCCTTTCTTTGAGGATATAATGCTATGTATAAGAGGTTTTAACCGCTCATCCATTACCTTTGTGATTATTTTATATATGATATTGCATAAGGAAATAGGTTTATAATCTAAAATATGCACCTCCTCCTCCCCTTTTGGAATTAAGGAAATAAAATTATGATTTAATGCTTTAAGTGTTATTTTACTACATCTGGACTCCTCTATAATAGCCATTACATCCTCCTCCAAGTTGTACCAGAAGGCTTGAAAAAACTAAATTGGAAAACCATCTAGACTTGGTATTTTTCTAGTGCTCATTCCAAAGACTAATTTCTTCAGTTCCTCTCTATCAATGGGTCTACATAGGGCCTAATTTTATTATTCAAAGATAACAGAGGGCATGATAGCAAGAAATTCTTTTTGAGCCTCTTCATATTGCACCATACTTAAATAGTTTAGAAAAATAATCCATTGAATGAAAATGCATACCTAGAATGGTATCAAAGGAGTGTCCATTATCATATTAAAGAGCTTCCATGTTGTTCGTATGTCTCCTAGCACAAGCATCTTGATGGAAATTTTTGGTATTTTTATTACCTTCTAATAACCAAGTGGTTCTTGCCCTATTTTTCTAGTAGATCTCCTATTGGTTATCAATGTCCTCAACTACTTTATGCAATGCATCATCCTCTTCTTTGAGCTTCTCTGTAATTATTTCTTCTCTAAAGTGTTTTTGAACCTCATCCCATATAGCCACCAATGAAGCTCTTTGGACTTAGAAGTCTATCTTATTAGCTCACCTCCATTGTTTCAGTTGATCCTTGACATAATGAGCTACTTGTGGAATCTAAATATTGTTGTCCCATATGTTGAGCGGCCCTCTTCCCAGGATTGTAGAATTTTATTTTGGAGTTCCTCTTTTTGTAACCAAAAATTTTCAAATTTGAATGGTTTTTGATGTTGCACTATCTTGATCCCTCCTTCTAACAAAATGGAAAAGTGATATGAAAATGGACCCTCCAAAATATGAAAATTTATATTCGATTTCACAAATGCCTCCTCTAAAATGAAAAAATTATCTAACTGTTGAGCAAGTTGCAACAAAAGTATTGTCATTGTTGTCAACACAGACAGAGAGATCGGTTGATGCAGTGGACAGAAAGTTCAGAAGCCATTATGATATAGTGGACAGGAGTTCAGAGGTCATACAGAGCATGCACAGTGAATTTCCAAGAAGACCGAAGTGGCCCATATGCAAAATCTCAAAGAAAAAGACAAGTAAGAAAACTATCACGATATCGCGACATGTTGAGCAAGCATGAGAAATTGTCGTGATATCGCGACATGTTAGAAGAGAGAGAAAGCGCACGGAAAACTGTCGTGATTTCACAACATGTTGGAAGAGAGAGAAAGCACAAGAAAAACTATCGCGATTTTGTGACATGTTCGAAGAAGAAGCGAATGCAGGGAAAACTATCGCGATTTCGCGACATGTTCGAAGAAGCGCATGCAGGAAAAACTGTCATGATTTCGCGACATGTTTGGGGAGAAGGTGCAAGCGAGAAAAACTGTCATGATTTCATGACATGTTCGAAGAGAAAATGGCAAGTAGAAAAAGTGTCGCGATTTCGCAACATATTGCAAGGAAGGTTGTACGGACGAAAAAGTGTCACGATTTTGCGACATATTGCAAGGAAGGTTGTACGTTATGAAAAAGTATTGCGATTTCGCGACATGTTGCAGGAGAAAGATTCCGAAAGAAAAAGTGTCACGATTTCGCGACATAATGCAGGAGAGAGAGTTCGAAAGAAAAAGGTGTCACAATTTTGTGACATAATGTAGGAGAGAGAGTTCGAAAGAAAAAGGTGTCGCGATTTTGCGACATGTTTCATTTTTGCGGTCCAAAGAGAAGATGAGGAGAGAGAAAGTAAGAAGGCAGAAGTGTCGCGATATCGTGACATGTTGTGTTTTCACGGGTGCAAGCCGAGAAGAGGACAAGGAGGCAAAAAGTGTCGCGATGTCGCGACATGTCATGTTTTCACGGTCAACAGCCAAGAAAAATTCAAAGGGGTAGAAATGTCGCGATATCGTGACATATTGTTTTTGCATGACGAAAATCTAAAATGAAGAACCCAGCCGAAGTAAAGTTAACTGAAGTAGAACGATAGTTAAAGGGGTAGTTGTAGAGGAAAATCATGCAGCCAAAATAAGAAGAGTTAACTGGAGTTAGTTCGACTGTTACAGAGGCAGTTACAAAATAAATTCATGCAGCTAAAATAAGAACAGAGAACTAAAGTCAGAATGGTAGTTATAGGGCCCGTTACGGAGTAAATTCGTCGAGCGGTGGCCATACTGAGAGTCCCAAATAAAGAGACAAACCTATTAATAGGTTGCATGTAAGAATATTGTGTCAGAAAGGAGTTACTTACAGGAGTGGCTATTAATAGGCTGCATGCGGGATTATGGAAGTTACAGAAGACTTGAGTTTCAAGATGAAAATATTATTATAAAAGGGCAGTTGCGTGCAGAAGTGACAAGGTAGCTCAGAATTGAAAATTGAGCAAAGAATGCTATCAGAGCACAGTAAATAGAGTCGTAAGTGAGCAGAGAAGGCTATGAGAGCGGTTAAAAGATAGAGCACATCAGAGAGAGAGCGGTTGAAAGACAGAGCACATCAGAGAGAGTGTGGCAGAAGGAGTGCGGCTGAGAAAGCACAACAAAATGAGATGAAGGTAGAGACGTAAGAAGCGAAGGAAGGGAACTATAAAAATGCTGCTGTGTGGAGAAGTTAGTTGGCTGCTCATAGTGGAAAAGTGCTATGAAAAAGGGCAGAGAGAGCGTGATTGAGAAAGCACGGCTAAAAGAGGGAAAACAGAGCTGTAAGAGTGGAGTAAGAGTGAGCCGTAAGAAAGCTGTAAGAGTGAGCCATAAGACAGGGCTGTTAGAGTACGATAAGCAGAACCGTTGGAGTGGGTGTGTTTCATGAATTGAAACAGAGATTGGATGAGCAATAGACCAGTGAGGGTCTTGTAAAAGTGAAGGCATTTTTATGTCAAAATAAGATTCAAAATAGAAATCCAAGTTGGTGCTTGGTCGGGGTTGGTGCTCCTTCCGGTCGGTCTTGGTAAATCAGGGGTTGGTGCTCCTTTCTAGTTGGTGCAGATAAATTAGGGGTTGGTGCTCCTTCCAGTGGGTGCTGGTAAATTGATTGTAAAGTTGGTGCTTTGCAAAGGCTGGATTTGGATGGGAGTCCAAACAGTCTATTTTTGAGGAGTAGCCAAAACTGGTGAACCTCGTTACATCTTGTGTTGTGTGATGCTCTCTTATTATATTTGCTTCATGTGGTTTTAAGCTTTCATTGTTTTAGCTTTAAGAGTTGATAGATTTTAAGTTTAAAAAAGGCTACACTAATTCACCCCCCCCTCTCAGTGCCATTGTAAGACTAACAATTGGTATCAGATCCATTTTCCCTTATCAGGCTAAATCAGCTAGGGTTGATCTTGGATTAGTATGCAATGGGTAAGAAGAATAGATCCTCCTCAAATAAGGCATCTCGATCAGTTTCAGTTCCTGTGGAAGAGAAAATTGAACTAGAAAAGGTTGAAGAAGTGAATTCTGAAGTATGTGATGAAAACCTTGAGGGTGAAGTATATCTAGAAGGTGAGTTGATTGCTGCACTTGAAGAGTTGGGTATAGAAAGGAAAAAGAACAAAATACTATCCAAGAA
This sequence comes from Wollemia nobilis, assembly GCA_028583015.1. NCBI lineage: Eukaryota > Viridiplantae > Streptophyta > Pinopsida > Araucariales > Araucariaceae > Wollemia > Wollemia nobilis. The sequence continues at coordinate 182,017 of JAQPPZ010003648.1, read as the reverse complement.
GTTGGAAGAATATGGGGATAATATTGAAGATCTCTTCTTACAAATTCAGAAAGCCAAGAAAATAGAAGAAACCTTGAAGTCACGCCTGGATGATAAAGGCGATGTATGTAGCAAACGTGAAGAGGAATCTAACAAAGTTATTAATGATCTAAAGCTGCAAGTAGAAGAGTCCAAAAGGATTGAAGAAACTCTCAGGTCATAGATCAATGAGAAAAATATTGTTTGCTACAAACAAGAAGAGGAGATTGTTGTATTGAAGAAACAACTAGAAGAGGCCAATACAAATCTCAAATTTGAGAAGAGCACAGAGTTGCTAGATAAAATGATAAGGCAACAAAGAAGCCCCATGTGTAAGCTTGGTCTTGGATATGAAGTTGAACAACCTTCATCTTCCAAATATGCAGAGAAGAAGAAGTCCACTGTTGAAGGATCAAAGCAAGAAAAGTTTGAAGCTGAATCTTCAAAAGGAAGAAAATATCAAAGGAGATCTATAACAAAGCAACCACAACAAAAGAGGTTCTATCACTCTCACTCTATTCATAATAATGCTTTTAATGGCTATTGTTTTAGATGCAACCATTATGGTCACAAGGCAATTTATTGTGGATTGAATAATAGATCAAAGAGTTATGCTTGGTAGAAATACATCTGTTATTCCGGTTGAACACCATGTGCAATGTTTTAAATGTAATGGTCATGGGCACATAGCAAGGTCTTGTCCAAGAAATTTTGTATCTAATCTAAGGCAAGACAATAGATTTCATCAGACGCAAAGAATGCAACACAGACAGGGAAGAAATCATGTGCATCAAAGAAAGGAAAAGAATCATCCATCAAGGATGTACAAGAGACAACCACCCAAGAGAAATGTTCAAGTTCACGAAAAGGTTCAAAATAGGGATGCAGTTGAAAAACTCAAGCCCAAGTTCAAGAAATCTTGGAGAAAGAAAGAAGAGAGGAAATCGTGTCTCCTTGGACAGAAGGAGATTACTCCTCTATTGCACTAAGCAACTCTAGGTAGCACATCCTCAGGGGGAGCAATGTTAAAGTTTTATTTTAATGCTCCTATATATTTGTGTGGTTATCTGAGGATGAAAGGAAAGAAGTCAGTGAGTTGTCGTATAGTTGCCAAAGTGTGGTTCAGTTCATGTCATTGATTGTGGCAGTACCTTGAAGGGTGGTGATTAACTTAAGAGAAGAGCGCCCAGGTGGTGAAGCGCCAAGGAGGACAAGATGCCTATGCGTCTAAGAAAGTCTTGCATTATTTGAGAAATGCGAGATATTGCCCGAGGATTCCATTGATCGTAGCGAGGAGAAATGCTCCCTGGAATCACGTGAAGAATGTTCACCTAAGACATTGAGTAGCCCTAACATATGCCCTAGCAAGAAGTAGAATACCGAGTGTTGATGACTGCGCATAGATTGAGGTTCCAACACTAGATGTAACAGTCCACTATCAATACCTGTGCAAGCAATAAAAACATTCATGGCAGCCGTTAGAAACCAGAGACATTGAGCTGCACAATGGATGCGAGGCAAAGTCGTTAGTCACGGAGGAGGTGGCAGTCAAGAGGCCAAAGAAAATTGTGGAGAGTGTCGATGATAAAGTTGATGAAGTGGATTTGATTTGAGATTGCCATTCATTGTTGAGTTCATTTTGAGTACTACTTGAGCATGATTGATTGAGCCTTTGAGAAGGTCTTTGGGAAATAGTTGTGGTACAGTGTTTGATGCTTACACAGAGTTGGTTGATACATGCTTCGACTAAGGTCTGTGATAAAGGGATGTTCATTGAGGTGATTGGTTGAGTTGAGTTGAGATTGAGATTTGAGTATAGAACATATTGAGTCTCTAACAATTCTCTTTATGCTTCTATGAGATTTAATTGATATATTTATTGAGAATTAAGTATAAAACATATTGAGTCTCTATCAATTCTCTTTATGATTCTATAAGATTGGTTAGATTTTGTGTGAGCCTATTGACAGGGTATAGAGGACAGAGTCTCAATGGATAGAGATCCAGCAGCCAACACAGTTGAATATAGATCTGAGTGAGGGACCACATTCTCAGGGGGAGCATTTATATATTTGATTATATTTTTGTTCATATTTGTAATTTTTGCTAACTGTCATAACGTGTGCCTGAGAATGATGTGCATGGACTCAGGGGGAGTCTGCAATAGCCCTTTGGTATTATTGTCAAAGGGGGAGAAGAATTGCAGGAGATTGCATGAGTGTTGCCAACAATTCCAAATGGGGAGATTGTTGAGCAAGTTGTAGCAAAAGTATTGTCATTGTTGTCAACACAGACAGAGAGATCGGTTGATGCAGTGGACAGAAAGTTCAGAAGCCATTATGATACAGTGGATAGGAGTTCAGAGGTCATATAGAGCATGCACAGTGAATTTCCAAGAAGACCGAAGTTGCCCATATGCAAAAGCTCAAATAAAAAGACAAGTAAGAAAACTGTCGCAATATCACGACATGTTGAGTAAGCATGAGAAACTGTCGTGATATCGTGACATGTTAGAAGAGAGAGAAAGCACAAGGAAAACTATCGTGATTTCATGACATGTTGGAAGAGAGAGAAAGCACAAGAAAAACTGTCACGATTTCACGACATGTTCGAAGAAGAAGCGCATGCAGGAAAAACTGTCACGATTTCGTGACATGTTCGAAGAAGAAGCGCATGTAGAAAAAACTGTCGCGATTTCATGACATGTTTGGGGAGAAGGCGCAAGCAAGAAAAATTGTCATGATTTCGTGACATGTTCAAAGAGAAAATGGCAAGTAGAAAAAGTGTCGCGATTTCGTGACATATTGCAAGGAAGGTTGTACGGACAAAAAAGTGTCGCGATTTCACGACATATTGCAAGGAAGGTTGTACGGATGAAAAAGTGTCGCGATTTCGTGACATGTTGTAGGAGAAAGAGTCCGAAAGAAAAAGTGTCGCAATTTCGTGACATAATGCAGGAGAGAGAGTCCGAAAGAAAAAGGTGTCACGATTTCACGACATAATGCAGGAGAGAGAGTACGAAAGAAAAAGGTGTCACGATTTCGCGACATGTTTCATTTTCAAGGTCCAAAGTGAAGAGAAAGAGGAGAGAGAAAGTAAGAAGGCAGAAGTGTCGCGATATCACGACATGTAGTATTTTTGCGGGTGCAAGCCGAGAAGAGGACAAGGAGGTAGAAAGTGTCGCGATGTCGCGACATGTCATGTTTTCACGGTCAACAGCCAAGAAAAATTCAAAGGGGTAGAAATGTCGTGATATCGTGACATATTGTTTTTGTGTGACGAAAATCTAAAATGAAGAACCCAGCCAAAGTAAAGTTAACTGAAGTAGAACGACAGCTAAAGGGGCAGTTGTAGAGGAAAATCATGCAGCCAAAATAAGAAGAGTTAACTAGAGTTAGTTCGACTGTTACAGAGGCAGTTACAGAATAAATTCATGCAGCTAAAATAAGAACAAAGAACTAAAGTCAGAACGGTAGTTACAGGGCCCATTACGGAGTAAATTCATCGAGCGGTGGCCATACTGAGAGTCCCAAATAAAGAGACAAACCTATTAATAGGTTGCATGTAAGAATATTGTGTCAGAAAGGAGTTACTTACAGGAGTGGCTATTAATAGGCTGCATGCGGGATTATGGAAGTTACAGAAGACTTGAGTTTCAAGATGAAAATATTATTATAAAAGGGCAGTTGCGTGCAGAAGTGAAAAGGTAGCTCAGAATTGAAAAGTGAGCAGAGAAGGCTGTCAGAGCACAGTAAATAGAGTCGTAAGTGAGCAGAGAAGGCTATGAGAGTGGCTAAAAGATAAAGTGCGTCAGAGAGAGAGTAGCTGAAAGACAGAGCGCATCAGAGAGAGTGTGGTAGAAGGAGCACGGCTGAGAAAGCACAAAAAAATGAGATAAAGGTAGAGACGTAAGAAGCGAAGGAAGAGAACTATAAAAGGGTCATTGCATGGAGAAGTTAGTTAGCTGCTCATAGTGGAAAAGTGCCACCGTATAGAGGAGAAGTGCTGCGAAAAATGGCAGAGAGAGCGCGGCTGAGAGAGCACGGCTAAAAGAGGGAAAATAGAGCTGTAAGAGTGCAGTAAGAGTGAGCCGTAAGAAAGCCATAAGAGTGAGTCGTAAGACAGGGTTGTTAGAGTGCGGTAAGCAGAACCGTTGGAGTGGGTGTGTTTCATGAATTGAAATAGAGATTGGATGAGCAATAGACCAGTGAGGGTCTTGTAAAAGCAAAGGCATTTTTATGTCAAAATAGATTCAAAATAGAAATCCAAGTTGGTGCTTGGAATCAGGGGTTGGTGCTCCTTCTAGTCGGTGCTGGTAAATCAGGGGTTGGTGCTCCTTTCTATTGGTGTAGATAAATTATGGGTTGGTGCTCCTTCCAGTGGGTGCTTTGGTAAATTGATTGTAAAGTTGGTGCTTTGCAAAGGCTGGATTTGGATGGGAGTCCAAGCAGTCTATTTTTGAGGAGTAGCCAAAACTGGTGAACCTCGTTACATCTTGTGTTGTGTGATGTTCTCTTGTTGTAATTGCTTCATGTGGTTTTAAGCTTTCGTTATTTAAGATTTAAGAACTGTAGATTTAAGTTTAAAAAAATGCTACACTAATTCACCCCCCCTCTCAGTGCCATTGTAAGACTAACACTAACTTCACCTTCCTACTATGGGATCCCTTCTCTTATTAGTCCAAGTATATTTGGTTCTAGGGCATTTAATAACCACCAAGTGTAATGCATGGAATTGGGCAATCATAAGTCGATCCCCTATGTCCAAAATTGGGGTTCCCCCTTCCTAATATCTAGAGGATAATTTAGTATTAAAATCCCCATCAAAAATCTAGTCTAACTCCTCCTTTGATACTTTCATGTTATGCAATGCTTTCCATTAATGCATCTGAACATCTAGGTTTTGAGCCCCATAAAATTTGTAATTAAAACTTGCTCAGTTGTGACATTGTTCCTAAAATGCAATGTGAGGAAACCCCTACAAGCAATATGTTCTATTGTCATCCATTCAAGATATTTCCAAAAATTAACTATCCTCCTTGAAGCCCCTTGGGCAGCCACTTCCATATCACCAACACCCCTCCAAATTCTATTTACCATTTTACACATAAGATCCAATGATATTTTTATATCTTTGATAAGCAAAATAGTGTTTTACATTTTATAAGAGTCTTCAAACATCATATTGATGGGTTCTACTATTTAAACCCCTAATATTGCATGATTGTATAATCATTGGTTACCTTGAGAGGAGTAACCAGTGATCATTTTGTCTCCTTGAACTGCTATCAATTCCTTATTTGATTTTCTACCCACTCCTTGAGAGATGATATTTTTTTATCTCTTTTCCACTTGAGTTATCCCTAGAGTTGGCATTTCTCTATTATTTTTTGCTATACCTATGATGGCATCCTTAATTATCATCTTCTCTTGGTTATGCACTATTAATGCTCCTACAATATCTGATTACAATAACTCACTGCACTCAATTACCTGCTCTAGGATGGGAGGAGGTGAAAGAGGGGCTTGAACATGGCTACTGTTGTTTTCATTATTCCTATCCACTCCTTCCATGAATTTTTCTTCTTGGTCCACTAGTGTCTTGAAGATCTCATACCTATTGGAGGGCTTGAGTTGGGTTTTCTCTTTACCATATTTTTCTTTTACCTTATCCTTCTTTTGGGTTGTTTAAAACCATCTCCCTGTGCTTCTTTACCCTAAGAAATATTGGTTGTTTCTTTATTGATTTTTGACTTACCCTCATTAGGAAGATTTAACATTCCTAGAGAAGCCTCCATTTTTATGATCATATTGTTTGGGTAGGATCAAGTGAAATACCCATATTTACGGTAAACTCTGTATCTCAAGGGCAATGCCTCATAATCCAGTTGTTGAATCCAAGATAATCATACAAGTTTGAATTCAACCTCTATCGAAAAAGGCTAGTTAAGATCCATTTCCACACACAATGTAGCATAAACGATTATGTTTCCTTCCATTGTGTCTTTTAAAATCCCCAAATTTCTTCCAAGGGAATTACCAATAATTCCCAATACATGCTCACTCTAAAACTCCATTGGAAGTGCATACAAATGGATCCAAATTGGGACAAAAATGGGTTCAATTTGAGGATATAATCCCACTCTGCAAGGTTGAACATGTTAGTTTTTTAGGATATATGCTATGGAAGAGATTTAACATAGGTTGTAATAAGATGCAATAAATATGAAAGAAAGTGAGTATGTAATATGACTGAAATATACTATAAATAGAAATGATGAAAATACAATGCAATATGGAGTAAATGGTTACTCCATTACAATGAGTTAAAGAGCTACATTATGCTCCATATAGGAGAACTACTATCTACTACACTACATTATATAAGAACTTGACTTGATACTGATCTACTAATATGAGACCCTTTATATAGGAAGATAGATTCCTTGGCCAACACTCTACCTAGTTGTACAAGGGGACACCTTGCACATTGCCACTTGTGCATTTAGCATATTAATTAAAGTAACTAGGTAACTTCCCCCTAAAGTAATATCATACTCTAACTATGTATCTAAGGTGGTACATTTACATGATCTAAATGATGTAATATACTCTAACTCTCATAGAACAAATAATCTTGTCGGACCATGATTCCTCTTTTTTTATTCGAAAACCCTATTTCTATCGAAAAGTGAAGAAAAAATAATGATAAAATATCCATTGCTAATAAACCACAAAGAATACTCACTAAGGGGCTCCCAATTTTGTCGAACCCAGGAATGCAAAAAAAATAGGGTAGGGTGAATACCCATGAATTTACAAATCAAATCATGATTAGTTGTATATAAAACTATTTCTTCTACCATCCTTTGCTCAATTACAATATTTGGCCTTGATTCTAACTATGGCAAGCATCCATTAACTCATTGAGATGTTGATCTATTTCCAATAGCCATAAAGAGCATTTTTAATGCAATTTTTTGTGCTTCTTTAGTCTCTGTTGGAGATTTATCCTTTAACAAATCTACAAAAGAACTATGTCTCTCTAAAAGAGGATCCAAAGGTGTCCCCATTGGACCCTCTTGGGGCAACAATCTTGTATTCAATTCCACAACAACCAAAAATATCTTCGACTACCAAAATGATGCCCTAGTTTTCTCTTAAGATTTGAAATTCTTACAATGTGAATTTATGGTCTAATATCAAATATAACCTAACCTTAATTCTTAGGGTTTTTTATTGTAAGTACAAATGTATTATGAAACTTAGCACTTAAAATGCCCTCTATATCTTTTGAATAACCTCAATATTTTCCTGAAACTACTCTATTTAAACAAACACTTTCTTATTAACCATTCAAATGAAACATATGCATCCTATCCTATTATGAAATAAAGTATTCAATGTACACTTAGATACAACTTGTCCTCGCTGACTAGTCCACTTTATTTAACCAAATCCTTCAAATTTTCCTTAACTAAAGTTACCCTTTTTTTTTTAAGTATTTATGTAACACACTTTCAATTTTGGGATTAGGAAGTCACATATCCTCATACTAGCTTGGGATAATGCATATAAAATATCAAGTACTAAGTTTTAAATATTTTATGGGCCTTTTTGAAGAGTACAATGATAATTAAATAATCATCCATTTAATACAGATCTCAAAAGCAATCGTTTCACAAATGAGGTAAGTTTCTAATGTGCAATTTCATTGCTATCTATTGGTTTATAGTAATAATTAATTTTAGCTAATAACATTCTTTTATTTTTATTTATACCTTAAATTATGAATTCCATACCAACGTAAAACTTACACATTAATGTAATTGTATGTTGGCAATTTTGGGTACGTTGGGTACATTGCCTTTGCTCAAGTGTAGATGTTGTCATTGATGTCAAGAAGTTCTTGAAGCAATTTGATTTGATGTCAAGGAATTTGTTTTGTTGAAGGTTATTCAGAGCATGATCAGTGAGTTTCCAGGAAGTTCTTAGTAGCCCATTTGCAAAAGATCAATAAAAAGACAAGTAAGAAAAAGTATGCAACAGGCTAGAAAAACTGTCATGATTTCGTGACATGTTTGAGGAGAGAGAAAGTGCTGGCAAAATTGTCGTGATTTCGTGACATGTTTAAGGAGAGAGAAAGTGCTGGAAAAACTATCGTGATTTCACGACATGTTTGAGGAGAGAGAAATTTTTGGCAAAACTATCACGATTTCGCGACATGCTGGAAGAAAGAGAAGAAGCTGGCAAAACTGTCGCGATTTCGTGACATGTCGCATTTTCGTGACTTAGAAAGTGCAAGAAGGCAGAGAAGGAAAAGTGTCGTGATTTCATGACACATTGCCAGGAAATTTGTATGGACGAAAAGGTGTCACAATTTCGCGACATAATGCAGAAAAGAAAGTCCGTAGTGTGAACTGTCATGATTTCGCGACAAGTTAGAAGAGAGAAAGTTACATGAAAAATGTCATGATTTCGTGACATGCTGCAGAGGTCAAGGTGAGGACTATCACGATTTCATGACATGCTGAAAAGCTCGAAGAGATAACTGTCACGTTTTCATGACACGTAGTAAATGGGAAGAGTCTGAAATGAGAAGTGTCACGATTTCACGACAGGCTACAAAGAAGTTGTATGGATGCAGAAAGTGTCACGATTTCATGACAGGCTACAAAGAAGTTGTACGGATGCAGAAAGTGTCACGATTTCATGACAGGTTGAAGAGAAATCTTGCGAATGCAAAAAGTGTCATGATTTTGTGACAGGTTGAAGAGAAATCTTATGAATGCAGAAAGTGTCACGATTTCATGACAGGTTGAGGTGGCAGCATTCAGTTGGAGAAAGTGTCACGATTTCACGACAGAAACAGTTAGAAAGTCTTCAACAGAAGAAGTGTCATGATTTCATGACAAATTCAAGAAGGAAGAGCTCGAAGGCAAAAGCATCACGATTTTGTGACATGTTGTAGTTTCGCGATAGAAGCTACAGAAGAGTTGCAAAGTTAAATTTGAGTCGACAAAGTTAAATCTGGGCCGACGTTGTTTAGGGTTTGCAGTCAACGTTGTTTAGGGTTGAGCAGCCGACTAGGATCAAAGTTTTAATCTTGATTGTTAGTATAAAAGGAGGGCTGTTTGAAGAGTTTTAATAATCGATCAAAGTGTGCATTCAAAGTGAGATATTCGTAGTTAGAGTGCGGGGGAGAAGTTCAATCGTCGAGAAGCAGAGTGTGCGAAGATTGTGCTGCTGTGATTGCGTAGAGGTCCATAAGTTGATGTTCGATCGAGTGCTGCTATGTTTGCGTGTTTAGTGTAAAATTTGGCTTCGACCAAGTGTGGCTATAACAGAACAGAAAGAGGAAGAGGACAGACTTGTGCCAAACCGAAGGACTATGTTTGGTGCATATTCGAGGACCAGTTTTATGGTGATAGAGTTGAGGACAGAGATCTCCAGCCAGATCAGGGAAGACAGGTGTCTTCCGTGGATAGAGTTCCACTTGCTAAGGGCAGAGGAGGTAGAGGTCTTCTGGAGGATCACCACTAAAGAGCAGAGCTAGGGGAAGGTATCTCCTTTGGGTTGACGCCCATAAATATTGTAATCGAGAAAGGTATTTCCAGATTGTGAGTTGATAAAATTTAGAGAGAAATTTTATTCGTGGAGTAGCCCGCATTGGGTGAACCACGTAAATTGTTGTGTCTCTTTTGTGGATGGTGTTTTGTGCATTGCTTTGATTACTACTTTTAATACTGCTATCTATACACTGCTTAATACTGATTTAAAAGTTGTTTTGAAGCAAAAGTAAAAAATAGTCTTATACTGTTCACCCCCCCTCTCAGTATAAGCTTATGTTCTTCAATTGGTATCAGAGCAGGTTCCTTCAAAAAGGTTTAAAAGCTTGAAGGAAGAACTGGTTAAGAACACAATGGATTATTCAAGTGGCAATGCAACACCTATTCTTGATGGATCAGATTTCGGTCTGTGGAGTGCAAGAATGAAGGTTTATCTAATGGAACTTGGTAATGAGGTTTGGGAAGTGATTGAATACGGGTACACTATTCTTGAAAATGGTCCTTATACTAAAGAAGACAGGCTCCTACATCACAGAAATTCAAAAGAAATGAATGCAATCTTGAAGGGTTTACAAAATGCAGATCTTACCAAGGTGATTCACTGCAAGACAGCTAGTGAAATGTGGAAACAGCTGTAGATAGTTCACACAGGTGATGTAAATGTCCGAAAGGCCAAGTTGCGACACTTCAAAGGTATTTTTGAACAACTCAAGATGAATTATGATGAAAAAATTAGTGACTACATGCTTCGTATGGATGAGGTTGTTAACTCCATGAAATACTTAGGTCTTGAGCTTGCTGAAAATGGTGTGTGTGATAAGATTTTAAGATCTCTTCCTAATAGATTTAGTGAAAATATTTCTGCTATTGAGGAAGCTAAAGATTTAGATAAGTTGAAAAAGGATGAGCTCCATAGTATTCTTGCAGCATTTGAGCTGAGAACTCAAGTGAAAGTTAATGTCAAGAAAGAGGCAACTTTCAAAGCTACCAAGAAATTAAAGGGCAAACAGATTCAAGAGAGTGATGAGTCTTCTAGTGATGAAGAGGCATATTACAACAAGAAAGGCAAGTTATCTAGAAAACACAAAAGCAAGAAAAATATAAGATGTTTCAACTGTGGAAAGTTTGGTCATTACGCTACTGACTGTATTGTTTCCAAGAATGAAAGTGATGAAGATATACGGGATGTTAAGAGCAAGGATTCGAAAAGCACGGGTATTACAGAAAGAATAAAGATGAGCACAACAATCAAGGAAAAAGGTATTCACACAAGAACAAGAAGAGTTTCTACCTAGACAAAGCAAGTAAGTGTTCGAGCAGTGATAGTGAAAGCTCTTCAAGTGATGAGGAAAATGAGATGCTGTTCATATTAGAAAAAGAGGAAGAACCGAAACATAGATTCATTATTATGAAATTTTTTAGATGTGGAAATTTTGGTCACCTTGAGGATGATTGTACAAATAATGATTTGGTTTCCAGTATGTATAAGGATGCTTCAGAAAACTATCAAGAAGATGCTTGTATGGTTTTTGAAAAAGGTAGCACCTCTAGTGATAAGAAATCTGAAAAAGGTCTTGAGGATTCAGAAAGCAAACAAATAAAAGATCTTGAAAGTGAACTTAATAATGCTCTTAGTGTTTTGAAAAAGGAAAGAAAGAAGAATGATAGACTCAAGGATAAGTTAGATGAATGTTGTATGGAGAGAGACGATCTTATATAAAGTCTTGACTTCTCTATAGCTAAAACACGGGAACTCAAGGATGAGTTAGAGTCTAAGATTCTTGAGTATAATGAGTTGGAACAGAAAATGGCTTCTCTGGAAGTAGAAACTAAAGAGTACAAGGATAATCTATACAGGTTTCAAGATAGCTCCAAAAAGGTTAAGTCTCTCATCAAAGGTCAAATAAAACCAATAGATAAAATAGGTCTCGGTTTTGTTAAGCCGCACAAAGAACAAGTTGGGGAATCTAGCAAGAGATTCCAAAAGGAAGAGAGTTCTGATGAAGAAAGTACTTCAGAACATGAGTCCGTGAGTGATCGATGCACAGAAATAGAAAATGAAATTCAGAATGCGAAGAAAAAGTTTTCAGGACCCAAGAGGTCGTATAAAGGAAAATTTCACGATAGATATTTTGCGTGTTACAGGTTTGGTCACATGGCTGCACATTGCATGTCTCAAATGAAGAAGGTTAACAACAACTTCAGAAGTGGTAATTTCTTCCAAGGGTATTTCTACTCTTGTAATCAGTTTGGGAATAAGGCATTTGTCTGCAAGGCTAATATCAGGTTCACGGTTAGTCAGAACAGGTGGATTCAAAAAATAGGTATGCCTAAAAGAAATTACAGTGTTACTTGTTATAAATGCAACAATGCAGGTCACACAGCTAGACAGTGTAGAGCTGATCTTCCAAGGAACAGGAACAAGAATAGTGGCATGATCAGGTCCAAGGATCAAGGCATGAAAAAAGACAGGGATGAGAACAAGAACAAGAACAGTGACAAAAACAGGAATGCGGGCAAAAAGTTCAAGAAAATGTCGGGCAAGGAAATTATAGACACTGATGATGATCAGTGCCTAATGGGAGTTTTACTCCCACCCTAATTTAATCTCCTCATAAGAATGTGGGGGAGGGACTAAGCTAAGAAGTTCATTCTTAGTCTCGAGCCCCAAAGGTGACCCTTTGCCATTGATGACAAAGGAGGAGAGATTTGAGTAAGGGGGAGAGATATGAGTAAGGGGGAGAGCTTCAATGTGAAGAGGAAAGCTTCAAGTCAGGGGGAGCAAAACTTCAAAAGGAGTTTCTCAGTTGTTGGCACAGTTGGTTTCAGTTTTGGCTCCTAAGATGTGTTTCAGTAAAGGTTTGCCATAAATGACAAAAGGGGAGATTGTTGGCAATTTTGGGTACCTTGGTTACATTGCCTTTGCTCAAGTGTAGATGTTGTCATTGATGTCAAAAAGTTCTTGAAGCAATTTGATTTGATGTCAAGGAATTTGTTTTGTTGAAGGTTATTCATAGCATGATCAGTGAGTTTCCAGGAAGTTCTTAGTAGCCCATTTGCAAAAGATCAAGAAAAATACAAGTAAGAAAAAGTATGCAACAGGCTAGAAAAATTGTCACGATTTCACGACATGTTTGAGGAGAGAGAAAGTGCTAGAAAAACTGTCACAATTTCACTTGTTAGCGTAGTTATGCTATTGTTATTTCATTATTTGTCTTGTTATGCATTTGTTATTTCGTTGTAACAAATTGCTATTGTAGCTGGTTGGTTTGGCAACCTCCGGCAATTCGTTTGTTGTTGCTGTATTATTTAAACTGCACTGCTGAATAATATTTTCTAGTTCGTTGTTTAACATGGCATCAGAGCCAGTGGCGTGAAGAGAGAGGCTGGAGGCGGAGAAGGTTGCTGTGCTGGGAGCAGGTTGCTGTTGGGACGTAATTGTTTTTTTTTTTCACGCCATTGCGTGATAAATTAAAAAAAAAAAAAAAAATTCGTGGACGCAGCGCCCCACCCGCCCGCTGGAACGCAGCACCAGGACGCATCCGCGACGCGCGCTGAGCGCGGACGCAGCGCCATCCGCGACGCCGCGCTCCCTATTCGCGGACGCGTAGGAGGTACTACGAACGCACAGGAGGGGGACGTCTGTGTAGGAGGCGCACCCCGCCCGCCCCGTTGAGCGGACGCAGCGCCATCCGTGACGTCGCGCTCCCTGCCACACGTAGGAGGTACTGCGGAAGCGTAGGAGGGGGACGTCCGCATCGGAGGCGCACCCCCCCCCCGTTGAGCTGTTCACACGAGGGAGACGTCCATTGCACATGGACACGCAGGAGGGAAGGGTTGCCCCCCCCACCCCCATTGAGCAGAGAGGACGACGGATGTAGGCCGTGCCACCCCACCCCACGCATGGGTATTTTTGGAGGCCCCGCCCACCCCCCCCTCCCCCACTGCATAGACTATGCATGGGTATTTCTGGAGGCCGCGCCCGCCCCCCCCAGCGGCTAAGCACGAAATTAAAAAAAAAAACGTGACCAAGCTGCAGCGCGCGACGGGAGGCCGTGATTTGCAGAGGAGTCTGCAGGCAGCAAGCTGAGGTCCTCAAATATGAGGGGGCCCTTTCTCTTCCCAGATCAGCCCAAGGGCTCACTGGCAAGTGAGTTGCGTGGTGGATTCCGGGAACCCAGCAGTCGGGGGTTCAAATCCCACCGACTCCCCCCTTTCAAAGGTAAATTTTTTTTTCAAAGGTTTTTTAATTATTATTTTTTTAGTTAAAATTTTTAATTTTAATTTATTTTTTCTATAGTTTTAAAACTTTATAAATTAAATTTTTTTTTTTCATAAGTTTTAAAACTATATAAATTAAAATTATTTATTTTAACTTTAAATACATAATAATTATTAAAATGCTTTGTTAAAGAGAATTTTTTAAGGGGGGATATTTTTTTCAAAAAATCAAAGGGGGAATGTGAGTAATTTTTTGAAAAAGCAATTTGGCGAATTGTAAAAGGTGCATTTTTGGCTGTGACCGACACCTGGAGGGTTAAATCTTGTGGGCACTTTTTATGTTGTATGTTGCATATTTCATTTTTTGCACTACTTCATTAAAAGTTAAAAAAAAAATCAAATACACTCCCTAAGTCCCCGGAATAATTAAAACCCATCCGTGCAATTTATTGCACTTGCAGCGATTCGGTATTTGTGATACCTCTGGCCAGCACTTACAGGTAAAGCTGTCGTGATTGGGCTACTGTATCCGCCGCCTAATATAGCTGCTACAATGACGTCTGAGCTTGTTCTCTATAAATCATCGAGGAGAGATAAGTTTGCCATTTTTTGCATTTTTTTACTCCATCCACTACCCATAATTGCTCTTGTGTTTAGGCGTAAATCCTGATGAAGTATTCTTCATAGTGTTTAGGGGAAGTTATGCCCCACGCATGAGAAGAATCTTCTATGGTAGGTGACATCAACAAGGCGATTCCCTTTCAGTACCGCTTATGTTCCACGTATCGTATGATCTCTAAAACTCACCTATAGTCTCCCTCACGTAAGGGCGGGTGATTTTTGTTGATCTTTCTAAATACCTATAGTTTCCCTCACGTAAGGGTGGGTATTTTGTATAGTATAACGGCCTAGCAAAAGGTATATCGAAAGGGGGACCAATTGGTGATATAAGGAACCTTCACTATGGTCGCTATTGCAAAATTGATGACTAATCCTCATCAGTTATTGAAAGGTCCAAATTATACACCATGGAAACATAAGATGAAGGCAATTCTCCAAATGGAAGATTTATGGGATATTGTTACTGGAGTAACACCTAGGCCTTCACCAGCATCAGGATCCACAGGTCCTTCCGCAGATCAGATAGCTTTTGACAAGAAAGACAGTCGAGCAAAGGTGCTCATTTTGTTTGCTGTTTCAGATGAAGTGCAACCTCATATAGCTGACAAAAAAAGTGGTAAAGAGGCATGGGATTCCCTTAGAACCATCTATGAGGGAAAGAATGATTCCACCATTCTTCATCTTCAACAACAACTTCATAATCTGAGCTTGAGATAGGGTGAAACAGTTGAACTCTTTCTGTGCAGAGTGTCTGAATTGAAAGAGAAATTGAATTCTTTGGGAGATACTGTGGACAAAAAGCTTCTCATTTCACTTGTGATGAGAGCTTTACCTTCTTCATTTGATATGTTGATCACCTCCATCCAGGTGTCTCAACGAAAAATTACCTACATTGAGTTGGTCAATCTGCTTCAACAACAGGAGGCACGCCAACTTCACAAGGATGATTCTTCCAATACAGCCCTATACACCAATAGGTAGGGTTCTAGGAAGAAAGGTAATGGGCAAAAAGGAGGCAAATTTTAGAAAGGAGGAAATTCTCAATAGGATACGAAAGGAAAAGGAAAACAACCTCAACAGAAGAAGAGGTGGTGCAAGATCTGTGAGAAAGACAACCATGACACCAACAGGTGTTGGCATAAGAACAAGCAAAAAGGCCAAAACAAACTACAAAATAAAAACAAGCAACCCCAGGTGAATGTTGTTGTTGAAGAATCTGACTCAGATTCTGAATGGGAACACAAGGTGCTCATGACTACCACAGATTCCACACAAAGGGATCCTGTTTGGTATGTCGATTCTGGAGCTAGCAAACATATGACTAGCGACAGATCGTGGTTTGAATAATTCATGGCCAAAGAGTGCAAACTTGTCACCATTGCTGATGATAATACCTACAAGGTTCAGGGATAGGGTACAGTTTCAGTCACTCTTCCTGATGGCAAGTGTCAGATTGACAAAGTCTTCTATGTTTCGGGATTGGCTAACAATTTGTTGTCAGTCACACAAATCCTGGATAGAAATATGGTTGTCAACTTTCATGTTGAGAATGGAAAGAAGTGTTGTACTATTACCAGGAATGGTAAGCAGATTGCAACAGCTTCATATAAGCATGGCTTATTTGCCCTAGATGCTATCTCTACTCCACATGTTGCCATGACTGTCTCTACCAAGGAGGCAACTTCCCTATGGCACAAGAGATATGGGCATCTTAGTTCTAGCTACTTACTTGAGCTCAGTAAGTATGATATGGTAAATGGTCTTCCTTCCCTTTCTACCACATTGCCAGTGTGCTCTGACTGCTTGGCAGGAAAGCAGCATAGAGTACCATTTGAGAAGAGCTCAACAAGAGCACGAAAACCTCTGGAGTTAATTCACATCGATTTGTGCTGTCCTTTCACACCCAATAGTTGTGGAGGGAAGAGGTACTTTTAGTTATTCGTAGATGACTACTCACAAAAGATGTGGGTTTTATTTCTCCAACTAAAATCTGAAGCTTTCGCATTCTTCCAGCAGTTCAAGAAATTCGTTGAGAGGAGTTAGGAGCTTCTATTAAAACCCTCTGCTCAGATCGAGGGGGTAAGTTTACCTCTAAAGAATTTTCTACATTCTTAGATAAGCATGGAATCAAGAGACAGTTAACAACTGCCTATACTCCTCAAAGAAAATGGAGTTGCCGAGAGAAGGAACCGTTCTATCATGGAAATGGTTCGTTGTATGCTCACAGGAGCTACTCTTGGGCAACAATATTTGGTAGAAGTCGTCACCACCGCAAGTATATCTCGTTGAATAGGGCACCCACAAAGGCCCTAAAAGGAATGACTCCACAGGAAGCATGGAGTGGTCGAAAACCCTCCATATCTCATCTACGTATTTTCGGATGTCACGCTTTCATGCACATACCGAAAGAGAAAAGGAAGAAGCTAGATGAGAAAACATTGAGATGTATTTTTCTTGGTTATGATGAGCACTCTAAAGGATATCGTTTGATAGATCCTTTGACCAAGAAAATTCATGTCAGCAGATATGTTGTCTTTGATGAAGCTTTCACATCACAGAGCACATCTAAAGTACACCTAGATCTTGTGGAATCTAAGGAAGAGAAGATTCCTTCGTCAACACAGACAGGAGATCCTTCTACATCTTCTTCAACACCACCGAAGAAGAATCCAAAATGGTGTACAAATACAATCAGAGATGCAAATTTATCCACTCCTCCCAATTTGAACTTGGATAGACCTCGTACACGCAGTATGGCTCAAAAGGAAAAAGAAGCCAAAGAAACTGGTGAGGTTGATGATCTTTGTCAATCTTTTGAGGAAATTTCTGTAACTCCACATACAGAAGCAGAGGATATGGATATTGATGATGACAGGGCGTTCATGTCTACCATAGATGATCTTGAACCTGCATCAGTGCAAGATGCTCTTAGTGAGCCTCAATGGAAGGCCGCTATGGATACAGAGTATGAGTCTTTGATGAAAAATAAAACTTGGAAGCTTGTTGATCTGTCGCATGGAAAGAAACCCATTGGCTGCAAATGGGTATATAAAGTCAAGTACAAGGCAGATGGAACAATTGATAAGCATAAGGCCCATCTTGTTGCAAAAGGCTATGCTCAAAAGGAAGGCATTGACTACGAGGAAACTTTTGCACCTACTGCTCGGATGACCACAATTCGGGTTATGTGTGCTATGGCAGCACAATATGGGTGGAAAGTTCACCAGATGGATGCCAAAAGTGCCTTTCTAAATGGTGATCTCCAAGAAGAAGTCTACATGACTCAGACAAAAGGATTTGAAGTGGAAGGCCAAGAGCAGAAGGTTTGCAAATTGGTCAAATCCTTATATGGTTTGAAACAAGCTCCTTGAGCTTGGTATATAAAAATGGACAATCACCTTATGTAGCATGGATTTAAGAGATGTCCGTCAGATGCAAACCTCTATTTCAAGAAACAAGGTTCTGAGATAGTGTTGCTTGTACTCTATGTGGATGACTTGCTCATTACAGGGAGTTCAGAAACTATGATCTCTACTGTCAAAAGAAACTTGTGTAAATCTTTTGAGATGATAGATCTCGAAATTCTCCATTATTGTCTTGGTCTGGAATTCAGCCAGAAGGAGCACTCCATCAAAGTGTCTCAGAAAAAAATATGCCAAGACATTGCTGGAAAAATATCGCATGACTGATTGCAAGCCAATGGCAACTCCGATGGAGAATGGACTTCGGTTATCACGATATGATGATTCACCTCAGGTAGATGGTACTCTCTATCGACAGTTGATTGGGAGTCTCATATATCTGACCAATACTAGGCCAGATCTCGTATTTAAGGAGAGAGAAAGTTCTGGCAAAAATTTCATGATTTTGCGACATGTTTGAGGAGAGAGAAAGTGCTGGAAAAACTGTCACGATTTCGTGACATGCTAGAAGAAAGAGAAGAAGCTGGCAAAACTGTCGCGATTTCGTGACATGTCACATTTTCGCGACTCGAAAAGTGCAGGAAGGCAGAGAAGGAAAAGTGTCACAATTTCACGACACATTGCCAAGAAAGTTGTATGGACGAAAAGGTGTCGCGATTTCGTGACATAATGCAAAAAATAAAGTCCGTAGTGTGAACTATTGTGATTTCACGACAAGTTAGAAGAGAGAGAAAGTTACATGAAAAATGTCACAATTTCGTGACATGCTACAGAGGTCGAGGTGAGGACTGTTGCGATTTCGTGACATGCTGAAAAGCTCGAAGAGATAACTGTCACGTTTTCATGACACGCAACAAAGGGGAAGAGTCTGAAATGAGAAGCGTCACGATTTTGCAATAGGCTACAAAGAAGTTGTACGGATGCAAAAAGTGTCATGATTTCATGACAGGTTGAAGAGAAAGCTTGTGAATGTAGAAAGTGTCATGATTTCGTGATAGGTTGAAGAGAAAGCTTGCGAATGCAGAAAGTGTCATGATTTCACGACAGGTTGAGGTGGCAGCATTCAGTTGGAGAAAGTGTCACGATTTCATGACAAAAACAGTTAGCAAGTCTTCAACAGAAGAAGCATCATGATTTAGCAACGAATTCAAGAAGGAAGAGCTCGAAGGTGAAAGCATCGCGATTTTGCAACATGTTGTAGTTTCGTGGCAGAAGCTACAAAAGAGTTGCAAAGTTAAATTTGAGCTGACAAAGTTAAATCTGGGCCGACGTTGCTTAGGGTTTGCAACAATGTTGTTTAGGGTTTAGCAGCCGACTAGGATCAAAGTTTTAATCTTGATTATTAGTATAAAAGGAGGGTTGTTTGAAGAGTTTTAATAATCGATCGAAGTGTGCATTCGAAGTGAGATATTCATAGTTAGAGTGCGGGGGAGAAGTTCGATCGTCGAGAAGTAGAGTGTGCGAAGACTATGCTGCTGTGATTGCGCAGAGGTGCATAAGTTGATGTTCGATCTAGTGCTGCTGTGTTTGCATTTTCAGTGCAAAATTTGGCTTCGACCAAGTGTGGTTGTAACAGAACAGAAATAGGAAGAGGACAGACTTGTGCCAGATCGAAGGACTATGTTTGGTGCATATTCGAGGACCAGTTTTGCGATGATAGAGTTGAGGACAGAGATCTCTAGCCAGAGCAGGGAAGACAGCTGTCTTATGTGGATAGAGTTCCACTTGCTAAGGGCAGAGGAGGTAGAGGTCTTCTGGAGGATCACCACTAAAGAGCAGAGCTAGGGGAAGGTATCTCCTTTGGGTTGACACCCATAAATATTGTAATCAGGAAAGGTATTCCCAGATTGTGAGTTGATAAAATTTAGAGAGAAATTTTATCCGTGGAGTAGCCCACATTGGGTGAACCACGTAAATTGTTGTGTCTCTTTTGTGGATGGTGTTTTGTGCATTGCTTTGATTACTGCTTTTAATACTACTATCTATACACTGCTTAATACTGATTTGAAAGCTGTTTTGAAGCAAAAGTAAAAAATAGTCTTATACTGTTCACCCCCTCCTCTCAGTATAACCTTGTGTTCTTCATTGTAATAAGACAACCCTATAGTATTTTAAATCTCATCGTTCCTCTAGATTCGCTCCTTAAGGAATGTTACATAGGGACCCTTTTAGTGGTATTACAATAGGCGTTCGGTCAAATTAATATCAATGTATAGGCTACATAACTCAAATTTTGTTTGACAACCCATTCATAAGGAGTTTAAATGAGTACACTAAGAATTAATATTCACAATTAACTTTCCTTTCTAAGCACACTAGCTGTGTGGTTTTTGGATTCACTCACTCACACATATGTTCACCAAATTTTACATTAATAAGAGTGAATTAAAGAAGCCTTATCCATATGATATAATATTCATTCATTAAATAACATCCAAGAACTAAGGGAAGACTTTTCCTTTCTTTTTCTAAGATAAACATCCCTTTAAGTTTTTAAAATATTACAGCCTCATGCTGGAAAATGAATGAGAAATAACAATGCTAACACTATATATTATAATATTTATTTGTAGAAAAATCTACAAAAATACATTCATACTCGCCATTTCAGCATTTCAGATAACATTGGGATTAGAACATTATGTTGTTGAAATAAAAAAAAAGTTTTTTAGTAAATATATATACATATATATACACATATACACACACACACACATATAGACATAAGACGTTCGTAAACACACATAATTAATTAGGCATCTCATCAAAGGACTTAATTTATAGTCATCTTCTGGTACCAAAAGTAATAAAAGGTTTTTCCCAGGAGAATGTTGGATATGGTTCACCGAAAGAGCAAAGGGTTATTAAATTCCTTTTATGGTTAGATAAAAGTTTCACATTTAAACACTCTTCACAGTGAGTAATGTGGGAATTTGTCATGCTAATTACAGTCTCATTACAATTATTCACACAACCGTTCAAAATCATTCTATTATACAACTCAATCATCTAAAAAAAGTGCATTTTCCATTGGATATTCATAATGTATTTTGGGTTTCTACTAAGCATCCAAATATTTTAGAAGTTCATCTATTGACGCATGTCTGATTTCTCCTTACAAGTCACCCAGGTTCAACTTCATTTCCATTTAGGGACTCCAAATGGAATTATTTCTAGTTTCAACAATCGAGAGCAAGGCACTTCATCGTGTCCCTACTATATGGACTCTTTAATTTAAATAGTCAATGTTAATAAATTGCACAATAACTCTATTAAGGGATCGGAATGGCTCAAGCAATGTCTACTAATTCATGCAGCTACATGATTTCTTTTCCTAACATGTTTCGCAGGCAACAAGAAACCATGTATTTTGTTTTTTTACAGAATTTCAATATTATGTCATTTTATTTCAGTAGGGTTCATAAAAATACTACATGTTTACTTTACTAAAAAAAACACAAAAAGCATCCAATATATAACAAATCAAACAAGATAGAAGAGATTTTGTCATAGAAAAATATATTCACTATTTCAATATCAATCTAGGAGGAAACAAACAAGGCACTCAATAGTAACCAGTATAACAACATCCAAGATTATTCAAACATCCAATTTCACAACCATTATACATAAAAATAGATATAAAACAAATTATCAATAATTTCATCACATAAATGAGGTAGAGCTGACCTATAATATTTGCCCCAAGAATATCTTCTTTCTATCTCTCTTCTTCACTGGTATCTCCAACCCATACTATCAGAGTGCTTGAATATTTTCCTTTTTTTTTTCCCTCCCTTACCTGACTTCCTCCCATTTTGGTTTTGAAGAACATTGGGGAGGTTAAAGCAATCATGAGAGACTACATGTACTCATCCACGTTAAAAAATCTGCCATAATTTTCTTTATTCCCAATAAATAACAATAAGGATAATAAAAAGTTTATTTTATTTAGTTTGAATTTCATTATTTATTTTAGTCTTTTATTGCTTTACAAACTCAATAATAGGCATACAAATAATTTTTAATTCACCAAATGATTTAATAGAAAATGGCTCCCATGCCCTAGGCACTTTCATTGTTATTGAAGGTTATATGTATTCATCATTTTTCATCAAACAACAAGCATATATTCAAAACAAGGCACACACATAATGCAAGTCATTCATGATGCACCTATATGATATGAAATTATGTGAGCTTCCATGTACTCACTAGCCATGGTGATATTTCACACTATTATCATATCTTATCTTACCTTTCTCGATCAACCTTTTTTTGCCTCCCAAATAAGTATACCTAGTCCTGTAAGCACATCAACCATCAAAAACACCACATTCTAGAAATAAAATTAAGCATAACTCATCATTTCATCTTGTAAACACTAGTTGCACTAGTAGGGTTGTTATATCCTCCCCCACTAGAAATAAATATAGTCCATGTGTTTTAATACATGTTTATACAAGCCAATAAATATCAATTCATGAATCCGTCAGTACATATGTCCATACATAAATCATACAGTATTCAAATATGTTCATGTAATCCACTCCACATAGTGTTTCATATATACATTCATACATAGATCTATACAATGATCAAACATGTTCTGTAACAACTCTACACAACATTCCATATATGTATTCACACATATGTACATATACATCCATAAATCCATATAGCAATTTAAAGTGTTCATATTCATTCAAACATGAAAGAAAATTGTTTCTTCATATCAACCACATTCTCCCATGTGGCCTTTATTTTTGAGTATTGGTCCCATTAGATTTGAAATTGATCAATGTTTCTCTTCCTCAAGCTCTTGATTCTGAAACAAAGTATTCTGACTAGATGGACCTCAATGTGTAGGGGATTTAACATCTGCAATTTGGAAATATCCCAAATGTGAGTAGATTTAACAATGTATTTCTTGAGGGACACATGGAATATATCATGGATTTTTGATAAACTAGGTGGCAAAGCAAGCCTATAGGTGATAAAACTTATTTTACCTATAATTTCAAATGGTCCCATAAATCTAGGATCAATTTTAGAATATTTAATGGAACTCTTGGTAGGTTTCACCCTTAAGAAGACTATATCCTACAAATAATTCCCTCGGTGTTCTTTTAAGGTTCATGTAGCTATTTTGGTGATCTGCAACCTCCTTTAGCGTTTGGAATATTTCTTTTAACTATTCCTCCATATCCTTTATAGTATTTGGCCTGATCACTACTCTATCCTCCAAATTATTCCAAGATAAAGGAGTCTTACACCTTCTCCTTTACAGGGCTTCAAATGGGGCCATACCTAGTGAAGCATGATAGCTATTACTGTATGTAAACTCAACCAAATATAGATAGTCCTACCATTTGGTGTGTTGGTCCATAAAGTACATTCTCAACATATCTTCTAGGACCTAATTCACTCTTTCAGTTTGTCCATCTATTTTAGGGTGATAAGAAAAATTGATATTAAGCTTTCTATCCAAATATTGATGTAAATATTACCAAAATTATAACGTAAAGTGAAAATATCTTTTTTAAAATTATAACTTCTAGAAACCCATGTAGTCACACTATCTCCTTGGAAAATGTATTTGCAATGGCAAGTGCATCATCTTGTACACTCCCAAATATAAAATGTGTAACCTTGGCTAATTTATCTACTACAACCAGTATTACATCATGTCAAAATCTAGACTTAGGTAATCCAACCACAAATTCCATTAAGACAATATGTCATTTCTATGCGAGGATGTCATGTCGGTACAATTGATCAGCTACGTGTAGATGTTCTACTTTGACCTTTGGACACTCCAAACACCTAGCCATAAAGTTATTAATATCTTTCTTCATTCTTAGACAATAAAATACCTTCCTCATATTCTCACGCATCTTTGTCCCACCTAGATGTGTCGAGTAAGGAGTATAATGTGCCTCCTTAAGGATAGTGTCTCATAATCCATCCAATTCTGGAATGACCAATCTATTTCTAAAGTATAATAAATCATCCCTACATACAAAACCTATGTCATTATTCTTTTACTCAATTTGAGATTGATATTTTCTTTACAGAAACCATCCCTATGTTACCATTATCCAACTTGGTCCACCAAATCATAATGGCATTGTGCCATAGCAACTATATGCCCTCTCCTACTTAATGCATCTACTATCTTGTTTTCTTTACCCTTGATGTAATCAATTTTAAAATCATATTCTACCAAAATATCCATCCACTAATGCTATCTGGAATTCAACAAGGGTTGAGTAAAGATATATTTTAAACTATGATGGTCATTTTTGAGCTTAAAAGGTTTACCAAGTAAATAATACCTCCAAATTTTGAGCGCATGTACAACTACCTCTAACTCTAGGTCATGAGTAGCATAATTTACCTCATGCCTCTTGATTTTTCATGATTCATAGGTAATGACTGCTTTAGCCTAGGTAAGAACTCCTCTTAATACCTCAATAGATGCATCAGTGCACATTATGAATTTCTTTGAAGGATATAGTAACTTGAGAATTAGTGTGGTCGTTAATCTTTCCTTCAGAGTTCAAAAAACTTCTTCACACTAAATAGTCCACTTAAATGTATTTCATTTTCTTTGTAGGTTTGTTATGGGTTGAGCAATTTTTCAAACCCCCTTACAAAATGCCTATAATAATCTACCATTCCCATAAAACTTTGCACTTTAGTTACAATAGTGGGCACAAGCCAACTAATAATGGCTTCAATTTTCTTGGGATCAAAAACAATTCCCTCAACAAAGACTATATACCCCAAATATTGTACATTAGGAATATAGAATTCATATTTTGATGGCTTTCCATACAATTTATTTTTCTTAAGGATATCGAGTACAATTATCATATGTTGGTCATGTTCTTCCTTGTTTCAAGAATAGATGAGTTGTCATCAAGGAATACAAGCACATAATGATCTAGTTGCTCTAAAAAAATGTTGTTCATAAGGTTCATAAAGGTAGCTGGGGTATTAGTCAAACCAAAATGTAGGACTATAAACTCATAGTGTCCATACTTTATTCTGAATGCAATCTTGTGAGTGTCTTCCTCATGGATTCTTAAATAATTATAACCTGATTTGAGATCAATATTTAAAAATATTGTAGCTCCTTTCAGTTGATAAAAAATATCATCTATTCTAGATAATGAATACCTATTTTTGATAGTAAACTTGTTGATCATTTGATAGTCTATGCATAATCTTAAGGATCCATATTTTTTCTTAACAAACAGAATAGGAGCACCTCATGGTGACTCACTAGGCTTGATAAGTCCCTTTAATAATAGGTCCTGAAGCTATGTCTTGAGCTTCTATAACTCAATAGGCATCATCCGATAAGGTAACCTAGAAATAGGTGTAGCTCTAGGCAATAATTCTATTGAGAATTCAAACTATCATTGAGGAGGAAGACCAGGAAAGTCTTCAGGAAAAACATCCCTAAACTCACTTAATATGCATTTATTTTGGAAGAGGTCTAAACTAGCTTCAGTTTCTTCCTTTTTATTCATATTATCCACATCTAATCAACACCAATAATGATATAAAAGCCATGTCAGGGAGATACATATAGGTGGCAACCAGTTTTACCTTGAGGTAAGATAATATGAGGGTCAAATAGAGATTCATCAAAAAAATAGGTCTATCCTGACCCATATTATACCTTCCATCTGTTTGCCAAAAATCCAAGCTTTTCTGGTATGTCCCTCACTAAGCTAGTAGAGATGAAACTATCAGTAGCTCCACTATCAAATAAAACATGTATATTTATATCATATATTTACCATTCAATAGAAAATGAGTAACTTATTCATCGAGTATAGGACTACTTATTATTGCAAATATTTAATGGGTAGGTTTCTTCGATGCCTTCTTGCGATTTGCTCTCTGAGGAAACTTATTTGCAAAGTGGAGACCACTACAAACATAGAAATAAGTTGGGGGAGCTCTACTATCCCTGTTACTATCATAATTCCTATTCTGTGGTGCTATTTCCTTATCTTTATCCTAAAATGCTGGTCTCGGTTCAATTCTCCTTGTATAACCCTTTCCACCTCTTCTATCCTTATTACTTTGGAACTTGTTTCTATTTTTGTTCTCCAACTTGGTTCGATCCTCTCCCTTAAACCTTTTGTTCTATTATTTTTCCCATTTCATAAATCCAACACTCTTTATTTTTTTAAGTTCATCCTTTTCTTTATTAGATATTTTTGTATAGTTGAAGTACGCCTTTTTTATTTCCTGATTTACCTCTTCCTGGCGAGCCAAATCGTAAGCCTTTGGAAGATCTTCAAGATTAAGAAAATTTACTATAGTTCTCATCTTGGGGTGAAGTCCTAAAATGAACTTGTGTACCTTCATTTCCTCCTTATTCTCATATTTTGGTATGTACTTTAATAGTTGGATGAACTTCTGATGATAAGCTCAAATAATCATTATTTCTTGTTGTAGGGTAGAAAACTTAGTAAATTTTTCTATGTAATACTACCTAGTTAGGAATCTCTTTCTAAATTCTTTTACAAATTCTTCCCACCTGAGACTTGTGGCTTCAATTTTCTTTCCCCTCTTATAGGTCTTCGACCAATCCAAAGTTATTCCTACTAAATGAAGGATAGCCCACGTAGTTCTAGATTCAGATAATAAGAGTTTCATAGAGAAGTATGTGTCGACTTCATTCAACCAATTTTCTACAACATCACCGTCCTCCTTACCATCAAATTTTTAAATCTTAATATTTTTCATGTTCTTGATCAACCCAAATTCCACTTGAGCCCTACTAGTTCATGTAGGCTCGTAAGGTGCTTCCTCATATCTGTATTCATATTATCTACCCTTAGTTAAGTCCTCTATCAGTTTTTGTTGCTAGATAATTAACTCCTGTTTGCTTTCAAATTTTCTACCCTTAGTGGATGCATACTCTCCCCATCCCTTACCATAATGAACTGTGACCTAACTGGTTGGCTTGTTCCAAGCTTCACATGCAAGTGGTTAGCATATATATGCCTAGCTCCTTGTTGATTGTCCATTCACCTAGAGTTAGCTAGGGCCATTGATGAGCACCAAAAATGCTCATTTTATATACACTGTTAAGGGGCATCATCATTGGTTTAATTAGCATTAGAAATATATATTTATTTAACTTATGCATATAATTAATAGAAAATCCGGTATTATGCTTAATGAGTAGTTTTAGTAGAAACTGTGTATAAATGCAGGTTTTGCTACTGATATGGTGTTTCCTATTCTACATCCCAAATGGACCTGACATGCTTCTACTTAAATGCATCTAAGATATATGTAGTAGGTGCCTTAATTTGGTGCCTTACTTCCATACATGGGGAGGTGCCTTACTCTGGCGCCTTACTCCCATACATGGGAAGGCGCCTTACTATGGCGCCTTACTCCCATACATGGGGAGGCGCCTTACTCTAGTGCCTTACTCCCATACATGGGGAGGTGCCTTACTCTAGCACCTTACTCCCATGTATGGGAGGTGCCTTATTGGCGCCTTACTCCCACACATTGGAAGCGCTTGCATTGGAGACTAAGTCAACATTGACCAGGTTGACCAAGGGGCTAAGGAGGAGGTTGCACATGAAGACAAAGGAGAACTATTTTAATTATGCATTATTATTAAAATAGAATAAGACACTTATTATCAATTGATTGGTTGGTTGACCTTGTAAATCTCTTAAAGCATTATTTTTAGGATGCATTAATTTAGATTTTTTGTTACGTACACCTAAGGATTTTTATATTAATCCTTCTGGTGAACAAACATGCTTTAAATTAGCAGAATAAAATATGTGTAGAACCAATTGTAACTAATCATGTTATGTGATTAAAATAGATTAATTTGTTATTGTAACAATATCTGGCTACACTTTATATAAAGACGCAAGGCAGATGAATGGGATGATCAATGATTAAGTTTACACAAAGATTATTTTATTTTATTCTTTTTTAATTTAATTAAGAGTGCAACTCCTCTTATTCGAGCAAGCTCTACGTAGCTATCCGGGTGGACTATCTATGGGAGCTTGGGCCCACTCCCTGCAGTAGTCCTCCCCTATTTATTTTTGTATTTGTTTTCTGTAGATTAGTTTATTGCTTTATTTACTACTTTATTTAATTTCAGTTGTGTGTGTTTATTTTTCTTGTACATTTATTTTCTTGCACTTTATTTCCAGCATTGTAATTTATTTATTTAATTTTTCCACACTTAGTTTATTTGGTTTGGTTGACTTTCAAATGCACAAACATCCCCCACTAAACTAAATAAGATACAGATGGATTGGTTCCCACACACTGTAGGCATATACTATGTGTGACACTTGTAAGTTTACAAACTTACCAAATTTATAATTTATGGAAGAGAAATAAATATTTTTTGAGATATGACTCACCATTTTGGCACCATTTTTGGGGAGTGTCAAAACTGTAGTGTTATGATTTACATGTTAGATAAAAATCCCATTTAAAATTACCTGTAGATATTTTACCTAAGAAGCGTGAGTCCACCAAGGGCCTTTTCACAAGGCCAAAATAGTTGTCGAAATAGTCACAGCCAAATCCCATAGGCAACAATTTAAATTTACCAGCTTCTTAGGTAAATACGGGAATGAACCTGATGTACCATATTAAGTGTAGAAGTAGGAATAAAATGTGTTGTTGAAATATCTATAAAATCAAGCAATGAAGGATTTCCATCATGTTCTAAATGGTTTCAAGAAATCAAAAGAAATAGCACAACCCAGGTCTGATTAAAAATTTTTAGGGATGTATTTTTATACATAAACTATTAGAAAATTATGCCTCTAGAAGCTTGGTTTTAACAATGAATTTTTTTTTACAGACTTAACGCTTTGCAACATATTGGCAAATTCTTTTAATGATGTAGGGAAAATGACAGAGCTGAATTTAAAAGAACATGTTGTTATGGAGTATGCTCTTCACTTGCACTTAAGGCGACCTGGTGAATTAGAAACAAGCACGTGTTTTTAAAATATTTCTATGCCTAGTTTTATTTAAAGTGCTAGCCAGCAGATAGTTATTTGTTGGCCTGCACATTTTACCATAACATTGAAAGAGTTTGGTTGTGAGGCCATGAAGGAAAATACTCTTCTCATGCTACAACATATCAAACTAGTTGATCAAGAAGGAGATGATTTTTAGAAGACTAGTTTAGATGTAGGCATGGGGGAGACCCCACCTTCATCAATGCCACCAACAACACAATGAACATTGGTTGTAGTGTTCATGAAAAAATAAATCTTCTGTTGAATAGGCTCCAAATTAAAATGTAGAGCTGAAATAGAGTTTTTTGCTACCCATTCGAAGAGAGTATCCTTTTTCCTGAGGATTAGCTTGGTCCAAAAGGGAAAGAAGAAATCTCCAATCGGTAGATAAAAAAATAGGGGAGGGGCCTGGAAGAAATCAAATGTCTGCACAAAGTCCACATGGTGCCTGAGCATGATAAAAAATATGAATGGAGCTCATAGTGGTCAGAAAAAAATAGCACATAAAATCTCAATGAGGTGTCTCATGGAAGAATCACACCTGAACACCCGACACATGCCATAAATTATGAATAAAATTATTTCACTTCACTCCAGGAAATAAAATAGAGGATCACAATGTTGTTCCAATTTTGCCTGCGAAAGAAAAAAATTCGGAGGGGGAAACCATTTTGATTCGGACGCATGCATGTTAGGATAGTAAATTTTACTCGATTGATAAAGTGATGCGTTCAGGGGCACACGATGGGAAAATAATGCACAAATATTAATCCCTGCAATGCCTACAGAGAGTTCAGTACTCTTGAGACACATCAAAGTAGGATTGAAATATTTTTTATGTGTTAGTTAATGACCTTGGTGTTTCAAAAATTAGGGGTTGTTGGCTGTCAATCCTCTAATATGTGTAGATGGGACACAATTTTTTCTATGAAGCCTCCACTATTTTATGCATAGTGCCAATATCACGATTTTTTTATATGGTAGTATTTTCATTCTGTTAAAATATGTGGGAAAAGAAAATGCAGAGAAGAGACAGAGTCTCACTATGGTGGAAGAGAACGCCAAATTTACAAAGAGATGGTGAGGATCTGAAATCATAGAGAAATATGTTGTCATAATGCAAATTCCCACAAATAGTTGGGTGGAGAAGATGTTCCAGTACACAACATGAAAAATTTACAGGATGTCTCAATTGATAAACCTCTAGCTTGGCCACCTAAAATCATCGACTCACATTACTACAATTTAAATTCTATTCTCTGATGTAGATGATGAAAAAAAATGAGCCAAGATCTATTATGGTCATGGCGAAATAGATGAAAAAAAATTAGTTAGAATTTTATTAATTCCTTTAGTTTAGTTTTTTATGTTTTGTAGGACAGCATGAAGTGCAGAGATGTCATACCAATAGTTTTTAGAAGTGCCTTAATATTAAAGTAGGTGCCTTACTCTGATGCCTTACTCTGGTGGCGCGATGCCTTACTATGGTTGTACGGTGCCTTAATCTGGTGGTGCAGTGCCTTACTGAGGTAGGCACCTTACTGAGGTAGGCGTCTTACTGAGGTGCCTTACTCAGGCAGGTGCCTTACTGAAGTAGGATTCCAACAGGTACCTTACTCAAGGAGGTGCTAAGAAAACACCTTGCTCCATCAGTAGAGGTATGCACCACCCAATGTCCATCAATGGAGGGACGTGCTACTCAATGTCCATCAACGGAGGCACTTGATCACGGTTGAAAAAAAAGGGGGAAAAGCACCTTGATGTCATGTGTCAAGGGTGTCGTCATTAAAAAATATATATATATATACATATATATATATATATATATATATATATATATATATATATATATATATATATATATATTTTGGGAGGTGCCTTACTCCAAAAATGTCAAAGTAAGGCACCACACACCCCCCCCAAAAAAGTCGCACATAATCTATCCTGCTCAAGCATAAAATTTCTTTTGTTGCTTTCGTGTGTTGTAGGGAAAGTGCCCGCATGTAAGATATAAGCATCCTGAGAGCCAAGGCATAACAGACACGGATTACACTGAACTGTATTTTAGTGTTTCTAAATTTCTTTTGCAAGTGAAATGGCCTGATTGTACGAAAAATAGGCATCTTGGGATACAAGGCCTAAACCAACTCAACATCCATGAACCTGCACATTTTTTTAGGGAGGTAGAAAACTTGAATGTTTTCATCTGAAGGAGATAGTCACCATCTGGGCATGGATGTGAGTGTTAATTTCTTGCAAAGGAAAGATATACCCACCTCTATGCTTGGACACAACAGATGCTGATGTAGTATGAGAAAATTTTTGGAGAGCCTGATAAACTCTGCAACGGTAGACGCATCAATGATTGTTGACTTCTCAACAATAAGAAGGCACCTTGATGCTTATCATTAGAAACACGTAACTTCTATGAGAATCCATTTAAAAAAAGAAAAAAAAAAGTAGTCTTGTGGAGAATTGGATGGCAGAGAAAGAGAAGAGTACTAAAATAGTATTTACAGCTCTTTCTGGAGAAGAGAATTGCAAATACATTTTATCCCAACATTGCTTAACTTCTTCTCCCTAGATTGGGGGTTCCTGTTTCTTAGTGTAGGACCTGATGTTCAAAGGGCTACAGACCTGTTGCGTAGAGGGACATGTTACTGGTGATGAGGGTGTCACCAATTTAAAGTGGGGGAGGAGTTGGGTGAACCTGAATCTCCTACAAATGAAAAAAAATCCTCTGTTTTCTAGATTTTATTTGCACTAAATTCTCTTTGGTGGTTGTGATTTAGTTGTTTACCCAACGTTTATCGGCTTCACTATAGGAGCAATAATGATCAGAGGCATAACAACAGGTAATATTAGTGGTGTGAAGGTAGCCAAAAAAAGAAAGAATATATATATATAAATAAAATTCTCCAGATGCACAAACATCACAATAATTTTGGAGCACCATAACATGAAGACATTTTGTACAATCGGCATTATACAGATCAAAATATGCAAAATTCACCCAAGTATGTACTGAGATTTTTGTTAATTATGTGTATGGCTATTTTAAAAATAATTTCTATGCTAAACTCAGTAGATGCCCCATAAATTCTTCATCAAAATCTCCTAGTAGAGTTTAGTCACATGACATGCCTCGGATATGAAAAAATTCATTACCTCGAAATGATTAAAAAAAGTATTGAATATTTTTAAAAAATAGTGGGATGGCGTAGGAACGAATGCAATAATTGAGAGTAATGATAATTAATTCTGACAGTGAAATCACAATCCAGGAGTTTGAAGGTTTTGTTTATAGCATAATGATGAGCGCTCAGATCCAGGACATAGCAACAATCCGTTGCTTAAGACAAAGAAATAGGGGTGCATATAGTGTTATACTTCAGTTAACACATGAGGAGGTGCGGACTCAAAATCCAAAGAAATTCAAGGATAACGTCACTCCAGGTTCAA
This sequence comes from Wollemia nobilis, assembly GCA_028583015.1. Lineage (NCBI taxonomy): Eukaryota > Viridiplantae > Streptophyta > Pinopsida > Araucariales > Araucariaceae > Wollemia > Wollemia nobilis. The sequence goes on along the minus strand of JAQPPZ010003648.1, from coordinate 149,657 downwards.
TTTAGTAGAATGAAAATGCGCTACCCGAGACAAAGAAGCGAGAGCAGAATGTAATCCGCTGGGAAATAGATGGAGGTTGGAGCGAAATAAGGATGTTTAGTTCTAATCCGGTAGTGAATTCACAAATGGCTAAAAGAACACTCATTATAATCTAGAGCAATTATATTTTATCTCGCAACACTTCTCTTTATGTCGTAATTCTTGAGCGGGATGGAAATCCATGAAAGTCTTACACAATTGTGGGAGCAGAATGACATTTGATGGAAATTCAAAGAAAATATAGCAGACCAGGAAAATGATTTGCTCACATCGCTTCGGGTTCAAATTCGAAGCAGAATGGAAATCTACCACTTGAAATAAAGAAGTGAGAGCAGAATAGAATATGCTGGCAGAAAAAAGCAACGCTCAATGAAACAACAACACTCAACAGAAGATAAATAGCCATGCTCAAAGGAAAAAAAATAGAGCAATGCTCAATGAAAAAAATATAAAATAAAATTTATTATTTTGGGGGTTGTTTTCATGAGGACGTGATAATATTTAGGCATGGGGGATGATGAGCACCAGAAATGCTCATTTTATATACATTGTTAAGGGGCATCATCACTAGTTTAATTAGCATTAGAAATATATTTTTATTTAACTTATGCATATAATTGATAGAAAATCTGATATTATGCTTAACAGGTGTTTTTAGTGGAAACTATATATAAATGCAGGTTTTGCTACTGATATGGTGTTTCCCAATCTACATCCCAAATGGACCTAGCATGCTTCTACTTAAATGAATCTAAGGTATATGGAGTAGGCACCTTACTCTGGTGCCTTACTCCCATACATGGGGAGGAGCCTTACTCCCATACATGGGGAGGCGCCTTACTCTGGCGCCTTACTCCCATGTATGGGAGGCACCTTATTGGTGCCTTACTCCCACACATTGGAAGTGCTTGCATTGGAGACTAAGTCAACATTGACTAGGTTGACCAAGGGGCTAAGGAGGATGTTGCACGTGAAGACAAAGGAGAACTATTTTAACTATGCATTATTATTAAAATAGAATAAGATACTTATTATCAACCGATTGGCTGGTTGACCTTATAATGTTCTTAAAGCATTATTTTTAGGATGCATTAATTGAGAATTATTTGTTACGTACACCTAAGTATTTTTATAATTATCATTTTGGTGAACAAACATGCTTTAAATTAGCATAATAAAATCTGTGTAGAACCAATTGTAACTAATCACGTTATGTGATTAAAATAGATTAATTTGTTATTGTAACAATATCTAGTTACGCTTTATATAAAGACACAAGGCATATGAATGGGATGATCAATGATTAATTTTACACAAAAATTATTTTATTTCATTCTTTGTTTAATTTAATTAAGAGTGCAACTCCTCTTATTCGAACAAGCTCTACGTAGCTAGTCGGGTGAACTATCTGTGAGAGCTTGGGCCCACTCCTTGCAGTAGTCCTCCCCTGTCTATTTCTGTATTTATTTTTTGTAGATTAGTTTATTACTTTATTTACTGCTTTATTTAATTTTAGTCATGTGTGTTTATTTTTCTTGTACATTTATTTTCCCGCACTTTATTTCCAGCATTGTAATTTATTTATTTAATTTTTTTGCACTTAGTTTATTTGGTTTGGTTGAATTTCAAATGCACAAACATCCCCCACAAAACTAAATAAGATATAGATGGATTTGTTCCCCCACACTGTAGGCATATACTATGTGTGACACTTGTAAGTTTACAGACTTACCAGATTGATAATTTATGGAAGAGAAATGAATGATTTTCGAGACATGATTTCTACTCACCAGCCATGTCATTACCCTGATTTTGGACTTGGTATCAATTGGTCATTTATAACTCACATCTAGTTATTCCATACCAATCATCGGGACAAGACTAATTTCCTCATCATACTAATCCTTGCATAGTCATAAATGGTGCAAGGACTTATAATGGTACTTCTAGTTCAACGACCTAGAGGAAGCATCCCATACCTCCCCTCATCACATTCTCGCCCTAACCTATCTCATCAAAAAGTGGTCGATCATGAGTCATAGTGGTTACCAACCTGTAATCACCGAATTGGGTGTTTTAAGTTCATCATCCTCCACAAAATATTTAAGATTTTAAATTATTCTAACATGAATTTATGGTATAATCTCAAATATAACCTAACATTAATTCTTAGAGTTATTTCTGTAAGTACAAATATACTATGAAACTTAGAACTTAAAAGCTCCTCTATATATTTTGAATAAATTATCCAAACTAACGTCTTAGTTTCCCAATATTTTCCTTAAACTACTCTATTTAAACAAACACTTTCTTATTGACCATTCAAAAGAAACATATGGATCCTATCCTATTATGGAATAAAGTATTCAATCTACACTTAGATACAACTTGTCCTTGCTGACTAGTCCACTTTATTTAGCCAAATCCTTTGAATTTTCCTTAACTGAAGTTACCCTTTTTTTTAAAGTATTTATGTAACACACTTTCAATTTTTGGATCAGGAAGTCATATATCCTCATAGTAGCTTGGGATAATGCATATAAAATATAAAATACTAAGATTTAAATATTTTATGGGCCTTTTCGAGGAGTATGTTGACAGTTAAAGAATCACCCATTTAATACATAGCTTAAAAGCAATCATTGCATGAATGAGGTAAGTTTCTAACATACAATCTCATTGCTACCTATTGGTTTATATTAATAATTAAGTTTAGGTAATAACATCCTTTTCTTTTTTTTTATACCTTAAATGATAAATTCCATAAAAGTGTAAACCTCATACAATTAAAATAATTGTAATAAGACAATCCTATAGTCTTTTAAATCTCATCATTCCTCCTGATTCACTCATTAAGGAATATTAAAATCTTATTATGCAAGGACCCTTTCAACGGTCTTACAATAGGCGTTAGATCAAATGAATATCAAGGTAGAGGCTACATAACTCAGAGTTTGTTCGATAACCCATTCATAAGGAGTTTAAATGAGTACACTAAAAATTCGTATTCATAATTAACTTCCCTTTTCAAACACACTAGCTATGCGGTTTTTGGATTGTCTCACTCACACATGTTTTAACCAACTTTTATAGCAATAAGAGTTAATTAAATAAGCCTTAGCCATATGATATAATATTCATTCATTCAATAACATCCAAGAACTAAGGGGAGACTTTTTATTTCTTTTTCTAAGATAAACATCCCTTTCTATTTTTAAAATATTATAGCCTCATTCTGATAAATGGATGAGAAATAACAATGCTAACACTAATATTATAATATTTATTTGCAAAAACAATCTACAACAACGCATTCATACTCACTATTTCAGAATTCCATATAACATTGGGATTAGAACATTATGTTGCTGAAATAAATAAAAAGTTTGTCAATATATATATATATATATATATATATATATATATATATATATATAAATAAATGACATAAGATGTTTGCAAACACATAATTAATTAGGCATCTCATCAAAGGACTTGATTAAAAGTTATCTTTTGGTAACAAAAGTAACAAAAGGTTCTTTCCACGAGAATGTTGGTTATGGTTCATCGAAAGAGCAAAGGGTTACTAAATTCCTTTGAGAGTTAGAAATTTTTTTTAGGATTAAACACTTTTCATAGTGAGTAATGTGGTAATTTTTCATTCTAATTATAGTCACATTACAATTATTCACACAACCGTTCAAAACCATTCTATTATACAACTCAATCGTCCATAAAAAGTGCATTTCCACAAATATTCATAATGTATTTTGGGTTTATACTAAGCATCAAAATATTTTAAAAGTTCATCTATTGACACAGGTATGAGTTATCTTTACAAGTCACCCAGTTTCAACTTTATTTCCTTTGAGGGACTCCAAATAGAATTCTTTCTAGTTTCAATGGTAGGAACAAGGCACTTTATCTCATCACTACCATACGGTCTCTTTCCTTCAAACAACCAGTGTTGATAAATTGCACAGTAACTCTAAAAGGGGGTCAGAACGGCTTGAGTAATGTCTATTAATTCATGCAACTACATTATTTCTTTTCCTAACATGTTTCTTAGGCAACAAGAAACCATGTATTTTGTTTTTCTCTAGAATTTTAATATTATGTCATTTTCTTTTAGCAGGGTGTTGGAAATTTTGAGTTAGTTGTGTTGTCATTGATGTCAAGAGTCAGTGTCAGGAATCAGTGCAGGACTTGGAAAAATAAGGGTTAAAATATTTATATTTTAAGCCCAAGATATTTGGTTTAAGAGCTTCACATGATTGGTCAAAAGGATGGTTAAATACCCTAAAGAAAAGGCCTAAAGGAAATAATATTATAATATCTCTTATTATAATATTCAAGGTGGTCAGATAAGGTCTAAAGGAGCAATAGGAAGGCCCAAGAAAAATAATATTATAATATTTTATTATAATATTAAAGGTCTAATGTTAAGACCTAAAGTTATTAAATTAATTATAAATTAATTATAATAATTTCATTATAAATTAATTTATAATTTAATTTAATTAACCCTAAGGTTAGGGTTATAAGGGCAAAAGGTTTTTATTAAAGCATCGATGTCATATATATTTTTCTCCTCCGTCGATGTCCAAAGGGAGATGGCACAATGGTATAAATACCATGTGCATTTGGTTGCCTAAGGTCTAACCTTTGATCGATTCATATTGTGAGTGCCTGCAAATTTCTACGATCTACGTGCAAGACAAAGGATAATATTTTTTATTATTTGACGGCCATCGAAGGGATAAGAGAAGGGAGGCTTAAAGCCTCATTACCAACCTGGTGGTTGGGCTAGCGGCAAGTGGTAGTGTGTTGAAGCGTTGACAAGCGGGAGGTCCCACGATCGAATCTCGATGGCAGGCCTGGGAGTGTTTTGTGGTGGTCATTTTGGTTTTGGCACCTAGCATAGGCTACAAAGTGCACAAGGCACTTTTTCCTACCAACGTGAGCACCTAGCTCACATGGTAGTTGGGCCGTGGCTAGGGCACTGGTGGCAGTACAACGGGGGATCGAATCCCATCGAGGGCAATAGAGGTATTTAATTTTTTAATTAAATTTTGCTCCTAAGGTTTTTAATGTGGCATGAATTTTTGTGTTAAGAGGGAGATATAAGGTTTATAAAAATTAAAATATTATATTGTGATTTTGATGATTAGAATTTGGAAGGAGTAATAAGGTGGATAAAGAAAATTAATTGTTGAAGTGAGTTGTTTAATTTTTGCTAATCATTTTTGAAGTGTGGAGATTATAAGGTGTAATTGAGATTTAATGTTTTGTATGGTGAAATATTTTGAGGGAATATTTGAATGAAATTTTGAGAAGGTTTTTGCTACCTAACTTTTGATATTGGCAAAGAGGTTGATTGTGATTGAGACAGGTTTTGAGGTCAAGCCTTCTTCAAAACAAAAGGTATGGGCATATCATCCTTGTGAGTGAAATATTGTTGAATGTTGTGAAGTGCAAGTTGGAGTGAAAAGGTTTTGTTTGATAAGCATTGTTGGAAATGATTGAGTGAGTTTTCACATGCATGATTGGTGAATGTTTGTGAGAACATTTGAGTGAGAAGTTGAGAACTATCTTGAACTAGGGTTTGAGAAAGATCATGAGTATCATTGTTATGTGAGATTGTTTGATAAGCATTGTTGGAAATATTTGAGTAAGCTTTCATGTGCTTGATTAGGGTTTGTGAAAAATACCATGAGTATCATTGTTATGTGAATTTGGAATCATCTTGAGTCAAGGTTTGAGTTCCATTGTGTGAGTTGTTGAAAGCATTGTGAAACACTTGTCTAGGGTTTATAAGCAAGTTGTGTTTCATTGAGTGATTGGTTGAGTGGAGTTGATTGAGCATAATTGATTGAAAGCATTGGAGTGATAGTTCAAGTTCTGTGAAACAAATTGTTCTTTACTAAATTGATTTGAAAAGAGATTGAAAGTGATTGAGTGTGAAACATATTGAGTCTCTTACCATTCTCTATATGTTTCTGTGGTTAAAACAAGATTTTGAGTGAAACTTTTTTGTGGATTGAAGAGGTTTTCTAGTGAGAGATTGAGTTGAGTTTTGTGTATGCAAATTTAGAAATTGATTTGAATAAGCTTTTGTGAAAGCTTGTGAGCATATTTGAGTAAGTTCTAGAGTGGACTTAAGGATAAAGTTGAGTAAGCTTTTGTGAAAGCTTAAGGATAGATTTGTGTGAGCTTTTGTGGAAGCTTACAATGAATATTTGAGGTAAGTCTTGGTGAAGACTTGTTGAGCATATTGGACAAGTTCTAGTGAGAACTTGTTGAGAAAATTTGAGGTAAGTCTTGGTGAAGACTTGTGGATAGATTAGTGTGAGATTTTGTGGAAGCTTACAATGCAGATTTGAGGTAAGTCTTGGTGAAGACTTGTGAGTAGTTTGGAGCAAGTTCTAGAGAGGACTTGTGGATATATTTGAGGCAAGTCTTTGAGAAGACTTGAGAGCATAGTTGATTGATTGATTTGTTCAAACCTTGAGTTAAGGTTTGGGGTAGATCTAGCAGAGTTGATTTGTGATTGAATCAAGCTTTGTGTTAAGGCTTGAGGATAGATTTGAGTATATTTGAGGATAGATTTGTGTGAGGTAGATTGAAGGATATGTTTAGTGTATATTTGAGATAGATATTGAGAATATTTGTGCTAGATTGAAGGACTATGTTTAGTACAGATTTGAGATAGATATTGAGAAGATTTGTGCTAGATTGAAGGACTATGTTTAGTGCATATTTGAGAATAGATATTGAGAAGATTTGTGCTAGACCGAAGGACTGTGTTTAGTGCATATTTGAGATAGAGATTAAGAGCAAGCTTTGGAGGTGACAGAGTAGAGGATAGTAGTCTCTAGTGGATAGAGATCCATTAGCTAGGGTAGTGAGGATAGAGGTCTTCTGAGTGAGGATAGGAGTCTTCAGTGGAGAGAGATCCACAAGCTAGTGTAGTGGAGGCAGTAGTCTTCTAGAGGATCACCAACTAGAGTAGAGGAGAAGGAGTTCTCCTATGGATAGAGTTCCACGAATCAACTTAGGGGATTGGTGTCTCCTATGGATAGGCATCCATGAACTTGATTAGGGGATTGGTGTCTCCTTTGGATAGAGGTCCATAAACATTGTAATAGGGAAGGATTCCCAAGAGATTTGTTGAGAAAATTTTAGTGAAATATTTTCTCCGTGGACATAGCCCACATTGGGTGAACCACGTTAAATTGGTGTCTCTATTGTGTGTGGTGATTTGTGCATTGCTTTGATTACTATTGTTGATATTGCCATTGATATATTGGATAATATTGTTTGAGAAAAGAAAAGTAAAAAGTGGTCTTATATTGTTCACCCCCCTCTCAGTATAAGCTTGTGTTCTTCAATTGGTATCAGAGCGGGTTCCTTCGGAAGAGTTTAACAACTTGAAGAAAAATCTCACAAGAACACAGATGGATTCTCAGAATGGATCTTCAAGGAATTCGACACCATTGTTCGATGGGAATAATTATGCACTTTGGAGTATGAGAATGAAGATTCACCTAATGGCACTTGGAAATGAAATATGGGAAGCAGTTGAGAATGGATACATACCGCCAGCTACTCCACCTATAGATAAATATGGTAAGCTCCTACATCTGAATAATTCAAAGGCAATGAATGGAATATTAAAGGGTTTGCATGAAATAGAGTTTATAAAGGTTATGCATTGCACATCAGCAAAGGAAATTTGGGATAAGTTGAAAGGTATATATGAGGGAGACAAAAAGGTCAAAAGGGTAAAGTTGCAAAATTACAAGAGAACATTTGAAGACCTAAATATGAAGGATGAGGAAAATATTGTTGCATATCTACTTCATGTGGATGAGGTTGTTAACTCCATGCAAGGACTTGGGCTTAAAGTTGAAGAAATAGATGTTTGTGATAAGATTTTAAGGTCACTCCCAAAAAGGTATAGTGAAAATATTTCAGCTATAGAAGAGTCAAAAGATATTGAACTTTTGACAAGGGATGAATTACATGGAATTCTCACAGATTTTGAGATGAGAATAAAAGAGGAACCTATTCCCCAGAAAGAAGCAGCCTTCAAAGTTACTAAGAAGACAAAGGGTAAGAAGTCAAATTCAAGCAATGAGTTATCTAGTGATGAAGAAGCAAATTATGGTAGAAGGAACAAGGACTCAAGAAAGTATAAAGGTACAAAATTAGTTAGATGTTTTAATTGTGGTAAATATGGTCACTATGCAACTGATTGTCCAGAAGCTAGAAATAGTAGTGAAGATGAGAAACATGATCATAAGAATAGGGAAACAGGAAAACATAGGTATCAAAAGAAAAATAGGGATGGACAAAGCAAGCAAGGAAAGAAGTTTTTCCAAAGGCATAAGAAGAGTTTTTATGCAGACAAGGTAGGTAAGAGTTCAAGTGATAGTGATGGAAGCTCCTCAAATAATGATGAAGATGAAATTCTATTTCTGGCAGAAGAAAAATATGATGTTAGAAAAAGGGCACCAATGATTCTCAAGTGTTTTAGATGTGGTAACTTTGGTCATCTTGAAGATAGTTGTACAAGGAATGGATTCAGTTTTAGTGAAGATGAATATGAAGATGCTCTTGAAGGTTCAAAAGAAGAAAGTCTACTTTTGGCAATAGAAGAAGAAGGACATGCTCCTATGGAAGATGAATCAGAAAGGAATGAATATGATCCTAAAGGAAAAGGAAATAGAGGAAGAATAAAATAAGAGGAAGGAGAAGTTGATCTTGAGGGTGAGCTTATTTCTGCCCTTGATGCATTAAGAAAGGTAAGAAAGCAGAACTCAAAACTCAAGCTTCAATTTCAAGAATGTGATGAAGAGAAAGGAAAGCTTATAGAAGATCTAACCAACTCAATAGCCAAGACAAGGAAATTTAAAGAGAGGTTAGAGGCTAAGGTTTTAGAATGTGAAAGGTTAGAGCATGAAGTAGATTTACTAAGGAAGGAAGTAAAAGAGTCTAAAGACAAGCTACACAGGTTTGGGAGAAGCTCAAAGAAATTGAATAATATTATCAAGGTACAAAGACCTTCATCAAACAAAATAGGACTTGGTTTTGAACAGGAACAAAGAGAACAAGGAGAGGAGTCAATCTCAAGTTCCAAAGAAGAAGAAGCTTCAGAAGAGGAGAGTGTAAGATAAAGTGAGACTTCTGAGGATGAGTTGGACAATAGAAAGTTCAATAGGAGAAGGAACAATGCACAAATGAGGAACATATGGAACAGGAAACAACACAGGGTAGAAGAGACTAAGAGACCAATGGGGTCAAGGCAAGGTTTCTTCAATGGATGATGCTTCTCATGTCATAGGTTTGGGCACAAGGCTACATAGTGTAGGACACATGAAAGATAGGAATATGGAAATTTTAGAAACAGGAATCTCTTTCAAGGGTATTGCTACTCTTGTAATCAGTTTGGTCATAAGGCAGTTAATTGCAAGGTTCATGATAGGAATAGATATGGCTTCACCAGGAGAAACCCCAAGATATTTGCACCTTTAAGGAATCACAACATTAAGTGTTATAAGTGCAATAATGTTGGGCATACAACAAAGTGGTGTAGAGCAAAAATTCCAGAGACAAGCAGGAACATGAATATTCAGAGGAATCAGAAGGATCAGTTGAGGAAGAAGGTGGACAAAGGTAAAGATCAGTGTATGCTAGGAGTAGAGATACTCCCACCCCAAAATTAACCACCTCAAGAGGAGGTGGGGGAGGGGCTAAGCTAAGAGTCTCATTCTTAGCCCCAAGCCCCAAAGGTGGCCCTTTGCCATTGATGTCAAAGGGGGAGAGATTTGAGTTAGGGGAGAGCATTCAGTCAGGGGAGAGCATTTCTTCAGGGGGAGCAATATTGAAAAAGGAAAAGGAATGGTTTAAAAAAAGGGGTTGCCATCAATGACAAAGGGGGAGATTATTGGAAATTTTGAGTTAGTTGTGTTGTCATTGATGTCAAGAGTCAGTGTCAAGAATCAGTGCAGGACTTGGAAAAAGAAGGGTTAAAATATTTATATTTTAAGCCCAAGAGATTTGGTTTAAGAGCTTCACATGATTGGTCAAAAGGATGGTTAAATACCCTAAAGAAAATGCCTAAAGGAAATAATATTATAATATCTCTTATTATAATATTCAAGGTGGTCAGATAAGGTCTAAAGGAGAAATAGGAAGGCCCAAGAAAAATAATATTATAATATTTTATTATAATATTAAAGGTCTAATGTTAAGACCTAAAGTTATTAAATTAATTATAAATTAATTATAATAATTTCATTATAAATTAATTTATAATTTAATTTAATTAACCCTAAGGTTAGGGTTATAAGGGAAAAAGGTTTTTTTATTAAAGCACCGACGTCATATATATTTTTTCCCTCCACCGACGTCCAAAGGGAGATGGCACAATGGTATAAATACCATGTGCATTTGGTTGCCTAAGCTCCAACCTTCGATCGATTCATATTGTGAGTGCCTACGAATTTTTGCGATCTGCATGCAAGACAAAGGATAATATTTTATTATTTGGTGGCCATCGAAGGGATAAGATAATGGAGGCTTAAAGCCTCATTACCAACCTGGTGGTTGGGCTAGCGGCAAGTGGTTGTGTATTGAAGCATTGACAAGTGGGAAGTCCCGCGATCAAATCCTAGCGGTAGGCCTGGGAGTGTTTTGTGGTGGTCCTTTTGGTTTTGGCACCTAGCATAGGCTACAAAGCGCACAAGGTACTTTTGCCTACCAACGTGAGTGCCTAGCTCACATGGCAGTTGGGCCATGGCTAGGGTGCTGGTGGCAGTGCAACGGGGATCGAATCCCACCGAGGGCAATAGAGGTATTTAATTTTTTAATTAAATTTTGCTCCTAAGGTTTTTAATGTGGCATGAATTTTTGTGTTAAGAGGGAGATATAAGGTTTATAAAAATTAAAATATTATATTGTGATTTTGATGATTAGAATTTGGAAGGAGTAATAAGGTGGATAAAGAAAATTAATTGTTGAAGTGAGTTGTTTAATTTTTGCTAATCATTTTTGAAGTGTGGAGATTATAAGGTGTAATTGGTAATTGAGATTTAATGTTTTGTAAAATATTTTGAGGGAATATTTGAATGAAATTTTGAGAAGGTTTTTGCTACCTAACTTTTGAGATTGGCAAAGAGGTTGATTGTGATTGAGACAGGTTTTGAGGTCAAGCCTTCTTCAAAACAAAAGGTATGGGCATATCATCCTTGTGAGTGAAATATTGTTGAATGTTGTGAAGTGCAAGTTGGAGTGAAAAGGTTTTGTTTGATAAGCATTGTTGGAAATGATTGAGTGAGTTTTCACATGCATGATTGGTGAATGTTTGTGAGAACATTTGAGTGAGAAGTTGAGAACTATCTTGAACTAGGGTTTGAGAAAGATCATGAGTATCATTGTTATGTGAGATTGTTTGATAAGCATTATTGGAAATATTTGAGTAAGCTTTCATGTGCTTGATTAGGGTTTGTGAAAAAGACCATGAGTATCATTGTTATGTGAATTTGGAATCATCTTGAGTCAAGGTTTGAGTTCCATTGTGTGAGTTGTTGAAAGTATTATGAAACACTTGTTTAAGGTTGTAAGCAAGTTGTGTTTCATTGAGTGATTGGTTGAGTGGAGTTGATTGAGCATAATTGATTGAAAGTATTGGAGTGATAGTTCAAGTTCTATGAAACAAATTGTTCTTTATTCTTAATTGATTTGAAAAGAGATTTTGAAAGTTATTGAGTGTGAAATATATTGAGTCTCTAACAATTATCTATATGTTTCTGTAAGTTAAAACAAAATTCTGAGTGAAACTTGTTTGTGGGATTGAAGAGGTTTTCTGTGAGAGATTGAGTTGAGTTTTTGTATGCAAGTTTGCAATTGATTTGAATAAGCTTTTGTGAAAGCTTGTGAGCATATTTGAGTAAGTCCTAGAGGGGACTTAAGGACAGAGTTGAGTAAGCTTTTGTGAAATATTAAGGATAGATTTGTGTAAGCTTTTGTGGAAGCTTAAATTAGATTGAGGTAAGTCTTGGTGAAGACTTGTTGAGCAGATTGGACAAGTTCTAGTGAGAACTTGTTGAACAGATTTGAGGTAAGTCTTGGTGAAGACTTGTGGATAGATTAGTGTAAGATTTTGTGGAAGCTTACAATAGATTTGAGGTAAGTCTTGGTGAAGACTTGTTGAGAAGATTGGACAAGTTCTAGTGAGAACTTGTTGCAGATTTGAGGTAAGTCTTGGTGAAGACTTGAGAGCAGTTTGGACAAGTTCTTGAGAGGACTTGTGGACAGATTTGAGGTAAGTCTTTGAGAAGACTTGAGAGTAGAGTTGATTGATTGATTTGTTCAAGATTTGAGTTAAGGTTTGGGGTAGATCTAGCAGAGTTGATTTGTGATTGGATCAAGCTTTGTGTTAAGGCTTGAGGATAGATTTGAGGATAGATTTTGGTGTAGATTTGAGGATAGTTTGTGTATAAAAGAGAGATTGAGAATATTTGTGCTAGAATGAAGGACTATGTTTAGTGTATATTTGAGATAGATATTGAGAAGATTTGTGCTAGATCGAAGGACTATGTTTAGTGCAGATTTGAGATAGATATTGAGAAGATTTGTGCTAGATCGAAGGATTGTGTTTAGTGTAGATTTGAGATAGATATTGATCAGAGTTGAGTAGAGTAAGCTTTGGAGGTGATAGAGTAGAGGATAGTAGTCTCCAATGGATAGAGATCCATTAGCTAGGGTAGTGAGGATAGAGGTCTTCTGAGTGAGGATAGGAGTCTTCAGTGGAGAGAGATCCACAAGCCAGTGTAGTGGAGGCAGTAGTCTTCTAGAGGATCACCATCCATAGTAGAGGAGAAGGAGTTCTCCTGTGGATAGAGTTCCACAAATCAGCTTAGGGGATTGGTGTCTCCTGTGGATAGGCATCCATGAACTTGATTAGGGGATTGGTGTCTCCTTTGGATAGAGGTCCATAAACATTGTAATAGGGAAGGATTCCCAAGAGATTTTTTGAGAAAATTTTAGTGAAATATTTTCTCCGTGGATGTAGCCCACATTGGGTGAACCACGTTAAATTGGTGTCTCTATTGTGTGTGATGATTTGTGCATTGCTTTGATTACTGTTGTTGATATTGCCATTGATATATTACATAATATTGTTTGGGAAAGAAAAGTAAAAAGTGGTCTTATATTATTCACCCCCCCTCTCAGTATAAGCTTGTGTTCTTCATAGGGTTCATAAATATACTACACTTTTACTTTACTACATCAACACAAAAAGCATCCAGTATACAACAAACTAAACAAGAGTGAAGGAATTTCATTACAGAAAAATATATTCACTATTTCAATATCAATCTGGAAGGAAACAAATAGGGCACTCAATAGTAACTAATACAACAAAATTCAATATTTTTCAAAAATCCAATTTCACAACCATTACTACATAAGAACAAATATAAAACCAATTATCAACAATTTTATCATACATACAAGGTAGATCCGACCTGTAATTTTTACCCCAAGAACAAAATCTTCTTTCTGTCAAAATCTTCTTTATATCTCTCTTCTTCGCTAGTATCTCCAGCCCATACTATCAAAGTACTCAAATATTTTTCTTTTTCTTTTCCCCCCTTACCTAAATTCCTCCCTTTTAGGTTTTGAAGAATATGGGGGACGTTAAATCAATCATGAGAGACTACATGCAGTCATCCATGTTAATACATTCACCATAATTTTATTTATTCCTAATAAATAACAATAAGGAGAATAAATTTTTTAATTTATTTAGTTTGAATTTCATTATTTATTTAGTTCTTTATTACTTTACAAACTTAAAAATAGGCATAAAAATAATCTTTAATTCACCAAGTGATTCAATAGAAAATGGCTTCCATGCCCTAGGCACATTCATTGCCATTGAAGTTTATATGTATTCATCATTATTCATCAAATAACAAGCATATATTCAAAATAAGGCACACACATAATGTAATTCATTTATGATGCACCTATATGATATGTAATTATGTGAGCTTCCATGTACTCAAAAGCCGTGGTGATATTTGACACTATAATCATATCCCATATTATCTTTCTCGATCAACCTTTTTCTACCTACCAAAGAAGTTTACCTGGTCTGCAAGAACATCAACCATTAGTAGCACCACATTCTAGAAATAAAATCAAAGATAACTCATCATTTCATATTGTAAACAATAGTTGCGCTAGGAGGGTTGTTACAAATAGTTTCATCATGGGAATATATAGTTGAATTTCTAGTATTACAACCCTAAACTACTATGAATGGTTACCCAATAATTCTTGGAAGACCTTGGCTTTCTACAATAGTTTTTTTTATTGATTATAGGTAAGGAGATATGATCATATCTAATGGAATTGATTCTAAGAATATTTCATGATATGCTCCTACAAAACCTTCAATCAATATTTTTTAGTAATTTATGGTTTCCTAAATGAGAGGAAGAAAATGAAGAGATTATTTAAACTTTAGCCACCATTGTTGTAAAATATAATGTAGAGGATTTAGACCTATTGGAAAGAGTTATCTTTGAAGATGAGACTATTTTAATCAATAGTATGTATGACTCGGGGCTTGAATATGAACCAATTACCATCCATGGATTATTATGGAATTATAAGGATTAAGATTCTAAGTATTTGTCATCCCTGTCATCTCATACTTCTAATGCCCTATAAAAAATTTAATTCCTTCATGAATTATTTTTTATAATAACGCTAGAATTTCCCATTATTTGTTGCCACACCATTGCCCTTTAAATTATTTGGTTAGCAATTTTGAAGGGGTTAATTCACTGCTTCTTGGAATAAACCAAATTGAGATGCAACCAAGGAAATATTTGAATATAAATAGTTGGTTGTATAATTACCAAGAGAAAAATTGTTTGATGTGTTAAATAAACATCCCAAAGATTTTGCATGAGAATATAGAGACATGATGGGAATTCATCCAGATATATGTACTCATTGTATCTACATTGAGGATGTTAAGCATGTACAACAACCACAAAGAAGATTGAATCCTACCTTATGAGATATCATTAAGGATGAATTTGAAAATTTATGAGAAGTCAGATTCATTTATCCCATTTCCAATAGTCGATAGGTTTATCCATTAGTTATCATTCCAAAGAAAAAAGAAATATGTGAGTGTGTTGACTATAGTGAATTGAATAAATCCATATGCAAGGAACTCTTTCCATTACCATTTATTGACCAAGTGTTAGATACACTAACTAGAAAAAAAATTATATTTTCTCAATGGATGTAGTGGGTATAATCAAAATTTGGTTGCTCCTGAAGATCAAGGGAAAACAACTTTTACTTGCCCATGGGGTACTTTTACTTATTGAGTTCTACCTTTGAGACTCTTTAATACCCCAACAACTTTCTAATGAGTTTTCCTTGCTATTTGCTCCAATTTGACCAATGAATGTGTCAAAATTTACATGGATGATTTTATAGTGTGTGGTGAAACTTTTGAGGAAACCCTTAAAAATATTAACAAAGTTTTGACCCGATGTGAAACCTATAATTTGATCCTGAGTCTTAAAAAATAATTAATGATGATGGATGAAGGCATTGTCCTTGGACACCAAATATTGTCTACAAGGATAGAAGTGGATCTCGAAAATATTGAGATTATCAAAATATTACCTCCACCTAAAAATTAAAATGTGTTAGGAGTTTCTTGGGTCATATAGGTTTTTATCATTATTTTGTTAATAACTTTAGCATAATGTTGCCCCTATGTATACCTCATTAACTAAATATTCTGAATTTGAATGAATAGAAAAGTGTCAAATTGTATTTAATGCATTAAAGGAAAAACTAACCACTCTACAAGTGCTACAAGGTCCCAATTAAAATCTTTTGTTTCATCTTCAAATTGATGCATCAAATACTATATTTGAAGCAAGTTTGGACCAAGTAGAGGATGGAAAACATTATTCCATTTACAACATGAGTAAAATTTTGATAGTAGAAGATAAAAATTACACCACCAACGACAAATAATTCTTAGTAGTGTATGCCATCAATAAAATTTATGACTATATCAGTAGATATCATGTGTTTGACCATTGGTTAGTGGTCAAATAATATTATGGTTATTACTACTATAGTATTTTGTCATAACTATCAATACACTAGGTAAAGCTAATGTAGTAGTTGACTTCTTATCAAGACTAAACATCATAGGTGAAGATGAGCCAGTAGAGGATTCCTTTCCTGATGAATGATTATTTTCAATATCAATACAATAACCATGATTTGATGATATTGCTAACTATCTATAAATAGGAAATATACCTCTTCATTTTAACCATAAATAAAATTTGCATTTAGTTAAACAAAGCCCATTATTTGAGTGTATTAATGGTCTACTATTCAAATGCTAATTATATTTTACATTGATGTATTCAACAAGATGAGGTGTATGATATCCTCTATGCATTTCACGATGAACCATTAGGAGGAAACTATTAAGTAAAATAAACCATTAAAAAAATTTAGGTGTAATATATTATTGGCTATCACTTCATCAATATGTGAAAAAGTATGTGCGGTATTGTGATCCATGCCAACAAACGAGTATACCAACCATAACAAATGAAATACCTTTACAACTTCAAATGGTTCTAGAACCATTTGAAATATGGGGGCTAGAATTTAGAGGACCCATTGGCCCACCTTCTCAAGGGAAGCAACACATTTTAGCATGTATTGATTATTTTACAAAGTGGGCTAAAGTATGTACTTTTAAACATGCTCATGAAGAAAAGGGAGTTGATTTCCTATACACCCAAAATTTTCAATTATTTGGTGCTTCTCACTCTATTTTTTTAGACCAAGGACCCCAATTTACATCTAAGGTTATAGAATCATTTAATTAATTTTATAATTTTAAACATAAAAATTCATCACCTTATCACCCTCAAGCAATTGGTCAAGTGGAGGTTACTAATAGAGAACTAGAAAATATACTATAAAAAATAGTGGTTTATCACAAGAGATATTGGATGAATAGCTTGCTAGAGGTTGTATGGCCATATACGACTACATGTAAATCCACCATAGGATTCATATTGTACAAATTAGCATATGCTAAGAAACGAATTCTTCCAATTGAATTTGAGTTACTAACACTTTTTACATATTTAGAAGTAGCATTGAGTTGTCATAGGTTCAACAAGAGAATATTTTATAACTAAATGCATTGGATGAATAATTATTGGCAAAAATTCTCCAAATAGATATTATTCAATAGCGACATAAAATATGGCACGAAAGTCACATTAGAAGCAATAAATACAAAATAAATGATTGGGTGTTGTTGTTTGATTTTCACTATGTTGACTTTCCTATCAAATTACAAACCCAATGGCTAGGATATTATGAGACCAAAGAAGTTTTTAACAATGGAGATGTTTAAATTTATCCTATTGATGACTCAAGGAGAAAATTAGTGGTAAATGGACATCATTTACAATTGTACCATAAACCACTTACCAAGGTGGAATTTGCAAATACTTTCTTTCATAGTCAAACCTAATTTTGTAGAAGAGGTTTCCTCTTTTGAAATAGATTCAGAGTGATTATACATATATATATATATATATATATATATATATATATATATATATATAATTTAGCACCCAACGGTGTTATCGATTCCCCTATGTATTGAAATAATAATAATAATAATTTAATAGTAAAAACCTCTTTGATATGCTATTAAATTAAGGCTTACATGAAAATCATTTTCTAGCATGTTTTCCTTGATAAAACTATGATGGTACTTGTGAAATTGTAGTAACTATATAAGTGTATTCCTCAAGCTTTCAAGATTTTTAGCATGAACTAAGCAATGTGTCCAAAATATGCATAGAGCCTTTCTAACAGTGAGGTATGCATTTTCTTTGATTTTCCTATTATTTAGATTTAGTATTGGATAAATTATGATTAAATCAATGGTAAATATATATAAATGAAATGACAAAATATTCTCAATGTAATATTGAACACCTCTAGTTGTGCTGAAATGAACAATTTATTTGCTTCATATTAGTATCTTTATTACTCTGAAATGATTAGATGGTTACCTTAGAATGCTCATGTTTAGGTGCTCTAGAATAACATTTTTTTGTACCAATATTATTTGCATAAAAAAAGTTGGTTACCTTTTAAAAAAATAAAAAAAGAGGTTTGGTAATTACTATTGAGATCCATTGTAGTTCCCACAAGCCACATGGCAGATGTAAAATACTTGTGTCAGAATGGGTTAGCTTAATGATGACTAGGGGATGCATATACTACAACAAATTTCAATAATTGTCTTGAATAACATGAACAATTATTTTGCAATCATGGTAAAGAAGTGATTGCAGAGAGTTATAAGGACAAATGGCATTCAAGTTGTTATTAATAATAAAGTGATAATAATTTCTATTCCTTATGATGTAGATTATAAACTAACTTGGCACAATTAGGACCACAAAATTCAAAAAACTACCAAAGATGCACCACATGGAAAATAGCATATTAACCATGCATGAAATTGGCATATGATTGGTGATTACAAGGAGATTTTGTAATATTGAAATCAAGAAAAAAACACATTTTATGATTATGCTACAACCATCCTCAAACTTCCACCTATATTATTATCCATATGGGAATTGTGTAAGATTTGCATCGTGTGCTAGAAGACAGATCACCTCAAAGCATACACCTGATAACATTACTTCCATAGCATGAGTTAGTTACCAAGGTATGATTGCTTCATAATCGAGGAAGTTATTGGCAAGAAGATCATCCAAAAACATAGTTTTTGTTGTCTTCCTCATTTTGGTGGCATGAAGGTGAAACAAAAAATTGTAGAAGTATTATTGCAATCATTTGTTTCATTCTCACAAAGGTATCAAAGTGATTGTGTAGTTTGATTGTTTGGTACAAATAAAAAAAAATCATGGGAGGACCAAAATGAAAGTCTAAACCTGACACCATTGATTAAATTGAAAATCATATTGTAGTTATAGTTCTTTAGCACATAGGATGGATGCAATTTCTACAAAATTTTTAAGGGCATGTAGAGATGCTAGCAACTGCATTTGCACTTTCACTCCAAGGTGACTAAGCAAACATCAATGAGACTATGATTAAGGTAAATCCTAATATTCTCAACAACATTTCTAAAATCCCTTGTGAGGGATAAGAGCTATCAAAGTTGAAAATATCCACTCTTCCTAATATTTTTAATGAATTGAGAAAAATGGATGATCCTAAACCCAATTTTGAAATAAAAAGTAATCAATGTAAGGGTATTAGGTGGTTATGTTTGAAGGCACCCTAGGATAAAATTACAATATGGGTCATGAATTATTTTACCTACAATGGTCAATTCCATGTTATTTCAAGGTATCATCTAATAATATTAACTCACCTTAGGTATGGCACCCATATACCTAAGGTAAGAGTCCATTTACCTACCTACTTGCACAATGCCCTGTATATGATGGCCAAATGGGTCCGAGAGGGTCAAGGCTCTATCAAACATCATGGCTTGATCCAATTACTATGCAAGCACCATTTTGGTAGGAATGAGAACTCTTAGAAGTGATTTTTTGACCTTTAGGTTGATGCTTCTATGTTGAAACAATGTAGACAACAAGCAGGGGAAACATCCAACAATAAGAAAAAGTGACCTTGAGTTGCATTAACCCTAGATGATGAAATAAATTTTGTACAAGAGGAACATACACCTATAAGATAAAATTTGGAGGTAAATGGAGGAAGTAATCTAGGGCTACAAATATATCCACTAGGGAACAAACCCTTTCATTAAAAAAAAAATTATATAGATCAAAGGTTTGGTGCTAGTAGAAGGAGGTAGCTTGAGGTTGCATAGGGATATAATGATGAAATAACACCTACACTATATATACCTATATCTATACAAATAAGGAGACAGGGTAGGGTTGTAATATGTTGTGGTGATACAAAAATATCTACAAGAGTAGAAATTCTTGAGGAGGAAACCCCTACATGATAAGGAATCCCTACTTTAGAAGATTCTAAACTTGCATCGAAAGAATCCATTCCTATAATTGAGGAGTTTACACCAATTGAAATAAGAACTACCAAGAGCAGAAGGAAGTAGCCCAGAGCTACAAGAAAATAAAAAGAGACATAAATCTTCCTCTTAAAATGATTTCATTTGAACCAAGAAATAAAAAAATGAGGTTTTCTAGTTTCTTGAGGAAACAAAAGGATGAGGTACTGCAACAATCAAATTTGGGTGTCTTTAAACTTAGATAACCCCTCATGAATTTGAAAAGATATGAACTAGTTGAAATAAAAAAATCACTCTCACTTTGAGATATTGATTTCAACATGTAAATGATGCCTACTTGGGCCTAGATCACACTCTTATCATTTTATAAACAAAATATAAATGCCAACATTCTCAAAGTATCCTTCAACACATAAATATAAGCTACATGACTGCTTAAATTTATCTCCATTAGTGAAGAAAGAGAGACATCAGATGAATCCCATGAAGAAGAGGTTATCATGGAGTAACCTCAATTAAGAAGGAGCCAAAGACAAAGACATACTTTAGTTGCTCCAAAACAAGCGTTGGAGATATCTGAAACTCAAAGGTGAAAGAATAAAAAATTAGTCATTGATGATAATGATGATGAGCAAAATTTAGACATTCCTCTTGGAGCATAGGACCTACAATAAATTGATAATCACTCTTTGGGAACAACAAAAAAAAATTTACAACCTTCACTATATCATGATGATCTTCGTATAGATGAACAAGATAATGTTAGAAATGATCATACATAGGAACCTTTAATATTGGAGGAAGAAGCAAATACATATATAACTGAGAAGGAAGTTGAAGCCTTGGATTGATTTACCACTACACATGTTAGAGTGGTCATTAAATCTGAAATACAATAACTGCAAGAAGCTAAGATGGAGATCCAAGAGAAGGAAATATATATTTGTCAATTGTTACAAGAATTAAACAATTTGAAAAATAAATTCAAGAAAAATATATCTTTCAAGTTAGATCTTGGATCACATGTAGCCAATATCCTATTAGAGTTAGTTGTTGAACTCAATAGTGACCCAAAGATTCAGGAGTAGGTTTAAACTCCATCTAGTCTTGATTTTATAAATAATATAAATAAAAATGTTTTGGATAGTTTGGAGCCTATTTCTCTAGAACAAAATTTTATGCATAGGGAAGGGAAAGCACCGATTGAAGTTAGATTGACTTCCAAGCAAGAAAAACATGCACTAGAGAGAGCACTAGAATGGTTCTTAGATTACAATTCACCAGAATGAGCGCTCTCTAGATTAGACTGCGTTAGAACAAGCATATAAGTGAAATGCACCAAAATGAGTTCTAGACTAAGACACATAATAATAGGCATAAAAAAAAGGACTGCATTGCTAGGATCACCAAAGTGATATCATGTGTTGAAGTCACCTAAGACAAAATCAATAGTAGTTGTTAAGTAGGTTATTATGGAGATGATGGATATAAACCACTATTGGAAATAGGGACATAATATGAACCCCTAGAAATATCGGTCCAAAGAATAGTTGTTATTATTCCATAAGGTATGATAACCATAGATAACCATAATGCAACTATATCAAGGTGGATGATATGATGTCATTATTTGGAACAACACCTTCTAACATTGAGAAATTTAGAGGAGCAAAACAAAAAATAGTCTAAGGAAGTCACCGGTCTAAAGGCTAAATGGAAATATGCATGCTATATTGCATAAATTTGGTTGAATGAAGGTCACCTAGTAGGGGAACAATACTACAAGTGGTAGATAATAAGAATCTACTCTGATTTTCTTGATGAATTAAACACTACTAAAATTTTTGTTGAGGTTTTTTTACATAGTCATATGGAGAAAAAAAATTTATTATGTGAGTTTTATCTGCATAAACTTGCACTCCTTGATGATGTATAATTTCTTCCTCACATCTATATATGGGATTTCTAATTAAGAGCATTTAATTCTACCCTTCATAATTATAATCATTGGCAAGAGAGATAGTGATAATAGAGATCGAGTGAAGTGGGATTTGGCCTCTTGTTATGTAATTATCAACCCAACCTAAAAGGTCTCCTTGGTGCAAATTACTCTGTAATGGGGAATGCAATCATTAAGGTGAGGTACCTTCATAAAATCAATGCATGATTGATAGATTCCAAGAATTTTTGCAGAGAAATTTTAGACATTGCTTGAGTTGCATGTAGACAAAGGTGGGTTGAGATGCTTATCAATTTGAAAAAGATAGATTCAATCACACCAACAAATTTAATGTGGTCCCATAAATGGGCAATTGTAGTTATTGAAGTGGCTTGGTATTAAAGCATGAATGGATAGGTCTTCAATTTTGGCCACCTACAATTCTTACCCCTATTCCACCCTATGAAGAATCAAGAACACAACTAGAGAATCAATTTAGATATTGGTTACTAAAAATAAAAAATAATAAGGGATACCACTCTAAAGAAAATTTTTTTTGGATGATCTTGATAGGGAATTAGACATGCATGCAACTCTAGCAAGGTGGAATGCATGAGGACATGCATGAGAATCAGTGGAGAGGAGTGATGCTATAAAATTACCTTATTTTTAGTAGCATAATACATTTATGTCTATTTTTATTATTTAATAAATATATGCCAAGGATTAATTTACATTTATGTTTATACTAAAGATGAATATAGTAAATAAAAGAGGATGTTTTATTTTTATTTTTTTTGAAATGGCTTTGTGTATTATTAAGGACTAGTTACGTGTCTTATTTCCAATTGAAGGATAGAATAGTCTATTAATAATTTTGAAAGATTTTTCGAACAAACCAATGATGCCAAAATACCTTACGAGTTGTTACTATAGGAACTTTTTGTGTTAATTTTTTATGCCTGAGTTACAAGGTGCCAAAATAATCTGAGCACCAACTATATGCCAAAGTAACTCATGCACTTGAATAGTAGGATGCTAAGTTGCTCATAAATAACTATGCATAAGATGTATTGATAAAGTAAATGGTCAACCCACTTCAGGAGTGTCATGTCCAAGTTATTGATCACATGATTCATCCTAATGTTGACCATGTTTAGCGTTGGATTAAACTTGTTGACTACACATAGGAATAATGATATTGACCAAAAAAAGTGCAAATATTATTGGTTTCATTCAATACCAGAATAAACTTAATTGTATATGCAACAAGGACCTAGATACACACAAACCAAAATAAGAAAATATGCCAAATATGTCATAGTTTTTACAACAAATCAATGGTAAAATTGTAGAGAGAATTAATTTGCTTTTTAAAATAAACTCTTAGACATCTTATCCAATTAGATTTGTTGTTCTAATTTGATTGGATGGATGGAACATGTAGGATTGTTATTTGTCAAAATTATCCATGACTTGAAGCCTCTTATTTTGCTAAATAGTTAAACAAACTATTATAAATAATAATGTATGCCTTAAGGGCAAAGTTCGATTGGAATTGGCAATAAGGTTTAATTTTTAAAATACTTTGACTTGAAAGATATTCTATCTTGTTGCCTATGTGACTTTGATTGTTTAAACTAGTTGTTGTTGTTGTAATATTCTACCTCCAGTTGGACCTTAGAGAAAGGGCCAACTGTCTGGAACAATGGAAGTATTGTGAGGCATAGTTGCAAGTTTTTTGTGTTAGTTTATTTCTATTATTTATTTTAGTACAAAAAATAACATAGCTAAGATTGATAATTTTACTTCCATTTTAAGTTTGTTCTAGTTAAACCCTATTTTTGCTTAATTATGTGATCTGCTTTATTTTCCTACAAGTGTGCATTGTTATTTTTAGTCTAATTACTATATTGTGATTTATGTTAACTTCTATTTTGCTTCAATAATGAGTGATATTTTATTTTAGCTTAATGATTAGTCTTTTACTAGTTGAGCAGAGATTATTGTTTCATTTATTTCAAGCATATATTATAATTAATGCTAGGATTTCTTATATTAGCAAAATATGGAATTCAATATGTCTACTTTAAGAGTGTTAAAAAGATATTTTGATTTCCTATTTTCATATATTAATTTAGGAACCCGATATCCAAAATGTTATTTTTAGACTTCTAAAGCATAGAGCCTTAGGACGACACCCAGGTTTGATAAGATTAAAGTGAGAGCATTAATGATAATTTTTAACTTTTAATGTATATAAGCAATGTTACAACTTCAATTAATCTTCACCTATAGCAAAAAAGGAATTGCACATGTTAATCATTCAATGAATATTAGAACACATGCCGCCATTTTGCTTTAGAAAGGTCTTAATTTTTATGTAATATATAGTTAATTTGGAAATCCCTTATCCTTGCTTGTGGATAAATAAATAGGATTTGACCTGATGGTTTAAACAATAAATAAATAAATTTGGATACATAGAGGATTTAGTTACATCCACACTATTTTTAGTAACTACCAAGTGCAAGGTTAAAACCATAGGGGTTGCTGCCAATAAGTCTATACCACCTCATTGTTGATGACCGGATGTGAGGGGTCGCTTGGGATTCATACCATTTTTGTCAACCTAGCGTGCACTTAGAGAATTTAAATTATACTACTAACTTTGCAACAAGCATACCCCTAAGTTTTGAACCTAGGTCTCTTCTTGACAATTGCCTGGCCATATAGACAATTACCAATGCACAAATAAAAAATGACTTGAGAGTTTTGCACTAGATAATAAGGCTCAAAATTGAAACATTTAGAGCCATTCAAATGTTGTAAATAAAAATTATCATTTATAAATAATTTTTTTTTGTTTTTCATCCTTCAACCTTGAAGTGCAAGGAATAGTCAAATTTATTTTAATAAGCTAGACATGGCTTCTATTGGGGGCCACTCCCATAAAAATACCAAAACATGACAATTTGCTATTAGATCAGTTAAACCATATCCAAATTGCCCTCTTATCAAAGATAGTATTCATTTTATTTTATATCAAATATGTTCTTCTTTCTCAAGCTATCATGTTTTCACAATAAACTCCTTAAAATTATTTTTGTTTAGAGATAAAATATCACTTGGCCAATTACCTTCTAAAGTTTGACTTTGACAAAGAAGAAGATCAACATTGTGATTGGCTAAACTACATGCTACCTGATTTCCTTCTCTATAGATATGCTCACATTTCCAAGAGTCTACCTCTAATAATACTTGAACATCAGCAATAATATTATCTTTATCCAATCCCCACATCTATTTTTATTGATAGCATTAATACCAATTTGTGAATCCCTCAATTGAGATATATTTTCATCCCTCTCAAATTTTGATTTTGATCCCTGTAAGTAGTATAGCCTCTTCATAGTTATTAGTTGAAGCTCCATATGATTCTAAGCAATCGAGTAGAAATTTACCTTCATTATTTAAAAAAAACACCACCTCCACTAGATTTCTCGTATTTCCTTTAGAAGCACCATCAAAATAAATTTAATAAACCTAATTTTTGGACAATTTCCATTTAATTATAAATTGAAGAAAATCCTTTGTGTTAAATTTATTGTCATAGATGAACCTTCCATATAGGTTCAAATTCTATAACCAAGACCCTAGCACCTCTTTGTTTATACTTGATACTTCCCATGATAAACACAATGTCTATAAACATTTTGCAAGAGAGGCAATAATATTTTGTCAAACTTGAACATGATTTTAAGATTTATTTTAAAAAATACTATTATTTGTTTCAAACCATAGATTCAAAAAAATAATAGCAAGACCAATCCTCCATAGTATACATAATGATTTAATCCAACATTTCATCAACTCTTTCAATGTTGATGGAGCTACTCAATATATTTTCATATTTAATAAAAAACAACCACAAATGGCATAAGAAAAGAGACAATTAAAAATAAATGGTTTCATTTTTCTAGATACTTCTCACATAATTCAAACTTGAAAGGTCCATAATATCCTCTTTTTTGTAGAATCTCATTTATGAATTTTGTGTTGGAATCTTAAACAAAGAAATGTTGAGGCCTTAGGTAGGGCTTGTTGTGAT
This sequence comes from Wollemia nobilis, assembly GCA_028583015.1. Classification (NCBI taxonomy): domain Eukaryota; kingdom Viridiplantae; phylum Streptophyta; class Pinopsida; order Araucariales; family Araucariaceae; genus Wollemia; species Wollemia nobilis. The sequence goes on along the minus strand of JAQPPZ010003648.1, from coordinate 123,425 downwards.
CAAATGTTCTTTCAAGGGAAATTGTTAAGAGTAGAAATTTTTGATTTCTCTAAATCCTCATATTCCAACATGATTGAGTATCCATTATATTTTCATAGATCCAAACCAAATAATCCTTTCATATAAAATAGGTAAATAAAACTCTTGAAGCATATTTTGAATCTCATTGGCTATTTTTTTGAGTTATCTTTCAATCAAGTTATTAATAGAAATCCATGATTTAGTGTAGACACCTAAAACATGTCATGTTGAGGAGACTACCTATATGGACTCCTTTTAGACCATATGACCCACTTTGGGCAGCCTCAGGGCTAAAATAGTGGTTTTCACCACTCAAATAGGGATATTTCTCTTTACAACCATGGTCATCTCACCAAAATATGACCTCCATATCAGGGTCATATCATCTTGAGATGGTCGTGCTAGAAGAAAAACAAAAAAAATAGTGGGATATAAATAGCAGTTGAAACTACCAGTTTATATCACACATGATCTTGTGCTACAATTAAGCATTTGCATGAGCCAAAATAGAACAACTACATGACACAATCAATTGCATGAAATTTTGAAGATAGGAATTCACATTTCTTAATTTGAATTACCTCTTCACATTTTCATCCATAGGGTTTTGCCATTATTATATTTCTTTCGAGAAATATACATATGGACACTTACCTTCATTTGAAAAGTTACACCATGGCAAGTTTTCAAATCTTCAAGCAATAAAGTGCTACCAAAATTCAACCATTAAATCTCGAGATTTTGCATTCTTCTCATGGTAGAAGCTATGTTGTTGGTTCATTCTAAGGGTTGAAAACCACATCCATATTCAATGTGCAATCACCTGTACTTACTTTGAATACTGATCCAGACCCGGTAACCCATTCACATGAACACACCAATCCACCGACCAAACCATGAATCGAATCTAGGAGTCACCCCACATTAGCCTCAAAAAATAACTTATAGGTTAGTGATCATCTCACTCAGAGATGGTCCACAAGAATGATTGTCCCACACTGAGATGGTCCCTATGATAGAGATGTTTTCTTGTTTTCTTTTATTATATTTTAGCAGTATTTTCTTTATTGCTTCTAAGATTAGCTACGCTTTCATTTATGCATACATATATTTTGTTTCATTTATATATTGCATATTATTATCATTAATGCGAGCCTTATCTCAAAAGGCTTTTGCACATGATTTTAACATTCTTTAGTTTTTTTATGTGCAAACTACAAGTTTCTATGAGGAAGGAAGAGTGCCAGAACTTTATATCATCAACCCTTGTGGCAATCATGAGAAATCTTCTCCAATATTATTTGTGTGTGTGACAGAGATCCTACAGAGTACACCTTAATATTTCATGATTGTATTCATTGTATTTAGACTTGGTAGAAAATCCCCTCAAGAGGGATATCAGTGTAACCATATGAAAAGAACAGATTCAATATCAATAAAGGGGCACCATTATTTCATAATCTATTTTATTATTGTGGTTAGATCATTGTTATCTATATTAATATTTTATTTTATTTATTGGTGTATAGATTTCTTAGAACTTCAGTGGCGATCATGGTGGGATCTAGTCCTTATTTTCAATTTATATTGCTAATTACTATTTGTTTTTCAAATTACAAGTTGTAGGCCTAACCATATAGCACAGAGATGACCCCTGTTCGATAATCATCTGACCTTGAGATGGCCCTGTTCTACAACCATCTTGACTTGATATGGTTGTACCATCCTATGACCCTCTTTTTATATACCCATGATATATGAACCACACATGAAGGAGTACTACACTACACCACCACACACATATTGTTGGAAAGAAAACACATCAACAAGTGGGATCTTCATCAAACGTAGGCCATTAAGGTGAGTACACTTTTTCCTTATCTCTATATTTTTAAATAAATAACAAAACTTATTTTGACTATAGAGAATAAAAAAATAGAAATGTAAAGTGTCAGGATTTTTCTATGATCATATTTGGTCTAGATGACCCCTATCTAAGATTGTCCCTAGTCCAAACGGTCCGCGTCTATGGCCATATCTGGAAAAAATGATCTCTTTTAGTAGTCATCTTTGTTCGATATGGCTCTACACTTACAGCTTTGTTTGGTCTACCTATTTTTGTCGACCTAAAGGATGATTTAATGTAGGATTATGCATTTAGAAGTTATGTTCATTTTCTAGGATTTTTGAAAAATAAAATATTATTTTATGCATTAGTAAAATATCATTGAGTGATTCTTGAATTTAATTTCTTTTGCATAGTAAAAATACCCTACACACCAAGATTTAATTAAAAATCAATGAGTTTGACTTCATCACCAATTGTTTATCGAGACCAACGACAGTGGGCTTCATCTCCACCTGCTAGCTTGTACCATAGAAACCTTAGTGGTCAAAAGCGAGTGGCTTTGTAGACTTCATCACCAAAAATTCCCCTAATCTTGGATGCACCCATAGTAGGAAGTATTAGTGAGCCCCTTTACCACAAGGCTCTTTAAAATAATTAGTGGATGCAACTATCATTATTGTTCATGCCTTAAATACATGGGTTAAGCGAAACCTAGGCTTGGTCGATAGTAGGACATTAGACAACACGTCTTTTAGGGATTATTTTATTCCCTTAAGGTTACCTTACATCTATAGGAAGCCATTTTTTTTCCATTTGAGTTACACTCCTCGATAGGGGGGTGTGCTCAAACTACCTTTAGTAATTTTCTATTTTTCACCCTTAGTTTTTATAGGCATAAGGTATTACATAAAAATACACTCAAATAGTTATAGGGACTCATAATAAAAAATTAAAAGAGATAAACACATTGTTTGCTTGTTTGTTTCTTTATTGTTTGGCTTAATCAAAACCATGGTAATAACACATAGTCAAGCTCGATCAAGAGCTAGTATTGCTAAAAATTTACAAGGAGACATGGAACATATCCAAATAAGTCCAAAGGACATGGCCATCCCTGAATGGCATCTTGGGTTTCATCATAACACCAATACCATATATAGGGAATACATCCTTCAAGAAATACCTATTAGGGAAGCATCCAAGGTCCTCTAAGAGACTTTCCTAATTTTGACACCTTGATAGATTTTTATAAAAAGAATAATCCACCCGGGCCTAGTAGGTAGATGCCATAGCTTCACATTATGGCTTGCTCTATACATAAATCAAAACATGAACATAAGTATACACCATGGCCCAGCCTGTACAAGCAAGCCATCCTGCTTGACCGATCGAGGATGAGTCAAAAATATGTTCATCTAGATAGGTATGACACTCATTGTCATAGCAAGATAGCCACATCAGCCTATGTCTTTCTTGCATATGAGGAAGAGGAAGATTCAAGTCATCCTCCTACTCTTCATGAAGAGTACTTTGCATGAGCACGTTGTGCCTCTGTGCAACATGAGTATGCAAAGCTTACATTTAAGCTTGAATATTATGTATTCCTAATAGATGAGGAAGAGAATCCAAGTCATCTTCCTACTCCTCATGAAGAGTACTTGATGCAACTACGTTGAATCTCTACATCACATTATTATATAGAGCTCATTCATAAACTAGAATATCATGTCAATGCGATCTTTAGGTATGGTGGAAAATAAGTAATAGATCCTACTAGGGGAGAAATACAAGATAAACCCATCAATATTTCAAACACAAGGGTTCATATACCCCACACAACTAAGCAATGAAATCATACTCATTAGGCAGTTAGGCCAAATATTAACAGATAATAATAGTTGGATCAACTATGATTGGACCAACAATAATTAAATCAACAATGGGTGGATCCACAACAAGCACACCTACAAAGGTTGTATCAACAAAGGATACAACAAGAGAAATAAACGATACAATAAGAATAATTGCGAAGGGAATTGCATGAAGTGGTGCCTACACCTAGCACCCATAGGATGCAACAACACATAAGGTACCCAATACAATATCAAAATATTCTCCCTCAGCCATACCAAAATTATGTTCAACATCAAAGGCCACTACCTGGTTATCATCAAGAACCTCATACTCCTCAATAGTACCAAGATCAACAGGAGGAGGAATTATATGAAGATCCCCAATAGGGACATCAGGAATAAGTAAATATGAAGAACACAAGCTTATACTGAGAGGGGGGGGTGAACAGTATAAGACCTCTTTTTACTTTTTCCTTTATACTTCAAAATAGTAAAGCAATATACCCAAAGCAATATCAAAGCAATCCACAATATCATCCACAAAGTGACACCAATTTTAATTTGGTTCACCCAAAATGGCTGGGCTACGTCCACAAAAATTTTCTCTAAAAGTTATCTCAAAGTTCTTTGGGAATCCTTCCCAATTACAATGTTTATGAGCCTTGGCCCAAAGGAGATACCTTCCCCCAATCAGAATTTATGAGCCTCTGCTCAAAGGAGATACCTTCCCCTCTACTCCGGAAATGATCCCTCTGAAGATCAACTGCCTCTACCTCTTGCCAGCATGTGGAACTCCTTTCCACCAAAGACCTCCTGTCCTTAATGCTTAGCCTGAGAGACCTTTGCCTTCTATGATCACATCCACAACAGCTCAGCAACCTGTACCAAACACAGTCAATCGATCTAGTACAAGTCTTCCTCTATCTGTCAGATCTGTCCAACGCTTGAACAAATCAATCCTCTACACACAAGCCTTCTCAAAGACATGCCAAATCTGTCCTCGGGTTCTTCTCAAAGAACCAGTGCACCTCTGTCCTCAAGTTCTCTGATAGAACTATCAAACTCAGCTCACAAGTCCTCTGCTAGGACCTGTCCAAATTTGCTCACAAGTCCCCACCGGAACCTGTCCAAAATTGCTCACAAGTCCCCACCGGAACCTGTCCAAGACTGCTCACAAGTCCCCATCGAAACCTGTCCAAAAACTCAGCAAGCTCACCAAGAAAAAAAAACTTTCTTAGTAGGAAATCACAAGGTGAATTGTTAGAGACCCAATGTGATTTTTCAAACTCATAGAAGCATAAAGAGAATTGTTAAAGACTCAATATTTTCTATACTCAACTCCCAATCTCAAAACTCAACTCAAATCAACTCAACTCAAACTCAATCTCAAATCTGAAAACTCAACTCAATATCTGAAATGGATAGGATAGAATGCTTTCTTTCAAGAACATGAAACCCCAAAAATTTCCAACTATGCAAAGAATCACATAACAATGATACTCATGTTCTTTTCACCATCAATTAGGGCTTCAACAACAATGCTCATCAAACAAGGTTCAATCAACACCATTCAACTCAAAACACAACCTTGAAGCATTTCACAATCAACATCGGAAAAGGAAACAAGTAGAACTCCTTTTCTCTCCAATATTGTTTGAACAAAAAGCATCCACCAACTCAAATCAACAAGAGCACACACAACTTTTCAAATCATCAACAAAGGAGTAAGCCCAACACTTTAACCAAGTAAAGAATAGCTTGATTATTACCAATTTAATGAAAGCAAATGTCAATCTCAAAGCTGCCCACTTGAGGTTTCACAACTTCACACAAGAAGCAATTTTAACCTTAAAACATCATGCTTTCATTTCCATAATCAACCAAAAGCACTCTCAACATTACAAGAAAAATTTATCCCTTATACACCTTATTTCTCCCTTATAGTCTTATCAAAAATAAAATTTATTTCTCATAAGAATGCAATAAGATATTTCAAACAACACCTTCAAAAGAATCTTTTATCAAAATAAAACAAGCTTTAAACTCCTTATAACTCCTAAGCTGTTTTTCCCTCTAATAAACTTCCTCCATCCGCAAAATACACTTAGCAAAAATTAATTTTGAAAATACCTTGGCCAACATCAAAAATCGTGCTATGGAGAAATTGCGCACGAATTCTAACACCACCCGCTGCGTCCACTTCATGATGAAAAACCCTTTCACGTTATTTGAACACGGAACCTCCCATTCGAGTAGCGCGCCAACAGCCTAGCCGCTACCGGTGCGCCAAAGGCGCCCGATGAGGTTTAAACCTCACGCTGTTAGCCTTGTTCCTTCTGCGCCAGGGATTAAATAAAACAACAGTGCCTCCCTTTCTTCTGACGCAAACATGAAGATGAAAACCTTACGACGGATTTACGACAAACGACGAGTACAAAAAAAATGAACAACGGATTCACGAAAACGGTGAAGACACAGTCGAACAGTAGATCACGAATTCACAGTGAGCAACTCTTTTCAAAATGCGGATGGGATGATTCTTGATTTTCATCAAGGGAGATTTATATGCATTTTTACCATAAGCTCTTGATGTCGGCGAGGATTTTAACACGTCGACGGAGGTCTTGGCTAGTGCCCACAATCTTAAAACATAGCGCCCACATAGTTAAGACATTTGTGCCATGGGTTAGGAGAACCCATTGCAAAAAATAATTTAATATTTATTTAAAAATAATTAAATGGAACCTTAACAAGGTTTTTAATTATTTAAATAAATACTTCCTCCTGGACCCAAATGCATTAAACTAATGCATCCACCTGTAATCTTTAAACTTGCCAACTTGGGGTTTACAAAAGACCTTTGAAACTGTCATGTCGTAACCTTCATCAAAACAAATTATTTGACATCAAATCAAATTCCTTCAAGAGCTTCTTGACATCAATGACTTATACACTTGAGCAAAGGCAATGTACCCAAAGTACCCAAAATTGCCAACAATCTCCCCCTTTGTCATTGATGGCAAACCTTTACTAAAAACACTTCTCAAGAGCCAAAACTAAAACCAACTATGCTAACAACTGACCAACTGTGCCCACAACTAAGAATATTCCTTTGAAGTTTTGCTCCCCCTGACTTGAAGCTCTCCTCTTCACTTTGAAGCTCTCCCCCTTACTCATATCTCTCCCCATTTGTCATCAATGGCAAAGGGTCACCTTTGGGGCTCGGGACTAAGAATGAGCCTCTTAGCTTAGTCCCTCCCCCACCTCTTGATGAGGTGATTAATTCTGGGGTGGGAGTAAAACTCCCATTAGGCACTGATCATCATCAGTGTCTATAACTTCCTTGTCGGGCCTTCTATTGAACTCTTTGTCCATATTCCTGTTCTTGTCACTGTTCTTGTTCTTGTTCTCATCCCTGTTCTTGTCCATGCCTTGATCCTTGGACCCGATCATGCCACCTGTTCCTGTTCTTGTATTCTAGAATTTTAGCTCTACACCGTATGATTATGTGACCTTCATTGTTGCACTTGAAACACTTGACGATGTTGTTTCTCCGAGGTAAACCTGATCTTTGAATCCACCAGCTTCGACCAAACCCGTTTCGACCAAACTTGTTTCGACCAAACCTCGTTTCGATCAAACCTGTTCCTGTTATTTGCCTTGCAATAAACTGCATTGTGCCCAAACTGTTGACAAGAGTAGCAATACCCTTGAAAGAAACTAGCACTTCTGAAATTTTCATTTACCTTCTTCACTTGAGCCATGCAATGTGAATCCATGTGACCAAACCTGTGACAAGCAAAACATCTGCCTTGAAACTTTTCTTTATTTGACCTCTTAGGTTCTGAAAACTTCTTCTCATTCTGAATTCTGTTTTCTATTTCTATGCATTATCATTCAAGGACTCCTTTTCTAAAATACTTTCCTAATCAGAACTCTCTTCCTTTTGGAGTCTCTTACTAGACTCTCCAACTTGTTCCTTGTGTGGCTTAACAAAACCAAGGCCTGTTTTATATGTTGTCTTTCTTTGACCTTTGATGAGTGACTTAACCTTTTTGGAGCTATCTTGAAACTTGTAAAGCTTATCCTTGTACTCTTTAGTTTCCTCTTTCAAAGAAGTCATTTTCTGTTCTAGCTCACTATACTCAAGAACCTTAGACTCTAACTCATCCTTGAGTTCTTGTGTCTTAGCTATAGAGAAGTCAAGACTTTCTATAAGATCATCTCTCTCCATACAACATTCATCTAACTTATCCTTGAGTCTAGCATTCTTCTTTCTTTCCTTTTTCAAAGCACTAAGAGCACTAATAAGTTCACCTTCAAGATCTACTTCACCTTCCTCTATATCTTCCTCTATTTGTTTTCTTTTTGAATCATCAAAGCCTTTTTCAGATTTCTTATCACTAGAGGTGCTACCCTTTTCAAAAACCATACATGCATCTTCCTTATAGTTTTCTGAAGCATCCTCATATATACTAGAAACCAAATCATTATTTGTGCAATCATCCTCAAGGTGACCAAAGTTTCCACATCTAAGACATTTCATGATAATGAATCCATGTTTCGGTTCTTCCTCTATTTTTGATATGAACATCTCATTTTCATCATCACTTGAAGAAATTTCACTATCACTACTAGAACACTTACTTGCTTTGTCTAGGTAGAAACTCTTCTTGTGCTTGTGAGAATACCTCTTTCCTTGATTGTTGTGCTCATCTTTGTTCTTCCTATGATGCTTGTGCTTTTCAAAATCCTTGCTCTTAGAATCCTGTTTATCTTTATCACTTTCATTCTTGGGAACAGTACATTCAGAAGCATAATGACTAAACTTTCCACAATTGAAACATCTTATATTTTTCATACTTTTGTGTTTTCTAGAGAACTTGCCTTTCTTGTTGTAATATGCCTCTTCATCACTAGAAGACTCATCACTATCTTGAAGTTGTTTACCCTTTGGATTTCTTGGTAGCCTTGAAAGTCGCCTCTTTCTTGACATCAACCTTCACTTGAGTTCTCAACTCAAATGCTGCAAGTATACTATGGAGCTCATCATTTTTCAACTTATCCAAATCTTTAGCTTCCTCAATAGCAGAAATCTTTTCACTAAATCTATTAGGAAGAGATCTTAAAATCTTATCACAAACATCATTTTCAGCAAGCTCAAGACCTAAGTATTTTATGGAGTTAACAACCTCATCCATACGAAGCATGTAGTCACTAATCTTTTCATCATCATTCATCTTGAGTTGTTCAAACATACATTTGAAGTGTCTCAACTTGGCCTTTCTGACATTTGTATCACCTGTATGAACCACCTTCAATCTGTTTCCACATTTCACTAGTTGTCTTGCAGTGAATCACTTTGGTGAGATCTGCTTTCTGTAAGCCTTTCACGATTGCATTCATTGCTTTTGAATTGTTGTGATGTAGGAGCCTTTCTTCTTTAGTATTAGGACCATGTTCAAGAATAGTGTACTCATCTTCAATCACTTCCTAAACATCATTCCCAAGTGCCATTAGATGAACCTTCATCCTTGCACTCCAAAGACCAAAATATGACCCATCAAGAATAGGTGCTGTATTGTCACTTGAATGATCCATTGTGTTCTTTACTAGCTTTTTCTTCAAGCTTTTAAACTTTTCGAAGGCACCAGCTCTGATACCAATTGAAGAACACAAGCTTATACTGAGAGGGGGGTGAACAAAGATAAGACCTCTTTTTGCTTTTTCCTTTATACTTCAAAACAGTAAAGCAATATACCCAAAGCAATATCAAAGCAATCCACAATATCATCCACAAAGTGACACCAATTTTAACGTGGTTCACCCAAAAAGGCTGGGCTACGTCCACAAAACTTTTCTCTAAAAGTTATCTCAAAGTTCTTTGGGAATCCTTCCCAATTACAATGTGTTGAGTGGTGTTTTCACCCAATTGTGAAAGCACACTCTCCAGTAGGATTTGGGTTCCAAAATCCCCTCTTGCAAAGAAGTTAAACAAACAACTTCTCCAAGGTTCTTGTTATATTAGCATTTGCATATGTGCATCAAATAAAGATATTCAATTTAAATGCTAGGAACACCTTAGTGATTGCAAGTAACTGTAAACAAGGGGCACTGTTGGTTTATTTTACCATGAAACTTTAATGATTGTTCATTGAACCCTGATAAAGTAAATGTGAGTTGGCCCTCATATGACCACGATGTAATGCTTTAATTCCTTTTATCTTGATGGTTTTAAGATAGATTTTATCTTGCATTAAATCCTCAATGATGAATAGGGTCTCCAAATGTAGCTTCAAAATGTCACTTTAACTTATCCCTCTTAAATGAAATCAAATTTTCATCAAGATGAACAATTAAGTGCTTTAAGGAAAAGACCTTCAATGTAGTACTCAAATTATCCCTCTTTCGTAAAATTGGAATTTTTATGAAGAAAGGGTAATTTTAGGCCCAAAATGGAAGTTTGTGAAAATGCCGTAAAACATAACCCCTTCAATGAAATTGGAATTTCCATGAAGGGAATGTCATCATAGGCTCATGAATGCAAAACAAAACTGGAAAAATGAAATTTGACCTTAAAATGGAAAATTTCCATTTTCGGATTTTTAAAATCTGTGACAAAACAGCAACTTCGATGAATTTTAAAAAATACTAAACAACTCCGAAAATGAAATTTCAAAGTGCGTATTGGAAGTCTGAATTATAATCTACGCAATGGTGAAATCATTTTTAGATTTTGAAATTTTTTTAATATTTATTTTAATGCCTGAAAATAGGAAAAAATTCTGAAATTAAATTTTTTTGGAAACAGAAAATTAAAGTTTGCATCAGAATAATGGCTGAAAATGCAGCAATGCAAAAGCTCCTTCAGTTTGATAGCACCCCGTCCTGCAAAACCGAATACGTGAGAGTTTCATACATGCAACCTAGCCTATTTGACCTGTACAACACACAATCAAAGTAAACTAGGTGCTGGTTCCTAGGGTCTTAAATAATTTTCAGATTGCAAACATTCAAATGAAACAACCCAAAATAATGGCATCAATTTCACATACAAGTCTGAAATCTGAAAGGGGAAAAATAAGACAATTAAAATTAAGCATGCAGAAAATTTCTCATTCTTTCTTGCTAACAAGGCCTGAAATTTCTGAATAAAAGCTTTCACATTCCAATTAAAATCCCTGCTTTACAAATGTGGCCATGCCCAAAGTTCCCATTTGGCCATGCCACCATTTCCGTCTCCGTTTTCCTCTCCGTTTTCGTTTGCCTCCCCACAGCGTTTCGTTTCTCTTCCTTTCCTCCATACGCAACACCCTGCAAAACAAAACAAAACACGTTAAAAAAAACAACTACTAAACTTTACCTAAACTAACATGAAAAAATTAAAAATTAAAACCTAAAACAAAAAAAAACAAAAAGCTAAAAAACAAACCTACCACTACATACTACTTAAAGCTAATAAAAGGTGCTTTAAAAGCTTTAAGAGCTATACGTGGCCACCATGAAAAATATAAGATATTTTATATATATATATATATATATATATATATATATATATATATATATATATATTTTATTTTTATTTATCCTTTCTTTTTTCTTTTTTTCTTTTATTTATTTATTTATTTTTTTAATTCCTTTTTTTTTAGTTTATTTATTTTTTTAAACATGAATTAACCCAAAAGTTAATGTTTGAATTATAAACACTTTAATAAACCTATAAAAAAAGAAAAAAGACAAAAACCACACCAAAATTTATCAAAAAAAATGTGGGTCCCCAAGCTTTGGGGCTAGTTGTGAAACAACCACAACAAATGGCGACTTCACTGGGAAATGCTCCTGAGCATTTCGATGAGAACCCAAAAAAGAAAACCTGAAAACACACTTCAAAACTTTAACACGAGTGTCAACAAATATCCAAAGAATGCCAATAGATCAAAAATACATGAAACATCAGAATTGCTAAGCATCAGCTCGGTGTGTGCAATGACTTTCTTTCCCTATCATTTGAAATTGATCCACACTCCATTATCAGTTTTGCATGAATGCATATGTGGGATGGTGAATGATTTGTGTATCCTAATGAATGTGCTAGGAGATTTTTTTGCTTTCATAACAATGCATAGTCATTCTTCTATTATTATGTACAAGCATTCAAGATTGCCAAACCCTCTTAGGATCCACTAATTCATTACCTTATTGTATCCCAAAGTTGGTTATGAGTCCCTACCATCTGGAACCCATGTGCAAGTGAATGTGAAATCAGAACTTTGGGGAATCAGACTCCCAACCAACCGAGATGAGAGTTTAACCCTATCCTTACTATTCTGATTTAGAGTTCATTACCTCACTTTAAGCAAAATAATTAAACCAATTATGGAAGAAATGGTCATGCTAGTCTAACCCTCTAGACAATCAGTGGTCTTGTTTTTGAGGCAAGACATGATGCCATGCATGGGCATATCTTAACCCCACAATCCAAAACTTATCTTCATTTCTTTGGACCTTGGGGATGACTACCCATCCTTTGCAGAGGACAAGTAGTACGATCCTTACAATCCAAAATAAAGATGAGATGGGAAAAATTTATTTATTATATATTTTTTTTTTTTTTTTTTTATTTTACTTCTTGGACCTTGGGGATGACTACCCATCCTGGCTAGGGACATGTAGTACGATCCTTACAATCCAAACTTTAGGTGTAAATGGAAAATATTAATTTTGTTGCTTAGACCTTGGGGATGACTACCCATCCTTTGTAGAGGACAAATAGTACGATCCTTACAATCCAAGATTTATTATGAAATGAGACATAAGAGCTTTGGGGAATCAGATTCTCAACCTAAGTGAGATGAGAATTTATACCCTATCCTTACTACTCCATGTGGGTCAAATCAAAGCTTTGGGGAATTGGATCCTCAACCTAAGTTTGATGAGGATTTAACCCTATCCTTACTACTCGATTTTAGGCTTTAAGCTCTATGGAAGTGGTCAAAACCACTGTTTTAAGGATCATGTTGCATAATAGGATAGACATGAAAAACTTCTTTCGCCCAACCTTTTCCTCCAAGTTAGGTTTTGATCATTTTGCTCAAGATCCTTTTTAATGTATGAGACGTGCTTGGTTCTAGATATCTCAAGACTCAGTTTCCAACCTTAGGATTCACTTACATATATGTTATAACACAACCCTAAGAGGATTTGACATACTTTAATGGCTTGTACCTAAGATGCATATGTAACTAAGATGAGATGTATGTAAGGTGAGATGGAACATGAATGCATTATTTCTTGAATTGCAAATGGAATGATTTGTCATGCAAAACTAACTCTTTCATGCATCACAAAATCAAACAATATAACTTAAGATGTTTATGTTACTTGTGGAGCTTCTACAAGACAATTCCAATATTTCATATTCTCCTAACCTTAAGCATAAGTTGACATCTCAAATTTCTTTTCATCATTTTTTTTTTTTTATAGACAAATAAGACATGTCAAATAAACACACAACTGTAAATTAAAACTTGTTCAATCCAAAACCAAACTGCAATCCCAAAATGAAAACTTGAAAACACAAACCAAAACCCAAAAAACCAAAATCTATATACAAATGTACAATATAATACAAGATGATGCAAAGCTTGGATTATCACTTTCCTGGATCCCAAACATGATAAGAACATTTCAACAAAAATATAACATGATATGCATGCCAAATGTTGTGGGCATCCAACAAAAACAAGACTAGACCAAACAATGCAACAAATTTCCACTTGTCATGCTCACCATACCAATTTGATTTTGTTCCAATAATACTCCCATAGGTGGGCATCAAATTCTAGAATTGATTAGACAATGATTGATTTTCAATTTTATCATGTCTATTCTTTAAAACGTACCCTTTCATAATTCCTTCCTTGATTTAGAATTAGGCTATCCTTTTCAAATATGCAATTTTGTAAGTAGGAGCCTATTTCTACAAATTTCAAAGCCAAATCATTTTCCAAATTTGTAGGCCAATCAAATTTGTGTAACAATTTACAAGCATCTAGGATATTTACTAAATTAGGATCATTAAAAGTTTTCACCCTAGATTCAATTATTAATTGTTGATGAATTTGATTTAGCAATTCAAGTGCATCAACTTCTTTTCCATTCATTAAAACCATGCTATTAAAGGTGTGATTAAAAATTATACCTTGTTTTTCATTTACCTTTAATGACATTTCATCATAAACATCAATCAAATTCAAAACATGGTCATGCAAATTTTCACCCAAATGCTTTTGGTCAAAGTGTATGTCCCATGATTCATCTTGATGATCCTTCATTTGAGCTGCTTCCAATTGGTCAATCTCTTTGTCATTTGGTTCTAATTCTTTGTTCACTATCCATGGTATCTCTTCATGTGAGGTGGAAGTTTCAACATCCTGCAAATCAAGTGAAATATGAGTTTCATCTATAAAAGTGTGAGAAAAGAATGCATTATCATATCTCCCCCAACCATTATAAAAATTATCTTCCAAATTTGAGGGATGAAACTCCATGGTATTTGTGACATGATCTTTTGATTCATTCATAAATTCTTTTCTTTCTTTGTCCTTGGCAATAGGATCATCATAATCTTCCAAAATTTGATGAGATTTGAAACCCTCTTCCAAAACATCCTCAAATTGTACAGGAGTTGTAATATCTTCCTTTGAGTAGGCAATTATGTTGTCCTGTATATCAATTGGCACACAAGCTTCATTAGTAGTTTTGGAGAGAGTGTAGTCTTCCCACTTCTTCCAAGCATCATAATAATCATCTTTCAAAATCAAGTGGTGACGTTCAACTACTTCTTCAACATCTTCCCATTCATCAATGTGTTTCTCATCAAATTCATCTTCACCTTCCTTAGATGGTTCAATTATTTCCAAAAGTGGGTCATTTCTTGAATTCAAATTTATAAGGCTATCATTGTCCAAATTAGTAACCCATGATTCAATTTTATCACAATTTGGAGGGTGAAGAATTTCTTGATTGTTAATTGTACACGTCTCATCAATAGCATCTTCCAAGAACAAGTGGTGAAATTCTATCATGTCTTCAAATTCATTTATTGGTTTTCTCCCAATTTCACTTTCAACCACTTCATTCAATTCTATAGTGGGTTCCATCTTATCACATATATCAAACATTGTTGAATTTAGAACCCCTTCATCTAGATAATCGTGTATCTCTACATGATCCTCACTATCGGATGTTGTCTTAGCAATTTGCACCTCCTCTTGGACTACATCTAAGGTGGTTGTAAGATTTGGATATTCAAATTCATCCCCTTGATCATTTACCTTAGATATCATTGGAGTGGAGGGTGCTATGTTTGATGGTTGGTGTAGGTTGGCATCAAAAGAACTATCTCTCATATGAACATGTTGTGCCTTTTCTTCTTCAAGACCTTGTCGTTCTATCTCTTCTAAGACCTCCTGGATTTTCTCTAGGGACAAACCACTCACTTTTTCCTCAATGAGTGAAGCAAGTGTGGGGTGTATGGCTCCTAGGTATACTTCCATGGCTTCTTCTTCTGATGTGTTAAAATTTTCCCACATTTGGGAATGCAACTCCCGAAATCTTCCATTGAAATGACTCAAGGATTCATTAGGCTCTTTACATATGGAGGTAAACTGATTTTTCAGGATTTCTAAGTCAACCTGATTACCAAAATGATAAAGATAGGCTGCTTCTAATTGTATCCAAGAAGTCCTAACCTCCATGGGTAGTTGGCTATACCAAAAGAATGGTCTATCATCCAAAATGTATGCAAATAACCCACAAGCTACCTCCTCATAGAAAATCTGAAATTGACATAATGCATTCTTGTAGACATGCAGTTTTTGCAAGTATCCTAGTGGCACCTCTTGATTAAAACACCGTAAAAAATCCAATAACATTGTAGGAATTTGATATGGTACCACAGGTATAGACAAACCCTTATAATGATCCTCTAATATTGATACCATTCTTTCCCTTAGAGACACTAGTTTTTTTCTTAAGGATACCCTTTGCTCCTCAAGTGTTGCCATTAGTGAACTTAAAATGTAATCTTAGAACCAACTCTGTTGAATATTCAACCTGCAATGTATAAACAAAAATCACGTTAGCATCAAAGAAGAGATGTATTCCTTGGAATCAAATGAAAAGTAATTGCATGAAATAACACTTTGTTAGTCAAGACCAAAATTTTCAAAATTAAATTAAATCACTTTATTTCTGTATGAACAATCCAAATGTGTTGTAAAGCTCTTAAGCAATTTTAAGCATTTAAAATCATGATGAAATAAACCGTTTCATGCCCTCCTTCTAGCGCCAATCTGTTGAGTGGTGTTTTCACCCAATTGTGAAAGCACACTCTCCGGTAGGATTTGGGTTCCAAAATCCCCTCTTGCAAAGAAGTTAAACAAACAACTTCTCCAAGGTTCTTGTTATATTAGCATTTGCATATGTGCATCAAATAAAGATATTCAATTTAAATGCTAGGAACACCTTAGTGATTGCAAGTAACTAAAACAAGGGGCACTGTTGGTTTATTTTACCATGAAACTTTAATGATTGTTCATTGAACCCTGATAAAGTAAATGTGAGTTGGCCCTCATATGACCACGATGTAATGCTTTAATTCCTTTTATCTTGATGGTTTTAAGATAGATTTTATCTTGCATTAAATCCTCAATGATGAATAGGGTCTCCAAATGTAGCTTCAAAATGTCACTTTAACTTATCCCTCTTAAATGAAATCAAATTTTCATCAAGATGAACAATTAAGTGCTTTAAGGAAAAGACCTTCAATGTAGTACTCAAATTATCCCTCTTTCGTAAAATTGGAATTTTTATGAAAAAAGGGTAATTTTAGGCCCAAAATGGAAGTTTGTGAAAATGCCGTAAAACATAACCCCTTCAATGAAATTGGAATTTCCATGAAGGGAATGTCATCATAGGCTCATGAATGCAAAACAAAACTGGAAAAATGAAATTTGACCTTAAAATGGAAAATTTCCATTTTCGGATTTTTAAAATCTGTGACAAAACAACAACTTCGATGAATTTTAAAAAATACTAAACAACTCCGAAAATGAAATTTCAAAGTGCGTATTGGAAGTCTGAATTATAATCTACGCAATGGTGAAATCATTTTTAGATTTTGAAATTTTTTTAATATTTATTTTAATGCTCGAAAATAGGAAAAAAATTCTGAAATTAAATTTTTTGGAAACAGAAAATTAAAGTTTGCATCAGAATAATGGCTGAAAATGCAGCAATGCAAAAGCTCCTTCAGTTTGATAGCACCCCGTCCTGCAAAACCGAATACGTGAGAGTTTCATACATGCAACCTAGCCTATTTGACCTGCACAACACACAATCAAAGTAAACTAGGTGCTTGGTTCCTAGGGTCTTAAATAATTTCCAGATTGCAAACATTCAAATGAAACAACCCAAAATAATGGCATCAATTTCACATACAAGTCTGAAATCTGAAAGGGGAAAAATAAGACAATTAAAATTAAGCATGCAGAAAATTTCTCATTCTTTCTTGCTAACAAGGCCTGAAATTTCTGAATAAAAGCTTTCACATTCCAATTAAAATCCCTGCTTTACAAATGTGGCCATGCCCAAAGTTCCCATTTGGCCATGCCACCATTTCCGTCTCCGTTTTCCTCTCCGTTTTCGTTTGCCTCCCCACGGCGTTTCGTTTCTCTTCCTTTCCTCCATACGCAACACCCTGCAAAACAAAACAAAACACGTTAAAAAAAAAAAAACAACTACTAAACTTTACCTAAACTAACATGAAAAAATTAAAAATTAAAACCTAAAACAAAAAAAAAACAAAAAGCTAAAAAACAAACCTACCACTACATACTACTTAAAGCTAATAAAAGGTGCTTTAAAAGCTTTAAGAGCTATACGTGGCCACCATGAAAAATATATGATATATATATATATATATATATATATATATATATATATATATATATATATATATATAATTTTTATTTATCTTTTCTTTTTTCTTTTTTTTTGTTTTATTTATTTATTTATTTTTTTAATTCCTTTTTTTTTTTAGTTTATTTATTTTTTTAAACATGAATTAACCCAAAAGTTAATGTTTGAATTATAAACACTTTAATAAACCTATAAAAAAGAAAAAGACAAAAACCACACCAAAATTTATCAAAAAAAATGTGGGTCCCCAAGCTTTGGGGCTAGTTGTGAAACAGTCACAACACAATGTTTATGAGCCTCAGCCCAAAGGAGATACCTTCCTCCAATCAAAATTTATGAGCCTCTGCTCAAAGGAGATACCTTCCCCTCTGCTCTGGAAATGATCTCTCAGAATATCAACTGCCTCTACCTCTTTCCAGCACATGGAACTCCTTTCCACCAAAGACCTCTTGTCCTCAATGCTTAGCCTAAGAGACCTCTGCCTTCTATGATCACGTCCATAGCAGCTCAGCAACCTATACCAAACACAGTCAATCGGTCTGGTACAATTCTTCCTCTGTTTGTTAGATCTGTCCAATGCTTGAACAAATCAATCCTCTACACACAAGCCTTCTCAAAGACTTGCCAAATCTGTCCTCAGGTTCTTCTCAAAGAACCAATGCACCTCTGTCCTCAAGTTCTCTGATAGAACTATCAAACTTAGCTCACAAGTCCTGTGCTAGGACCTGTCCAAATCTGCTCACAAGTCCCCACTGGAACCTGTCCAAAATTTTTCACAAGTCCCCATCGGAACCTGTCCAAGACTGCTCACAAGTCCCCACCGGAACCTGTCCAAAAACTCAGCAAGCTCACCAAAAAAAAAAAACTTTCTTAGTAGGAAATCACAAGGTGAATTGTTAGAGACCCAATGTGATTTTTCAAACTCATAGAAGCATAAAGAGAATTGTTAAAGACTCAATATGTTCTATACTCAACTCCCAATCTCAAAACTCAACTCAAATCAACTCAGCTCAAACTCAATCTCAAATCTAAAAACTCAACTCAATATCTAAAATGGATAGGATAGAATGCTTTCTTTCAAGAACATGAAACCCCAACAATTGCCAACTATGCAAAGAATCACATAACAATGATACTCATGTTCTTTTCACCATCAATTAGGGCTTCAACAACAATGCTCATCAAACAAGGTTCAATCAACACCATTCAACTCAAAACACAACCTTGAAGCATTTCACAATCAACATCGAAAAGGAAACAAGTAGAACTCCTTTTCTCTCCAATATTGTTTGAACAAAAAGCATCCACCAACTCAAATCAACAAGAGCACACACAACTTTTCAAATCATCAACAAAGGAGTAAGCCCAACACTTTAACCAAGTAAAGAATAGCTTGATTATTACCAATTTAATGAAAGCAAATGTCAATCTCAAAGCTGCCCACTTGAGGTTTCACAACTTCACACAAGAAGCAATTTTAACCTTAAAACATCATGCTTTCATTGCCATAATCAACCAAAAGCACTCTCAACATTACAAGAAAAATTTATCCCTTATACACCTTATTTCTCCCTTATAGTCTTATCAAGAATAAAATTTATTTCTCATAAGAATGCAATAAGATATTTCAAACAACACCTTCAAAATAATCTTTTATCAAAATAAAAAAATCTTTAAACTCCTTATAACTCCTAAGCTGTTTTTCCCTCTAATAAACTTCCTCCATCCGCAAAATACACTTAGAAAAAATTAATTTCAAAAATACCTTGGCCAACATCAAAAATCGTGCTATGGAGAAATTGCACACGAATTCTAACACCACCCGCTGCATCCACTTCATGATGAAAAACCCTTTCGTGTTATTCGAACGCGAAACCTCCTGTTCGGGTGGCGCGCCAACAACCTAGCCGCTACCGGTGCACCAAAGGCGCTCGATGAGGTTTAAACCTCATGCTATTAGCCTTGTTCCTTCTGCGCTAGGGATTAAATAAAACAACAGTGCCTCCCTTTCTTCTGACGTGAACACGAAGACGAAAACCTTACGACGAATTTACGACAAACGACGAGTACAAAAAAAATGAACAACGGATTCACAAAAATGGCGAAGACACAGTCGAACAGTAGATCACGAATTCACAGCGAGCAACTCTTTTCAAAATGTAGATTGGATGATTCTTGATTTTCATCGAGGGAGATTTATATGCATTTTTACCATAAGCTCTTGACGTCGACGAGGAGTTTAACACGTCGATAGAGGTCTTGGCTAGCGCCCACAATATTAAAACATAGCGCCCACATAGTTAAGACATTTGCGCCATGGGTTAGGAGAACCCATTGCAAACAATAATTTAATATTTATTTAAAAATAATTAAAGGGAACCTTAACAAATTTTTTAATTATTTAAATAAATACTTCCTCCTGGACCCAAATGCATTAAACTAATGCATCCACTTGTAATCTTTAAACTTGCCAACTTGGGGTTTACAAAAGACCTTTGAAACTATCATGCCGTAACCTTCATCAAAACAAATTATTTGACATCAAATCAAATTCCTTTAAGAGCTTCTTGACATCAATGACAACTTATACACTTGAGCAAAGGCAATGTATCCAAAGTACCCAAAATTACCAACAAAATACCTACCCTAAATCCATTTATGATGAGGTATATAATAATCATACTTATCACCCACCTCAACATAAAAATTGGCCCCCTCTACCTAATCAAGGGCGATAGCAGACATATCATATCATTTTGCCAAAGGTATACAAAGTGCTAATTGATTGGATAAATTCATTAGAAAAACAAGCTCAAATTTTGGGTTATCAAAAACCCACACTAAGGTAGCTTAGAAATCAACCTCTGCATCCATCAGTGCCATCACTACCATACCCACCATATTTTGAGATGCCTAAACTTGAAAATTTCAAAGGTGACAAAGATGCACAAGAGCACGTGACAAGATTCATCAATATGTGCTTTCATCTTCAAGATAATGACTCTTTGATGTTGAGAACCTTCCTTATAAAATTAGCTGGGGGTGCTTTGGAATGGTATAACCATCTACCATGCCATAGCATATACACATTTGAGCAATTAGCCAATGCATTTTTGGAATGTTTTACCTTTAGCGTTAGGAAAAAATAAACTTGATTGACTTGTCTAGCCTTCATAAATTTGATGATGAGCCAATCATAGAATATGGCAATAGGTGGAGGAAGGTTATGTCAAAATTACCTTTCACCTTACCCATCATAGAACTTACCCGAATGTTCACTAGGAGTTGTTCGAAGTAAATATCACTTCTATTACAACTACAACAATACCAAACATTCAAGGAGGCCTTAGCACAGGCCAAGGTCATTGAGGACATCAAGGTCCAGGAGGGTGACATTCAACTCTACAAAAATGAATGGCCAAACAAGAATATTAAAGGTGGCAACATGCAACAAAAGGTGGCCCCAGTCAATCAAGTTATTTTGAGTATCCCTAGATCCTCAAACCAGGCCACACCACCTCAACTACCAGTGCAACCTAATTACCAGGCTTAGCCTCCATTGACCTAGTATCATATGCAAAAGAATCAAATACAAGGCCAACAACGTCAACCACCACGACAATATACTCCTTTTCTAAAGATATTAGCATTGATCTTCAATTGATTATGTGAGGCACAAGTAATCAAATTTCTCGAGATCCATCCATTGGATCCTAATAAGCCTAGATCAAAGGGGCACAGGGAAGATCTATACTGTTCTTACCATAGATAAAGGGGTCATGACATCCAGACATGTTACCCCTTTAAATATTTAGTACAAGATATGATCAAGAGGCAAGAGCTTCAAATTGGCAATCCTCTTACCCCAAATAACCAACAAATAGGATTCTTCCAAGACCCCTTACCCACACACGAAATAAACACATCACCTACCAATCAAGCAGAGCAACCTAAGTAGGTGAATTAGGTGCATGCTAATCCACCTTACCAAGAGTTTGTGGGAATGATTAGTGTTGTGATAGGGGACCAGGAATACCCAAATCAATCTTCACAACCTATAGCTTCATCCAATATTTCCTCCACACCACAAGTGCCTCCACCATTGAATCCAATCACACCTACATCCAATCCACCTCCACCACCTACCAGTTATCATCCAACTTCATCAACATCAATCCAACCATCACCAAATTCTGAGGTAGGCATCCAACCTCCTCTCACTTCAAAAAATGAGAAATCACCTCCACTAGGCTTACAACATATCTTGGATAGGCTAGCCAATATTGAGTTACAATTGAGTCATCAACACAATGATCTACAACAAATCTTGAATTGACTCACAAACATTGAGCTATGATTGAGTCATCAACAACCTCAACCACCTAATTATCAGGCCCAACCCCCACATGCATAGTACAATGCTCAACCTCAGTAGAACCAATGGATGAATCAATAGTATCATCCTCCTCACTAGTACACACCATTGCTTGAGTCATTGGCATCACTCTTTCATCGAGTGGGTGAGGCTAAGGTCATCAATTTTCCTAAGGTTCAACAACCGGGTCTGAATAACCCAAAGGAAAAAACTTTAGGGAGGATTTACATTGTCTCTATCATCATTAGAATGGGCATGACATTAAAACTTGCTACTCATTCAAAAATCTTATGCAAGATATGATAGAATGAAATGAGCTCCAAATAGATGGTATGCTCACCTCATCTCATCAAAATCCTGATATATGTCAGAACCACAATGGGGAAACTCACGGTATCAAACCATCCCCATCATCTACATGATAAACATAAAGCAATTTGGGGGTGCTCAAGGTATCGCACCTTCCCCCACACAAAATAAAAAATAAAAAATCATCAAAAAAAAAAACAAAAGCAATAAAAAACATCAAAAATCACAAAAACATTGCATTGCTTACATCATCATGCATTTCACATCATTGCATTCATTGATTAGTTGCATTAGGCATATTCATTCATTGCACTTGCATTAGAATATGTTGTTCTTGCATTACTACAAATAGCACCATGCTTGTATGACTATCATGAGTCTTAATCAAACCTTTTCCATCATCATCATTTGCACTTTTTCTTGTGATATTTTGACTATTAAGGGGTCCTCGTAAGATAGGGTAGATACCGGATGACCATCAAAAATGATGTTTAGATGGCCACTGACTATTTTATGCACACTTCTTAGTTTTCAAAAGTTCATAAGGAAAACACACACATCCATAGATCATTTACATCCACATTTCCCATCCTAGGTGTTTGTGTTTTTCCCTTCACCCAGTAAGTTGTTCTAGGGTGTTCAATAGGGTCTTTCGGTCATTCATCCATCTCTAGTTTTCTTTTCAGATTTTGTAGAAAGCTATCTTGATTTTTAAAGGTAGGGTCTTTCTTTGATTGTGCCTTGTATATCTCAAAATCCCAACACAATTTCACACATTTAAAATCTAAGTTTGAACAAGGAAGGATGACACTACAATGTAGTTCTTTCTCCCTTAATGAAAATGTTTCCCTTACTCATCCTATTATGATCATGGTCTAGAATGCTGAGAATTGACAAAAGGACAAGCTCCCCCCTACCCAAAGCAATACAATCCCTTGCTCCCCAAAAACGAACAAGTATCCCAATAAAAAAAGAGTGGTTTTCACCACTAAGTAAATAAATCCCCTTGCTCCTCATAAAAAATGAGCAAGTATCCCAAGCAAAGAAATCAAAAGAAAATAAGGGGGTAATGAGCTTGAATCCTTGGAATCCTCAATTATTCAAAAGCCATGGGATGATATCCATTACAACAATGGGTTGAATGAAACCCACCTGGAAATGGGGTAGTCTTACGTGTGGTGATATGTCTATCACATTAGCAACCTTCTTTTGTACAAACCAATGTCAGCTTGCAGATGAGCTAGCTTTTGGTGGCTTGTATTTCTTAGTAGTCTAGTCCAACTATGTCCAAAATCAGGATAATGATGACCATGGGGTGATCTCCATTACAATAATAGGCTCTAAGAGTTGGCCTAGCAATGGGGTAGTCTTATGCATCATCTTAATGAACAACACTATGCACACATAGGGATATTGAATATTTGGGTCTTCCTAGTAGATTTTTATCTTATAGAGTTAGGTATAGCTAGTATACAACTTTTGATTGGTCAACTAGGGTGTTTGAGTCTCATGAAAGACCTTGTTGTGCCCTCATAACATCTCACTATTTCACATCCATCATTTACATCTTGCCATATCATTCCATACAATTCAGCTTCCAATGTATGACTTTTGTGAAAAGGTTAACATTTTGATTCATGACTTTAATACATTCTGTGGTGATTACACTTAGGTTTTTTTGCATCTTAGATTCATTCATTATGTTTTAGCAAATAAACATAAAAATAAAATTTTGCATCATCATGTCATTAGCACATAACATACATGCATACGTCTAGGCATACATATTACATCTATAAACACAATACAAGTGCATCTAGGCATACATCTATGCATACACACTAAAATATCTAGGCATACATCCATCATTGCATCCATATGTGCATCCATGCATAACATAACATAAGCAATAAAGAGGCTCCAAAGGTACCCAAACTACTTTGGTCACATCAATTCAAAATAATCCAAAGGCACAAACTCCCTTTGGTCAAATCAATTCAAAAAGCTCCAAAGGTACCCAAACTCCTTTGGTCAATTTCAATTTTCAAAAAGCTCCAAAGGTACCCAAACTCCTTTGGTCAATCTCAAAAATATCCAAAGGCACCTAACCTCTTTGGTCACATCAAGTCAAAAATCTCGAGTGAACCTCGTATCTAGTGATTTACTCTAGTCACTTGGTGGTTGCAGTGATTGGTTATCCATGCAATATGGTAAGATGAGTACATTACCATAAGGCCACTAAAAAAAACAATAAACAAAAATAAATAATGAGTCACATTCACCGAGGTCATCAGGAGATAGACCCTTAAAAATATGGTTATCAAATGGTTAAACCCAAATTCAAGTCATCTTGGTCAAGCGACTCGTCGCTTTCATCATTTTCCATCTCCTCTATCGACTCATCGCTTGAGGGGGTAGTCATATAATTACAAAATTGTCCATCCTTGGATGAATTCCTTTTGTTATAATTTGATGTATTATGTTGTAATTTGATCCTTTGTAATCAGGTTTTGGGATCCTTGACAAAAACCCACTTTTAATATAACCTACCAAAAAAAATAATCAAAAAATAAATTATCGCTAATTGTATTCATCCAAGAATCATTGCCAAAGACAATCATACACCCTCCTTGCCTGGCCAAACAAAAATAAATTCAAAAAAATTGGGCGCTTGATTGGTATCCCCCAAAGGCTAAAGTGTAGACTTAATCTTGTCTTCCAATGCCCCTAAGGCTAAAGTGTAGACTTAAGCTTGTCTTCCAATACCCCTAAGGCTAAAGTGTAGACTTAAGCTTATCTTCCAATACCCCTAAGGCTAAAGTGTATACTTAATATTATCTTCCAATGCCCCTAAGGCTAAATTTTAGACTTAAGCTTATCTTCCAATGCCCCTAAGGCTAAAGTGTAGACTTAAGCTTATCTTCCAATGCCCCTAAGGCTAAAGAGTAGACTCAAGCTTGTCTTCCAATGCCCCAAAGGTTACCAAAAACTTAGTATACTCAAAGCCTAAAGTGCGGACTCATATCATAATTTTTGCCAATGGATGAAAAGTTTACTAAAATCAAGTTCTTCAACTTGTCAAAAGAAATGATTCAACAACACATGATCTTTCCATGATTGGGATATCTAATGTTGATTAGGTTAATAAAAAACCTTAATCAATTTGACCATTTTAGTTCTATTTTTTATCTGCATTATGTCTTCTTATAACACATGCCAAAAGGGGGCATCTATAGACACCTAAAACACATCATATTGAGGAAACTACTTATATGAACTCATTTTAGACCAAATGACCCACATTGGGTAGCCTCAATGCTAAAATAGTGGTTTTCACCACTCAAACAAGGACATTTCCAGTTATAACCATGCTCATATCACCAAGATATAACATCTATATCATGGTCGTCTTACCAAGAGATGACCTCCAAATCAAGGTCATTGTTGAGCGTTAATTTGTCATATTACAAATAATAACACGCAACTTAGAGTCTCGAACAAAAGACTCTTTCTTGCAAAGAAATAATTTATTTTATTTTCCTTCCTTTTATTATTTCTCCAAGTTTCTTTGTGAAACAACTTTTACGTATATAAAAATGAATTTCAATTTAATACATGCAACTGATATATCCCTGAATAACTCAAAATCCTGCAGATAGTCGTTAACAAGGGGCCTTTGTTGATTCTCAATGAACTTTATAATCTTGACTTGTTTGATTAATCAAAAATAAACAAAAATCCTTTTGATGTTCTAATATTCACAATTTATTCTAAGGTTAACCTGCTCGTTTTATCTCTATTCAATAGTTCTGTTATTTCAATGTTAGTCTCTGACATGAAATTAAGCATATCAAGGAATAAAACAGAAACCGTTATTTTTGAATCACCTGGAAAATAATGAAGGATATTAAAATGGTTCACGATCTCCTCCCCGCAAAATCCCAAGTTAAGAGATGAAATCCCCAAAACAACCCAACCGATCAGATCCGTACTAACACACAATCTAATCAGATCGGATGCAAGACTCTAAGGAAAAGAATATAACCGCATCATTCTACCATTCACCTATCGTAACCCATCCCATGGCGTAAACGAAATAGATACAAGACAAAATGATGCAACGGAAAGATTGACAGTGAAACAATAGTTTTGGCTTCGATCTCCTTTTGATTTTACACACAAAAGTTGTGTTACCAAAGAAAAATCCTTTATTTCAATAAGTAATGCTTTTTTTGTTACAATCTCCACCCCCGTATCCATCTACATTTCTGCTATTTAACCTTTTTGTCATGCGTTCTCGGCTGCTCCATGACGCTTCGTTTCGACTCCCGGGACCCTTCGCTTCAATTCCCGCCTTTTGGTATTCTAACCCTTGCATGCAATCGTAACGCTCGATCTCTGCGGCCAGTAACCGTTGTTATGAAACGTTACTCTGGTTCTGTCATTTCTGCCACGTGTCCTGCGTCTCCTGCACCTTTCGTAACGCTTTCCCATGGAAATCCCGACAGAATTTGCATTTGGCCTCTTCCGTTTCCTAGCCGCGATAACGCGACATGTCACGAAATCGCGACATGTCGCGATATCGCGACATGTTCTTGGTCCGTACGCCCGTAGTAGCTCATTGTAGCGATATCGCTACCGACTTTGCTTTGCCTTCTTTTCAAAAAAGTGGTAGCGATATCGCTACCACTTTGGTTTGCCTTCTTTTCAAAAAGTGGTAGCGATATCGCTACCACTTTGGTTCCGAGCCTTCCTTTCGATAAAGTGGTAGCGATATCGCTACCACTTTGGTTCCGAGCCTTCCTTCGATGAAGTGGTAGCGATATCGCTACCACTTTGGTCTCGAGCCTTTGCTTCACGAAGTGGTAGCGATATCGCTACCACTTTTCCTTCGAGCCTCCGCTTCACGAAGTGGTAGCGATTCGCTACCACTTTTCCTTCGAGCCTCACGCAAAGTGGTAGCGATTCGCTACCACTTTTCCTTCGAGCCTCCGCTTCAGAAGTGGTAGCGATTCGCTACCACTTTCCTTCGAGCCTCCGCACGAAGTGGTAGCGATTCGCTACCACCTTCAACCTTGTGCTTCCTCTCCGCAACTCGTAGCGATGGAGAGACAGTGATTACGATTTCACGACCCTTTCAACTTTTCGTACGCTTCCAAAAAATGCGTCGCGATTTCGCAACACCTCTTTTCTTTGCCGTCGACACGTCGCGATTTCGCGACATCCTTTCTGTCCTGCCGCCGACACGTCGCGATTTCGCGACATCCTTTCTGTCCTGCTGCCGACACGTCACGATTTCGCGACAGATTTCAATTTTTTTGCAGTGATGGAGAGACAGGTCACGATTTCGCGACCCTTTCAACACTTAGGCATTTTTCTTCTTTTCTTCATTTTTAGCATCCGGGTCTTTGAGATCTTCCCTAAAACCTGCAAAAACAAAGGTGGGTCCCCACTTCTGGGGTGTGTTGTGGATGAACCACAACAAATGGCGACTCTGCTGTCAAATGCTCTTGAGCATTTTAGTAAGAACCCAACCTAACACAAATCACAAATTTGAAAACATGGGTTAGCCCATAATCAATATAACTAATGCCCAAAATCAGAAGTACATGAATTATCAGAATCATCAAGTACTAGCTCGGTGTGTGCAATGAATTCCTTTCCTTATCATTTGAATTTGATCCACATTCCATCATCGGTTTTGCATGAATGCATATGCGAAATTGTGAATGATTTGTGTATCCTACAGAATATGCCATGAGAAAATGCATAGTCACTCTTGTAGTATTATGTGCAAACATTCAAGACTCGCCAAACCCTCTTAGGATCCACTAGTGAACGGTTCATTATATCCCAAAGTTGGTTATGAGTCCCTACTATCTTGAACCCATGTGCAAGTGGATGTGAAATCAGAACTTTGGGGAATCGGACTCCCAACCAACCGAGATGAGAGTTTAACCCTATCCTTACTATTCCGATTTAGAATTCTTTACCTCACTTTGAGCAAAATAACTAAACCAATTATGGAAGAAATGGTCATGCTAGTCTAACCCTCTAGACAATCAATGGTCTTATTTTTTAGGCAAGACATGATGCCATGCATGGGCCTATCTAACCCCATAATCCAAAACTTATCTTCATTTCTTTGGACCTTGGGGATGACTACCCATCCCTTGCAGAGGACAAGTAGTACGATCCTTACAATCCAATATAAGGATGAGATGGGAAAAATTTATTTATTTTACTTCTTGGACCTTGGGGATGACTACCCATCCAGGTTAGGGACAAATAGTACGATCCTTACAACCCAAGATTTTAAATGTAAATGGAAAATATTAATCTTGTTACTTAGACCTTGGGGATGACTACCCATCCTTTGCAGAGGACAAATAGTACGATCCTTACAATCTAAGACTTAATACGAAATGAAATATAAGAGCTTTGGGGAATCGATTCTCAACCAACCGAGATGAGAATTTATGCCCTATCCTTACTACTCCATGTGGGTCCAATCAAAGCTTTGGGGAATTAGATTCTCAACCAACCGAGATGAGAATTTAACCCTATCCTTACTACTCTGATTTTAGGCTTTA
Organism: Wollemia nobilis; assembly: GCA_028583015.1. NCBI lineage: Eukaryota > Viridiplantae > Streptophyta > Pinopsida > Araucariales > Araucariaceae > Wollemia > Wollemia nobilis. The sequence continues at coordinate 94,442 of JAQPPZ010003648.1, read as the reverse complement.
AGCTCTATGGAAGTGGTCAAAACCACTGTTTTTAGGATCATGTTGCATAATAGGATAGACATGAAAACCATTTTCGCCCAACCTTTTCCTCCAAGTTAGGTTTTGATCATTTTGCTCAAGATCCTTTTTAATGTATGAAACGTGCTTGGTCCTAGATACTTCAAGACTCGCTTTCCAACCTTAGGATTTACTTAAATTTATGTTATAACATAACCCTAAGAGGATTCAACATACTCAAATGAATTGCACCTAAGATGCATATGCCACTACGGTGAAATGTATGAAAAGTGAGATGGAACATGAATGCATTATTTCTTGAATTGCAAATGAGATGATTTGTCATGCAAAACCGACTTTTTCATGCATCACAAGCTTCAAATGATCTAAATTAACTGTTTGTATTACATGTGGAGCTTTTACAACATGATTCCAATGTTTCATATTCTCCCAATCTTAGGCATGTGTTCAACATCAAGCTTTTATTCCCCCTTCTTTTTTTTTTTTTTTTTAAGGCAATGAAAAGGAAATCAAAGGAACACCACCGCCTAAATGTCCAACCCGCACACAAACGCAAAAACCCAACATTAATACAAGAAAAACCTGAAACAAAAAATGAATACATACTAACATATCAAATCTGCACATCAAGAAAACTAAATTACAGCATTGACACAAAACTAGATATCTCCCGAAACACACACTTAAGTATCAAATCTGCACACAAAGAAACAGATCACAACATTAATACAAAGCTTAGACATGTCAAAAAAAAAAATAATACACACCTAAACATGAAAAATGAAAGCAAGAAATTACAAGCATTATTACATATAATACAAAGCCCAACTACCTCATGCTTGGAAGTAATGTTTCAAGTGCAACCCATTGATAGGTAGTGCCAAATCCTTTCCATCCAAGGTTTTTAGTCTAAAACTATTTTCCCCTAGGATCTCCGAAATCTGGTAGGGACCTAACCAAAGGTAATCAAATTTATCATGTTCCCCCTTCTTCTCATGTCTTTTGTCCCATAACAGTACTAAATCTGAAATTTTAAACGCCTTGGCCTTAGACCTTTTGTCAAACCATATTTTTACAATGTCTTGGTGTTTACTAAAATGAAGCATAGCTTCATCCCTTTTTTCATCCAAGCGCATTAATTGCGTTAGTCTAGACTCAAGTTTATCATTAGTTCCAAAATAATCTTTCATGAAGTGCAACGTTTGTAATCTGAGATTTGCAGGAAAAATGGGATCTTGTCCATAAACCAGATGGTAAGGAGATGTCCCTATTGCTTCTTTGACTCTGATTCTGTCAGCCCAAAGGGCCAACTTAAGCTTATTGTGCCAGTCCCGCGGATTCCTTTCCAACAATTTTTTTATGACAGTCAACATATTCTTATTGGATGACTCGGCCAATCCGTTACCTTGCGGGTAATAATTGGAGGAGAACTTTAAACTCACGCTGTTATCAAATGCCCAATTAGCAAACTCCAGAGAGGAAAAGGCCGAACCATTATCACTTACGATGGAGTTAGGCATCCCGAATCTAGTGACAATGTTATCTTCTAAAAATCTAATGACCACCTCTACAGTAGCATTCTTTGTGGGGATAGCTTCGGTCCATCTCGTGCAATAGTCCGTAGCCGTCAGAATATATTTGTGAGCATCGAAGGAATTGGGGCTGATAATCCCAATAAAATCCAGGCCCCATTGCGCGAAAGGTCTGGACTCGATTACGGACTGTAAAGGCATGGAAGCGTTTCTATCTCTATTGGCTGCAGCTTTGACATATGTGACATGACCTCACATGAGAATGGGCATCCTTGAATAGTTGAGGCCAATAATAACCGGCTCGAGGATTTGATGGGCCGTGGCATTAGCGGACCCATGCCCCGTCCCATGTTTACCATGAAACTCTTCGAGTATTCGCACCGCCTCCTCTTGATCAACGCAACGAAGGTAAATACCTTCATGGTTCTTTCCGTATAATGTGCCGGATCTAACTAGAAAATTAGCAGACTTCAAACGCAAGGCTCTGCGCCGAGTAGCATTCAAAAGTGATGGACACCTACCATTTAGTAGATAGTACACCACATCCGCATACCACTCCTCCTTGGTTACATCAGCGACTTCATAATGTTGACAAGGAATTGCGAGATCCTGTTTTGCGATTGCCTTAGCTAACCCTTGCCCCCGCACTATCTTCATCGATTGAATCTCCAGATCAAATTCCTGCAAAGTTGAAACCCACTTACCACGCTTCTCACCTAATTCATTCTGAACGAACATGGCTTTGACAGCAGGATCTGGGACGATAGCAAAGACCCTATTGTGGACTATGTAGTGCCTGAACTTTTTTACAGTCTTAACCAACGCATACATTTGCTTGTCTAGGGTAGAATATCTCGCTTTCGCATCTTTGAGAGGACTACTCAGAAAGCAATGGGATTTTCAATGCCGCCTTCACTCTTCTCGAGTTAAAACACTCGCAAAGGAGTGATCCGAAGCAAATGTGTAGATATAGAAAGGCTTCGTATAATCGGGACTCACCAAAACCGGGGCTTTAGAAATCGCATCCTTGATATTATCAAAAGCCTCTATCCTTTCATCCGTCCAAATGATCTGGACCTCTTTCTTTAGCATGTCGTTCAAAGGTCTTGCTATCTCCGCAAAATCTGCGATAAATTTTCTGACAAAATTGATCTTTCCGAAAAATGATCTCAACCCCTTCTTGCTATTGGGACGAGGAATTTGTTGTATGGCTTCTATTCTCTCAAGGTCAATGGAAATTCCATCCTTAGATATTATATGTCCCAACAGCTTTTCCTTCTCGTTACCCCGAAGATGCACTTCTTTGGGTTGAGAGATATACCATGTTCCCTGCATCTTTGAAAGACTTTCTTAAGATCCTTGACATGGTTTTCTCCGTTCTTAGAAAATACATGAATGTCATCGACGTAAACAATGATGCACTTACCAATAAGCCCTTTAAAAGCAAAATCCATAGCTCGCTGGAAAGTGGCACCTGCGTTCAATAGTCCGAAGGGCATTCTCCCGTATGCAAAGGTGCCCCATTTTGTCGTAAAGCGGCCTTCATCCTATCACTAGGATGGATAAGGACCTGATTATATCCCGAATAACCATCCAGGAATGACATCATCTCCGACCCGTTTACCTTTTGGAGTATTTCATCGATGGTGGGTAACGGGTAGTTGTCCTTTTGGGATGCCTTATTGAGATTTCTGAAATCAATGCACAACCTTATTTCTCCACTCTTTTTCCTCACAGGGACTAGGTTAGCAACCCACGTGGAATGCCTAACGGGAAAGATGATCTTAGCTTCTAACAGTCGCTTCACCTCTTTCTCTATCAAGGGTTCTAATAATGGATTAACTCGCCTTTGTCTTTGCCTGAAGGGCTTGGACTCTGGCTTCAGTGGAATTGTGTGCATTATGACATTCTCGATCATAGGTTTTCAACTCCTTATAACTCCAAGCAATGCAATCTATGTATTCTTTTAATGCATTTGCTATGGAATCCTTCTCCCGCTTGGTACATGCTTTTGCTATGAATACCTCCCGGGGATTTTCTGCACTTCCAATGTTAACCAAATCACAAGCCTCTCCAGGAGATGGAACCCTTTTACCTTTTCTTGGTTTGCATCCGATATCAAAGATTTTTTCTAATGAAGCTATCTCATCGTGCATCCGGTTGTTTTTTACAGGATTTTTATCTTTCGAAACTACCTCCTCTACGTCCCTTTCTTCTTCATCTATGTACTCGCTTTTCAAATATACCGTAATTAGTGACAAAGTGAAATATGTGCCCGTCACTATCAAATACTTGGAAGTTCGTAACATTATCTGGTATCGAGGGACAAGGGACCAACTCTATAGAGAACTTCTTGCATTTCTTATGGTCCACTGGCTTCAACATACTCGCTGCTACAGCTAGGGAGTCTGCCATACGATTGCCCTTTCTCGAGATCATAGAAATGTTAAAGGCGTCGAACTCATCTATTAAATCTCTAACCCTAGTTCGGTAAAGCCTGAGCCGCCTATCCTTGCATATGTATTGTCCCCTCACTTGTTTCACCACCAGCTTCGAATCACCAAGGACTTTGATATATTTAATTTTCTTCCGAATGGCCAGCTGTAGTCCAAGAATCAAAGCCTCATATTCTACCATATTGTTGGTGGCGTGGAACCGTAGTCTCGTATGCAGCGAATATAGGCTCCTCGGTCCGAACATGACAATTCAACACCGGCTCTTGCTCCTTGTCTGGACCTGGATCCATCAAATCTCAAGGTCCAAATGTCTTGATGTCCTTCAGTAAAGTTGTGCCCCATCCTTTCATCATGGGTATTTTCGAGTGCTTCTATGTCCAAACAAGATGCTCCCAACTCAGCTTCAATGTACTGGATCTCGTTCGGCTTGTTGTAATCTGTGATCATCTCTTTGAGTCGGGGTTCACTGTCAATTCGAATTTGATTGGCCACTCCCCTCCAAGGTAGCCACATGTGTGAAGAGTCTGTCACAATGTAACCGTTTAGGTTCTTACTCCAATCTCTTCCCAATACCATGCCATATTTGATAGGAATATCGAGCACCAAAATGTCTATGCGCTGTTGAACTCTGGGTTCTGAATTGACTTGAATATGCACATCACCCAACTCTCCTACTGCCTCCATGGTTGACTCCGTCCAACCGCACCACCCTCGCTCCTAGAAGGCTTTGGTGTAAGTCCCAATATTTTACAGATTTCTAAGGGCATGATAGTAGCCGAGGCCCCTGAGTCTATTAAACAATTGTGCAAGTTTTTACTTGCAATTCTAATGGTTACCAAAAAGGGAGGTATATCTCGTTTTTCTTTTTGTACAACCACTTGGGACTCAAGCACTTTTAGCTTCATGAACTTGTGCAGATGGATTTAATCCTTTTGGTGAACTCACTTCTTGGCCTAATAATCGGGCCATGTCATACATCGATACATTGGCCCTATTCTTCTTCATATCTTCCACCAAATCGTAAGTGAGCTTTTCTCGGATTTGGCAAGTTTTGCATCATCTTAGACTTTTCGACCTTCGATGGAGGAGGGGGATTGACATCTCCTTTAGGGTCGGGAGGGAGTAATTGATTATTAGGAGGAGCAGAGGAAGTTTTGGGCTCTTTAGAACTCCTAGTGTAATATTTGTGATTTGCTTTCCCAAAACGTTTGTTTGCATGAACTTCCAAAGCTTCTTCATCTTCGCTTCCAAAAAATTCTACATCCTCCTCTTCTTCATTTTCATGGGAATGTATGACCTCCGTTAGCATAGACTCCGGTTTCACGTGGCCACAGTGCGGGCAATCATTATCACAAGATCCTCGCATCTCCACAGCCTTCCGAAATGTCTACCCGGTTGGCAACGGGATTGGGTACCCGCCCGTTGTTAGGCCGCGTGTTATACATTCCTTTTCCTCTATGATTGTGAGGTCGGTTATGGCCCATGGCCTGATCAACTTTTTTATTGACATTCCCCACCGTTACCAACACCTTGGCCAATGTTTCTTTCATATTTTCTATGGCCGCTTCGGACCCTTGTGGTTGAGGCACCGCAATTGCAGGTCCAGCTTGTGTTGGCTGCATTAGCCACCTCTGGACTGGGTACAATGGCTTGGGTTTGGGCAGGTGGATTCCATCCTGGATTCCCATTTTGAATGGCTTGAGTTTGGGCAGGTGGATTCCATCCCGGATTCCCATTTTGAATGGCTTGAGTTTGGGCGTGGTTCCTCCCCCTTGATTCCATCCTGGATTCCCATTTTGAATGGCTTGAGTTTGGGCGGTGGATTCCATCCTGGATTCACACTTTGAATGGGAGTGATTGTTGGATAAGTTGCTCGAGCTTGGCATGTTAATTGGAGCAAACCCCGACATGGTCAACAGATTATTGCCCATACCGAACCCATGCAAACCCATCGAGTTATTTTGAATCAAACTCGTGTTTGAACAAGCAGACATTCGGATAACCCGACAATGGCGTAACTTGGGTGGGTGTTTGGAAGTTGTTCAACATCGGAGCCTCGTGGTGCTACTACCCGGTTCATCATGGCAAATTGGTCGTATGGGCCATATTGTCCCATCCCAATCAATTGAGACAATCCCGCGCCCGGCAGGTTCATCTCGCTGTTCGAGAGTCATTGTTTCTGCATAAGCCAAAGGAAGGGTTGTAACCCGAGGGTTCCTTCTAGTCAACAAAGATGTTAAAGGATCTAAGGCTCCGAAGTATAGCCGCAAGGCAATTGCAGTGGTCTACCGCAAAGTGACGAGTCACATTCGTATATAGCTTTTGAAATCTCCGATTGAACGCTCGAATGGGTTCATTGGTTTGTCTTTTGCAAGATACGAAGAAATTGTATGTCATGGAGGGATCTACTAACCGTCCGAATTGCCCTATGAACGCAGTTTCTAGCCGGGCCCATGAAGTTATGGACCCCGCCGGCAAATTTCGATACCATTCGTTAGCAATGTGGTCTAGACTAGCAGGGAAAACTCGACATGCAACATCCTCGTGAGTAACCCCCTGCCTAAACATGTAATCTTTATAGATTTGGACATGATCTTCTGTCGTTGTTGGACCATCATGAATGAACTTGGGTAATCCCCTTTCAATGTTTCTAGGCAAGTCGTGGACTGCCCCGGGAATATCTAAAGGGGAACTCTGAGCACCATACCAAAGGGCAGGTGGCTGTTGTTGTTGTTGTTGTTGGGCCATGTTATTCAAAGGTGTCAACCCTGTGGGGACAATTGGAACTCCTGGAACTGTGGAGACAGATACAACTGGTGTTACTATCCCACTTGAACTTAAGGGTTCAGGCCCACTAAAGGCACTTGAGTCCAAAGAAATCCCTAACTCAAGTATACTGGGTGGTATTTCAACTTCTAATGTTTTGTTTTTCGGCCTCCTAGCAGTGGGAGAAAGACTTTGGAAGATAGTTTCCCCTATGGTTTTAGACCTAGTAGCAATGTACTCAGGTTGGGCCAGTTTGGAAACTCTAGGACTCTAAAAGATTTCTCAACTCTGCACGCGGATAAAATGTCTAAATGTTATACCCGCAAGCACAATAGGTGGAAACAAAACTACCCACGTTAATCGTTAGAACAAATCAAAATTGCAAAGCAATACGTAAGGCCCTCCTTCTAGCGCCAAAATGTTGAGCGTTAATTTGTCATATTACAAATAATAACACGCAACTTAGAGTCTCGAACAAAAGACTCTTTCTTGCAAAGAAATAATTTATTTTATTTTCCTTCCTTTTATTATTTCTCCAAGTTTCTTTGTGAAACAGCTTTTTACGTATATAAAAATGAATTTCAATTTAATACATGCAACTGATATATCCCAGAATAACTCAAAATCCTGCAGATAGTCGTTAACAAGGGGCCTTTGTTGATTCTCAATGAACTTTATAATCTTGACTTGTTTGATTAATCAAAAAATAAACAAAAATCCTTTTGATGTTCTAATATTCACAATTTATTCTAAGGTTAACCTGCTCGTTTTATCTCTATTCAATAGTTCTCGTTATTTCAATGTTAGTCTCTCGACATGAAATTAAGCATATCAAGGAATAAAACAGAAACCGTTATTTTTGAATCACTGGAAAATAATGAAGGATATTAAAATGGTTCACGATCTCCTCCCCGCAAAATCCCAAGTTAAGAGATGAAATCCCCAAAACAACCCAACCGATCAGATCTGTACTAACACACAATCTAATCGATCAGATGTAAGACTCTAAGGAAAAGAATATAACTCCATCATTCCACCATTCACCTATCGTAACCCATCCCATGGCGTAAACGAAATAGATACAAGACAAAATGATGCAACGGAAAGATTGACAGTAAAACAATAGTTTTGGCTTCGATCTCCTTTTGATTTTACACACAAAAGTCGTGTTACCAAAGAAAAATCCTTTATTTCAATAAGTAATGCTTTTTTTGTTACAATCTCCAGCCCCGTATCCATCTACATTTCTGCTATTTAACCTTTCTATCGCACGTTCTCGGCTGCTCCATGACGCTTCGTTTCGACTCCCGAGACCCTTCGCTTCAATTCCCGCCTTTTGGTATTCTAACCCTTGCATGCAATCGTAACGCTCGATCTCTGCGGCCAGTAACTGTTGTTATGAAACGTTACTCGGTTCTGTCATTTCTGCCACGTGTCCTACGTCTCCTGCACCTTTCGTAACGCTTTCCCGTGGAAATCCCGATAGAATTTGCATTTGGCCTCTTCCGTTTCCTAGCCGCGATAACGCGACATGTCACGAAATCGTGACATGTCGCGATATCGCGACATGTTCTTGGTCCGTACGCCCGCAGTAGCTCGTTGTAGCGATATCGCTACCGACTTTGCTTTGCCTTCTTTTCAAAAAGTGGTAGCGATATCGCTACCACTTTGGTTCCGAGCCTTCTTTTCAAAAAGTGGTAGCGATATCGCTACCACTTTGGTTCCGAGCCTTCCTTCGATGAAGTGGTAGCGATATCGCTACCACTTTGGTTCCGAGCCTTCCTTCGATGAAGTGGTAGCGATATCGCTACCACTTTGGTCTCGAGCCTTTGCTTCACGAAGTGGTAGCGATTCGCTACCACTTTTCCTTCGAGCCTCTGGTTCACGAAGTGGTAGCGATTCGCTACCACTTTTCCTTCGAGCCTCCGTTCTTACGAAGTGGTAGCGATTCGCTACCACTTTTCCTTCGAGCCTCCGTCTTCACGAAGTGGTAGCGATTCGCTACCACTTTTCCTTCGAGCCTCGCTTCACGAAGTGGTAGCGATTCGCTACCACCTTCAACCTTGTGCTTCCTCTCAGCAACTCGTAGCGATGGAGAGACAAGTCGCGATTTCGCGACATGTCGGTTTCGACAACGATTTCGTGACCCTTTCAACTTTCCGTACGCTTCCAAAAAACGTGTCACGATTTCGCAACACCTCTTTTCTTTGCCGCCGACACGTCGCGATTTCGCGACATCCTTTCTGTCCTGCCGCCGACACGTCACGATTTCGCGACATCCTTTCTGTCCTGCTGCCGACACGTCACGATTTCGCGACAAATTTCAATTTTTTTGTAGTGATGGAGAGACATGTCGCGATTTCGCGACCCTTTCAACACTTAGGCATTTTTCTTCTTTTCTTCATTTTTAGCATCCGGGTCTTTGAGATCTTCCCTAAAACCTGCAAAAACAAAGGTGGGTCCCCACTTCTGGGGTGTGTTGTGGATGAACCACAACAGTCATCTCAACTCGAGATAATCATGCTAGAAGCAAACAAAAAGAGTAAGACATAACTAGCAGCTGAAACTATCACACATGATCTCATGCTATGATTAAGCATTTGCATGAACCAAAATAGAACCACATGACACCATCAATTGCATGAAATTTTGAAGATATACATTAACTTTTCTTAATGCAAACTGCCTCTTTGCTTTTTCATGCATAGGGTTGTGTCATTATTAAATTTCTTTCAATAAATCCACATATGGACACTTACCTTGACTTGAAAATATGCACCATGCTGAGTTTTCAAATCTTCAAGCAATGAAGTGCTACCAAAATTTAACCATGAAATATCAAGCTTTTGCATTCCTCTCACGATATAAGCTATGCTACTGGTTCATTCTAAGGATTGAAGACCGCATCCATATTCACTATGTAGTCACCCATACTTGATTCAAAGACTTATCTAGGCCCAATAAGTTGTTTATATGAACGTACTAATCTTCCAACCAAACCACAGATCAAATCCAAGAGTCACCCTGCATTGACCTTAGAAAATCACTTATAGATTAGTGGTCATCTCGCTCAGAGATAGCCCGTAGGTACAACTGTCCTACCCTGAGATGGCCCCCAGGGTAGAGATCTATTTTATTATTTTCTTTTAGTATATTTTAGCAACATTTTCCTTATTGCTTCTTAGATTAGCTATGCTTTCATTTATGCATACATTTTTTTTATTTTTTTATTTACCGCATCTTGTTATCATTAATATGAACCTTATCTCGAAAGGCTCTGTACATGCTTTTAACGTTCTTCAGTTTTCTTGTGTGAAAACTATAGGTTTCTATGAGGAAGAAAGAGTGCAAGAACTTGATATCATCAACACTTGCGGTAGTCATGAGAAACCTGCTCCAATACGGTTCATGGGTGCAAGAGAGATCTTATGGAGTACACCTTAAAATTTCATGATTATATTCATTGTATCAAGACTTGGTAGTAAATCCCCTTAGGCGGGATCTCATTGTAACCATTTGAAAATAACAAATTCAATATCAATAAATGGGTACCATTATTTTATAATATGTTTTATCATTATGGTCAGATCATTGCTATCTATTTTAGTGTTTTATTTCATTACTTCGTGTATGTATTTTTTAGTACTTCATTTAGAGTTATTGCTCATTAATATAATATTTTACCTTTGGACCTTTACAAACAATGCATTCCCAAGTCAATGGTTTCCATTTTGATCCGAGCATGTGACCTTTTTGGGGCATGGATTTATAGTCAAAAATGTGTTAAAATCTATTCATTTGGTCTTAATTGCATTATTAGAGGTACAACTTTGTGCTTGGGACTTTGTTTTGATCCATTTAAGAAGCACTGAAAAGATCAAAGAAATAATAACAATTTCAACAAGAAAATTTGCATAGGTAGTTTTGTTGAGATGTTTGTGGGTAGAACACTCTAGAATCCCTAAAATATGTAAAATAAAATAATTACTAAAAATAGTAATTCTCTATTTTTAGGTTTTGTAGCCAAACTACATTTCTAGCTATGTTAACACATTAGTAAAAGCTAAAGCATAAAATGAAAAGTCATAGGTAGGTAATTAGTTAAGTGCACTTTGAAATTCATGGAATATGAGTCATTACATTTCTATATGGGTGACCTTCTAACTCACAAAATGTGAACCACCATGTCACACCCCAAAATTCTCTTCCTTTTTATTTTCTTAGGGATTCCAAGATCTACCATATGACAACTGCTAAGTCTGTGTCAAAAGTTACCCTAATTATCATTCTTGGGCACATCCATCTCTACTCCTTACATAGAGCCAGTTATGTAGGAGCACTGGATGGTTTCCCTAAAAATTCAAACTATCTCTCTCATTATATTCAATGAGCTAGTCCAGACTTTCCCCCTTTCATTCCCTCAAAAGGTGCATGCCAAGTTTCCTTTCTACATAATTATTTTAATGTAGATGATATTTGCATGTAGGAATTTGACTATCTATCTCAGATTTGTTTGAGTTAGTCATCCCTTAAATGAGTTTCATTTCCCATTTAAACATAATATGAATGATAAGATTCCATCCTTTCTAATTTTACTCCTTGAAGTATCCATATTTAAACTACCTATCAGAACTAGATGTCTAATCCTCAAATTTCTAAAACATTTTCTAAATTAGATTTTCCATAAGTTGCCGCTCATAACATAAGAGCACTCCCATAATAGAACATCTATTCTCTAAGTAAAATTAAGGTAAGATTCCATTGCTAATTCTCTACATAAATTCCAACTTAAAGAGAGACACCAATTAGCTTCTAAAGAAAACCAAGTTTCTTAATAATCAATATGTTTACCAAACAACTAAATTGGGTAATCATAGAATAATCAACCTCTCCTAGAATTGAAAGTAATAAACACTTTTTATTAATTGATAAACTAGAAAATGTTACAATAGATAATAAAACAACCCAAATGTTTCCTCTTTTAGACATTAAGCTCAGTAGTTCTAGCAATATTTCATTTAAACTCCTTCAAAGTAAATCTGATACCTTCAAATATTTACATAGGCATAACAAAACCTCTACATGCAATGTGCTAAATGTATCACATGGAGCTTAAGAATCCTAACACAAGAATCACTCCAACATGGTCAATACACTGCTTGGGCATTCATTCATCGCTCCTGTCCATTGTCACCTCTACACACATTCTCATAGAGTTCCTACAATCTCAATGCATGAGGTCTTTTGGAAAACACATGAGAGACCTAAACAAAATTTACCTTGATACCTTTAGAAATGTATTGGTTCATTCATCTCCTAAAGATCCATAATTTATTCAAGGTAATGAGTGTCCTATGCTTTTAGATCAAACCATAGGTGTTTCATTTCCCTTATAACAAAAGTAATACTTACCATTGCCATTCATCTGCTAAAATATTATGAAACACATAATTTATAGGCCTATGTCTTGTCCTCACAAGTTGTAAATATAAAATACACATTTCTAAAAGAAATACCAGAACACATTATAAATAGTCCATCATTAACCAAAATATAACTTATAATTCTAGCATTTTCATTTATTTGAATACCTTGCAACAAGACTAACAATAGAAACCATTTCTTGTTCACTTGTCATGCACTCAATTATCACAAATCTCATTCAATCATAGATCAAACACTCACACATATTTAACAACGAGCTCAATTATACAACTCACCATAACTTATAGTGTAAACTGCAATCATTCACTAGTCTATAATCACATTAATAACAACTAGTGTCCATAATCTAAGTCATTTACAACATAGAATCCAAACTTTGGTTAACCTTCTACACATACTGTAACAAAAATCTTCCCTTAACTCACACTGGTACTGAATACTTTCATTTAATAATCTTGCGATATAGGTGATACTATAAGTTAACCTTAGCACTCACTATCAACTACAACCCAAGTTTCCTTCCTTGTCCTAGTTATATAAAACAACATCAAGTCATTCATTTACCCATGCTAAACAAATTACATTCATTTCATAATCAAACACATGCAATGGCATAAACTAATATTAACTTGCACTATCTTTAATATAACATTCTTACAAAGAACCACACTATTGCAATTTATGTATTTTCCAATCCTACAATCACATAAATAGGCATAAGCTTTCATTAACCTTAACTAATCCCTCTTTACATGTCACAATTCCATTTACACTTGACAATTGAGCTTCAACCTAGAACCAAGCCAATACATAGAGCACCTTATAAAATGAATCCTATAGAAATACAAGAGTTGAAAGTATAGCTACAAGGGTTGTTGGAAAAAGGATTAATCATACCAAGTGTGTCACCATGGGGTGCAGTTATGCTATTTGTAAGGAAGAAAGATGGTTCCTTGAGATTATGTATAGATTATAGAATGTTAAGCAAGGAAGAATCAATACAACCCTATATTATCGAAGAATTTGGTTTTTTATGAATATCTCTTCCTTCTTTTCTTCCCCAATTTCATTTATCTTTACAACATAGACCATTCCTCCATTTTTAATGGCTTTCTTGAGTTGCATTACTAAGAGGATTTGAGGTTGAAAAGCCCCTTGCAGGTTGTACACCCTTCGTTTAGCTCCTCCATATTCCATGTACTCAATCCATCTATCCTAAAAATTGAGTACTACTTTATGCACTTGCAACCAATCCATTCCTAGGATTACATCAAAGGCATGCAATGGTGCTACATACAAGCATCCCATTGTCATTCCACTAGGTAAGGCAATTTTTACCATAGGGTAACATTAATTTATAGTATAGGTTTATCTCAAACCATACTCGACCTTCCACCCATGTGCCAAGATTCTTGGCCTTTCAAAAATATATTTAGCTAAAATAATGGAAATAAAGATATTTAACATTTTAACATTCCTACCAAAAATCTTACCCTTTATCAACAATGGCATGGCTTGAACTTCTAGGTTTTCATTCTTTGTTGCAACATAAATCTTGTGTGCAGTTTCCTTAGGTATAAATTATTTGTACATTGGTTCTTTTCCCTTTGAACTCATTCCCACTCTTTGTGGACAATTGCTAAGCATAATGTGGTCCTCTACAAAGAAAACACCCTTCTTTTGATCTTGGATGTTCTTTCCACTTCTGTCCTTTTTATGCCTTTTATACATGTGGATAATTAGCCTATCCCTATGACAGTCTATTGTTACCCTTGTTTCTATTATGGTTGATTCCTTGGAATATTTTCTTAAACTTTCCTTACTTCCTATCATTCCTTTTGTCTTTTCTAGGGATACTTTTATTTTCCTGTTATTTTTCCCACTTTACAAATCCTGCGTTGTTTCTTTTCCTTAATGCTTCTTTGCCCTGATCATATAAAATTTCATAATCGAAATAGGGTTTGAGATATATTTCAGCTTTTTTGGCCAAATAATAGACCTTCTGTAGAGTAGTATATTCCTGCATATCTACCTCTTGTCCTATTCTAATATTTGCTCCTAGTATAAACTTATGGATCTTCATTTTCTTGTTATAAGCAGACACATATTTCAGCAACTTGACAAATCTTTGATAATATTTTTCCACTATCCTAGTTCCCTATCAAAGTTTAGTGAACTCCTCAAAATTTTGGGAATAGAAGTTCTTCGTAAGAAATCATTCTTTAAAAGAAACTATAAATTATTTCCATTTTAGATCAACTACTGCCACTAGTGTTCGATCCTCATTAAGAGTTTTCCACTAATCCAAACCATATCCTTGCAAATACAGTGTGGCATAGGATATCTAAGTACCAGAGGAAAATTTCATCATATGACAATAGGTTTCTATCTCTTTCAACCAAGACTCGACTTTATCACCATATTCCTCTCCATTGAACTTGGAATACTTTAAATGTTTCATCTCTTTGCCCAACTCAATCTCAATTCGAATCCTAGTCAGTTTTACCTTAGTAAGGGGTTCATTTACCTGTATCCTATTAGAGTTACCAGCCTGTGTTTCTCGATTCAACATGGTATCCAACAACTATTTTTGTGTTTACACATGTTCCCGAAGAAGATCCAATATCATCATGATAATCTCTCCATTACTAATATTCTCTCTTTCATTTCTAGGGTTCTCTGAACCTACATCTGGGTTTTTGTTCTCCACATTAATCCATCATGTCTGCATTATTAATGGTGAATTAATTCCTCTAATTCTCTTTCATGGAATTGTTCCTGATCACACATAGAAGAGATAGTAGAATTCAGTTCACCTTTACTTCTTTGCGTTTATTCTCCTTCCCATAACTAAATTTTAAGTTATCTTAATTAAACAAATGGATTCACTTTCAATCGTTATTTTCTTGAGCTAGGTATTTCCCTTACATAGATATGTTTCCTATTACATACTCTTCTACCTTTTGCATAGTGAGCCTATTCCACTTCAAACCATGCTTTGATACCAAATGTCACACCCCAAAATTTTCTTCCTAAATTTTTTTTTTTTCTTAGAGATTCCAAGATCTACCATAGGGCAAATGCTAAATCTGCATAAAAATTTACCCTAATTATCTTTCTTGGGAACATCCATATCTACTCCTTACATGGATTTGGTTATGTAGGAGCACTATATGGTTTCCCTAAAAAGTGAAACTATCTCTCTCACTGTCTTCAATGAGCTAGTCCAAATGTTCCCCCTTTCATTCCCTCAAAAGGTGCACGCAAATTTTCCTTTCTACATAATTATTTTAATGTAGATGATATTTATATGTAGGAATTTTACTATCTATCATCCCTTAAATGAGTTTCATGTCTCATTTAAACATAATATGAATGATAAGATTCCATCCTTTCTAATTTTACTCCTTGAAGTATCCATATTTAAACTACCTATCAGAACTAGATGTCTCATTTTTAAAAGTCTAAAATATTCTCTAAATTAACTTTTCCTTAAGTTGCCATCCATAACACAAGAGCACTTCCATAATAGAACATATATTCTCTAAGTAAAAGTAAGGTAAGATTCCATTGCTAATTCTCTACATAAATTCCAGCTTAAAGAGAGACACCAATTAGCTTCTAAATAAAACCAAATTTCTTAATAATCAATATGTTTACCAAACAACTGAATTGGGTAATCATAGAATAATCAACCTCTCTCATAATTGAAAGCAATATACACTTTTTATTAATTAATCAACTGGCAAACATTACAACAAATAATAAAACAACCCAAGTATTTTCTTTTAAATAAATTATGCTTGGCAGTTCCAAGAGTATTTCATTTAAACTCCTTTAGAGTAAATATGATACCCTCAAAGGTTTATATAGATGTAACATAACATCCACATACAAAGTGTCGAATGTCTCACATGGATATTAAGCATCCTAACACAGGAATCACTACAACATGGTCAACTCACTACTTGTACATTCATTCACCACTTTTGTCCATCATCACCTCCACATGCATTCTCATAGAGTTCCTGCAATCTCAATGCATGAGGTCTTTTGGAAAAAACATGAGATACCTAAACAAAATTTAACTTTATACCTTTTACAAATGTATTTGTTCATTCATATCCTAAATATCCATAATTTATTCAAGGTAATGAGTATCCTATACTTTTAGATCAAACCAAAGGTGTTTATTTTTCCTGATAACAAAAGTAATACTTACCATTGTCATTCATCTGCTAAAATATTATGAAACACATAATTTATAGGCCTATATCTTGTCCTCACAAGCTGTAAATCTAAAATACACATTTCTAAAATAAATACCAAAACGTATTATAAACAATCCATCATTAACCAAAATATAACTCATAATTCTAGCATTTTCATTTATTTGAATACCTTGCAACATGACTAACAATAGAAACCATTTCTTTTTCACCTATAATACACTCAATTATCACAAATATATTTCACACTCAATACCAAAACATATTATAAACAATCCATCATTAACCAAAATATAACTCATAATTCTAGCATTTTCATTTATTCGAATACCTTGCAACATGACTAACAATAGTAACCATTTCTTGTTCACCTATCATACACTCAATTATCACAAATATCTTTCACACTCAATTATGACTAACAATAGAAAACATTTCCTGTTCACCTATCAAACACTCACATATATTTAATAGTGAGCTCAATTATACAACTCATCATAACTTATAGTATAAAATGCAATCATTCACTAATCTATAATCACATTGATAACAACTAGTGTCCATAATCTAAGTCATTTACAACACATAATTCAAAATTTGATTAATATGATACACATACGGTAACATAATATTTTCTTAACTCACATTGATGTCGAATACTTTCGTTTAATAATCTTGCCACACAGGTGATACTGTAAGTTAACCTTAGCACGCGCTATCAACTACAACCCATGTTTCTTTCCTTGTCTCAGTTATATAAAAAATCATAAAGTAATTCATTTACCCATGATAAATATATTACATTCATTTCATAATCAAACACATGTAATGGAACAAGATATTATTAACTTACATTATCTTTAATATAATGTTATTACAAAGAACCATACTATTACAATTTACGTATTTTCCAATCCTACAATCACATAAATAGGCATAAGCTTTCATTAACCTCAACTAATCCCTCTTTACATCTCACAATTTCATTCACACTCAAGAAGCCCAATTATGGATTATCTCGCGCCTCCACAAACACAAGTACCTAAATTGCGAATAACAATCTTTCAAATTTCCTTATACCGATGTCAAAAATATTCTCATTCCAACCTTATATTGCACAAAGTTCACTACCAAAATATCGAGAATGGTTTACCAAAAGTTATTGGTTCATTTCCAAGCTTAGAAACTTAGCACTTTGTGGGAAAAGATACTACTATCCTCCTAACATTCTTAACTATTCTAAATTCAGGAATGTAACCAGCTAAAGACATCTAGGTAAAGCACTCATTGGTTGAGCAATTCAATACGACCTTGAATATCCACAAGCATATTTACATAATCCAATGGATCTACTAGAATTATTTTTCTAAATCCATATTTCTAAAGTCACTAAAGGTTCTCATCCAAATACTAAATTCACATTCTAATATCTCGATAAAACACAAGCTCAATAAATTCACAAAAGAGTCTCAATATAAAGACCTGGTTTATTCTGACGTGAGCTCTACGAGTAGTTATAGACCTGCAACTCTTATCTTCTCGATTATTTTCTTCTCGAGTTTTGTCCTCCCTTTTCTCTTTCATTATTTCCTTTCTCTTTTGTCTTCACTATCTTCCTTTGAAAAATCCCTTCATTCCATCACCCACTTCTCGAGCATTCGTTAGGAATCAGGTGTTCATTAAAGGGGTACTCACACATCCCTTATCAATTGGAGTACGTGGGTGAGCATCAATCTAACCAACCAAAGAACCTCCATCCATGGGTTTTAAATCTCAAGTGAAAGCTAGACATTTTCCACTACTAGCCCATTACTTGAACAATGTGCAACCTGGATGAACTCTTAATGGCACTAAAAACAATCACCAAATTATTTTATTAATGAAACCAACACCTCGAGAGGAGTATCCAATTATAATTCCATTGTATATATATATATATATATATATATATATATATATATATATATATATATATATATATATATAGCATATTTAGTTTTATTTTCTTTTTTATGTAAGAAGAAAGCAAGCAATCTCAATAAAAGACCATCATTTAAATTGAAATATCTGTAATCAGTGCTTTCTCTTTTTTAAAGGTAAATAAGATGGACAAGTCTTTATCCTTTTATATATATATATATATATATATATATATATATATATATATATATATATATATATATATATATATATATATGTTCATGCATAGTTATTTCTTTAATTATAGAAACTCCTTTTTAATCCCACGGTGTCTTTCCTTATAAAGTTAACACAAATGGAAATACATTAAGGAACTACCAATAACAACCAACCCTTCACCAAAGTTTTGGTATATAAACTCCTTTGCAAATCATGATATAATTATAGTTTAATAAAATTTAAGAGTATATTCCTTTTTCCTTATATAAACCTTCAAAACATTATATTTCCATTAAAAGTTTGCAAAAACAAGTACAACATCCATCCTTCATTCCTTCTGCAACCATCATAGTCAATCATGAATATGTCTAGTGAAAATTATACCAAGGGTGGGTCATGACACCACATTTCCATATGGGTGATCTTCCATATTCAATATGGTGGATTTCAATACACCAATTGTTATATAAAGAGAGTGAAGAAAATTTGATGTCTAATACTTCACACCATGTTTTTTTTGGAGCCATCTCCTACAATTTAAGGGATAATTTCCTCTATTTTTAGTACTTTTCTTAAATGAGGATTTAATTAATATTTTATTAAATAAATATTCCTCAAATTATTAAAATATTGGGTGGTTATATTTTGGGAGAATTTATTCATTGTTTAAATCTAAAATTTGCTCCTTTGATCACTCCTAAAATTTAGGAGCTTTTGTAGTTAACTAGTCATAGTGGGAGTTGTAATGCATAAGTTGCTCCCAATAATTATCCTATGATTTAGGATTGTGTTAGTTAACTATGCACATGCTTTAATTTAGGAATTTGTTTTTAGCATATCCAATAAATCATCTTGCGCGATGCTTATAACTAGTTGATAATTTTACAATATTACAAGAATACCTTGATATTGGAATTTTGAGTATTTTTACATATTTTGTCTTCATTATTGTAATAGAGATTTCATAATATAAATTGAGAGAGAAAAAATATTGTCATATTTTTTTGCCATATTTCCCATACAGTTGGTGTATTAGAGATCTTCTACAATAGCAGATTTTTTACATTGATTCAACCATTGGATGAACAAGATTTCACTATCATTTTTGGTTTATTATCTTTGTTATTTGTAGGTCTGATCATATTATAAATTTAACTATTGATTTATGATTTTTTAGTCCATGTTATTGCTGTAATAAATAAAAAATTCCATCCATATTATTTTGTATTCACTTTCATAATATTTCAATCTAGTATAGGTTTCTTTTTCTCTTCTACATAAGCTTAAAATCTTCATTTGGTATTAGATCCAAAATTTCCATTGGTTTAGAGAAATTTTCTTGTTATCATGGCAAAAAATGGGGGTAGTATTGTTCCCCTTTCAAAATCCCATGTTTAAGGGTGAAAAATTCGAATATTGGGGTATTCGCTTGAAGACTTTTTTTATTTCACAATATTTGTAGAGTTTTGTCTTACAGGGATACTATGAACCAGCAGATGAATCAACTTTCAATGCTCTTACTCCTAATGAAATGAAGGAGTTAATGTAGAATAGAAATAAGGATGTAAATCTCATTTTGTAATTCAAAGTGGGATAGATGTTTGTATATTTTCCAAGATTGTTGAATGTTCACAATTAAAAGTTGCATGGGATACACTAGAAAGTACCTATAAAGGATCTTCTAAGTCAAGAATAGTTAAACTACAACTCTTAAAGAGGGAATTTGAATTCTTACATATGAGTGAAAATGAATACATTGAGTTTTTTATCACTAGAGTTCATAATGTTATAAATTCTATTCTTTCACATGGAGAGATTCTTAATTAAAAAAATAATAGTTGATAAGATGTTGAGAATCCTTCCTAATAAATTTGATTTAGTTACCATGGCTATTGAAGAACCTAGATATTTAGCAAAACCAACTCTTGTTAAATTACTTGGTAGCCTTCAAACTTGTGAGCGTGGGATGAATGATAGAGAAGAAGTCCTTGATCAAGCATTTCAAGGCAAGTTGAAATTGAATGAACAATAAGCCCATATAAAAGAGTCCTCATCTACCACTTTAGGATCATATTCTTCAAGAGGTTGTGGAAGAGTCTGTGGGAGAGGTCATTGTAGAGTATGTGGAGGAGGTAATGATAAAATGCATGATTCATCCCATAAGCATTGCAATTGTTGTGGTAATTATAATCACACCAAAGAGCAGTATTTTAAAAAGAAAAAGCATGAAAAGAAAGCAAATTATAGTGAAGAAAAAGGTAAATATCTCTTTCTCACTTTGAATAATTTTGAGTCTATAGAGAGTCATTCATGGTATCTTCATAGTGTATGTTCAAATAACATGATAAAAAATAACAATATCTTTTTTGAACATGATAACAATTTTATTGGACAAGTCACATTTGGTGATAACAATCAAGTTGATATAACAGGAAAAATAACCCTTGCCCTTAGGACAAATAATGGTAAGATATTTTACATGCATGAAATATTTTATCTACCAAGGATGAAACATCATATTTTTAGTATTGGACAGCTATGCTCAAAAAATTATAGAGTTGTCTTTGAAAATAATGTTTATAGAATTCAAAATGTGTCTAACAATCAAATTATAGCTAACGTTTATATGGTATAAAATAAGATATTTGTGTTGCAAATGTAGCCAATAGGTGAATGCTTAAAGATCACCATTTATATGGCATGGCTATGGTACAGGAGGTATGGAAAACTCAATTTTGGCTCCTTGGATGGAATCCAAAAGAAGATTCTTGTTAGAGGACTACCCACTTTCACAAAGCCTCTCAACATAGTATGTGAAGGATGTCTTTTTGGGAAGCAACATTGAGAGAAGTCTTCTCATAATAAGTTCAAAGTTCAAAAACCACTGGAGTTAGTGCATGCTTATCTTTGTGGACCTATGCAAGCCTTAAGTGTAGGTAAAAGCACATATTTTTTCTTGTTTTTTGATGATCCTACAAGAATGTGTTGGGTTCATTCCTTGCATGAGAAATAATGATGGGGAGCTGAGATTCACAACCAAAAATCTAGATCCAATATTCTCCTTTGATCATAGAAAACAAATTACAACACTAGCCCACAGGCGTAGTTTTATTTTCTTTCTTGTTTTCCTCCCTCTTGGAAGAAAAATAGCCCAAACAGGTCCAGAATGGCCCTCTTGCCTTCAGCTCTGCAACTCTGTCTCAATAGTTTTTTGACCCCTTGTGCATGCCTTTGCTTCCCCTTTTAAAATCTCTGGGTTTCTTTCAAGGTCCCGACCCTCTAGGCCATTAATGACCCACCTGGAAGAATACATCCTTCGAATCTAAAAAGTTGGCTCTTCCTCGCCTTCATGACTGAACCTTCACATATTTTACCCTAACTGGCAACTGCCACCGGGTTAGCCACAAAAACATGCATTGATGAGCCGTCTAAACATCTCTGACCTCTAGACGCAGCATTCGAGTGGTCGCCATGCTCAGCAAGCTTACCGGGCAAGAAATCATGCATTAATGAGGCCTTTGACCGCCTCGAGAAACACCATCTAGGAACACATGCCTTTTTGAATCGTGAACCAACAGTATGTCACGATATCACGACATTTTTCTTCCTCGCTGCCTTTCTCTTCTTTGGGTCATGATATCGTGACATGTCGCGATATCGCGACATCTTTCCTTTTTGGATCTTCTTTCTCCTTTTCGGTCGTGAAATCATGACATGTCGATATCGCGACATCTTTCCTTTCTGCCTCCTCCTTGCCTCTCGAGTCATGAAATCGTGACATGTCACGATATCGCAACATTCTTCCTTTTTGCTTCCTTCTCGCCTCTTTGGGTCACGAAATCGTGACATGTCACGATATCACGATAGCTTTGCTCTCTGCTTTCTCTCTCTATTTTGGGTCATGAAATTGTGACATGTCGCGATATCGCGACAGCTTTGCCTTTCGCTTTCGCTCTCTGCTTCGGGTCGTGAAATTGTGACATGTCGCGATATCACGATAGCTTTGCCTTTCACTTTCGCTCTCTGCTTCGGGTCACGAAATCGTGACATGTCACGATATCGCGACAGTTTCCTTCCTTGCTTTCTTTCTGCTCCTTCGGTCGCGATTTCGTGACATGTCCCGAAATCGTGACATTTTCTTCTCTGGCCTTTCCTGTCTTCTTTCGGTCGTGATTTCGTGACATGTCACGATATCGTGACATTTTTCTTCGGACACCTTCTCTCTCCTGTTTCGGTCATGATTTCGTGACATGTCGTGAAATCACGACATTTTTGCTCCGTGCCTTCTCTCTCCTTCCTGAGTCACGAAAATGCGACATGTCGCGATATCGCGACACTTTTCCTCTCTTGCGCATTTTCTCGTCCTTTGGTCGTGATAATGCGACATGTCACGATATCGTGACACTTTTTCTCTCTTGAGCCTTCTCTCGGCTTTTGGTCATGATAATGCGACATGTCGTGATATCGCGACACTTTTCTCTCTTGAGCCTTCTCTCGGCTTTTGGTCGCGAAAATGCGACATGTCGCGATATCGTGACACTTTTTCTTCTTTGTCGACATGTCGTGATATCGCAACACTTTTTCTCCTTGTGGTATTTTGCTTTCCCTTGGATGCTCCTACATCAGACAACCGGGGTGGATTGAGAAGTGACCTTCACTTCTGTACTGTTCTGTCACCTTCTTTTTCAACATCTCAAAACTTGCAAAATCTTCAGCCTCAGCACTGCTCTTTTCTCCTTTATCCATCGTTCTCAACTCAGAAGCATTCCTTGGACTACTCCCACATACAATCTAGAATGGTGATTTACTAGTACTTATGTTGACAGTCCTATCTAGAGTAACTGGGGTTGTACAATCTCTCCAAGCTTCAGCAAAATCAGGGTCTTCAGGGTACAAACCCTTAAGTTCTTCAAACCCCACAACTTCCACTCTCATTGTTGTCAGCAACCTCTTTTCATCCATCCCCTTTAGTGGCTTTAGTTTATGGCGCACTCCATTCTTCGTCACTGAGTAAGTGTTGGCGTGACCATCATGCACTGCACACCGATCAAACTGCCATGGCCTGCCCAACAACAAATGGCAAGCATCCATAGGTAGGATGTCACACATGACCTCATCACAGTAATTCCCAATATTAAATTTCATCAAGCATTGCTCACTGACCAAAGCCCTATGGTCCTTCTGTAACCACGCAATCTGATATGGATGTGGGTGTCTCCTCCTCTTTAACTATAACTTAGTAACCATTTCTTCTGAGACCAAGTTATCAGTACTACCATTATCTATAATAATATTACAAACCTTACCCAAACTTCTACACCTTGTGTGAAACAGGCTCCTCCTCTAGTCTGATCCTTTCTCCTCATTCAACAGGGTCCTCCTTGTGACCATAAATTCTCCTCTCTCTACCTCCTCAGAATGTTCTGATTCAGCACCTTCATCTACTACAGCAGCTCTGGAAGGACCCTTAGGTCTCTTATTCATCCTTTCTCGGTGTTGTGGACACTCGTATGCTCGATGTCCTTCTTTGCCACAGTGGAAACAGGTTCCACGAAATCCTCCTCTTCCAAATCCACGTCCAGATCTACCTCTCCCTCTTGGGTAACCATTGTTTTGATTACGGGGTTGGTAATCATTATCTCCCTTCTGATCCTGACTGCTACTAGCTTCTTCTTTCTTCTCATCTCATCCTCCATCTATTCTTCCACCAGTTCTTCCACCATGACCTCTTCCTCTTTTCTTACCCTCAAACCGTCTGTTCAGCTTCTCTTCGACTTTGAGGGCAAACTGGTAAGCATCCTCAATGGTGCTCACCCTAACCAGACTCAACTCTTCTTGAATATTGGTTCTCAACCCATTGATGTAACGGGCCACCTTCTCCTTGTTAGCCTCTAAATGGCCAGTTCTGATGGAGATCTTATAAAACTCCTCTATGTATTCTTTGACAGTTTTGCTTGACTATCTCAAACTTTGCATTTTCCTTAGCAGATCCAATTCATAATCTACAGGAATAAACTGTCTTTTCAACTTATCTACCATTCTATCCCATATTGTTATTCTCTCCTTTCCTCTTCTATTTCTTTCTAGCTGTACTCCCTTCCACCAGATGCTGGCATGACCCTTCAGCTTGGTCTTAGCAAATCTGACCCGATCAGGATCTTCAACCTCCTCATATTCAAAGTATTCTTCCAAGTCATTGATCCAGTCAATCAACTCCTTTGGATCTAGATTTCTAGAGTACGTAGAAACCTCCATCTTTGGTTTCTTTCCAATCTGGGAGATGGCTCTGTATAACCTGGCTTGTGCAGGATCTACAGCCTCTTCTTCTTCCTCAAACTGGTCCTCTTCTTCATCAACTTCATCTTCACTTCCTTCTTCTCCTCTAGGTTCAAGCCCTCTACGCAACTCCTCTTGTAGGGCCTGAACTTGCCTCTACAAAGCTCTAAAATCTTCTACTGGCACCATATTTCTTCCACCACCACGGTTTCTTTGTGGAGGCATTCTACTTGTTTCTCTTACAACCCTTCCACAGATCTTGGTGCAAGCTGCCTCACTTTCGATGATCTGCTCACACACTCAGGAACTCCTACTCTTCCACAGATCCTGGTGCAAACTGCCTCACTTTCGGTGATCTTCTCACACACTCAGGAACTCCCGCTCTTCCACATATCCTGGTGCAAACTGCCTCACTTTCGATGATCTTCTCACACACTCAGGAACTTCGCTCTTCCATAGATCCTAGTGCAAACTACCTCATTTTCGGTGATATGTTTACACACTCAAGAACTCTCGCTCTTCCACAGATCCTGGTGCAAACTACCTCACTTTCGGTGATCTGTTTACACACTCAGGAACTTTTGCTCTTCCATAGATCTTGGTGCAAACTGCCTCACTTTCGACGATCTGTTTACACACTCAGGAACTCCCGCTCTGATACCACTTGATGGGGATCCCAGATTCACCATCGAGAATCTAGGTCCAACATTCTCCTTTGATCATAGAAAACAAATTACAACACTAGCCCGTAGGCATAGTTTTCTTTTCTTTCTTGTTTTCCTCCCTCTTGGAAGAAAAACAGCCCAAACAGGTCCAAAATGGCTCTCTTGCCTTCGACTCTGCAACTCTGTCTCAGCGGTTTTTGACCCCTTGTGCATGCCTTTGCTTCCCCTTTTAAAATCTTTGGGTTTCTTTCGAGGTCCCGACCCTCTAGGCCATTAATGACCCACCTAGAAGAATACATCCTCAAAATCTAAAAAGTTGGCTCTTCCCCGCCTTCATGACTGAACCTTCACATCTTTTACCCTAACTGGCAACTGCCACCGGGTCAACCGTAGAAACATGCATTGATGAGCCATTTGAATGTCTCTGACCTCTGGACACAGCATTCGAGTGGCCGCCATGCTCAACAAGCTTACCGGGAAAGAAATCATGCATTAATGAGGCCTTTGACCACCTTGGGAAACACCGTCTAGGAACACATGCCTTTTCGAATCGTGAACCAGTAGTATGTCGCGATATCACGACATTTTTCTTCCTCGCTACCTTTCTCTTCTTCGGGTCATGATATCGTGACATTTTTCTTCCTCGCTGCCTTTCTCTTCTTCGGGTTGCGATATCGTGACATCTTTCCTTTTTGACTCTTCTTTCTCCTTTTTGGTCAGTGACATGTCGTGATATCGTGACATCTTTCCTTTCTGCCTCCTCCTTGCCTCTCGGGTCGCAAAATCACGACATGTCACGATATCGTGACATTCTTCCTTTCTACTTCCTTCTCACCTCTTTGGGTCGCGAAATCGTGACATGTCGCGATATCGTGATAGCTTTGCTCTCTGCTTTCTCTCTCTGTTTTGGGTCACAAAATTGTGACATGTCGCGATATCGCGATAGCTTTACCTTTCGCTTTCGCTCTCTGCTTCGGGTCATGAAATCATGACATGTCGCGATATCATGACAGCTTTACCTTTCGCTTTTGCTCTTTGCTTCGGGTCGCGAAATCGTGACATGTCGCGATATCGCGACAGTTTCCTTCCTTGCTTTCTTTCTGCTTCTTCGGTCGTGATTTCGTGACATGTCACGAAATCATGACATTTTCTTCTCTAGCCTTTCCTATCTTCTTTCGGTCATGATTTCGTGACATGTCACAATTTCATGACATTTTTCTTCGGACGCCCTCTCTCCCCTATTTCGGTCGCGATTTCATGACATGTCACGAAATCGTGACATTTTTTCTCCGTGCCTTCTCTCTCCTTCCTGAGTCGCAAAAATGCGACATGTCGCGATATCACGACACTTTTCCTCTCCTACGCCTTTTCTCGTCCTTTGGTCGCGATAATGCGACATGTCGCGATATCGCGACACTTTTTCTCTCTTGAGCCTTCTCTCGGCTTTTGGTCGTGATAATGCGACATGTTGCAATATCACGACACTTTTCTCTCTTGAGCCTTCTCTCGGCTTTTGGTCGTGAAAATGCGACATGTCGCGATATCGCGACATTTTTCTTCTTTGTCGACATGTCGCGATATCGCGACACTTTTTCTCCTTGCGGTATTTTGCTTTCCCTTGGATGCTCCTACATCAGATAATAAGATTTTGATTGTTCTAATAATTTTAAGGCTCTTGTTGAGAATAGGAAGAAGGATGCAAAATCTCTAATTATTACTTGACACTTGTATGGTGTTCCATAGGTACACCAAGCCATGGCTAGAAACATCATCTATTCTGGGAGGTGTATAAGATGACATAGAGAACGTTACATCAAAATGTATTCACCCCTAGCCTCATTTGGGGACACAATTCTAGTTTCTTCACTAGGGGTCAATTGATTTTTAAAAACATAAAAAATCCTTAGAAAATAAGCTATCTCATGATGATAAATCTTCTTCAACATTTCTAAGCACTATCAATATGCAATTATTCAAACATTGTATTATTTAATATTTATATCACTATTATTTTATGCATTTTGCACTCATCATCTATAAGTACCCCCTATTGTATAGATATTTAAATACCCCCAAATGGCATAGATATTTACATATTCTCTAATGCACAAATATTTACGCATCCCTTGATGTGCAGATATTCACACAACCCTAAAGCACAAACATCTACACACCCCTTGAGGTACAAACATTTGCATGCCCCCTAAGGCACAAAAATTTATGCACCCATTAAGGTGCATGCATACCCCCTAAGACACATACATCTACATGACCCTAAGGCATAAATATTTACACAATTACTAAGGCATAGACATTTACATGTCCCCTATGACATAGATATTAGCATGCCCCCTGAGGCATGGATATTTACATGGACCCAAATATGTAGATATCTACATGCCTTCTAAGGCATAAATATTTATATGCCTGCTATGGCATAGATATTTACATGCCCCTAAGGTACAAATATTTGCATACCCTTAAGGCATAGAAATTTACACACCCCATGAGGTGTAGATATTTACATACCCCTTGAGGTGCAAGCATTTTACACTTGAGAAACAAGTATTTACATACCCCTTGATGCATAGATATTTACACACCCATTTAGGTGCAAACAATAGAATTTCCCATGGGCATTTACTTAAAAAAATTCCCCCTTGGGATTTTACTAACAAAAGTCCCCCTATGGAAACTACTAACACAATATTATATCTCTTTGTGTTATATTGTACATATTTCAAGTACCCTATCATCATGACCGAAGTGCTTGTCTCATATATATCTCTCAAGACACCACTTGGGCATGACGCATTTTGTATATATATCACAATTGTATTCTCACATCCTCAAAAATTGTATCCTCTATCATGGATTCTAAGCCATTGGTTAGAGATCAAATATTTATCTTGTACATATTTTTAAGCATATCTCCTCTTATTGAGTGATTTTCCATTATCATGGTATACATGCCACCACCCCAAAATGGGATTATAATTATATGGAAATTGAAGCTACCTTTATTAATAAAATTAAAGGGCTTAAATAAGCCTAAAACAAACAAATGTAATCTTGGAAATCTGCAACTACTCCAAGGATTACGTACACAAAATACGCAAGGGCTAAAATGAAAGCCCAAAAATGACGAAAAACAAAACACCTAGACTAGACTATTCAACGGAGGTTATCAAAACAACTCACATTGATTATTCAACTAAAGCCTAATTATTATTTCCTAGGTCTAGAACATTATTCCTCATCATTCATCCCAACAAAAGAAGCATTGGACTCCAATGCTTTTAACAAAGAGGGAAAATCCCGGGACAGAATGTGAGTAGAAATCCAGCCGAGCCTGATGTGGAAATTGGCCTCGGCGGGCCACAAGATATGAAGTAGAAAAACCTTGGCGTGTTTGTCGGGTCTTCGTATCAAAGACTGTATTGGCGTCAAGCGGAAGCTGAGCATCAGGAACCACATCAACTGGATGAATGATGGTTGGAACTGTTTCCAATGTGGAATCATAGTATGGTTTGAGAAGATCAACATTGACGACATCGTGAATGCCAAGATGAGCTGGAAGGTCCAAGCGAAAGGCATTCTCAGAGATTTATTGAAGAATAGTATAAGGTCTGTTGTGGTTGATCCACAACACACCCCAAAATTGGGGACCCACCTTTTTTGCATGCTTTCAAAGAAGATCTCAGTGACCTAGATGCTAAAAATCAAGAAAAAGGTAAAATTGCATAAGGATGAAAAAGTGTCACGAAATCGCAACAGGTTGCTCTGTCATTGCTAGAAAATGAAAAAGTGTCGCGAAATCGTGACAAGTTGCTCCGTCGCTGCCAGAAAATGGAAAGTGTCACGAAATCACGACATGTCACAAAATCACGGGCGAAAATGAGAAAGCGTAGCGAAATCGCGACATGTCGCAAAATCATGGTCAAACCGGTCAAACGGGGCAGGAAGCAGAAAGCGTAGCGAAATCACGACATGTCACAAAATCACGGTCAACGCAGTCAGTGACAGCAGCTGGGCGGAACCGTCGTGAAATCGCGACGTGTTTGATTTTCGCGGCCCAGAGAGGAGAGAGAAAGACGAAGCAGAAAAGCGTAGCGATATCACGACAAAAATCAGCAAAGGTGCATGAAGTGCAAAATGGTCGCAAAATCATGATAGAATCGACAGGAAGGCATGAAGCACGAAAATGGTCGCGAAATCACGACAGAAAGCAGCAAAGCAGTACGAAACGAAAAGACGTCACGAAATCGTGACAAAAAGCAACGAAAGAGCACGAAGCGAGAAAACGTCGCGAAATCGCGACAACATGCAGCAAAGGTGCCCGAAGTGAAAAAGCGTCACGATTTCGCGACAGGTTGCAACGAAGGTGCCCGAAGTGGAAAAACGTCGCGATTTCGTGACAGGTTGCGGGCAAATGGTACGGAACGAGAAAAGCGTCGCGTTTTCACTGGGCGTGATGGCAGAAAGGCTGTTGGCAGGAAAACGTCGCGATATCGCGACATGTCGCGTTTTCATGGCCAGGAAAGCGAACAAAGTTGCATGCTATTTTTTGGTCGCGATTTACAAGGAGCTGTTACGAAAGATGCAGAAAGTGTAGAACACATGGCGTACATGCTACAGAAGCGTTACAGAGAAGATCAAACGTCTCAATGTCGAGCATAAAGCCAAAACACACGCAGTCAAAGAAAGATGAAACGAATCGATCTGGAAGATGAAGCGAAGCGTCACAGGCCAAAACAGAGAGCATTGCCAGAAAGTATAAATGCAGAAGCACAGATTAACATAGGGGTCGAAAATCGCTGGAGCAAAGTTGCAGTGCTAGAGGCCAGAGGATCATTCTGGGCCTGCTTTGAGGTTGTTTTCCTTCCTTTTTCTGGTTTTGAGAAAACCAGAAAGTTCTGCGTCATTGTAAAATGACATATTTTTTTTAATGCAGAAGTGTTCAAAAATTTGCATTTTGTGGGCAAGAAAGAAGGAGATCTTCTGTGCATGCTAATGGATTTAATGTTTATTCTTTTGTTTTCAGATTTCAGATTTATAGATAATGTTAAATGCCACTTTTGTGGGTTGCATTAGGCGAATATTTGAAATCTGAATTTTTATTTCAAACCCTAGGAATCAGCACTTAACTTATCAGGATTGTGCGTGTTTGCAAGTCCCATAGGTTAGGTTGCATGCATGGAAACCTCACATCTTCGGTTTTGCCAGGACGGGATAGCATCAAACTAAATGCAATTTTTAATTTCTTTTCTTTTACATTTTATTTTCTTTTGCTGTATTTTATTTTTTCAGAAGCTCCAATTTTATTTTCAAGCATTAAAATAAAATAAAAATTAAAAAACTTCAAAATCCATAAATAATTCCATCATTTATGGCATTTCATTAAATTTTATTTTGAAGTTACAGCATGGTCATATAAGGATCAAATCACATTTGCTTCATTCAGGGTTCAATGAACAATCATTAGTTTTTCACAGTAAAATAAACCACAGTGCCCCTTGTTTTCAGTTACTTGCAACCACTAAGGTGTTCCAAGCATTTTTATTAAATATCTTTATTTGATATTATTAATACACAAATGTAGAATGCTAACATAACAGGAACCTTGGAGAAATTGTTTCTTTGCAAGCAGAGGATTTAGAACCCAAATCCTATCGGAGAGTGTGTTTTCACAATCGGGTGAAAATACCACTCAACAGATTGGCGCTAGAAGGAGGGCATGAAAAGGGTTTATTTTATCGTGATTTTAGATGCTACGGGTTTTTAATTGTTTAAGAGCTTTACATTGCTAAATATTTCAAGTCCATTTTATTAGCATATACGGCCTCTAACACCACTCAACGGATTGGTGCTAGGAGGGCCGAACGAGTTTATTTTAGTGTTATTTAAATTTAAATTTTTTATGTTTTAATTCTCTAACACTCAGAAAACTGTAAAAAGGATGGCCTGAATTTATTTACTTGTTCTATTTTAATTCAGGTATGCTGTAATATTTTTCTGATTGTTCATACAGAAATATGTGATTTGATTTAATTTTGAAAATTTTGGTCTCATGCAATTACTTGACATTTGATTTTAATAAATACATCTCTTAGTTAATGCTAATTTGATTTTTGTTTATAAATTGCAGGTTGAATATTCAACAGATTTGGTTCTGAAATTACAGTTTCACTAATGGCAACACTTGAGGAGCAAATGGTATCCCTGAGAGCTGAAATAATGTCTCTAAGAGAGAGAATGGTATCAATGATAGAGGATTATTATGAGGGTTTACATGTGATACCCTATCATATTCCTACAATGTTATTGGATTTTTTACGGTGTTTTAATCAAGAGGTGCCACTAGGATACTTGCAAAAACTGCATGTTTACAAGGATACATTATGTAAATTCCAGATTTTTTATGAGGAGGTAGCTTGTAAGTTATTTGCATACATTTTGGATGATAGACCATTCTTTTGGTATAGCCAACTACCCATGGAGGTTAGGACTTCTTGGATACAACTAGAAGTAGCCTATCTGACTTAGAAATATTGAAAAATCAGTTTACCTCCATATGTAAAGAGCCTAATGAATCCTTGAGTCAATTCAATGGAAGATTTAGTGAGTTGCACTCCCAAATGTGGGAAAATTTTAACACATTAGAAGAGGAAGCCATGGAAGTATACCTAGGAGCCATACACCCCACACTTGCTTCACTCATTGAGGAAAAACCGAGTGGTTTGTCCCTAGAGAAAATCCATGAGGTCTTAGAAGAGATAGAACGACAAGGTCTTGAAGAAGAAAAGGCACAACATGTTCACATGAGAGATTGTTCTTTTGATGCCAACCTACACCAACCATCAAACATAGCACCCTCCACTCCAATGATACCTAAGGTGAATGATCAAGGGGATGAATTTGAATACCCAAATTTTACGACCACCTTAGATGTAGTCCAAGAGGAGGTGCAAATTGCTAAGACAACATCCACTAGTGAGGATCATGTAGAGATACACGATTATCTGGATGAAGGGGTTCTAAATTCAACAATGTTTGATATATGTGAATGGATGGAACCCACCATAGAATTGAATGAAGTGGTTGAAAGTGAAATGGAAAGAAAATCAATAAATAAATTTGAAGACATGATAGAGTTTCACCACTTGTTCTTGGAAGATACTATTGATGAGATGTGTAAAATTAAAGATCAAGAAATTCTTCACCCTCCAAATTATGATAATGAATCATGGGTTACTAATTTGGACAATGATAGCCTTATAAATTTGAATTCAAGAAATAACCCACTTTTGGAAATAATTGAACCATCTAAGGAAGGTGAAGATGAATTTGATGAGAAGCACATTGATGAATTGGAAGATGTTGAAGAAATAGTTGAACGTCACCACTTGATTTTGAAAGATGATTATTATGATGCTTGGAAGAAGTGGGAAGACTTCACTCATTCCAAAACTACTAATGAAACTTTTGTGCCAATTGATATACAGGACAACATAATTGCCTACTCAAAGGAAGATATTACAACTCCTGTACAATTTGAGGATGTTTTGGAAGAGGGTTTCAAATCTCATCAAATTTTGGAAGATTATAACCATCTTATTGCCAAGGACAAAGAAGAAAAAGAATTTATGAATGAATCAAGAGATCATGTCACAAATATCATGGAGTTTCATCTCATGGATTTGGATGACGATTTTTACAATGGTTGGGGGAGATATGATAATGCATTCTTTTCTCACATCCCTATAGATGAAACTCATATTTCACTTGATATGCAGGATGTTGAACCTTCTACATCATACGAAGATCTCATATTCACAGGATTTGAAAAGGTGACAAAATTTGATCATGTTGAATATAAATTCATTGAAAGTGTGGATGCAAGTTTGCATGATGATTTGGAGGATTCAAATGAAGAGATACCATGGATAGTGAACAAAGAATTAGAACCAAATGATAAAGAGATGGATCAATTGGAAGCAACTCAAATAAGTGATCATCAAAGCAGATTACTTGACATACACTTTGACCAAGAGTGTTTGAGGATTGAAAAGGATGACCATATTTTGAATTTAAATAATTTGAATGATGAAATGTCACTAAAGGTAAATGAAAAACAAGGTATAATTTTTAATCACACCTTTAATAACATGGTTTTAATGAATGGAAAAGAAGTTGATGCACTTGAATTGTTAAACCAAATTCATCAACAATTATTAATTGAATCTAGGATAAAAACTTTTAATGATCCTAATTTAGTAAATATCCTAGATGCTTGTAAATTGTTACACAAATTTGATTGGCCTACAAATTTGGAAAATGATTTGGCTTTGAAATTTGTAGAAATAGGCTCTTACTTACAAAATTGCATATTTGAAAAAGATAGCCTAATTCTAAATCAAGGAGGGAATTATGAAGTTTACATTTTAAAGAATAGACAAGATAAAATTGAAAATCATTTATTGTCTAATCATTTTAGTAATTTGATGCTCACCTATGGGAGTATTATTGGAACTAAATCAAATTGGTATGGTGAGCATGGCAAGTGGAAATTTGTTGCATTGTTTGGCTTAGTCTTGTTTGTGTTGGATTCCCACAACATTTGGCATGCATATCATGTCATATTTTTGTTGAAATGTTCTAATCATGTGTGGGATCCAGGAAAGTGATAATCCAAGCTTTGCATCATTTTGTATTATAGTGTACATTTGTATATAGATTTTGGTTTCTGGTTTTGGGTTTGTGTTTTCAAGTTTCATTTTGGGATTGCTATTTGGATTTGGATTTAAAGTTGTGTGTTTATTTGACATGTTTTGTTTGTCTATAAAAAAAAAAAAAATGATGATGAAAAAGTTGCCTTGAGATGCTAACTTATGTTCTAGATCGGGAGAATATGAAACATTGGAATTGTCTTGTAAAAGCTCCACAAGTAACACAAACAATTTAATAATATCGTTTGAAACTTGTGATGCATGAAGTAGTCAGTTTTATATAGCAATATTTCATCTGCAATTCAAAAGACAATGCATTCATATTACAGCTCACTTTACATATACATTCCATCGTAGTTGCAAGTGCATTTCAAATGCAAATCATTAAAGTGTGTCAAATCCTCTTAAGGTTATGCTATCACATAAATAAGAAGAAGATCCTAAGGTTGGGAACTGAGTCTTGAGATATCTAGAACCAAGCACGTCTTATACATTAAAAAGGATCTTGAGCAAAATGATCAAAACCTAACTTGGAAGGAAAGGTTGGGCGAAAGAAGTATTTCAGGTCTATCCTATTATGCAACATGATCCTTAAAACAGTGGTTTTGACCACTTCCATAAAGCTTAAAGCCTAAAATCGGAGTAGTAAGGATAGGGCTAAATCCTCATCGAACTTAGGTTGAGGATCCAATTCCCCAAAGCTTTGATTTGACCTACATGGAGTAGTAAGGATAGGGCATAAATTCTCATCTCGCTTAGGTTGAGAATCTGATTCCCCAAAGCTCTTATGTCTCATTTCATAATAAATCTTGGATTGGAAGGATCGTACTACTTGTCCTCTACAAAGGATGGGTAGTCATCCCCAAGGTCTAAGCAATAAAATTAATATTTTCCATTTACATCTAAAGTTTGGATTGGAAGGATCGTACTACATGTCCCTAGCAAGGATGGGTAGTCATCCCTAAGGTCCAAGAAGTAAAAAATAAATTTTTCCCATCTCATATTTATATTGGATTGGAAGGATCATACTACTTGTCCTCTGCAAAGGATGGGTAGTCATCCCCAAGGTCCAAAGAAATGAGGATAAGTCTTGGATTGTGGGGTTAGATATGCCCATGCATGGCAACATGTCTTGTCTAAAAAACAAGACCACTGTTTGTCCAAAGGGTTAGACTAGCATGACCATTTCTTCCATAATTGGTTATATTATTTTGCTCAAAGTGAGGTAATGAATTCTAAATCAGAGTAGTAAGAATAGGGTTAAACTCCCATCTCGATTAGGTTGGGAGTCTGATTTCCCAAAGCTCTGATTTCACTTTCACTTGCACATGGGTTCAAGATAGTAGGGACTCATAACCAACTTTGGGATATAATAAAACAATTCATATAGTTGATCCTAAGAGGGTTTGATAATCTTGAATGTTTGTGTATGATACTAGAAGAAAGACTATGCCTTTTATAAAAGCAAAATCTCTTAGCA
Organism: Wollemia nobilis; assembly: GCA_028583015.1. NCBI lineage: Eukaryota > Viridiplantae > Streptophyta > Pinopsida > Araucariales > Araucariaceae > Wollemia > Wollemia nobilis. The sequence goes on along the minus strand of JAQPPZ010003648.1, from coordinate 58,707 downwards.
TATTTATTAGGTTACACAAATCATTCACAATCTCACATATGCATTCATGTAAAATTGACAATGGAATGTTGATCAATTTCAAACGATAGGGAATGAAATTACATTGCACACACCGAGCTAATACTTGATGATTCTGATGATTCATGTATTTTTGATCTATGGGCATTTGTTTATATTTATTATGTGCTAACACATGTTTTCGAGTTTATATACTTCCAGATAGGGTTCTCAAGAAAATGCTCAGGAGCATTTGACAGCAGAGTCGCCATTTGTTGTGGCTGATCCACAACACACCCCAAAATTGGGGACCCACCTTTTTTGCATGCTTTCAAAGAAGATCTCAGTGACCCAGATGCTAAAAATCAAGAAAAAGGGCAAAATTGCACAAGGATGAAAAAGTGTCACGAAATCGCGACATGTCACAAAATCGTGGTCGAAAATGAAAAAGTGTCACGAAATCACGACATGTTGCTCCATCGCTGCCAAAAAATGAAAAAGTGTCGCGAAATCGTGACAAGTTGCTCCGTCGCTGCCAGAAAATGGAAAGTGTCACGAAATCGTGACATGTCACAAAATCACGAGCGAAAATGAGAAAGCATAGCGAAATCACGACATGTCACAAAATCGTGGTCAAACCGGTCAAACGGGGTAGGAAGCAGAAAGCATAGCGAAATCGTGACGTGTCACAAAATCACGGTCAACGCAGTCAACGACAGCAGGTGGGCGAAATCGTCGCGAAATCGTGACGTGTTTGATTTTCGCGGCCTAGAGAGGAGAGAGAAAGACGAAGCAGAAAGGCGTAGAAATATCGTGACAAAAATTAGCAAAGGTGCATGAAGTGCAAAATGGTCACGAAATCGTGACAGAATCGACAGGAAGGCATGAAGCACGAAAATGGTAGCGATATCGCGACAAAAATCAGCAAAGGTGCATGAAGTGCAAAATGGTCACGAAATCACGACAGAATCGACAGGAAGGCATGAAGCACGAAAATGGTCACGAAATCGCGACAGAAAGCAGCAAAGCAGTACGGAACGAAAAGACGTCACGAAATCACGACAGAAAGCAACGAAAGAGCACGAAGCGAGAAAACGTCGTGAAATCGCGACAGCATGCAGCAAAGGTGCCCGAAGTGAAAAAGCGTCGCGATTTCGCGACAGGTTGCAGCGAAGGTGCCCGAAGTGGAAAAACGTCATGATTTCACAACAGGTTGTGGGAAAATGGTACGAAACAAGAAAAGCGTCATGTTTTCGCTGGGCGTGATGGCAGAAATGCTGTTGGCAGGAAAACATCGCGATATCGCGACATGTCGCATTTTCACGGCTAGGAAAGCGGACAAAGCTGCATGCTATTTTTTGGTCACGATTTTCAGGGGGCCATTACGAAAGATGCAAAAAGTGCAGAACACGTGGCGTACATGCTGCAGAAGCGTTACAGAGAAGATCAAACGTCTCAATGTCGAGCATAAAGCCAAAACACACGCAGTCAAAGAAAGATGAAACGAATCGATCTGGAAGATGAAGCGAAGCGTCACGAGCCGAAACAGAGCATTGCCGGAAAGCTATAAAAGCAGAAGCACAGATTGACACGGGGGTCGAAAACCGCTGGAGCAGAGTTGCAGTGCTAGAGGCCAGAGGGTCATTCTGGGCTTGCTTTGGGCTGTTTTCCTTCCTTTTGCTGGTTTTGAGAAAACCAAAAAGTTCTGCTGCTGTAAAATGACATATTTTTTTAATGCAGAAGTGTTCAAAAATTTGCATTTTGTGGGCAAGAAAGAAGGAGATCTTCTGTGCATGCTAATGGATTTAATGTTTATTCTTTTGTTTTCAGATTTCAGATTTATAGATAATGTTAAATGCCACTTTTGTGGGTTGCATTAGGCGAATATTTGAAATCTGAATTTTTATTTCAAACCCTAGGAATCAGCACTTAACTTATCAGGATTGTGCGTGTTTGCAGGTCCCATAGGTTAGGTTGCATGCATGGAAACCTCACATCTTCGGTTTTGCCAGGACGGGATAGCATCAAACTAAATGCAATTTTTAATTTCTTTTCTTTTACATTTTATTTTCTTTTTGCTGTATTTTATTTTTCAAAAGCTCCAATTTTATTTTCAAGCATTAAAATAAAATAAAAATTAAAAAAACTTCAAAATCCATAAATAATTCCATCATTTATGGCATTTCATTAAATTTTATTTTGAAGTTACAGCATGGTCATATAAGGATCAAATCACATTTACTTTATCAGGGTTCAATGAACAATCATTAGTTTTCACGATAAAATAAATCACAGTGCCCCTTGTTTTCAGTTACTTGCAACCACTAAGGTGTTCCAAGCATTTTTATTAAATATCTTTATTTGATATTATTAATACACAGATGTAGAATGCTAACATAACAGGAACCTTGGAGAAATTGTTTCTTTGCAAGCAGAGGATTTAGAACCCAAATCCTATCGGAGAGTGTGTTTTCACAATCGGGTGAAAATACCACTAAACAAGGTCCATAACGAAGAGGCTTGATTTTGCTATGTGCCTTATCTGCAAATCGATGTTTGTCAATATGAAACCATACTTTGTCACCAACTTGAAAGGAATGAGGTGTGCGGTGCTTGTCCATCTGTTGTTTCTGCTTTTGCTGAGTTTTCTTAAGAATTTGAACCACTTTGGCTTGAAGACTCTGCAAATGCTACACAAAAGAGTTGGCCTTGTCTTGTTCCTTCTGAATGTGGATTGTGGCTGAAGAAGGCAAAGACAAAGGTAACTCATAAGGAGCAAGTGGTTGAAAACCAAAACACACTTCAAATGGAGAGTGCCCTGTAGAACTGTGGACGGCTCTGTTGTAGGCGTGCTCAATGTGAGTGAGGCTTAAGTCCCTCTTGGCTGGAGTGGAATGATGGTAAATCCTCAAAATTTGGATGAGAGTACGATTAACTACCTCTGTCTGCCCATCGAATTGAGGATGATAAGCAGTAGAGAAGTTAAGAGATACTCCCAAAATCTTCCAAAGTGATCGCCAAAAGTGACCCACAAAGCATGAGTCACGATCAGAGACAATGCTGGTAGGAAGACCAAAAGAATGCCATACCACCTCAAAGAAGAGTTGGGCAAGATCCTGTGCAGTACTTGTCTTGCGACAAGGAATGAATTTGGCCATTTTGTTGAATCTGTCCACCACAACAAAGACACAATCATGCTTGCGGACTGTCATTGGAAAACCACTCAAGAGATCCATGGAAATGCTTTCCCACGGACGAGAAGGAATGGGCAAAGGCATGCTCATTCCCAATGTCCTATTGGCTGATTTGGAGCGATTACATACTACACATTATCGCAAGAAGCGAAGAACATCTCTTTGCATGTGTGGCCAAAAGAAAAACCGCTGCAGATGATGAAGAGTTTTTTGCCTACCAAAATGTCCCCCATAGAGTGTGGAATGAGCCTCCTTCAAAAGAGACTCCCTGTTCCCATGAGGAACACAAAGTTTGTCCAATTTGTACAACAGTCCATCCTAAATATGAAAGTCCTAAAGAGCTCTCAAATTTGAAGAAGAAGGATTGGAAAGTTGGTGGAAAACTTTGCCAAAATCTGGATCCATAGGATACTGTGTAGGCCAAGTTTGGAAGCCAAGATGAGAAGTAGTGACAATTGTCAAAACAAGAGTAGAAGGAGGACGACTCAAACAATCAACCACTGCATTATTTCGTCCTTTCTTGTACTTGATTACCAAATGGAATTGTTGCAAGTACGATGCCCATTTCATGTGTCTAGCTTCCTCAATTTTTGTTTGAGATTGAAGAAACTTAGGGGCATGTGATCTATATGAACAATTGTTTCTTTTCCCAAGAGATAATGCCTCCAATACTTGATTGCTTGAACCAAAGCATAGAACTCCTTATCATATGTAGAATAGTTCTTTTTGGCCTTTGAAAATGTTTCTGAATGATAGGCCACTGGATGGCCATTCTGCATGAGCACAGCTCCAAGTGCAACTTGAGAAGCATCAGTTTCTATCTCAAATGGTTGAGACAAATCATGAAGAACAAGAACTTTTGCAGTACTCAATTTTTGTTTCAATGTGTCAAAGGCTTTTTGTTGATCCTTTGTCCACTAAAACTGAACTTTGATCTTTGTCAAATAGTGTAAAGGTGCAGCAATAGAAGAATATCCTCCAATGAACTTACGATAGAAATTAGCAAGTCCAAGAAAACTCCTTAACTCCGTGACTGAAGTAGGAGTTGGCCAAGAGAAGATAACTTAAACTTTGGAAGGATATACTTGCACACCTTTTTCACTAATTATAAAACCAAGATAGGCAATGAATGTTTGCCCAAATGAACACTTAGGAAAATTTGCATACAATTGGTTCTTTCGAAGAGTTTGAAGAACCGTTTCCAAGTGTTCCAAATGATTCTCCCAAGTAGAAGAATATATGAGAATGTCATCCAAATAGATGATTACAAATTTATCTAGACAATCTCTGAATACTTCATTCATCAGCCGCATGAATGTAGCTGGAGCATTTGTAAGGCCAAAGGGCATGACAAGCCATTCAAAGAGCCCCATTTTGGTCTTAAATGCTGTTTTCCAAGTGTCTTCTCGCTTGAATTCTCACCTCGATGATACCCACTTTTGAGATCAATTTTGGAGAAGAATTTTGCACCTTGCAATTGGTCCAAAAGATCATCAATGCGAGGAAGTGGATAACGATTTTTGATTGTAATCTTATTGAGTGCCCTGAAATCAATGCATAGTCTCCATGTGCCATCCTTTTTCAACACAAGCAAGATAGGAGAAGCACAAGGGGATGTACTGGGTTTGATGAACCCTTTAGTCAAAAATGCTTGAATTTGCTTTTTAATTTCTTCCATTTGCACTATTGATTGTCTATACATTGAAGAATTAGGAAGAGAAGATGCAGGAACAATCTCAATACTATGATTAATCTGTCTTTCAGGTGGAAGACTTATGGGTTCTTGAAAAACATAAAAAAATGATTGAAGTATTGAATGAACTGAAGAACTCCTGTTATTAGTGTGCTTAGGTACTTGCTTTTCTTCTTGAATTGGTCCGATGAAAATGAGTGCCAATTCCTTTGCTTGATTTACTGCTTTGCATGCTTGTCTACAACTCAACATCAAATTATGTGGTGTTTGTTGTGTACTTTTGATTATGAATGCTTTATTATCTTTGTGCAAAGTGTATGTATTTTTGTACCCATCATGTATAGACCTCCTATCGTATTGATAGGGTCTTCCAAGCAACAAGCCACAACAATCCATTGGAGTTACATCGCACACAACCGAGTCCACAAAAGAAGGACTGAAAGCAAAATTCATAGTGCAAGTGTGTGTGATGTTGGATGTAATCCCATTGTCCTTCCATCCCAAAGGATAAGGATGAGGATGGGGATTCATCGGTAACTTTAGTTTTTCAACAACAGACCTCGCAATTAGATTTTTCTGCGAGCCGCTATCGATTATACAATCAACCATAAAGGTGTCACTGAGATGGACCGTAGTCACAAACAAATTCTCGCGATCACCTTGTGAAGTATTCATAAGGGTCAATTTGTTTAACCCTGCCAATTCCTTATAAGGCTTACGTCCCTTGTAGCCTCAATGGGATTTTCTTGTGAATCCTCATTGGAAGGCTTTACAACTAGGGATTGTTTCTTCACATTTTGCAACTTAAAACACCTCTTTTGAGTATGCCCTAGCTTTTTACAATAATTACAAATCAAAGGTGATTTAGAAGAAGAATATTTTTGTGAAGAAGAAGGGGAAGATGAAGAAGAGGGAGAAGGAGAAGAAGAAGATTTAGCTCCCTTGGAAGGTTGTGGAGAAGCCTTCTGATTTCCTCCCAACGTAGAAGAGCGAGTCCCACGCGATTGCTCCCTCATTTCCTCCTCAGCAAGAAGGGCTTGATTGAAAGCCATGTCAATGTTAACAATCAACTTGTATTTCATATTCCTGTAAATGGGCTCCTACAAACCACTTTTGAATTTGTTAACAAGTTGTGCTGCATTATCCTGTATAGAATTCAAAATACGCAACTTGCTAAACTGAAAAATATAATCATGAACAGTCATATTGGAGGTTTGTCGAAGACGAAGCCACTTGATCTCAAGGTCAGTGGCATAGTTTGAAGGATAAAAATTATTCTTCAATACTCTTTGCAATTCATCCCACGTGTCAATGGGATTTTGGGTCCGTTGTCGATCAGTGACAAGGACCTTGGCAATGCCAGAAAGTTTCAACTTTGCAAAGTTAACTTCCTGATCCTTTGCAATCTTGATATACTGAAACCAACTATCCATGTCCAAAATCCAACTGTTGAGGACCTCGGGATCTCGCGAACCAGTGTAAACCGGAACTTCACACTGTTGTTGAACTTCATTGGAAGTAACCTTATCAGCCAAAATGCTGACAAGTTGGGTTATTTGAGCCAACTTATCGGCTAATTCGAAAGCCATTTGACCCCGAGTGATCGCCAGCAAGAATTGTCACAAAAAGACAAATTACAAAAATGTGCAAATATAAAAGTGCCCAAATTTATTTGCAAAAATTGCAAATGTACAATAGAAGGGCAAAATAAAAATTTGCACAATGGATGCTTGCACAATGTCTTTCTAAAGTTTGACTTGATGTAAAGACAAAAAGGAATGTTTTTTTTTTTTTTTAAATTTAAATTACATATCCTAATATAAATTACACATCCTTTTTTTTTTTTTTTTTAATCAATATGAGCAAGCACAGATAACTAATGGTAATTGAATTTACCAAAGGGAATTATACGGAGCAAAGAGACGACGATTTCTGGATGTAAAACAAACCAAGTGGTCGCGAATAGTGCTGACGACCAAACTGTTTATGCAGAGCGCGTCGTCAACGTGCGGGGCAGGGCAGAACGCATCGTCTGACCGCATGGCAGAGGTGCAGACCACGGTGCAAGGACCGCATGGGAATCACAGATCTGCAATTATCGGTGTAGGGAGTCGAAGACCGGTTAAATCCACTGCCAGAATTGAGGCGGAATGAAGGCAAACTGGTCGCAATTCGGCCACAGTGGAAACGATGCCAGAATGTCAAATCGAGCAATTCACAAGTTTGGCAAAACCATGCCGGCAACGTAGAAGGCGTTCAGAAAAACTAAAACGACCAACTGCAGAGAAGAGGAGTTTTGTGTCTGCCACCAAAATTTTGCGCTAGTCACCAGAAAAACCACGGACGAGAAGGTCCGGGGTTCGACTCCTCGCGTCTCCACTAGAAAAACTCAGGACGTCGGACTGACGTGGCTGCGCTGCAAGAGTTTACGCAGTGGAGCGACGACCCAAATAAAATGACAGTGTCGATCTCTTTACTTTTCGTAGATCGGACAGAATATGTGATCCGCGTGGATCGTTTCGTCGTCGACCGGCAAGTCTGGCAGAAGCCAGTGGACACAGGGCAGGTTGTCGGCACATAGAAACAGGCGGCAAGGACCAGACAACCGTCTGTCACTAGCCAGCAATGTTGGAGCGATCAAATCGTCTGGATCATCAGAGTCAAAACAGAGCGCAGTTCGTGAGTTTGGAACTACGCACTAGAGCGAATGACCCAAGCGTCGAAATCCACAGGACGGTCTGTCGATGTCGTCAAAAATGCGGAAGGATGTTTCGTTGACTCGAAATTTAACACAGCCGCTGCTCGTTTTGGAATGTGTAGACGGTCGTCATGTGTTCCCAAGATAGATCTGGGAATGCGGCAGAGTTTGGATAACAACAACAATCCGACGTCCGCAGCGGACGGTGTGGGCAGCGTCGAGCACCGAAACAAGGGAGTGGGTCTGCGTCAATCGCAGAGGCAGCTGTGTCTTCAGTCAGTGGCAGCCGATTACCCTTCAAAAATTTGACAATTTTTTTTTTTTTTTATGTCAACAAAATGTGTCAACAAATTTTGTCAACTAATAATGGAAATTAGCAGCAATTTGTCTGCAATTTCCCTGAGCTTCAACTAGAACAGGTGAACACTATAGAGGTCGAAACTGACCAAAAACCTCTAAAATGAACCTGCTCTGATACCAACTGATATGGAAATTGAAGCTGACTTTATTAATAAAATTAAAGGGCTTAAATAAGCCTAAAACAAACAAATGTAATCCTGGAAATCTGCAACTACTCCAAGGATTACGTACACAAAATATGCAAGGGCTAAAATGAAAGCCCAAAAATGACGAAAAACAAAACACCTAGACTAGACTATTCAACGGAGGTTATCAAAACAACTCACGTTGATTATTCAACTAAAGCCTAATTATTATTTCCTAGGTCTAGAACATTATTCCTCATCATATAACTTGTACATATTCATATGTTCAACATAATTTCTTGTCTATCATCTGTATCACAGGTCACTCCATAACGATAAATTAATCTAGTTGCATTTTTACCCAATAAGAGTGCTTGTATACTATATAGATTCTAGGTCGTTTCTTAGGGTAAAATTTTATGCATATTCTTTATTTTAGCTTCTTTCCATCTAAGTTTTAGGTACTTTTTACTCTTTTCCTTATTATTATGAATCTTCCCAACAAAACCTCTCATATTTCTATCTATTTTGCTTTAGTCACCATCTATGCACTCTTCCACATCCCTTTCATTCCTTTTCAAATTCAATATCTCAAATCACAAAAAAATTCTCTATTGGTAGAGTGGGACATTGTTCATCCCTGAAAATATCTCATCTAAAAATTCTTTAAAATCATCACCAGTTAATAGCAAGCCATCACATTTCTTAATGCTCCCATCTCATAGCAGGTTGGCTAATAATACATCATAAAATAAATCAATTTAAAATATCTAATGAACCCATGTTCAACAATTTGTGTTAGTCTGAATTTCTTTCATCAAAATAATACCTTGAGATACTAAAACTTATTCTCCCTTGAATTCTTAATTTATTATAATTATTTTTGCTAAATAAAATTAGTTACTTCCAAATCAGGTCTAGTCTAATGACCTCAACCAAAATCATTAAATTTAGCTACCATTTATGCTTGTTATCTTATGGCCCTACTTAATAAGCATAATTGAGTTAGTTGGTATCCTACTTTGGTTCACTGGTCAATTTAATCATTAGACCTAATTTGATAATATTTCACATTTAAAATTTAGCAATGGTGTAAATCCACATACAAGAGGTTATAAAAAGAAACTCCAACCACATAAAATTGTGACAAAAATAAACAAAGCAAAAGATAATATCCCCAATCACACAAAAGTTACAATAGATGGAAATAATATGATAAATGTTTTTTTTCTCATTCCTGGATTTCACCCCTTTGCAATGCGATGCCAAGGGAGTATATATCCCAAAAGAAACCCTAAAACAAAATCCTAAATTGTAAGCCCTAAAAATAATAAATTACATTTTTTAATTTTTTTTTCTTAGGTTATTTCGTCTTTAGTGCCAAAACCTAAATCACCAAAAAAAACTCTTATAGCCCTCAAAAATTTTATACACCTTTGTATCATCTATATTAAGCCTCCTATAAAATCTCAACATCTACCCATGCCTAAATAAGAAGTTATTACATATATGTTTTCTTCCAAATTTTCAAAAAAACACTAAATCCCATTTTTAGGGCATTAGATGAAGGAATTAGAACCTAAAAAAAAGCCTAAAATAACAACTAGATGACTAGAGTGTCTAGCCCATGGAATATCCACCTCTTTATTTAACTCCCCATAAAATTTCAAGTTGATCCAATGGTCGGATCAAAAATTATGCCCTCCGAAAGATAGGCTCCTCCAAGCAAAACATATTAATTTTTTAAATACTATAACTTTTCATTTTTACTTATTAGTTTCTATAAAACATTCTCCTATCACTATACTTCTCATACCAAAATTTCAGGAAGCATCCTAGAGTAATGTAAATTTTAAATTAATTTTCTTCTTATCAACTTTTCCCTAATCCACAACATTATCATAATTTACAAAACTTAACAAAATTCATCTAAATCAGACTTACTTCATCATGATATCTCTATCATGTCACATACATGTCAAATTTTATCTTGTCTTACGTCATTTATCAATTCTCCAATTATGAGCCATTTTGAACACTCGACACCATATTTCCCCTATAAAATAAATTTATTAAAAATATAAAAGCCTCATTAATTCATTTAAGTCAGATTGTAACCTTTTTTTGTCATAAATTTTATCCATGTGCTTCTAGATCATGCTATAGGATTATACTCGTGTTTGCAAATTTTCAATTGAATGTCAAATTCGTCACTGGCAATTTTGCACCCAATTGAAAACTTTGGCGAATGGTCAAGTTGACCAGTCAAATGGCTAGTAATGATATTTTTCATATTTGCCACACTTAATCACATTTTCCACTAGCAAAATTATAAAAGGATGCATTTTATGCCTAGGTTTCTTAGGTTGAGTTGATTGATTGCTAAATAGAGGAAATTTTTAATAAAATGTAATGAATGGACTAGTTAGGATGCTAAAAAGGATTTGAAGGGAGAATGAATGAGGGTGGGCTAGGTAGGTAAAATAAGTAGCGGGGGTAAAAATAATTTTATTTTCACCATGCAAGGTTGCAAATTGGGGAGATTTTATGATTGACTGCATAGAATTCAATGGCAAATACTAGGAGACTTATGCATTACATAGACTTGGTTCAAGGATCGACATCAACACCAAAGGCAGTTTAATAGGTATGCTTGGAGATCGGGATGAAATTTTTATTAGGGGTTAGTTTTTTGTGTTGTTATTAATTTATCGCATTTTTGACATTTTGTTTTTAAGCGAAAAACCCCTTGCAGAGATGCCTTGGTCTGAGAGACCACGAACATGGGGTTCTACACCATCAAATTCACCCGGGGGTCACATCCAACCCTGCCCGCACCAACATTATCAATTGGATTTTAGATACCCAATTCAGCTTTTTGGTAGGGTGGAGATTTGAACATGGGACCTCCCTTGGAGGATTGCCCTCTCCTCTCCAACTCACCTACAACACCTGGGTGGCATTTTTGACACTTGTGGAAAATTGGCAAGTGGTATTTTTCCACTTGTGAATTTAAAAAAGTGATAAAATGAGTTGTAAATGTGTGGATTTAGTTTTGGTTCTATGTTTTGTAGGGATTAGGGGTATGGTGAGTCAAGAGCAATGATTGAGGGTGATGGAAAACATATTAACTTTAGTTGATGATCATGATGTTGGGATACTTTTCATGATTGGCTTAAATCATATGGTATACACGTTGAAGCTAAATTTTGACCTATCACTTTTAAAAACACGGCTAAGAGATGGCATCTTGAGACAAATAACTTTGATTTACCTACTAGTGAGATGACTGATGAGACACAGAATGGTATCATTATTTACATAGATACTCCATTAAAATGATGTATTAAAAGGATACTTTAGTAGATAAATTACATGTTTTATATGCTTACTAGTCTAATTAGAGATAAAGTGTTATATTATGTTATTTGCTAACATTTTATGTTTTGTGTTAAAATATAATACTTTTGTGTCTTTTTGAGAGCAATAAAAGGGATAAAAAGCTATATCTTAAAATATGGCAGCATATCCTTTGATTAGAATAAAGTCCATGGTTCAATAACAATGAGGAGATTATTTCAAAGCACATTATGGCAAGGAAAAATACATGGCCAGAATAAGAGAAACATATGTTGTCATGGTTGTAACAGAATAAACCCTCAGCATCGAATTTGGAAGAAAAGTATTGAATATTTCCATGCATCCAGACTTCAACAAACTACATACCAGCAAAGCACTCCATCTTCCACGGATTCGAAGCACCAAATATGATATTGCATGTCTAGAATTAGTAAATTTTGTTTTGGAACAGAGTTGTTTTGAAGGACCAAATGGACTCCAAATCACGTGAAATTTGGAGGTGAGATTCCTTGTGAAAATGGGTACTCAGATTTTTTTACAATTTTTAAAAAGACTCGATAATGAATGCGATATGACCTCTGTAATTATGGGTCCCAATTTTACCAGCCAATGGAAAACAAGTCATTGCCAGCCACAAAATATTTTCAACAGGATTCTACAGCCATATCATTTGGTGTTTGTTTCAATTTATAGATAGGAATAATTCCAGGTTTTTAGATATCTCTATTTTGGGATTTCAGTTATACCTGATGATTGGTTATAAACTATAGATAGTAAGATGTTGTTGTAACGGACCTATAAACATTCCAGGATTTGTGTTGTTCGTTAGATCATGATGATACTTTGATGTTAATTGTTAGAGTTTTTCTTGATAGGATATAGAATGATATATACTTCTATGGAGTTATATTGTTAGGTATTAGATGTAGAGTGTGGATGCAAGGGAATGTAAACAGCAGCCTGCTATATTACTTTGTAACCATTTTGTTTGAAAGCAATATATGAATAAAGGGTAGTAGTAGTTATCCTAGTATCTGAGTTTCTTTTGGGTTCTTCTACTGGAAGAAGAAGGGTGCCCCTTCGACTGGTATAAGCAACCCCTTTTATTTCCTTGGCTTTCATAGAATAGATGATATTTTCTTTTAGCATTGAGTGTGATTTCCCTTCCGCATACAATGTGCAACTTTGTGTGTTTCGCTGGCCAGCCAATTTACTGCTTTAGTTATTTCAATTATTTCCATTCTACGAGTATGCTCTTTAAATTTCTATAAGAGTGTGTTGTTAAATCATAGTAGAGGAATAGGGCTATTACTGCATACAACCTTTGGACACTTAAACTAGATTGACAAATTAAATGATGAATTGACAACTCATCATTTTTGGCATCGTTGTTGGGGACAACAGTGTTAGTAGTAGCTATTTCCAAAGTCTGCTTAGAAATATTATTGCCAACATCATTTAGAAATTATGTACAACTATGTTTCCTCAAATTATATTTGAGTGATCTCATGTAGCAACTCTCCTTAGTAATATTTTGAATTGTTTAAGTCATTGTGATAGGGTTATTGTTTTATTCCAATTTTATTTTCATTTCAAAATTTGTGTGCTGTTGAATTTCATTTACATAGATGTAGGATTTCCTTTCAAGGGGGTAGAATTGAAATAAATAGATAAAAATCCACCGCAAAAGCCCTCCAGTTAGTGCAGCAAAATAAGAGAAGAATATCGTCAAGAAATACGGTTGGGGACACTTGTGAAGCAGTCCCCTATGCTCAAGAAAGTGTAACGGATGATTACCAGGCGATGAAAGTTCCAATATGTGGTATTTGTGAGCAAAATCATCCAACTGATGGTTATAATTCTATTCCTACCTTGAGGATGGAATTGAAAAAATCTAATATTTCCCAACTGATAGATCCATCCTCTCTTCTCTTGGTGTAATTCGTACCCAATAAGGTTGAAGAAATACAACCCAGTATCTTGCTACATGTTCCATCCAATGAGTAGTATTCCTCAGCTGCACCAGCCTCTCATGTTCCTCAGATATCACCTCATTCAGTGTTAAAAGATTTGAAGGAATCAACTTTTTTAGTTTTCATCTTCATTATGCTAATATGTGGATGGCCATCCTTGTCCTCAATCGATGTAAAACCAGTTGTTGAGCTGACTTCCACATCATAGTTTCTATTTTATACACGGAATTAAGAGGTGACGTACATTATCTATGATTGTTCGTTTGAGAGATATGTATCACCAGTTGAGAGTCCATAGTAGCAGCATCAGCACCTAGATGGAGAAATTTTAGTCCATATACCCCTTTGTGTATGTGTAATTCAAGATGAGGTATGGACATAAAATACAACTTGGAAAAATTTCAGTTTATTTACCTTTGGACTTATGCTAGTTTCCAAGTTTTTAAGCTATAAAATAAAAATCTTATTATATTGGGAAGGTCCATACAAAGTTAAGGTTTTAAGAAAGGTATTGGCAATAGAGTGGCATCACTCTGTTTTGATGTAAGTCTTATCTTCAACCACACAAAGAAAAAAATTGTTGAAACTCTCTCTTCGTAAGTGCCAGAGGTCTTCAGGTGCCACATACATGCTCACACATTAAAAGCACTATAGATTTGCTTTGATGGAGTGCCAAAGATTCCCTTTGGAAAGAGTGTCAAATATTTGTTTTGGCACAAACGCTAAATATTTGATCTTGAAGCAATAGAGTTCTGCCAACTCTAGACTTTGGAAAAATAGAGCTCCAGATATTGGACACAATGTAGAGAACACCAAAGTTGAGAAAGTTTAAACTATAAAAAAATATAATAAATCTGATTCCAAACTTTTTTTCCAAAGGTGAAATCAGATGGATTATAGGTGAAAACAGATCTTGGTGGCAGTTATGTGGGTGAAAACCAGTATGTTGTTGGTCACATAGGTGAAAACCATTTTGGTTGGCAGTCATATTCTGAAAAAAAAGGAAAAAACACTAAAAAAATATCAAAAAAAAAAATTACTACAGTCCCCAATAATATGGATGCCAACCAGCTCTGTTGGTAGTCATATGGTTGACAATCAACTTCAGGGTGGGTCATAATGTGCAAGAAGCAGTTCTTAAGGCATGAAAAATGGAGGTTGAGCTCATTTCCCAAAGCATGGAATTATTGGCAATAACAGGTATGCATTTTATTTTCTAATTTAGATTTAGTAAGTGTATATAAATGTGCATTTTATTTGTTGAGTATCCTTCCTCCAAAACATAGCATTAGTAAAAGTTGGGAGTAGATTTGCTACGGATTTGCATACATTCTCCTATTGCCATATTATTGTTTTCATAATCTGATAACATACTGCTACAAGAAAATCATGAGGATTACAATAGTATCTTTAAAGGAAGTGTACATTGATTTTACTGAATATGTATTTTGCACTAAAAGGTGCTTATACATAGCATTTCTACACTTGGAAGTTAAAAACGGTATGGTACTGGAATAATAATTTCAAACTCTGTATTTCATATCTTTCCTGATATCTCATCACTTCCATTCAAAGTCTTCTGGTATGCATGAGGACATGCAAATGTTTAAATGGAATAGTTGTACTTAGACATAAGTACTCTATGCGAGTTGGAGAGCAGAGGATAGCGATGTATGTTGATAAAAAATATCCATGATAGTAGAACATTAACTTCCAGTGGGATAAATTTTATGGAGCAGCATTGGTACTTTTGTTACTGCTATTTGTCAAGACCAATATGAGGCCATAAATATCAGGTATAAAATCTATCAAGCTTGATGCAACTTTCTAAGTATGGGGGGCAAGTAATCATAAGTGCTATAACATGTGTTGACCTTTTGAGTATTGCTACAAGAGTCATTAGTGTTATGATATTTGAGGAGTCATGGCTAAACAATGAAAAATTGAAGCTCCATCTTCCTTTCAGGAAGAGTATTTGATCATTATCCTTTTTGCACTTGTAGCATTTACACACTGGTTTCTTTATTATGATCATGCTCCTCCAATCTAGTTACACTTTGCATTGTGAGGGCCTATAGTGTAGGTGAACTCAACGACACCTTGGGTAGTTTCTTTAAGATACATTACACATGATAGAAAATTTGACAGTAGATACAATTAAATCAGAGCTTGTCAGATGATGTGAAGGAATTACATTCAGTGAATTCCATAAAAGAAGAGAATGTTGATGATAATGAAGACATTGGATCCATGCATTCAATTGTTATGGTTGGTTGTTTATTTACAATAAAAGAAGCATGGATTAGCTATTGATAAAACAAATTTGTATCAAACACATTTGAGGGGTAGGGAATTTAGAAAAATATTGTCTAAAACTATCATTTTCCAGATTTTTCTTGTTGTCCAAAAAGTACCTAGAAGCCATTTTGCAGACCTTGTTTCTTTTTATGCAGGTATCCAAATGTTGTGAAATTTGATACATACAGTGTATTTAGTATCTATTATCCATGGTTTAAATGTTAGCTTCTAAATCCCTTGAAGTTGCTCCCAGTTCATCTGCCAAAATGGCTCTTAAAACTATTTTTCTGTGTAATTCCCAGCTGCCAAAAAGTGAGAATTTGTCATTTTGCAGTCTATAATTTTTAACCTATTTTCTCATGTGCCTTGAATTTGGACCATATGTTCTTGATAATTTTAAGTGTCTTAGGTCCAAATTTCAGCCTTTAACTCCTTACAAGTCTCTTGCAATTCACCCATCAAGACAACCTCTGACACAGTTTTCCTGTCATTTCTAGCCATAATAGCTCCAGAATCTTATTGTGCAGATTTAACACTGGCTCCAAAATATTACTATGCAAATTTAACACAGTCCATACCAATTTTACACAGAGCTCTAGAATAGTAATAACCAGAATAATGAATCCAGGAAAGCTCCAAAATGATGATAGAAGGTCCTTGGTCATGGTAATCCAAGTAAAGTAAAACTTGTTTGATTATATTTGAAAATAAATGTGCAGATTGATATCTTCATCTCAGGAAGTGTTTTTGTAAAGTGGATAACATCAATGTTTGTTATCTACTCAGTACAATGGGTTTTTTTGTTGTGGATGAGATTTTATAGAGTGTTGACAATCAGGTGTAAGGGACAGTTCATAAAAATTAATGCACTTGATAGAAAAAGGAGTTTAAATTCATAAGGTAGATTTCTGAATGCATGTGAAATACAGTACAAAAAGAAAAGTGCAGAACCAGTTCCAAACTATGAAAATAAGAATTACACAAGTGAGAACAAAGCTTTGATATTACTACCAATCTGAAGGATGTTTGTGATGACTAAGCTTGCTGCGGGAGCAGCAAGACGCTAATTGGGGGGAATGATGAGACACAAAATGGTCTCATTATTTACATAAATACTCCATTAAAATGATGCATTAAAAGGATACTTTAGTAGATAAATTACATGTTTTATATGCTTACTAGTCTAATTAGAGATAAAGTGTTATATTATGTTATTTGCTAACATTTTATGTTTTGTGTTAAAATATAATACTTTTATGTCTTTTTGAGAGAAATAAAAGGGATAAAAAGTCATATCTTAAAATATGGCAGCATATCCTTTTATTAGAATAAAGTCCATGGTTCAATAACAATGAGGAGATTATTTCAAAGCACATTATGGCAAGGAAAAATACATGGCCAGAATAAGAGAAACAAATGCAGGCATGGTTGTAACAGAATAAACCCTCGACGTAAAATTTGGAAGAAAAGTATTGAATATTTCCATGCAGCCAGACTTCAACAAACTACAAACCAGCAAAGCACTCTATATTCCATGAATTCGAAGCACCAGATATGAGATTGCATGTCTAGAATTAGTAAATTTCATGTTGGAACAGAGTTGTTTTAGAGGACCAAATGGACTCCAAATCACATGAAATTTGGAGGGGTTATTCCTTGAAAAAATGGGTACTCATATATTTTTACGATTTTGAAAAAGACTCAATAATAAAGGAGATATGACATCTACAATTATGGGTCCCGGTTTTGCCAGCCAATGGAAAACAAGTCATTGCCAGACACAAAATATTTTCAATGGGATTCTACAACAATGTCATTTGGTGTTTGTTTCAATTTATAGACAGGAATAATTCCAAGTTTTTTGATATCTCTATTTTGAGATTTCAGTTATACCTGATGATTGGTTATAAACTATAGATAGTAAGATGTTGTTGTAACGGACCTATGAACATTCCAGGATCTGTGTTGTCTGTTAGATCATGATGATACTTTGATGTTAATAGTTAGAGTTTTTCTTGATATGAGATAGAAGGATATATACTTCTATGGAGTTATATTGTTAGGGATTAGATGTAGAATGTGGAAGCAAGGGAATGTAAGCAGCAACCTGCTAGATTACTTTGAAACCATTTTGTTTGAAAGCAATATATGAATAAAGGGTAGTAGTAGTTCTCCTAGTATCTAAGTTTCTTTTGGGTTCTTCTGTTGGAAGAAGGATGCCCCTTCGACTGGTATAATCAACCCCTTTTATTTCCTTGGCTTTCATAGAATAGATGAGATTTCCTTTTAGCATTGAGTGTGATTTCCCTTCCGCATACAATGTGTAACTTTGTGTGTTTTGCTGGCTAGCCAATTTACTGCTTTAGTTATTTCAATTATTTCCATTCTACAAGTGTGCTCTTTAAATTTTTGCAAGAGTGTGTTGTTAAATCACAGTAGAGGAACAAGGCTATTACTGCATACAACCTTTGGACACTTAACCCGGATTGACAAATTAAATGATGAATTGGCAACTCATCAATAACTATGATGCTTGAGGATGTGTGGTAGATTATTCATATTCCTATGCGAGGAGTTTTGATCTACCTTGGGAGTAATGATAGGGTTGAGAAGGAGTTATTTATAGGGGATAGTATATATCCAAATATGAAGTCAATATTATGTATTAATAATGCATACCAATAAATCAACATAGATCATCTTACTACATTATTATGTTTGATCATGTCCAAGATTCTCATGGTGAACACAAATCTATGGGTGCTTCTTTAGGGATGGGAAGAGGTGATAAAAGGTATGTGAGATTATGGGATTATTTATGCATGGGCCCTAGCTATCTTGGCAAGGCTATATAGGACACTATATTGGGTACCATACTAGAGTGGTAAGAGTTTGATTGGTTGCACTCTCCTACAAGTGAGGGCCTCAAATCATAAATATGTCATGATCATGATTC
The DNA here is from genome assembly GCA_028583015.1 of Wollemia nobilis. Classification (NCBI taxonomy): domain Eukaryota; kingdom Viridiplantae; phylum Streptophyta; class Pinopsida; order Araucariales; family Araucariaceae; genus Wollemia; species Wollemia nobilis. The sequence continues at coordinate 40,053 of JAQPPZ010003648.1, read as the reverse complement.
CATTTCTAAGAAATGGAATAAGAACCATGATAATGGGCAAGTGCTTAGAAAATAGAATGAAACTCAACATGCTTAAATGGTATCCTAAGAATACGTATAAAGAACTAGAACTTAAGATATGATGAGGTACCTTTAATATGTACAAGAGATATATGTTGTGGTTAGTAGTGTTAGTAGTTAGTGATTATTAGTAACGCCTAATATTGTGATAAGCATCACTTAAAGGTATTTACATGTCTATAAGGACTTTAATGTCTCACAATGTGAGAAGCATGGCCCAAATGACTTTACATGGCCTGAAGGATTTTAATGTCTCATTTTGTGAAAAGTATGGTCCAAAAGATATTACATGGCCTGAAGGACTTTAATATCTCAAGTTGTGAGAATCATGGCCTAAAGGACTTTACATGGCCCAACGGACTTTAATATCTCACACTATGAGAAGCGTGGCCTAAAGAATTTTATATGCCCTAAGGACTTTGATGTCTCATGCTACGAGAAGTGTGGCCCAAATTACTTTACATGGCCATAAAAACTTTAGTGTCTCATGCTACGAGAAGCGTATCCCAAAGGATTTTATATGGCTTGAAGGACTTTGATGTCTCATGCTATGAGAAGTATGGCCTGAAGGACTTTACATGGCTCACAAGACTTTGGTATCACATGCTGTGAGAAGTGTGGCCCAAAGGACTTTAATATCTCACATTATGAGAAGTGTGGCTTGAATGACTTTACATGGCCCAACAGAATTTGATGTCTTACACTATGATAAGTGTGGCCTAAAGGAATTTACATGGCCCAAAGGACTTTAATGTGTATAATGTCTTATGTTGTGAGAAAAAAGATCTGAGCATATTTGAATAGATGTAGTATGTCACAAGGGGTGTAAATATTTGTAATGTTTAAAAATGAAAGATGTTTGTATGTATGATAACATGTATACAATAATGTATGCATGATGATTTTTAATAAAAGCACATTGAGTAAAGAAGAATAATTTAAATATATATTTTAGCACATGCCCTCAAATAGGAGAAAGGATAGCACAGATTATGATATTAATATGATGTAATTTGTTAAATATAAAATTGGGAGGAAATTTACCCCCAAGCAAATACGCAAATGTATTGATTTTAATGTGATGATAAGTATTTGTTGATGAATGAAATTAATGTGATGAAGATATCCTATATAACTTAATATATCAGTGAGAGGTATCAGTATTTCAAGCTCATTACCTAATGCATATGCAAAGATTTTATAGATACATGAGATATCAAACTTGAGAATCTGATCCCTTTGTTGATATCTAAGGAAAATTAGGACTATGTGAATAGAACATTGTCAAAGGTGCCAGACATGGTGACTAGAAACTTGTATCCATTAACTGAAATGCTCATAATGTAATTATGGGTTTGCAAGAAAGTGGATATGAGATGCAAATTTGCCTAAATGGAGGATTAGGTCTTATTACTAATTGTAAGGATATATGATAAGAAATTTGTTTACTAAAATATAATGACAGTGTCCTAGATCACTTAGTACATTAGTATGAGGTTCAAATACTGATGGCCACTACCTAACACATGCAAATATTTATAAACATGTGAAATATTAGTCATGAAGATTCAATTTTCCCATTGATATACAAGATATTAAGACCTTTTTCAAAGAGTGTGTTACCAAGTATACCTCCCAAGGTAGTAGAAAATATGCTTCCACTAAATGGCATATTGATCAATAATTATGAACATGCTAGATACTAAAAATAAAATATCTACCTTCCTAGGTGGCATGCTAGGCTTTACAACTAATCATAAATGTAAAAATATGTCTAATAAGGTTTGATTTGTCTCCTGTCTATCTAGCATATTAGGCTAGATAATTTGATACCATTGATCCCTTGACTGGTAGGCATATAAACAATTGCATTATTACAAGTCATAGGATCAATAGGATCAATCCTACAATTTGATTTAGTAGATAAGCCAGAGCATGTGATAGATTATGGTAGTGAGTTTGTAGTATTTGCACGATAATATAGCATAGATATCCAAGGAAATATGAAGTCCTTCACCTTTGCCTTATGTATGCATAAAAAATTGGTAAAAGAAGTCATTATTTTGTAGAGGTCTTATGCTCTACTATAGTGTTGAGATTAAAACTTATTGCTAACATGTGATTGACCAAATTTGTGATGGTATTGATAAGATGTAACAAAAAATTTTAGGCTTTGCATCATGGTATCACATGGATATCTAGGAAAAGATGAAGTCCTTCACCTTTACCTCACATATGTACAAAAAATTGTATATGTGCAAAACATGGGTAAAAATATTTTTTTAGAGGTCCTAGGTTCTACCGTGATACAAGGCTAGAAACTTGTTGTTAACATGAAATTTATGTGATTGTATTGATAAAATTTGACAAGGCCAAGACGTCACACTGTACCAGTGCATGCATTTTAAAAAAAGAGGATGGCTCTCACCTTTGTCCAAAACATGTACAAGGAATTGTCTATACACAAAACATCAACAACAAAAAAATCATCTTTCCTTGGAGAAACATGCAATTGATAGGGTATGAAAATTGATGGTAATTTTCATTATGGTGAAAGAAGATAACTCCTAGTTGATTTATAGACCAACAAGAAGTAGTGAAATTAATGATATACTACTTGGCACACTCGTAAGCTATTATTATGGTGAAATAAGATAACTCCTAGTCAATTTATAGACCAAAAATAAGTAGTGAAATTAATGATATACTACTTGGAACACTCGTAAGCTATTATAGGTATGTAAAGTGTTGGTCATTAAGTCTCGTTGCCCTTGTGGGTCTACATATAGGTGAGGTAAATTTGTATAGTTATGATCAAGGATTGATTATCTAAGGGTAATGGTGGTAATAGTTCCCTAATTTACATAGTATATCATCCAACATCTTTAGTCCCTCCAATCCTTCATCTATCACTTATACAAAAAAATTCAAACATGTGAGATGTAGGACATGGGTTGTAAATTATGTTGATGGTATATAAAGGAATTAGGACTTTTACATTGATAGTGTTTCCAAATGTGCCAAAAATTATGGAAGAAGTTATCTAACCATCAATTAGCAAATTTGTGAAGTTCCATACTCAAAGAACACCAATACCAAAGATGAACTAAAAGGTAAATTTGAGCCTAATTGGTCAGGTCCTTTCATCAACACCAATAAATTTGAGCCCTACAACTCTAATGATGCCTACAAAAGCAATAGTTACCCTACAACTCTAACAATGATAATGTAGAAAAGTGATCACCACTCTTCTAAATCATGTTGATCACACAAGAGCTAGGTGGATCTAGGCTATGCCTATTCATGTTAGGACTATGCTTGGATATCCATGTAATGATTAAGCTAAACTATATGAATTATAAAAACTATAAATAGCTTAAGTTTCCTTAGTAAGAGGGTTGACACTTTTAGTATTTTTCTATTGTATGCTATGTATTTTGCTATGTTTTTAACAAAACCAGATGCTCTTTGGCCTCTACTAATAGATGCATTCTAGATTATAACATGTATGTGAGTTATGTATTTCCATGCATTTTTGTTTATGCTCTATGGGTGGTAAATTATGTTAAGTATTTTTTTTTACTTTGGATTGTTGTTTGGATTACATTTTGTAAAGTTCTTGAAGTATTGGAGGATGCATAATAAAAGCTAAATATAAATCCTATGATGCTTTATTTGGTAGTTGGTGTGTTAGGATTTATTTGTACTTGTATTGTAGGATGTTTGCACACTAAGCTTCATTGTTATTAGCTAAATTTTATCCACCCTTTGATCAATTTCTATTATTTTTCCCCTTTCCTTCTAACCCATTCCATCGATGTCTTTAGTCTTTTACCATTTGTTTTATTTCCACAAATAAGGAACTATTCTTCATTAAATATTGACTCAAAAGCAATTCAAAGCCATTCAATCTTGGCCAATGATATAGGGAATAAAACACATACTAGATGGATTGCATATAAAGAATTAGTTTATTTAATAATGAATTAATTAATCAAAGTGAACAATTTCCAATTATTAACTTGAACCTTTTAAATTAACACATTAATTAACGAAGTCAAATTGGGTAATTATTTTACAATTATTATCTCCATTAATTATTAATTAATCAAGTTAATTCATCGGATAATCAAACTAGTCAATATAAGTTAGCTAATTCCAAAATTCCATTTTTAGGAATTAGAGCAAGTTGAACTCATCCTAACATATGACGACTTATTTCATAAGAGTGCGTGACCATATCATGCATTTCATTTCTAGATGCATCATGTATTTTATGTCACGATCACATGTCACTCTTGGTCTGATGCAAGGTGGAATTAAATGATAAGCCCTATGCATTGAATAAAAGTATGTGAAACATGATTTAATGTCACATGGAGAGTAAATAAATCTCTTATCACCTCAACATCTTAAAACACGTTGGTAATCTCAATTTAAAATCAATTAATTGATTCGATATTAGTCAATTGATCACTTTGTCAATCTTGCATCCATCATTGATTAATTAATTTACTATTAGATAATCAATTAGTCAATCTTGGATCAATTAATAAGGAATCAATAAACCATTCAATTGATTAATCATTAAATCAATAGATTAAACTAATTAGTAACTCAATTCATAAATTAAAACTACATTCTTTCACCATTACCCATTAAGTCAATTAACTTACATTTTGAACCAATTATTTAGTTAATTAAATAAATTTAATTAATACCCTACTCATAACTTAATTAATTTGTTAACTAATTTAGCATCATCAAATCACAAGTCGTTAAAATTAAAATTATAAAACCATATATCTTTGCACGCCTTGAAAAATATATTTTCAATGGGCACCACTTGATGAGCATGTATTTCCAAAATTAATGCTTGCAATCCTTAAAACACATTCAAATTAATCCATTAATTCTCTTAAAAACTATTAAACCCCATAATTTAATTAAATTAAATAATTTCCATCCCTTAACTTCAAAACCTTAAAGTCATTAAATATTATTAATTAATTAACCTTAATCCATTTCAAATTAACTAATTTTAAGAATTAATCATTAAATTGTATTAATTTCTTAACTTGAAATTTATTGAATCAAATAAATCATTCATTAATTCAGTTGGGATTATTAATCAAATTAATTTGAAGTTATAAATCAATCAAATCAGATTGAACTCAATTGCTTCTAATTCAAACTACAATTGATCAATTACTAAGCAATTATTAATTTGTATTCAATCATTCTAATTTCAATTGAGATTATTTTATTAAGCACTCACAAACTCGAATCATTAAAACAATTCAACTAAAACAATTTGCAACTCCTCAATTAAATCCATTCATTAAGACAAATCAATCCATTGATCCATTAACTTGGAACTATTACATCACATTCATTTATTGATTCACTCATAACCTTAATTGGTAATTTAGATTAATCTATTAATAAATCCACTTCGAACTATTCCAAATTCATAAGAATTTACTAATTTGGCATTGTTAAAATGTGACTATTTAATCACATGAGTTTGACATTTTTAAACTAAATCACCTTATTAAATATATCACTATCCAACCCATTAATTAATTTGTATAGACACCCAATTTTAATACACTTTAATCCTCTATAAATCTTACCCACCATCTCTCTAATGAGCCAAATAAAATTCAACTCTCTCATTTATAATTTACAACATTTACCACTCCTAAGGGCAATGAGATTTCTTGCAATATTAAAATTTAAGATAAACTTAAATAAATGTATAAAAAGATATGTTTGTTGGAATGTACTTGAAAGCTATTTCCAATAATTACAAATACGCCTATATCTCTTTTACGCAACATTTTAAAATTGTTAAAATTCAGACACTATGATCTAGCGAGCTCACTTTTGGGGCTCATAGCTCTTTCAAATACTTGTAGAAATTCATGAAACCACCTTCATTGGATCTTGAAAAGAGATATGTCTATTTGGATAACATTTGATGCCTTCAAAATGGTGTTTCTCTGCATGTTATATAAAACACGGTGCAGTACCTTATCAATCTACAGTCAACTCTCCATTCTGCAGTCATTTTTCCACTCTGTAATCAACTCTTCATTCAATAGTGATTTCCTCCCTGTATAGCGAGGTCCATTTGCACCCGAAGAAGAATAATAGTTCGTTCTTCTTCAGATGCAAATGGACCTCGCTTTACATTAGGTCTCAAATGATTCGTCCAGGGCACGCAGGCGACAACTTTTAAATGTACTGCAACACATTTACAGAAATTCACAAGCCACTTACACGGGCAAAGTATAATACGTTAAAACATGAAAACATATTTCATACAACTATGCATAAACTATGGCAAACATGACTGTATATGCATAATAAACTATGGCAAACATGAAAACAAATTTCATACAGCAACTATGCATAATAAACTATGGCAAACATGGCAAACATGAAAACAAATTTCACACAGCCACTATGCATAATAAACTATGGCAAACATGAAAACAAATTTCATACAGCAACTATCATCTAATTTAACAAAATAGATGCACTTTCATAGTTTCTACTGCCTTTGAAAACGATACATCATCTCCTATTCATACAATAATTTTGCATGCTTCTTTGAAATAATTAAAAATAACGTCACAAAACATCTCACATTCATACAAACAATTTTTGTGTAATACTCATGAAATGTAGAAAGTGGTTTAACTCAATATAAATACAGACCAGCCTGCTTGGAAGAGCACTCCAGCTTCCATGTCCATTTTTCTAAATCATATCAAGGGGCCCTTTTTCAGACCTAAATTTTCACAGCAAGGGACTCTACCCATTATGTTGCAGGTTTGCCGCTGCCAGCTCCCAGATAAGCAGTAGAATTATTCTAGTAAAATGATAAGAAATATGGCTTGCCCCTCTTCTTCTCTTGTGGTCTCGACATTATTAGCTGGCACATATATAAAGGATTCCTTGACTTTTTTTCTATTCAATAAATATGGGAGAGTGGTAGACGAAAAATATTAAATTGATATCGTCTTACCCAATTCAAACGCAAGGCTATAAACTGTTCTACGTGTTCCATCCCAAGAAAAATGTACAGAAAACGGCTTCTTACTGTTACGATTATTACCACACGTCATTCCCGACTTATCTTCGTGACGGCTAAATTTTATCTGCGCGGCTCATAAATGGAAACGTTTGATTTTGATAGACAAATGTTAATCTATTCTATTCTATTCGGGCGCGGCTCATAAATGAAATGCCTGGTACTTCAGACTAAAATTATGAGGCAATTGAGAAAATTGATTACATACACCAGAAATAATTTAGTAGCAACCTTCCAAATTAAATGCCTTCATTTGGCGGTCGGCATACTTATGTCATACAAAGCTTTGTCGCGCATCTCGTGTGCCTTCCCGTCGTTTTCACACTTGGACTAGGAGTGACTGATTCGATGATGAGAAACTGTTGAAAACGTAATGTTCCATGTGGAAAAGTACTACTTTTAACATTTGTAATGTGTTTAATATCTTTATAATTTTAGAACTGTAATTTTTTTAATAATCTTTTTATTTTTTTAAATCATTTTTATGAGGGATTTTGGTCCTCTTATAAAGAGGTTCCATCTTCTCATATTTAAGAGTTTACATAGGTTTTATTTTTTAAATTTTTTAATTATTTTTATGAGGGGTTTTGGTCCCCTCTTTATAAGGGTCCATTTTTTATATTTAAGAGTTTACATAGGTTTTTATAAGGGGTCTCTTCGCTTCTCATATTTAAGAGTTTACATAGGTCTCTATAAGGGGTCCAGGTCCGATTGAAATTTTAAAATGTATTAAAAAATATTATAGCGCAAGGCAATGAATCAATGAATAAAGTTATATATATTTCAAGAACAATTTATATATCTTTTGGTTGATGGTTATATTACACCCTTTTTAAGGTTATAAAATTATCATTGTTGATCAAGACAATAAGTTATCTTAAACACAAGCATGTAAACCTCTTAGGGTTTTGATGACATGTTGAAAAACCTAATATTTTATCAATGATCAAGATTATCACTTAAAGTGGTGATCATGACACCATTGATTTTTTAGACCCAAAATATAAGGAACACATGTCATTATGTGCCTTCATTGTGACTATGTCATAACTCAACATTTTAGGGATTGTTTGCAAATGGTGAGACAAAGATGGAAAAAATGATAAGAATATACATTAAAAGGTGAAAATACTTCTTGATTGACTAGCTTGCCACCCTACTACCCAAGGATTAACAAAGTTAGTCCATCCATATCCCATACTAGGAGGAAGAAGCTCTCCACCACCACCTACTAGTCAGTTGTTAGTGCTATTTTTTCAAATATATATTACCTCTCCCTAAGGACCACGGATGGTACTATATGGGATAGTCTATCATGAGTCTTTAGGGATAAATGAGAAAGAGCAATATGCAATTGTTGAAGCAACAAAAATAAAATTATGTGCTACCATACAAAATTTGTCAATTTTTATTCTATTGTTTATACAAAATACATTTTTTTTAAATTAAATAGTAGAAAAATATAAAAATGCAATCAAATAATGTAAAAGTGGGAAAAACTATACTTGATACTTGCCTATTTTTACTCAGAAATTTTGATGGATGGAATTGATAATATCTTGCCCCAAGCAACTAAATTGGAACATACATGCATAAAATGCTCAAAGCATTTAAAAATTATGTTTGGATGTCAAATGGATAAAATGGAGGTCATAAATGAATCCAAAGCATGCCAAAATCTCCAAAAGCATTGCCTCTGTGATATTCTTGTAAAATTCAACAAAAAAATACTTTGAAAAAAAAATCATTTAAATAAATAAAAAGTATAAATAGGGGATAAAATTTATTTTCAATTTTATTTTCACATGTGCACACCCGAGCTCAAAGGTAATGTTGACTGGTTGTTGGTTGAAGACAACCAACACCTCAAGTTGAGGGGGAAGTCCAATCCAACATTTTACATTAATATAGGAAGTGATAGAAAATACAATTGATGATGGAAGAATAGAAAATATCATTTAATAATGGTGTTGATATTGGGGCAAATCATTCCCTAGATATGTTGCTAAATTCACTATTTGTGAAGTTAAGAGGTAATGTTGCTAAATTCACTATTTGTGAAGTTAAGAGGTAAAAATATATAAATCCATGTGCCGGATCCTATTGAGACCTTCCTGACTCTAAAAATTAGGAAATCTAAAACCTTTGCAAAATGTATTTAAGCTATTCTTGAAGCACATTATAGAAGCAAAAAATACAGTCAAGAAAGATAAGAGGTGATTTGAAATAGAAAGAACAAAAAACTACTAGTATTGTGAAGAGTAACCTAAGAGTAAGAAGGATATTTAGAAATGTGGAATGGCTAAAATATTTTGATAGGATCAAAGGATATGAGCATTTGATAGTTGAATAGTTATCACATACCCTCCAAAATGGAAAATCCATGGTTAGAGGTTTGAAAGCAGAAGTTATCACAAAATACATGTAAATATGGCAATCATGATTATGGAATAGAACATGTATTTTGAAGACAAAATGAAGTTTCTATTATAAAAAAAAAAAATTAGAAAAAGGAGAGGATGTCTACGACACACAAAAAAGAAAAGAACATGGAATGAGGTGGATTTTAACATAGGCAAGTATATAATGTCAAAGAAATCAAAAAACAAGGAAGAAGAAGAGAAGTAAGTGCATTCCTAATTCATCAATCCATTCTTATTTAGAGCAACTCATTTCTATGAAAAGAAATAATGCACCAAAATGTAATAATTTCCTACTTAGTCCAATGAGGAGAGTTATATTAATTAGATCTAAAATTATTACAATAGAGTATTAGCACTTAGAAAGAAATTTAGAATATAGAAAAGAACAAAAGATACACCCTAGGAAAACTTATGGAGGGGAAAAAACCTAGTAAGGAGAGTCTTAATGTATTATCCAGGTTACAATACACTTCAAAGATTAACTCCTCTTAGGAGATCTTTAAGCTTCAACACACTGAGACAATCCAGTAGCATAACCATGCACATGCAATCTTCTACACGCAAAGAATCCAACAACTCATCTTCAACTCCAACCTACAATGCTCTAAAAACATGATAACTAAGAATACCCAAACCAATCATCCAAGGCTCGTTGATATAGGCTAAAGAAAAACTTGGAAACCACGTGTGGTATCTAAAACTATAAGATATTTCATTGTTATCTCCTTGTATAACACAAATACTAAAGCCCCTTTTTTTTTTAATCTTACTTCAGGATGTGATAAGGTTGTTGGTTGCACATACCAAAAACCTCCTAAAAAGTAGATCCTCAATAACTTGCCCAATATAAAGGGGAGGATAATGTTATTAATAGTCAATTTAACGATGAAATTCTCACTCCACAGAACATACCTAATATCTTTAAATGGACCTATCCAAGTGCGATACCTTTAGAATCATTTTTACATAGATACAAGTTACCAACTTGATAAACCAACTACAAAAAGTTCTCCCCTAATGCAACCTAGCTAAGCAGGGGTACCACTAGAATTATGCCTAGGTATTCCAGCTAAGCAAGAGGACCAGTACAATTATGCTAGGTAACCCAGCTAAACAGAAGGACCAGTAGAATTATTCTCGTCGAAGACAGGGGGAGGAGTCAAAGCAGCGAGTGCAAGACTCGTTCCACTGATAAGAAATATGGCTTGCCCCTCTTCTTCTCTTGTGGTCTCGAAATTATTAACTGGCACATATATAAAGGATTCCTTGACTTGTTTCCCATTCAATACATGTTGGAGAGTGGTGGACGACAAATATTAAATTGCTATGTCTTTCCCATTCAATACATGTTGGAGAGTGGTGGACGACAAATATTAAATTGCTATCGTCTTACCCAATTCCCAGCTAAGGCTATAAAATGTTGTACGTGATCCATCCCATAAAAAATGTATAGAGAAGGACTTCTTACTGTCACGATTATTACCACACGTCATTCCTGACTTATCTTCGTACTAGCAAAAGATCTGGGTTAGCAAAAGCGTATCTGTAGACTCAGGGCTGAGATATCCCGTAACGTGTTGGGGGAATTAATGGCCGCCAGTTCCTCTATATGTGTGTTGAATTTGAATTCTGTTAGTTGTATACTGTGAATATTGTTTATTCTGTAACACTAATAGGGGGGTTTGTAAAGGTAGGAGTTGCAGGGACCTAAGAAAAATGAAAGTCTGTTGTAGGGAAAGAACTTTTGTGTCTGCTAAGTTTTATCTACGCCGGTAAAATACGTACAAAACACTGCAAAATGTTGATTTTGAACGTCAAATCTTAAGCTGTTGTGGCGCCGCTCGTAGATGAAAACATTGACTTTGAACGTCAAATCTTAAGCTATTATAGCGCGGCTCATAAATGAAATGCCTGGTGCTTTTAGTGGAGAACAAAGTTCTCCACCACCCACCAGTGAGTTGTGAGTGGTCTTTTTTTTCAAAAATATATAGTCTTTTCGTAAGGACCATGCATAGCACTACATGAGATAGCTTATCATGAGCCTTTAGGAATAAATGAAAAAGATCAATATGTAATAGTTGAAGCAACAAAATTTGTCAATTTTTATTTTTACTTGTTTCTATTCAAAAATTTTGATGGATAAAATTTATTATATTTTTGTTCCATGTGATAAAATATGTAATAATTTGAGGCAACAAAAATAAAATTATGTGCCATCATGCAAAATTTGTCAATTTTTATTCTTACCTGTTTCTTAGAATATGTAATAGTTGAAGCAACAAAAATAAAATTATGTGCTACTTGTCAATTTTTATTTTTACTTGTTTCTACTCAAAAATTTTGATGGATAAAATTTATTATATCTTTGCCCCATGCCATAAAATATGTAATAGTTGAAGCAACACAAATAAAATTATGTGCCACCATTCAAAATTTGTCAATTTTTATTCTTACGTGGTTCTACTCAAAACTTTTGATGGATAAAATTGATTATATCTTCATCGCATGCGACAAGTAATAGTTGAAGCAACAAAAATAAAATTTTGTGCTACCATGCAAAATTTGTCAATTTTTATTCTTAAGTGTTTCTACTCAAAAAATTTGATGGATAAAATTGAGTATATCTTTGCTCCATGCGACTAAATTGGAACATACATGCAGAAAGACTCAAAGCATTTAAAAATGATGTTTTCTTACCAAATGGATAAAAATGGAGGTCATAAACAAGTCCAAAGCATGTCGAAATCCCCAAAAACATTACCTCTATGATATTCTTGTAAAATTACCTAGATGTTGTAGGTGAGTTCGAGAGGAGAGGGCAATCCTCCAAGGGAGGTATCAGGTTCGAATCTCCACCCTACCAAAAATTTGAATTGGGTACCCAAAATCCAATTGATAATGTTGGTGCGGGTAGGGCCGAGCGCGACTCTCGGGTGACTTTGACGGTGTAGAACCCCTGGTCGTGGTCTCTCAGACCAAGGCGGCCACGCAAGGGGTTTTTCACTTTAAAAAATATATTCTTGTAAAATTCAACAAAAAATACTTTGAAAAATATTTTTTCATTTAAATAAATATAAAATATATATAGGGAAAAAAATTACTTTCAATTTTGTTTTCACATGTGCACACTGGAGCTCAAATTTCTACATGGAGACAATTGAGGGGAAGTGGACAAGGAGGTAATGTTGACTATTGTTGGTTGAGGACAACCAACACCTCAAGTTGAGGGGGATGTCCAATCCAACATTTTACATTAACATAGGAAGTGATAACAAAGATAATTGATGATGGATGAATAGAAAATATCATTTAATAATTTTGTCAATGTTGGGGCAAATCATTCCCTAGATATGATACTAAATTCATTATTTGTGAAGTTAAGAGGTAAAAATATTTAAATCCATGTGCCCAATCCTATTAAGACCTTACTAACTCTAAAACCTATGAAGTCTAAAACCTTTGCAAAATGTATTCAAGTCATTCTTAAAGCACATTATAGAAGAAAAAATTCTAGTCAAGAAAGATAAGAGGTGATTTGAAATAAAAAGAATCAAAAGCTACTAGCATTGTCAAGAGTAACCTAAGAGTAAGAAGGATATTTAGAAATGTAGGATGGCTAAATATTTTGATAGGATCAAGGGATATGATGAATTTATGGTTGATGATTTATCACATACCCTCCAAAATGGAAAAGCAAGCCATGGTTAGAGGTTTGAAAGCATAAGTTATACAAAAAAAAAACATGTAAATATGACAAGCATAATTACGGAAGGGGACATGTATATTTAAGACAAAATAAAGTTGTTATTATCCAAAGAGAATTTTTGGAAAAAATAGAGGAAGTTGTAACAACTCACCCACCTTTGTTCGATAAAAGAATAGTTAGAATCCAATAAAGTTTTTTTTAAAAGGTTCTACTACTCTAACTATAAATGTTTCCCTATAAAACAAGTTTGATTATAAAGTTATTAACATCAAAAATCATCCCTTGTATATTTTCACATTTACAAATAGTTTAACACATATACAACATACCACTTTTGGGTTCAAGACTGCTGCAGCCAGTCTCCCAAGTGGACGAGATTAGCTAAATCTCATAAATATGTCATCCAGTGGTAAAGATTATCTCATTTATCATCTGCATATACCATCATGAGGACTAAACCACAATGAAGGTTATCCTCTAGGGCCCATAACACCTATAGGAGGGCGCTTTATTTCCCTAACCTCCACACACTATATCTTTGACACACTCATCGACTTGTTTATACCCAATGTGGAAGTGATCACTGTAATCATGCCTTTGTGACTAACTGGAGTTTTCCTCTTTTTGAAAGCAGCTAGCACCATGTACATTCTTGGACATTGATCTTCATTACCCAATACCATCGCAACTCATAGAGGTTTATCTCATACCAAACCTTGTGTCCATTCATGGCAACGTTCGACTTATATGGTATTTATCACAATGCACTTTGGGATCAGCCTAGAAAAAGTGTCCAATACCACTTTTTCATTTTGACCTAACAAAGTCTCTTAAAGACCATTCTCGTCAGTCGGCAGCTGCCCTGAACTAATTTCGTGCCTACCTGCACCCCAATTTACCTAGATAAATATCTGATTAAGGTTTAGGTCCAATCTTTATAAAGGACTCGATACATCATCTAACATCCATATGTTCTAATGAGTATTTAAGCTAACTTGTTGTGGTACTACCTCCTCTAGAAACAACTTCGTCTTATAAAAACATGGTGAATATATCTTCTAAAGAGTGTTATATAGTACCATCTAAACGAATATTTTGAAAAAGATCTATTTTTCTAAGGTTTAGATTTACCATTAATTTGAAAATAGTTTTGTTTATAACAATTAAGTCATTACACTTTCCTTGGGTCTTAAGTTTTTTTCTTTTGTTTAATTTAAAGCATGACCAAATTCAGGTAGACAACCATATATATCGTCATCATCCAAATACTAAAAAAAACATCTACACAACACCCTCTTACGTTCCTTGCCTACTCAATATTTTATTCTATTTTATAATCATAACCGGTAGTTACCAAAAAATTTCCCATACAACATTCACCAATATAAAATAAATAGGAATAGCAAGATAACACGACTTCATAAGCAATATGCGGAATTAATTATTAAATAAAATAGATTATTCTCGAGCATAAACATAAACATGACTACTAGCATTATCATTTAATAAAAATTGTCGTAATACATGATATCTCAATATCCAATAGAATTCAATAATACAAATGACTCTGAAATCAATTTCTTTCCATACAGATGAAAGAGGTATTCTCATTTTACATTATTTCTTTTACAACATGCTTTGTTTGACAAGATGGATGCTATTGTTGCAGTGCAAAAGTTAGCTGTACAAACTCCTAACAAGTGGACCTCTATGCAAATATTATAGCTTCCCTTTCCAAAAGAAAGAGTTTTGTGCATGTATTTAAGTTTTATTGCTTCCACGGTGTGGGTTCCAACTGCCAGCTTGTGTACGAGACGTCATCACGATACCCATTGCTCCTTGCAGTTTCAATACTCACACAAAAATTCTCGAAAAGCCGTCGGGGATCAAATACGTCTAAAAAATGATCATGCAGTTAACATGCATTCTAAGTTTTAGCAAAACTTTACACATAGAAATGTAATGGGCTTCACAAATACTCTCACACAAAATTAACACAGAAGCTTCCTTTACATTCCTTTTTAAAGGTAACACCAGGCTACATTTCCAATTTATTCAAAGCAAGGTTTGACATTTCACATTCCTTCTACTACAAACTATGCTACGACGTCATGACAATATCTACAATATTATTTCTCTAAATTATTTTATTTTACTGCAACAACCAGCCCACTCTGGCTATCCATTGCACTAAACATAATACTCATAGACAAGCATTATGTTACCAAAATAGCAAATATTTCAAATAGTAGAAGCAATGTTTTTTTTAATTGCCTTCATTTTCAACATTCATAACAGCGAATTAAAAACCATTCTATGTTCACATATTCTATTTAACATAGATTTGCATTCATAGAACAACACATTCAACCTAATAGGTTCACTTTCACAAACCAAGGTTCCGTTTCCACACACCAGTGGTTCATTCAATCATAAAAGAAGACTAAAAGTGTTTTCCACATAGTAATGAGTAATATTACCAACCTGTAAAATTCGCTTAACTACCCATAATAAATCCTTACCCTAAAGATCTCCTACCTCTTTTTGTCCACGTGCAATTGCCTCGAATACTTTTTTCCTTCCTTCTTTTCATTGTGTTTTTATCTTTTCCTCCTTCATTTTTCCCTCATCTCTAACCGAATGCACTTAATGATTCATCATGGTTACTTCTCATATTCTTGGTACACCACCATATCCATTAACAATAATAACGATAACATACCTTCCACTAGCACGGAGCTCATCATCTTATGAAGTTCCCTACAAATGTTATTCTTTTTCAAATTTCAACCAAAACAAAAAATAATGAGAAAAATAAAATACTTTTCACCCTCCACCAAGCAACAAGGTTGGAAAAGCACTACTCTCTATGTGGAGGGAATTTTGATCGTCAATCCACCGATGTTGTTCACCATCAAAACCAAGCGTAGAGCATGACTTCCCTTTATCTATTGTTCATCACAACTATATATACAAAAACACGAACAAAAAAACACAACCATCATACATTTTCATAACGTTTCTTTTTATTTTAAAAATTTAAGGGATAGAATAACTATTTTTTATTTATATTTCTTTTTTCTTTATAAAATCACATTTCTCTAGAGTCATGAAAATATAAAGATAAACTTTATCCAGACCAATTAAAGGTAATTTTTCAATACTAAAACATCTTCTTTACAACCGTTGTTTACACAAGCCAACAATAGAATATTTCAAAAATTAGTCATACACACTCATGCATCAATAGCAAACAACCACGTGTTTTTCAAACTAGTGGCTTCCATCATTATTACCACCACAAAATATTTCTCATTCATTACCAACATGCAATATTCAAACTAATTTTAATTCATGCAATAATGCACCTAAATGATATGCAAACATGAGCTTCAATGTGCTTATGAATCAAATCATCACTTCCCATTTTATATTTTTCACTTACTTGCTTCCCTTCATTGCCTTCCTATGGCTAACCTGCACTTGAAGAAGCTATCAATAGTATATTGTCCCACAAGAAAAGGTAAATATTTACATATTTTATTATTTTTCATTAATTGTGCAAGGAGGGTCGTTACATCCTCCCCCTCTAGGGATAAACACAGTCCATATGTTTAAAGCTAGGTGAAGTAAAGAAAAACTTATGAACATTCTTTAACTTATACTTTTATGCAACAACACTAAATCAAATTTCACTTGCCTATTTGATTCCAAGTATTGCTTGTACATTTTCTATCATAGAGAAAAACACATTATTTTGTTTTATGATCACCATATGATCACATCATTTATTATGTCATAACGAAATTCAATTACACATTTACATTGAATACCAAAATATGTATCATAGTAATACCAAAACATTCATAGGCTACTCTACCCAGTAACACAACAAACAAGTTTTATACACATTTCAAAATTTATTAAAGTTAATGAAAATGTCTTTATTTACTCAAAAAAATAAGGAAATTATCGTTGCATATCTGCTACATATTCCCACATAGCATTTTGGTCCGAGTAGTGGTCCCATTGGACTCGACATTGCTCTATATTTTTTTTTCTCAAATTCTTGGTTCAAAAACCAAGCAGGCGAACAGGTCGCACTTCAATCCTTAATGGATCAATCATATGCAGATTGGAGACATCCAAAACATGTGTAGGATTAGAAATATATTTCTAAAGAGAGACACATGAAAGACATTATGGATCATGGATAAGCTTTCTGGTAGAGCTAATATGTACGCAATAGGACTTATCTTATCTGGATCTCAAATAGAACCACATATCGAGAGTCAAGTTTGGAATATTTGATTGAATTTTTGTTGGCTTTACCCTTAAGAATACTCGGTCTCCCACTAATTATTCCCTCGGTGTTCATTTTAGTTTCACGTAGCTCTTCTATGACCTCTTTTAGCTTATGCTAAATTCCTTTCAATTGCTCTTCCATTTTTTTTATCATTTTTGGATCGATCACTACCCGATCCTCTGGATTATTCCAAGATAAGGGAATTTTACATCTTCTCCCATATAGGGCTTTGAAAGGTGCCATACCTAGTGAAGCATGGTAACTATTTTTATATTCAAATTCTACTACATATAAGTAGTTTTCCCACTTAGTATGTTAATCTATGCAGTAAATTTGCAACATATCCTCAAGCACTTGGTTTACCCTCTCGGTATGACCATCTGTTTCTGGGTGATAAGCAGTAATGATATTTAGTTTGGTTCCTAATGCTCGATGTTGTGCTTACCAAAATTCAAAATTGAAATGAGAGTCTCTATCAGATATTATAACTTCTAGAAAGCCGTAAAGTCTTACCACTTCCTTGGCAAACTTACTTGCTACAACAATTGTGTCATATTGCACATTACCATGTATAAAATGTGCGACTTTAGTTAACTTATCCACAATTACTATAATTGCATCATGCCTAAACCTTGTTTGAGGCAATCCCACTATAAAATCCATCGACATGACCTGCCATTTCTGTGTGGGTATCTCATGTGGATATAATTTCCTTGCTAGATGTAGGTGTTATGCTTTTACCTTTTGACATTCCAAGAATTTGGCCACATAATTGGTAATAGTTTTTTTCATTCGAGGCCAAAAATATGCTTTATTTAGATTCTCTCGCATCTTTGCACTTCCTGGATGCATGGATTAGGTGTTATGTTCCTACCTAAGTATTATTTCCCTCAATCCTCATAGATTTGGTACCACCAACCTATTTCTAAAATAAAGCATATCATCCCTCCCAGCATAATATGTATCCTCATCTGCTTTTTGTCCATCTACTCCTATACATGATTGGAAAAAGTCATCTTTGGCTTGCCATGTCTCATTTTGATCTAATATATCATATTGGAATTTTTTCATTGCGGTTATACACCCTCTTCAACTAAAATAATCAAAAACCTTATTATTTTTACCCTTAATGTACTCAATACCAAAATCATATTCCTATAAGAACTCTAGACAATGTCGTTGCCTGACATTTAGCAAGGGTTGAGTAAATATATACTTCAAACTTCAATGGTATGTTTTTAGCTCAAATGGTTTTCCCAAAAGGTAATGTCGCCAAACTTTTAGAGCATGTACCACTATTTTCAACTTAAAATTGTGAGTAACATAATTGACTTCATGCCTCTTGAGCTTCCTAGACTCATAAGCAAGTACTGCATCACCTTGGGTCAAAACCCCACCTAACCCACCGATCGATGCATCTGTACAAACTATAAATTGCTTATTAGGATCAGGTAATTGCAGGATTGGTGCAGTCATCAACTTTTCTTTCAAAACTTGAAAAGCCTCCTCACACTGCTCTGTCCACTTGAAAATTTTCCTTTTCCTTTAAATATTTGTAATAGTCTAGGCAATTCTCGAAAACCCTTTGATAAATCGCTTATAATTTCTTGCAAGTCCCATAAAAATTCGCACCTCCATGACATTAGCAGGAGCTGGCCAATCAATGATTACCTCTATTTTCTTGGGGTCTACTACAATTCCTTCAACAGAGACAATATGTCCAAGGTATTACACTTGTGAAGTATAAAACTCACACTTTGACAATTTCCCATATAATTGATTCTTTCCAAGAATCCCAAGCATTGTTTCCAAGTGTTGATCATGCTCTTCTTTATTTTTGGAATAAACCAAAATATAATAAAAAAATACTAGTATAAACTTATCTAGTTCTTTGAAAATATTATTCATGAGGTTCATGAACACGGCTTGGGCATTGGTTAACCCAAAAGTTAAAACTGTAAACTTAAAATACCCATACCTTGTTCTAAATGTTGTTTTAGAAGTATCTTCTTCCCGAATTCTCAATTGATGATATCCAACTCTCAAATAAATTTTTGAAAAGATAGTTTCTCCCCTTAGTTGATCAAATAAATCATCAATTCTTAGTAACAAATACTTATTTTTGATAGTAACCTTATTCAACATTTTATAATCTATGCACATTCTTAAGGTACCATCTTTCTTTTTAACAAAAAGAATAAGAGCTCCCCAGGGTGACACATTAGGTTTAATCAACCTCTTTTAAAGCAAATCATGCAGTTGCATTTTTAACTCTTGCAACTCTATAGGAGTCATCCTGTAAGGTGACCTTGAATTTGGTGCTGCACTTGGTAACAACTCAGTTGAAAAATCAAATTCTCTCTACAGAGGCAACCTCGGTAATTCCTTACGAAATACATCCTTGAATGCACCTATCACCAAATACTTTTTGAAGAGGTCAAACTCCTTATTAGACTCTTCTCTTCTATTCATCTTCATTATGAAGACCATACCTTTCTTCTTATTAATCCTTTTAAGTTGCATTGTTGCAGACAATAGATGGAGTTTTACTTCTCTTCATCCACAATTAAATCTAATTCTTTGAGTAGACTCATCTAGAAATTCTACCTATTTTTCTTCAATTTTCAAAATGGCCTTGTGCACTTTTAGCTAATCAACTCCTAAAATAATATCAAATGCATGCAAAGGTGCCACATATAGATTTCAATTGATCCTTCCTCATGGTAAAACAATGTGGGAATCAAGAAGACACTGGTTAACATGGTGAGTTTACCCTGATCCATACTGTACCATCAAACCATTTGCCAAGAATCTAGGTCTAACAAGTGAGTCTCTCATTAATCTAGTTGATATAAAACTATCAGTTGACCCACTATCAATAAAAAATTGCATGTTTTCACCAAAAATAATTCCATTTAATAAAAAAGGAGTAATTTATCCATTGATTTTAGAGCTACCCGTGGCCGCATCAATCTTGCAGATGGCTTCTTCTAGAGCTTTTGGTGGTATACCAGCTCTGTGAGGGCATTTGTTGGTATAATGAACTCCTTTGCACACCCAAAATCCTCTCGGTGGAGCTCTATTGCCTCTATATTTGTTTTCATTTATATTCATGGATGCAATTTCCCTTTCTCTTCCTTCGCCCATTATTTTTTGCTCAAGTCTTTTGGGAAAATCTTTAACATCTTTATTGAATTTACCACCTAGGCAACTAGATTTATTTTTTCTACCTTATTTAATCTGGTCTCCCCCTTTAGGTTTCTTATTTTGTACCTTTTCCCATTTCGTGAAATAAAATTTTTTCCATTTTTTGAGCTCATATTTTTCCTTTTCTGATAGCTTTTGATAATTGAAATATGCTTTTCTCATTTCCTGGTTAGCTTCCTCCTTCCTTTCTAAATTAAAAGCAAAAGGTAAATTGAAGGGATTATGTATATTAACCACCGTCATAAATCTAGGATGTAATCCCAGAATGAATTTCTGAGTTTTCATTTCCTCATTGCTTTCATATTGAGTTGCATACTTCAATAGTTGTATGAAATTTTGGTGATATTCTTGGACTAACATATTTTCTTACCTCAAATTTGAGAATTCCCCAAATTTTTCCACATAATATTATCTCATCAAAAATCTATCTTTGAATTCTTTAATGAACTCCTCTCACTTGAGGTCAGCAACCTCTACATCATGCCCTTTCTTGTATGATTTCCACTAGTCTAGAGCAACTTTAGTCATATTCATAACTGCCAAAGCAGTTTTAGATTCAGAATATAGAACCACCAGAGAGAAGTAGGACTCTAATTCATTTATTTAATTTTCAACCGACTCTTCGTAATTCCTTTCGTTAAACTTGGTTATTACAAATTTCTATCCAATTCCTTACTCACTCTTGCCCTTCCAGCACTGGATCCCTTAGGTTCCCCTAGTAGTTCCACTATCTTTTCTAATCCAGTTTCCCTATCTCTCGCTAAGTCCTCTATGAATCATTGTTGCTAGGCAATGAATTACTGTTGCTGGGCCATGTGAGTTTTCTATTGGGCCATCTCTTACCTTTGATTTTTCATTTGTAGTTGTAACAATTTAATCATATTTGCAAGGTTTCCACCTTCCTCACCAGTTTCATCCAGAGGAATCTTATGGACCCTTTTCTACCTCTTTTCAAGTTGAGGACCTTTTATCCTTAAATTGGTGCATGGTCCTCTTACAGGTCTTTCGATGATTTCCTCCTCCCTACCTCCTATAGGATTTCTTGAGGACCCACCTCGTAGCATTCATGCCATTTGTCCTGTATGTGAAAGAGGTAGTTAATTAGTTTACTATTTATATTATAGTTTACACATAAAGTTCTAGATATTTTGAATCAATTCTACTATGATACCCTATGTAACAACCCACTCACCTGGTTGTTCAATAAAAGAACAATCAAAATCCAATAACTCTTTTTTTAAAAGGTTCTACTACTCTGATTATAACAAGTTTCCCTATAAAATAAGTTTGATCATAAAGTTATTAACATCAAAAATCATCCCTTGTATCTTTTCACATTTACAAATCATCTAACATATGCACAACATACCACTTTTGGGTTCAAGACTATTTTAGCCAATCTTCCAAGTGGGAAAGATCAGCTAAATCCCATAAACATGCCATTCAGTGGTAATGATTATCTCATTTATCATTCACATATACCAGCATGAGGACCGAACCATGGCTAGGGCTATCCTTTAGGGCCCATAATACCTAGAGGGGGACACTTTCTTTCCCTAATCTCCACACACTGTATCTTTGATGAACCCATCAAATTTTTTATACCCAATGTGGAAGTGATCAATATAATCATGCCTTTGTGACTAACTAGAATTTCCCTTTTTTTGTAAGTAGCTAGTGCCATGTCCATTCCTGGACCTTGGTCTTCATTACCCAATACCATCGTAATTCAAAGAGTCTTATACCATACCAAACTCTATGTCCATTCATGGCAAAGTTTAACTAGTATGGTATTTATCACAGTGCACTTCGAAATCAGCCTAGAAAAAATGTCCTATACCACTTTTTCGTTCTAACCTAACCAAGTCTCTTAAAGACCATTCTCGTCAGTCGACAACTGCCTTGAACTAATTCAGTGCCTACCCGCACCCCAATTTACTCGGATGAATATTTGATTAACGTTTAGGTCCAATATTTCTAAAGGACTCGATACATCATCTAACATCCATAGGTTCTAATGAGTATTTAAGTTATCTTGTTGTGGTACTACCTCCTCTAGAAACAACTTTGTCTTATAAAAACATGGTGAATATCTCTTCTATAAAATGTTATATAGTACCATCTAAAGGAATATTTTAACAAAGACCTACTATTTTTCTAAGGTTTAGATTTTCCATTAATTCCAAAATGGTTTTGTTTATAACAATTAAGCCATTTTGGATATCCGTGGTTGCATACACTTTCCTTGGGTCTTAATTTTTTGCTTTTGTTTAATTTAAAGCATGACCAGATTCAGGTAGACACCCATATCTATTGTCATCAACCAAATACTTAAAAACACATCTACACAACACCCTCGGACGTTCCTTTCCTACTCAACATTTTATTCTATTTTAAAATCATAACCAATAGTTACCAAAGTTTTCCCCAGACAAAATTTGACGATATCAAGTAAATAGGAATGACAAGATAACACGACTTCATAAGCAATATGCAAAATTACTTATTAAATAAAATAGATTATTTTGGAGCATAAACATAAACACGTCTACTAGCATTATCATTTAATAAAAACTTCCGCAATACATGATATCTCAATATCTAGTAGGATTCAATAATACAAAGGAATTTGAACTCAGTTTATTTCCATAAACACGAAAGAGGTATTCCCGTTTTACATTGTTTCTTTTACAACATGCTTTATTTGACAAGATGGATGCTATTGTTGCAGTTAAAATCTAGCTATACAAACTCCTAACAAGTGGGCCTCTATGCAAATATTATAGCTTCTCTATCCAAAAGAAAGAGTTATGTGCATGTATTTAATTTTTATTGCCTCCACGATGCAAGTTCCAACTACCAACCTACGTACGAGACCTCATCATGATGCCCAATGTTCCTTGCAGTTTCAATACACACTAGAATTTGAGCAAAGCAAGCGAGGATCAGATACGACTCAAACATGATCATGCAGTTAACATGTATTCTAAGTTTTAGCAAAAATTCACATGCATAAACGTAATGGGCTTCACAAATCCTCTCACACAAGATTAACATGGAAGCTTCATTTACATTCCTTTTTAAAGTAACACCAGATTACATTTCCAATTTATTAAAAGTAAGGTTTTACAACTCACATTCCTTCTATTGCAAACTATGATACGACGTCATGCCAGTATCTACAATATTATTTCTCTAAATAATTTTATTTTACTGCAACAACCAGCCCACTCTGACTATCCATTGCACTAAACATAATAAACATAGGCAAGCATTATGTTACCAAAATAGCAAAGCTTTCAAATAGCAAAAGTAACGTTTTATTTTTGTTTTTCATTGCCTTAATTTTCAACATTCATAACAGTGAATTAACAACCATTCTATGTACACATATTCTATTTAACACATTTTCATTTATAGAACAACATATTCAATCCAGCAGGTTGAATTTCACAAACCAAGGTTTCATTTACACATACCAGTGGTTCATTCAATCATAAAAGAAGTCTAAAAATATTTCCCACACAATAATGAGTAATATTACCAACCTGTAAAATTTGCTTCATTGTCCGCAATAAAACCCTGCCCTGAAGATCTCCCACCTCTTTCCGTCCACGCATGATTGCCCTGAATACTTTTTTTTTATTTCTTCTTTTCATTGTGTTTTTCTCTTTTTCCTCCTTTGTTTTTCCCTTGTCTCCAACCGAATGCACTTAATGATTCATCATGGTTACTTTCCATATTCCTGGCACACCACCATATCCATTAACAATAATAATAATAACATACCTTCCACTAGCATGGACTTCATCATCTTAAATAGTTCCCAACAAGAATTATTATTTTTCAAAGTTCAATCAAAAAAACAAACAATGATCAAAATAAAATGCTTTTCTTCCTCCAACAAGAAACAAGGTTGGAAAAACACTACTATCTACATGAAGGGAATTTTAGTCGTTAATCTGCCCATGTTGTCCAACATCAATACCAATCATGGAGCCTCAGTTCTATTATATATATATATATATATATATATATATATATATATATATATATATATATATATATATATTTAAATAAAAAAATGCGAACAAAACAACACAACCATCATACCTTTGCATAACATTTCTTTTTCTTTTAAAAAGGTAAGAGATAGAATAACTATTTTTTCTTTATATTTCTTTTTCCTTTATAAAAATTACCTTTCTCTAGAGTCCTGACAATATAAAGGTAAACATTATCCAAACCAATTAAAGGTAATTTTTCAAGACTAAAACATCTTCTTTACGACCTTTATTCACACAAGCCAACAATAGAACATTTCAAAAATTAGACAGACACACTCATGCATCAATAACAAACAACCACATGCCTTTTCAAACTAGTGGCTCCCATCATCATCGCCACCACAAAACATGTGTCATTCATTGCCAACATGCAATATTCAAACCAATTTTAACTCATGCAATAATACACCTAAATGATATGCAAACATGAGTATCTATGTGCTTGCAAGCCGAATCATCACTTCCCCTTTTATATTTTCCACTTACTTGCTTTCCTTCATTGCCTTCCTGCGATTGACCTGCACTCAAAGAAGCTATCAGCAGTACCGTGTCCCACAAGAAAAAGTAAACATTTACATATTTTATTATTTTTTATTAATCATGCGAGGAGGGTCGTTACAAAAATCTATGACACATGAAAAGGAAAAGAGCATGGGATGAGGTGGCTTTTCACATAGGCAAGTATATAACTAGAAAATATCATTTTCCTCTTTTTTTTGTGTATCATTTGAAACTATTGCTTCATCTGTAACACAATAAGAAGGTAAGCATCCCTTTCTACCTTCTAAAATATTTGGAGAGAATGATAGAGGAGTACCAAAAATGATGAGTGACAACTTTAGTTCACTATAGGCTAATAAAATATTTAGTGTCATGTATGTTGAAGAAAAATAGGCATATGGGGGACAATTGAAAGAAATTTATTATTAACCCATAACAAGAATACAAAGACAAAGAAGAGTGACTTTCCTCTCCATAAAATACCCCCATTCACTAATGGCATAGGTTCAATAGCAAATTCCTATGAAAATAGGATCTGTTGAGAAGGTTATTGTTGGTCATCAAATCCGCCTAGGTAAGGATTTTGTGTAAGTGTACGTGCCCTATACCTGGACCAACATTGAAAGGCCGAAGGGAAGAGATGCCCCTCGTGCCAATCTCTGGAGAAAGGCCGGCTCCTATGCTAAACTACTTGGGTGTTTTGAAGATAAGAGTGCAGGAAAGAGATAAAAGGGATAAGGGTTAGAGAAATAAAATAAAAAAGGGTTAATGGAAGAGAGATTGGTGATTTTAGGTGGGAGAGAATAGGAAGCACGATCGCTAACAGATAACTTGAATAGCAGCAAGGAACACCAAGAGTAAAACAAAAGAAACGTAGTATCAACCTTCCTATGTATCCTTCCGAATGAGTTTCAGGACACTGTCCCCAATCGCACACCGAACGCAGAGTTCAACATCCAGCATACAAACAAGGAGAGATAGAAGAATCAAGCAAGGCAGGCATCATAAAAGAAAGCCAATACAACACTTTTCTACTCCTATGTATCCTTCAAAACAAGTTTCAGGACACTGTCCCCAATCACACATCGAACGCAGAGTTCAGCATCCAACATACAAATGAGGAGAGATAGAAGAATCAAGCACAGAAGGCAGCATAAAAGAGAAGAATTGAGCTCAAAGTCTCTTAGTATTAATCGTAGGACATCAAGTTACAGTAGCTTTCTAGCAGATAGTTCCCCCCTCTTTTTCTATTACAATGCCTGGGTTTTTATAGAGGACCCGGGCCTCTGAATCATAATTACATAACAAAGAAGAGTATGCCCTCGAGCTCTGAGAATTTGGCCTTCCTCGTATCTTGCGACTAAGCTTTCAAATCTATTACCAAAACTGGCAACTGTGATCAGGTCAACCATGGAAAGGTGCATTGATGAGCCGTCTAGACGTCCTTGGTCTCCGGGTGCAGTGCTCGAGTGGCCGCCATGCTCACCGGGTTCTCCATCATGGCTTGATACTTTGCTTTTGATTTCCAAAAATGAGCAATGGGCTTGCTGGGCACGAAAAATTGCATTTATGAGGCACTTGAACACCTCGGGAAGATACCTGGCTTGGGACGTGTGCCTGTGAAGTGCTTCACTAGGTCTTGCTTCGCAATGGTTCTGGGCCAAAGCGAAAACTCTTCCTTGGATTATACTTCACAAAACTGAGCTTCGCAAAACTGCTTCGGGGGTGAGGAGTGCCAATGCATATTTACTTCGCAAAATGGGCCTCTTTATCCTTGCCACTTTGTTGACAAAATTTCTTCGCTGACACTTTGGAGAAATACTTCACTGTGATCCTCCTCAAAATTGTGGTTCGGAAATATTTCGGCCGAAACACATTCCTGCCTTCAAAATGCTTCATTTCTCTTAGCTACCAGAACTTTGGTTGAAAATGCTTCGGGCAAAAACTAGCCGAAGTGAATGCTTCGCTAGGTTTTCCGCCGAAGTGGAAATGGATCGGGTGTGAGGAGGCCCGAAGTAGATGCTTTGGAAAATTTCTGGCGAAGTAATCTTCGATGTTCCTTTGGGTTCTGCTTCGCTGGTGCCTTAGCCGAAGTGTTTACTGAAAATGCTTCAGGCCCGAAGTAGTTTTACCCTAGTCTAGACTTTTCTCATTCGACGAAGTTGCTCTTTTGAATGCTGCTTCGAATGATTTTTACCCGAAGCAGCGTTGCAAAATGCTTCGGGCTCGAAGCCCTTTTCATCGGTCCTCTTGCATTTTTCTTCGACAAAACTACTTCGCAACAAATCCTGCCTGAAGTAATGCTGGAAGTGCTTCGGGTGCGATGCTCTTTCTTCGGCAAAACTACTTCACAAAATTTTCACCCGAAGTAGCGCTGGAAATACTTCGGGTGCGAAGCAGTTTCATTTTCTTTGGCGAAGCTCTTTTCTATAGCTTGTTTGGTAGCAAAGCTCTTTCTCTTTCTACTTTTATACAGAGGGGTGGCTTTGAAAGCCAAAATTGTTGCAACTTCAAAATAAAAAGACAACAAGGAAAAACTTTACAAAATCTATACAAAATTTGATTTCTTTTTCTACCCCTTGAGAAATGTGACAAAATTGTCAACATTCTTGGCGGCTCACAGGGCAACGAGCTCGTCTCAGTGGGAGGACCCTTAGTCTTGATCCATTGGGCCAGAGTATTTTCCTGATCCTTCTCCTCCTTCTGCCTCTGGGAGTGCCTCTGCAGCTGGTTCTTGCTCTCCCTCTTCTTCTACTTCTTCTTCCTCTTCTGCTCCTTCATCTGTATTCGGTCGAGCTAAAAGTAGCTTTTCAGCCAGAGGGCACTCTTTTATTGAAGATAGGTTTGTTTTAGAGAAAGTTGAATCTCCAGCCAAAGGTGTAAACAAATATAAAGAACTAGCAAGGACAGGTTTGTTTGACGACTCGAGGATGGGTGTAGCAGGGGCTTTGGTGAGCGGGACTATGCTTTGAGTTATGGGAGAGTGGGCTATGGGGGTTGGTGACTGCGAAGTGATTTCAGCGGGTTTATCTTGGTCAGACAACTCGGGAGGAGTGAGGCTAGGCAATATTGGGCTGGTGATGGGCAGTTTCTAAGTGGGGGATTGACTCTGTGGGGAAAGGAGAGGCTGATGAGGGCTTCCACTCAGGGCTACTATGGATGTATCAAAGATCGAAGCGAAGGGAAGAGAGTGCGTACCTGCATGCCCTCCTAGAAAAGCGGCTATGGTAACTTCTTGAGTGGTCGGCTCTTGTGTCTCTTGGGAGAGAATGTATATACAAATGCAAATTATATACAGTATATATATATATATATATATATATATATATTCTTTTTTTTTTAAAAGAAAGAATTATCTTTAGCGATGAAAAGTCTTCAGATGAAGACCATTGACAGAGATCGACAGAACTTGTCCATCTGCATCTTTGAGGATGAATGAATTAGCTGAGTTTACCTTCATGATTTCAAATGGCCCATCCCAAAAGGCATCCATCTTGTCATGATTTCTAGGCTTGGCCTTCCAAGAATCCCACTTCAATACCAGGTCTCCCACATTGAAAGTGCGATCGAATGATTTTTTATT
Organism: Wollemia nobilis; assembly: GCA_028583015.1. Taxonomy (NCBI): domain Eukaryota; kingdom Viridiplantae; phylum Streptophyta; class Pinopsida; order Araucariales; family Araucariaceae; genus Wollemia; species Wollemia nobilis. Next base: position 11,098 of record JAQPPZ010003648.1, on the reverse strand, counting down.
GAACCAATCTTGGATGACTTGAGTATGCTTAGCAAAGTCCTGGTATGCTTCTTCACGATCCTCCTCCAATCGTAGCAGCTGAGCTAACCTGTTCTCCATTGGACTAACTCCATATTCTACTTCCAACAGCCATAGTGTAGGGATCTCAACATGGATGGGTAAGATGGCCTCCTTGCCATAGACCAGAGCATAAGGCAAAGTTTTGATTGACCTTTTGATAGAAATCCGATCGGCCCACAAGGCCCGATCTAGAAGGAGATGCCAAGTCCTTGTGTTTTTCTCTATGAGCTTCCTTAGCATTCTCAACAGAGTCTTGTTGGTGGATTCTGCCAAGTCGTTGCCTTGTGGATAATAATTGGAGGATACTTTATGATATATCCCATACCTGTAGAGGAAATCATTGATTTTAGCGCCTATGAAGCCAGGGCCATTGTTTGTGATGATTTCTTCGGGGATGCCGAACCTGGTGATCAATCCTTCCAAGAAGGTGACTCCAGTATCTTGATTTGCATGTTTGGTAGGAATCACTTTGGCCCACCTGGTGAAGTAGTCTATTGCTGTCAGGATGAACCTATGTACCACGAAGGAATTTGGTGATATGACTCCTATAAAATCCAACCCCCATTGTTGAAAGGGTGCCTCTACTTGTATCGGACGAAGGGGCATTGTAGCATTTTTGTTTCGACAGGCAAACCTCTGACACTGCTCGCATTTACGACAAACTGTGAAGGCATCGGCAAAGAGTGTGGGCCAATAATAACCCGCCCTAATGATCTTTAACATTGTGGTTCTCCCTACAAAGTGACCTCCTGATAGTCCTGAATGGAACTCTCCCAAGACTCTCCTTTTATCATCATCCTTGATGCACTTAAGAAGGACACCATCAATGTTCCTAAAAAATAGGCCTTCGAGGCGTAGAGTGTATCTGGAGGACCGCATCCTGAAATGTCTTCATTGTGATGCATTTAGATGCGAAGGACACTTGCCGGTGTTGAAATAGCATATTATCTCATCGACCCAATCCTTTTCGTCTTCTTCGTAGTTAGTGAAGCATTCTTCGGCTGGTAAGTCATCCCTCCGAGATTCTGTCACTTCGGCCGCTGCGCTCTTTGCCAATTCTTGACACAATGCACGGCTACGAACCAATTTTGTGGGCTTGATATCAATGTCAAACTCCTGTATTTTTCTCACCCAACTAGCTCTTTTACTTCCCAATTCTCCTTGGATAATGAAGTTGTGCACATCAGGGTGAATGACATAAATAGTGACTCGGCTCTGAGAGATGAACTGTTTGAACTTCCTTAGTGATTTCATTACTGCATGCACTTGGCTCTCTATGAAATTATATATTTCTTCGTGGGAATTGATCACCTGACTTAGAAACGTGACGGGACGCTCCTCGCCATCTTCTCCATTTTGCGTCAGGACATCAGCGTAGCTCTCGGGCTCTCCTATGACATACATGATGAAATCTCGACTGTAGTCTGGATTGATCAAGACCGATGCCTGAGCAATTCAATTTTTAATCTCTTCAAAAGCTTCTTTTCTTTCTTCGGTCTAGCTAAATTCGGTGCCCTTCTTTAGGAGTTGAGACATTAGCTTGATGACTTGGGCGAAGTCGGGTATGAACTTCCTCACGAAGTTAATATGGTCGAAGAAATATTGAAGTCCTTTCTTGTCTATGGGACGTGGAAGCTTCATTAGAGCCTTGGATCTATCAAGATCTATGGCGAGGCCTCTTTCTGATATTACGTGTCCTAGAAAATTTCCTTCGCTGACTACGAATATGGACTTCTTTGGATTAATTGAGATGCCGAACTCTCGACATTTTTTGAAAACTTGTTGTATATGTGTGGGGTGGTCTTCCCTTCTTCGAGAGAAAATAGTCATGTCATCCAGATAGATGATGATAACCTTATTTAGAAGCTCACCAAAAGCAAGATCCATTGCTCTTTGGAAAGTGGCCCTGGCATTTGAAAGGCCAAACGACATTCACTGGTAAGCGAATGTCCCCCACTTGGTGGTGAATGTCGTCTTGTGTTGGTATTCATCCCTGACCCAAATCTGATTGTATCCAAAAAAACCATCGAGCAGAGAGAAGCGTTGAGCTCTAGCCACTGAGTGCAAAATTTGATCGATTTGTGGGAGAGGATAGTGGTCCTTGAGGGACTCCTGGTTTAGATTGTGGAAGTCCATGCACAACCTGATATCTTCGTTCTTCTCTCTGATTGGGACCAGGTTCGCTACCCATGAAGAGTGCTTTATGGGGTATATGATCTTTACCTCGAGCATCTTCAGGAGTTCGGCTTTCATCAGGACCTCGATATTAGGATTGACCGGCCTCTGCTTTTGTCGAAAGGGTTTGACCCCTTCTTGCAACTCGATTGTGTGTTGAACCAGCTTCCGATTGTATCCCCTGAGATCTTGATAAGACCAAGCAATTATGTCAGAAAAATTTATGCACAGATTCTGTATCTTTTCTATCTCCTTCGAAGTGCAGTCGGTTCCCACCTTTATTACTTTCCCAGGTTCGAGCTCCAAATATTGATATTGTTTCTCATGGACTTTGATCATGTGAAAGAGAGCTCGGTCATTTTGATCAAAGAGGCTCTCAAGGGTGATTATTCCCTTGGGAACATGGTTATTCTTCAATTGAATCAGTCCTTCATATTCTTCTTCATCAGAGCTTCGGTCTTCGACTGTGGTGGCTTCTTGGATCATGAAATTAATAATCTACTCATCGTTATCAAAAACTTGCCAATGCAGCTCCTTATCTAGGACAGAGGGCCTGTAGATCATCCTCACAGCTCTGGGATTGTGCACCATATCTTTTGTTGGAGAGTACTTGGTTGCGATGGATGCTAGAACATCGGCATGTCGGTTCATCTCTCATGGGATTGACTACAGATTGAGAGATTAAAACTGATCGAACAGGTCCCATACCCTGTTGTGATATGATTTTAGATAATGCTTCTTTGAAGTACACTTATTTATGACCTGGTTGCAAACTAGTTCAGAATCTTCGAAGATTTGGAGATGCTTTATGTCTAACTTGTTAGCTATCTTAAGTCCTAGGAATAATGCTTTGTATTCTGCTGCATTGTTAGTGCAGCTCCATGTCAACCGGTAGCAATACTCCTTTTGCTCTCCAAAGGGTGAAACTAGAAGAATACCTACCCCAACGTTGTTTTTACATTGGGCGTCGTCGAAGAACAGCTTCCATAGCTCTTCCTGGGCACTTGTTCTATTCCCTGGTTGGGAGTGATTATTAGGCCTGGTGATCGCATAACACCCTATCTCGGTCTCCACCATGGCATTGAAGTCTACCAATGAGAACTCATCTTCATAGCTCAATTGTGCAAGAGACTCTTTGATCAAGTCCACCTGCTCTAGCTCCTCCACTTGTGCATTCACTGGTTCGCTACTTTCTTCTTTAGAAATCTTCTGCACAAGAAAGGAAGAAGGCTTTTCATTGTAGATTTTTACCTTCTTTCCTTTGAATGGAACCTCTAGGTGAGAGTAATCCATAGATAGATACCCGCCCAGTTTAGCTATGAATTCCCTTGACAAGCACATACTGAAATATGGCTCCAAGTCGACTACAACTACCTCTTGTATAACTATAATTTGAGGCATCTTACATAGCTGGATAGGAATGTCCTTGATCACTCCTACGATCTTCATTGGAGTACCATCCAATTGGAGTACACCCCAGCTGCTTCGCGTATACTCCATTCCTATTTCTTCATAGACTGCCCTTAGTATGACTGTTGTAGTGGCCCCAGAGTCGATCATGCAGTTATGTACAATATACCCTTCCATTTGTAGGGTTAGGTAGAACGGAGGTGGTCTGTTCTTCCCCGTGATAGATGTGGATAGGGTCTGCACAAGAGCAAGCGATGCTGCATTTTTTTATTTAATTGTCTTCAATGATTCTTGTAGCAAGTCCACCTGTCCAGGTAGTTGTAGTGCATCGTACAAGCTGATCTTGGCTAGGATCTTTTTCAATTCCTCTATGATGTTGTATGCCAGAGATTTGAGCACTTCGGGTTCCTTTTTGGGTTCGTATCAGGTACGATATTGCTTTGTAGCTTCAACTCTTTGCTGCTTGGTGAGGGAAGGAAACTTGAGCTTTTCCTTAGCCTGCTCCTTAGTTTTTTCCTGAGGTGGTTCGACAGAGGCCTTTTGAGCCTTTTCTTTGACTGGTGCAGGCGAAGAAGCTTCGCTCAGGGCCGAAGTAGATGATTGTCCTTTCTCGGGCTGAACTTGCTCTTTTGCAGGAGCCGTCTAAGTGGCATCCGCTCCTATTGCCTTCCTTCCTCCTCTGGTAAGTACTGCAATGGGCTCCTCTTTGCCAATTGCCAGGTTCTAACTCATTTGCCTAATGACGTTCACTTGATCACTGTGACTACTATTCGCCAGCATCTGTACATAATGTTGGTGCAGGGTGCAGGTATTCTCTTCATGCGGATCGTTGCACGTAGAGCACCAATATACATAATCGAAAGTGCTTGGAGCTTCATCAATTATAGCATTTCTCGTCGAAGCCTTCCCTTGCTGGACTGCTTGGTCCTTGGTAAGTGCAGGCGCAGGATAAGGTCTTCTCGATAGGAATTCCTACTATGCTTGCTTCTTCTTTACAATGGTCATGTCATTTGACAACATATGAACCGTAGAGTTCAGAGACTGCATCTCCTACAAAATTTTAGTCTGTATATCATCAGCTTTCGAAATGAGTGACGATGGAGCCATTGTCGGTATTGGAGGAAGAGCGGGGTGTTGAGGTGGTGCTGGTAGCACAGGAAAAGCCGAAGTGACCGTGGGCTATGGAGTTGAAAATGTAGGGAAATGAATTTGTAGGGCGGTGATTTGAGACACGATAGGATTCGGATTCCAAGATGAAATCAGGAGTGTAGGGGTTGTGGAGATTTGCAAAGCAGCTGCACTTGCATACTGGAATTGTAAGAATTCAGGAAGTATGGGCGTCGGCATCCTTTGGGGAAGCTTGCCCATAGTTATCAAATCCATTTCTGCTCTCTTGGCTAACTCATACAACTCGAGAAAGGTATTAATGTTAGAATATCTTACCATGAGACTGATATCGAGATTGAAAGCCTGAAGGAAATAGAGTGTTGTAGCTTCATCGGTTGGCCTAAGGCCAATTGGCACTCTCTGCCAGGTTTGAGCAAACCTAACATTGAACTATGTGATCTCTTCTTGCGGATGTCTCTTGATTGAAGTGAACTGATGCAAAAGAGTAGGATTGGAAGACTCGTTGAAGTTTCCTATCATTTGCCCAGCTAACTGGTCCCATCCCGTAATGCTACCGGGTGGTAGAGATCTGTACCAATAGAGGAGTTTTCCTCTAAGGGAAAGAACCAGTAGCTTTACCATAATTTTTTCTTCTATAATGTCATGGATTGCCACTAGAGATATTATGTCCTAGATATGCTCTAGAGCAGTTTTCCTAGTTCCATCGAACATTGGGATCTTCTTTATGGAAGCAGGCGGCACTTGTCCTTGCCCTGCTAGATTAAGTAGTGATAAGGAATCCCATGCTGGGCACAACCTGGGTGGCTGTGGCTGCTGCATTTGCTGTTGTGGTTGTTGTTGTTGTTGTTGTGCCATACTTGCTCCTAGATTTTGAGAAATAGGAATTCTCGAAGCTCCCCCTTGACTGCTAATAGGACAACTAATAAGAATGGAGGGACTAGGACACTTTGGAGAGTTGGGAGGATTGGGAGGAAAACTGGATGTTGTACTATCAAAAGTTGAACCTTGTCTGCCAACAGAGGATGTTCCTTGTAATAGTGACTCGGGGGTGACCAACCTTGATTGTTCCCCGAAGGTGTCAATATCTAGCTCAAAGAACTCGGTTTCCTCTCCTCTATTCTTAACTCTCCATCTTGTTTGCATGAAGGCACAGACTTTTGGTACCGGTCTTTACGACTTAAATATTCTTGGGTAAACAGAGTCGCCAGATGCTAAGAGTCTTTTAGTAATGAGGGCATCGATCCTCACTACCACTAATCAGGTGAGACTGATCGGGTCACATCAGGAACTGATTAGAACTATTTGCCCTGGTGAAGATGGGTTTTGCATTAAAACATGGGACCTTGAATGGTTATGGATCTTTCTAAGACAAATACAGTTGGTCCCATCGGGCGTGCGAAACTGTTGGTCATCAAATCCGCCTAGGTAAGGATTTTGTATAAGTGTACGTTCCCTAGACCTGGACCAACATTGAAAGGCCGAAGGGAAGAGATGGCCCTCATGCCAATCTTCGAAGAAAGGCCGACTCCTATGCTAAACTACTTGGGTGTTTTGAAGACAAGAGTGTAGGAAAGAGATAAAAGGGATAAGGGTTAGAGAAATAAAATAAAAAAGGGTTAAGGGAAGAGAGATTGGTGATTTCAGGTGGGAGAGAACAGGAAGCACGATCGCTAACAAATAACTTGAATAGCAGCAAGGAACACCAAGAGTAAAATGAAAGAAACATAGTATCAACCTTCCTATGTATCCTTCCGAACGAGTTTCAGGACACTGTCCCCAATCGCACACCGAACATAGAGTTCAGCATCCAACATACAAACGAGGAGAGATAGAAGAATCAAGCAAAGCAGGCAGCATAAAAGAAAGCCAATACAACACTTTTCTACTCCTATGTATCCTTCAAAACAAGTTTCAGGACACTGTCCCCAATCGCACACCGGACGCAGAGTTCAGCATCCAACATACAAACGAGGAGAGATAGAAGAATCAAGCACATAAGGCAGCATAAAAGAGAAGAATTGAGCTCAAAGTCTCTTAGTATTAATCATAGGATATCAAGTTACAACAACTTTCTAGCAGATAGTTCCCCCCTATTTTTCTATTACAATGCCTGGGTTTTTATAGAGGACCCGAGCCTCTGAATCATAATTACATAGCAAATAAGAGTATGCCCTCGAGCTCTAAGAATTTGGCCTTCCTCGGATCTTGCGACTGAGCTTTCAAATCTGTTACCAAAACTGGCAACTATGACCGAGTCAACCATGGAAAGGTGCATTGATGAGCCGTGTGGACGTCCTTGGTCTCTGGGTGCAGTGCTCGAGTGGTCGCCATGCTCACCGAGTTCTCCATCATGGCTTGATACTTCACTTTTGATTGCCAAAAATGAGCAACGAGCTTGTTGGGCATGAAAAATTGCATTTATGAGGCACTTGATCACCTCGGGAAGATACCCGGCTTGGGACGTGTGCCCGTGAAGCGCTTCACTAGGTCTTGCTTCACAATGGTTCTGGGCCAAAGCAAAAACTCTTCCTTGGATTATACTTCACAAAACTGAGCTTCGCAAAACTGCTTCGGGGGTGACAAGTGCCGAAGCATATTTACTTCACAAAACAGGCCTCTTTATCCTTGCCACTTTGTTGACAAAATTTCTTCGCTGACACTTTGGAGAAATACTTCGCTGCGATCCTCCTCAAAATTGTGGTTCGGAGAGATTTTGGCCGAAACACATTCCTGCCTTCAAAATGCTTCATTTCTCTTGGCTGCCAGAACTTCGGTTGAAAATGCTTCGGGTGAAAATTAGCCGAAGTGAATGCTTCGCTAGGTTTTCTGTCGAAGTGGAAATGGTTTGGGTGTGAGGAGGCCTGAAGTAGATGCTTCGGAAACTTTATGGCGAAGTAATCTTCGATGTTCCTTTGGGTTCTACTTTGCTGGTGCCTTAGCCAAAGTGTTTACTGAAAATGCTTCAGGCTCGAAGTAGTTTTACCCTAGTCTAGACTTTTCTCATTCGGCGAAGTTGCTCTTTTGAATGCAGCTTCGGATGATTTCCGCCCGAAGCAGCATTGCGAAATGCTTCGGGCCCAAAGCCCTTTTCATCGGTCCTCTTGCATTTTTCTTTGACAAAACTACTTCGCAACAAATCCTGCCCGAAGCAATGCTGGAAGCGCTTCGGGTGTGAAGCTCTTTCTTTGGCAAAACTACTTCACAAAATTTTCACCCGAAGTAGTGCTGGAAATACTTCGGGTGCGAAGTAGTTTCATTTTCTTTCGCAAAGCTCTTTTCTATAGCTTGTTTGGTAGCAAAGCTCTTTCTCTTTCTACTTTTATATAGAGGGGTGGCTTTGAAAGCCAAAATTGCTGCAACTTCAAAATAAAAAGACAACAAGGAAAAACTTTACAAAATCTGTACAAAATTTGATTTCTTTTTCTACCCCTTGAGAAATGTGACAAAATTGTCAACAGTTACCCCATAACAAATTCCTATTGAAGTGTCCTCTATAGAGAAAGCTATAGAACCACCATCTTTGTCATCATCAATGTAAATTTCCCTTGAAGTTTAACTTATTTCTATTATATGAATTCCTTCCTAGACAACAATTACGACATATAAGAGATATCAATAGGAGGTACATTTCAAGTAAAGAAAAGAAAATAAAAGAATCAACCTCTTCTATGACAAGGTCTTTATAGTAAGAAGATGAGTATTTGTTATAGTTGTAGGCTAGTCCATTAAGACTAAAGCCAAAGAAATAAAAATAAAGGAAGAAGAAGAGAATGAAGTGCATTCCTAATCCATCAATCCATTCTTATTTGGACCAAATCATTTCTATGAAAGGAAATAATGCACCAAAATGTAATAATTTTCTACTTAGTCCAATGAGGAGAGTTATGTTAATTAGATCTAAAATTATTACAATAAATTATTAGCACTTAGAAAGAAATTTAGAATATAGAAGAGAATACAAGATATACCCTAAGAAAACTCATGGAGTGGAAAAAATCTAGTAAGGAGAGTCTTAATGTATATCAACAATGAACTGGTTACAATACACTTCAAAGATTAACTCCTCTTGGGAGATCTTTAGGATTCAACACAAAAGAGATAATCCAGTAGCATAACCATGCACAACTTGTCTCCAACTCCAATCTACAACGCTCTAAAATCATGATGACTAAGAATATCCAAACCACTCATCCAAGGCTCATTTATATAGGCTAGAGATAAACTTGGAAACCACTAGTGGTTTCCAATACTATGAGGTATTCCATAGTTATCTCCATGGTATAACAAAAATACTAAATCCCCTTTTTTAATCCTACTTCAAGATGTGATAAGGTTGTTGGTTGCACATCCCAACAACCTCCTAAAATGTAGGATATCCTTTCTATATACATCCTCAACACATTGCCGAGTATGAAAGGGGAGGGTAATGCCATTATTAGTTACTTTAACCATATTATTATCACTCCATACAACATGCATAATATATTGAAACTTTCCTATCCAAGTGGGATATCCTTAGGAGTCATTTCTACATAGTTACTGTAGACACCAAAACAACACCAATCCGATTATGTGACTGCAAACACTGATTGCATTGACACACACAGCCCTCAGGGCAGCCCCCAGAGGTTAAATAGTGGTCCTAACCACTCACACAATAGTTTTGGAAGGTCAAAGGTCAATTTGGCACCTTTCAAGCACTCTGCTCTCTACTCGTTCCACCCAAGAACGATTACAAACTGGTATTCGTTCCACCCAGGGATGATTAGCAGCATTCGCTCCAGGGTGGGGTGAATAGCAGGTTTGATGGGCAAAAAGTCAAATCTTGACAAATGGCAGCTCAGATCCGCCACTTAACTCTTCCTTCATTGCATGGGAGTGTGAGTGAGCATTTTTGAGTGCTATATGCAGTTACAGGGATAGTCACGAAGCCCCTAATCAGGGAGGAATTTGATCCCCCCTGGGAAGGCATGATTGCCAAGTGGCACCTTTGCATGCTCATCCAAAGAGACCATCAGGTCTATAAAATGGTGAGTCTTCTCACCCCAAAAAAGGAGAGAGAAGGAGCATTTTGAGCAACGAAGTGCTACCATTTTACATACTCACTTTTGGTTGTGCCTTTCACATCCTTGATCCCTATTTTGGAAGGGAGGTCATTGGGTGGTTATTGGAAGCACAATCCGGACCCCAAACCCGACATTTGACAATTGTATCCCACCCAAATTTGCCAAAAACACCCCACAAGAGGTTTTGGACCCATCCCAAGTGGATTGGTGCCAAAATCGGGCCCTAAACGATGGGTGTCCTACCCCCAGGCGCCCCCCACACTGCTATAGTCCTAATCGCCCCACCCCGGAGTGATTAGAAATATGTAGCAGATTTTAGTTCTATTATTTTTGCATTTTATTCTAGGTTGTTTAGATAGGCTTGCATTCAAATTTCATGTAATTCTGAGTAGTTTTGATCATGCTTTTGTTATTTCTCGCTTTCGCTAACATGCAGGTAGCATCATCAAATTCTTGGCGATAGAGGCCGAATTGGCAAAATATGACCTTCTGGGTCTTTCCAAAATATCCCATTTTACCTAACCCTCAACTTTGCAAGTGATTTGGAGCCTCCCAGATGGGACATTTGGGACAGTGCTTTTTGACATATTATTGCAGGTCTAATCATCCCACCCTGGAGCGATTAGAAATCCATGGTGAATTTTTTGACTATTCTTTTTGCAGTGCCTTCCCAGTGATGTCCTCATACCTCTGTTAAATTTTTAGATCATTCTGATGCTATTTAGTCATCGTTTTATTTATTTTTTGCATGCACTAATCGTAGGCTTAGGGATTGCATGTTTCATTTTATCTATAGGTGCTATTGACTATTTTCTGTTTCCTTAAACGTAGGATCTCGACATTAGAGGAGTAGCAAGGAGTCAAGACTCATCAATGCAAGTGGTGGTGACGTTTGGTCCACCCATTCTACATGTAGGCACGCAGAAGAAGGAATGCCATCTGTTGATGTGACAAGAACATATTTAACACTCCTAGCCCCTGAAAAGGAAGGAGATGGATTGTAACTGGGTTCTAAAGCATATTAATAAAAAGGGCTATACTCCATATTTTCTTTTATACCTTGTTTCAATGTGTTTATGTTTCTCTCCTTTCATGCATTTCAGTTCGTAGGATTTAGCGTTATCTTTGGCTTCTCTTGCATCGCATCTTGGCATTTCCTTTTTGTTTCCGTATCCTCGTGCTTTCAGTGGCAATCACGGTGGGACCCTGTCCTCTATTTTTGAGATCAAACTTCTGATCAAAAATTGCTTGTTTTTGCT